>JAZHRO010000024.1:34245000-35495000 GCA_037157565.1 Thalassia testudinum
ATCCACCCTTGATCCCACAACCACCACCACATGGAATCATCCTAGCCCTCCACAAATCCCAAGCCACTTAACCCAGCTAAACATCCCTTAAATTGGCGTCACTCCTCTTCAAACTACCACCCTATAACCTAATCCTAGCCATACAACACATCAACCAACCCCTTAACCCTAACCCACATAGTGTTGGTGCCAACTCTACTCCACCCACCATAACCGCCACCTAATGCATCCTTCAACCTCACGCCAACCCTAATTCACCATCCATCCACCAACTTCCATATCCTAGACATCCACAACACCACTCTTCCCTTAACCCTAGTCGACACCAACCTCCACCACCTCCACTGTATGAAAAGACCTATAACCACCACCATTTCCTTGATCCTTCACTACATTAATTCCCACTTAGATACACCTATATTCAGCCATAGGAAGGAGAGGAGAGAAGAAGATTAAGGAGGCTACCCCTTGCCTCGTTGGTGCCTTCTTCTTCTTCCCTTCTTCCTTGGTCCAAACCAAGGAGCAACATCATCAGGAGGATAGCCAAGCAGAGGAGAAGACCTAAGGTATGAGCCTACTCTAAGAGGTGGTCTTGTGGGTGGAATTCTTCCACCCTTGGAGGAGCAAGGGCATGCCCATCTTGGGCTTGCCAAGGAGGACACCAACTTGGAGGAGCTTTTCAAAAAGCCTACTCTAAGAGGAAGTCTTGTGGGTGGAATTCTTCCACCCTTGGAGGAGCAAGGGCATGCCCATTTTGTGCTTGCCAAGGAGGACACCAACCTGGAGGAGCTTTTTAAAGAAGGAGGAAAGATCCTTTTCAAACCTAGGAGCAACTGAGCTTGGAGCAAGGACTCTCTTCTCTTCACCACCATCACTAGGAGGACCTTTGTTTTACCAATTTTTGTCTTCAATTCTGTAGTAGAAGCATTCCTCTACAAGCATTCTTGTAAAATAAGTTTCTCTTTATAATAAGCTACCTTTCTTAAATTTTGTGCATCATTATTTACTGCCTTTTCTAGCACTTTTCACTCCCTCCCTCCCTCCAATCACCCTAAGTCTTCATGTACCTAGGGTGAGCTTAGAGAGAGGATTATCTTGTCACTTTAGTGTTAGCATTAGCAATTTAGGTGTAGTCATTTTCCCACTCTCAATTGTGTAATTGCTCGTTATTTCAAAATCCAAAAACAAAATCTTATATTCAAAAATTAAAAAAAGGAAAGTTGATTGATGTAAACACATTTATTGAGGGTAAAATGTCTATTCATGCATGTTCCTAGGTTTAGATTTGCATTTCATGTTATAAATATTGCATAGCATGCATCATTCTGCATTTAGAGTAGTTGTATATAATTTAGGTTAATTGCGACCATTTTGTGGTTAGGAGAGAAGGATATTTATTTCGGAGCCTTGGATTGACGATTCGACCGTACGGATCTGATCAAGACGATGATTGGAGTCTAACACCTCTGAAATCACCTCGATCGGTGTCTCGTAGCACCATATGCAGTCCGAGGAAGATCAACGGCCAAGGGACTAGGAGACATAATTCAGAGCTTCAAATGATAAATCCAACTGCACGGATGGATTCGGGTCGACAATCGCAGCCTAATGGCACGAAAATTGACTCAATCCAACCTCTATAGCAACCCCTACAATAAGAAGATGGACGACCCAGATTGCGTCACGTGGCGCAGCCTAGGCCGCAAGCACACGGACGTAGCACTGCATGCGCGTAGCAGCGCGGGTGTGAACGCGGGTGCGCAGGCAAGGCAGGAGCGCGGCGCCAGCGTAGCTTGAGTTGGAGCTACAGCGACGCATGAGCTTGACTTACAGTGACGCTTACAGTCGTCGGTAATTCATCACATGCCAACAAAGCCAGCTGTGGACGTCAGCAGGCATGAGCTGCCTACAATGATGTTTCCAACGACAGCCTGGATGTCACTAATGGTCCCATAACTATTTTTGCCTCCTCCACTATAAAAGGACCTACACCCCCTCCCTTCTAAGTCATCTCTACCTACTCTACTCCCACCTACTCCCAAGCTCTAGCAAGCCTACCAACGCTCCATTAGGGCTTGTTCTCAAGCTCCCAAGGTGTCTATTAGTGTAGCGAACCTCTGCTCCACCAAATACTCCTCCAACTTCCCATCTCCCTTCATAGGTCACCTTGGAGCCGTCCTCCCACCTCCATTCTGGTAGCAGATCAACTTCGTCTTCTTACCTCCATTTCGAAGCCACGCCGAAGCTTTCCTCAACATGACGTCCTCCTGCATCTCACCTCCATAGTCCCGCTCCTCACCTCCTTCATCCGAGCTTCCGCCAGGCGCCGTCGTCTCACCGAACAGCAGATTCGAGAGATTTCCTCTCACCTCCCTCTCTTTTTATGCTTTCATAGTAGATTGTAATAAACATTGGATTGATATATATACCATTTTCATTCCTCATCTCTACCTTGTGCTTCATTTGTTTGTCTTTTATTTCAAAAACACAAAAAAATAACAAAACCCTAAAATACCAAAAAGAAACGAATCAAAGCACGATTTTCACGTAAAGTAAACGTCGCCTCCCTGTGTTTGACCGGGGACTCCCTTGGAGTTTCAGTATAATTTTTATCAGATCGACGTGTTTTGCAACTACAATGATGGGTTACTTGTTACCTCGATTTCTAACACGTGAAACACGCCCGACCATTTTGGCACCATTGCCGGGGATCGAACCCGGGTCACCCGCGTGACAGGTGACAGAATTTACTTTATTGTTTATTTCATTTCTTTGCATTTGCATAGCACTAACCCTACTTCTCTTTGATCTACTATCCTGCAGGTACCTTAGCATGGAGATCCAAGTGCGGTAGACCAGAGTAAAGTGAGGGTAGAGTGTTTTGTAAGTGTCCCCCACACCACCCCCACCTTAGTTTTCATTCCATAACCGAATAACTCAAACCTAAATCAACTTAGGTGCTTTCTATAAACCCTAGGATAGATTTGGTTGTTTGTTTGCCACCTCCACTCACCTCTCCATCCACATAAATATAAAAAAAAAGTGTTATCTGATTGTGGGATTTTCTGAAAGCTACATACTTAACACCCACAACTTCCTATCCTAAGGAGCACAATCACTTTGATTCTACCACTTAACCGGGATCTGACCTGTGGACCCAGTACACTTCAACTAAATACACATAAGTGAGTAGAAATCTGAATAGGTTAAGCATTCTTGTGTGCCTTAAATAAGTAGTGCAATAGGCCAATGATTGAGTTGTTTGGGTCGCACCACTTAATTTAAAACTAATCCATTAAGTAGCTTGCCGCTTAGGGTTGATTCTTAGGGTTGAACCAGGCACTCCACATTATTTTTGATTTTTAAAGGAACATATCATCACCCGTGTTTTCAAAACTTGGAGTGTTCTACTAAACCTTAATTGAACCAACCTAAGAATTAAACCCTAAAAGCTACTAAACAAGGTTAAATCTTAAAAGACACATCATCAAATAACCTTGTTTGAGAACCCTGGTTATGCACACACGCACATTTTAACTAATCATTAAGGGCACAACCCATCTAAATGGCCCATCACATTCCTGAAGCACCATTGTCCCAAGCCTAACTAAAATTGATTAGACGTTGGCCCTAAGGACTGGTTCGCTCGTCGGGATCCAGATTGAGATTGTTCACGATTAACCTGCTTATATTAGTCAATCTGATGTCTTGTTAGGGGAGTAGCATCAAACGACCGTGGCTGGGGGGTACACTAGGAACCGGAGGCGCAAGACAAAGGAAGAACCTTCTCCCTAGTCCCTCCTTCTAACTAGTTGGATTGCCTGGACATAAGTAGAGTAAATCGTCGATAATCTTAGGATGAATTCTGAGAGTCTGTAGACCTTTAGGCTACCCAAACTAAGGACATGCTTGTATTTTTGTATTGTAGGGCTCATTTCTCTTTTAATTTCCCTCCTTACTGCACCATGTACCCTTCCACATCCTACACACATTTCACATCCTATCCTCCCACCACCACTTATCCCTAAGATGATTACTATCCCGCCTTGACTTGTAATTACCCATCCACTAGCCAGGATGACTTTGATTGGGGATATGAATCCGGACCTCAGTGTCCAGGTCCTAACCCTGGACAACAAGACTATGATTATTATCCTTCCCAGAGTAATAATGATTATGGATCTCCATCCTTTGATGACCAAACCAACCTGATCTACAATCAGGAAGGATATCATGATTATAACACCTACCCTCCCCAGTATTCCACTGAATATAGGTTGCCACCATCCTTTGAACAACCTAGAATGACCTACATTCAGGGAGGGACCCGAGAACCTCGACATCTTGACTCCCCTAGATTCAACCCAAACCTAAATCAAACCAGTTAGTTCAGGTGAACCAGATCCAAGATAAAGTGTTGGCTAGTTTGAGGAACACCATACAATCTCTAAAAGCCTAGCCAACACCATGAACTGAAGCACTGGAGCCTATGATCAAAATTATTGATGAACTTAATAGTTCTCTAATGGATTTGCTCCAAAGTGTCATGGATAGGGACCTGGGTGAGTTTCTTCTTGGGAAATTATCGAGGTTGAGGATGAAATTTGTGGTTAAACTAGTCAAATCTTGGGATGATTCTCAAGATGAACCCTCTTCAGAAGAGCCAATGTCTGAACCCGCTCAGGCGCCTGTCAGGGGGGATACATCTTCAGAGATTGGAGATGACCAGATTGGTCTAGAGCAACCCTTTGAAGATGAACCGATTGATTCACCCGAGATCCCCAAGTCAAGAAACAAAGAAAATTATGTCTCCTTGGATGATGAAATGACTTGTGATGTTGAGACATATTCAAATGAGGATCATGAATTCTTTGATTTTGAGGGTGAGGAATCTCTTAGTGAAGTATCACTTAAGCTTGAGGAGAATGATTTTAGTGAAACATACGGGCTTGAGGAGTATGACGACCAATTTGGTAGCCCAACTACTGAAGATTCTGATTCGGTTGGGGCTAACTTGGAGGATCCGATACCCAATGACTCAATTAGTAGCCCCATTCCTCAACCACACCTCGAAGAGCTGAATGAACATACTTTTGAGATCATTGTGCCCAAGTCAATCCTAATTTAGCCACAATTGTTGGACTTGGGTACTTTAGATGGGGTGTACAATGATTTGGAGGTCCCAAAAACCTTGATTTCAGAGAATAGGAAGTTGGAAATGAATATTTGGGAGGTTACTTTTGAGGGGAAAAAAAGTTTGGATATAAGGGTACCTATTGACCTGAAAACACCTATCTTCTATACGGACCCTTATGATATCTTTCATGTGCAACCCAAGCCTGAAATAACTGATTATTTTTTTGAGCTAGATGTTAAGTGGACAACCGCACCTATTAAACCATCTTTACCCATCGTCCAACAATTTGGTCTTGGGTTGCACACCACTAAATTGCAGGCCCGGCCCCGCAAGCACAACCTTTGGTTCTGGGTGATTTTCATCCAGAACCTGAGAACCACTAGACTTTGGCGCATGGGTTTGCACCATAAACTCGTCCACATCTGTGGACATCTTCTGCGGATGGGTTTCAAGATAAACCTTTCGATTTTGACTCTGACCTGCACTTGTGAATTCTCAATTTCTTCTTTCTATGTATGTTATGCCTAGCTGAAGGCATTAAGCTTAGCATATGTGTATACACTCTTCTCTCTACGAAGCTGACTGGATTTTCATGACACTCAGGTGATGTTCTGTTTACTCTGCCCTTTTCATGTCTTTATTTTTACAATGAGGACATTGCATCATTTAGGCATGGGGAGGTGGATAATCGATTTCTGAAATTATTATGTTAACTCCATAGAATTTCTTTTAGTTTCTTATAAAATTAAAAAAAAATTGAAAAATTGAAAAAAAGATAAAAAAGAAAGAAATTAGGAAAAGAGAACTTAGGCATTTGGAAGTTATTAACTTTAGGAAATAATACGAGAGGACCTAAACACTTAGACTCTTCAGGTCTTCGGGCTTAATTAGCCCGGGTGTCCACTCGAATGTGGATTTAGTCTCGAGTCCTCGCCAATTAAATTTATTTTAATTTGGTAAATAAATTGGGATGATAAGTATGCGACTTATCAACCCGCCCTCTGATTTAGGGAGACTTTAAGCCTAAGCATCTACACACATTTTTTTGCACTGTCTCACTTTCTGACAATTTTTATGGAAATTGGGTAGCTAATGGACCGACTTGGGTGGTATGGCTGGCAAGTTGTCGGTGGTAACAGCTAATCGGCCAGTTGTCCAGGGCCCAGCCACAAGACCATTTTCATTGTACTGCCTTTAGGTAAATTTTAGATCAAGGAAGCCACCTACTTAATGAAAAAAAAAGAAACACTCAAAAAGAAAAGAAAAAGAAAAAGAAAAAGGAGAAAATAAAAAAATAAATAAAACCACACTTCATTGTACGAGTATGGTTGGCAAGTTGTCGGTGGTAACAGCTCATCGGTCGGTTGTCCAGAACCCAACTCACAAAAAAAAAATGCACAATAATTCCTAAAACACTTAGGGAAGAAGCGGGGAAGTATTATAAATCAGGGAGATATACACTGGGTTCACCCTTGTGCTGACCCCATAAATAAAAGTAGGGAGAAAGCTACCGATCGTAAAGATAAACTTTTAGGCAAGGTCACCTAGGGTTGTAGAAACCATAAGTCTGTCTTAACGGCCGTTTGGTGAGTCTATGACATTTTCACAAAGATGCTTAGTACTTAGAGTCCTTTTCGAGTCTTAGGTTGGTTGGGTAGCCGTAAAAAGTTATCTCGGAACTCTCGAACTTCAAAAGTACAAAAAAATTAAAAAAGAAGAAAAAGAAGAAAAATATATATCTTCCCTTCTCAAATAAGGTGAGAACATGGGCGGTCTGCATTCTGGCAGACACCCAGGTACTGTTGAGTTTTCATAGTTTAGGACCTTAGTTGAAATTTTCTATTGTTAATAAATGACTTAGGCCTAAGTGATCTAATCCTAATTCTACTTTTATACAAAGCATATAGTTTAATTTTGCTAGGGACTAGCAAAACATAGGCATGGGGTTATGATGTAAACACATTTATTGAGGATAAAATGTCTATTCATGCATGTTCCTAGGCTTAGATTTGTATTTCATGTTAAAAATATTGTATAGCATGCATCATTCTGCATTTAGAGTAGTTGTATATAATTTAGGTTAATTGCGACCTTTCTATGGTTAGGAGAGAAGCATATTTATTTTGGAGCCTCGGATTGATGATCCGACCATACTGACCTGATCAAGACGACGATCGGAGTCCAACACCTCTGAAATCGCCTCGATCAGAGTCCCGTAGCACCATATGCAGTCTGAGGAAGATCAATGGCCAAGGGACTAGGAGACATAATTCAGAGCTTTAAATGATAAATCCGACTATGCGGATGGATTCGGGTCGATGATCGCAGCCTAACGGTGTGAAAATCAACTCAATCTGACCTTTGTAGCAGCCCCTACAACACGAAGAAGATGGATGGCCCAGACTACGCCATGTGGCGTAGCCTAGGCTGCCAGCCCACGCACGCAGCACCGCACATGCGCAGCAGCGCAGGTGCACGCGCGGGCGTGCAGCGCAACGCCAATAGTGTGCACGCGCTGCAAGGCTGGAAAGCAGCGCCAGCACAACGTGAGCTGGAGCTACAGCAATGCATGAGCTAGACTTACAGCGACGATTACAGCCATTGGTAATTCATCACATGCCAGCAAAGCCAGCTGTAGGCGGCAACAGGCATGAGCTGCCTATAGCGACGTTTCCAGCAACAACCTGGATGTCGCTAATGGTCCTATACCTATTTTTACCTATTCTCCATTATAAAAGGACCTACACCCCCTCCCTTCCAAGCCATCTCTACCTACTCTACTCCCAACTACTCCCAAACTCTAGCAAGCCTACCAACGCTCCATTAGAGCTTGTTCTCAAGTTCCTAAAGTGTCTATTAGTGTAGCGAACCGCTGCCCCACCAAATACTCCTCCAACTTCCCATCTCCCTTCATAGGTCACCTTGGAGCAGTCCTCCCACCTCCATTTTGGTAGAAGATCAACTTCATCTTCTCACCTCCATTCTGGAGCCACGCCAAAGCTTTCCTCAACATGACGTCCTCCTTCATCTCACCTCCATCGTCCCGCTTCTTACCTCCTTCGTCCGAGCTTCCTCCAGGTGCCGTCGTCTCACCGAACAGCCGATTTGGGAGATTTCCTCTCACCTCCCTCTCTTTTTATGCGTTCATAGTAGATTGTAATAAACATTGGATTGATATATATACCATTTTTGTTCCTCATCTCTATCTTGTGCTTCATTTGCTTGTCTTTTATTTCAAAAACAAAAAAAATAACAAAACCCTAAAATACCAAAAAGAAACGAATCGAAGCGCGGTTTTCACGTAAAGTAAACGTCGCCTCCCTGTGTTCGACCCAAGACTCCCTTGGAGTTTCGGTATAAATTTTATCTGATCGACGTGTTTTGCAACTACAACGAAGGTTTACTTGTAACCTTGATTTCTAACATGCGAAACACGCCCGGCCATTGATTTCCTTATTGTGAGGTGAGAGTTGAATTCCTGCCTCCTTGGATTACCCTAGATACCACCACTATTTAGGTTTATAAATCGTAAAAGAAATTGCGAATTAGCATCTTACAACGATTTAAAAACCCTCATTACAAATCACACTTTTCTTCGCATCATCCGTCTATTGGTCCTACCTTTCTGGAGCTTCACCAGCAAACACAGACAGATGCCATTAGGGAGACCCTGTTCACTCCCTCACATTTTGATTTAGGTCATCCTACCAAGTTGCCTTTTTTTCGTCGTCTTCCACGATTTCTTAATCGTGTATTTCTTTGGAATTTTATGCCCAAATCTACTTCATTTGATAACTGCCCTGGCATTATGCTCATTACCCTTTATGCTTTTCTTAAGAACAAGCGGTTCAACTGGAACCACTTAATTCTATATTTGATGAGCAAGCAACCCACCAGCTCCTTCCAATTTGGGACACTTCTTTCAAATATCTTCCTACATTTCAGTGTTCCCATGGATATTAATCATAAACAGTTTATTACTAGAGTCTTCATTTTTTATAAGCTCACTTATACAAAGATGGAGAAAGCTCAAGGAGCCCGTGGTGAGGAAGTAGCCCAGGAGCAGCAGCAGCAGCATGAACCATCAGCAGTCCCTCCTCCATTCTTGCCTTACGAGCATTTTACCATGACCTATCCTCCTCTAGTGCGACCCTCTCTGTCCTTCTACGAGCAGGACTGGGGCCTTTTGGACAGACCTCTTACAGGTAGGGATTTTGTCAGCATATAGGATGTGACAGATGGTATTTCTTTGTTGATGCATCGATAGAGAGAGACCAACATGGTGATGATGAGACATGGGCATCAGCTATCAGAATATCTGAATGCTCAAAGCCAGTTCTTGGATAGACTTAGAGAGTCTATTCATGGGATTCAACAGTAGCTTCATCGACCTCCTCGTCCTCACCGATCTACTGCCATTCCTTCATCATCGGTAGCACCTCCTCTTCGTCCTACCTCTACAGCAGCACTAGTAGACTAGTAGGTGACACCTCCTCACAGGACATCTAGGCGGCCGACATCGAGATCATCAGCTCAGCGCTGCCTATGTCTTGGACAACTTGCCTCCTCAGAGAGATCTGACTCGATGGACCTCGAGTTAGATACTGACCTCCAGAGCACGATGGATGCTTTCATGGCATCTTTAGAGGAGTAGCTTTAGCCTAGTTTCTATTTTGCTTAGCTTCTTGGATTGTAAAACTTTATAATTCTGTGGACTATTTTTATCTTATTCTGCTTATCTAGACTCATTTATATTGTTGTTACCTCTCTTCACTATATTTTAGTCTCTCAAAATTGCATGTTGAAATTATTATTGCTTCATTTACATGCTTAAGGGAGAGTTAATTGTAATTGATAGCATCATGTTTTACTTTTTGCTCAAACAAAGAGGGAGAGAGATTATGCATAACTATTTTAGTTCATAATTATAATTTTGTTGTCATCAAAAAGGGCAAGAATACAAGTACCACTGTTTTGATGCACCAAAATTATGCTTCTTGCAAGACTAGTATTTCAAGACTTTCATGGATCAAAGCTTCTCTCATGGACCAAGATCGGAAGAATACTGATCTATGCATTAGTGTCTTTTATCTTTCTTGAGTCTAGAATATTGTTGTGAGAAAACTCAAAATAAGTCTCAAATAGATTTTCGCACTTCTTTCTAAAATCAAGTTTTAGGGTTATTGATCGACCAAATTAATTGATCAACCAACCAACTTAGTTAATCGACCAAACCAACCCATTTTAGGAAGTTGATTAATATACTTTTGATCAACCAATTAAGCTAATTAATTGACCAATCAATGATCGATCAAATAACTAGATTGATCGACTAAACCTTGTTTTGATCGACCAATTTGATTTCCTTTTCAGGTCAATTGTCTAGTATAAATAAAGGTCATATGCAGCCCTTTTTCACACAACTTTTAGAAGAAAAATCCTCTCAAAAGAATAAAGCTTCTCCTGCTACTTCAAGTACTTCATTGCTTCAATTTTCACGCCTTTCAATACCTCTGCTGAAATTCTAGTTTGACTTTTATTGAGGTTCCATAGTGATAAACACTAGTTTATCATCATTCTTATGCATTAAAACAAACCTAGCTCTTAGGATTTTGCTCCGCAAATGGATTTTTGGGTTGCATTTAGGCATTATATAAGTTAGGCATGCACTGCATTTTTTATTGTGTTTTAGATGTGTTTTTGTAAGTGTTAGGGATAAATAGATTGTCAGATCCCTACAACCCTACCACTCAGGAAGGAAATGATGAGAGCCTCATCATGAGCCATAAATAGCCCATTTTAACCTAATAAAGAGAATAAAAGCTCCTAGATGACTTTGAAGAGGGCTTAATTGGAGGAATAAGTGTTCTGAGAAGAAAATATGAAATAAAGGTTAAAACTGCAATTTTACCATTGCAGTACATAAACGGGATTTCTTAGAGACAAAACATATGTCAAATGGTCTAAATGAGATAAAAAGTGGGTTGATTCAATGAGAAATGGGTTCACATGCAATCTAGGAATTAAATGACATCTGGTAACTCTAAAACAGACCCGCTTAATTCAATAAGGTTCCGGTCAAGATAAAAATCAAGTAAACCCTCTAAAAATCATGGAAAAATATTCCCTAGGGTTTAGAACATTCAATTTGGCCTTTGGAACCTAGTTTGACCTAGATTAGGGTCCTAACTCATCAATTGACTTAATTTAGGTTTTTACTCAAAATGTTCAGTCAAACATGGTCAAACCTAAAATCCAACTTCACCATTGGATTCCTTAGGTCCAAATTAGGTTTGTACCAAAATTTGGACCTAAGGGGAGGTCCTCTTGACCTACTTTGCAATTTAGTACACCCAATCACATTTTGGTCCCTATCTTTTGAAAACCATCACATTAACCCCCTTAACTTCCTCGCCACTCTTACAAACAGGTCCCTCCTCCATTATTGGGGAGAGATCCTTCTCCGGCGAAGATTAGAGAGGGAATACTCTCTGATCCCTCAAAGATCCCCTCTCAGAATTGGAAGGGAGATTCTTTGAGGAATTCCCTTCCATCTGAGCCCGATCACAACCCCTGATTTGCACCCAATCTCTCATGCGAATGGATGAGAGATTTGGGTATCTGACCACCTTCCATCTCCGGCGAGACGTCAGTGGCAGAAGACGTGCCCTCCACGCACCAGAAGCACGGCCAGCACCTATAAATTAAACCCCAACTCCGGTCGCACCTCCTCAGCTCGACTTGGTCGAGATTCCACCTTAAATTCATCTTCTTCTTCTCTGACCAAGAGGTCCAGCAAGCTCCGGCGAGCCGCCCTCCTCTTCCTCTTCGCTCTGCCACAAAACCAGTGGTAGAGCCGTCCTCCTCCGCATCGTGCAACACCCGCGCGAGTTGCCCTAGCCCCGTCGTCGCCGTCATCTTCCACCACTGGACGTCTTCTTCTCCGGCGACAGCAGGTACTGCCGGCCGCCTCTTTGTCCCCTTCGCCCCTTTAGTTAGGCTAAAACTATTCTTCTCTATCCCCTCTTTCATCTCCCTCATTTTATTTCATCAAACATCCCTCGACCGCCGCTGTTCACCACCACCTTCCTCATCTCCGGCCACCCTCCGGCGAGACGCTCCCATCGCTCCGCAGCCCCACACGCCTCGTCGACCATCACATAACCTCCACCTCACCTCACTGAATAACCTCCGCCTGTCCATAGTCCCTCTACACCTACCCAACAGCCCCCCGAACACACCCATCAGTCCGGCCACAGGGCGACCTAGGCATGCATGACTAGGCCACCCCGTGGTTTGCCACCTAGTGCTACACCTTCGGCATGACACGGCGAAGGTGCTCCGATGATCTGATTAAGCCGCGAGGCTCTTTTCGTGTCTGATAGGTTTCACACCCCGGTCGCCGTTAGCGGCAACTTGAAGAAGCTCCAAGCTTGCTCTAGGTTGCAGGACTGCTGGGCTCCAGGTCCAGCTAGCTCAGGGAGGTATCGCGAAGGCTTCTGTTCTAGCAAGAGACGCTGCAAAGTCTGCAGCATTGGCAATTGAAGGATGGACTCCTACGGGCGCACGTGATGTAGAGGTGGAACATTAGTCCCACATCGTGAAGTCACAAAGCGCTGGAGTGATTTATAATGTTTTTGTGTTATAGCCTCGTTGCCTCCAAATGCACATGAGGTGAGGTCCCTCACCTAATCTCACTGCCTCATCCGTGACTTCATCACACGGATCTGGCGACCTGACCCGACACTACCTTGAGCACTGCTCACGCACCACCCTCACGTCGATGCACATGGACCCGGTGCGAGATCCGACCTGTTTACCCAGCTCTGGGAGAGCGTGCTGAAGAGTGGTTTACACAGAGAGAGAGAGATGCACGGGTGTGGGTAGAGGGATAGGTTTTTCTTTGCTTTGGTTTGTGCAGGGAAGGAAGGAAGAAGTGAAGCCAACACTTAGCCGCTAAGGAGAAGAAGCAGAAGGAAGGAAGCCTTCGCAAAGGAAACAGAGAAGAAAAGGAAGAGGCGAAGGAAAAAGAGAAGAACTACTGAAGAAGAAAGAAGAAATAGAGAAGGTAAAGACAAGCAGAAGAAAAAGAGGAACTGAAGGCAAAGGAAAACAAAACCAAGGAAGAAGAAGAAGGACCCGTAAGGAGAAAGATACTGCAGGAGAAGAAAGAAGCAAGGTAGAAGAAAATAAGAAGAAACGAAGCAAAGATACTGCAGGAGAAGAGAGAAGCAAGGCAGAAGAAAATAAGAAGAAAAGAAGCAAAGATACTGCAGAGGAGAAGAAAGCACAAAGAAGAAGAAAGGAAGAAAATCAGAAGAAGAAGAATAAGAGAAGGGAAACATATTTTTAAGACGTCTGATCAATTCTTCTTTTTGCCACAATTAATTTTCACTCATGCATTTATATATTTTGAATTACATTTTGAGTAATTAAGTGTTCAATTACATTATTGAGATTAGTAATAAATTCCAATTGCTCCCTGTGTTCGACCTCGGATACTTAGGTTTTCGAGTAATAAAACTTTTATTCGTTGACAACGCTTGATCACCTATACTACGACATAACTAACTGTTAAAACACGATCGAGAGCACGTCAACATTTTGGCATCGTTGCCGGGGAGCAACGTGCAATTTATCACTAGTCTCTACATTCTTTTTATCTTATTGAACACTAACTTGCCCTACTTTGCTTTGGTGTGATCTTGCAGGTATTTCACGAGAAAATCCCTCCCGCAAGTCAACCACTCCAGGGCAGGTAATTTCTTTTCTTCCTTAAACTATCCCCTAAGCTTTGAAAGATAAAAGGAAGAAAATTAATTTAGGAATCAATTGCCTTCTTTCTATAGTAATCACCATCTTTAAGGCAAACGTTTCTTGATTTTGCAAAAATTTTTCAAATATTCTTGAAGTTGGAGCAATTTTTTTTTAGATTCCATCCCACAAATTCATGTGCGTAATAGAAACCACGCTTAATCTCTGCGGATAACACACTTCTTGCTTTTAAAGTCCAAAGAGAATTTTTGTGAAAAAGAGGATTGGAAATAGAACGAAATTAGGGTCTCTACAGTAGGATCTTGGAGTGCTAGTCACACATGCCTGCATGAAAGGAAATGAACCCTCCCGCATCAGTGTGCTACCCAAGCCCTTGACTGAAGAGATCTAAACATGACAAACCCTAAGAAAAATTGAGCTCTAAAATTACTTGAATCTTAAAATTTTTGGACCTAATAAACTGGGAGTCAAATCAGGGTGATCACTAGGTCCCAAGCCTAGAATCATTCTGCCATCTATAGGATAGGTCAGGTGAAGTTGACCCCTTCGGTCAACCAACCTCTAAATTAGGTCACAACATCAAACTATCTAAAGTTCAAGTGAGAACCCTAAAGCACCTTTGAAATAAGAAAGGTAGACTTAAGAGGTCAAGGTCCTCATTCTGGTCTACTTGGAATCTCAGTGACAAGAGAGGTCGGGTGGGGGAAACCCTATAACCCGTGGGGATGCTCTACCGTGTAGGGGTCTTTGCGGGACTCTCCCTCTCTGGCTGCCCAGGTAATTCTCAAGTGGACGACCTTCTGATACAGGGGTACCATCTGCCCTGAACCTCCATAGTCATCCAAACGTCATTGGGTGTCTTGATTGGGTCAGAAACATCTCCAGTCCCTCATCTTTTCTCTTTAGAGCACACACACACATTTTCAGTGGGACTCATTATTCAGATCTAATCGCTTCATAACTTGATTCTACATCTTGATTCAAACTCTGATTCTACATCATGATTCCACCACCTGATCCAAATATGCAGCCAAACCACTTAGGACTACCATTCAAGAAACCTGAATATCGGAGATCCATGAGAGATAAAATGATTGAGGATGCCTTGAAATTCTATGAAAAAGAAGAAACCTCAACACCAGTAGGAAACATTCAGGTTGATGTCCCAACAACCACAACCTTTATCATAACTTTTGCCCAAGTACTATTGGCAGAAGCCACAAAAGGATCAACCCGTGACTTACTCATCACTGGATACATTGAGATAGAAAAACTACACAATCTTGAATACCTTCAATGTATGACAAATCCTCGACTTTGGAAGCAACACCAAGATAGCCTTGAAAAATGGGAAGAGATAATGAGATTAGTAAAATAAATTATTGACCAAAAGTACCTGTATATACCACAAACAGAGGATGAACCATCTTGGGACAACATCGAGGATCAATCTGATCTCGGGTTTGAGCCACAAAATGGTTGTGGATTCCCAACCCAGATGGAGTACAATGTGCCTAATATTGAAGAAGGTTGGGAAGCTCCAAATGCAGGAAAACACACTGTTGAGCCCACTCTAGACCATAAATCACCAGGCTTAGAATCCCAAAACTCCTGCAATAATGAGGGTAGAACAGAACCTCTCGAGGGTGTAAATTTCGTCCCTTATTCTGATAAGGTGACCCTCGAAGGTTATTCCAACCTAGATTCTAGTGATTCAACCCACACCCTAAGCCCAGAATCTAGATTTGAAACCCATTGTGAAGATTTCAAGGCCCCATATGAAGAAGATCAATCTTTTAATGAAGAATATGATTTCGGGCCTTTATTTGATGAATATCCCTCACCAACCTCCTCAGAGGAACTAATCAATTTTTTGGAAGTCATGCCAATCTACGATACAAAAACTGAGGAGTTGGACGAGTGGGGTTTCAATTGGGTCGACCCTACCAGCTTAGAACTTGAGCCTCTACCAGATAGGGACACCTTTTTAAGCTCAAAATTAACATTTAGGCTAGACCCCAGGCAGGCTACTGAATCTACATCATATGGTGGTGGAACTCATGATCTTGAATCTCATTCAGATTTTGATTTTCGCAAACTCTCCGACGATTTCGAATCTGACCACAACATCGAAGAAAATATGCTTCCTGATTATAACAAGCCAATTCTCTTTGAAGCCACCTGCTCCACATATACAGAACCAATCAAAACCTGTTCTCTACCCTGACCAGCAATCGGACTCAATTTCTATTCCGATTCACCTCTCATAGAGCCGTTTGCAGATGAGTCAACTCCATATCTATATCGGGTATCGGGTATTGATCAGATTGAAAATCAGGAGCCATCATTCTTTGATCACCCCTGTAGGGTTTCCACACCATACATTGACTATTTTTCGGAACCCTACTCTGACCAGGCTGATTCGACTCAGCCTAAACCTGAGTTTTCACTTCCATATCTATCAGAACTTCATTACATATGGTGGGTTCCGCATCTGTTGATCTACATCTATTAACCCACTAGACTTATTGGGTTTGGGCTACATCATCAGCGTACTGATCTTAACAAGCACCTGGTTGGACCAACCAGGCTCTTAATCAAGGTGCTTGTTTTGCAAAATTCTGCTGATTTGACCACTCCCTCTCCACCCCATTTTCTGCTCGGTTGAAGGCATCAAATTTATCGCTTAATGGGAAGCAACCCGTCATCCCAAAAATAGAGACCCGTCTGATTATCCATCTGTACTCCACGTCCACTGCACCTTGAGTTCAGCCTTAGACAGTTGATCCCACCTCTGGTACACGTACCAGAGCTTGAAATCGTCCGCATCAGTCAGTTCCGACCCGTTCACCCACCCGATGTATCCTGTTCTTAGTCCCTGACCTCAACACTATTTCACACCCTCCGTTTACAATGAGGACATTGCAAAACTTAGGCATGGGGGGGTGATAAAGTGCATACATACAGAACCAAGAAAAAATCAGAAGGATTCTCACTCAAAAAAAATTCACATATGTCAAAAACATAAAAAATTGAAAAATTATGAAAAAGAACAAAAAATTAGGGGAGGGAGGAAATTTTGTGAGCCACATAATCATAAGGAGGAGAAAAAGAGCAAAAATGACAAAAGGAGCACAAAATGAAAAAGAAAAAGAGGTAGTCATTAGTAAGAGATTAAGGGAATAACTGAAGTTCTATACCAGATCAAAAAATGAGAAAAATGAAAAGAAAAGTGCTAAGGAGACATAACAAAGAGATTAGCAGGAACGCTGGTCTTAGGCCTCTTGGGCTAGATTCTTTAGCTTAATAATTCACATATCCGCTAAGATCTGGATAATCCTCAAGAGGTTGGCGAAAATGCGAAGCTTAAGTATTAAGTCTAAGGCTTAGGAAGTATTCGGCCTCGTTAATTGACTTTCGGTTTGCAGGATTCGGTAACCTAAGCACCCCAAATTCACACACAGTCTGGTTCAGTGCGCATAAATATCCAAATCACACAAAAGTGTTTAACGTTTTGCAAAAGTCACCTAGATTAGGAGCGGCCGATCAACACAAGTTGATTTGGACGAGTTCCTGATGCGGAGAGGCGGGAAATTCCCCTCGAAGATGTGTAACAACATATCATCTCCTCGGTGCTTATCTCTTAGGATATTTAAATATCCTACTGGGGGCATGTAAGCACTCTGCTGGTTCAGATACCATGGGCAGCATTATCACGAAATGTTGATCGCCAGGGTTTGAATTCGGCCATAGAACGCCATGGGCGGGATTATCTCGAAATCTCGAAAGCTAGGGTTCTGGGGGTTGCCATGGGCGGTGCTATCTCGAAGCATCGATAGCCAGGGACCCTTAAGGATTGATGATGGGGACGAGGAATCCGATACAGACCTTGTTGAGAAGCTAATCCGAAGCTAGAAATAAAATAGGAAAAGAGAGAGAAAGCTCTCCAAACAAATAAATCTTTTATCTCTCTCTTACAAAAATGCACTGCAAACTGAACCCAGGCTAAAAATGTCTCAAGCACGGGTGCTTTAATCGCGGAGTCCAACAAACCCTAGGATAGTTTCTACGGGCCTTAAAAACCTTTGCGGAGGACTAAGGCTAAAGCGGGTCAGGTCCAGATTTTGGTTGGTACTTGAGTACCTCTAGGCCTATTGTCGGCATTCTAGCCTAATCACAAAAGAAAAAGAAAAGCACTTATCATAATTGATGACAGACACTCAGGGTCTAGAACAGAAGTTAAAACCTTGAAATTTTGCTAAGGGACTAGCAAAAGCTAGGCATGGGGTTATGATGAGAGCCTCATCATGAGCCATAAATAGCCCATTTTAACCTAATAAAGAGAATAAAAGCTCCTAGATGACTTTGAAGAGGGCTTAATTGGAGGAATAAGTGTTCTGAGAAGAAAATATGAAATAAAGGTTAAAACTGCAATTTTACCATTGCAGTACATAAACGGGATTTCTTAGAGACAAAACATATGTCAAATGGTCTAAATGAGATAAAAAGTGGGTTGATTCAATGAGAAATGGGTTCACATGCAATCTAGGAATTAAATGACATCTGGTAACTCTAAAACAGACCCGCTTAATTCAATAAGGTTCCGGTCAAGATAAAAATCAAGTAAACCCTCTAAAAATCATGGAAAAATATTCCCTAGGGTTTAGAACATTCAATTTGGCCTTTGGAACCTAGTTTGACCTAGATTAGGGTCCTAACTCATCAATTGACTTAATTTAGGTTTTTACTCAAAATGTTCAGTCAAACATGGTCAAACCTAAAATCCAACTTCACCATTGGATTCCTTAGGTCCAAATTAGGTTTGTACCAAAATTTGGACCTAAGGGGAGGTCCTCTTGACCTACTTTGCAATTTAGTACACCCAATCACATTTTGGTCCCTATCTTTTGAAAACCATCACATTAACCCCCTTAACTTCCTCGCCACTCTTACAAACAGGTCCCTCCTCCATTATTGGGGAGAGATCCTTCTCCGGCGAAGATTAGAGAGGGAATACTCTCTGATCCCTCAAAGATCCCCTCTCAGAATTGGAAGGGAGATTCTTTGAGGAATTCCCTTCCATCTGAGCCCGATCACAACCCCTGATTTGCACCCAATCTCTCATGCGAATGGATGAGAGATTTGGGTATCTGACCACCTTCCATCTCCGGCGAGACGTCAGTGGCAGAAGACGTGCCCTCCACGCACCAGAAGCACGGCCAGCACCTATAAATTAAACCCCAACTCCGGTCGCACCTCCTCAGCTCGACTTGGTCGAGATTCCACCTTAAATTCATCTTCTTCTTCTCTGACCAAGAGGTCCAGCAAGCTCCGGCGAGCCGCCCTCCTCTTCCTCTTCGCTCTGCCACAAAACCAGTGGTAGAGCCGTCCTCCTCCGCATCGTGCAACACCCGCGCGAGTTGCCCTAGCCCCGTCGTCGCCGTCATCTTCCACCACTGGACGTCTTCTTCTCCGGCGACAGCAGGTACTGCCGGCCGCCTCTTTGTCCCCTTCGCCCCTTTAGTTAGGCTAAAACTATTCTTCTCTATCCCCTCTTTCATCTCCCTCATTTTATTTCATCAAACATCCCTCGACCGCCGCTGTTCACCACCACCTTCCTCATCTCCGGCCACCCTCCGGCGAGACGCTCCCATCGCTCCGCAGCCCCACACGCCTCGTCGACCATCACATAACCTCCACCTCACCTCACTGAATAACCTCCGCCTGTCCATAGTCCCTCTACACCTACCCAACAGCCCCCCGAACACACCCATCAGTCCGGCCACAGGGCGACCTAGGCATGCATGACTAGGCCACCCCGTGGTTTGCCACCTAGTGCTACACCTTCGGCATGACACGGCGAAGGTGCTCCGATGATCTGATTAAGCCGCGAGGCTCTTTTCGTGTCTGATAGGTTTCACACCCCGGTCGCCGTTAGCGGCAACTTGAAGAAGCTCCAAGCTTGCTCTAGGTTGCAGGACTGCTGGGCTCCAGGTCCAGCTAGCTCAGGGAGGTATCGCGAAGGCTTCTGTTCTAGCAAGAGACGCTGCAAAGTCTGCAGCATTGGCAATTGAAGGATGGACTCCTACGGGCGCACGTGATGTAGAGGTGGAACATTAGTCCCACATCGTGAAGTCACAAAGCGCTGGAGTGATTTATAATGTTTTTGTGTTATAGCCTCGTTGCCTCCAAATGCACATGAGGTGAGGTCCCTCACCTAATCTCACTGCCTCATCCGTGACTTCATCACACGGATCTGGCGACCTGACCCGACACTACCTTGAGCACTGCTCACGCACCACCCTCACGTCGATGCACATGGACCCGGTGCGAGATCCGACCTGTTTACCCAGCTCTGGGAGAGCGTGCTGAAGAGTGGTTTACACAGAGAGAGAGAGATGCACGGGTGTGGGTAGAGGGATAGGTTTTTCTTTGCTTTGGTTTGTGCAGGGAAGGAAGGAAGAAGTGAAGCCAACACTTAGCCGCTAAGGAGAAGAAGCAGAAGGAAGGAAGCCTTCGCAAAGGAAACAGAGAAGAAAAGGAAGAGGCGAAGGAAAAAGAGAAGAACTACTGAAGAAGAAAGAAGAAATAGAGAAGGTAAAGACAAGCAGAAGAAAAAGAGGAACTGAAGGCAAAGGAAAACAAAACCAAGGAAGAAGAAGAAGGACCCGTAAGGAGAAAGATACTGCAGGAGAAGAAAGAAGCAAGGTAGAAGAAAATAAGAAGAAACGAAGCAAAGATACTGCAGGAGAAGAGAGAAGCAAGGCAGAAGAAAATAAGAAGAAAAGAAGCAAAGATACTGCAGAGGAGAAGAAAGCACAAAGAAGAAGAAAGGAAGAAAATCAGAAGAAGAAGAATAAGAGAAGGGAAACATATTTTTAAGACGTCTGATCAATTCTTCTTTTTGCCACAATTAATTTTCACTCATGCATTTATATATTTTGAATTACATTTTGAGTAATTAAGTGTTCAATTACATTATTGAGATTAGTAATAAATTCCAATTGCTCCCTGTGTTCGACCTCGGATACTTAGGTTTTCGAGTAATAAAACTTTTATTCGTTGACAACGCTTGATCACCTATACTACGACATAACTAACTGTTAAAACACGATCGAGAGCACGTCAACATTTTGGCATCGTTGCCGGGGAGCAACGTGCAATTTATCACTAGTCTCTACATTCTTTTTATCTTATTGAACACTAACTTGCCCTACTTTGCTTTGGTGTGATCTTGCAGGTATTTCACGAGAAAATCCCTCCCGCAAGTCAACCACTCCAGGGCAGGTAATTTCTTTTCTTCCTTAAACTATCCCCTAAGCTTTGAAAGATAAAAGGAAGAAAATTAATTTAGGAATCAATTGCCTTCTTTCTATAGTAATCACCATCTTTAAGGCAAACGTTTCTTGATTTTGCAAAAATTTTTCAAATATTCTTGAAGTTGGAGCAATTTTTTTTTAGATTCCATCCCACAAATTCATGTGCGTAATAGAAACCACGCTTAATCTCTGCGGATAACACACTTCTTGCTTTTAAAGTCCAAAGAGAATTTTTGTGAAAAAGAGGATTGGAAATAGAACGAAATTAGGGTCTCTACAGTAGGATCTTGGAGTGCTAGTCACACATGCCTGCATGAAAGGAAATGAACCCTCCCGCATCAGTGTGCTACCCAAGCCCTTGACTGAAGAGATCTAAACATGACAAACCCTAAGAAAAATTGAGCTCTAAAATTACTTGAATCTTAAAATTTTTGGACCTAATAAACTGGGAGTCAAATCAGGGTGATCACTAGGTCCCAAGCCTAGAATCATTCTGCCATCTATAGGATAGGTCAGGTGAAGTTGACCCCTTCGGTCAACCAACCTCTAAATTAGGTCACAACATCAAACTATCTAAAGTTCAAGTGAGAACCCTAAAGCACCTTTGAAATAAGAAAGGTAGACTTAAGAGGTCAAGGTCCTCATTCTGGTCTACTTGGAATCTCAGTGACAAGAGAGGTCGGGTGGGGGAAACCCTATAACCCGTGGGGATGCTCTACCGTGTAGGGGTCTTTGCGGGACTCTCCCTCTCTGGCTGCCCAGGTAATTCTCAAGTGGACGACCTTCTGATACAGGGGTACCATCTGCCCTGAACCTCCATAGTCATCCAAACGTCATTGGGTGTCTTGATTGGGTCAGAAACATCTCCAGTCCCTCATCTTTTCTCTTTAGAGCACACACACACATTTTCAGTGGGACTCATTATTCAGATCTAATCGCTTCATAACTTGATTCTACATCTTGATTCAAACTCTGATTCTACATCATGATTCCACCACCTGATCCAAATATGCAGCCAAACCACTTAGGACTACCATTCAAGAAACCTGAATATCGGAGATCCATGAGAGATAAAATGATTGAGGATGCCTTGAAATTCTATGAAAAAGAAGAAACCTCAACACCAGTAGGAAACATTCAGGTTGATGTCCCAACAACCACAACCTTTATCATAACTTTTGCCCAAGTACTATTGGCAGAAGCCACAAAAGGATCAACCCGTGACTTACTCATCACTGGATACATTGAGATAGAAAAACTACACAATCTTGAATACCTTCAATGTATGACAAATCCTCGACTTTGGAAGCAACACCAAGATAGCCTTGAAAAATGGGAAGAGATAATGAGATTAGTAAAATAAATTATTGACCAAAAGTACCTGTATATACCACAAACAGAGGATGAACCATCTTGGGACAACATCGAGGATCAATCTGATCTCGGGTTTGAGCCACAAAATGGTTGTGGATTCCCAACCCAGATGGAGTACAATGTGCCTAATATTGAAGAAGGTTGGGAAGCTCCAAATGCAGGAAAACACACTGTTGAGCCCACTCTAGACCATAAATCACCAGGCTTAGAATCCCAAAACTCCTGCAATAATGAGGGTAGAACAGAACCTCTCGAGGGTGTAAATTTCGTCCCTTATTCTGATAAGGTGACCCTCGAAGGTTATTCCAACCTAGATTCTAGTGATTCAACCCACACCCTAAGCCCAGAATCTAGATTTGAAACCCATTGTGAAGATTTCAAGGCCCCATATGAAGAAGATCAATCTTTTAATGAAGAATATGATTTCGGGCCTTTATTTGATGAATATCCCTCACCAACCTCCTCAGAGGAACTAATCAATTTTTTGGAAGTCATGCCAATCTACGATACAAAAACTGAGGAGTTGGACGAGTGGGGTTTCAATTGGGTCGACCCTACCAGCTTAGAACTTGAGCCTCTACCAGATAGGGACACCTTTTTAAGCTCAAAATTAACATTTAGGCTAGACCCCAGGCAGGCTACTGAATCTACATCATATGGTGGTGGAACTCATGATCTTGAATCTCATTCAGATTTTGATTTTCGCAAACTCTCCGACGATTTCGAATCTGACCACAACATCGAAGAAAATATGCTTCCTGATTATAACAAGCCAATTCTCTTTGAAGCCACCTGCTCCACATATACAGAACCAATCAAAACCTGTTCTCTACCCTGACCAGCAATCGGACTCAATTTCTATTCCGATTCACCTCTCATAGAGCCGTTTGCAGATGAGTCAACTCCATATCTATATCGGGTATCGGGTATTGATCAGATTGAAAATCAGGAGCCATCATTCTTTGATCACCCCTGTAGGGTTTCCACACCATACATTGACTATTTTTCGGAACCCTACTCTGACCAGGCTGATTCGACTCAGCCTAAACCTGAGTTTTCACTTCCATATCTATCAGAACTTCATTACATATGGTGGGTTCCGCATCTGTTGATCTACATCTATTAACCCACTAGACTTATTGGGTTTGGGCTACATCATCAGCGTACTGATCTTAACAAGCACCTGGTTGGACCAACCAGGCTCTTAATCAAGGTGCTTGTTTTGCAAAATTCTGCTGATTTGACCACTCCCTCTCCACCCCATTTTCTGCTCGGTTGAAGGCATCAAATTTATCGCTTAATGGGAAGCAACCCGTCATCCCAAAAATAGAGACCCGTCTGATTATCCATCTGTACTCCACGTCCACTGCACCTTGAGTTCAGCCTTAGACAGTTGATCCCACCTCTGGTACACGTACCAGAGCTTGAAATCGTCCGCATCAGTCAGTTCCGACCCGTTCACCCACCCGATGTATCCTGTTCTTAGTCCCTGACCTCAACACTATTTCACACCCTCCGTTTACAATGAGGACATTGCAAAACTTAGGCATGGGGGGGTGATAAAGTGCATACATACAGAACCAAGAAAAAATCAGAAGGATTCTCACTCAAAAAAAATTCACATATGTCAAAAACATAAAAAATTGAAAAATTATGAAAAAGAACAAAAAATTAGGGGAGGGAGGAAATTTTGTGAGCCACATAATCATAAGGAGGAGAAAAAGAGCAAAAATGACAAAAGGAGCACAAAATGAAAAAGAAAAAGAGGTAGTCATTAGTAAGAGATTAAGGGAATAACTGAAGTTCTATACCAGATCAAAAAATGAGAAAAATGAAAAGAAAAGTGCTAAGGAGACATAACAAAGAGATTAGCAGGAACGCTGGTCTTAGGCCTCTTGGGCTAGATTCTTTAGCTTAATAATTCACATATCCGCTAAGATCTGGATAATCCTCAAGAGGTTGGCGAAAATGCGAAGCTTAAGTATTAAGTCTAAGGCTTAGGAAGTATTCGGCCTCGTTAATTGACTTTCGGTTTGCAGGATTCGGTAACCTAAGCACCCCAAATTCACACACAGTCTGGTTCAGTGCGCATAAATATCCAAATCACACAAAAGTGTTTAACGTTTTGCAAAAGTCACCTAGATTAGGAGCGGCCGATCAACACAAGTTGATTTGGACGAGTTCCTGATGCGGAGAGGCGGGAAATTCCCCTCGAAGATGTGTAACAACATATCATCTCCTCGGTGCTTATCTCTTAGGATATTTAAATATCCTACTGGGGGCATGTAAGCACTCTGCTGGTTCAGATACCATGGGCAGCATTATCACGAAATGTTGATCGCCAGGGTTTGAATTCGGCCATAGAACGCCATGGGCGGGATTATCTCGAAATCTCGAAAGCTAGGGTTCTGGGGGTTGCCATGGGCGGTGCTATCTCGAAGCATCGATAGCCAGGGACCCTTAAGGATTGATGATGGGGACGAGGAATCCGATACAGACCTTGTTGAGAAGCTAATCCGAAGCTAGAAATAAAATAGGAAAAGAGAGAGAAAGCTCTCCAAACAAATAAATCTTTTATCTCTCTCTTACAAAAATGCACTGCAAACTGAACCCAGGCTAAAAATGTCTCAAGCACGGGTGCTTTAATCGCGGAGTCCAACAAACCCTAGGATAGTTTCTACGGGCCTTAAAAACCTTTGCGGAGGACTAAGGCTAAAGCGGGTCAGGTCCAGATTTTGGTTGGTACTTGAGTACCTCTAGGCCTATTGTCGGCATTCTAGCCTAATCACAAAAGAAAAAGAAAAGCACTTATCATAATTGATGACAGACACTCAGGGTCTAGAACAGAAGTTAAAACCTTGAAATTTTGCTAAGGGACTAGCAAAAGCTAGGCATGGGGTTATGATGAGAGCCTCATCATGAGCCATAAATAGCCCATTTTAACCTAATAAAGAGAATAAAAGCTCCTAGATGACTTTGAAGAGGGCTTAATTGGAGGAATAAGTGTTCTGAGAAGAAAATATGAAATAAAGGTTAAAACTGCAATTTTACCATTGCAGTACATAAACGGGATTTCTTAGAGACAAAACATATGTCAAATGGTCTAAATGAGATAAAAAGTGGGTTGATTCAATGAGAAATGGGTTCACATGCAATCTAGGAATTAAATGACATCTGGTAACTCTAAAACAGACCCGCTTAATTCAATAAGGTTCCGGTCAAGATAAAAATCAAGTAAACCCTCTAAAAATCATGGAAAAATATTCCCTAGGGTTTAGAACATTCAATTTGGCCTTTGGAACCTAGTTTGACCTAGATTAGGGTCCTAGCTCATCAATTGACTTAATTTAGGTTTCTACTCAAAATGTTCTGTCAAACATGGTCAAACCTAAAATCCAACTTCACCATTGGATTCCTTAGGTCCAAATTAGGTTTGTACCAAAATTTGGACCTAAGGGGAGGTCATCTTGACCTACTTTGCAATTTAGTACACCCAATCACATTTTGGTCCCTATCTTTTGAAAACCATCACATTAACCCCCCTAACTTCCTCGCCACTCTTACAAAAAGGTCCCTCCTCCATTATTGGGGAGAGATCCTTCTCCGGCGAGGATTAGAGAGGGAATACTCTCTGATCCCTCAGAGATCCCCTCTCAGAATTGGAAGGGAGATTCTTTGAGGAATTCCCTTCCATCTGAGCCCGATCACAACCCCTGATTTGCACCCAATCTCTCATGCGAACGGACGAGAGATTTGGGTATCTGACCACCTTCCATCTCCGGCGAGACGTCGGTGGCAGAAGACGTGCCCTCCACGCACCAGAAGCATGGCCAGCACCTATAAATTAAACCCCAACTCCGGTCGCACCTCCTCAGCTCGACTTGGTCGAGATTCCACCTTAAATTCATCTTCTTCTTCTCTGACCAAGAGGTCCAGCAAGCTCCGGCGAGCCGCCCTCCTCTTCCTCTTCGCTCTGCCACAAAACCAGTGGCAGAGCAGTCCTCCTCATCCTCCGCGTCGTGCAACACCCACATGAGCTGCCCTAGCCCCGTCGTCGCCGCCGTCTTCTACCACTGGACGTCTTCTTCTTCGGCGACAGCAGGTACTGCCGGCCGCCACTTCATCCCCTTCGTCCCTTTAGTTAGGCTAAAACTATTCTTCTCTATCCCCTCTTTCATCTCCCTCATTTTATTTCATCAAACATCCCTCGACCGCCGCTGTGAACCACCACCTTCCTCATCTCCGGCCACCCTTTGGCGAGACGCTCCCATCGCTCCGCAGCCCCACATGCCTCATCGACCATCACATAACCTCCACCTCACCTCACTGAATAACCTCTGCCCGTCCATAGTCCCTCTACACCTACCCAACAGCCTCCCGAACATACCCATCAGTCCGGCCACAGGGTGACCTAGGCACTCATGCCTAGGCCACCCCGCTGCCTGCCACCTAGTGCTTCACCTTCGTTGTGACACAATGAAGGTCCCCCGGTGATCTGATTAAGCCGCGAGGCTCTTTTTGTGTCTGACAGGTTTCACGCCCCGGCCGCCATTAGCGGTAACTTGAGGAAGCTCCAAGCTTGCTCCAAGTTGCAAGACTGTAGGGCTCCAGGTCCAGCTAGCTCGGGGAGGTATCGCGAAGGCTTCTGTTCCAGCAAGAGGCGCTGCAAAGTCTGCAGCAGTGGCAATTGAAGGATGGACTCCTGCGGGCATGCACGAAGTAGAGGTGGAACATTAGTCCCACATCGTGAAGTCACAAAGCGCTGGAGTGATTTATAATGTTTTTGTGTTATAGCCTCGTTGCCTCCGAGCGCACATGGGGTGAGGTCCCTAACCTAATCTCACCGCCTCGTCCTTGACTTCATCACACGAATCTGGCTACCCAACCTGACACTACCTTGAGCACTCCTCGCGCACCACCCTCACGCCGGTGCGCCTGGACTCGGGTGTGAGATCCGACCCATTTACCCGGCTCTGGGAGAGCGTGTTGAAGAGTGCTTTACACAGATAGAGAGAGACGTGCAGGTGTGGGTAGAGGGATAGGTTTTGCTTTGCTTTGGTTTGTGTAGGGAAGTGATAGCGATAATACGCGGTTTGTTAAATACGTCGTTGTAACGCGCAAAATCGATCAACTCTTAAATTTATATTCCTAGATAGGGGAGTATCTAGGGTCGTCCAAGGAGGCAATATGGTTGCAAAATTGATTCTCTTGCTTGGAATATATCTCAACTTTCTTTTTGGTAATTTTCAATATACCATTTTTCTTTATTTTTAAACTAAGGCAACATGCGAACTGATGGCGGGAAAAGTGTTTACACTTCCAATTAAGTAAACAACTCTAAAGTAGCAAGTAGAGCCTCTCCCTAAGCTCACTCTAGGCAAGTGGAGACCTAGAATAATTAGGGAGAGGAAGTGAAGAATGCTGAAAATAAGCAAAAAGAAATGCAAACAAGATATGCGAAAAAGGCAACTAGATAAGTGATAAAGTGTTTAACAAAAATGCCTAGTAGAGGAATGCTTCTACTACTTGATAATTGAAGTAAAAGAAAACACAAATCCTCTAAATAGATGGTGAAGAAGAGGGCTTCTTGCTCCAAGGTTGGTGGCTCCCAAGCTTGAAAAGAATCCTTCAACTCCTTCCGTGCAGAACTCCGCCAAGGTGATGACCTCCAAGGCAAGCCCTAAGGGGGCGTGCCCTAAGTTTCTCTCCAAGGGTGGACGTCCACCCTAAGTCCTTCTCCCTTGCCTGGCCGTCCTCCTTGAAGTGGAAGAGTCCTCCTCCTTGGCGTGGCCCAAGTTGAAGAGAGTGGGGAGAAGAAGGCACCAAAAGGGCTGGTGGTGTGCCCCTTTAATCTCCTTCTCTACTCCTTCTCCTCGGGCGTAGGTATAGGTGGATGTAGGTAGAAAATACACTAAAGGAGGATGCCCAAAAATGGTGGTAGGTGGTGGCTTTTTATAGAATAGGAGGGGGGCTATGGTGACCTTTGAAATGGATGGCCAAGATGAGTTGATGGAGGTGGTTGGAGATCCCATGGCCAAGGAGAGTTGGCGCCACCTTAAAGGGCACCAAGGGGTAGTTATGGGTGTTGACACCCTTTGGTGTTGGCGCCAAAATGGGCATTCTAGAAGGTCATTAGGTGGCGCCACCTTAAGGTTCTAGAAGGGGGGGTATGTGGATGGCTAGGATGGCTTATGTGGGTAGGTGTAGGGTGGATTTAAGGGGCTGAAAGTGGCGCCAATATAGAGGTGGTTAGGGGTGGTTTTTGGCGCCAACTTGAAGTGTCTTTTGGTGGAGATAATGGGGTGAAGGGATGGCTAGGAGGTGGCGCCAACTTGAGTAGAGTAGCTAGCTTAGGTAGGCTTGAGTTGGTGGAGCTAGCTAGGGTTGATTTTGGAGGTAATGAATGGCCAAGGAGCTGGTTGTTAGCTATGCTAAGCTAAGCTAAGATAAGCTAAGCTAGCTTAGCTAAAGGTGGAGTGGAGGAGAAGGTGTTGGAGCTAGGGTTTGGAGGAAGGAGCTGAGGAGGAGAGTCTGGAGCTGGAGCTGGAGCTGGCTGCTACTGAAGAGGCTGGCATGGGGCTACTCTAGCTGGCTTAGCTTGCTAGTTCTTTGCTAGCTACTAAGCCAAGCTAAAGTGAGCTAGCTTCTACCAAAATGAGCTGAGGTGAGCTAGGTCTGGTGCTCCCGGGGAGAATCAAGCTGGTTGAGGCAGCTAAGGTAGCTTAGCTCAACTGAGTTGAGCTAAGTTGAGTCCCCGGGAGCTGGACTTGAGCTTCCTGAGCTGAGAGGAATTCTTCTTCAGCTGGCTGGAGTTGAGTGGAGCTGAATGTAGCTGGATCTGAGCTGGGGTGAACTCCTGTCAACTCAGCTGAGCTAGCTAGAGCTCCCTGTGAACTAGTGGGAGCTGAGATGAGCTAGACTCAGCTAAGTTGAGCTAGGGTGAGCTAAGATGAACTCTCTTGAGCTGCCATCCAGCTGAGATTAGCTGAATGGAGCTGGGATGAGCTAACCCTAGTTCAAGTAAGCTAGGTTCCAGCTGCGGTGAGCTGGATCAAGCTGAGGTGAGCTGGATTAGGCTGAGTTCCAGCTAGTCTGGGCTTCTCCTTCACCATTTGCCTTCTTGAGTGCTAGGGTTTTAGGGATCTGTGCATCTGTACATCCCTAACACTCACAAAAACTCATTAAAACGACAATAAAAAAATGCAATGCATGCCTATCCTAATTTATGCCTAAATGCAGCCCAAAAACCCGTTTGCAGAGTAAAATCCTAAGAGCTAGGTTTGTTTTAATGCATAAGAATGATGATAAACTGGCGTTTATCAGGAAGGAAGGAAGAAGTGAAGCCAACACTTAGCCGCTAAGGAGAAGAAGCAGAAGGAAGGAAGCCTTCGCAGAGGAAAGAGAGAAGAAAAGGAAGAGGCGAAGGAAAAAGAGAAGAACTAAAGAAGAAAGAAGAAATAGAGAAAGGTAAAGACAAGCAGAGGAAGAGGAACTGAAGGCACAAGTAGAAGAAGAAGAAGAGGAACTGAAGGCAAAGGAAAACAGAACCAAGGAAGAAGGACCCATAAGGAGAAAGATACTGCAGGAGAAGAAAGAGGCAAGGCAGAAGAAAATAAGAAGGAAAGAAGCAAATATACTACAGGAGAAGAAAGAAGCAAGGTAGAAGAAAATAAGAAGAAAAGAAGCAAAGATACTGCAGAGAAGAAGAAAGCACAAAGAAGAAGAAAGGAAGAAAATCAGAAGAAGAAGAATAAGAGAAGGGAAACATATTTTTAAGACGTCTGATCCCATGATCAAACGTCCAAATTCTTCTTTTTGCCACAATTAATATTCACTCATGCATTTATATATTTTGAATTACGTTTTGAGTAATTAAGTGTTCAATTACATTCTTGAGATTAGTAATAAATTCCAATTGCTCCCTGTGTTCGACCTCGGATACTTAGGTTTTCGAGTAATAAAACTTTTATTTGTTGACAATGCTTGATCACCTATACTACGACGTAACTAACTGTTAAAACACGATCGAGAGCATGTCAACAGGCAACTAGTGAAGGAGAAGCTCAAACCAGTTGGAACTCAGCTTGATCTAGCTTACCATAGCTGGAATCCAGCTCACTTGGACTAGGGTTAGCTCATTCTAGCTCCATTTAGCTCATCTCAGCTGAATGGCAGCCCAAGAGAGCTCATCTTAGCTCACCGTAGCTCAAGCCAGCTTAGATCCAGCTTAACTTAGCTAGGTCTAACTCATCTCAGCTCCCATCAGTTCACTGGGAGCTCTAGCTAGCTCAGCTAAGTTGACTGGAGTTCATCGCATCTCAGGACTAGCTACATCCAACTCCACTCAACTCCAACTAGCAGAAGATGACTTCATCTTAGCTTAGGAAGCTCAAGTCCAGCTCCTGAGGACTTAGCTTAGCTCAACTTAATTAAGCTAAGCTACCTTAGCTACTCCAACTAGCTAGGTCCTCCCCGGGAGCATTAGGCCCAGCTCACCTCAGCTCCTTTCAGTAGAAGCCAGCTTGCTTTAGCTTGGCTTAGTAGCTAGCAAAGAAGTAGCAAGCTAAGCCAACTAAAGTAGCTCCATGCTATCCTCTTCAGCAGCTGCCAGCTCCAATTCAGCTCCAGACTTCTTCTCTTTAGCTCCTCTCCTCTAACCCTAGCTCCAATTACCTCCTCCTCTACTCTCTTATTAGCTACACTAGCTTAGCTAGCTTACCTTAGCTAAGCTCTAGCCCCCTTCGCCATCCACCACCCTAAATCCCTACCTAAACAGCTCCACCAACTAACCCTACCTAAGTCTACCTAAGCTAGCTCCACCTCTACTCTAAGTTGTCACCACCACCATCACCAACTTTCAACTCTCAACCACCACCAAAGGGCACTAAAAGTTGGCACCAAAAACACCCATAACCACCTCCTTTTTGGCACCAACTTTTCCCACCAAAAATACCCTTATCTTAACCCTCCACCTACTCCCTCAACCCATCTCCACCATCCACCTAACCCCCCTTCTAGAAGACCCTAGGTTGGCGCCAATTTGGTGGTGTCTCTCCACCACCAAGAGCCACCAACACCACCATAACTACCACCCTACAAACCCCTTAGGTTGGCACCAAACACCCTCCACCCTAGGATCCCTAACTACCATCCTAAACCTAATCCTAGCCCTCCACCTAAGGCCACGCCAAACCACCACCTTTCTACCCTATAAATATCCCATCTAACCACCACTAAAATCATCCTCCATTAGTGTAATTCCACCCTATGTCCACCCTAACTCACGGCCAAGGAAGGAGAAGAGAAGAAGATTAAGGGGGCATCCTATTTGCCCCCTTTCTCTCTTCTTCCTTGTGCCACGCCAAGGAGCAGACTCTCTTCACAGTGGAGGACGGCCATGCATTGGAGGAGAATTGAAGGTGGAACCATCCACCTTGGAGGAGAATAGGGCATGCCCCATTTGAGGGCTTGTCTTGGAGGTTTTCACCTTGAAGGAGCTTTACAAGGAAGGAGTTGGAGGACTTCTTTTCAAGCCTGGGAGCTACTAGGCTTGGAGCAAGTAGCCTCTATCTCTTCTTCACCACCATCATCATCATCAGGAGGACTAGTGTTTCTACTTTTTATGTTTTTTTATTTCTAGTAGTAGAAGCATTCCTCTACTAGGGTTTTGTAAAACATTTTTTCTCCTCTAGTAAAGTTGTCCTTTTCTTAATTGTGCTTTTTGCAATTTTACTTTTACCTTAGTGTAATCACCCCCTCTCTCTAATTACTCTAGGTTTCCACCTACCTAGGGTGAGCTTAGAGAGAGGAATTAATTGTCACTTAGGTTTTAGTTTAGTAATTTTAGGTGTTAGTGATCTTCCCGCCATCAAATTCGCGTTGCTTTAGTTATTTCAAGCTATAAAAATTGCATATTGAAAACAACAAAAAGAAAGTTGATTTTCATTTTCAAGTAAGAGATTTATAATTGCAGCAATTGCCTCCTTGGACGACCCTAGATACTTCCCTATCTAGGTTTTATAAATTTAAAAGTGACTCGATTTTTGTGCGTTATAACGATAAAACCCTAATTTTACAAACCGCGCAAAACTCCGAACACTTTTTCGCGTCGTTGTCGGGGAGGCACGGCTTTGCATTCATTTATTTCTCTTACTTGTTAAGTAGATCTCATCCCCGTTTCTCTCTTTCTCTTGTGTGTGCAGGAACTATAGGAAGAAGGTGGGATTTTGGAAGCGAGAGCTAAAAGTCCCTTTTCTTCCTTAAGATTTCAGGTTGGTTCCTCTTTTCTAGTCACATAAATCATTAAAACTAATAAAAAAATATTAAACTTGACTTTCAGGATCTTAAACAACTTAATTAAGTGGAGTGTTGCAAGTTAAAACCTATTTGTTGCTTGTTTGCACCATTAAACACCACTTCACTGCAAGTGTTAGTGTTCTAATTTTCGGGTCCAGACTTCTATCTGGACTTCAAATATCAATTACCAACACCATATGCATCCTAAAATCTTACAATTTTACCCAGCAATTCCAACGCAAGCGAGGAACATTTGTTCCAAATTTCAAAACAATTGGACTTGTATAGAACTTTTAAAAATTTGTGGACTGCAGAGGGGTCATTTCTTCTAATCTTCTTATTTTGCTTCTGTCTGCAAATTTTAGGAATTTTTATACTCATCTAATTTTTGTGAAATTTAGATTTCTGGAATCTATGTGACATTCTACACATCATATAAAATCTAAAAAATTTTCTGAGGCCAGTGGTGGTACTGAAAGGTCCAAAATACCCTTAGGTATCATTTCTGGACTTTGACACTAGTACAAAGAAAATTCTAAAAAAATATCAAAAAAATTTCTAAAATCACAAAAAAATATTTTTTGGAATCCCTGTTTGATTTTCCTTACAGTAGTGGTGTTGCTTACATTGTTTGGACTACTAATTAAACTTAAAGCCTAAAACAAATTCATTGATAGTTAAATTTTTGCTTAGGATTTAATTGATTAGGGTTTCTTTTCATTTATAGAAACCAACAAATTAAAGGAAACTTATCTTCACCAATACAACTTGATTTCCTTTTGTTTTCTGAATCTGAAACTTGTTTGAAACCTTAAAAGGAAAACCCTAAAATACACTAAGCTAAATCAAATTCTAAAAGCAGAAAAACAAACAAAAATTGTGTAACAACTTGTTTGCTATTGGAATCACTTTCCAATCCTGCACACACTATAAAAATTGAAATAACAGGGCATTACCCAAATCAACACCCTCCACATTCCATGTGCACTCTAGTCTCCTAGACCTAACTAAAAATTCTAGCAATTTGACCCCTAAGGCTTCATCAACTTAGGCTTGCAATAAAGGTCTTAAGTTTTCTCTAGTTAATACCAATTCTGTCATCTATATCTAGTGTCAAGCTGAGGGGTTGTGTCAAATGACCAGGAGCGGGTTTGCACATGCCCCTCGGGATTTTCCTGGCAAATGCTTGGGCCCAAACCTCCCCTTATGCAACTTGGCCAGATTTGTTGATAGAATGGGTATTCACTGTTGATTTCTTATTTCCTAGTGATGTAGACACAATTATTGAATATAAAATGCCTATCCATGCATGTTCCTAGGCTTAGATTTGCATTTCATGTTATAAATATTGCATAGTATGCATCATTCTGCATTTAGGGTAGTTGTATATATTTTAGGTTAATTAGGTCCTTTTAATGGTTAGGAGAGAAGAGGATTTATTTCAAGGCCTAGGATGGACGATCGGACTGTACATATCTGATTAGGATGACGATCGGAGTCTGATGCCTCCAAAATCGTCTAGATCGAAGTCCTGTAGAATCACACGAAGTCCGAGGAAGATCAACGGCTAGGGGGCAATGCAATGATGAACACACATAAATTCATGATAAATTGCTTATTTTTGATAGTTCCTAGGCTCAGCATTGCATATCATGTTATAAATATTGCATAACATCAATTGCATGGGATTTAGGGTAGTTGTATATTTTATATATTAATTCCTTCATTTTATATGACTAGGGGGCAATGCGACATCCATACGTGTTTCGGATGGAAAATCAGACCGTACGGATGGATCTGGAGCGATGATCGCAGTTTGGCATCGCGTGAATCATCTTGATCTAAGCACCGTAGAACCCTCTACAAGAAGAAGATGGACGGCCCAGATGGCACCACGTGGTGCCATCCAGGCCGCCCAACACCGACCAGCAGCATCGCTCAACTCCATCCGCACCCTTCAATCCTAGCCATTGGATCAAGATCCAACGGCTGGGAAGTGGATGCACCAAGTCACTCCACACGACATAAGGGAAGGTTTGCCACAATGGTGGGAGCGTTGGTTTGCAAAGGGGGGGTGTAGGCTCGAATCCCCACAGCCCCTCCAATTCGCAATTGGGCGGGCACATGGAGTGGCAGTGTTAGCGCGAGGCAGCGCGCGCGTGCACGCACACCCCAGCGCATGGCAAGCGCGCATGCCAGCACAGAGCAAGCACACACATAGCCGGGCGCACGTGGTGAGCGGGGCAGCGTGGCGCGGGCACAAGGGTAGTTGGCGCCAGCTTTCAGCGACAGCTGGGCTGACCTACAGTGATGCTTACAGCCATCGCTATTTCATTGCAAGCCAGCAGAGCCAACTATGGGCATGGGTGGAGGTGAGCTGTCTATAGTAACATTTCCAGCGACGGTTCGGAAGTCACTAAAGGTCCTTTAATCCATTTTTAGCCTCTTCTCCTTTATAAAAGGACCTACACCCTCTCCCTTCCAAGTCATCTCTACCTACTCTACTCCCACCTACTCCCAAGCTCTTGGAAGCCTACCAACGCTCCATTAGAGCTTATTTTCAAGCTCCCAAGGTGCCTATTAGTGTAGCGAACCTCTGCCCCACCAAATACTCCTCCAACTTCCCATCTCCCTTCATAGGTCACCTTGGAGCCGTAGTCCCACCTCCATTCTAGTAGTAGATCAACTCCGTCTTCTCACCTCCATTCCGGAGCTATGTCGAAGCTTTCCTCAACCCGACGTCTTCCAGCATCTCACCTCCATCGTCCTGCTCCTCACCTCCTTCGTTCGAGCTTCCGCCAGGCACCGTCATCTCGCCGAACAGCTGATTTGGAAGATTTCCTCTCACCTCCCTCTCTTTAAATGCTTTCATAGCTTCTTGTAATTGACATTGGAAGTAATATATATCATATTTGTTCCACATCTTCATCTTGTGATACATTTCCTTGTTTTCTTTTATTCCAAAAATATAAAAAAAATAACAAAACCCCAAAATACCAAAAAGAAACGAATTGAAGCATGGTTTTCATGTAAAGTAAATGTCGCCTCCCTATGTTCGACCCGGGACTCCCTTGGAGTTTCAGTATAAATTTTATCTGATCGACGTGTTTTGCAACTGTAACGACAGGTTACTAGTAGCCTCGATTTCTAACACGCGAAACACGCTCGACCATTTTGGCACCGTTGCCGGGGAAGCAATAGAATTTACTTTATTGTTTATTGTGTTTCATTGCATTTACATAGCACTAACCCTACTTGTCTTTGATCTACTATCTTGCAGGTACCCTAGCATGGAGATCCAAGTGTGGTAGACCGGAGTAAAGTGCGGGTAGAGTGTTTTGTAAGTGTCCCCCACACTGCCCCCACCTTAGTTTTCATTCCATAACGTAATAACTCAAACCCAAATCAACTTAGGTGCTTTTTATAAACCCTAGGATAGATTTGGTTGTTTGCTTGCCACCTCCACTCACCTCGCCTTCCACATAAATAAAAAATAAAAAAAAAGTGTTATCTGATTGTAGGATTTTCTAAAAGAGACACACCTTAACACCCACAACTTCTAACCCTAAGGCGCACAATCACATCGATTCTACTACTTAACCGGGATTTGACTTGTGGACCTGATACACTTAATTCAACACACAAATAAGCGAGTAGAAATCTGAATAGGTCAAACATTTCTGTGTGCCTTAACTAAGTGGTGCAATAGGCCAATTGATTGAACTGTTTGGGCCGCACCACTTAAGATAAAAGCGACTCATCAAGTAGCTTGCCACTTAGGGTTGATTTTTATGACCGAACCAGGCACTCCACATTTTATTTTTGATTTTTAATGGAATATATCTACACCAGTGCTTTTAAAACTTGGAGTGTTCTACTAAACCTTGATTGAACCAACCTAAGAATTAAACCCTAAAAGCTACTAAACAAGGTTAAATCCTAAAAGACACATCATCAAATAACCTTGTTTGAGAACCCTTGTTGTGCACGCACACACATTTTAACTAATCATTAATGGCACAACTCATCTAAATGGCCCATCACATTCCTGAAGCACCATTGTCCCAAGCCTAACTAAAATTGATTAGACGTTGGCCCTAAGGACTGGTTCGCTCGTCGGGATCCAGATTGAGATTGTTCACGATTAACCTACTTATACTAGTCAGTTTGATGTCTTGATAGGGGAGTAGCATCAAACGATCGCGGCTGGGGGGTACACTAGGAACCGGAGGTGCAAGCCAAAGGAAGAACCTTCTCCCCAGTCCCTCCTTCTAACTGGTTGGATTGCCTGGACATAAGTAGAGTAAATCGTTTATAATCCTAGGACGAATTCTGAGGGTCTGTAGACCTTTAGGTTACCCAAACTAAGGACATGCTTGTATTTTTGTATTGTAGGGCTCCTTTCTCTTCTAATTTCCCTCCTTACTTCACCATGTACCCTTCCACATCCTACACACATTTCACACCCTATCCTCCCACCACCACTTATCCCCAAGATGATTACTATCCTGACTTGACTTGTAATTACCCATCCACTAGCCAGGATGACTTTAATTGGGGATATGAATCCGAACCTCAGTGTCCAAGGCCTAACCCTGGACAACAAGACTATGATTATTATCCTTCCCAGAGTAATAATTATTATGGATCTCCATCCTTTGATGATCAACCTAACCAGATCTACAACCGTGAAGGATATGCTGATTATAACATTTACCCTCCCCAGAATTATGCTGAATTTAGGTCGCCACCAACCTTTAAACAACCTGAAACGACCTACTATCAAGGAGGGACCCGAGAACCTCGACATCTTGACTCCCTTAGATTTAACCTAAACCCACCCAAGCCTGAATCGAACCAGTCGGTTCAGGTGGACCAGATCCAGGATAGGGTGTTGGCTAATTTGAGGAATGATGCGGATTTTATGTGGTTTGTAAAATACGTCGTTGTAATGTGCAAAATCGATCAACTCTTAAATTTATAAACCTAGATAGTGGGGTATCTATGGTCGTCCAAGGAGGCAATATGTTTGTAGAATTCAGATCTCTTGCATGGAAATAGAAATCACCTTTCTTTTTGGTCTTTTCAACTATATCATTTTTTTTAGGGTTTTGAAATAACGAGAGAAAACACGAGTTATTGGCGAAGAAAGGTAAATAACTATGATTACTAAGCTAACACCTAAGTGACAAGTAATTCCTCTTCCTAAGCTCACTCTAAGCACGTGGAGGCCTAGAGTAATTAGGAAGAGAGAGTGAAGAGTGCTAGAATCACAGCAATCAAAATGCAACTAAAAGAAATTTCAAAGAAGGCAACTAGATTGATGAGAAAGTGTTTTACAGAAAAACCTAGTAGATGAATGCTTCTACTACTAGAGAATTGCAACAAATAAAATAAAACACAAATCCTCTAGATAGATGCTGAAGAAGAGGGCTTCTTGCTCCATGCTTGGTAGCTCCCAATCTTGAAAAGAGTCCTCCAACTCCTTCATTGCTACGCTCCTCCAAGGTGATGTCCTCCAAAGCAAGCCATAAGAGGGCGTGCCCTAAGCTTCTCTCCAAGGGTAGACGTCCACCCTAGGCCCTTCTCCTTTGCCTGGCCATCCTCCTTGAAGTAGAAAAGTCCTCCTCCTTGGCGTGGCCCAAGTTGAAGAGAGTGGGGAGAAGAAGGCACCAAAGGGGCTGGTGATGTGCCCCTTTAATCTTCTTCTCTACTCCTTCTTCTTGGCCGTAGGTGTAGGTGGGTATAGGTCGAAAAATGCACTAATGGAGGATGCTCTCAAATGGTGGTAGGTGGTGGGTTTATATAGAGTAGGAAGGGGGCTAAGGTGACTCTTGAAATAGAGGGCTAAGATGGAGAGATGGAGGTGGTTGGGGATCCTATGGCGAAGGGCAATTGGCACCGACCCAAGGGACACCTAGGGGGTGGTTATGGGTGGTGGCACCCCTTGAAGTTGGAGCCAAAATGGCTTCTGGAAGGGGGGCTTAGGTGGTGCCAAGTAGGGTTCTAGAAGGAGGGGTAGGTGGAAGGCTAGGATGGGTTATGTGGGTAGGTGTAGGGTGGATGAAGGGGATGAAAGTTGGCACCAAAAGGGAGGTGGTTAGGGCTAGTTTTGGCACCAACTTTTGGTGTCTTTTGGTGGTTAGTTGAGGGGTGAAAGGTGTTGAAGAGGTGGAGCCAAAATGAGTAGGATAGCTAGCTTAGGTAGGGCTTAAGTTGGTGGAGCTAGCTAGGGTTGAGTTGAAGGTGGTGGATGACCAAGGAGCTGGGTGCTAGCTAAGCTAAGCTAGCTTAGCTAGCTATGGAGTACAGGAGGAGGTATTGGGGCTATGGTTTGAAGAGAGGAGTTGAGGAGGAGAAATCTGGAGTTGGAACTGGAGCTGGCAGCTACTGAAGTGGCAGGCATGGAGCTACTCTAGCTGGCTTAGGTTGCTAGTTCTTTGCTAGCTATTAAGCCAAGCTAAAGTAAGCTGGCTTCTACCATAATGAACTGAGGTGAGCTAGGTCTGGTGCTCCCGGGGAGGATCAAGTTGGTTGAGGCAGCTCAGGTAGCCTAGCTCAACTGATTTGAGCTAAGCTGAGTCCCCGGGAGCTAGACTTGAGCTTCCTGGCTAGAGTTGAGTGGAGCTAGATGTAACTAGATCTGAGTTGGGGTGAACTCTAGTCAACTTAGCTAAGCTAGCTAGAGCTCCTTGTGGACTTGTGGGAGCTAAAATGAGCTAGACTCAACTAGGTTGAGCTGGATCTGAGCTGACTTGAGCTAGGGTGAGCTAAGATGAACTCTCTTGAGCTGCCATTCAGCTGCGATTAGCTGAATGGAGCTGGGATGAGCTAACCCTAGTTCAAGTGAGCTAGGTTCCAGCTGTGGTGAGCTGGATCAAGCTGAGTTCCATCTAGTCTGAGCTTCTCCTTCACCATTTGCCTTCTTGAGTGCTAGGATTTTAGGAATCTGTCAATCTGTTCATCCCTAACACTCTCAAAAACATATCAAAAAGACAATAAGAAATGCAATGCATGCCTAACCTAATTTATACCTAAATGTAGCCCAAAAACCCGTTTGCAGAGTAAAATCCTAAGAGCTAGTTTTAATTCATCAGATTGATGATAAACTAGCATTTATCACAACCCCATGCTTATCTTTTTGCTAGTCTCTTAGCAAAACTTTAATTTTTTTGGAAAATGAAATTTTTAGGAAATCTAATTTTTTTGACTTTTGAGAAAAAGATTAAGGGACCTTGGTTGATCTAAACATAGGAGGTACAGGATTTGTTAAAGATAAACATCAGGATTTATTTCTGGATCCAACCATTAGACAAAATGGGATCAATATATCCTCTAGAATATTCACAAATTAACTCCTTGTTAATTCAGACGACTTGAAATTTTTATCTTTAGGATTTTTCTGGCTTATGAATCTGATTCGCAACTTGCAAAATCCTTTAAAACCTTGTGTCTGTGCTTGTGAAAAGCCAACATTTATAAGGGCGTGTTAATTTATTTATTATTACTTTTTTTTTCTCCCCCATGCTTAATTTTTGGGCTTATAACCCCAAAACACAATGCGGTGTAAAGGGGTGCTCCAAGCAAACTCAATCTCTTGCTCCGACACTATAGGTAGAGCACCGTCCAAGACACTTGAGCTGCTAAAATGTGCTTTAATGCTCTATCTAAAGATATGAAATATAGATATTGAGCAGCGCCGAGGCGGTAACATGTTGACATCGCGTCCTCAAAGGAGGCATTGTCCTCCTCAGCAGTGGGAACTCAAACCAATGATCTGTTTCAGAGTTTTACTAAGTCCAAACAAGGGAGTTTCTTCAAATTTTTAGTTGTTTCTAAGTGTTGGCTTGTGTGTGAAAATTGACACAAGAAGTTTCTCAAGACATGCAAGTTTTTGAATCAGAAACTAAGTCAAATACTTTCCGTATTACAAAATAGGATCAAGTCACCTGAACTATCATGAGTTCAGGTGGAATTTTAGAGAAGGATATCTGATTTAGTCTAAAAATAGAACCTGAAATTCTAATGATCAGATCCATATCCTCATCCCTAGTTTGTTAAAGATTAAATCCCATTATACCTAAAAGTGAAAATTTCAACCTTAGTCCTGATTTCAAAATTTTTCCTCAAAAAGTTTTCGACATTTTTTTTTGGGCATGCAAGCAGGAAATAAACTAAAGAAAAATGCATGTTTCTAGGTTTTGAAAATCCTAAATCGATCGTCAAATTTTAAAAACACCCCCCCATGCTTAAGATATTCAATGTCATGCATTAGGAGGGAAAAGGGTTCACCTTAGTGAAGAACAGTTGGGTTTAGGAGGATCAAAACCCGGAAAAAGAAGAAAAAAGGAAAGCAGGAAAAAGTGATGGGTTACCTCCCATCCAATGCTATCTTTTACACCATTTAGCCGGGCGTGAAGGTATGCATGGAAGATGGAAAATCATGTAAATAGTTGGACACTTGGATGCTCGCAAAAAAGGTGTCTTCTTCTGGATCCCTAGAAAATTGATTAGAAGAAATATTGGGATCAAAGTTGGATAGAAAATGATAAGTGTAGCCTGATTCTGGCCATGGTTTTAAATCATATTGGATGCCAACTCGAGCGGGATTGGTGGCAGGTCCGTAAGAAAGGAGTCAGGGAAGGGATGGTGAGGATTAGGTGAAGTTAGTGTGGAAAAATTAGGTGCGTGAATAGTGGGTGGGTTAGGGTGATTAGGGGGTGCATCAAGAATTGATTTAGGGTCAAGACAAGTCTCCAGGTCACAGATTTCATCGAGCACTGATTCTGAATCAGAGTCTTCAAAAAAATTATGGTCGGTAAGGGTATCTATTAACATTGTCTCCTCCACCATATTGGAAATTTTCGTATCTGAGTCCTCAAAAAAGTTATCATCATGGAATCTCTTGGAGGATTTGAAAAAATCTAAAGTGATAGTTTGGCATGTGCAAGTGATATTCATTTTGCCTATGTGGCAATTGATATTTGCCTTTGCAGTGGCCAAAAAAGGGCATCCAAGGATTATTGGGGAGTCCAGTAATGATTCAGGTATCTCAATGTCAAGAACCAGAAAGTCTGCAGGGAAGACATAATTCTGGACCTTGACCAAAACATCCTTAACAATCCCACGAGGTTTGATTGTAGATCGGTCGGCTAATTGCAGGGTAACCTTGATGGGTTTTAATTCACCGATCTGAAATTCTTCAAATAAAATCGTGGGAATAATATTAACTAAGGCACCAAGATCAAGGAGGGTGCGATTAAAAATAGTATCATCAATAATTACTGAGATTAAAGGCACCCCCGGATCTTTCATCTTAGGAGGCAGCTTGCTCTGTACGACAGAGCTTACTGTCTCCAAAAGATGCACCTGTCCTAGATTTTTGGCCTGCCTTTTAGGAGTACAGATCTCCTTCAAAAATTTATCATAGGCAGGTATATATTTGATGGCATCTAGGAGAGGAATATTGATTTGAACTTGCCCAAATAGATCCATGAGTTCTTCTGTGGTGGGCTCGGATTTCTTTTTTTTGTTGGTGGTGGGGTGGAGAGCTTGTGGGCAAGGGATAGGAATCCTGTCTTGAGATTTTTGTATTTCGTTTTCTTCCTGATGGGGAGGTGGGGAGTCAATTTGCACAGGTATTTCACCAGGTTTGTGTGAAGACTCAGGATCAGTGGTGGTTTTCCCACTCCTCAAAGTAACTGCATGTGCAGTCGGATTATTATTTGGATTAGGTGGGGGGCCTGTGATTGCGGAAACCTGGGAGGCTGTTGAGGTGGTGGATTAGGAGGAGGCTGATTCGGGTAGTGTGGAGTTCTGCCTGGATATTGGTTCCCTTGGTGATTAGGGTTGGGCATGGGTTGGGACGGAAGATGTCCTGCAGGTCTTTGCGTGGGAGTAACCCCAATCTAGTTATTCAGATTTGTGATGGTGCGGGTTACTTCCATCATTTTTGTTTGCATTTCCTGTAGGGGGTGCGGGTTACTTCCATCATTTTTGTTTGCATTTCCTACAGGGTTCGCATCATCTGGGCATTGATGTTTTGTTGGGATGGCCCAAGATGGAAGGTTGGATTCGACCCATACCTATTAAAATGATATGGTTGGGAAGGAACCTGATTGTTCCAGGAGTAGTTCGGGAAATTTTTCCAATTGGAAGAATTTTTAAAGGGCTCCTAGATGGCAGAAATATTTTGAGTGGGGTTAAGATCTGGATAGTTGTAATTCCCCAGTGAATCATGGGCAACCTCAGAATACTGTAATAATCAGCAGTAGTGTTGAGATTGTGCAAATTTTCTCTTCGTGGAAAGTTAGGTTGGGTACCTGTGAAGTTTGATTTTGGAGGATAATATGCTAGAGGTCCTGAAGCCTGATCCCTTGATGTTGGAAGATAGAATTGTTGAAATAAAGATTTGGGAGGCTAATTTTGAGGGAAGTTTGATTTTGGATCTAAGGGTACCTATTGACCTAAAACCACCTACTTTCTACCAGGACCCTTACGATATCTTTCACGTGCAACCCAAGCTCGAAATAACTGATTATTTTTCTGAGCTATATGTTCAGTGGACAACTGCACCTATTAGATCATCTTTACCCATTGTCCGACACTTTGATTTTGGGTTGCACACCACTAAACTGTAGGCCCGACACCGCAAACACAACAACCTTCGATTCTGGGTGATTTTCATCAAGAACCTGAGAACCACTCGACCCTGGGGCATGGGTCTGCACCATAATCTGGTCCACGTCTGTGGACATATTCTATTGGTGGGCTTCAGGATCAATATTTTTATTTTGATTCTGACCTGCACTTGTGAATTTTTAATTTCTTCTTTGTATGTATGTTATGCCTAGCTGAAGGCATTAAACTTAGCACGTGTGTATACACTCTTCTCCCTGTGGAGCAGACCGGATTTTCACGACATTCAGGTGATGTTCTGTGAACTCTGCCCTTTTCATGTCTTTATTTTTACAATGAGGACATTGCATCATTTAGGCATGGGGGGGTGGATAATCAATTCTTGAAATCATTATATTAACTCCGTAGAATTTCTTTTAGTTTCTTATAAAATTAAAAAAAAAATTGAAAATTTGAAAAAAGATAAAAGAAGAAATTAGAAAAAGAGAACTTAGGCATTTGGAAGTTATTAACTTTAGGAAATGATACGAGAGGACATAAACACCAAGACTCTTCAGGTCTTTGGGCTTAATTAGCTCGGGTGTCCACTAGAATGTGGACTTAGTCTCGAGTCCTTGCCAATTAAAATTCATTTTAATTTTGTGAATAATTTGGGATGATAAGTATGCGACTTATCAACCCGCCCTCTTATTTAGAGGGACTTTAAGCCTAAGCATCTGCACACTTTTTTTTTGCACTGACTCACTTTCTGGTGGTTTTTACAGAAATTGGGTAGCTAATGGACCAACTTGGGTGGTATGACTGGCAAGTTGTCGATGGTAACAACTCATTGGCTGGTTATCCAGAGCCCAGCCACAAGACCATTTTTGTTGTATTGCCTTTAGGTAAATCTTAGATTAGGGAAGCCACATACTTAAAGAAAAAAAAGAAACACTCAAAAAGAAAAAAAGAAAAAAAAAGAAAAAGGAGAAAATAAAAAAATAAATAAAATCACATTTCATCGCACGAGTATGGCTGGCAAGTTGTCGGTGGTAACAGCTCATCGGCTGGTTGTCCAGAACCCAGCTCAAAACAAAAAAAATGCATAATAATTCCCGAAACACCTAGGGAAGAAGTGGGGAAGTAGAATAAACTGGGGAGATATACACTGGGTTCGCCCTTGTGTTGATCTCATATAAAAGAAAGTAAGGAGAAAGCTATCGATCGTGAAGATAAATGTTTAGGCGAGGTCACCTAGGGTCGTAGAAATCCGAAGTCCGTTTTAATGGCCGTTTAGTGAGTTTCACTATTTTTCACAAGATGCTTAGCACTTAGAGTCCTTTTCGAGTCTTGGGCGGGTCGGGTAGCCGTAAAAAGTTATCCCGTAACTCTAAAACTCCAAAAGTACAAAAAATTAGAAAAGAAAAAGAAAATTATCTTCTCAAATAAGGTGAGGGCTCGGACGGTCTGCATTCTGGTAGGCACCCGGGCATTATTGAGTTTTTGTAATTAGGTCATGAGGATGAGATTTTCTAAAGCAATCAATGAATTTTGCCTAATTACTCGAACCCTGATTCTACTTTTATACATAGCATTAGCTTAATTTTGCTAAGGACTAGCAAAAAGTAAGCATGGGGCTATGACGAACACACATAAATTCATGATAAATGTCTTATTATTGATAATTCCTAAGCTTAGCATTTCATATCATGTTATAAATATTGCATAACATCCATTGCAAGGCATTTAGGATAGTTGTATATTTTATAATATTAATTCCTTCATTTTATATGGCTAGGGGGCAATGTGACATCCATACAGGTTTCGGATGGAAAATCCGACCGTACGGATGGATCCGGAGTGACGATCGCAATTCGGCATCGTGGGAATCATCTCAATCTGAGCACCATAGCACCCTCTACAAGAAGAAGAAGATGGATGGCCTAGATGGCGCCACATGGTGCCATCTGGGGTGGCGCCATCCAGGCTGCCCAACATCGGCCAGCAGCACCGATCAACTCCTCCATTCACGCCCTTCAATCCTAGCCGTTGGATCAAGATCCAACGGTTGGGAAGCGGATGCACCAAGCCACTCCACACGACACAAGGGAAGGTTTGCCGCAATGGTGGGAGCGTTGGTTTGCAAAGGGGGGCACGGGTTTGAATCCCCGCAGCCCCTCCAATTCGTAATTGGGCGGGATCATGGAGCAGCAGCGCCAGTGCAAGGCAGCGCCCACGTGCACATGCACGCCAGTGCATGGCAAGCGCGCACGCCAGCACAGAGCAAGCGCACACGCCAGCACAGAGCAAGTGCACACACAGCCGGGCGCGTGTGATGAGTGGGGCAGTGCGGTGAGGATGCAAGGGCAATTGGCGCCAGCTTTTAGTGATAGCTGGGCTAACCTACAGCGATGCTTACAGCCATCACTATTTCATTGCAAGCTAGCAGAGCCAGCTATGGGCATGGGTGGAGGTGAGCTGTCTACAGGAATGTTTCCAGCGACGATCTGGAGGTCGCTAAAGGTCCTTTATCCATTTTCAGCCTCTTCTCCACTATAAAAGGACCTACACCCCCTCCCTTCCAAGCCATCTCTACCTACTCTACTCCCACCTACTCCCAAGCTCTAGGAAGCCTACCAACTCTCCATTAGAGCTTGTTCTCAAGATCCCAAGGTGCCTATTAATGTAGTGAGCCTCTGCCCCACCAAATACTCCTCCAACTTCCCATCTCCCTTCATAGGTCACCTTGGAGCCATCCTCCCACCTCCATTCCGATAGCAGATCAACTCCGTCTTCTCACCTCCATTCCGGAGCTACGTCGAAGCTTTCCTCAACCCAACGTCTTCCAGCATCTCACCTCCATCGTCCCACTCCTCACCTCCTTCGTCCGAGCTTCCGCCAGGCACCGTCATCTCGTCGAACAGCCGATTCAGGAGATTTCCTCTCACCTCCCTCTATAAGCTTTCATAGTTTCTTGTAAGTGACATTGGAAGTAATATATATCTTATTTTTTCCACATCTCTATCTTGTTATACGTTTGCTTATTTCCTTTTATTCCAATAATACAAAAAATAACAAAACCATAAAATACCAAAAATCGAAGCACGATTTTCACGTAAAGTAAACATCGCCTCCTTGTGTTCAACCCGAGACTCCCTTGGAGTTTTCATTTAAATTTTATCTGATCGATGTGTTTTGCAACTATGACAACAGGTTACTAGTAACCTCGATTTCTAACACACGAAACATGCCTGACCATTTTGGTGCTATTGCAGTATAGTGGTGAGTATTCCTGCTTGTCACGCGAGCGACCCGGGTTCGATCCTCGACAACGGTGCCAAAATGGTCGGGTGTGTTTCGTGTGTTAGAAATCGAGGTTACTAGTAACCTGTCGTCGTAGTTGCAAAACAAGTCGATCAAATAAAATTTATACCAAAACTCCAAGGGAGTCCTAAGTCGAACACAGGGAGGTGACGTTTACTTTATATGAAAACTGCGCTTCGATTCGTTTCTTTTTGGTATTTTGGGGTTTTGTTATTTTTTTTTGTATTTTTGGAATAAAAGAAAGCAAGCAAATGTATCACAAGATAGAGATGTGGAATAAATATGATATATATTACTTCCAATGTCAATTACAAGAAACTATGAAAGAATATAAAGAGAGGGAGGTGTGAGGAAATCTCCCGAATCGGCTGTTCAATGAGACGACGGCGCCTGGCGTAAGCTCGGATGAAGGAGGTGAGGAGTGGGACGACGGAGCTGAGATGCTAGAAGACGTTGGGTTGAGGAAATCTTTGGTGTAGCTTTGGAATGGAGATGAGAAGACGGAATTGATTTGCTACCAGAATGGAGGTAGGAGGATAGCTCCACGGTAACCTATGAAGGGAGATGGGAAGTTGGAGGAGTATTTGGTGGGGCGGAGGTTCGCTACACTAATAGGCACCTTGGGAGCTTGAGAACAAGCTCTAATGGAGCATTGGTTGGCTTCCTAGAGCTTGGGAGTAGGTGGGAGTAGAGTAGGTAGAGATGGCTTGGAAGGGAGGGGGTGTAGGTCCTTTTATAATGGAGAAGAGGCTAAAAATGGATAAAGGACCTTTAGCGACCTTTAGACCATCGTTGGAAACATTGCTGTAGACAACTCACCTCCACCCACGCCCATAGCTGGCTCTACTGGCTTGTAATGAAATAGCGATGGCTGCAAGCGTCGCTGTAGGTTAGCCCAACTGTCGCTAAAAGCTGGTGCCAACTGCCCTTGCGCCCATGCCGCACTGCCCCACTCATCACGCACGCTGATCGCGTGCGCTCGGCTGTGTGTGCGCTTGCTCTGTGCTAGCGTGCGCGCTTGCCATGTGCTGGCGTGCGAGTGCGCGCGCGCATTACCTTGCGCTGGCGCTGCCGCTCCATGCGCCCGCGCAACTACGAATTGGAGGGGCTGCGGGGATTCGAACCCGCACCCCCCCTTTGCAAACCAATGCTCCCACCATTGCGGCAAACCTTCCCTTGTGTCGTGTGGACTGGATTGGTGCATCCGCTTTCCAGCCATTGGATCTTGATCCAACGGCTAGGATTGAAGGGTGCGGATGAAGGAGTTGAGTGGTGTTGTTGGCCAGTGTTGGGAGGCCTGGATGGCGCCATGTGGCTCCATCTGGGCCGTCCATCTTCTTCTTCTTGTAGAGGGTGGTACGGTGCTCAGATCGAGATGATTCCTACGATGCCAAACTGCGATCGTTGCTCCGGATCCATCCATATAGTCGGATTTTCCATCCGAAACCCGTAAGGATGTCACATTGCCCCCTGGCCATATGAAATGAGGGAATTAATATATAAAATATACAACTATCCTAAATGCCATGCAATGGATGTTATGCAATATTTATAACATGATATGCAATGCTAAGCCAAGGAACTATCAAAAATAAGCAATTTATCATGAATTTATGTGTGTTCATCATGCAACATCCATATGGGTTTCAAATGAAAAATTTGACCGTTCGGATGGATTCGGAGCGACGATCGCAGTCCGGCAATGCGAGAATCATCTCGATCTGAGCACTGTGGCACCCTCTGCAACATAAAGAAGATGGTCGACCCAGATGGCACCACGTGACGCCATCCAGGCTGCCCAACACTGGTCGGCACCTACTCTTCATCAAGGCATCACCCATTCTTAGTCGTTGGATCTTGATCCAACGACTGAGGATTCATCTCCACCGCATGCCCTTAAAACATCTTCACAACATCTCTTGGCCGTAGCGCATCGGTTGTGGAGGCCCCTCTCAAAGAGAGGGTGCGGGTTCGAAACCCACTGCCCCTCAATTGGATGCTTGAGGCGCGGCGCAGTGGCAAGGCACGTGCTCGCATGCGCGAGGGGCGTAGCACAGCGTTATAGTGCATAGTAGGGCGATAGCGCAGACTAGCCTGTGCAAGCATGCGCGGCACTGGTGCGTGGAGCACGCAACGCTAGTAGAGCGGGTGCCAGCGGGGGTATGCGCGGATCTTCAGCGACGCAAGCCTTTAGTGATGCTTACAGGTGTCACTAATGGTCTACACGCGTCGGCAAGTGGAATTGAAGGGAGGATCTTCAACAAAAGCTGCAGGGATCTGTAGCGACATTTACGAATGCCAGTAATAACCCAGATGCGAATTTGTTCTTCCTCCACTAAAAAAGGACCTACCCACCACCATTCTAAACCATCTCTTCCTTCCTTCCTCTCACCTTCTCCAAGGCTCTAGAGAGAGCTTGTCCCAAGCCCGGGATGCTCTAGAGTAGAAAACCAAATATTTTTCCCACCTCTCATTACCATTCGTGGAGCATCCTGTGGCCGTCCTCTCACTGCCCTTCGGGAAGAAGATCCTCATCGCAGCGTCATCCTGCCCTATCCTCCATCCTCTGGCTCCATCCTCCTTCATCCCACTCCTTACCATCTTCCTCTAGGCGACGTCAGAGAGAATCGTCCTCCGAGCAACCGTTGAGGGGGATTCTCTCATCTCTTTCTATCTTTTTCGCTTTCGTAGTGTAATCTTTCTTGCTTTCGTAGTTGTAGAAACACTTGTTCATAAATATATGTGATTGTTTCCCTCTCTCTCTTATATTTTTGCAATTAGATTAGCTAGATTTTATCGACCTAATATCTTTCCCTATTAAAAATACCTTAAAAATTAGAAAAGACAAAAACAACAAAAATAGATAAAAAGAGAAATGCGGATTTTCAAAATTGAATGTTTGTCTCCCCGTGTTCAACCTGGGACTTACTTTTCAAGTTTCGATTATAAATTTTATCCGATAGACGTGTTTTGAGAGCTATGACGATGGGTCCTCTAAACCCCGATTTTAATTCGCGAAACGTGCCCCGATCACCTAGGTAGATCAAGTCTTAGGTTAAATTTTTACTTAGGTCTAGAATTTTGTTTGATTGATTGCACACTTTCTCTCATTTCCATCTCTTTCTCCTCCCCTCCCGTTCTTCCATTTTATGCACAGGCGACGGTCTCAAAATTCGCACTTGGAGGGACCATCTGATTTTGCCCCCGCACTAAAAGACTGCTTTTTCTGTCTTCTTCTAGAAAAATGGAAAATCATCAAAACAGGTCGACTAACCCTTCCACTTCCACCTCTAATCCCACTTCTAATCCCAATTATGACCCTTCCACCCAAAATCCCCCCACCTTTGACTTCCCACATTTGGAGCTTCCTAATGCTGATCCGCCTCAATCACAACATTAAGTCCCCCAGCCTAATCTCTATGGCTGAGAAGATTGGTCAACTTAATGCCAATCAACAAATGTTGACTGGGAATATCCAAAACCTAGCCAACCAAAGGCCAAACCCACCACTTGAAGAGCTAACTCTTCTTACACAAACAACCCATTCCCGAAATGTGCAAGAAGACTGTTGAAGCGGAAAATCTGCTCAAATGGATTTGAGTTTTGAAAACCCATCATTGTAGTATGATTTGCGATAAAAACCATCAACAGATAAATTTAACCGAAACTCGAAAAGAATTTTGGGACGAACACAGGGAGGCAGACGTTTAATTAAAAACTGTATTTGTTTTATTTGTCACAAAGTAGATTAGCCAGTAGAATTGAATCGAACCTAGCTATTTACTTAAAGAATAAATAATAGAAGAAAGAGAGAATATTACAAATAAAGAGAAAATAGAGATAGAATAAACATGGATTTCATTACCATAGAGCAATGTTCATTACAACTACTTGCTACAACTACTTGCTACACTAGAAAGCAGGAAATCTACACTGGAAAGTGGTAAAAAGTGGAGAGAAGTTATCCTCCTTGATGGCTACTTGGAGGACGACTCGCAACGACGGAGCACCCGGACGAAGGTGGTAAGATGCAGGATGAAGGAGAACGATGAGAGACAAGGGAGGATGAGGCAGGGCGACGTTGCAGCAGGATTTGCTTCCCAAATGGTTATGAGAGGACCACCGTGGGATGCTCCACGAATGGGGTGAGGTGGAAAAATTGTATCTTTAACTCTAATGGAGCATCCTGGGTTTGGGACAAGCTCTTAGAGCTTTAGAGGGGGTGAGACAAGAGAGGAAGGGACGAAGAATGTGTGGGGATCGTAAGGCTATTTATCGGTGAAGTTTGAATGGGCAAAAAGGTCAATTTAACTTAAATCATTAAATAGGGGGTCTTTAGTGATGGATATAAACATCACTAAAAACCCCACATTGTTGAAGAATGTGCATGCGTGCCCCTGCCCCTTCATTTTCATGTGTTAAACGTTTCTCCACATACGCGCATCCTCAACCGTCCATTCGAAAGATCTGATGGCTTAAACGCATGCACAGCGCTTCCTCTTGACGCACTATGCACAGATGTGATCGCATCTCCACCTTTCGATGAAGAATCAATGGCCCAGAATGCATGATCACATGCCTTCTAAAATCACGCCACCAACGTGTCTAATCTCGCGTGAGATCGGGCATAATCTCGTGCGTGCAGCCGATTAATCCGTCTGAGTCGTTGAGGCTTGATCAAGCAGCTAGATTTTGCACTTGCATGTGAGAAGGAAGGTACAGCGTGGCGATTCGAACGTGCACTCCTTGTGGCAGAATGCCCTAACCACTGCGCTACGCAGAGGTGTGTGGATGCTTTTTTGCACAGCTGATCTCGGCCGTTGGATCTTCATTTAACGATTGAGATCAAGCATTGATGATCGCTTGGAGCGGTGGAGTGGGAAGCCTTGGTGAGCGTTGGGTGACTGGGATGGCGCCATGTGGCACCATCTTGGCCGTCCATCTTCTGTGAGTTGTAGATGGTGCCACGATGTCTAATTGAATCAATTTTTATGCTGCTGCGATCGTCAATCCGAACCCATCCGTTCGGTCGGATTTGTCATCTGATGTACGAATTTACACCATCTTGGCCCCATGACCTCTGATCTTTCTCAGACTACATCTGATGCTACGAAAGTCTGATTGGGGCGATCTTGGAGTCGTTGAACTCCGATTGTCATCCTGATTAGATCCCTATGGTTGGATCTTCAATCCGAGGCCTTGATAAGATATTACCCTATTTCCTGACCACAAAAAGAGGAAATTAGCCTAAAATTTATACAACCTAATATAAATGCATGATGATGCATGTTATGCAATATTTATAATGCATGATGCAACCTAATGTCTAAGAACACACAAAAATAGATGGTTTATTTGATATAAACATGTTTACATTACACCGCCATGCCTATCTTTTGCTAGTCCGTAGCAAAACAAAATGTTGTTTATAAGAGAATTAGGTTAGAATTCTTGGGCAATAGTTATTTTTCAACACTTAGAGATTCCAACTATGACTTGAACTACAGAGACACAACACTACCTGGGTGTCTACCAAAATGTAGACTGCCTCAAGCCCTCACCTTATTCAAAGAAGGATCTTTTTCTTCTTTTCTTCTTTTCTAATTTTTTTGGATTTTTGAGTTTAGGGTTTCGAAGCAACTTTCTATGGTCATTCAACCCACCCAAGACTCGATGAGAACCCTAAGTTCTAAGCATCTTTATGTGAAATGTGATAGATTCACTGATCGGCGATTAGAACGGATTTCAAGTTTCTACACCCTTAGGTGACCTTGAAAAGAAATTCTGCCTAAAGGTATATCTATTCGACTGGTAGCTTTCTCCTTATTTTTATTTTTATGGGGTCAACACAAGGGCAAACCCAGTGTATATCTCCCTGACTTATTTTACTTCTCTGCTTCTTCCTAAGTGTTTTGGAATTATACGTGCATTTCTTGAGTTGGGATCTGGACAACCTACCAATGGGCTGTTACCCACGATAACTTGCCAGCCATACTCGTGTGGTGAAGTGTGGCTTATTTCTTTTTCTTCTTTTCTTTTCTCCTTTTCTATTTTCTTCTTTTCTTTTTGGATATTTTTCTTTTCTCGTTTCTTTCTTTAAGTAGGTGGCTTCCTTGATCTAAGATTTACCTAAAGGCAGTAGGAAAAGAATAGTCATGTGACTGGGCTCTAATAAATGCCAGTTTATCATCATTCTTACGCATTAAAACAAACTTAGCTCTTAGGATTTTACTCTGTAAACATGTTTTTGGGCTGCATTTAGGCATTAACTAGGTTAGGCATGCTGTTGAACGATCGAATGGCTACGCTAACGTGTTTGGTTTTGAAAAACCTGTCGTTGTAGTTCGAAAGCAAAGAACTCGTGTTCAACAAATAAAATTTATACCGAAATTAAAATTCCAGGTCGAACACAGGGAGGCGGACGTTTGATTTAAAAACTACGCGTTTCTTTTTATTTGTCACGAAGTAATTCAATTTAAAACTATCTGATTAGTTACAATAAATAGAAGAGAGAGAGGGTAAGAGAGAGAGAGAGAATATTACACATAGAAATCAAAATGAGATGTAGAATAAATAGAGAATTTATCATTAGGGGGATTTGTTCATTACAACTAGAAAGTATAAAACAATTGCACTAGAAAGCGATAAATTTACTCTAGAAAGCATTAAAAGAATGGAGGGAGAAATGTCCTCCTCGACGGTCGCTTGGAGGACGAAGAAAACTACACTAGAAAGCAGTAAATCTATGCTAGAAAGTAGTAAAAAGAATAGGGAGAGAGAAATCCTCCTCGACAGTTGCTTGGAGGACAAGCCGGACGGGACGACGCCTGGACGAAGGGGAACGAAGCAGGACGAAGGAGGACGAAGCAGAAGAACAGGAACGAAGCAGCACGCTGTCGTCGTTGCGGGATCCACTTCCGAAGGGGAACGGAAATTTGGACTTTATCTCGCGAGAAGCATCCCGGGTGTGGGACAAGCTTCTCTTGAGCTTTGGACGGGTAGAGAGGAGAAGGAAGGGATGAGAATTTCATATGGAGGGGGTCTCCTTTTATAGTTGCAAGGAGTGGGGGCAAAATGGACATTACAACTTCAAAATAATAAATGAGGGGTCTTTAGTGACGGATAGAATTTTTTGCTTCTTGGTTGTGTGCAAAAGACACTCAAGGAGTGCTTATATAACCCACTAAGCACCTTCCCTACGTTTACTAGCCGTTAGGGGAAATTTGGGAAGATTAGGGATAGGTTTAATTGCAAAATAGCTGTTTAGATTGGTCATAACGGTTAGTTGGTACTGGTACTAAACTTTTGGTACTGGTACTGACTGCTTACAGTCAGCCCAACTAAGTCACCAGGTATCGATACTCATGATGAGTACCAATACTTGTGACTTACAGATTTGGGTCCAATGACCTACATGTACCGGTAGTAGTGATTAGTATCAGTACTTGTAAGGTCCAATAAAAAACCAAGTACACAAACTGTAAGCACTTGGTACCAATACTCACGATGAGTATTGGTACTTGTTCACAGTTTGGTACTTAGGCCCAAACCTGTGCCTAGCATGTACCAGTACTTATGACTAGTACCGGTACTTGCTACAAGTACCACATTTTGTAAGTGTAAATCAATTTTTAGACAAATCCAACCTACTCTTAACGACTTGATTTTGAAAAAATCAATTTTGAGTTTTGAAACAAGTGAATGAACGATTTTTTGAAGCCTAATTATCTCTACTTTGATTTTAACTCCTAGATTCTGTTTTACTTGTTAGGAGACATACAAAGATGCTAAGAAACAATTAATACAACAAAAACTAGTCTTCTAATCTTCTTCCTTCATATGCAATCTTGTTGCTTGCCTCAATAGGTTCTTTTGACCTGTAATACTTCATAAACACATTAGATGTAAATATGGTTTTGTTAACACCAAAACACAGAAGAGAGATGGAACTAGGTTCCAACAGGTGCAGGGCACGGCTGCTTGTCATGCGTGGATTGCAATGGTTGCAGTGGTGTACAGGGGAAGAATGGTAGCAAGTCATGCATCGGTAGATGCACTCACGGTAGGCGAGCTTCAAGGAGCTCGTGCACGGTGGCGACCAACTCCATCCTCTTGGCACGGTGGTCTGTCACCCCGCCGTCCCATGGTATGACGGAGCTTGGCTGTGGTGGCCCACGGTGGTGGAATGCTGCACGGTGGTGAAATGGGATGATGGCCTCCCCCCAGCATGGCAGTCGCTTCCTCTTCCTTGTAGTTGTGGCTACCTCGACCAGATCCATCTCTCCTGCTCCTCCTTGAATGTGGGTCTTGAGTGCAGGCAGCTGGCGACAAGAAGGTGGCGTATTACCTGCAGAGAAGAGAGAATAAAAATGAATTATAAAATGATTGATTTATTTATGCACAAACCCTCACTAAAATGTTAATTCTAATATACGTATATAATGCAACCTAAAAACTAATGCATGTTATTCTAATGCATGCTAAATAATTTATATATGAATGTAATGCATACAAGTATATATATATAAACTAAATTATTTACATCTTAATACATTCTATCTATAAGTTAATATTACTCTAATGTCTAGACCTTTAAGTAACTAATTAGCCCACAAATATGGGCTCATTAAATGCCCCCATGCCTAGTTTTTGCTAGTCCCTAGCAAATTCAAGCAATAACCCAGCTCTCCAAGTGGACTAGCCAACCCAATCAGTCTTCCTTTAGAAACATGTTAAGTTTAGACTTTAGACCTATGGTTCCCAAGTAGTTGCTAAGTTATAAACTAGGTCGGCTAAGGATGTGTTGTATGCACAGGTTTCCCTGATTTCTAACTCTACCCTAGGGTTTATTGGTCCCAGAGATTAAAGCATTTGTGCATGTGCATTGGTCTGAGTTATTTGAGGTTGGTTTGATTGCCAACCTAGAAAGAGAGTAAGAAAGAGATTTTTTTTTTTGGTTATATATATATTTTTATTTAATTCCTCTAGATTTAACCTTGGATCTACTATCAACATGGTCTGTGTCGGACTCATTGTCTCCATCACCGAACCACGAAGGGTGCCTGGCTTTTGATGCTTCGAGATAGCATCACCCATAGCGACCCTAAGAACTCCTGGCAATCGACACTTCGAGATAGTATCGCCCATGGATTTCTTAAGCGAATTTAGGCCTATGGCAATCAGCACTTCGAGATAGGGCTGCCCATGGTACCTTAACCGCACAATGTGCTTACATGCCCCCAGTAGGATGGATATCCTAAGTGATAAGCATCGAGGAGGTGACATGTTATCATCGCATCCTCAAGGTGAATATATACTCCACTTCTCCTGTGGTAGGAACTCTTCCAATCAAATTGTGCTTTCAAGCTTCTCCTAAGTCAAAACTAAGAGAACCCGATTTTATTCAAGAAATGGATTAGGGTGATCACTATTTACACAAGACCAAGTGTGTGTGAATTGTGGATGCTTAGGTTATGAGGACCTGTAAACCAAAAGGTAGAAAAAGACACCAGGTACTATCCAGCCTTTAACTCAATCCTAGCTTTCCTTCCTCAAGCTCTTGAGGAATGGTCCGCAACTTAACTCCTACTTAAGTTTTCAGGTCCACAAAGGACCCTAAAGGTCTAAAGCTAGTAGCTCAACTTAGCTTCTAAAGTCAGACACTTAGAGTCGACTTAGTCTAGCCTAAGGTTCTAATCTAATGCCTAAGAATGTAGGGACCAACTGGTTAAGCATAACAACTTTTTTTTTTTTTAAATCAATGCAAATGTATGCAATGCAAAATGCTTTAACTAAATGCATGAATGCACTATATATAAATGCTATGTATATCCCCAAATACATCCCCCCATACCTAAAATCTGCAATGTCCTCATTGCATAGAAAGATATTACCTGGGTTTGGGCTGCTGTTATTTTGTTGGTAGCCGAGTAACCAAAGGATCTGCAAATCAGGTTCAAGGATTGTAGAAATAGACCCTAAAAATGAGCAAAGTAATGCTGGCCTAGAAAACAGGTAACCTAGAATGTTGAAGAGCTGATGATGAATCCCAATAGCAAACTCTCACCCAACCAAGATGGGAATGAAATCTTCCCAGGTCACCATAGGAGGTTCTAAAGGATAAACAGGCATAACAACCTCCAAAGGGGTCAGGGGAGGATGACAAGGATCCTCCAAAAGAAATGGGGAAGGAATGGTGCAGAGATAAACCCCCAGGGTGATGGATTGACTATAGAAAGCATCAATCCATACCCGGTACTCCATTACAAGAGATATTGGTCTGTTAAGGCCCCGGTCAAAATAGTAGTGAGCATGTCTTTAAGCCAAGGATCGTCTAGGGTGTCCAAGTTTCAAGGTTGCAGGATGGTCATAAGATCTAGGTTGGGTTTAGTTGTCTCGGTGTCCATCCTTAACAATCTTTCCAATTCCTCAATTGTGTCCCTAGCATCTCTGGTAATATCACAAGTATCTACCTGCTATTCATTAGTGATCATTTTTGCACATGGATTCAAATTTTTGCCTTCAGACATAGGTGAATTAAAGGATGACTCCGAATCAAATGAAGGTAGGTTAGAAGCAACATATTTAGGGATTACCCTATCAATCTCATCCTCGAGTTCTTGTTCTTTACTCAAATCCTCCCTGGAGTCTATATGTGAATCCACATTAAGCTCAGAAGTTACTTCCACATTTTCCATTATTTCAACATCATAAGGAAGAATATCATCAATAGGTGTACTAATGAAACTTGATTTGATCAACTTTGTGACATCTTCGGGAGCTAATTCTTCAAATAAGACATAATCACCCTTAATGTCACTCCAAATCCTAAGTTTAGGTTCTTTACATAATTCATCCTCCTTAATCATCAATTCATTATTCACCTATGGTTTAAATTCCTCTAACATTTCTGCAGATCCCTTGGGGCACTCTATCTGGGGTAAAATGTTCCTAATTATATCATCATACTCCTCAGATAGGTGAACTTCTTTAGGGTTAGGTTCCCTAAGGGTGGGCTTGAGTTCCATCTCGTGATCAGAAGGGAGGGTGAGATTAACAACTTGATTTTGACCCACTTCATCAAATGTCACGAAAATACTGTCATCTGGGTTGAGGTCTTCCAATGGTACCATCATTCCCTTCTTTTGACTCCAATATAGTTCAGGTGGATACTCAACCTGATCATCATCTTCCTCGGGTTGCCACCTTTCTTCATCCAATGTATAGCTACTTTCATACATATTCTCCTCCCACTTAAGGTGTGGACCTCTCAAGGAAGTGTCATCTAGTGGGAGGTTTCAAAATCAATCCTTGAAAAATAGCTATTCTCCCTTACATAATCCCCAAAATTTCCCTCTAACCTAGTGTGTGGCTGATGGAAACCGTTCTTGCGCATTTGAAAGTCGTCAAAAATCATAGTATAGTCACGCAAAAACGTTTGTCAAAAATTAAGTTTGTAAAAATTACGAGACTTGAGTCCCGGTCGTTCATCTCTAGGAGGCATTGCTTTTACTTTTGAAATCAATCTTTTTGCTGCTCTACTTCGTTTAAAATCGTATGTCGGTTCGTGGTTATTACGTATTGAAGTATGACATGCTTAGTTGCAAGTATATCAGGAATTAAAAGCAAGCAACACTAATCACATAAAAGATATTGCAATGAGTTCATGGTGATTCTAAACACATAGACATATATATATAGAAAAGCATTTTTCATCCATTCAGTGGGAGAGTTGTTTGCACAGGAAATTTAGAGGAAAGCTTATACATGAATGCTTGAAACGGAAATCTAACTACCAGAAAATGACTGCATACAATAATCTACAGGGGGATTTCACATGCATCATTGGGGGAGAAGTTAAGACTACGCTACTAAGCAGTAAATAAAAGCAATAAAATTATGAAGAGCATGAATTAAATCTAGAAGAATAGAGGGCATTCAGGGGAGGCCCTCGATGGCCTTGGAGTGGTCGGGAGAAGAATAAGGGGTGGCCAATGTAGCTTAGGCCGACCCTTGGAGAGAGGTAGGGTTGATCCAGCATCCCGACATGATGTCCTCCATGATGGTGGTGAGCACGTGGAGGTGGAGTAGCTAACCTAAGTGAAGGTGGGCATGTATGGAGCTAATGAGGTGAGTGGCGCCAATGAAGCCAAGGGATGTGAATGGGTGCAAATGGCCACCCCTTAGGTCTTTTTATAGACCTAAGGGAAGCTCTCTAGAGAATTATGGAATTCTCTAGAGAGGCCTATGGTGGGAGCTCATGGGAGAGTGAGAGAGAGAGGATGGATGGTGGTTTTTAGATCCACCAAATGTGGATCTAAAAATTGAATGGCTCTTGGTTGCTAATTTTGGCAACCAAGGCAACCACACATAGTAGAGAGTTCTAGAGAACTCTAGGCTAGGTATTTTCGTGTGGATGGTGTGTGTGGGTGTGCGTGGGTCAAAACTTAGGTGGCTAGGTTGATTAGGTTAGGTTCTAGTGGGTTTAGGTCAAGGTATGTCTCAAATTAGGGTTATAAACCCTAATTCACTAAGGTAAAGTGAAATTAAACTTAATACAAGTTTAATTGGCTGTGTGGAAACCTAATTGAGAGTAAAACAACTCAATTATTTAGGTCTAGGTCAATTGGACTCTCACTGAGTCCAATTGGACAGTGTGTGCTGAGATCAGGGCTCAATTGGACTCAATGAGTCCAGTTGAATAGGCTGATGGAATTGACTAAAATCCAAGTCAATTAGGTTTAGTGAGGAGCTAATTAGGTCCTTAAGGAGGTCTAGAGGTGATGTACTAGGGTTAGGGCACCTTAATTTAGGTTCCTATGGGGTTGGAATTGGGTTTAGGGACCTAGAGATCCAAGATCAAGGCTTAAATCTCAAAACAGGAATTGGAGAGCAGTATTAAATATCTAATACTAGTGTCAGACGTCTTATACTCAAAAATCAGAAGTCCAGACTTGTTGTCTAGACGTCCAATTAGAGTTAGGAGGGATTTTGGGTTCTATTTTGGGTATTCTGCAGAAATTGGACGTCTGACAAAGTGTCTGGATGTCCAATAATAATGTAGAAGTGGGTTTGAGGTGTGTGGGAGATAACTAAGGGTCCTAGACATCCTATAACTTATTTGGACATCCAAATAAGGGTTGGAATTAGGGTTTTAGGGCTTCCTAGGGTGTTGTGACCTAATCTAAGGGTGGCTAAGGCTTGGGGAAGTCTCTAAGCTATCCTAGAGCTAGGATGGACCTAAGCTCTTCACATTTTATTGCTTTATTCCTACTTAATAGCATAGCAAACCTTTAACTCCCTTACATTATTATTCCTACATCTAATCTAAGCCTTTTGCTGCAACTCCCGTTATTCCTGATCTAGCTCTTGATCAGCTTATTCCCTGTAATCAACATAATGCACCTAATCAGCACATTATAACATTATTTTATGCATAGCTAAAGGAAAGTAGTAAAGATGCAGATAATGCATATGCATGCATGAATAACCCTAACTTATGCTAAGTCCTAGCTTAATCTAGGTCAATTAAGACCTATGATTGCTGCGCAATCAGTGGCTCTCCCACTGGAGATGCATCTAGCGTAGAGGGGTGCACTTCATCCTTAATGCGGTAGATTGGGTGGCTAATTTCATCTTTTTCTTGTTGGCCAGCTCTCGAAGACTCTCCTAATAATTCAATCATTTCGTCTTGCATTTTTTGTATTTCCATCTTCAAGGAGGAGAGGTCATCATTTCTATCAGGAGAGAAGTCAAGCTCAGTCTTATAGTACCTAGGAGTGTCTGTCCAACCATTACAATCAATCAGGGAGGGTGGGTTGGGTGTTCTTATGGTGTGTGGGATATTGGGCTAGGCAAATCCTGCTCTTAGGTTCTGCTCACTGATTTGGGGCTTAACTAGACCAATACTCCTATAATAGGAGTAAAATGGATCCCAATGACTGTCATTATGTCCATCAAAGGATGGACCATCTCGACATATGGGATCGAAGATCGCAAAGTGGGGGTAAGGGTGTGGGTAAGATGTGAAAGGATGAAAGTCAACGTGGTCCATTCTAAGTCACACCACAATTAGATTCCCCAAGCAAACACAAATCAGGGGACTTTTTAGGTCTTTAATCAGTTAAGCATTTGAGATTTAAGTCCACTTGTAGGTGGCAAATCAAGTTATCTAAACAGTTACGTGCCTACTTGTTGACCTATGATACGCCTAAGAAGACCTAACTGGGACTTAGGTGATCTTCCTTAAAGCCCAAAAAGTTTAGTCACCACCACACATGGCAAAGAGGGATGCAAGTAGGGTCAAACCCTTCCTTTGAAGTGTTGCTTTCACGGTGCTTCTTAACTACCCTCAATCCACAAGGTTTGGAGGCAACTTCACCTATGAACTAAAGTTCGGGTCACTTTAGACCCCAGTAATAGGAGGCACAAGTCCTAGCAGTTCAAAATCTAACGAGTGTCTAAACGTGTGCTTCAATGCAAAGAGAAAACAAGTATGCATACACCGTAAAAGATTTGAGTTTGAATTTTGAAACGCACGACAAGTTTTCAGCTCAAGTTCTTGGTTTTTTTTTTGTGTTCCTCCTTACTTAAAGTCCTTTTTCAAGAAAATATATGACCACTTGTTAGATTTTTTTCTTTTCAATTCAATTAGGTGGTCCAACAATTAAATTCAGATGCAAATGTGTGTACAATATAGAATGCAAGGAAAAGAAAACGTACCTTGCCTCCAGCAATCTTCAAAGAAATGCACGCAAATGCAAAATAAAATCTAGCGGCTGCTCATTCACACCTAAATGGTCGTCCTAAGGCAAACAGCTTCTAGCAGGTAGCTCGTGCTTTTGTTTTGTTCTTTTTTTAGCTACTTATGCATAATCAAGAAAAAAAATAAAATCAATCCACAAAGGAAAGTAAAAACCTAAGTCTAAATAAATGGGAACATACTCCCGCAAAAATTACCCACGTAGGGGCCTAAAAGAAAGTCAGGGAACAAACCCCTAAATTGTACCCAGAACAAGGGTCTTAAACCAAATGTGCAAGGAAAATTAAGTCTAAAGTCTAAATCCTACTCTAATCAAATCAAAGATTAAATGTGCGGAGATGATCGTCACATCCTCGTCCTTCCCCTCCTAGCAATCTGGTTCCTTGCAAAATGGCTCGAACAATTTCTCCTTTGGTGATGTCAAGAGACACCTCTCACGATGGCTGGTGTGATGGTGAGGCATAGAATGTGTGTCGCAAAACGTTGCACTCGCACCAGAATAAAAAGATCTAGAGTTAAATATGATTCAAAATTTAAATCAATGTGAACAAATGAATGAATGCGATTTAATTAAGCATGTTGCCTCCCCGGCAACAGCGCCATTTGATGAGTCGATTTTCGCTTAATAAGATGATAGTTAAAATGATTTGTCATATTTCTAAGTGGTGGAAAATCGACTAATCAAAATAATTGAAATAAACCACCCACAGGAGAGTGAGTCGTATCCACGGGGAGGCACAAACCAATGAATCTCTTAATTAATTTCACATAAAATCATGCCCAAGAAAAATAGATTGCAAGATAATTAAATGCTAGTGTCTTGCTCTAAGCCATCCAATCATCACATACATCTTGAGAATAAGAGGAAGTTAAGGGGCATGCATGCAATGAGTGTAGAATAAATTAATGTCAAAAATATTTCAACACTGATCTTCAAACCAAAAATTCTCACCCAACTAATACCCCCCTTCTTGTAGAAAAATAGGGGAGGGTATCCTTTTGGCCGTGCGCCTACGTGGAGGGATCTTTGGAGGCGAGACTCATCAGAGGAGTAGGGACTGTGGAGAGGGATGCTCCGATGGTGTGCGGTGGTTGGAGATGTTGCCGATGACGAAGAAGGCTGGTGGCGATAGCGGCAGCTCCCGACGTGCACAGGCTATCGTGGATGGTTTTGAGGGCATAGCTTCCCTCGTGGGGTCGAGGTGAGGTGGATAGTGTCGACGGAATGGAATTTCGTCGCCGGATGAGGTGGCTATGTGGAGGAAGGTGGCGTCGGGGATGGGTTCTTTTTGGGGAAGAAGATGAAAGTGCTCGAGCGAAGAGGCACGAGGAGGGTGGCATGCGGGTGCGATTTAGACCGTGAGTGGGAGGTCGAGGAGGGGAGGCATGCACTGCTGGCCGTGGTTGCTGCATGCGAAGGTGCATGTGAGGCCGGTGGTGGGAGCGGTGACTACTGAGGTAGCGAGGAGACATGTGCGGAGGCTATGTGTGCGGAGGTGCTGTGCGGAGATACGTGGCGTGCGTAGGGTGGTTGGGCAGGTGGTGAAGGAGGTAGCGACTAGTGGATCAGTAGGGAAATGAAGAGGGGCTTCAGACATCCGGGAAACTTCCTGGACATCTTAACCGGTGGGGGAGATGAAGGTGTAGGGAGCGTCTGCTTGTCGTGCATGGATAGCAATGGCTACGGTGGTGTATAGGGGAAGAATGGTAGCAAGTCGTGCATAAGTAGATGCACTCACGGTAGGTGAGCTTCAAGGAGCTCGTGCACGGTGGCGGCCAACTCCATCCTCTTGGCACGGCGGTTTGTCATCCTGCTGGCCCACGGTATGACGGAGCTTGGCCGTGGAGGCCCACGGTGGTGCAATGCTGCACGGTGGTGAAATGGGATGATGGCCTCCCCAGCATGGCAGCTGCTTCCTCTCCCTTGTAGTCGTGGCTGCCTCGACCAAATCCATCTCTCCCGCTCCTCCTTGAATGCGGGTCTTGACTGCAAGCAGCTGGCGACAAGAAGGTGGTGTATTACCTGCAAAGAAGAGAGAATAAAAATGAATAATAAAAAGATTGATTTATTTATGCACAAACCCTCACTAAAATGTTAATTCTAAGATATGTATATAATGCAACCTAAAAACTAATGCATGCTATTTTAATGCATGCTAAAAAATTTATAGGAATGTAATACATACAAGTATATTTATATAAATTAAATTATTTACATCTTAATACATGCTATGTATAAGTTAATATTACTCTAATGTCTTGACATTTAAGTAACTAATTAGCCCACAAATATGGGCTCATCATGTACCTCTGTGAGATTTTTTTAATTTTTCTTGTATATGCGAAGGGTGAGGCGGGTGGAGGTGGCAAACAGACAATCAAAACTACCCTTAGAGTTTATGCAAGCTTCTAGGTTAATTAGGGTTTGTGTTAGTAGGTGATAGAATGAAATCTAGTGGGTGGGGAGTTGGGGTAAACTTACAGACCCTTCAACAGCACTTTACTCCAATCTACCGCTTTTTCCTGTCTCGTGAGAGTACCTGCAATCCCAATAAGAAAGAAGAGAAGTGAGGTAAATGATAAGTAAGTTGAGAAAACAAGAAAAATCAAAGAGCGTCGCCTCCTCGGCAACGATGCCAAAATGTTGAAGCGAAAAATCTATGCAAACGGATTTAAGTTTTGAAAACTCGTCGTAGTGCGATTTGCAAGAAAATCACCAACAGATAAATTTAACAGAAACTTGAAAAGAATTCTAGGTCGAACACAGGGAGGCGGACGTTTGATTTAAAATTACGTTTGTTTTATTTATCACGAAGTAGATTAGTAAGTCGAATTGAATCTAAATTAGCTATCTACTTAAAGAAATAAATAATAGAAGAAAGAGAGAGAATATTACAAATAAAGAGAAAACAGAGATAGAATAAACATGGATTCCATTTCCATATAACAATGTTCATTACAACTACTTGCTACAACTACTCGCTACACTAGAAAGCATGAAATCTATACTAGAAAGCACTAAAAGAAGGTGGAGAGAAGTTATCCTCCTCGACAGCTGCTTGGAGGATGAGCCGCAATGACGGAGTGCTTGGACGAAGGTGGTGAAATGCAGGACGAAGGAGAATGATAAGAAACGACGAAGGACGAGGAAGGGTGATGTCGCAGCGGGATCTGCTTCCCGAATGGCGGTGAGAGGACCATCGTGGGATGCTCCACGAACGGGGTGAGAAGGTGGAAAAATTGTATTTTTAACTCTAATGAAGCATCCCAGGTTTGGAGGGAGTAAGGGAAGACAGGAAGGGATGAAGAAAGCGACGGGGTCGTAGGGCTATTTATAGGTGAAGTTTGAATGGGCAAAAAGATCATTTGATCTTAAATCATTAAATGGGTGGTCTTTAGTGATGGATATAAACGTCACTACAGACCCGACGTTGTTGAAGAACATGCATGCGTGTCCCTGCCCCTTCGTTTTCATGCGTTAAACGTTTCTTCGCATATGTGCATCCTCAGTCCTTTCGATCGAAAGATCGGATGGCTTAAACGCATGCACACCGCTTCCTTTTCACGCACTACGCACTGACGCTGCTGCATCTCCATCGTTCGATGAAGAATCAACGGCCCAGAATGCATGATTGCACACCTTCTCAAATCGCATCACTTGTGCATCTAATCTCACGTGAGATCAGGCATAATCTCGCGCGTGTGGTCGATTGATCCATCTGAGCCATTGACACTGATCGAGCAGCTGGATTTTGCGCTCGTGCATGAGAAGGAAGGCGCAGCACTGCGATTCGAATGCGCACTCCTTGTGGTAGAACACCCTTACCACTGCGCTACACAGCGGTTTGAGGTACGTGGACATTTTTTTGCATAGCCGATCTCGACTGTTGGATCTTCATCCAACGGTTGAGATCAAGCATTGCTGATCGCTTGGAGCGATGGAGTGGGAGGCCTTTGCGAGCATTCGGTGGCTGGGATGGTGCCAAGTGGTGCCATCTTGGCTGTCCATCTTATGTGAGTTGTAGATGGTGCCACAGATGTCGGATTGGACCGATTTTCACGTTGTTAGGCTGCGATCATCGATCTAAACCCATCCATGCGGTCGAATTTGTCATTTGATGTACGGATTTACACCATCTTGGCCCCTTGACCTCTGATCTTTCTTGGACTACGTCTAATGCTACGAAAGTTCGATAGGGGTGATCTTAGTGTTGTTGAACTCCGATTGTTTCACTGATCAGATCCGTATGGTTGGATCTTCAATCCGAGGCCCCGATAAGATATTACCCTATTTCCTGACCACAAAAAGAGAAAATTAACCTAAAATTTATACAACCTAATCTAAATGCATGATGATGCATGTTATGCAATATTTATAATGCAAGGTGCAACTTAATGTCTAAGAACATGCAAAAATAGATGGTTTATGTGATATAAACATATTTGCATCAAAGACCTATGGCCGATGAGACTATTTCCATTATCTCTTAAAGATAGGGCCGCTTACTAGTTCAGGACCATTGGCCGACCCATCACAACTTGGCCTCAACTCACGAGAGCCTTCCTCAAGAAATTCTTTCCCATAGGTCATACTAATTCCCTGCGAAGATCTATTACGACCTTTCAACAAAAATCTGGCGAGACTTTCCATGATTCTTGGGAAAGATTTCAAGATCTAAGAAGTTGCCCGCACCATGAGATTCCTTTATGGTAGCTCATGCAGATCTTCTATCATAGATTAGAAGATCAAATCCGACGTTTCATCGACGCCTCCTGTGGCGGCAATTTCTTGAATAAGGATGCTGAGAGTGCCTACGATCTATTTGAAGAAATGAGTGAAAACTCATTTAATCAAGCTTCCATGAACACATTTTGTAGAACTTCAAACTCGCAATTCGATGTTCACGAAGTAAGCACCCAATCTATTCCTATAACCCAAGATGATCTTCAATTGATTGCACAAAAGCTCAACCAGATGCACATTAATCAAAAGAAAATTGAGGAAAGACTTGCCACACCAATCCAAGCTCCACATAGTCCACATCTGACCCAACCTAACATTCCACGAAGAGAAAATTTGCACAATCTCAACACTACACCTGCTGATTATTACCAATATTTTGAGGCTGTCTATGATTCACTGGGGAATTTCAACTATCTAAGCCTTAACCCCACTCAAAATATTTCTACCATCCAAGAGCCATTTAGAAATCCTTCCAATTGGAAGAATTACCCGAACCACTCCTGGAATAATCAGGTTCCTCCCCAACCTTCAAATCAATTTAACGAGTATGGGTCGAATCTGACCTTTCATCCTAGGCCATCCCAACATGACATCAATGCCCAAATGATGAAAACCCTGTAGGAAATGCAGACTAAGATGACGGAAGTAACTCGCACTATCACAAATCTGAATAGTTAGATTGGGGTTACTCCAATTCAAATACCTACAGGGCATTTGCCCTCCCAACCCTAATCACCAGAGGAACAAGTATCTGGGCAGAAATCTAAACTACACAAATCAGCCTCCTACTAATCCACCACCTCAGCAGCCTCCCAGGTTTCCACAACGATAGGCCCCCCACCTCCTCTAAATAATAATCCGACTGCACATGCAGTTACGTTGAGGAGTGGGAAATCACAACTGATCTTGAGCCTTCACAAAAACCTAGTGAAATCCCCATCCCTATGCAAATTGACTCTCCACTCCCACATCAGGAAGAAAGAGAAACACAAAAATCTCAGGACACGACTCCTATCCCTTTCCCACAAGCTCTCTACCCCACCACTAATCGAGAAAAGAAATCTGAGCCCACCACAGAAGAACTCATGGATTTATTTTGTCAAGTTCAAATCAATATCCCTCTCTTAGATTCAATCAAGTATATACCTGCCTATGCCAAAATTTTGAAGATCTATACTCTAAAAAGGCAGGCCAAAAATCTAGGATAGGTACATCTTTCGGAGACGGTAAGCTCTGTCATACAGAGAAAGCTACCTCCTAAGATGAAAGATCCAAGGGCACCATTAATTTCAGTGATTATTGATGATACTACTTTTGATCGCACCCTCCTTCATCTTGGTGCCTCAGTTAATATCATTCCCATGATTTTATTTGAAGAATTTCTGATCAGTGAACTTAAACCTATTGAGGTTAACCTTCAATTAGCCGACCGATCTACAATCAAACCTCATGGGATTGTTGAGGATGTTTTGGTCAAGGTCCAGAATTGTGTCTTCCCAACAGACTTTCTGGTCCCTGACATTGAGGTACCCGAATCCTTGATGAATGCCCTTATAATCCTTGCATGACCCTTTTTGGCCACTGCAAAGGCAAATATCAATTGCCACAGGTAAAATGGATATCACCTGCGCAGGCCAAACTATCACTCTTGATATTTTTAAATCCTCTAGGAGATTCCATGATGATAATTTTTTCGAGGACTTTGATACAGGAATTTCAAATTTGGTGGAGACTATGTTGGTAGATACCCTTTCCGACCACAAATTTTTCAAGGAATCTGACTTAGAATCAGTGGTCGGTGAAATCTTTGATTTGGAGACTTGTCTTCCACAATCTATTCCTGATGACCCCCCTGATCATTCCCCTAACCCACCCACTCTTCTTTCACCCCACCCTTCCACACTAACTTCACCTACTCTTCACCATTCTTCCGCCAAACCCTTTCTAATGGACTTGCCACCAGACCCACCCGAGTATGGCATTCTTCCTGAATTAAAACCTTGGCCAGATGTTCTTCGCTCTAAAATGGGTTTTAAAATCATTGCATTGTAATATAGTTCGAATCAATGTGAAAAATAAGTGAAATTTATAACTTGAATATCAGAAATGAAGTCCGAGGTCAAACACAGGGCGCAATTGGCAAAATAATTCTCAAGATCGCAATTCAAATGTAATATAAACAATGTATAATAGAATTTCAAACAAGAATGATATATAAATGAAATTTGATGTCAATAATGCAAAAAGAATGGGGTAAAATGGTGATTTAAATCACCAATTATCCCTCACAATTATATCAAATAATTCAATAGTACTAAGCAATTAAATGCCACGTAGGATAAGTTCACAGTGCACTTCAAATGAAGCTTAGACAATTAGACAGCTTAAATCATTCACTACTTCTGCTTCTTTTGTGAGGCTTTACTCTTCTTCATCTTCTCTATGCCCCTTTTCTTCTATAGCTACTCTTTCTTTCCTTCTTCTAGCTGTTCCTTCTCACTTCTTTCTCTACTGCTCAAGCTTCCTCTCCTTCTTCCTTCTACATGCATAAGAGCGATGATGTAAACACATTTATTGAAGGTAAAATGCCTATTCATGCATGTTCCTAGGCTTAGATTTGCATTTCATGTTATAAATATTGCATAGCATGCATCATTTTGCATTTAGAGTAGTTGTATATAATTTAGATTAATTATGTCCTTTTTGTGCTTAGGAGAGAAGAATATTTATTTTGGAGCCTCGAATTGATGATCTGACTGTATAGATGATCAAGACGACGATCGAAGTTCAACGCCTCTGAAATCGCCTCGATCGGAGTCCCGTAGCATCATATGTAGTCCGAGGAGGATCAACGGCCAAGGGACTAGGAGACATAATTCGAAGCTTCAAATGACAAATCTGACCACGCGAATGGATTTGAGTCGACGATGGCAGCCTAACGGCGCAAAAATTGACTAAATCCAACCTCTATAGTAGCCCCTACAACAAGAAGATGGACGGCCCGACTGTGCCATGTGGCGCAGCCCAGGCCGCCCTATGCACACATGCGCCACCATATGCGCGCAGCAATGCGGGTGCACGCGTGCAGGCGCGCATGCACACAGCGCAGCGCCAGCGCGTGGGTGCGCACGCGTGAGGCAAAGGTGGGGGACGTAGCGCCAGCTATGCATGAACTGGACCTATAGCGACGCATGAGCTGGACTTACAACAACGCTTACAGCTGTCGCTAATTCATTGCATGCTAGCAAAGGCAACTGTGGGCTCCAGCAGGCATGAGCTGCTTACAGCGACGTTTCCAACGACGGCCTGAATGTCACTAATGGTCTCATACCTATTTTTTACCACTTCTCCTCCACTATAAAAGGACCTACACCCCCTCGCTTCCAAGCCATCTCCACCTACTCTACTCCTACCTACTCCCAAGCTCTAGCAAGCCTACTAATGCTCCATTAGAGCTTGTTTTCAAGCTCCCAAGGCTCCTATTAGTGTAGCAAACCTCTACCTCACCAAATATTCGTCCATCTTCCCATCCCCATTCATAGGTCTCCTTGGAGCCATCCTCCCACCTCCATTCCGGTAACAGATCATCTCCGTCTTCTCACCTCCATTCTGGAGCCATGCCGATGCTTTCCTCGACCCGACATCCTCTTGCATCTCACCTCCGTTGTCCCGCTCCTCACCTCCTTCGTCCGAGCTTCCGCCAGGCACCGTTGTCTCGCCGAACAGCCGATTCGGGAGATTTCCTCACACCCCTCTCCTTTTATGCTTTCATAGTTGACTGTAATAGACATTAATGCAATACATCACATTTGATTTCATCTCTATCTTGTGATTGCTTGTCTTTTATTTTAAAAACACACAAAAAATAACAAAACCCTACAACTCCAAAATGAAACAAATTGAAGTGCGGTTTTCACTTAAAGGAAACGTCGCCTCCCTGTGTTCGACTCGAGACTCCCTTGGAGTTTCGGTATAAATTTTATTTGATTGACGCGTTTTGCAACTACGACAACGGGTTACTTGTAACCCCGATTTCTAACACGCGAAGCACGCCTGACCATTTTGGCGCCATTACTGGGGAGGCAATAGAATTTACTTTATTGTTTTCTACGCTTCTTTGAATTTACATTACACTAACCCCGCTTATCTCTGATCTATTGTCTTGCAGGTACTGTTCGATTTTGAAAACCTATCGTCGTAGTATGAAAGTGAAGAACTTGTGTTCAACAAATAAAATTTATACCGGAATGAAAATCCCGAGTCGAACACATGGAGGCAGACGTTTGATTTAAAAAAATTCGCATTTGATTTATTTGTCATGAAGTAAATTAATTGATTAGAATTATCTAACTATTTACAATAAATAGAAAAGAGAGAGAGAGAGAGAATATTACAAACAAAAATCATAAGGTGATGTAGAATGAACATGGAATTTATCATCAAAAAGATTGTTTGTTACACTAAACATTATGACTAGAAAGCGAGAAAATTATTAAACTAGAAAGCAGTAAATCTATTCTAGAAAGCAGTAAAACTACTCTAGAAAGCAGTAAAAGAATGGGGAGAGAGATATCCTCCTCGACGGTCACTTGGAGGATGAGCCGAACTACTCTAGAAAGCAATAAAAGAATGGGAAGAGAAATATCCTCCTCGACGGTCGCTTGGAGGATGAGCCAGACGGGACGACGCCTGGACAAAGGAGGATGGAGTAGGACGAAGGAGAACGAAGTAGGAAGAACGGGAATGAGGCATCACGTCGTCGTCGTCACGGGATCAGCTTCCGAAAGGGGGACGAAAAATTGACTTTATCTCGCAAGAAGCATCTTGGGTGTGGGACAAGCTTCTCTTGAGCTTTGGAGAGGTAGAGAAGAGAAGGAAGGGATGAGAATTTCGTGTGGAGGGGGTCACCTTCTATAGTTGCAAGGAGTGGGGGCAATTTGGTCATTACAACTCTTAAAACATTAATTTAGGACATTTAGTGATGGATAAAACCGTCGCTAAAGGTCAGAACGTGGGCGTAGTGGGTGACACGCGCACGCCAGCTCGCTTGCCTGCGCATTCAACACTTGCGCACGTCCAACCGATCTCGCAATCGGACGGCTTAAATCGTGCCTTCGCCCGCCTGCGCTACGCGCCCCATCGCGTGCGATGCCGTGTCTTCGCTGCACGTGCAATAGTGCGTGAGCGCTATCGGTTGATCTGGGCTGCCCACAGCCGATCCGGCGGTCGCCTTTAATCGCCCGCGCACTGCAGATCACGAGTCAAACTCGCATCCTTTGAACGAGCAACGCCTTGCGACCGTTGCACTGTGCGGGGGAAAGTGTCTACAGCCATTGGATTAAGATCCAATGGCAGAGAAGCGGTACTCTGATTGAAGAAGAGAAGGTGCGGTGGTGCTTGAGGGCCGGTTGGACAGCTGAGATGGTGCCATGTGGCACTATCTTGGCCGTCCATCTTCTGGATGATGTAGATGGTGCCACAGTTGTCGGATTGAGTCGATTGTCATGCAGTTAGGCTACGATCGTTGATCCGAATCCATCCATGCAGTTGGATTTGTTGTTTGAAGTGCGGATTCACACCATCTTGGCCCTTTATCTTCTAAGGTTCCCTGGTCACTATCTGATGCTACAGATGTCTAATTAGGGCGATCCTGGAGTCGTTAAACTCCAATTGTCGCCCTGATCACATCTGTACAGTTGGATCTTCGATCCGAGGCCCCGATAAAAAGTTTGCCATATCCATGAACATAAAAGGAGATAATTAACCTCCATTTTATTCAAACTACTCTAAATGCAAGATGATGCATGTTATGCAATATTTATAGCATGCAATGCAATCCTATGCTTAAGAACATGCATAAATAGACATCTTAAGTAGTGTAAATGTGTTTACATCAGGTACCCTAGCATGGAGATCCAAGTGCGGCAGACCGGAGTAAAGTGCAGGTAGAGTGTTTTGTATGTGTCCCCCACACCACCCCCACCTTAGTTTTCATTCCATAACTTAATAACTCAAACCCAAATCAACTTAGGTGTTTTTTATAAACCCTAGGAGAGATTTGGCTGTTTATTTGACACCTTCACTCACCTCTCCATCCACATAAATAAAAATAGATAATAATGAAAAGTGTTATCTGATTGTGGGATTTTGTAAAAGCTACACACTTAATACCCACAACTTCTCACCCTAAGGCGCAATCACATCGATTCTACCACTTAACCAGGATTTGACCTATGGACCTGGTAACTTAATTCAACACACAAATAAGTGAGTAGAAATCTGAATAGGTCAAACATTTCTGTGTGCCTTAACTAAGTGGTGCAATAGGCCAATTGATTGAACTGTTTGGGCCTCACCACTTAAGATAAAAGCAACTCATCAAGTAGCTTGCCACTTAGGGTTGATTTTTAAGACTGAACCAGGCACTCCACATTTATTTTTGATTTTTAAAGGAATATATCTACACCAGTGCTTTCAAAACTTATAGTGTTCTACTGAACCTTGATTGAATATACCTAAAGATTAAACCTTAAAAGCTACTAAACAAGGTTGAACCCTAAAAGACACATCATCAGGTAACCTTGTTTGAAAACCCTGGTTGTGCACACACATACATTTTAACTGATTATTAAGGGCACAACCCATCTAAAGGGCCCATCACATTCCTGAAGCACCATTATCCCAAGCCTAACTAAAATTGATTAGACGTTGGCCCTAAGGACTGGTTCGCTCGTCGAGATCCAGATTAAGATTGTTCATGACTAACCTGCTTATACTAGTCAATCTGATGTCTAGCTAGGGGAGTAGCGGAAAACGACCGCGGTTGGGGGGTACACTAGGAACCAGAGGTGCAAGCCAAAGGAAGAACTTTCTCCCCAGTCCCTCCTTCTAACTGGTTGGATTGCCTAAACATAAGTAAAGTAAATCCTCCATAGTCTTAGGATGGATTCTGATAGTCTGTTGACCTTTAGGCTACCCAACCTAAGGACAAGCTTGTATTTTTGTATTGCAGGGCTCATTTCTCTTCTGATTTCCCTCCTTACTTCACCATGTACCCTTCCACATCCTACACACATTTCACATCCTATCCTCCTACCACCACTTACCCCCAAGATGATTACTATCCCGACTTAACTTGTAATTACCCATCCACTAGCCGGGATGACTTTGATTGGGGATATGAATCCGGACCTCAATGTCCAGGGCCTAACCCTGGACAACAAGACTATGATTACTATCCTTCCTAGAGCTACAATGATTATAGATCTCGATCCTTTGATGATCAAACCAGCCCGATCTACAATCAGGAAGGATATGATGATTATAACACCTACCCTCCCCAGTATTCCACTGAATATAGGTCACCACCATTCTTTGAACAACCTGAGATGACCTACTATTAGGGAGGAACCGAAGAACCTCGACATCTTGACTCCCGTAGATTTAACCCAAACTCGCCCAAACCTGAATCGAACCAGTCAGTTCAGGTGGACCAAATCCAGGATAGGGTGTTGGATAATTTGAGGAACACTATACAATCATTAGAGGCTTAGCCAACACCATACATTGAAGTACTGGAGCCTATGATCAAAATAATTGATGAACTTAATAGTTCTCTATTGGATTTGCTCCAAAGTGTTAGGGATAGGGACCTGGGTGAGTTTCTTCTTGGGAAATTGTTGAGGTTGAGGATGAAATTTGTGGTTGCACTAGTCAAATCTTGGGATGATTCTCAAGATGAACCCTCTTCAGGAGAGCCAATGTCTGAACCCGCTCAAGTGCCTGTCGGGGGCGATACATATTCGGAGATTGGAGATGACTAGATTGGTCTAGAGCAACCCTTTGAGGATGAACTGATTGATTCACCCAAGATCCCCAAGTCAGGAAATGAAGAAAATTATGTCTCCTTGGATCATGAAATGATTTATGATTTTGAGACATAGATAAATGAGGATCATCAATTCTTTGACTCTGAGGGTGAAGAATCTTTAGGTGAAGTCTCACTTGAACATAAGGAAAATGATTTTAGTGAGACAAATGGGCTCGAGGAGCATGACGAACCATTTGATAGCCTAGTCATTGAAGATTTTGATTTGGTTGGGGCTAACTTGGAGGATTCGAATCTTCATTTACTTGATGACTCAATCAGTGACCCCATTCCTCATCTACACCCCGAAGAGCTGACTTCTGAGATCATTGTGCCCAAGTCAATCTTGATTTAGCCACAATTTCTGGGCTTGGGAGAATCATATATGGTGAATGATATGCTAGAGGTCGCAAAGCCTGAGCCCTTGATGTTGGAAGATAGAATTGTTGAAATAAAAATTTGGGAGGCTAACTCTGAGGGAACTTTGATTTTGGATCTAAGGGTACCTATTGACTTGAAACCACCTACTTTCAACTAGGACCCTTACGATATCTTTCACGTGCAACCCAAGCTCGAAATAATTGATTATTTTTCTGAGCTAGATGTTAAGTGGACAACCACACCTATTGAACCATCTCTACCTGTTGTCCGACACTTTGATCTTGGGTTGCACACCACTTAACCACAGGCCCAGCCTCGCAAACACAACAACCTTTGGTTCTGGCTGATTTTCATCCAGAACCTGAGAACCACTCGACCCTGGGGCATGGGTCTGCATCATAATCTAGTCCACATCTGTGGACATCTTCTGCAGATGGGTTTCAGGATCAACAATTTGATTTTGATTCTAACCTGCACTTGTGAATTCTAAATTTATTCTTTGTATGTATGTTATGCCAAGCTGAAGGCATTAAACTTAGCACGTGTGTATACACTCTTCTCTCTACGGAGCTGACCGGATTTTCACGACACTCAGGTGATATTCTATTTACTCCGCCCTTTTCATGTCTTTATTTTTACAATGAGGACATTGCATCATTTAGGCATAGGGGGGTGGATACTTAATCCTGATACCATTAAGTTAACTCTGTAGAATTTATTTTAGTTTCTTATAAAATTAAAAAAAATTTGAAAATTTGAAAAAGAATAAAAGAGAAAGAAATTAGGAAAAGAGAACTTAGGCATTTGGAAGTTATTAACTTTAGGAAATGATACGAGAGGACCTAAACACTTAGACTCTTCAGGTCTTCGGGCTTAATTAGCCCGGGTGTCTACTCGAATGTGGACTTAGTCTCGAGTCCTCGCTAATTAAAATTCATGTTAATTTGGCTAATAAATTGGGATGATAAGTATGAGACTTATCAACCCGCCCTCTGATTTGGGGGGACTTTAAGCCTAAGCATCTACACACTATACGCACTGACTCATTTTAAGGTAGTTTTTACGAAAATTGGGTAGCTAATGGACCGACTTGGGTGGTATGGTTGGCAAGTTGTCAGTGGTAACAACTCATCGGCCGGTTGTCCAAAGCCCAGCCACATGACCATTTTCGTTGTACTGCCTTTAGGTAAATCTTAGATCAGGGAAGCCACCTACTTAGAAAAAAAATAGAGAAAAAAAAGAAACACCCAAAAAGAAAAGAAAAAAAAGAAAAAAGGAGAAAATAAAAAAATAAATAAAACCACACTTCACTGCACGAGTATGGCTGGCAAGTTGTCTGTGGTAATAGCTCATCGATCGGTTGTCCAGAACCCAGCTCATAAAAATGTACAATAATTCCCAAAACACATAGGGAAGAAGCGGGGAAGTAGAATAAATCGGGGAGATAAACACTGGGTTCACTCTTGTGTTGACCCATAAATAAAAGTAGGGAGAAAGTTACCGATTGCAAAGATAAACCTATAGGCAAGGTCACCTAGGGTCGTAGAAACCCGAAGTCTGTCTTAACGGTCGTTTTGTGAGTCTATCACTTTTTCACAAAGATGCTTAGTACTTAGAGTCCTTTTCAAGTCTTGGACGGGTCGGGTAGCTATAAAAAGTTATCCTGGAACTCTCAAACTCCAAAAGTGCAAAAAAGACTAGAAAAGAAGAAAAATAAGAAAAACGTATCTTCCCTTCTCAAATAAGGTGAGAACTTGGGCAGTTTGAATTATGGCAGACACCTGGGTACTGTTGAGTCTTCGTAGTTTAGGACCTTAGTTGAAATTTTCTATTATTAATAAACAACTTAGGCCTAAGCGATCTAATCCAAATTATATTTTTATACATAGCATATAGTTTAATTTTGCTAGGGACTAGCAAAAGATAAGCATGGGGGTATGATGTAAACACATTTATTGAGGGTAAAATGCCTATTCATGCATGTTCCTAGGCTTAGATTTGCGTTTCATGTTATAAATATTGCATAGCATGCATCATTTTGCATTTAGAGTAGTTGTATATAATTTAGATTAATTGCATCCTTTTTGTGGCTAGGAGAGAAGAATATTTATTTTGGAAACTCGGATTGACGATCCGACTGTAGGGATTTGATCAAGATGACGATCAGAGTCCAACACCTCTGAAATCGACTCGATCGGAGTCCCGTAGCACGATATGTAGTCTGAGGAAGATCAACGGCGAAGGGACTAGGAGACATAATTTGGAGCTTCAAATGATAAATCCAACCATGCGGATGGATTTGGGTCGACGATCATGGCCTAACGGCATGAAAATTGACTCAATCCGACCTCTGTAGCAACCCCTACAACAAGAAAAGGATGGATGGCCCAGATTGTGCCACGTGGCGCAACCCAGGTTGGCCGTGCATGCACGTGCCACCACACGCGCTCAACAGCGTGGGTGCACGCACGCACGCATGCAGGCGTGCATTTGCACAGCGCAGCGCTAGCGCGTGGGTGCACGCATGCTCAGTAAAGGAAGGGGAGCGTAGTGCCAACGACGCATGAGCTGGACTTACAGCGACGCTTATAGCCGTTGCTAATTCATTGCATGCCAGCAAAGCCAGCTGTGGGTGCTAGCGGGAATGAGCTTCCTACAGCGACGTTTCCAGCGACAGCCTGGATGTCACTAATGGTCTCTGACAGAATCCATTTTTACGCATTTTAAAATCGTCGAAAATCGTAGTATTGTCACATTAAAACGCTCGTCAAAAATGATTTGTAAAGACAACGAGACTTGAATCTCAGTCGTTCGTCTCTGGGAGGTGTTTATGTAAATTTGAAATAGATCTTATAAAAGCAGGCAACTTTAATCACACAAAATATATTGCAATAAACTCATGGTGATTCTCAACACACACATACAGATATATATATATATATATATGTTTGCAACATGGAACTAGTGAAAACATCAATCTAGCTAACAGAAAACAATTGCATACAAGAATCTATGGGGGGATTTTGCATGCATCATTGGGGGAGAATAAAGAGCTACACTACTAAGCAGTAATAAAAGCATGTAAACTGTGAAGAACTAAGCTACTAATCTAAAAGAAATAAGGGCATTCGGAGGTGGTCTCCGATGGCCTTTGAGCTGGTTGAGAGGAGAAGGAGGGGCGACCAATGGTGCTTAGGCTGGCCCTTGGAGAGAGGTTGGAGAGGTGATCCAGCATCTTGGCGTGGAGATGGTAGTGGCCATGGTGAAGCAACTCGTGGAGGTGGAGTGGAGGTGGATGTAACTAACCTAAATGGAAGCCAAGTGTGAATGAATGCCAAGAATGGGATGGGTGCAAATGGCCACCCCTTAGGTCTTTTTATAGACCTAAGGGAAGCTCTCTAGAGAATTATGGAATTCTCTAGAGAGGCCTATGGTGGGAGCTCGTGGGAGAGTAAGAGAGAGAGGATGGATGGTGGTTTTTAGATCCACCAAATGTGGATCTAAAAATTGAATGGCTCTTGGTTGCTAATTTTAGCAACCAAGGCAACAACACATGGTAGAGAGTTCTAGAGAACTCTAGGCTAGGTGTTTTTCATGTGGATGTGTGTGGGTCAAAAATTAGGTGGCTAGGTTGATTAGGTTAGGTTCTAGTGGGTTTAGGTCAAGGTAGGTCTCAAATTAGGGTTGTAAACCCTAATTCACTAAGGTAAAGTGCAATTAAACTTAATACAAGTTTAATTGGGTGTGTGAAAACTTAATTGAGAGTAAAATAATTCAATTAAGTCAAGTCTAGGTCAATTGGACTCTCACTGAGTCCAATTGGATAGTGTGTGCTGAGATCAGGGCTCAATTGGACTTAATGAGTCCAATTGAATAGGCTGATAGAATTAACTAAGATCCAAGTCAATTAGGTTTAGTGAGGACCTAATTAGGTCCTTAGGGAGGTCTAGAGGTGATGTACTAGGGTTAGGGCACCTTAATTTAGGTTCCTATGGGGTTAGAATTGGGTTTAGGGGGCTAGAGATCCAAGATCAAGGCTTGAATTTCAAAACAGGAACTGGAAGACAGTATCAGACGTCAAATAATAGTGTCAGACATCTTATAATGAAAAATTAGAAGTCCAAACTTGTTGTCTGGACGTCCAATCAGAGTCAGGAGGGATTCTAGGTTATGTCTTGGCTATTCTACAGAAATTGGATGTCTGATCAAGTGTCGGACGTCCAATAACACTGCAGAAGTGGGTTTAAGGTGTGTGGGAGTTGTCTAAGGGTTTTGGAGATCCTATAACTCATCTGGACATCCAGATAGGGGTTGGAATTAGGGTTTTAAGGTTTCCTAGGGTGTGGTGACCTAATCTAAGGGTGGCTAAGGCTTGGGGAAGTCTCTAAGCTATTCTAGGGCTAGGATGATCCTAAGTTCTTCATAATTTACTACTTTATTCGTACTTAGATAGAATAGCATACCTCAACCCCTTACATTATTGTCTACTACATCTTATTCTAGGTCTTCCGCTCTAGCTCTGCTGCAACATCAGTCATTCCTTATTCTTCAGATCTAGCTTCAGATCCAGCTTCAGATCTATCTTTTAATCAACTTATTACCTGTAATTGACATAATACACCTAATCAGCACATTATTGCATTATTTTATGCAGACCTAAAAGAAAGCAGTAAAGATGCAAATAATGCTTATGCATGCATGAATTATCCTAACTTATGCTAAGTCCTAGCCTAATTTAGGTCAATTAAGACCTATGATTGCTACGCAATCAGTCTCATACCTATTTTTTACCTCTTCTCCTCTACCATAAAAGGACCTACACCCCCTCCCTTCCAAGCCATCTCTACCTACTTTACTCCCACCTACTCCCAAGCTCTAGCAAGCCTACCAACGCACCATTAGAGCTTGTTCTCAAGCTCCCAAGGCTGCTTTTAGTGTAGAAAATCTCTGCCTCACCAAATATTCGACCATCTTCCCATCCCCATTCACAGGTCGCCTTGGAGTCATCCTCCCACCTCCATTTCGGTGGTAGATCATCTCCATCTTCTCACCTCCATTCCGGACCCACGCCGAAGCTTTCCTCGATCCAACGTCCTCCTGCATCTCACCTCCGTCGTACCGCTCCTCACCTCCTTCTTCCGAGCTTCCACCAGGCGTCGTCGTCTCGCCAAACAGTCGATTCAGGAGATTTCCTCTCACCCCCCTCTCCTGTTATGCTTTCATAGTTGATTGTAATAGACATTAATGCAATACATCACATTTGATTCCATCTCTATCTTGTGATTGCTTGTCTTTTATTTCAAAAACACAAAAACAATAACAAAACCCTAAAACTCCAAAAAGAAAGAAATCCAAGCACGGTTTTCACTTAAAGTAAATGTCGCCTCCCTATTTTTGACTTAGGACTCCCTTGTATTTTCGATATAAATTTTATCTGATCAACGTGTTTTGCAACTACGATGACGGGTTACTTGTAACCCTAATTTCTAACATGCGAAACACGCCCGACCAGGGGAGGTTCCTTAAACGGCCAAGTGTTGGCTGTTGGTTGATGTGCATACATCTAAATAGCCAAAAATGTCTATTAATGCATGTTGTTAGTGCCATATTAGCATCATACATTGTAAATATTGCATAATATGCATGATCATACATTTAGGTCAAGTTGTATAAATTGTATAGTAATTGCCTCCTTTTATGGTCAGGGAAAGGTAGATTTTTAATTGGGGCCTCAGATCAAAGATCCAACCGTACGGATTTGATTAGGGCGATGATTGGAGTTCAATGACTCCAAGATCACCCTTATCGGACATCTGTAGCACCAGATAAAGATTGAGGAACCCTAAAGATCAAGGGCCAAGATGGTGCCAATCCGCACTTCAGACGACAAATCTGACTGCATGGATGGGTTTGGATCGATGATCACAGCCTAATGTGATGAAAATTGGTTCAAGCCAACATTCGTGGCACCATTTACAACACGTAGATGGACGGCCAAGATGGAACCACGTGGCGCCATCCCAACCGCCCAATTGGCCCTCTAAACCATCGCTGCATCTCCAAAGGATTTCCAATGAACGATCTGGACCATACGACCATGAGCACGCGCACCTGAAATCAAAATCGCGACAAAGTAAGCACCGCAGCACAGCGGTCGAGCAACGTTGTGCAAGCGTGCGACGCGCGTTTGACTCACCATCCGTAGAGCACGGGTGAATAATCGCGACCGTACGATCGGTTGTGGGCGACGCGGATCAGCCAATAGTGCGCACGCATGATCTGATGCACAGCGTGCACACCCGATCGCACGCAGGCACGTGGTGAAGGGGTAGACGAAGGTGCGCGAGGGGAAATCTAAGCCGTCTGATCTTGTGATCGGATGGCTAAGATTTGAAAGACGTGCATGGGCATTTTGAGTGCGGAAGGTGGGGAGGCACGCGTATGTCGGCCACGATCAGACCTTGAGTGATGGATAAATCCTTCACTAAAGACCTGATATTAATGTTTTAAGCTTGAAATGACAAATTTGCCCTCGATTCCTACAACTATAAAAGGAGACCTGACGTCCACTTCTTCTTCATCCCTTCCTTCACTTCTCTCCCTCTCCAAAGCTCAAGAAAAGCTTATCCCACACCCGAGATGCTATTCTAGAGCTAAAATCCAATTTTCTCATCCCCATTCTAGAAGTGGATCCCGTGATGACGACGACGACGATGTACTACCTCATTCCCACTTCTTCCTGCTTCATCCTCCTTCTTCCCACTCTATCCCCTGTCTTCCAGGCGTCGTCCCGTCCGGCTCGTCCTCCAAGCAATCGTCGAGGAGGATAACCTCTCACTATCTTCTCTTTTACAGCTTTCTAGAATAGATTTCCTGCTTTCTAGTGTAGATTTCCTTCTTTCTAGTGTAATGGATAGTTGTAATCGCAATGAACATCAACTTGTGGTAATGAATTCCATGTTTATTCTATCTCTCTTTTGTCTTTATTTGTAATATTCTCTCTCTATCTTCTATTCTTTATTCTCTAAGTAGATAGTTAGTTTAGATTTAATTTGACTAGCTAATCTACTTCATGGCAATTAGATGCGATTTTAAATCGAATGTATGCCTCCCTGTGTTCGACCCAGAATTCTTAGAATTTCGGTATAAATTTATTTGTTGACGGATTTGTTTGCAAATCGAACTACAACGACAGGTTTTTCGAAACCAACTTCAATCGCGTAGTTTTCCGCATTCAACATTAGTCCTGAGAGCAAAACCCCCCAACCCCCACGCACTATCTCTCCTCTCTCTGGCATCCGCCCTCCCAAGGCCTCGGGTTATCGGGTATTCGGGTAGAGCACACCTAGGACCAAGGCTGCCGGCTGTGAGTGGCAGTCGAGGAGTGCTTGGGCTAGGTAGGTATACAGATTTGCCAGACCCACGTGTAAGGTGTTGCAGGCGAGGCGCATGAGGGGCGCGGGGACCTCACCCCCTATGTTTTGTTGAGGCGAATAGCCTATGAGACAAATTCAATTTATGCGGGTGCGGGCGTTCCTCAGCTTCTAAGGTGGGACTAATCCCACTGCCTTCTTCTACGTGAAATTTCTACTAGTGGATTGGTCAGTTGCAGGTGGAGGAGTGGTCAATGCTCTTAATTGACCAGCTGGTTGTCATCTTGGAAGAGTGTCGTGCATCCTGGAGTAGATGCCTAGAGCTAACAAGCCAAGAACATTCTTTGAAGCTTCTTCGAAGAAGCTCCAGCAATGGCGGCTTCACCTATGGCTTGAAAACAAGAGTAAGGCCTAATGGCCATGTCAAAATAGTTTAGAACCTTCGCCAGACTTCGTGGAGTGCAACGGTGGTGGTGGTGTGCTGTGAGAGCCTGTGAGGAAGTCTGACGACCTCGAGAAGGTTGGCCGGAGAGGGGTTTGGTCAACGGAAGGTTTGGAGGGGCAATCGACCTAACTAGGTTAGGGATTTTGCTCCTGGGGTCGAGGCAGAGGTGTAGGGATGAACGGTGAGGGGTTTGGGGGTGTGTGGAGTGAGATGTGCCTGGTCGGAGGAGTGGCTAGACGTGGAAGGGATGATGGTGAATGGGTGGTAGCGTGTTGGAAATTGAGTGTGGTTGGGATGAGAATGAAGTAGAGAAATTAAGGGACTTATCTAGGTAGTTGGCAGACGACGGGGAGTCGAGGTGGAACCGATTGCGGTATGGTTGGCATCGGGGAAGAAAGTGCTCCGGTGAGTAGGAATTGGCGAGGAAGATGGAGGACGAGGCGTTGGCAGGTACAACACGATGCGGAAGAGAGCAAGGGAGATAAATCCGCCACCACTATTGTGCATGGACAAAGGATGGAGTTGGAGGAGCTCGCCGGATGTTGAGGAGCTTCGGCCGGATGTGGAGAGATGAAATTAAGGGGGAATTCAGTCAAATTTGAGTGTGGAATCTTCGGTCTGATTTGTGGTTCTTTTTATAGACCTCTGGAGGGAGTTTTGGGCTTGGGAAGCAAGCTTCCCAAGGTAGGAAAGCTTCACTGGAGATACAAATTCCAAGATACCCTAATCTCTCATATTTTCGCATGAGAGATTGGGAAGGTTTGAGAGCCTGGGATTTGGCTCAAAAGGAAGGAAATTCCTTGATGAATTTTCCTTTCAAATCTGAGAGGGATTCGTCAAGGAATCAGGGAGAACATGCCAGATTTAGGTCGCTGCAGTTTGTAGGAATATGATTCATGGTGGCAGGGACCTATTTGAATAAAATGATGATAAAGATAGGGTCCTTTTTGTAATAAATTCAAAAGCTAAGGACCCACGTGGAATAAAGGAAATCAGATTTGGACCAAAGTGCAAACTAGGTTTAAACAATTTTAGATTGGGCCCAAATTTTGGTACAAACCTAATTTGGACCTAAGGAATCCAATGGTGAAGTTGGATTTTTGTTTTGACCTAGTTTGACTAGGTAATTTGCATAATTACCCAAATTAAGGCAAATGTCAGTCTAGGACTTTGTTTTGGGTCAAAATGGGTTCTGATGGTCAAATTGAATGTACCAAACCTAGGAAAATATTTTTATATGAATTTTAGAGGGTTTAGGTGAATTTTATCTTGACCAGAACCTTGGTAGATTAAGCAGGTTTATGTTTAGGGTTTCAGATGTCCATTAATTCCTGTAACGTATGAAAATCCTTTTCTATCTGTATTAATCCACTTGTTGGACATTTAAGGCCATTTGACCCTTAACTAGCCCCTGAGAAAACTTTTGGTTGTTCTGCATCTAAGATATGATGGTAAAATTGTAGTTTTAACCCTATTTTCTTATCTTTCTCTTAGAATGATTATGTAATGAATTATGGCCTTCTGATGAATATGTAGGAGCTTTTATTGACTTAATCAGATTAAACTGAGCTAGCTATGGCTCATGATGGTGTTCCCATCACAAGACTTGGGCTACACTTATTATTTTCCATCAAATTTTGATCCCTATTTTTCTTCCATTCAACTTTCTAGGGATCAAGAAGAAGACCCTTTTTATGCGAGCATCCAAGTGTTCAACTTTTACATGATTCTCCATCTTCTGTGCATACCTTCATGCCCGACTAAATGGCGTTAAAGATAGCACTGGATGAGAGGTAACCCATCATTTTTCCTGCTTTCTTTTTCCCTTTCTTTTTCCAGGTTTTGACCATCCTAAACCCAACTGCCTTTCACTAAGTTGATCCCTTCTCCCTCCTATTCCATGAGGACATTGCATATCATAAGCATAGGGGGTGTTTTTAAAATTTTGACGATCGATTTTGGATTTTCAAAACCTAAAAATATGTATTTTTCTCTTTTGTCATTTTCTTGTTTTCTACTTGCATGCCCAAAAAATAAAAATATTGAAAACTTATTGAGGAAAAATTTGAAATCGTGACTAAGGTTGAAAACTCACTTTTGGTACAATGGGATTTAATAATTAACAAATTAGGGATAAGGATACGAATCTGATCATTAGAATTTTAGGGTCTATCCTTGGACTAGATCAGACATCCTTCTAAAAATTTCCACCTGAACTCATGATAGTTTAGGTGACTTGATCCTCTTTTGTAATGTGGAAAAGTATCTGGCTTAGTTTTTGATTCAAAAACTTGCATCTCGTGCAAAACTTCTTGTGTCAAATTTCACACACAAGCCAACAACTAAAAATAAATAAAAATTAGAAAAACCCCCTTGTTTGGCCTTAGTAAAAGTCTAAAGCAAATCATTGGTTTGAGTTTCCACCATCGAGAAGGAGGAAAATGCCTCCTTTTGAGGATGTGATGTTAACATGTTACCGCCTTAGTGCTACCCCATATCTATATTTTATATCTTTAGACGGAGCATTAAAGCGCATTTTTGCAGGTCAAGTGTCTTGGACAGTGCTCTACCTATAGTGTCGGAGCAAGAGTTTGAGTTTGCTTGTAGTGCCCCTTTACACTGCATTATGTTTTGGGGTTGTGAGCTCCTGGGTGGTGTCATGGACAGTGCTATCTTGAAGTACTGGCACTAGAGCCCCTTCGAGGATTGGTAACGGGAATGATGATCCTGACACATTTGTTGTAAGACTAAACTAAAACTATGCATGGGGGAGAGAGAAAAAAAAAGTTTTAAACCAAAAACATGCCCTTATAAATGTTGCCTTTTCACAAGCTTAGACACAAGGTTTTAAAGTTATTGCGAGTTGCGAATCAGATTCAAGAGCCATAAAAATCCTAAATACAAAAATGTCAAGTCATCTGAATTAACATAGGGTTAATTTGTGAATTTTTTTGGAGGATATATTGATCCTGCTTTTGTCTGATTTTTGGATCCGAAAACAAACCTCAATGTTTATCCTTAACAAATCCCATACCTCCTGTGTTTGGATCAACCAACGTCCTGTAACCTCTTTCTCCTTAAAAGTCAAAAAAATTAAATTTCCTTAAAATTCTGTTTTGTAAAAAATAAAAGTTTCACTAAGAGACTAGTAAAAGGTAAGCATGGGGGTGTAAGAAATGCCAGTTTATCATCATTCTTATGCATTAAAACAAACCTAGTTCTTAGGATTTTGCTCCGCAAATAGGTTTTTGGGTTGCATTTAGGCATTAATTAGGTTAGGCATGCATCGCATTTTTTATTGTGTTTTTGATGTGTTTTTGTGAGTGTTTGGGATAAACAGATTGTCAGATCCCTACAACCCTAGCACTCAAGAAGGCAACTGGTGAAGGAGAAGCTTAAACCAGCTAGAACTCAGCTTGATCTAGCTCACCATAGCTGGAATCCAGCTCACTTGGACTAGGGTTAGCTCATCCAAGATCCATTCAGCTCATCTCAGCCAAATGGCAGCTCAAGAGAGCTCATAGCTCACCTTAGCTTAAGTCAGCTCAGATCCAACTCAACTTAGCTAGGTTTAGCTCACCTCAGCTCCTATCAGTTGACTGGGAGCTCTAGCTAGCTCAACTAAGTAGACTGGAGTTTGGGTCAGCTCAGGACCAGCTACATCCAACTCCACCAAACTCCAACTAGCTTAAGATGACTTCATCTTAGCTTAGGAAGCTCAAGTCCAGCTCCCAGGGACTCAGCTTAGCTCAACTTAGTTAAGCTAAGCTGCCTTAGCTACTCCAACTAGCTAAGTCCTCCCCGGGAGCATCAGACCTAGCTCACCTTAGCTCTTTTCAGCAGAAGCCAGCTTGCTTTAGCTTGGCTTAGCAACTAACAAAGAACTAACAAGCTAAGCCAGCTAAAGTAGCTCCATGCTATCCTCTTCAGCAACTGCCAGCTCCAATTTAGCTCCAGGCTTCTTCTCTTCAGCTCCACTCCTCCAACCCTAGCTCCAATTGCCTCCTCCTCTCCTCTACTATTAGCTAAGCTCCAGCTCCCTTGGCCATCCACCACTCTAAATCCCTACCTAAGTCCACCTAAGCTAGCTCCACCTCTACTCTAAGTTGGCACCACCACCATCACCACCTTTCAACCCTCAACCACCAACAAAGGGCACCAAAAGTTGGCAACAAAAACACCCATAACCACCCCCTTTAAGAATATTGCATTATAGTACAGCCAAAAAAGTGTTCAAAACAAATACAATTTTATTACTCGAATTGAACAAATGGAATTCATGCACTAATCTCAATAATAAATGCAAATTGAACACATAATACTACTCAAAATCTAATTAAGAATGTAAAGCATGAGTGTATGAAGAATAAAAATTATTGTAAATAAAACAATGGAGAGCTTATGAAAAAATGGATGTCTGATTACAAAATTAGACGTCTTAAAGGTTATGTGCTATAGTGCCTTCCTTTAGCTTCTTCTCTCTGGTTTCTTAGCTTTCTCAGGTTTCTCCTTCCTTTCTTTGCTTAAGCCTACGATCCTTCTTTAGTTTCTTCCTTTCTTCTCTAGCCCTTCTCTTTCCTTCTTCTTCACTGCCTGACTTCTTCTTCTTTGACTTCTTCCTTTACCTTAAGCTTCCTTCTTCTCTTTCTTCTTTCTCTTCCTTGGCTTCTTCTTTAGCCTTCTCATCCTTAGCTTCTTCCTCCTTCCTTCTTTGCCTAACCTCCTCTTCTTCCACTCTAATTTGGCTAAGTGTCGAGATAAGCTTTCCAAGTTAAAACCCCCCTTCCCCTATGTAGCGTTCCTCTCTTTCTCTCTTCTCTATTTTTGGTTCACTCTCCTATAGCCACAGTCGGTTCGGGTAATCGGATCTAACGGAGACCCAGGTCGAAGCTCACCAGCGTAGGTGGTGAGCGAGGAGTGAGTCGGTCAGGTAAACGGGTCATGGCCAGGTCCGCATGGGCAGTGCTGTGGACGAGGTCATTAGAGGGGGAGAGAGGAACCTCACCCCGTGAGTTGGAGGCGATAAGCCTCTGGCAGAAATTCCTTTTACGTGCACATGCCTGCTCGTCTAGTTCCGAGGTGGGACTAAATGTCCCACCTCCCTTGCATGCTGTAGCAGCAAATGTCTGACTTAATTGGCATGGCTACTACGGCTTTTGAGTCCACTTGATAGCTTGGATGAGTTCGTGCCTCAAGACCACGTCGCCTGGTACTGTTGCCTGAAGCAGCAGCACCTAGAGCATAGCAAGAGAGCTTCAAGCTCCTTCATCAATGGTGGCCTATGGTCGGGTACCTATAAACATGAGAACGGCCTTATGGTCACATCAAATCGTCTAGGGAGCTTCACCAAGGTACGATGAGTATGCTGTGGTGGTCGGTGTGGTGTGGGGATAACTGTGGTGGCGTGTGATGAGAACCTCATCATGAGCCCTAACTAGCTCATTTTGACCTAAGAAAGAGAATAAAAGGTCCTACATAACCTAAAGAAGGGTGTAATTCAAGGAATTCATGTTCTGAGAAGAAAACATGAAACAAAGGTTAAAACTGTAATTTTATCGTTGTAGTGCATCAACGGGATTTCTCAGAGGCTAAATATAGGTCAAATGGTCTTAATAAGATGAAAAGTGGGTTGGTTCAGTCAGAAATGGATTATTGAGAGATTTAAGAATTAAATGACATTCTATAACCCTAAAACAGACCCGCTTAATTCAACAAGGTTCTGGTCAGGATAAAAATCAACTAAACCCTCTAAAATTCATGGAAAAATATCCCCTAGGATTTAGAACCTTCAAATTGGCCTTTGGAACATATTTTGACCTAGATTGTGGTCTTAGCACATTATTTGACCTAATTTAGGTTTTTCTGTAAAATGTCCAATCAAACATGATCAAACCTAAAATCCAACTTCACCATTGGATTCCTTAGGTAGAAATTAGGTTTGTGCCAAAATTTGGACCTAAGGGGAGGTCACCTTGACCTACTTTGCAAAACAGTCCACCCAATTACATTTAGGACCCTAGCTTTTGAAATTCATTATGCAAACGCCCCTAGCTTCCACGCCACTCTTACAATTAGATCCCTCCACCATTAAAACGGAGGAATCCTACTCCGGTGAGTATCCAAGGGGGATTACTCCCTGATGCCTCAGAGATCTCCTCCCAGATTTGGAAGGGAGATTCTTTGAGGAGTTCCCTTCCATCTGAGCATGATCCCATGACATGATTTGCACCCAATCTCTCATGCAAACGCACAAGAGATGAGTATCTTCCACATTCCATCTCTGGTGAGGACTCTTGCTCTTGGAAGCTTTCCTTCCAAACACAAGAGCCCCTGCCAGTGCCTATAAAAAGACCACCACCTCCGGCCGCTCCCATTAAGCTTGACTTGGTCGGAGAACCACCCCAAATTTCCTCCCTTCTCCTCCGGCCAGGTGACCAGTGAGCTCCAGCTACCCTTCCTCCTCCTTCTTGTCGCTTTGCCACAATACCAGTGGCAGAGCCGCCTTCACCACCTTCCTCCACGTCGTGCAATACCGGCGGCGCGCCTCCAGCCCCGTCGTCGTCGTTGTCACCCCTCTACTGGTATCTTCTTCTCCAACGGCAGCAGGTACGAGCCACCCGCCTCTTATCCCCCTTCGTCCACGTAGTTAGGTTAGAACTCTTTCTCTCCCTCTCCTCTTTATTTCCCCTATCTCTATTACTGTTTTTAACCCCTCGACGTCTTAGACTACCTCTATCTTCTCTACCTCTGGCCGACCACCGGTGAGGCGCATCCACCACTCCGTACTTCCACATGCCTCGCCAGACCCCTCATCACCTCCACCATCTCCCACTGATCATAATCCGCCCTTCCATCGACTGCCAACACCTCTACACTCGCCCACTGAACAAACCCATATTCACGGCCACAGAGCGACCTAGGCATGCACGCCTAGGCTGCCCCGCGGCCAACCACCCACTGCTTCACCTTCGTCGTGACACAGCGAAGCTTCCCAGGTGCTCTAATGAGGCTGCAAGGCCGTGTTGAGTGATTTCAGGTTAGGCCCCCGTTCCACCATTGGAGCAAGAACAAGGAGCTCGTAAGCTCGTGTTAGGCTGCATCAACCCAGGTGCTATGCTCCAGGAGGTGCGGGTTGGACTCGCACATACACCTAGCCAAGCAATTGGCTTTGAGAGAGATCACAACAATGGCAATTGAAGGAAAGTCTCCTGCGGGCGGGACTTTAGTCCCACCTCGGAAACGATCAGTGTAGGTGTGTAGTGATGTAAACACATTTAAACTACTTAAAATGTCTATTTATGCATGTACTTAAGCATAGGATTGCATTTCATGATATAAATATTGCATAACATGCATCATCTTGCATTTAGAGTAGTTTGAATAAAATGGAGGTTAATTGTCTCCTTTTATGTGTTTGGACAGGGCAAACATTTTATCGGGGCCTCGGATCAAAGATCCAACCGTATGGATGTGATCAGGGCGACGATTGGAGTTCAACGACTCCAAGATTGCCCTAATCAGACATCCGTAGCATCAAATAGTGACCGGGGAACCCTAGAAGATCAAGGGCCAGGATGGCAAAAATTTGCACTTCAGATGACAAATCCGACCGCACGGATGAATTCGGATCGACTATCACAGCCCAACGACGCAAAAATCATGTCAATCCGACATCCGTGGCACCATGTACAACTTCCAGAAGATGGACGGCCAAGATGGCGCCACGTGGTGCCATCTCAGCCGCCCAAACGGCCACACGCATTCTACGAAGGCCCCGCACCCACTCGCTCTCCACCGTTGGATCTTGATCAAACGGTTGTGGTCGGCCGTGCTTAAAAGCGTCCGCTCGACCATCCGCGCCCTGTAGCGCAGCGGTCTAGCACGCTTACGCGACCAGCGGGTGCTAGTTCGAGCCGCAGTAGAGGGTTGGAGGCGCGGGTGATTGGGTGTGGGTGGAGCGTCTGATGGAGATCGGACAGCCGCACGCGCCCGATAGCTTCCACGCACAATTGAACGCGCAGCGCGAACGCGCGATTGCACGCGGGCAGGAGTGCAACACAGCGGGCAGAGACGCATCTTAAGCAGTCCGATCTCGAGATCGGACGGCTGAAAATCGACGAACGTGCGCAAGTGTTGCGCGCGCGGGCAGCTGGGCGGGCGTGCGTGCAGCTGGGCGGGCGTGCGTGGGCGCGGAAGCTACGCCCACGTTGGGGGATTTAGCGACGGTTTTATCCGTCACTAAAGACCCCTCATTTATTGCTTTGAAGTTGTAATGTCCATTTTGCCCCCACTCCTTGCAACTATAAAAGGAGACCCCCTCCATACGAAATTCTCATCCCTTCTTTCTCCTCTCTACCCCTCCAAAGCTCAAGAGAAGCTTGTCCCACACCCGGGATGCTTCTCGCGAGATAAAGTCCAATTTTCGTTCCCCTTCGGAAGTGGATCCCGCGACGATGACGGCGTGTTGCTTCGTTCCCGTTCTTTTGCTTCGTCCTCCTTCGTCCTGCTTCGTTCTCCTTCGTCCAGGCGTCGTCCCGTCCGGCTCGTCCTCCAAGCAATCGTCGAGGAGGATAACTTCTCTCTCCCATTCTTATTTACAGCTTTTCTAGTGTATAATTTTCCTACTTTATAGTGTAATTGATTTTCCGCTTTCTAGTGTTACTTTTATTTAGTTTGATTATATAAACAATTGGAATATTGAATGCATGTTCTCTCTCTTTCTCTCTCTCTCTCTCTCTCTCTCTTTCTCTCTCTCTCTCTTTTTCTTTTAGTCCGATAGCTCCATTGTAATTATATCGCCTTGCTTATCAAAAATCCTAAAAAAATATAATTGCGAATATAGGTCAACGTAGCCTCCCAGTGTTCGACCTGGAATTTTTTTCGGTATAAATTTTATTTGTTGAACATGAATTCTTCGCTTTCGAACTACAACGACAGGTTTTCCAAAACCAAACACGTAAGCGTAGCGATTCATAAATCGTTCAACATTTTGGCGCCGTTGCCGGGGAGGCAACGATTTCCGATCTTTCCTTCGCATTTCTTGCACTTTATTTGTTTTCTAACTAGCTTTCTCTTGTGTCTATTGTTTTGCAGAGACCTCCATCAAGGAATCAACAAGCGGTAGACTGGAGTAAAGTGCAGTTGAAGACAACTGTAAGTGCTCCCCCATTCTTTCCCCCTCCATAGATTCCATTCGCCACGTTAAATCCAAATCCCAATTAACCTAGGTGTTTGCATAAATCCTAAGAATAGTTTGGTTGTTTGGATTTTCACTCACATTCATTCCACCCTCATTCATATAAAAATAACAAAAAGATAATCTTGTGGGGTAATTTTCAACAAACACACAACACACACCCACATTCAAGGCACTTGATCAACTTGATTTGTTTTCTACGCAACCGAGTTCTGATCTGTGGAACTGGTACACACAAAGCAACATACAACAGAGTAGAAATTATTCTAGGTTAACCATTTTTGAGTGCCTAACTTAGTGGTGCATTTGTGGCCAATTGTTTGAGTTGTTTGGGCCGCACCACTTTATTTAAAACCAACTCATCAAGTAGCTCCTCCTTAGGGTTTTCAATCTAGGTATATTCCAGGCACTCCACTTTCTTTTTGATTTTAAAGGAAAACAATCTTCACCCGTGTTTTACAACTTGGTTTGCCTAGAAACTTGATTGCAATTCACCAAATTTGAAACCCGAAAAGCTACTTAAGCAAGATTTGAACACTAAAATTCACACATTATCAATAATCTTGCTTGAAAACCCTGGTTGTGCACGCACTTACACAAATCTCAATCAATCATTTAGGGCACAACCCATTGTAAGGGCCCATCACATTCCATAAGCACCACAATCCCAGGCCTTAATAAAATTGAGTAGACGTTGGCCTTAAGGTTTGATTCGCTCTTTAAGGCCTAGTCTGAGATTGTTTTTGATTAACCTACTTATACTGATTAATCTGATGTCTAGCTAGGGGAGTAGCGTCAAACGACCGCGGCTGGGGGGCACACTAGGAACCGGAGGCGAAAGCCAAAGGAAGAACCTTCTCCCCAGTCCCTCCTTCTAACTGGTTGGATTAAACAGACGTAAGTAGAGTAAATCACTTACAGTCTTAAGGCTGGTTTTGGGAGTCAGTAGATCCTTAGGCTACCCATTTAAGGACAGCCTTGTTTTGTTGTGCTGCAGGGTCCCTATCCCCAGTCCTTCCGACCTTCTCCTAGTTTATGCTGAGAAGACAGTCATTGAATCCCCGATTGGAAGGATCGTTAGAACATTCAAGCAGAGGAGGCAAGTTAGATTTTGGTCAATTTGATCCCATGGCCAAACAACAGCCTCCTCTACTTGAAAATCCACAGGAAGAATTTCGAAGGCAGCTGGAACAAATGCAGAGAATGCAAGAATGGTTCCAGAGAATGCAGGGCGCTCAACCCTTGAAGGATTTTTATGATCCTTCAAATTACGGGGAACGTCCTGGCATCCAGATTCCAGCTGGTGACGTAGAAATAAAGCCCCAGGTGTTAATCCTGATTAAACATTATCATGGGCTTGGCTCCGAAGATCCGTTTCAGCACTTGGAAGATTTGACCACTTTGGTCCAGACCACCAAGGCTCGAAACGTTAACGAGGAGCAAATGATCATAAGGCTCTTCCCCCACTCTCTTAGGGATAAAGCCGCGCATTGGTATACGACAATAGGAAGACCAATTACAACTTGGAATGAGTTGAAATCGGCCTTTCTAAAGAAATTCTTCCCAGTCAGTCGTACCAATGCTTTGAGACGGGAAATCACTACCTTTACCCAGCGGCCGGGGGAGCAGTTTCATGTGGCCTGGGAGCGATTCTAGGACTTAATGCGGAGGTGTCCACACCACGAGGTGCCGAAATGGCAACTCGTGCAGATCTTCTATCATGGGTTGAATGAGCAACTCAGAAACCATGTGGATGCTTCTTGCAGAGGCAATTTCCTCAATAAAGATGCAGATAGTGCACATGATTTATTTGAGGAAATGAGTGAGAATTCAATTAATCATGCCTCCATGGATACCTTTAACCGGTCCCAGCAACCCAGATCAAATGTCAATGAAGTCCATGACTGTCATTCATTTGATATGGAATTGATTTGTAATAAACTTGATAAAGTGGACTTGGTTGCTAAAAGAATGGAAGAGTGGATGGCTGGCAATTCTATGAACAACTCTCAATCCACTCAATCCCAAAATTCGGGATTCCATTCCTCACAAGCTCCTTCTAGACGGGAGTTCGTGAATCAACTCGATGCGACTCAACTTATGAGTCAGTATTTTTCGGAACCCCATGGGTTCCCAACTGGGGCCTTTGATCCTAGTTTTTTTTATCCTTCCCTTTCTTTCTCTCCATCCTCACCCTATGAGGATGTCTGTGCTGTACAAGAGAATGTTAGATCCAACCCCTACTCGAATGCCTATAATCCAGGTTAGAGAAACCACCCTAACTTCTCTTGGAAAAATCCGGGGCAACAGACCCAATTCCAACCCGGCAACTATGCTCTGCAACAACCACTGGGTCAGGGTCAAGTATATACTCAGTTGCCTCCGAATCAGGTCAATCAGCCAGCTTGGAATTCCCGTCAACCCGCAGGGCAGGCTGATTTGAACCGTTAAATGGTAGAGATGCAAGGATCTATGCTCCAGCTCATGCAGCAAATGAAAAACTCGCTGGACAACTTGCAATCTGGGCTCATTGCTAACTCTCGTCAACCAGGATCTCTACCATCCCAACCCGTACCCAACCTGCGAAACATTATAAATTTGGGCAATCAAGCCCAAGGGTACGAAAATCAGAGGGACCCGCACGCACATGCTCAGGTGGTTGAGCAGGGTTCCTCGTCTTCTTCTTCTGCTAATCAACAATTCATGGTCAATCAAGCCCCTCCAATCTTTCCTAACCCTCCCTAAGACCCAAATTCTTACGCTTCTACAAATTCTGTCACTTTGAGGAGTGGTAAGAAGACTCAGGATCCACAACCACACTATTCTGATCTTTTGAATCCTGAGGAATCTGAGGAGAGAGAGGAGAATTCTAGAGGAGAAATCAAGGCTCAGGAACCTGATTCCAAAGATCTGACACATGTTCCTTTTCCTGAAGCCTTAGCCAAAGCAAAGAAGAAGAAGTCTGTTGATAGCAATGAGGAGCTTCTGAATTTATTTAAGAATGTTGAGATCAATATTCCGCTCCTTGATGCTATCAAGCACATACTGGCTTACGCAAAATTTTTAAAGGAATTATGTACACAAAAGCGTAAGTCGAGAGAATCTGTTTCGATGAAGGTGGTACTCTCCGAGCAGGCTAGCTCTGTTATCTTGCACTACCTCCCTCAAAAAAAGAGAGATCCTGGTGCTCCTTTGATTTCTTGCGTTATCGGAGATTACACATTTGATAGAGCACTTTTGGATCTCGGTGCATCCATCAACCTAATTCCGACTTCTCTTTATGAGAAGTTTGGGTTAGGTGAACTTCGGCCAACTTCAGTAACGCTACAGTTAGCAGACCATTCGGTCACAAACCCGCGAGGCGTTATTGAAGATGTTATAGTTAAGGTCAAGGATTTCTATTTTCCTGTAGATTTCCTTGTCCTTGACATGGATGTACCAGATAATCTGAGGAACACGCCCATCATTCTAGGGCGTCCGTTCCTGGCTACCGCAAAGGCCAACATTAATTGTGAAAGTGGTAGCATGGAAATCGCCTTTGGGGACCAACGAATGAAATTGGATATTTTTAAGGCGATAAACAAATTTGAGGATTGTGGATTTATTGAGGAACTTGATGAGGATAATGTTAATATTGGAACTTCTTTGGTAGTTTCTTCAATTGAAAGTTCCTCTTTGGTTGATGAATTTGACCCGCAACCCTCTGACCTGAATCTTCGGAAGAGGTTACTGCTTTTGTTCACTCAAAACCTCTTCCTCTTGTTGAATCTTCAGCATCTACCTTACCATCAGTCATTACCCCACCCCAGCTTGAATTGAAACCATTGCCCTAGAATTTAAAATATCAATTTTTAGGACCGTAGAATACGCTCCCTGTGATTATTAGTGCTAAATTGATAAAGGAGCAAGAGATTAAATTGATTAAGGTCCTAAAGGAACATAAGGAGGCAATTGGTTGGACCATTCATGACCTTAGGGGGATCGAGCCATCTTACTGTAATCATAGAATATTTTTGGAAGATGAATCCCGCCCTTCTCGCCAGATGCAGAGGAGATTGAATCCAAATATGCGAGAAGTGGTCAAAAAGGAAATCATCAAGTGGCTTGATGCAAGAATTATTTATCCAATCTCTGACAGTCCCTGGGTAAGTCCCGTTTAGATTGTTCCAAAGAAAGCCGGGATTACTGTTGTGACTAATAAGAGAGGTGAATCTGTCACAACTCGTTCAGCTTCCTCTTGGAGAGTTTGTATTGATTACAGGAAGCTGAACACAGCCACTAAAAAGGATCATTTTCCCCTACCCTTCATTGATCAAATCTTGGAAAAATTAGTCGGGCAGAAGTACTTCTGTTTTCTTAATGGCTACTCGGGATACAACCAAGTTCCTATCCATCTCGAGGATCAGGAAAAAACTACTTTCACCTATCCCTATGGAACCTTTGCTTTTCGTAGGATGCCTTTTGGGTTATGCAATGCACCTGCGACCTTTCAAAGGTGTATGCTAGCCATATTTTCCGACATGGTGGGAGAGTTTATGGAAGTCTTCATGGATGATTTCTCTATTTTCGGAGAATCATTTGACTCTTGTTTGGCTAATTTAGAAATGATTCTTAAGCGACTGGTCCCTAACTGGGAAAAGAGTCATTTTATGACCCAAGAGGGCATCGTTTTGGGTCATGTAATCTCTGAACGGGGAATTGAAGTGGACAAAGCTAAGGTTGATGCTATTGCTAAACTTCCTCCTCCCACATCTGTTAAGCAAATCAGATCATTTCTTGGCCATGTGGGATTTTATCGAAGATTCATCAAGGATTTCTCGAAGGTTGCTCGTCCTTTGAGCAATCTTCTTACCAAAGAAATGTCGTTTGTTTTTGACGAATCATGCCGAAAGGCATTTGATTTTCTGAAAACGGCAGTCACCTGTGCTCCAATTTTGCAACCACCAATTTGGACAGCCCCATTTGAGATCATGACCGATGCTTCTGATTATGCGATCGGGGCTGTCCTGGGTCAGAAAATTAATCGAAAGCCCTCTGTCATTTACTACGCTAGTAAAACTCTGGATGAAGCCCAGAGGAATTACACTGTTACTGAAAAGGAATTACTAGCTGTAGTATTTGCGTTGGAAAAATTCAGGGCTTATCTCTTGGGGTCTCATGTTATTGTTTATACCGACCACTCGGCCTTGAGACATCTCTTGGCTAAAAAGGATGCTAAACCCTGGCTTATTCGTTGGATTCTTCTTCTTCAAAAATTTTATCTTGAAATCAAGGATAAAGTCGAGGTACAAAATGTGGTAGCGGATCATTTGTCAAGACCCTTAGGTGATTCTTCTTGTCTGGACATTCCAATTGCTGACACTTTTCCGGATAAAACCATTCTTACAGTTTTAGGTGTCCACTCCCCATGGTTTGCTGACATTGTTAACTGATAAACGCCAGTTTATCATCATTCTTATGCATTAAAACAAACCTAGCTCTTAGGATTTTACTCCGCAAACGAGTTTTTGGGCTGCATTTAGGCATAAAATAGGTTAGGCATGCATTGCATTTTTTATTGTCTTTTTAATATGTTTTTGTGAGTGTTAGGGATGTACAGAAATATAGATCCCTAAAACCCTAGCACTCAAGAAGGCAAATGGTGAAGGAGAAGCCCAGACTAGCTGGAACTCAGCCTAATCCAGCTCACCTCAGCTTGATCCAGCTCACCGCAGCTGGAACCAAGCTTACTTGAACTAGGGTTAGCTCATCCCAGCTCCATTCAGCTAATCTCAGCTGGATGGCAGCTCAAGAGAGTTCACCTTAGCTCACCCTAGCTCAAGTCAGCTCAGATCCAGCTCAACTTAGCTGAGTCTAGCTCATCTCAGCTCCCACTAGTCCACAGGGAGCTCTAGTTAGCTCAGCTAAGTTGACAGGAGTTCACCCCAGCTTAGATCCAGCTACATCCAGCTCCACTCAGCTCCATCCAGCTAAAGAAGAATTCATCCCAGCTCAGGAAGCTCAAGTCCAGCTCTCGGGGACTCAGCTTAGCTCAGCTCAGTTGAGCTAAGCTACCTTAGCTACCTCAACCAGCTTGATTCTACTTGGGAGCACCAGATCTAGCTCACCTCAGCTTATTTTGGTAGAAGCTAGCTCACTTTAGCTTGGCTTAGCAACTAGCAAAGAACTAGCAAGCTAAGCCAGCTAGAGTAGCCCCATGCCATCCTCTACAGCCAGCTCCAGCTCCAGACTTCTCCTCCTCAGCTCCTCCCTCCAAACCCTAGCTCCAACACCTTCTCCTCTACTCCTCCATTAGCTAAGCTAGCTTAGCTTAGCTTAGCTAACAACCAGCTCCTTGGCCATCCACCACCTTCAAAGTCAACCCTAGCTAGCTTCACCAACTTAAGCCTACTTAAGCTAGCTACTCTACTCAAGTTGGCGCCACCTCCTAGCCATCCCTTCACCCCATTATCTCCACCAAAAGACACCTTAAGTTGGCGCCAAAAACTACCCCTAACCACCTCTATGTTGGCGCCAACTTTCAGCCCTTAATCCACCCTACACCTACCCACATAAGCCATCCTAGCCATCCACCTAACCCCCCTTCTAGAATCCTTCTTGGCACCAACTTAGACCCTCTTCTAGAAGCCATTTTGGCGCCAATATCAAGGGGTGCCAACCCCCATAACTACCCCTTGGTGCCTCTTAAGGTGGCGCCAAACACCCTTGGCCATTGGATCCTTAACCACCTCCATCATTCCATCTTGGCCCTCCATTTCAAGGGACACCTTAGCCCCCTTCCTATTCTATAAAAACCCACCACCTACCACCATTTGGGGGCATCCTCCATTAGTGTATTTTTCTACCTACATCCACCTATACCTACGCCCAAGGAGAAGGAGTAGAGAAGGAGATTAAAGGGGCACATCACCAGCCCTTTTGGTGCCTTCTTCTCCCCACTCTCTTCAACTTGGGCCACGCCAAGGAGGAGGACTCTTCCACTTCAAGAAGGACGGCCAGGCAAGGGAGAAGGGCCTAGGGTGGACGTCCACCCTTGGAGAGAAGCTTAAGGTACGCCCCCTTAGGGCTTGCCTTGGAGGACATCACCTTGGCGGAGCACTGCAAGGAAGGAGTTGAAGGACTCTTTTCAAGATTGGAAGCCACCAACCTTGGAGCAAGAAGCCCTCTTCTTCACCATCTATCTAGAGGATTTGTGTTTTCCTTTCTTTATGTCAATTTTCTAGTAGTAGAAGCATTCCTTTACTAGGCATTTTTGTTAAACACTTTTTTTTAATTATCTAGTTGCCTTCTTTGCAATTTCTTGTTTGCATTTCTATTTGCTTGTTTTTAGCATTCCTCACTCCCTCTCCCTAATTATTCTAGGCCTCCACTTGCCTAGAGTGAGCTTAGGGAGAGGCTCTACTTGCCACTTAGAAGTACTATTTTAAATTGAAGTGTAAATCACCTTCCCGTCACCATTCCGCATGTTGTCTTAATTTAAAATAAAAAAATGATATATTGAAAAATACCAAAAAGAAAGTTGAGATTGTATTCCAAGCAAGAGAATCACTATTGCAAACATTTGGCCTCCTTGGACGACCCTAGATACTCCCCTATCTAGGAATATAAATTTAAGAGTTGATCGATTTTACGCGTTACAACGACGTATTTTAACAAACCGCGTGAAATCGCTATCATTAACTATTTGGCCGTTGGTCAAATCCCCCAGGATTGGACTAAGCAACAACGAGATAGACTCAAATCTGAGGCCAAATACTACTTTTGGGAGGACCCTGAACTGTATCGCATCAGCTCTGATCAGATTATTCGCCGATGCATACCGAAGAATGAATTCAACAATATACTCGAGTTTTTCCATGCATCTAGGTGTGGTGGACATTTCTCCAGGAGAAAGACAGCTGCAAAAATCTTGCAATCTGGATTCTATTGGCCGTCTTTATTCAAGGATGCCCAGGACTTCTCAAGGTCATGTTCTCGATGTCAGTCACTCGGGAACATAACTAAGAGAGACATGATGCCCATAAACCCTATTCTTCCTATAGAAATTTTTGATGTTTGGGGCATCGATTTCATGAGACCCTTTATCCCTTCATTTGGACATCAGTACATTCTTGTTGCTGTTGATTATGTGTCCAAATGGATTGAGGCAATTCCCACCCGAACCAATGACCACAAGGTGGTCATCAATTTTGTCAAAAAAAATATCTTCAGTAGGTTCGGGATTCCGAGGGCTATCATCAGTGATGGTGGCACTCATTTTACTAATGCCCAATTCTAGAATTTATTGGCCAAATACGGGGTTAATCATCGAATTTCCTCACCTTACCATCCCCAAACGAATGGACAAGCCGAGATCTCCAATTGAGAGATCAAGAACATTCTGCAAAAAATGGTTAGGCCTAATTGCAAGGATTGGACTCAAAAGCTTGAGGACGCTCTTTGGGCCTACCGTACGGCGTATAAAATGCCCATCGGCATGTCTCCATTCCGTTTGGTGTATGGAAAGGCGTGCCATCTACCCGTAGAGATTGAACACAGGGCATTCTGGGCAATCAAACAATGCAATTTAGATCTGAATCTAGCTGGAAAGACCAGGAAACTCCAACTATCTGAGTTGGAGGAGCTTAGAAATGATGCTTATGAGAATGCCAAGATCTACAAGGCTCAGACCAAAGCTCTACATGATCAATTGATTTCCCGCAAGAGCTTTGAGCCAAACCAGAAGGTCTGGTTATTTGATTCTAAACTTAAGCTCTTTCCTGGTAAACTTAGATCTAAATGGAATGGCCCATTCATAATTGATCAGATTTTTCCTAATGGTGCCGTTCAGATTTCTGACCCAAAGACGGGTAACACCTTTAAAGTCAACAGTCAATGTTTGAAGCCTGTTGTTGACCGTAATCTTCCAGAACCCATCTCAGACTCTGTTGCTCTAGCCATTCTGTGACTTCTTTGGCTGGACTTCGCCTAGCTGATAGCATAAAACTCAGAAGTTGTACATATGACACAAGGCTGATACGAGCTTCATATCCAGGTGACATCTTTCATATTCTACCCTTTCTTTCATGTCTCTTTTTCAATGAGGACATTGCATCAGCTAGGCATGCGGGGGTGGATTCATTCTTGAATTATTTGGTCAGCTTTGTGAAATCCATATAAATTGTCTCTCTTCTTATTTAAAAAGATAAATAAATAAATAAATAAAATTAGGAAGGATTAGTTGGACATTAGGACTTTTCAATCCTAAGAAATTTTACATTAGGATCTGAACACAAAGACCCCTCAGGTCTTTGGACTTAATTAGCCTATGTATCCACTAAAATGTGGATTTATTTTTGAGTCCTCGCCATCTTAATTCTATTATAATTGGAATAAATAAGTTTGAGTGATAGGTACACGACTTATCAACCCGCCCTCTGATTTGAGGGAATTTTGAGTTTTAAGCATCTACATACTTTCTTTGCACTGACTCGTTGTTCGGTGATTCTAACGGAAATTGGGTAGCTAATGAACCTTCTAGGGTGATATGGTTGGCAAGTTATCGTGGGTAACAGCCCATAGGTAGGTTGTCCAGAGCCCAGTCACTGGACCTTTCTCTGTTTGCTGCCTTTAGGTAAATCTTAGACTAGGGAAGCCACCTACTTAAAAAAAAAGAAAAAAAAATCAAAAAGAAAAGGAGAAAAGAACAAAAAGAAATAAGCCACACTTCGCCGCACGAGTATGGCTGGCAAGTTTTCGATGGTAACAGCTCATTGACCGGTTGTCGAGAACCCAGCTCAGAAAATGCACTAAAAATTCCTAAAACACTTAGGAAGAAGCGGAGAAGTAGAATAAACCGGGGAGATATGCACTGGATTCACCCTTGTATTGACCCCGTAAAAAAAGTAAAATAAAATAAAAGTAGGGAGAAAGCTACCGGTTGTAAAGATACACTTTTAGGTAGAATTCTTGTTAGGTCACCTAGATGCGTAGAAATCCGAAATCCGTTTTAATTGCCGGTCAACGAGTCTATCACAATCATAATAAGATGCTTAAAGCTTAGGGTTCTCATCAAATTTTGGGTGAGTTGAATGGCCGTAGAAAGCCACTCTTAAACCCTAAAATTTTAAAAAAAAAAGAGAAAAAAGAAATTTTTCTTTGAATAAGGCGAGGGCTTGAGGCGGTCTGCATTTTGGCTGATACCCGGGCACTGTTGTGTCTTTGAAAGTTCAGTTCCTAAGTAGACAATTTCTTAATGATCGAAAAATAACTCAAGTCCAAATAATCAAACCTAATTCTTTTATAAATAGCATATAGTTTTTGCTAGGGACTAGCAAAAGATAGGCATGGGGGTATGATGTAAACACATTTACACTACTTAAAATGTCTATTTATGCATGTTCTTAAGCATAGGATTGCATTTCATGATATAAATATTTCATAACATGCATCATCTTGCATTTAGAGTAGTTTGGATAAAATGGAGGTTAATTATCTCCTTTTATGTGTTTGGACAGGGCAAACATTTTATCGGGGCCTTGGATCAAAGATCCAACCGTATGGATGTGATCAGGGCGACGATTAGAGTTCAACGACTCCAAGATTGCCCTAATCAGACATCCGTGGCATCAGATAGTGACCGGGGAACCCTAGAAGATCAAGGGCCAGGATGGTGAAAATTCACACTTCAGATGACAAATTCGACCGCACGGATGAATTCGGATCGACGATCGCAGCACAACGACGCAAAAATCAAGTCAATCCGACATCCGTGGCACCATCTAAAACTTCCAGAAGATGGACGGCCAAGATGGCGCCACATGGCACCATCTCAGCCGCCCAAACGGCCGCACGCATTCTACGAAGGCCCCGCACTTGCTCGCTCTATGGTCGGCCGCACTTAAAAGCGTCCGCTCGACCATCCGCGCCTCGTAGCGCAGCGGTCGAGCGCATTTATGCGACCAGCGGGCATGGGTTCGAGCCGCAGCAAAGGCTTGGAGGCACGGGCGATTGGGCGCGGGTGGAGCGTCAGATGGAGATCGGACAGCCATGCGCGCCCGATAGCGTCCACGCACAATTGAACACGCGCGCGCGGACGTGCGATCTCACGCGGGCGGGCGTGCAACGTAGCGGGCGGAGACGCATCTTAAGTCGTCCGATCTCGCGATCGGATGGCAGAAAATCGACGAACGTGCGCAAGCATTGCGTGCGCGGGCAGCTGAGCGAGCGCACGTGGGCGCGGAAGCTACGCCCACGTTGGGGGCTTTAGCGATGGTTTTATCCGTCACTAAAGACCCCTCATTTATTGTTTTGAAGTTATAATGTCCATTTTGCCCCCACTCCTTGCAACTATAAAAGGAGACCCCCTCCATACGAAATTCTCATCCCTTCTTTCTCCTCTCTACCCCTCCAAAGCTCAAGAGAAGCTTGTCCCACACCCGGGATGCTTCTCGCGAGATAAAGTCCAATTTTCGTTCCCCTTCGAAAGTGGATCCTGCGATGACGACGGCGTGCTACTTCGTTCCTGTTCTTCTGCTTCGTCCTCCTTCATCCTGCTTCGTTCTCCTTCATCCAGGCGTCGTCCCGTTCGGCTCGTCCTCCAAGCAATCGTCGAGGAGGATAACTTTTCTCTCCCATTCTTGTTTACAGCTTTTCTAGTGTAGAATTTTCCTGCTTTATAGTGTAACTTTTATTTAGTTTGATTATATAAACAATTGGAATATTGAACGCATGTTCTCTTTCTCTCTCTCTCTTTCTTTTAGTCTGATAGCTCCATTGTAATTATATCGCCTTGCTTATCAAAAATCCTAAAAAAATATAATTGCGAATATAGATCAATGTAGCCCCCTTGTGTTCAATCTGGAATTCTTTTCGGTATAAATTTTATTTGTTGAACATGAATTCTTCGCTTTCGAACTACAACGATAGGTTTTCCAAAACCAAACACGTAAGCGTAGCGATTCGTAAATCGTTCAACAGGTAGGATAAATTGAATTTGTGTTCTTTGCTGTTTGCCTCAAGTGACACAGGGTGAGGTCCCTCACCCACGCCCCCGCCTCGTCCGCGACGCACACCCACGCGGACCTAGCCGACCCATTGACCCTGCACTCCTCGCGCACCACATCTACGCCGGTGCGCTTGGACCTGGGCACATGAAACCCGACCCGATTACCTAGCCTGGCTCTGGGAGAGTGAACCCAAGAGAGAAATAGAGAGAGAGTGATGCGGGGGAGGGTAGGGGTAGGTTTTGCTCTTTGGTGTGCAGGGAAAGAAGAAGAAGGAAGGAAGAGGAAGGTGCTGCTGCAAGCAAAGAAGAGAAAGGAAAGAAGAAAGGAAAAGGAAGGAAGCCAAAGGCAAAGAGGCTAAGGAAGGAAGAAGAAGGACTTGAGGCCAAGCAGAGAAGGAAGAAGAAGCAGAAGCAAGGAAGGCAGAAGCCAAGGGAAAGAGAAGGCACTGTAACAGAAAGGAGGCATGGCTGAAGAAAAGAGCTGAAGGCAGAAGCTTAAGGAAAGAAGAAGGAAGGAGGAGGAAGAAAGAAGAAAGAAAGAAATCAAAGTCAAAGAAAGCAAGAAAGAAAAGAGAAGGCTAAAGAATAAGAAAGGAAAGAAGAAGCTAAAGAGAGAGCCAAGCCAAGAATCAACCATTTTATTCAATTCTTCTCAATCTCTTCTATTTTGCTACATTTTAATATTCATAAACTCTTGTATTTATACTCTGAATTAGGTTTTGAGTAACTTTAAGTGTTCAAATTACATTATTGAGATTAATGAATAGATTCCATTTGCTTCCTATGTTCAACCTCGGATACTTAGGTTTTCGAGTAATAAAAACTTCTTATTTGTTTTCAATGCTTGATCAACTATACTATGACGCAACATCTTTTATCTTTTAAAACCCTGATCGAGCGCTGTATAACATTTTGACACCATTGTCGGGAACAAATTCGATCAAGTGATGAATAATAGCGTGTCTAGGGTTCTTTGTGGCCGTGTGAGTGGGTGTGTTTGGTGGTATGTTTGGGCGGTTAATGGAGTGAATGAAGTGGGGGAAAATGATCAGTGAGTCATTGCAGAGGTTGTAGGGTGGTTGGCGAGGTGGATGGAGGTGCGGAGCGACGGGGGCACCTTGCCGGAGGGATCGTCGGAGGTAGAGAAGGTGATGGTAATCAGTGCCGTCGAGGGTTGTTTTCAAGAAATAAAGAGAAGGAATGTGAGTAGAAGAGAGAGAGTGTCTAATACCTACCTTTAAAGGACAAAAGGGACAGGGGAGACGTCGGGGTTGGTATGGCCGACGTTGGAGACGAAGATCTTCGTAGATGAGGTGGAGGCGAAGACGAGGGCAGAGGTGGCATCGACCGGTGTTGCACGACGCAGATGAATGAGAGGAAGATAACCTAACCACTGGTATTGTGGTTGGGTGACGAGAGAGAGAAGGACGAGTCGTCGGAGCTTGCAGAGGGTTGCGACCGGCGAGGAGAAAAGAATGTGGGGGATTCCGACCCAATTCCAAGCTGAGGAGACGTGGTTGAACCTGGGGCATCTTAAATAGGCCTCTAGGTAAGGATTTGTGCTTGGAAGCCATGCTTCCAAGCAAGGTATGATGGTTGGAGATGGAAGCTTCAAAAGGACCCAAATCTCTCATGCATTCGCATGAGAGATTGGGTACAAATCATGGATCACTAATGGGTTCAGACTGGAGGAGATTACTCGGAGAATCTCCCTTCCAATTTTGGGAGGGATTCTCTGAGCAATCAAGGAGAAATCACCTTCTAAAGCTCGTCGGAGTAGGATTCCTCCGCTATAATGGCGAAGGGACCTATCTGTGAAAATGATAAGAAAGTTAGGGGGTTTATTGCAAAGGTTTTCGAAAGATAGGGGTAGAAACGTAATCAGGTTGGACCTATTTGCAAAGTGGGTCAAGATGAGTTCCCCTTAGGTCCAAATTTTGGTACAAACCTAATTTGGACCTGTTGAAACATTGGAGTACTACGCTATCGAATTTGATTTTGAAAACCTATCGCTGTAGTTTGAATATCAAAGAACTCGAGTTCAACAAATAAAATTTATACTGAAAAATCCATAAGAAGTTCCAGGTCAAACATAGGGAGGCGGACGTTTGATTAAAAATACGCGTTTGTTTTATTTGTCATGAAACAGAATAGTTAGTTGGAAACTATTTAAAAAATAATAAATAAAAGAGAGAGAGAGAATATTATAAATAAAAGCAAAAGGGATGTAGAATAAACATGGATTTCATTATCAGAAATTGTTCATTACGCTACTCATTACGACTAGAAAGTGGGAAATGATTACACTAGAAAGCAGTAAATCTACTCTAGAAAGCAGTAAAAAGAATGGAGAGAGAAATATCCTCCTTGACGATTGCTTGGAGGATGAGCCAGACGGGATGACGCCTGGAAGAAGGGGAACGGAGTGGGAAAAGAGAGGACGAAGCGGGAAAAATGGGAATGAAGCAGCACGTCATCGTTGTCGTGGGATCCGCTTCTCGAATGTAGAGAGAGGACAACCGCAGGATGCTCCACAAAGTGGGATGAAGGTGGAAAAATTAAGATTTCTACTCTACAAAAGCATCTCGGGTTTGGGACAAGCTCTTAGAGCTTTGGAAGGGGTAAGAGAAGAGAAGGTATGAGAATTTCGTATGGAGGGGGTCTCCTTTTATAGTTGCAAGGAGTGAGGGCATTTTTCTGATTACATGTTGAAAATCATTAACTTAGGACCTTTAGTGACGGATAAATCCGTGACTAAAGGCTTGAACGAGGCCTTCGTGGGCGACGCGCACGCTTGATCTCCTCCCCGTGCCTCAACGAGCGTTCACGTCCTTCAAATCTCGGCTGTTCGATCTGAGCACTCCTCGCTGCGCCTCATTCGTACACCTCAACACTTGAGATCCCGCGTCACGCGGGGGCGTGCAATGGCGTGTGGATGCTATCGGGTGCACACAGCCGCTCGATCTCCATCATGCGATCGATCATGCCTGTGCGCCCACTACAATTTAGGTGTGCAGGGGCTCGATCCCGCACCTCCTTCGCCTTGTTAAGGTGCTCGACCAACGCGCTACGGGCGCATTTATGTCGAACGCTTAACTCAAGCGCGCGAGCCTCGCAGCCGTTGGATCTTGATCCAATGACGGAGAAGCGTTGGTGCGAAGTGCTTTAGCGGATGCGTGCGGCGGGTTGGGTGGTCGAGATGGTGCCACGTGGTGCCATCTTGGTCGTCCATCTTCTGGGTGATGTAGATGGTGCCACGGGTATCGGATTGAGTCGATTTTTACGCCGTTAAGTTGCGATCATCGATATGAATCCATCCTTGTGGTTGGATTTGTTGTCTGAAGTGTGGATTAACACCATATTGGCCCTTGATCTTCTAGGGTTCCTCGGTCTCTTTCTGATGCTGCGAATACCCGATTAGGGCGATCTTGGAGTTGTTGAACTCCAATCGTTGCCCTGATTAGATCCGTACGGTTGGATCTTCCATCCAAGGCCCCGATAAAAAGTCACCCTGTCCCTGACCATAAAAAGAGACAATTAACCTCCATTTTATTCAGACTAATCTAAATGTAGGATGATGCATGTTATGCAATATTTATAGCATGTAATGCAATTCTATGCTTAGAAACATGCATAAATAGACATTTTATGTAATATAAACTTGTTTACATCACACCCCCATGTCTATCTTTTGTTAGTCCCTAGAAAAAACTACATGCTATTTATAAAAGAATTGGGTTGAATTATTTAGACATAAGTTATCTTCAACATTAAGAAAATTTTTTACTTAGGATCTGAACTTTTAAAGACACAACAGTGCTTCGGTATCTGCCAAAATGCAGACTGCCTCAAGCCCTCGCCTTATTCAAAGAAAAATTTCTTTTTCTCTTTTTCTTCTTTTCTAATTTTTTTAGATTTTTGAGTTTAGGGTCAAAGAGTGGCTATCTATGGCCATTCAACCCACCCAAGATTTGATGAGAACCCTATGTTCTAAGCATCTTATTGTGAATGTGATAGACTCGTTGATCGGCAATTAGAACGGATTTCAGGTTTCTACACCTCTAGGTGACCTTAAAAAGAGAGTTCTGCCTAAAGGTGTATCTTTACGACCGGTAGCTTTCTCTCTACTTTTATTTTTATGGGATCAACACAAGGGTGAATCCAGTGTATATTTCCCTGGTTTATTCTACTTCTCTGCTTCTTCCTAAGTATTTTTGGAATTTTCAGTACATTTCTTTAGCTGGGTTCTGAACAACCAGTCGATGAGCTGTTACCACCAACAACTTGCCAACCATACTCGTGCGGTGAAGTGTGGTTTATTTCTTTTATTTTATTTTTCTTTTCTCCTTTTCTTTTCTTTCTTTTCTTTTTGACTTTCTTTTTCTTTTTTTAAGTAGGTGGCTTCCCTAGTTTAAGATTTACCTAAAGGCAGTAAAAAGAGAATAGTCCAGTGACTGGGCTCTGGACAACCTATCTATGGGTTATTACTCATGATAACTTGTCAGCCATATCACCCTAGAAGGTTCTTAGCTACCTAATTTCCGTTAAAACCACTGAACGAGTCAGTGAAAAGATAATGTGTGTAGATGCTTTAGACTTAAAGTTCCCTCAAATCAGAGGGTGAGTTGATAAGTCGTGTACTTATCACCCAAACTTATTTACTCAAATTAAAATAGAATTCTAGTTGGCGAGGACTCGACAAACAAATCCACATTTTAGTGGATACCTGGGCTAATTAAGCCCAAAGACCTGAAGGGTCTTTGTGTTCAGATCCTAATGTAATATTTCCTAAGATTGAAAAGTCGTAATGTCCAAGTATTCCTTCCTAATTCCATAAATTTTTTTTAATGTATAAATATAAATAAATAAAAGAAAATAAATGAATTGATAGAGCTAACGAAATAATTTGGAGATAAATATCCACCCCCCATGCCTATCTAATGCAATGTCCTCATTGTATTAAAAAGACATAAAACAATATGGAAAAGAGTAGAAAGCACCTGAATTGCGTGAATGACGAGTCTGCTCTTAGGTAAACAAAAACTATATACATGTTGAATTTAGTGCCTTTAGCTAGGCACACTATACAAAGAAGAGAAATAAAGAATTCACAGGTGCAGGTTAGAATCAGAATAAAAGGATGAAACCTCTAACCTACCAGCAGATGTCCACAAATGTAGACCAGATTGTGGTGCAAACCCATTCCCCATGATCAAGAATATCTAAGGTTCTGGATAAAAATTACCCAAAACCTAAAATCAGTATGCAAGCGGGGTCGAGACTGCAATTTATGAGGATGCAACCCAAGACCAAAAAGTCGGGTTACAGAGAAATCAAGCTCCAAAGGATAATCAACGAATGTGTGCTTGGGTTGGACATTCTCAAAACAAATGTCGTAAGGGTCCTAGTTTGATGGTTTCAGCTTAATTGGAACCCTTAGACTTGGTCTTCCACTTCCTCCAGAGTTTGCTTCCTAAATTAAAATTTCCCAGCTCCTATTCTCCTCATTCAGAATGTCAAATTCCGGGTCCTCCTGTATATTAATCACCCCGTCTGAAATTTCCAAGTCTAAAAGATGTGGCTGAATCAGAATTGACTTGGGTCTAGTTATCCCAAGAACAGAATCATCAGTAAGCTCAATGGGGTGTAACAGACAATCAGGGCATTGGATTGAATCCTCCAGAAAATGCAATTCTGAATCCGTCATGTGAGCCCCAATAAGATCAGTTTCCTCAGTTATTGGGCCATCATACGATCTATCGGATTCCTCAGGCCCAATTGTCTCATAGAAATTGTGTTATGTAAGCTTACGTGAGACTTCGCAACTCGATTCTTCACCCTCAGACTCAAAGAAATCTAAATCTGTATTAATGTACGTCCCAAAATCATCTGTCACTTTTTGATCCATGGAGACATACGTTTCCTTGTACCCCAGCTCAGGGATCTCAGGTGAAGAAATCATATTATCCTTAATTGGTTGCTCTAAATCAATCTGATCAACCTCGTAACACATGTCCCCCCAAACAAGTGCCTGAGCGGGTTCTGACATTGGCTCTTTTGAAGGGGGTTCATCTTGGGAATCATCCCACGATTGGACTAAAGTAACCACAAATCTCATTCTCAATTTCGCTAACTTCCCAAGTAGAAACTCACCCAGGTTCTTATCCTTAACATCCTAGAGCCAATTCAACAAATACTTGTTTAAATCATCAATCATCTCAATAAGGGGCTCTAATTTTTCAATGCAAGGTATTGGCTGAACTTCTAAAGATTGTATGGTATTCCTTAAGTTAGCTAAAACCTTATCTTGAACCTGATTAACCATAACCAAATGACTTGGTTCAAGGTTGGGCAGGGTTTGGGATCAATGCAGAGGAGTTAACGAATTGAGATTCGTGATACCATTTTTGATAATAGGTCATTTCGAATTGTTCAAAAGGTGGTGATGACCTAAAGTAGTGTATTTAGAGGATGGGTAAGGATCAGTGTATCCTCCTTGATTGTAGATCGAATTAGGTTGTCCATGAAAGGGTGGCGATCTATAATCGATGTGGCTCTGAGAAGGATAGAAATCACAATTATGGTGTTCAGGGTTAGACCCTAAACACGGAGGTCTGGAACTGTATCCCCAATCTGAGTTATCCCAACTAACTAATGGTTGAATACAGTACAAGTCAGGATAATCGTTATGTTGAGGATAACTCATAACAGGAGGGAAAGAGCAAGAATGCATATAAAATGTGGAAGGATTCATGATAGATGGGAGGAAGAAAGGTGCCCTACAATACAAGCAATCAAACCTATCCTTAAGTGGGCTAGCCTAAAGATCCACAGACTCCGAGAACCCGTCCTGAGATAAAGAAATGATTTGATCTACTTCTATTTGTTCAATCCAACCAGTTACAAGGAGGGACTAGGGAGAAGGTTCTTCCTTTGGCTTGCACCTCCGATTCCTAGTGTACCCCCTAGCCGCGATCGTTTGATTCTGCTCCCTTAACTAGACATCAGATTGAACAGTATAAACAGACTAATCAAAAATAATCTCGTTCTGGGCTCCAAAGAGCAAGTCGAATCCTTAAGGCCAACGTCTACTCTGTTTTATTTAGGGCTAGGTTTGAATGTGCTTTGGAATGTGATGGGCCCTTTATCTGGGTTGTGCCCTTAATGATTGATTGATGTGTGTATGCATGCACAACCAGCGATTTTCAAATAAGATTATTTTTGATGCGGTGAATTTTAGGATTCAAATCTTGCTTAGTAGCTTTTAGGATTCAACTTTAGGTATTTTCAAACAAGTTTTGTTGGCACATCGGGTTTTGAAAGCATAGGTGAAGATGTTTTCCTTTGAAACTTAAAAGAATGTGGAGTGCCTGGTAAATCCCTAAGAGTTGAACCTATGTGGCAGCTAGTTAATGAGTTAATTTTAGTTGAAGTGGTGCAGCCCAATTAACTCAAACAATTGGCCTGTTGCACCACTTAATTAGGCACACAAGTGATTACCTAATCTGATTTCTACTCAATTGTGTTTGGATGTGTGTATCAGTTCTAAAGATCGGTTTACTTGTTGAGTTTGAAAATCAGATGAGGTTGTGTACCTCTGTGAGATGTTTTTTTAATTTTTCTTTTTAAATGTGGAGGTTGAGGCGGGTGTAGGTGTCAAACAAAAAAATGAAACCAACCTTAGAGTTTATAAGAACACCTAGGTTGATTTATGTTTGTGTTATTACATGGTGGAATGAAAACTAATAGGTGGGAGGTGGGAGAAAAACTTATAGAACCTTCAATAGCACTTTGCTCCAATCTACCGCTTTTGCTCGTCTCAAAAGAGTACCTACAATCACAATAAGAAAGGAGAGGAGTGAGGTAAATGATTTGTAAGTTGGAAAATGCGAAAAGAAATCAAAGAGCGTCACCTCCCTGTCGTTGTAGTATAGTGGTGAGTATTCCCGGCTGTCACGCAGGAGACCCGGGTTTGATGCCCTGCAACGGCACCAGAATGTTGAAACGTCGGAGTACTACGCTATAGAATTCGATTTTGAAAACCTGTCATTGTAGTTTGAATAGCGAAGAACTCAAGTTCAACAAATAAAATTTATACCAAAAAATCCATAAGTTCTGGGTCGAATACAGGAAGGCGGACGTTTGATTAAAAATTCAAGTTTGTTTTATTTGTCATGAAACAGAATAGCTGGTTGAAAATTATTTAACAAATAATAAATAGAAGAGAGAGAGAGAGAGAATATTACAAATAAAAGCAAAAGGGATGTAGAATAAACATGGATTTCATTATCAGAAATTATTCATTACACTACTCATTACGACTAGAAAGTGGGAAATGATTACACTAGAAAGCAGTAAATCTACTCTAGAAAGCAGTAAAAAGAGAGAAAGAGATATCCTCCTCGACGATCGCTTGGAGGACGAGCCGGACGGGATGACGCCTAGAAGAAGGGGAACGGAGTAGGAAGAAATAGGATGAAGTGGGAAGAACGGGAACGAAGCAGCATGTCATCGTCGTCGTGGGATCTGCTTCTTAAATGCAGAGAGAGGACAACTACAGGATGCTCCACGAAGGGGGACGAAGGTGAAAAAATTAAGATTTCTACTCTACAGGAGCATCCTGGGTTTGGGACAAGCTCTTAGAGCTTTGGAATGGGTAAGAGAAGAGAAGAAAAGATGAGAATTTTCGTATGGAGGGGGTCTCCTTTTATAGTTGCAAGGAGTGAGGGAATTTTTGTCATTACAAGTTGAAAATCATTACTTAAAGACCTTTAGTGACGAATAAATACATCACTGAAGGCCTGAACGTGGCTTTTGTGGGCGACGCGAGTGTGCCTGCTCGCCTCCCCATGCCTCAACGCGCATTCACATCCTCCAAATCTCGGTCGTACGATCGTGAGGTCTAATGGCTGAGAGCGCTCCTCGCCGCACCTCATTCATGTGCCTCAACGTGTGAGATACCGCATCACGCAGGGGCGTTCAATGGCATGTAGATGCTATCGGGTGCGCATAGCCGCTCAATCTCCATCGTGCGGTCGATCGCGCCCATGCGCCCGCTCCAATTGAGGTGTGCGGGGGCTCGATCCTGCACCTCCTTTGCCTTGTTAAGGCGCTCGACCAACGCGCTACGAGCGCATTTGTGTCGAGCGCTTAACTCAAGTGTGCGTGCCTCGTAGCCGTTGGATCTTGATCCAATGGCGGAGAAGTGTTGGCGCGAAGTGCTTCAGAGGATGCATGCGGCTGGTTGGGCAACCGAGATGGCACCACGTGGCACCATCTTGGCCGTCCATCTTCTGGGTGATGTAGATGGTGCCACGGGTATCAGATTGAGTCGATTTTTCCATCGTTAGGTTGCGATTGTCGATTCGAATCTATCCGTGCAATCGGATTTGTGTATGAAGTGTGGATTAACACCATCTTGGCCCTTAATCTTCTAGGGTTCTTCAATCTCTATCTAATGCTACAGATATTTGATTAGGGTGATCTTGGAGTCGTTGAACTCCAATCTTCATCCTGGTCAGATCCGTATGGTTGGATCTTCGATCCAAGGTCCCGATAAAAGGTCGCCCTATCCCTGACCAAAAAAAGAGATAATTAACCTCCATTTTATTCAGACTAATCTAAATGCAGGATGATGCATGTTATGCAATATTTATAGTATGTAATGCAATTCTATGCTTAAGAACATGCATAAATAGACATTTTATGTAATGTAAACATGTTTACATTAGGGCCTAAGGAATCCAATGGTAAAGTTGGATTTTGGGTTTGACCATGTTTGACTGGGCAATTTACGCAAAAACCTAATTTAGGGTAAATATTCGTCTGAGACCCCATTCTAGGTCAAAATGGGTTCTAATGGCCAAATTGAAAGTTCTAAACCCTAGAAAATATTTTTATATGACTTTTAGAGGGTTTAGGTGAATTTTACCCTGACCAGAACCTTGGTTAATCAAGTAGGCCTGTTTTAGGGTTTTAAGAAATCATTTAATTCCCAGAACTCACACAAATCCTTTTCTGTCTGATTCAACCCACTTATTATCTTGTTAAGACCATTTGACATGTGTTTAGCCCTTGAGAAAACCCGTTGTTGCACTGCAATGGTAAAATTACAGTTTTACCCCTTGTTTCTTACTTTTCTCTTAGAAAGGTTATTCAGTGAATTAGGACCTCCAGTTGGTTATGTAGGAGCTTTTGTTCTCTTCATTAGGTCAAAATGAGCTACTTAGGGCTCATGATGGTGTTCCCATCAAATACCCTCATCTTAACCCTCCACCTACTACCTCAACCCATCTCCACCATCCACCTAACCCTCCTTCTAGAAGACCCTAGGTTGGTGCCAATTTGGTGGTGTCTCTCCACCACCAAGAGCCACCAACACCACCATAACTACCACCCTACAAACCCCTTAGGTTGGCGCCAAACACCCTCCACCCTAGGATCCCTAACTACCATCCTAAACCTAATCCTAGCCCTCCCTCTAAGGCCACACCAACCACCACCTTTCTACCCTGTAAATACCCCATCTAACCACCACTAAAATCATCCTCCATTAGTGTGATTCCACCCTACATCCACCCTAACTCATGGCCAAGGAAGGAGAAGAGAAGAAGATTAAGGGGGCATCCTACGAGCCCCCTTGGAACCTTCTTCCCCCTTCTCTCTTCTTCCTTGTGCCACGTCAAGGAGGAGACTCTCTTCATAGTGGAGGATGGCCAGGCATTGGAGGAGAATTGAAGGTGGAACCATCCACCTTGGACGAGCATTGGGCACGCTCCATTTGAGGGCTTGTCTTGGAGGTCTTCACCTTGAAGGAGCTTTACAAGGAAGGAGTTGGAGGACTTCTTTTCAAGCCCAGGAGCTACTAGGCTTGGAGCAAGAAGCCTCTATCTCTTCTTCACCATCATCATCATCAGGAGGACTAGAGTTTTTACTTTTTATGTTTTTCGATTTCTAGTGGTAGAAGCATTCCTCTACTAGGGTTTTGTAAAACATTTTTTCTCCTCTAGTAATGTTGCCTTTTTTTTAATTGTACTTTTCACAATTTTACTTTTACCTTTGTGAATCACCCCCTCTCTCTAATTACTCTAGGTTTCTACCTACTTAGGGTGAGCTTAAAGAGAGGAATTACTTGTCACTTAGGTTTTATTTTAGTAATTTTAGGTGTTAGTCATCTTCCCGCCATCAAATCCACATTGCTTTAGTTATTTCAAACTATAAAAGTTGCATATTGAAAACAACAAAAAAGAAAGTTGATTTCCATTTTCAAGTAAGAGATTTATAATTGCAACAATTGCCTCCCTAGACGAACCTAGATCCTTCCCTATCTAGGTTTTATAAATTTAAAAGCAACTCAATTTTTGTGCATTACAAAGATAAAACCCTAATTTTACAAATCACGCAAAACTCTGAACACATAGCTCTACATTGTTCTTTTTACATTGTTATTTTGATTAACGGATCCCAGGTTGTTGGAGAAGATCCATTGTTGTCGTTGTTGTGCTTCTCTTCAGGTTGTAAAGAGAAGTGATTTTTAAAGAGGTTGTGCCAACCTCGTTCAAGTGGTACGATAGTGGATTGACTAGCCTCGACTAGTCGAAAAAATCCTAAGCTAAGAGGCTTAGTGATGTGCATATATCTAAATAACAAAAAATGTCTATTAATGCATGTTCTTAGTATCATATTAGCATCATGCATTGTAAATATTGCATAACACACATAATCATGCATTTAGGTCAAATTATACAAATTGTATAGTAATTATCTCCTTTTATGGCCATGGATAGGGCGACTTTTAATTAAGGCCTCTGACCTAGGATCCAACCGTACGGATCTGATCAGAGCAATGATTGGAGTTCAACGACTCCAAGATCGCTCCGATCGGGCATCTGTAGCACCAAAAATAGTTCGAGGAAGTTCAAAAATCAAGGGCCAAGATGGTGTCAATCCGCACTTCAGACGACAAATCCAACCACACGGATGGGTTCGGATCAACGATCATTGCCTAATGGCATGAAAATCGATCCAATCTGACATTCGTGGCACCGTCGATAACACACAGAAGATGGTTGGCTAAGATAGTTCCACGTGGTGCTATCTCAGCTATCCAATCGACCCAAGGACCCGTAGCTGCACTTTTGAAGGCAAAGGCGCAGACGATCTGAGCCGTTGAATCTTGATCCAATGGGCATAGGCACGCGTACCTAATTCCTAAGCGAGACTAAGTAGCACCTGTAGCGTGTTGGTCATGGATGCTATCATGAGGTAGAGATCGTAGGGTCAAATCCCTGCTAGCCTCAAATTGAGCTAAAGACGTGGGGCGCATTCAATTTAGCCGTTTGATGCAGATCGTGTGAGCGAGGAGCAGGTGACGTGGCACAACGGATGCGTGCGGTTCACGCATGCATAATTATATGCAGATTGAAACGCTCGATCAGATGCGAGGGGGTGTGATGCATTTTGAGTCGTTGGATGCGAGATTGGACGGTTGAGAAGAGGCATGCATTGTGCATTGAGTTGATGAAGAGGTGCTGGAGAGGAGCATTTTGAGCCGTCTGATCTTGAGATCGGACGGCTAATCTGCCCCCAATTTATACAACTATAGAAGGAGACCCCTACCCTATGAAATTTTGATCCCTTCCTCTCTTCTCTCACCCCCTCTAAGGCTCTAAGAGCTTGTCCCAAACCCGAGATGCTCCATTAGAGTTAAAATTAGAATTTTTTCCACCTCCCCCCTTCGTGGAGCATCCCGTGATTGTCCTCTCACTCAATTCGGGAAGTAGATTCCGTGACGACGACGACGACGTCCAGCCTCGCCCCCGATTCTTCTTACTTCATTCTCCTTTTTCCTACTTCGTCCTCCGTCTTCCAAGCATCGCCTTGTCCGGCTCGTCCTCCAAGCAGCCGTTGATAGCGATTTTACGCAGTTTGTTAATTAAGTCGTTGTAACGCGTAAATCCGCTTTCACTCTTAAATTTATAATCCTAGATAGGGAAGTATCTAGGGTCGTCCAAGGAGGCAATATGGTTGCAAAATTGATTCTCTTGCTAGGAATATAAATCTCAACTTTCTTTTTTGGTATTTTTTTTTTCAATATATCATTTTTTTTGTTTTTAAGCTAGGGCAACATGCGAACTGATGGCGGGAAAAGTGATTTACACTTCAATTTAAATACTACTTCTATGTGGCAAGTAGAGCCTCTCCCTAAGCTCACTCTAGGCAAGTGGAGGCCTAGAATAATTAGGGAGAGGGAGTGAAGAATGTTGAAAATAAGCTAATAGAAATGCAAACAAGAAATGCAAAGAAGGCAACTCGATAATTGATAAAGTGTTTTACAAAAGGCCTAGTAGAGAAAAGCTTGTACTACTAGAAAAATGCAAATAAGAAAAGAAAACACAAATCCTCTAGATAGATGGTGAAGAAGAGGGCTTCTTGCTCCAAGGTTGGTGGCTCCCAATCTTGAAAAGAGTCCTTCAACTCCCTTGCAGTGCTCCGCCAAGGTGATGTCCTCCAAGGCAAGCCCTAGGGGGGCGTGCCTTAAGTTTCTCTCCAAGGGTGGACGTCCACCCTAAGTCCTTCTCCTTTGCCTGGCTATCCTCCTTGAAGTGGAAGAGTCCACCTCCTTGGCGTGGCTCAAGTTGAAGAGAGTGGGGAGAAGAAGGCACCAAAGGGGATGGTAATGTGCCCCTTTAATCTCCTTCTCTACTCCTTCTTCTTGGCCGTAGGTATAGGTGGTTTAGGTAGAAAAATATACAAAGGGAGGATGCCCCAAAATGGTGGTAGGTTGTGGCTTTTTATAGAATAGGAAGGGGGCTATGGTGACCTTTGAATTGGATGGCCAAGATGAGTTGATGGAGGTGGTTGGAGATCCCATGGCCAAGGAGAGTTGGCGCCACCTTAAGGGACACCAAGGGGGTAGTTATGGGTGTTGACACCCCTTAGTGTTGGCGCCAAAATGGGCTTTCTAGAAGGCTATTAGGTGGCGCCACCTTAAGGTTCTAGAAGGGGGGTATGTGGATGGCTAGGATGTGTTATATGGGTAGGTGTAGGGTGGATGAAGAGGCTAAAAGTTGGGGCCAAAATGGGGGTGGTTAGGGGTGGTTTTTGGCGCCAACTTGAAGTGTCTTTTGGTGGAGATAATGGGGTGAAGGGATGGCTAGGTGGTGGCACCAACTTAAGTAGGGTAGCTAGCTTAGGTAGGCTTGAGTTGGTGGAGCTAGCTAGGGTTGATTTTTAAGGTAATGGATGGCCAAGGAGCTGGTTGTTAGCTAAGCTAAGCTAAGCTAACATAAGCTAAGCTAGCTTAGCTAAAGGTGGAGTAGAGGAGAAGGTAATGGAGATAGGGTTTGGAGGAAGGAGCTGAGGAGGAGAAGTCTGGAGCTGGAGCTGGAGCTGGCTGCTGCTGAAGAGGCTGGCATGGGGCTACTCTAGCTGGCTTAGCTTGCTAGTTCTTTGCTAGTTGCTAAGCCAAGCTAAAGTGAGCTAGCTTCTACCAAAATAAGCTGAGGTGAGCTAGGTCTGGTGCTCCCGGGGAGAATCAAGCTAGTTGAGGCAACTAAGGTAGCTTAGCTCAACTGAGTTGAGCTAAGCTGAGTCCCCGGGAGCTGGACTTTAGCTTCCTGAGCTGGGATGAATTCTTCTTCAGCTGGCTGGAGCTGAGTGGAGCTGGATGTAGCTGGATCTGAGCTGGGGTGAACTCCTGTCAACTTAGCTGAGCTAGCTAGAGCTCCCTGTGGACTAGTAGGAGCTGAGATGAGCTAGACTCAGCTAAGTTGAGCTGGATCTGAGCTGACTTGAGCTAGGGTGAGCTAAGGTGAACTCTCTTGAGCTGCCATCCAGCTGAGATTAGCTGAATGGAGCTGGGATGAGCTAACCCTAGTTCAAGTAAGCTAGGTTCCAACTGCGATGAGCTGGATCAAGCTGAGGTGAGCTGGATCAGGCTGAGTTGAGCTGGATCAGGCTGAGTTCCAGCTAGTCTGGGCTTCTCCTTCACCATTTGCCTTCTTGAGTGCTAGGGTTTTAGGGATCTATATATCTGTTCATCCCTAACACTTGCAAAAACATATTAAAAAGACAATAAAAAATGCAATGCATGCCTAACGTATTTTATGCCTAAATGCAACCCAGAAACCCTTTTGCGGAGTAAAATCCTAAGAGCTCAGTTTGTTTTAATGCATAAGAATGATGATAAACTGGCATTTATCACACCCCCATGCTTATCTTTTGCTAGTCTCTTAGCAAAACTTAAAATGGAATTTTTGGGAAATCTAATTTTTTCAACTTTTGAGGAGAAAAAGAGATTAATGGACCTTGGTAGATTAAAACACTAGAGGTACGGGATTTGTTAAAGATAAACATCGGGATTTATTTTTGGACTCAACCATTAGACAGAATGGGATCAATATATCCTCCAGAAAATTCTCAAATTAACCTCTTGTTAATTCAGATGACTTGAAATGTTTGTTTTTAGGATTTTTTTGGCTCATGAATCTCATTCGCAACTTGCAAAATCCTTTAAAACCTTGTGTCTGTGCTTGTGAAAAGCCAACATTTATAAGGGCGTGTTAATTTATTTATTATTACTTTTTTTTTCTCCCCCATGATTATTTTTAGCTTAGTCTTACAATAGATGTGTCGGGATCATCATTCCCGTTACCATTCCTCGAGGGGGCTCTGGCACCAGTACTTCGGGATAGCACTGTCCATGACACCACCCAGGAGCTCACAACCCCAAAACACTATGCGGTGAAAAGGGGCGCTCCAAGCAAACTCAAGCACTTGCTCCGACACTATAGGTAGAGCACCGTCCAAGACACTTGAGCTGCTAAAATGCGCTTTAGTGCTCCGTCTAAAGATATGAAATATAGATATGGAGCAATGCCGAGGGGGTAACATGTTCACATCGCGTCCTCAAAGGAGGCATTTTCCTTCTTCTCGGCGGTGGGAACTCAAACCAATGATCTGTTTCAGACTTTTACTAAGTCCAAACAAGGGAGTTTTTCAAATTTTTAGTTATTTTTAAGTGTTGGCTTGTGTGTGAAGAGTGACACAAGAAGTTTCTCAAAACAAGTTTTTGAATCAGAGGCTAAGTCAAATAATTTCCATATTACAAAATAGGATCAAGTCACCTGAACTATCATGAGTTTAGGTGGAATTTTATAGAAGGATATCTGATCTAGTCTAAAATAGACCCTGGAATTCTAATGATCAGATCCATATCCTCATCCTTAGTTTGTTAAAGATTAAATCCCATTGTACCAAAAGTGAATTTTTCGATCTTATTCCCGATTTCAAAATTTTTCCTCAAAAAGTTTTGAACATTTTTATTTTTATTTTTATTTTTTATTTTTTGCATGCAAGCAGGAAATAAATTAAAGAAAATTGCATGTTTTTAGGTTTTGAACATCCTAAATCGATCGTAAAAATTTAAAAACACCCCCCCATGCTTAAGATATGCCATGACCTCATGCATTAGGAGGGAAAAGGGATCACCTTAGTGAAGAACGGTCGGGTTTAGGAGGAACAAAACCTAGAAAAAGAAGAAAAAAGGGGAAGCAAGAAAAAATGATGGGTTACCTCCCATCCAGTGCTATCTTTTACGCCATTCAGCCGGACGTGAAGGTATGCACAGAAGACGTAAAATCATGTAGATAATTGGACACTTGGATGCCCACAAAAAAGGTGTCTTCTTCTAGATCCCTAGGAAATTGATTAGAAATAACATTGGGATCAAAGTTGGATGGAAAATGATAAGTGTAGCCCGAGTCTGGCCATGGTTTTAAATCAGGTTGGATGCCAAACTCGGGCGGGGTTGGTGGTAGGTCCAGAAGAAAGGAGTCGGGGAAGGAATGGTGGGGATTGGGGGAAGTTAGTGTGAAAGAATTAGGTGTAGGAATAGTGGGTGGGTTAGGGGGGGTGTCAGGAATAAATTTGGGGTCAAGACAAGTGTCCAAATCACAGATTTCGCCGACCACTGATTCTGAATCAGAGTCCTCAAAGAAATTGTGGTCGGTAAGGGTATCTATTAACATTGTCTCCTCCACCATATTGGAAATTTCAGTATCTGAGTCCTCAAAGAAGTTATCATCATGGAATCTCCTGGAGGATTTAAAAATATCTAAAGTGATAGTTTGGCCTGCACAGTTAATATCCATTTTGCCTGTGTGGCAATTGATATTTGCCTTTGCGGTGGCCAAAAAGGGGCGTCCAAGGATTATTGGGGAGTCCAATAATGATTCAGGTGCCTCAATGTCAAGAACCAGAAAGTCTGCAGGGAAGACACAATTCTGGACCTTGACTAAAACATCCTCGACAATCCCACGAGGTTTGATTGTAGATCGGTCGGCTAATTGCAGGGTAACCTCGACGGGTTTTAATTCACCGATCTGAAATTCTTCGAATAAACTTGTGGGAATAATATTAACTGAGGCACCAAGATCAAGGAGGGCGCGATTAAATGTAGTGTCATCAATAATTACAGAAATTAAAGGAGCCTCCGGATCTTTCATCTCAGGAGGCAGCTTACTCTGTATGACAGAGCTTACTATCTCCGAAAGATGCACCTGTCCTAGATTTTTAGCCTGCCTTTTAGGAGTACAAATCTCCTTCAAAAATGTAGCATAGGCAGGTATATATTTGATGGCATCTAGGAGAGGAATATTGATATGAACTTGCCCAAATAGCTCCATGAGTTCTTCTGTAGTGGGCTCAGATTTCTTTTTTTTGTTGGTGGTGGGGTAGAGAGCTTGTGGGAAAGGGACAGGAATCTTGTCTTGAGATTTTTGTTTTTTTTTTTCTTCCTGATGGGGAGGTGGGGAGTCAATTTGCACAGGTATTTCACCAGGTTGGTGTGAAGGCCCGGGGTCAGTGGTGGTTTTCCCACTCCTCAAAGTTACTGCATGTGCAATCGGATTATTAATTGGAGGAGGTGGGGGGGCCTGTGATTGCTGAAACCTGGGAGGCTGTTGAGGTGGTGGATTAGGAGGAGGTTGATTCGGATAGTGTGGAGTTCTTCCTGTATAATGGTTTCCTTGGTGATTAGGGTTGGGCATGGGTTGGGACGGAAGATGTCCTGCAAGTCTTTGCGTAGGAGTAACCCCAATCTGATTGTTCAGATTTGTGATGGTGCGGGTTACTTCCATCATTTTTGTTTGCATATCCTGTAGGGTTTGCATCATCTGGGCATTGATGTCTTGTTGGGATGGCCCAGGATGGAAGTTTGGATTCGACCCATACCCGTTAAAATGATGTGGTTGGGAGGAAACTTGATTATTCCAGGAGTAGTTCGGGTAATTCTTCCAATTGGAAGAATTTTTAAAGGGCTCCTGGATGGTAGAAATATTTTGAGTGTGGTTAAGATCTGGATAGTTGTAATTCCCCAGTGAATCATAGGCAACCTCAGAATAATCAGCAAGAGTAGTGTTGAGATTGTGCAAATTTTCTCTTCGTGGAAAGTTAGGTTGGGTTAGATGTGGGTGTGGAGCTTGAGTTGATGTGGCCAGTCTTTCCTCAATTTTCTTTTGATTAATATGCATCTGGTCGAGTTTTTGAGCGATCAATTGAAGATCGTCTTGGGTGACAGGGATAGATTGAGTGCCTATTTCATGAACACTGAACTGCGGGTTTTGGGTTCTGAAAAATGTGTTCATGGAAGCTTGATTAAATGAGTTTTCACTCATTTCTTTGAACAGGTCATAGGCACTTTCTGCATCTTTTTGCCGCCACACGAGGCATTGACAAAATGTCGGATTTGATCTTCTAATCCATGATAGAAGATTTGCACGAGCTGCCATAAAGGAATCTCGTGGTGCGGGCAACTTCTTAAAAGGTCTTGAAATCTTTCCCAAGAATCATGGAAAGTTTCACCAGATTTTTGGTGAAAGGTCGTAATAGATCTTCATAAGGAATTAGTACGACCTATGGGAAAGAATTTCTTGAGGAAGGCACTCTTGAGTTGAGGCCATGTTGTGATGGGTCAGCCAATGGTCCTGAACCAATAAGCGGCCTTATCTTTAAGAGATAATGGAAAAAGCCGCATCAGCCATATGTCTTCTTGCACATTTTGGGAACGGGTTGTCTGTGCAAGAAGAGTTAACTCTTCAAGGTGGCTGAAAGGGTCTTCCCTAGGAAGGCCATGAAAGTGTTTAATTAGGTTCAGGACCGCAGGCTTGATCTCAAAGTCCCCCTCCGGTATGACCACCCCTGGTCGTTCCTCATAATAAGACGGATCATAGAAATCTCTTAGAGGAACAACAGGCTGCTGACGGGGTGGTGGGTTTGGCCATGGATTGGCTAGGTTTTGGATGTTCCTAGTCAATGTTTGTTGATTGGAATTTAATTTATTAATCTGATCGGCCATCAATTTTAAAAGATCAGGTAGGGGGTCTTGATGTTGTGTGTGGGGCAACTCAATATTAGGGAGCTCCAAGTGTGGGAAGTTACTGGTGGTTGGGTTTTGGGTGGAAGGGTTAGAATTAGGGTTAATGGTGGGGTTAGAGGTGGACGTGGAAGGGTCAGTGGACCTATTTTGTTGTGTTTCCATTTTTTCAGGAGAAGAAGGCAGAAAAAGTGGTCTTTTTGCGTGGGGGGCGAAATCAAATGGTCCTTCCAAGTGTGGATTTTGAGATCATCGCCCGTGCATAAAATGGAAGAACGGGAGGGGAGGAGAAGAGAATGAGATGAGAGAAAGTGTGTAATTCAAACAAATAAAACTAGACCTAACTTAAATGTGACTCCCTAATAATAACCTAAGATTTGGTCTATATAGGAAATAAGTAGTCAATAGTGAATACCCGCTCTATCAATAAATCTAGCCAAGTTGCTTAAGGGGAGGTTTGGGCCCAAGCGTTTCCCAGGGAAAACCCCAGGTGCTTGTACAAACCCGCGCCTGGTCGTTTGACATGGCCCCTCAGCCTGAACACCAGATATAGATGACAAAATTGGTACTAACTAAGGAAAACTTAAGACCTAAATAGCAAGCCTAAGTTGATAAAGCCTTAGGGGTCAAGTTGCTACAAATTTTAATTAGGTCTAGGATGCTATAGTGCACACGAAATGTGGAGGGCGTTTATTGGGTTGTTGCCCTGTTATTTGATTTTTTTGTGTGTGTGCAGGAATTGGAGAGTGGCTCCAATGTAAATCAAGTTGTCACACAATTTTTTTGTATTTTTGTCTTTTACGATTAGATTTAATTAAATGAGTTTTAGGGTTTTTTTTCTTTAAGTTTTCAAACAAGTTTGAAAGTTCACAATCAAAGGAAAGACAAGTTGTATGTGTGATTGTATATTTCCTTTTAATTGAGTCTCTAAAGAGAAAGAAAGAAACCCTAAGCCAATTATCCCTAAGATAGAAAATTACTACCAGTGAATTGATTTTTGGCTTTCTGAATTAAGTAGTGGTCCAAACAAGTCAAACAACACCACTACTTTGAATAAAATCAAACAAAGATTCCAGAAAAGATTTTTGTACTATTTTAGGAATTTGTTTGATAATTGTTTTGAATTTTTAATTGTACTGGTGTCAAAGTCCAGAAATGATAGCCGTGGGTATTATGGACTTTTCAGTATTACCATCGGCATCAGAAAATTTTTGTGATTTTATATGATGTGTAAAATTTAACAAGGATTCCAGAAACCTAAAATTCACAAAAATTGGATGATTATAAAAATTCTAAAATTTCACAGACAATAGCAAAACAGGAAGATTAAAGGGTGTGATCCCTCTGCAGTCCACGAATTTTTAAAAATTAAATACAAATCCAATTGATCTGAAATTTGGAACAGATGTTCCAAACGTAATTAGGAATCACTCTATGAAATTTTATGATTTTAGGAGGCCTGTGGTGTTAGGAATTGATTTTTCAAGTCTGGACAGAAATCTGGACCTGAAAAATAGAACACCAATACTTACAATGGAGTGGTGCTGAAGAAGCATACAAGCAAACAATGGATTTTATAAGGCACCACACCACTTAATCAAGTTGTTTGGGATCCTAAAAGCCAAGTTTAATATATTTTTGGTAGTTTTAATTAATTATGTGACCAGAAAGAGGAACCAACCTGAATTTTCGTGGGAAGAAAAGGATCTTTGAGCTCTCGCTTCCAGATTCCCACCTTCCTGCTGTAGTTCCTACACACACAAAAGAAAGAAAGAGAAGGGGATGAGATCCACTTCAAGCATGAGAAAATGAGTTAATGCAAAGCCGTGCCTCCCCGACAACGGCGCCAAAACGTGATAGCGATTTTACGCGGTTTGTTAATTAGGTCGTTGTAACGTGTAAATCCGCTTTCGCTCTTAAATTTATAATCCTAGATAGGGAAGTATCTAGGGTCGTCCAAGGAGGCAATATGGTTGAAAAATTGATTCTCTTGCTAGGAATATAAATCTCAACTTTCTTTTTTGGTATTTTTTTTTTCAATATATCATTTTTTTTGTTTTTAAGCTAGGGCAACACGCGAACTGATGGCAGGAAAAGTGATTTACACTTCAATTTAAATACTACTTCTATGCGGCAAGTAGAGCCTCTCCCTAAGCTCACTCTAGGCAAGTGGAGGCCTAGAATAATTAGGGAGAGGGAGTGAAGAATGCTGAAAATAAGCTAATAGAAATGCAAACAAGAAATGCAAAGAAGGCAACTAGATAATTGATAAAGTGTTTTACAAAAGGCCTAGTAGAGAAAAGCTTGTACTACTAGAAAAATGCAAATAAGAAAAGAAAACACAAATCCTATAGATAGATGTTGAAGAAGAGGGCTTCTTGCTCCAAGGATGGTGGCTCCCAATCTTGGAAAGAGTCCTTCAACTCCTTCCTTGCAGTGCTCCGCCAAGGTGATGTCCTCCAAGGCAAGCCCTAGGGGGGCGTGCCTTAAGTTTTTCTCCAAGGGTGGATGTCCACCCTAAGTCCTCCTTTGCTTGGCCGCCCTCCTTGAAGTGTAAGAGTCCTCCTCCTTGGCGTGGCTCAAGTTGAAGAGAGTGGGGAGAAGAAGGCACCAAAGGGGCTGGTAATGTGCCCCTTTAATCTCCTTCTCTACTCCTTCTTCTTGGCCGTAGGTATAGGTGGTTTAGGTAGAAAAATATACTAAGGGAGGATGCCCCAAAATGGTGGTAGGTGGTGGCTTTTTATAGAATAGGAAGGGGGCTATGGTGACCTTTGAATTGGATGGCCAAGATGAGTTGATGGAGGTGGTTGGAGATCCCATGGCCAAGGAGAGTTGGCGCCACCTTAAGGGACACCAAGGGGGTAGTTATGGGTGTTGACACCCCTTAGTGTTGGCGCCAAAATGGGCTTTCTAGAAGGCTATTAGGTGGCGCCACCTTAAGGTTCTAGAAGGGGGGTATGTGGATGGCTAGGATGTGTTATATGGGTAGGTGTAGGGTGGATGAAGAGGCTGAAAGTTGGCGCCAAAATGGGGGTGGTTAGGGGTGGTTTTTGGCACCAACTTGAAGTGTCTTTTGGTGGAGATAATGGGGTGAAGGGGTGGCTAGGTGGTGGCGCCAACTTAAGTAGGGTAGCTAGCTTTGGTAGGCTTGAGTTGGTGGAGCTAGCTAGGGTTGATTTTTAAGGTAATGGATGGCCAAGGAGCTGGTTGTTAGCTAAGCTAAGCTAAGATAAAATAAGCTAAGCTAGCTTATCTAAAGGTGGAGTAGAGGAGAAGGTAATGGAGCTAGGGTTTGGCGGAAGGAGCTGAGGAGGAGAAGTCTCGAGCTAGAGCTGGAGCTGGCTGCTGCTGAAGAGGCTGGCATGGGGCTACTCTAGCTGGCTTAGCTTGCTAGTTCTTTGCTAGTTGCTAAGCCAAGCTAAAGTGAGCTAGCTTCTACCAAAATAAGCTGAGGTGAGCTAGGTCTGGTGCTCCCGGGGAGAATCAAGCTGGTTGAAGCAGCTAAGGTAGCTTAACTCAACTGAGTTGAGCTAAGCTGAGTCCCCGGGAGCTGGACTTGAGCTTCCTGAGCTGGGATGAATTCTTCTTCAGCTGGCTAGAGCTGAGTGGAGCTGGATGTAGCTGGATTTGAGCTGGGGTGAACTCCTGTCAACTTAGCTGAGCTAGCTAGAGCTCCCTGTGGACTAGTGGGAGCTGAGATGAGCTAGACTCAACTAAGTTGAGCTGGATCTGAGATGACTTGAGCTAGGGTGAGCTAAGGTGAACTCTCTTGAGCTGCCATCCAGCTGAGATTAGCTGAATGGAGCTGGGATGAGCTAACCCTAGTTCAAGTAAGCTAGGTTCCAGCTGCGGTGAGCTGGATCAAGCTAAGGTGAGCTGGATCAGGCTGAGTTGAACTAGATCAGGCTGAGTTCCAGCTAGTCTGGGCTTCTCCTTCACCATTTGCCTTCTTGAGTGCTAGGGTTTTAGGGATTTATATATCTGTTCATCCCTAACGCTCATAAAAACATATTAAAAAGACAATAAAAAATGCAATGCATGCCTAACCTATTTTATGCCTAAATGCAGCCCAAAAACCCGTTTGCGGAGTAAAATCCTAAGAGCTAGATTTGTTTTAATGCATAAGAATGATGATAAACTGGCATTTATCCGCCATCTTGGAGGATAACTTCTCTCTACCTTCTCTTTTATCGCTTTCTAATGTAGATTTCTCACTTTCTAGTGTAGATTTCCTGCTTTCTACTGTAGTGAGTAGTTGTAATTGTAATGAACATCAACTTGTGGTAATAAAATCCATGTTTATTCTACCTCTATTTTCTCTTTATTTCTAATATTCTCTCTTTGTCTTCTATTCTTTATTCTTTAAGTAGATAGCTAATTTAGATTCAATTCGATTAGCTAATCTGCTTCGTGACAATTAAACAAACACAGTTTTGAATCAAACGCCTGCCTCCCTGTGTTCGACCCAGAATTTCTTTACGAATTTTGGTTAAATTTTATCTATTGACAGATTGCTTCGCAAATCGGACAACAATGACGGGTTTTCAAATCCAACTCCGATCGTGTAGTTTTCCGCTACAACACTTAGGTAGTAGTTTTCACCCAGTTTGGGTTTCCACTATAAATCTAGGTGTAATCTGTGCTTGATTCTGTTGTGAATTTATTTTTTATTCATATTTCTTTTTAAAGCTATACTATTCACCCCTCTCCTCTAGTATACTATCACAATCCACAGGCAACCCTCAGTAATGACTGTTGTGGATGATTTCTAGATCTGATACAAGTATTAAAGGTAGAGTCAACTATTCTAACGGACGAACCCTAAGGTACAATATGATTTCAGCAAAAAGATAGGTCAGAATGTTCTCTGGTTTTTTCAAAATGATGGGTTGCCTCCCTTTAAGCACTAAGTTTAATGCCATCGACTGGGTGCAAGGAGCTCAAAAGGATATGTCATTTACCGCGTTATGATTAGTGCTAGGAGAAAATATGTGATCGTGGTGGATGAGAATCAGATGACCACAAATGAGTATCAAATTATGATGAAGTGTCATTCTAGAAGGTCTATGATATGGGTCAAGTTGATTCATTTCTAGAAGGCTCTTATGGAGTTTTTGCGGAGGAATCACTTGGAAGATGTAGTGATCATGGGGCTCTGAAGCAAGATAGCCGTGAGTCTAAGAACCAACAGAGGTGAATCTAGTTAGCATATCCCAGTTGTGTGGTTCCTTTCATGCAATGTGACCTAATGGATCATTGTCCAACAAGTCATCTTGATTCTTCTCTAATGGGTGCAAGATCAATTCCTCAAGAAATGACTTGAAAATTGGATCTTCTAATGAATTTTCTCTATAGTTTTCATCCCAATCAAAAGTGAATGTCTGGAGAGTACCTTTTGGATCATCCCACTCCAAATCTGTAAAATATTCATACTCTAGATTGTGGGCACTCTCAGTATCTACCATGCCCGATTTTTGGAGATCCTCAGAACAATCTTCATAATAAAATGTCTCCAGATCCATGGAATAAAAATCCGAATCCCTTCGAATGTCAACCATGTAAGTACCTCTGTTTTGATGCACCAAAATTATGTTTCTTGAAAGACTTTTCAGGACTTTCACGGATCAAAGCTTTTCTCATGGACCAAGATTAAAAGATATCTGATCTATGCCTTAGTGTCTTATCTTTATTGAGCCTAGAATATTTTTGTAAGGAACCTCAAAATAAGTCTAAAATGGATTTTCACGCTTCATATTAAAATCAAGTTTTTAAGGTTATTGATTGACCAAATAAGATTAATTGATCGACCAACCAACCTAGTTAATCGATCAAACTAGCCCATGTTAGGAAGTTAATTAATACACTTTTGATCGACCAATTAAGCAAATTAATCAACGAATCAGTGATCTATCAAATAACTAGATTGATCGACCAAACCTCATTTTGATCGACCAATCTACCTTAATTGATCGACCAATTTGATTTCCTTTTCAAGTCAATTTTCTAGTAAAAATAAAGGTCGTATGCAGTTCTTTTTCACATAACTTTCAAGTAGAAAAATCCTCTCAAAAGAATAGAGCTTCTCGTGCTTCTTCAAGTGCTCCTACGCTTGGATTTGCATGCCTTTCAAAGCACGTTCATTCATACCTCTTTTAAAATTCTAGTTTGATGTTTATTGAGGTTCCATATCTCTACATTGTTCCTTTTACATTGTTGTTTTGATTAATGGATCCCAAGTTGTTGGGCGAGTTCCGTTGTTGTTGTGCTTCTCTTCAGGTTGTAAAGAGAAGTGATTTGTAAAGACATTGTGCCACCCTTGTTCAAGTAGTATGATAGTGGATTTACTAGCCTCGACTAGTCAGGAAAATCCTAAGCTGAGAGGCTTAGGTAGTGGTTTTCACCCGATTTGGGTTTCCACTATAAATCCAGGTGTATTCTGTGCTTGTTTCTGTTGTGAATTTATTTTTGATTCATATTTCCTTTTTAAAGCTATACTATTCATCCCTTCCCTCTAGTATACTATTTCAATCCATAGACAACTCTCATTTGGTATTAGAGCGAGGTTGTCCGGAAGATGCCCAAATCAACTGTTGACACGTATGCAGATGGACAATCGGCAGTTCAACCTCCATTATTCGATGGAACGAACTATGGTTACTAGAAGACCAGGATGCAGATCTTCCTGGAGTCAATGAATTTTGAGGTGTGGGATGTCATTGCCTCCAAGTACACATGCCCCGAGATTAAGTAAGGAGTGGCAGCAACTCTAGATTAGAAGAAGATGGCAATGCATAATGCAAAAGCCATGAACACAATCTTTTGTGGGGCTTCTAGAGTAGAATTCAATCGTCTCTCTACTTGCAAGACAACCTACGAGATCAAGAGCATCCTCGAAGTCACCCACGAAGGGACGTCTAAGGTAAAAGAAATTAGATTCAATATACTAACTCAAAACTATGACCTTTTTAGGATGAAGAAGAGGGAGTCAATCAAAGACATGTTCACAAGATTCATGGACATCATAAACTCCCTATAGAATCTAGACTAGGATATCAAGAATGAAGCTCTGGTGAGGAAGATCCCCTAATCTCTCACCAACGATTAGGAGACAAAAACAACAGCCATACAGAAATCAAAAGATATGTCCACTCTAAAATCGGACGATCTTATTGGAAGTCTGATGGCTTATGAGGTCCAGCTCCAACACACAAAGGAGCATGAAGATGGAGTCAAGAAGAAGATTGTAGCCCTTGAAGCCAATCAATAATCTGAAGATTCGTCAAGCGAAGATGAAGAGGAAGAAATAACCCTCCTCTCCAGAAAGTTTAGAAAGTTCCTAAAAAACAAGAGGAGCTGGAGAAAGAAGAAAAAAGAATCCAAAGCAGATGCCATTATCTACTACAACTGCAAAAGAAAAGGACACATCAAGAAGGATTGTCCACTTCTGATAAAGGAGTCAGAAAAGAAGAAGAGATTTCCTAGAAAGGATGGGAAGAGAAAGGCCTTTACAACAACATGGGATGAATCAGATTAGAGTTAATGGCTCTTCTAGGACTCATGGCTCTAGAAGATGAGTTAACCTCTTTTTCAGGAGATGAATATTAGAAGCATTTATTGAGATTCATGATATAGCTAAATCACTAAAAGTAGAAAATAAAAACTTGACAAAAGCATTAGCGAAAGAAAGAGCACAAAAGGATATGCTTACTTCATAAAATAAAGAGTTATCTACTAAAATTACCTCACTAAAATAACATATAGACAATCTAAAGGTAGATATAGATAACCTAAAAGAGAATTATGTTATTCTCTTAAATGACCTGGCTAAATTCATTAAAGGTAGGAAAAACTTGCATAAACTATTAGGAACACAATCCCAGAGCACCACAAAGTTCGGGTTAGGTTATTGATGACTCTACAATTATTAGGTTAATATCATCAATTAAAGTCAATTTTGAGGGTACTTGTGCAATAATGTCATATTATAGTAGGCTTGGGAGCATTGCATGCATATTGCATTATCTCTACATTTAAAATTGCTTAGAATTAATATTTAGTGACCTTGTGTGCAAGTGCATATTGAAATAGGTCTCAGATGAGCAATCAGACCATATTGATGGATCTGGATTGATGAACGGAGTCTAACGAACTCAAAATCATCTCGATCCAACTTTCGTAGCTCCCACAACAAATCCGAGGAAGATTAATGACCAGGGGGTAATCCGACATCCTTACGGGCTTCAGATGAAAAATCGAACCGTACCTATGGATCCAGAACGACAATCACATTCTGGCAACGTGGGAATCATCTTGATCTGAGCACTGTGGCATCATTTACAATAGAAAGAAGATGGACCACCCAGATGGTGCCACATGGCACCATCTAGGCCGCCCAATATCGGCCAGCATCTACCCAATGCGCCCTTCATCAACGTATCATCCATTGCCAGCTGTTGGATCTTGATCCAACGGTTGAGAAACCGTTTCCACTACACACTGATAACTCCTCTTTGCAACAAACTCGAAAACTTGGCATGGTGGTCGACGAGGCCACTCTTAAAGAGAGGGAGCAGGTTCGAAACCCGTGACACCCCCCCCCCAATTTTGCAATTGTCTAGCGACAACTCACGCATAGTGCCTGCGCACGTAGCAATGCGGCATAGCAGCAGCGGTAGCAGGGCGTGGTGCGCAGCGCGCAGCTAACGTTCGATGGACACATTTGTGTAAAATCGTTCATTGTAGCATGTTTTACGACATCAGTTTTAAATAGGAATAAACGGAGGTGAGTCTGAGTGTCGAACATAGGGAGGCATGAAATCGGATCAAATACTCGCTTTATGTCACAAAAATTCATCGTTTGTTTCGCTTGCAAACTAGATAGAACAAGAAAGAAAGGGAGAGAGAGAGAGGGAGAGAGAGAAAGAGAGAAGAGAGATAGGGTTAGAAAATTATTACGATGATGCGAGAATATCTAACTACGGAAGAGACAATTATAATAATAGAATAGAGAATATATTGCGTAAGAGATTCAGTTCTACAACTACAATGGCAGATGAAAGCTTAAGCAACACAAATAATAAACCAAAAACTAGTTAAGTGGAGATGCGAGACAGCCACGGTGGTGGAGGGGCTTCCATCAGCGGCTCGGCATCTTCACAACCTTACTTGGAGCTCTGAGTGGTGGAGTTGCTTAGGTAGAACATGGATGAAAATGGGAGGGATATGTCCCTTTTTATAGTTGAGGAGAGGGCTCAAACTCATCCTCGGGTCAATAGCGACATTCAAAGACATCGCTGAAGACCCACCACAAGCATCGCTGTAGCCCCCGCCCACGCACCCCACTGGCACGTGCCTCACACGCTCGTGTTGCGTGCACCATGCCATGTACATGAGCTGGCGCTGCGCTGGTCTCCACACACTCACACACGCGCTTGCTTGCTTGCGCTGCCTCTACTCCTGCTACGCTGCACCTCAATTGTGAAATATATGTGCGGTAGGATTCGAACCTACGTCTGATGGTGGCGGGTTGGCATTGTAACCAATGCGCCATCTGCATGGATGGTTGTGAAGATGTTGAGGTGTTGGAGCAGTGGCAACCGATGGATGCTGATCCAACGATGGATCTTGCACGAAGGAGGATCTCATTTGCACGTGATGAAGAGAGGAAGCGGGTGCCACGTGTTGAGCTTAGGGCCGTTGATCAGTGGATCAACGGTCCAGATTTCTTGAGCTTGTTGTGGGATCTATGATGTGCATACATCTATATAGTTAAAAATGTCTATAAAAAATGTCTATTAATGCATGTTCTTTGTACCATATTAGCATCATGCATTGTAAATATTGCATAACACGCATAATCATGCGTTTAGGTAAAATTGTATAAATTGTATAGTAATTGTCTCCTTTTATGGCCAGGGATAGGGAGACTTTTAATCGGAGCTTCGGATGGAAGATACAACCGTATGAATCTAATTAGGGCGACGATGGGAGTTCAACGACTCCAAGATTGCCTTGATCGGACATCCGTAGCACTAGATATAGTGTGAGGAAGCTCAGAGATCAAGGGCCAAGATGGTGTCAATCCGCACTTCAGACAACAAATCCAACCACACAGATGGGTTCAGATTGATGATCGCAGCCTAACAGCGTGAAAATCAGGCTAATCCGACATCCATGGCATCGTCAACAACTCACAGAAGATGGACGACCAAGATGGCACAACGTGGCGCCATCCCAGCCGCCCAACTGATCTAAGGAACTCCCGTTTCACCGCTCCAAGAGATCATCAATGCTTGATCTTGACCATTGGATGAAGATCCAACAGTCGAGATCGCCTGTGCGCAAAAGCATTCACAAGCCTCAAACTGCTGCGTAGCATAGCGGTTAGGGTGCTTCGCCATAGGAGAGCATGGGTTCAAGCTGCGGCAGTGTGCTCTCTCTGCGTGCACATGAAAGAAATTAGGCCATCCGAGCTGAGATCGACGCCTCAAATCAACCATTGACCGCACGTGCAATTACAAGCCGTGCTGCTCTCAACAGATGAAAGCTATCGTGGCTTATAAGCCATCCGATCTCGTAATCAGACGGCTGATATCGCGAGGATGTGGGCAAGCGTTGAGTGTGTAGAAGGCGAGGAGGTGGGCATGTGCACGAAGCTGCGGCGACATGGGGTCTTTAGTGATGCCTAAATCCGTCACTAAAGACCCCCTCATTTAATGTTTTAACTATGTAATGACCAAATTGCCCCCAATCCTTGCAACTATAAAAGGAGACCCCTACCCAACGAAATTCTCATCCCTTCCTTCACCTCTCTCCCTCTCCAAAGCTCAAGAGAAGCTTGTCCCACACCCGGGATGCTCCTTTAGAGTTAAATCCAAAGTTTTTCGCCCCCGTTCCAGAAGTGGATCCCGCGACAATGACAATGTGCTGCCTCATTCTTGCTTCTTCCTGCTTCATCCTCCTTTTTCACGCTCTATCCTCCATCTTCCAGGCGTCACTCCATCCAGCTCGTCCTCCATGCAGTCGTCGAGGAGGATAACATCTCTCTCCCTTCTTTTTATCGCTTTCTAGAATAGAATTTCCCGCTTTCTAGTTGTAAAAATAGTATTCTTATATCAAGTGATTGTTCTCTCTCTCTCTCTTTCTCTTAGTGCTAATATCAAGTCCATTGTAATTATCTCGCTTTCAAACAAAAATACCAAAAAAATACAATCGTGGATTTTAGATCGACGTAGCCTCCCTGTGTTCGACTCGGAGTTTCTTTACGAATTTCAGTTAAATTTATCTGTTGACGGATTGCTTCGCAAATCGAACTACAACGACGAGTTTTCAAAATCCAATTTCGATCGCATAGTTTTCCGCTACCAACAAGCTACGGAGGTCAGATTAGGATGATTTTGAGTCCATTGGACTTCGTTCGTCAATTCGGATCCATCTGTATGGTCCGATCACTCATTTAAGACCTATTTCGAAATGAACTTGTGCACATGGTCATTAAACATTGATTCTAAGTGATTAAAATGTAAGGATTACGCAACATGCATGCAATGCTCCCAAGCCCATTATAATGTCATTATTGCACAAGTACCCTCGAAATTGACTCTAATTGATAATATTAACACTGAACATTATAGAGTCATCAGCAGCGCATGTGTGCTGACACACAACGTGGGGCACGTGGGTCAGCACGCACATTGAAGGTAGCAGGTGCAAGGGCGAGGGTTACAGAGATGCTTGCAACTAGTCTCCATCGACGCTTTGAATGTCGCTGTTGACCCAAGGACAATTTTTGGCCTTCTCCCTCCATTATGAAAAGGCCTACCCGCCTCCACTTTTTCCCATCTTCCACCCAAGAGCTCCCACCACCTATTAAAGCTAAGAGCACATCCTCGGAGTTGCCGAGCCACCGACGGAAGCCTTCCCCACCACCATGGCTGCCTCGCCTCTCTCCTTAGCTAGTTATTAGTCTAGTATTTGTGTTTCTTAAGCTTTCGTTTATCATTGTCGTTGTAAAACCGATTCGCTCATCCAATAGATTCTTTATTCTATCATCATGATTTTTGTTTCTTCCGTAGTTAGCTATTCTCGCATCGTTATCATGATTCTCTAACCCTATCTCTCTCGTTCTCTCTCTCTCTTCCTCTCTATTCTTTTTACAAGTGAAAACAAAATGATGCATTTTCGCGACATGGAAATGAGTAAACGGCTCAAATTTTTTGCCTCCTTGTGTTCGACACTCGGACTCACATCCAAAACTACTATTTAAAATTGATGTCGAAAAATGTGCTACAATGAATGATTTTATGCAAATGTGTTCGTTGACGTCAGTTTTTTGACCTAAGTATCTAGAAGACCCCTCTTATCCCAATTTTACTCAACCTGCACCAACTTCCTATTGGGATACATCCAACCCAACCACCCAAGGTTACGATCCAAACGTTGGGGATCCTTATCTTGATTCTCCTTATGATGACTCTTCTTTTAGGTTCCACCCACCCACTAACCAATCTAATAGGACCTACACTCTAGGAGAACACCAAGACCCCTACCCTTCCTAGGACCCTAACCAAGATAAGTCATTGGAATTCAAGGATCTCTCCTACTTGACCTATGGATTAGAAGGGATTCTGGAAAAATGGAAATCAAATAATGATCATAAACCTGGGAAAATCAAGAATGATAAAACCCTGCTTTGGACCCCTAATCATGAATCCGACTGGGAGGAGGGCTTAGAACCTCAATTATTCTGGAGTAGGACTAAGAAGAAAATGGTGCCTCTTAGGGAATTGGACCCTGAAAATGATAGAATAGAGGACCCACACAAGAACCTAAACCTCGGTATGGACTCTAATACATGTCCTCAACCATACCTGATAAACACACGTGAATTTGTTGTAAAATGCTTATTTATGATAGTTCCTAGGCTTAGCATTACATACCATGTTATAAATACTGCATAACATCCATTGCATGGCATTTAGGATAGTTGTATATTACATACATTAATTCTTCCATTTTACATGGCCAAGAGGTAGTGCGACATCTTTACTGGCTTCAGATAAAGAATCCGACCGTATGCATGAATCCAGAGTGATGATGCAGTTCGTCAACGCGAAAATCACCTCGATCAGATCTCCGTAGCACCCTCTACAAGAAGAAGAAGATGGACGGTCCAGATGGCACCATGTTGCGCCATCCAAACCGCCCAACATGAACCACAGCTGCCCTAGCACTCATGCATGGAGAGATCTCATCCGTTGGATCTTAATCCAACAGCTGAGGAGCGCTCTACACCACGCGACCGCACCACCCTCCACTGGACAAACCGCGGCTTTGGCGCATTGGTGAAGACAAGCGCTCACAATCCGCAAGCGCGAGTTCGAGTCGCAGTGGGGGGGAGGCGATCTCGCGAGAGCGGGTGCAATCGAATTGTGCCCGTTGGATGGCCATCAAGAGGTAGAGAGGGAGGCAACGTGGCGCAATCAGACCCGTGCAATCTACACGCATTCGATCACACGCTGACTGACACCCAATCTGACATGCCATCGAGCATACAATCTGAATGCGCGATCCCCACGCCATCTCAACCATTCGCCTCTGATCAAACAGTTGCCATTGGTTCATGCCTAATCTAGCCATGAGCGGGCGAGAGTGTGAGTTGGTGCAACCTTTAGCAACAGCCTAGCGAACCTTTAGTGACGGTTATAGCCATTACTAATTGCTCATAAGCGCAAGGCTAGCTGCGGGCGTGAGCGGTGGGGGCGCGATCTTCAGGGACAGCTGCAGGGGTCTTTAGTGATGCTTGTAGCTGTCACTATAGCCGTCTACACAAATTTCTTCTTCTTCCCTCCACTATATAAACACCCCTACACCCTCCATTCCTCTTCATCTCTACCTACTCTACTCCTACCTACTCCTAAGCTCTAGTAGCCTACCAAAGCTCCATTAGAGCTTACTCTCAAGCTCCAAAGGCCTCCTATTAGTGTAGCATTCCTTTATCCTACCAAATATTCATCCCTCATCCCATCACCTTCATAAGTCGCCTTGGAGCCATCCACCCACCTCCATTCTGGTAGCAGATCATCTCTGCCTCCTCACCTCCATTCCAGAGCCTCGGTGAAGCATTCCTCTACCCGACATCCTCCTGCATCTCACCTCCGTCATCCTGCTCCTCAACTCCTTCGTCCAAGCTTCCGCTAGGTGCCATCGTCTCGTTGAATAGTCGATTCAGGAGATTCCTTCTCACCTCCCTCTCTTTTTATGCTTTCATAGATTATTGTAATAGAAAATTGTGAAATATATCATATTTGTTCCATCTTTCTTGTGATTTTATTCTACTTGTCTTTTTGTTTCAAAAACACAAAAACAATAACAAAACCTCCAAATACCAAAAAGAAACAAAATGAAGCACGGTTTTCAACTAAACTAAACATCGTCAACCTATGTTTGACTCGGGACTCCCTTGGAGTTTTTGTAAAATTGTATTTGATAACGAGTTTAACGACTACGACGACGGGTTCCTCCAAACCCTGATTTCTACCAAGTGAAATGCATTCATCATTTTGGTGCCGTTGCCGGGGAGGCAACAGAATTTACTTCTTGTTTTCTGTACTTCTTTGCTTTTACATATTACTAACCCCGCTTACCTCTGATCTATTGTCTTGCAGGTACCCTAGCATGGAGATCCAAGTGCAGTAGATTGGAGTAAACTGCAGGTAGAGTACTTTGTAAGTGTCCCCCACATTTCCCCCTACTAGTTTCATTTCGCCCCACTCATAACCAAGACCAAATCTACTTAGGTGCTTGCATAAACCCTAAGATAGACTTTGGTTGACTTGTTTGCCACCTCCACTCATCTTACCCTCACATATTATAAAAAAAAATAAAAAGATACTTCTTGTGGGACAAATCAACATACACACTACATACACCTACATTTGTGGCACATAACCTAACTTGCTTTTTATCTACTCAACCGGGATTCCGACTTGTGGAACCGGTACACCAATTCAACACATAAAGGAGTAGAAATCATACTAGGTTAATCACCTCTTTGTGTGCCCTAATCGGTGGTGCATTTGGGCTAGTTGATTGAATTGTTTAGGCCGCACCACCTAATCTAAAAGGAATTCATTTTGTAGCTACCCCATAGGATTCAATATTCAGGTCAAGCCAAGCACTCCATATTTTCTTGCTTTATAAAGGAAAAACACTTGAACTCATGCTTTCAAAACTTGGTTTGCCTCACAAAACTTTGCTGAATATACCTAATATTTGAATCCTAAAAGCTACTAAGCAAGATTCGAACCCTAAAATTCACCTCATCCTCAATAATTTTGCTTGAAAACGTTTTGTTTGTGCACATACACATTCTCAAACAAATCATTGACACAACCCATTAGTGGCCCATCACATTCCAGAAGCACCAATATCCCAAGCCTAACTAAAATTAATTAGGTATTGGCCATAAGGACTGATTCGCTCTTCGGGGCCCAGATTGAGATTGTTCATGATTAACCTGCTTATACTAGTCAATTTGATGTCTAGCTAGGGGAGTACCATCAAACGACAACGACTAAGGGGCACACTAGGAATCAGAGGCGTAAGCTAAAGGAAGAAGCTTCTCCCCAGTCCCTCCTTCTAACTGGTTGGATTACCTGGATATAAGTAGAGTAAATCATCCATAATCTTAGGACGGATTCTGAGAGTCTGTAGACCTTTAGGCTACCCAACTTAAGGACAGGCTTGTATTTTTTATGCTGCAGGGTCCCTTCTCTTCCCCATTGTTGTAGCAGAAATCATCGCAAATAGATGTTGAGTTTTGAAAACCCTTCGTTGTAGTTTGATTTGCGAGAAAAATCGTTAACAAATAAATTTACCAAAACTCGAAAAGAAATTTCGGGTCGAACATATGGAGGCAGACGTTTGATTAAAAATCACGTTTGTTTTATTATCACGAAGTAGATTAACTAGTTGAATTGAATCTAAACTAGCTATCTACTTAAAGAACAAATAATAGAAGAAAGAGAAAGAATATTACAAATAAAGGAAAAACAAAGATATAATAAACATGGATCTCATAACCACAAGATGATGTTCATTAAAATTACAACTACTCACTACACAAGAAAGTAGGTAATCTACACTAGAAAGTGGAAAATCTACACTAGAAAGCGGTAAAAGAGAAGGTAGAGAAAAGTTATCCTCCTCGACGGCTGCTTAGAAGTCGAGTCGCAACGACGGAGCGCCCGGATGAAGGTGGTGAGATGCGAGACGAAGGAGAATGACAAAGGACGACAGAGAACAGGGCAGGACGTCGTCGCAACGGGATCCACTTCCCGAACAGCGGTGAGAGAACCACTGTGGAATGCTCCACGGAGGTGAGAAGGTGGAAAAATTATAATTTTAACTCTAATGGAGCATCTCGGGTTTAGGACAAGCTCTTACAACTTTGGAGGGGGTGAGAGAAGAGAGGAAGGGATGAAGAAGAAGTAGAGGGCGTAGGTCCTTTTATAGATAAGGTTTGAGGGGCAAATGGGTCATTTTAACATCAAAACATTAATGTCAGGTCTTTAGTGACAGATTTATCCGTCACTAAAGGCCTAACGTGGGTGATGTGTGCATGCACGCCGCGCACCTCTTCTTCTCCTCACGCTTCAATGCATGCCTACGTTTATGATCGGATGGCTTAAAAGCTTTGCGCCTATCACTCTCATCGCACGCATGAACATGCGATGAACCATGCAATGCTGCGTCATCATGAGTGTGCGACGCAGTCTACATCTGGCATGCCACGTCGCCACCTCCATGGCCGCTCGATGAGGATCGTGCAGTCGAATTTTGATTATGCGCATTCACTACTTCCTTCGCCCCCTCGCCATGATTTGAACACGTGCTCGCAAGTTGAGAGGTGCACTTAAGACAACTGCGGTGTCTCCGCAAATGGTCGCGAAGAAGAAAATGTGTGCTTGCGTCTCGACTGTTGGATGGTGGATGGACGGCTCAGATCACATGAGGTTGAGCTTCTTCAAGGCTAAGGTGAGAGACTGAAGATGTGGCAGCTGCTGGGCCATTGGATCGTGATCCAACGGTCCAGATCGTCCACGCATTTGAGGAGAGAGAGTTGAGCGACCTTGTTTAGATCGGTTAGGTGGCTAGGATGGCACCACGTGGTGCCATCTTCGCCGTCCATCTTCTATGTCTTGTAAATGGTGCCACGAATGTCGAATTGGACTGATTTTCACACCATTGGGCTGCGATCGATTCGAACCCATCCGTGCGATCAGATTTATCATCTGAAGTGTAGATTTACACCATCTTGGTCCTTGACCTTTGATCTTTCTTGGACTACATCTGATGCTACGGAAGTCCGATCAGGGCGATCTTGGAGTCATTGACTCCAATCGTTGCCCTGATCAGATCCGTATAATTGGATCTTCAATCCAATGCCCCTATAAGATATTTCTCTGTTACCTGATGTTGATAGAGTGAGATCAAGTTTTATAAATGCTGCATTGTAGTATAGGTCGAAATCGCTTGAAAACAAATAATATTTATTACTCGAATATCAGAAATGAAGTCCGAGGTCGAACACAGGGAGCAAATAGGAATTCACACACTAATCTCAATAAATATGTAAATGAGCACAAGAAATCAGTTAGATTTGATAATCAATATAAAGCATGAGTTTAACATATGGCAAAAAGAATCTCAAAATAAAAACAATGGTGATTTAGATCACCAATTATTCAATTTAAGCATATATGCAAATAATGCAACAATGCCATCAACCATCAAACATAGGTACTTAGATAACCAGATAAAGCCTCAAATCAAACGTTGGGTTATTGAATCAGACGACTTATCCAACAAGTGCTACAGTGCTTCTTTAGCATCGTTCTTCTTCTTCTCTTCTCTTCTTATGGCCTACTTCTCTTCTTCCTCTTCTTTATTTGGTTGCTCCTTCTTCTTATATTCTTCTCAAGTTCTCCTTCTGTGCCTTCTCTTTCTCTCTTCCTCTTCCTTCTCTTTTCTTCTCTTTTTTCTTACGCACAAGGGAGGCACTCAGATTTGGCCAAGTGTCACGTAGGGCAAAACCCTCCCCTGCCCCCATGCTCTCTTTCTTTCTCTCATCTAAGGTTCTGCCCTCCCAAGGCCAGTCAGGGTAATCGGGTATACAGATCGAGCATACCTAGGATCAGGCTCACCGGCGTGGGTGGTGAGCGAGGTGTGGACAAGCTTAGGCAGGTAATCGGGTGCACTAGGCCCGAGTATAAGGTGTCGCGGGCGAGGCACGTGAGGGCGTGGGGACCTCACCCCCTGTGTGTTACTTGAGGCAATAAGCTCATGTGACAAAAACCACTTATGAGCCTTCTACTGCTCCTCAGTCCACGATGTGGGACTAAATCCCACCACCTTTTTCTGCGTGGAGCTACACTATCGTTCTTCACCAATTGGAGTATTGTTGCAGTAGCTAAAGCTCTAATTGAGGTCCTGGGAATGGTCAAAGGCTCCAATTGAAAGACCAAGTATATTCTTGATGCAATTCCGTGACACCTGGAGTAGGTACCTGGGTGGATCCATACACGACCAAGTCCTGGAGCTTCGCAGAGAAGCTTCAATAATGGTGTGGGGGTCCTATACCTGAAAATAAGAACAAGGCCTAATGGCCACATCAAAATAGTTCAGGAGTGTCACCGTGAGGTGAGGAAGTGAACGGTGGTGTCCGTGAGGGGTGAGAGTGCATAAGGCGGCTGGATAGTGATGAAAAATGAAGTGCGTAGGTGCGGTGTTCGGCGTAGCGGCTGAGGGCGTAATAGGGCAAAATATGATGGGGGTTTTGAAGAGTGGAGCATGGAGAAGGTCGTGAGGTGATCAGCGAGGTGGATGGAGTTGTGTAGCAGTGGAGTCACCTTGCTAGTGGAGCGGTCGGAGACGAGGAAGACGGAGGTGAGTGGCGGCGTTGAAGGGTATTTTGGGGTTTTTGGGTATGAAACTAAACCTAAGAGCTAAACTAACTAATCCAACTCTAAACTAATGGACAAAGGGGGAAGAACAACATTGGCGTTGGTAGGCTGGCGCTGGGGAAGAAGGTACTCCGATGATGGGGATGGCGACGACGGCGGAGATAGAGGGGCTCCTACTGGTATGGCTAAGAGCACATGAAAGAGAGGAAGGCGAATCTGCCACTGGTTTTGTGGTCAGACGACGAGAGAGGTCAGGAGGAGTCGTCGGAGCTTGTGGTGCTTTGTAGTTGAAAGATGAAGGAGGAAAAGAGGGTTTCACGACTAGAATCAACTCTGAAGAGCATGGCCGTGCCCTGGGGATCCTTTTATAGGGCTCAGGAGGGGATTTTGAGCTTGGAAGCCAATCTTCCAAGCTAGGAATTGTCGCCTGTTGAAACGGCGAGTTGCTACGCTAACGTGTTTGGTTTTGAAAAACCTGTCATTGTAGTTTGAAAGCGAAGAACTCATGTTCAACAAATAAAATTTATACCAGAATAGAAATCCCAGGTCGAACTCATTGAGGCAGACGTTTGATTTAAAAATACGCGGCTGTTTTATTTGTCACGAAGCATAATAATTGATTAGAAACTATTTATCTATTTACAATAAATAGAAGAGAGAGAGAATATTACAACCAAAACGAGATGTAGAATGAACATGGAATTCATTATCAAATAGATTGTTCATTACACTACTCATTACGACTAGGAAGCAGAAAATGATTACACTAGAAAGTAGTAAATCTACTCTAGAAAGCAGTTAATCTACTCTAGAAAGCAGTAAAAGAATGGGGAGAGGGATATCCTCCTCGATGGTCGCTTGGAGGATGAGCCAGACGGGACGGCGCCTGGAAGATGGGGAACGGAGCAGGACAATGGAGGACGAAGCAGGAAGAACGGGAACGGGGCAGCACGTCATCGTCGTCGTGGGATCCACTTCCGAAAAGGGGATGAAAATTGGACTCTATCTCTTGAGAAGCATCCCAGGTGTGGGGCAAGCTTCTCCTGAGCTTTAGAGATGGAGGGAAGAGAAGGAAGGGATGAAGATTTCGTATGGAGGAGGTCTCCTTTTATAGTTGCAAGGGTGAGGGCAATTTGTCATTTTAATTTGCAAAACATTAAATCAGGGGTCTTTAGTGACAGATAAAACCGTCACTAAAGCCCCATCATGGGCATAGTGGGGCGGCTGCTCTCCCCCTGCGTATGAGATGCGTGCTCCATGTTTTGCTGATCTCATGATCGGATGGCTTAACTCGCCCCTACGCGCAACATCTGCATGCGATCTTGCATGAGGCGCGAGCGTGCAATAGCGCATGGGCGCTATCGAGCGCCCGCAGCCGCTCGATCGCGATCTAACGCTCCTCGCACCCACTCGCCCACGCCTGCTCACCCGCCTCCTACGATTCGAACACTCGCCTAAGCTAAGCTTAAGTGCTCTCACCCATTGCGCTACGTGCGCGGATGGGTAGGTGCTTAAGCGTGGGTGCATCCCAACCGTTGGATCTTGATCCAACGATGGGAAAATGTTGATCGGAGGCCTTCAGCGGTTGCATGCGGATGGTTGGGCAGCCGAGATGGCACCACGTGGAGCCATCTTGGTCGTCCATCTTCTGGGTGATGTAGATGGTGCCACGGGTGTTGGATTAAGTCGATTTTCACGTTGTTAGGCTGTGATCATTGATCCGAATCCATTCGTGCGGTCAGATTTGTCATTTGAAGTGTAGATTCACACCATCTTGGCCCTTGATCTTCTAGGGTTTCTCGACGTCTATCTGATGCTACAGATGTCTAATTAGGGCGATCTTGGAGTCGTTGAACTCCAATCGTCGCCCTGATCACATCTGTACGGTTGGATCTTCGATCTGAGGCCCCAATAAAAATTTTTCCCTATCCCTGAACATAAAAGAAGATAATTAACCTCCATTTTATTCAAACTAATCTAAATGCAAGATGATGCATGCTATGCAATATTTATATTATGCAATGCAATCCTATGCTTAAGAACATGCATAAATAGACATCTTAAGTAGTGTAAACATGTTTACATCATACCCCCATGCCTATCTTTTGCTAGTCCCTAGCAAAACTACATGCTATTTACAAAAGAATCACGTTGGATTATTTTGGCATGAGTTATTTTCAATCATTAAGAAAATATTTACTTAGGATCTGAACTTTCAAAGACACAATAGTGCCTGGGTATCTACTAAAATGCAGATTGCCTCAAGCCCTCGCCTTATTCAAAGAAAAATTTCTTTTTCCCTTTTTTTTCTTCTTTTCTAATTTTTCTTGGATTTTCGAGCTTTAGGGTTTAGGAGTGGCTTTCTACGACCATTCAACTCACCCAAGATTTGATAAGAACCCTAAGTTCTAAGCATCTTATTGTGAATGTGATAGACTCGTTGACCAATAATAAAAATGGACTTCGGATTTCTACACCTCTAGGTGACCTTAAAAAGAGAATTCTACTTAAAGGTGTATCTTTACAACTGGTAGCTTTCTCCCTACTTTTATTTTTATGGGGTCAACACAAGGGTAAATCCAGTGTATATCTCCCCAATTTATTCTACTTCTCCACTTCTTCGTAGGTGTTTTGGGATTTTTCAGTGCATTTATTGAGCTGGGTTCTGGACAACCGGTCGATGAGCTGTTACCACCGACAACTTGCTAACCATACTTGTGCGGCGAAGTGTGGCTTATTTCTTTTGCTTTCTTTTATTTTCTCCTTTTCTTTTTCTTTTCTTTTTGACTTTCTTTTTCTCTATTTTTTTTTTTTTAAGTAGGTGGCTTCCCTAGTCTAAGATTTACCTAAAGGCAGCAAAAAGAGAAAGGTCCAGTGACTGGGCTCTAGACAACCTACCTATGGGCTGTTACCCATGATAACTTGCTAGCCATATCACCCTAGAAGGTTCATTAGCTACCCAATTTCCGTTAGAACCGCCGATTAACGAGTCAGTGACAAGATAGTGTGTAGATGCTTTAGGCTTAAAGTTTCCTCAAATCAGAGGGCAGGTTGATAAGTCGTGTACTTGTCACCCAAACTTATTTACTCCAATTAAAATAGAATTCAAGTTGGTGAGGACTCGAAAAACAAATTTACATTTTAATGGATACATAGGCTGATTAAGTCTAAAGACTTGAAGGGTCTTTGTGTTTAGATGATAATGTTGTATTTCCTAAGATTGAAAATTTTCTTAAACCCAAGTTCTCTTTCCTAATTCCACAAATTTTTTTTTAATAAAAGAAAATAAAATAAATCTGCGGAGCTGACGAATAAATTCAGAGATGAATTTCCACCCCCCATGCCTATCCAATGCAATGCCCTCATTGTATTAAAAAGACATAAAACAGAGTGGAATAGAGTAGAAAACACCTGAATTGCGTGAATGTCGGGTCCGCTCCGAGATAAAAACTAAAAAGAACTGTATACGTGCTGAATTTAGTACCTTCAGTTAGGCACACTATACAAAGAAGAGAAATAAAGAATTCACAAGTGCAGGTCAGAATCAGAATAAAAAGATGAAACCTTGGACCTGCGAACAGATGTCCACAGATGTGGACCAGATTGTGGTGCAGACCCATACCCCATAATCGAGAATATCTAAGGTTCTGGATAAAAATTATCTAAAACCAAAAATTAGTATGCAAGCGGGGTCGGGCCTGTAATTTATGAGGATGCAACCCAAGACCAAAAAGTCGGGTTTCAGAAAATTCAAGCATGAAAGAATAATCAATGAATGTTTGCTTGGGTTGAACATCCTCAAAACAAAGGTCGTAAGGGTCTTGGCTTGATGGTTTCAGATGAAATGGAACCCTTAGACCCGGTCTTCTATTTCCTCCGGAATTTACTTCTCGAATCAAAATTTCCCAGCTCCTTTCCTTCTCATTCAGAATGTCAAATTCTGGAACCTCTTTTGTATTAATCACCCCGTCTGAAATCTCCAAGTCTAAAAGATGTGGTTGAATCAGAATTGACTTGGGTCTAGTTATCTCAAAAATAGAATCATCGATAAGCTCAATGGGGCATATCTGACAATCAGGGCATTTGATTGAATCCTCCAGAAAATACGATTCTGGATCCATAATGTGAGCCCCAATAAGATCAGTTTCTTCAGTTATTGGGCTATCAAATGATCTATTAGATTCCTCAAGCCCAATCGTCTCACAGAAATCATATTCGGCAAACTTGCGTGAGACTTCGCAAATTGAATCTTCACCATCAGAATCAAAGAAATCAAGATCCGTATTAATGTATGTCCCAAAATCATCTGTCACTTTCTGATCCATGGAGACATACGTTTCCTCGTACCCTGGCTCAAGGATCTCAGGTGAAGAAATCAAATCATCCTTAATTTATTGCTTTAATTCAATTTAGTCAGCCTCGTAACGCGTGTTCCCCCGACAGGTGCCTGAGCAGGTTCTGACCTTGGCTCTCCTGAAGGGCGTTCATCCTGGGAATCATCCCACGATTGAACCAAAGTAACCACAAATCTCATTCTCAATTTCACTAACTTCCTAAGTAGAAACTCACCCAGGTTCTTATCCTTAACATCTTGGAGCCAATCCAACAAATACTTGTTCAAATCATCAATCATTGCAATCAGAGGCTCCAATCTCTCAATGCAAGGTATTGGCTGAACTTCTAAAGATTGTATGATATTCCTCAAGTTAGCCAGAACCTTATCTTGAACCTGGTTACCCTGAACCAAATGAGTTGGTTTAGGGTTCGGCGGGTTTGGGATCAATGCAAAGGAATTAACTAATTGAGATTCGTTATACCCTTCCTGATAATAGGTCATTTCAGATTGTTCAAAAGGTGGTGATGACCTAAAGGCAATGTAATCAGAGGATGAGTAAGAATCAGTGTATCCTTCTTGATTGTAGATAGAATTAGGTTGTCCATGAAAGGGTGACGATCTATAATCGATGTGGCTCTGAAAAGGATAGAAATCACAATCATAGTGTTCAGGGTTAGACCTAAACATGGAGGTTCGGAATTGTATCCCCAATCTGAGTTGTCTGAACTAACTGATGGTTGATTATAGTACGAGTCGGGATAATCGTCATGTTGAGGATAATTCAAAACAGGAGGGAAAGAGCGGGAATGCGTATAATATGTGGAAGGATTCATAAGAGACGGGAGGAAGAAGGTGCCCTGCAATACAAGCAATCAAAACCTGTCCTTAAGTGGACTAGCTAAAGACCTACAGACTTCCAAAACCTGTCTTGAGATAGAGAAACGATTTGATCTGCTTCTGTTTGTTCAATCCAACCAGTTAGAATGAGGGACTGGGGAGAAGGTTCTTACTTCGGCTTGTGCCTCCGGTTCCTAGTGTACCCCCAGTCGTGATAGTTTGATTCTGCTCCCCTAGCTAAACATCAGATTGAACAGTAGAAACAGACTAATTGAAAATAATCTCGTTCTGGGCTCTGAAGAGCAAGTCGAATCCTTAAGGCTAACGTCTACTCTATTTTATTTAGGGCTAGGTTTGAATGTGCTTTGGAATGTGATGGGCCCTTTGTTTGGGTTGTGTCCTTAATGATTGATTGATGTGTGTGTGCATGCACAACCAGTGGTTTTCAAGCAAGATTACTTTTGATGCGGTGAATTGTAGGGTTCAAATCTTGTTTAGCAGCTTTTAGGATTCAACTTTAGGTATTTTCAAACAAGTTTTGTTAGCACACTAAGTTTTGAAAACACAGGTGAAGATCTTTTCCTTTGAAGCTTAAAAAGAATGTGGAGTGCCTGGTAAATCCCTAAGAGTTGAACCTAAGTGGCAGCTACTTGATGAGTTGATTTTAATTGAAGTGGTGCAGCCCAATCAACTCAAACAATTGGCCTGTTGCACCACTTAATTAGGCACACAAATGATTACCTAATCTGATTTCTACTCAATTATGTGTTTGGATGTGTGTACCAGCTCCAAAGATCGGTTTACCGATTGAGTTTGAAAATTAGATGAGGTTGTGTACCTCTGTGAGATTTTTTTATTTTTCTTTTTAAATGTGGAGGTTGGGGCGGGTGTGGGTGTCAAACAAACAAACAAAACTAACCTTAGAGTTTATAAGAACACCTAGGTTGATTGATGCTTGTATTATTATGTGGTGAAATGAAAACTAATGGGAGGGAGGTGGGGGATAATTTACAAAATCTTCAACAGCACTTTACCCCAATCTACCGCTTTTGCTCATCTTGAAAGAGTACCTGAAATCACAATAAGAAAGGAGAGAAGTGAAGTAAATGATTCCTAAGTTATAAAATGCAAAAAAAAAATCAAAGAGTGTCGCCTCCTCGGCAACAGCACCAAAATGCTGAAACGACGAGTTGCTACGCTAACGTGTTTGGTTTTGGAAAACCTGTCGTTGTAGTTTGAAAGTGAAGAACTCATGTTCAACAAATAAAATTTATATCGGAATAGAAATCCTGGGTCGAACTCAGGGAGGTGGACATTTGATTTAAAAATATGCGTTTGTTTTATTTGTCACGAAGCAGAATAATTGATTAGAAACTATCTATTTACAATAAATAGAAGAGAGAGAATATTACAAACAAAAACCAAAACGATTTGTAGAATGAACATGGAATTCATTATCAAATAGATTGTTTGTTACACTACTCATTACAACTAGGAAGCAGAAAATGATTACATTAGAAAGCAGTAAATTTACTCTAGAAAGCAGTTAATCTACTCTAGAAAGCAGTAAAAGAATGGGAAGAGGGATATCCTCCTTGACGGTCGCTTGGAGGACGAGCCGAATGGGACGATGCCTGGAAGATGGGGAACGGAGCAGGACGAAGGAGGACGAAGTGGGAAGAACGGAAACGGGGCAACACATCGTCATTGTCACGGGATCCACCTCCGAAAAGGGGACGGAAATTGGACTTTATCTCTTGAGAAGCATCCTGGGTGTGGGACAAGCTTCTCTTGAGCTTTGGAGAGGGAGAGAAGAGAAGGGATGAAGATTTCGTATGGAGGAGGTCTCCTTTTATAGTTGCAAGGAGTGAGGGCAATTTGGTCATTTTAATTTGAAAAACATTAAATCAGGGGTCTTTAGTGATGGATAAAACCGTCGACAAAGCCCCATCTTGGGCGTAGTGGGGCGGCTGCTCGCTCCCTCCGCATGAGACGCGCACTCCACATTCTACCAATCTTAGCCGTCCGATCGTGAGATCGAACGGCTTAACTCGCCCCTCGAAGCACCTCCTTTGCACGCAACGCCTGTGTGCGATCTTGGGTGAGGCGTGAGCGTGCAATAGCACGTGGGCGCTATCGAGTGGCTGCAGCCACTCGATCGAGATTTAACACTCGCCCACCTCCTGCGATTCGAACACTCACCTGCGCTAAGCTTAAGCGCTCTTACCCACTGTGCTACGCATGCGGATGGGTGGGTACTTAAGTTAAGTGCAGGTGCGTCCCAGCTGTTGGATCTTGATCCAACGACGGGGAAACGTTGATGCGGAGGCCTTCAGTAGTTGCGTGCGGATGGTTGGGCGGCCAAGATGGCACCACGTGGCACCATCTTGGCCGTCCATCTTCTGGACGATGTAGATGGTGCCACGAGTGTCAGATTAAGTCAATTTTCACGTCGTTAGGCTGCGATCATCGATCCGAATCCATTCATGTGGTTGGATTTGTCATTTGAAGTGCGGATTCACACCATCTTGGTCCTTGATCTTCTAGGGTTCCTCGATCTCTATCTGATGCTACAGATGCCTGATTAGGGTGATCTTGAAGTCGTTGAACTCCAATCGTCGCCCTGATCACATCTGTACGGCTGGATCTTCGATCCGAGGTCCTGATAAAAATTTTGCTTTGTCCCTGAACATAAAAGAAGATAATTAACCTCCATTTTATTCAAACTAATCTAAATGCAAGATGATGCATGCTATGTAATATTTATAGTATGTAATGTAATCCTATGCTTAAGAACATGCATAAGTAGACATCTTAAGTAGTGTAAACATGTTCACATCATCGCCAAAGTAGGAATTGTCTAGGATACCCTAATCTCTCATGCGTTCTCATGAGAGATTGGGAAAGTTTTAGGGCTCATGGACGAATTCAATGGTAAGAGGACTCTTCAAGGAATCTCCCTTCCAATTTTGGATGGGATTGATTGAGCAAAGAAAGAGTTCTCCTAAATCAAAGGTCGCCAGAGTTGAAGAAATAGGATTCATGGCGTCAGGGACCTTTCTATGAAGAAGAAAAAGAAGTTGGGGGCTATTTGTAAGAGAATTCAAAAGTTAAGGGTCTGAATGAGATAGAAAGAGTCTAACTGGACCAAAATGAAAACTTGGTCAAGATGATCTCAGATTGGGTCCAAATTTTGGTACAAACCTAATTTGGATCCAAGGAATCCAATGGTGAAGTTAGATTTAGGTTTTGACCTTGTTTGACTAGGTAATTTATGTAAAAATCTAATTTAGGGCAAATGTCAGTCTGAGACTCTAATTTGGGTCAAGATGGGTTCTGATGGTCAAATTGAAGGTACCAAACCCTAAAGAATATTTTTATATGAATTTTAGAGGGTTTAGGTGAATTTTATGATAACTAGAACCTCAGTTAATTAAGCGGGTCTTCTTTTAGGGTTTCAAAAGTCATTTAATTCTCAAAACACGTGTAAACCCTTTTCTATCTGTATGAACCCACTTGTTGGATATTTAAGACCATTTGACCCGTAATTACACCCTGGGAAAATCCATGGTTGTTCTACATTAAAGATATGATGGTAAAATTGCAATTTTAACCCTATTTTCTTATCTTTCTTTCAGAATGATTATGTAATGAATTAGAGCTCTATGGCAATTATGTAGGAGCATTTATTCCTTGATAATGACTAAATTGAGCTAGTTATGGCTCATGATGGTGTTCCCATCATCTGAACACAAAAAGAGAAAATTAACCTAAACTTTATACAACCTAACTAAATGCAAGATGATGTATGTTATGCAATATTTATAATATATGATGCAACTCTATGTCTCAGAACGTGCAAAAATAGATGGTTTATGTGATATAAACGTGTCTACATCACACCCCCATGCCTATCTTTTGCTTGTCCCAAGAAAAATTACATGCTATTTATAAAAGAATTAGGTCAGATTTCTTGGGCAATAGTTATTTTTCAACACTTATGAATTTCAACTATGACCTAGACTACAGAGACAATAGCGCCTGGGTGTCTGCCTAAATGTGGACCGCCTCAAGCCCTCACCTTATTTAAAGAAGGATCTTGTTCTTCTTTTCTTCTTTTCTAATTTTTTTTTATTTTTAAGTTTAGGGTTTCGGAGCAACTTTCTACGGCCACTCAACCCACCCAAGACTCGAAGAGAACCCTAAGTTCTAAGCATCATTATGTGAAATGTGATAGATTGACTGATCGACGATTAAAATGGATTTCGGGTTTCTACACCCCTAGGTGACCTTGAAAAGAAATTCTGCCCAAAGGAGTATCTATTCGACCGGTAGGTTTCTCCCTACCTTTATTTTTATGGGGTCAACACAAGGGCGAACCCTGTGTATATCTCCCCAGCTTATTCTACTTCTTCGCTTCTTCCTAAGTGTTTTGGAATTATACGTGCATTTCTTGAGGTGGGTTCTGGACAACCACTAATGGGTTCTTACCTACGATAACTTGCTAGTCATACCCATGCGGTAAAGTGTGGCTTATTCTTTCTTTTTTTCTTTTCTCCTTTTCTATTTTTTTTTCCTTTTTGGATTTTTTTTTAAGTAGGTGGCTTCCCTGATCTAAGATTTACCTAAAGGCAGCAGGAAAAGAATGGTCATGTGACTTGGGCTTTGGACAACATACCAATCAGCTGTTACCCATGATAACTTTCCAGCCATACCACCCTAGAAGTTTCATTAGCTATCCAATTTCTATTAAAGCCGTCGAACAGCAAGTCAGTGCCAAAAGTGTGTAGATGCGTAAACTTAAAATCTCCTCAAATCAGAGGGTGGGTTGATAAGTTGTGTACTTATCACCGCAACTTATTTAACCAATTAAAATATGAATTTAGAATGGCGAGGACTCAAGAAACAAGTCCATATTTTAGTGGACACTCAGGTTGATTAAGCTCGAAGACCTGAAGGGTCTTAGCATTCAAATCATACAGTTTTATTTCCTAAGATTGAAAATTTTCTAAAGCCCAAGTTCTCTTTCCTAATTCAACTTTATTTTGTAAATAAATAAAAAGAAAACAAAAAGAATCTACAGAGTTGAAATAATTCAGTGATGAATATCCACCCCCCATATCTATCTAATGCAATGTCATTGTATTAAAAAGACATAAAATAGAATGGAATAGAGTAGAAAGCACCTGAATTGCATGAATAACAGGTTCGCTCTGAGATGAAAAGAAACTGTATACGTGCTGAATTTAGTACCTTTAGCTAGGCACACTAAACAAAAAAGAAGAAATAAAGAATTCACAGGTACATTCAGGATCAGAATAAGAAGATTCACCTCAAAACCTGCCAGCAGATGTCACAGATGTGGACCAGATTGTGATGCAGACCCATACCCCATAGTCGAGTATATCTAAGGTTCTGGATAAAAAATATCCAAAACCTGAGATCAGTATGCAAGCAGGGTCGAGCTTGCAATTTTTGAGGATGTAACCAAAGTCCAAAGAGTCGGATAATAGAGAAATCAAGCTCAAAAGGATAATTAATGAATGTTTGCTTGGGTTGGACATCCTCCAAGTCAAAGATGTGATAAGGGTCCTCGTAGAAGGTTGGTGGTTTTAGACAAATAGGAACCATTAGACAAGGTCTTTTAATTCCTCCGGAATTGGCTTCCCAAAGCTTCATTTCCCACTTCCTATCCTCTGCAATCAGTATTTCAAATTACGGGACCTCATGCATGCTAATCACCCAATCTGAAATTTCCAAGTCTAAAAGATGCGACTGAATTAGAATTGACTTGGGTCTAGTGATCTCAAAATCAAATTCATTAGTAAACCCTATGGGGTGTGATTGAGGATCGAGGCTATGAATTGAATCTTTCAGAAAGTGAGGATATGAATCCTCCATGCGATCCCCAACAGGATCAATTTCCTCAGTTATTAGGCCATCATATGATTCATCAAATTCCTCAAGCCCAGTCATCTCACAGAAACCGTGTGCTATAAACTTAAGTGAGACTTCGCATAATGATTCTTCACCTTCAGAATCAAAGAAATCTAAATCTGCATTGATGTATGTCTCAAAATCAATCAGTTTCTGATTCATGGAGACATACGTTTCCTCATTCCTCGGCTTAGGGATCTCAAGTGAAGAAATCAAATCATCCTTATTTGATTGCTCTAGAACAACCTAGTCGAACCTGGTCTCATAAAACGTGTTCCCCCCTACAGGTGCCTGAGCGGATTCTGAGATTGGCTCTCCCGTTAGGGATTCATCCTAGGAATCCTCCCAAGATTGGACTAAAGCAATCACAAATCTCATCCTCAATTTAGATAACTTCCCAAGTAAAAACTCACCTAGGCCCTTATCCTTAACATCTTGGAGCCAATCCAACAGATACTTGTTAAGATTGTCAATCATTTCAATCAGGGGCTCCAATTCTTCAGGGCAAGGTGTTGGTTGAGCTTCTAAAGATTGTATGGTATTCCTTAAGTTAGCCAACACCTTATCTTGGACTTGGTTCACCTGAACCAAATGGTTTGGTTCAGGGTTGGGCAGGTTTGGGTTCAGTGCAGAGGAGTCAATGAATTGAGGTTATTGACACCCTCCTTGATAGTAGGTCATTTCAAGTTGTCCATAAGGAGGTGATGACCTATAAGCAGTGTAATCTGAGGAAGGGTAAGGATCAACATATCCTTCTTGATTGTAGATCATATTAGGTTTTCCAAATGAGGGCGGTGATCTATAATTGATGTAGCTGTCGTTTTGAGGCTAGATCGAGGGGTTTTGAAAGGTGCGTTCGTTGTAGTAATAATTCCTCAAAAATAGGTCGAACAACAGATAAAATTTATAACTCGAATGAAAGTTTGAGGTTGTTCACTGGGAGCAAATATGGAATTCAATCGCTAATCTCAACAAATAATATAAATGAGCATAATTAATTACTCAAAAACTAATATGCAATGTATAGCATGAGTATATGAAGAGTCAAAAGAAATCTTGACAAAATAATGGTGATTTGGATCACCAATTATTAGTCTAACACATATAGCAATTACTCAAATATAATCAATATGAAGGAGCTGATAATCAGGAAATCAGACGTCTTAAAATGTATTGCTACAGTGATTCCTCTTTTCTTTTGCTTCTGCTATTCTTCTTCTTCCTTGCCTTGGCCCTTCTTCTATGGCTTATCTTCTTCTTCTTTCTCTGCATGCACATGCCTTCTTCCTTTTCCTTTCTTTCTTCTATCCTCTGCTCTTCCCTTCAGCTCTCCTTCCTCTTCTTCTCTTTTCCTTTATGCACAGGGGGCACCTTATGAAATTGGCTAAGTGTTAGCCAATATACAACAGAGCAAAACCCCCCTTATCCCCGCATGCTCTCTCTCTCTTTCCTTCTCTCTGGTTCCTCCTCTTTCACGCCCTCCCAAGGTTATGCACAGTACTGGGTAGTCGGGTTTCAAATCAAAGCACACTTAGGACCAGGGTTGTAGGCATGGTCACACCCGACGTGTGCACAGGCATAAGTGGGTAAACGGGTCAGACCAGGCCCACGTGCACAGTGTCACGGGCGAGGCGTGTGAAGGGGTGTGGGGGACCTCACCCCCCTGTGTAACTTGAGGCGAAGAGCCTCTGTCACTTTTTCCTTTTATGCGGGGTTACAGTGCCACTGGTTTCCAAGGTGGGACTAAATGTCCAACCATCTTCGCGTATGCAGCTGCAGCTGAAGTTCTTCACCAATTGGAGCACTGCTACAGCGGGGGCTCCCAATTGAAACCTTACTTCATAGGCTGGAGACTTTCAACATGGTTTGGGTGTATCACCTGCAGCTGCAAGTGCTGAAGAAGGCTTCAAGTGATCCCGAACTCTACAGTCAATGGCGACGACCTGTATACCTGAAATCCAAGAATACAGGCGCTAAGCCCCAGTTAAAAAACTCTAGAGGATCGTTGGTGGATGAGGAATGCGATGGTGGTGGTTTTGTAGTGTGGGAGTAGGTGTAGTGTCCGAATGGTGACGGAGATAGTGATGAGAACCTCATCATGAGCCATAACTAGCTCATTTTGACCTAATACAAAGGATAAAAGCTCCTACATATCTCAAGGAAAGGCTTAACTCAGAGAATCCTGAGTTTGAGAAGAAAACAAGTCATAAGGGGTAAAAATGCAATTTTACCAGTATAATCTGCATACAGGGTAATTCAGGGCCCAAACATAGGTCAAAGCAGCTTAATAAGAATAAAAGTGGGATGAGATGATCTAGCAAGGGCTACAGCAATTCCAAGAAACTAAATGATAATCTGTAACCCTAAAACAACCCACTTCAATTCACAAGGTTCGAGGCAAAGTAAAAATAGAATAAACCCTCTAAAATTCATAGAAAAATAATCTCTAGGGTTTAGAACCTTCAATTTGGCCTTTAGAACCCATTTTGACCTACATTGAGAACCATGCCCAATTAATAACTTAATTTGGGTTTTTGCGCAAATTGACCGGTCAAACAAGGTTTAATATGAAAATGAAATTCACCATCAGATTCCTTAGGTCCTAATTAGTCATGTATAAAAACTTGAGCCTAAGAAGAAACCTCCTTGACCGACTTTACACTTTGGTCCTCATATATTTACTCTTTGGCCCTCAACTTTTGAACCCTCGCATTTTGGCCCCTAACTCTCCTTCGTTCTTTGCAATCAGGTCCCTCCTGCAAAACCTGCCAGCACCATGCTCCGGCGACCTTGCGCGGAGCATGGCGCCGCGCAGGGTGAGGTGGGGGACCTAGCAAGTAAACCGGGGGTGCCCTGCGTCGTCAGCCGTCGCAGGGACACCCCCCTGGTCGTTATAACCCACCATACCGGCCGTGCGAACGCACGGACGGTATGGGTTCTTGCTTCCGGCCATCCTCCGGCGAGGGAGACACGTCGTCTCCCTCCGCCTTCCTCCCTGTTTGATCCCTATAAATACCCCCCGTCGCTCCACCGTTCTTCCCAGCTCGGATCTGACGGAGAAAACCCCCAACTTTCCTCTCTTCTCACTCCGACAGACGCCCACCAGCTCCGGCGGTTCTTCCTCCTCCTCCTCTTCGCTCTGCCGCAATACCAGCAGCAGAGACTTCTTCCCCTGCTCTTCCCGCGTCGCGCAATACCGGCGCGCGCTGCCTCTGCCCCGTCGTCACCGCCGTCCTCCCCCCACTGGGCATCGTCTTCTCCGGCGACAGTCGATACGACTGTCGCCCTGTTCCTCCCCCTTCGTCCCTGCAAGTAAGCTAGAGCTACTCCCCTTCTCCTCCTCTTTCTTTCCCCGCTTTCAATTTATTCACTTAAGCCCTCGACCGACCCTGACCACCTTCACCCCCTTCGTCTCCGACCACCCTCCGGCGAGCCGCTCCCATCACCTCAGCAACCCACACGGCTCGCCGACCCTCACCGAACCTCCGCCTCATCACACTGAGCACCCCCCACCCCTCCACTGCCACTCCACACCTCCGTAACACTCCCCCGAACAAACCCATTCCTCCGGTTGCAGTCCGACCCAGGGCTGCCGCCAGACACCTCCTTGCGGCCTGTCGCGCAGCTCCTCACCTTCGCCGTGCCACGGCGAAGGTTCCCCAGTGGTTTGATCAGGCCGAGAGGCCATATTCGTGTCCGACAGGTTTTGAGGTTCGACCGCCATTAACGCACATTGAAGCAGCTTCTCCCGCGCTCCAGGCTTGAGGACTCCAGGTCTCCAGCTGCTGCGGAGTACGGGGAGTCTTGCGAAGGCAGCCAGCCAGCAACCTATGCAAATAGAAGCCGCAGCTGCAGAAGCCAGGCCGCGGTCTCCCAGCAGGCGCACGCGAGGAACGGTCTGCGTTTAGTCCCACATCGGTAAGCCTCACACCCGTTCCACTGTTTAAATTGATTTTGTGCAGTAGCCTTACTGCCTCAGTACACGGGGTGAGGTCCCCTTACACCCGCCCGGTTACCCGGTCTCGTCCGCGCTCACGCCCCGCGGACCTGACCTGACCCGACTTAGACTGACCTGCACTCCTCGCCCACCACGCATGCCGGTGGGCCTGGACCCGGGCGTGACCCGAACCCGATTACCCGGTAGCTCTGGGAGAGCTTTCCCAAGAGTGGTTTCAGAGAGAAAGAGAGTCGCGGGGGGGGGAGGGTAGAGTAGGTTTTGCCTCTGACGAAAAACTCTGAAGTGTGCAGGCACAGGCGAAGAAGAAGACCCGCGGAAGAAGAAGGAGCTGCACTGTAGCAAATGCATAGTTAAGTCGTCTAAGCACCGGGTCAGACGACGGAAGGTCAGCAGCCAGAGCAGGAAAGAAGGCAGGCTGAAGAAGAAAGAAGAGCAACGGCCAAAGCAGAAGAAGAAGAAAGGAAGACTTAGTAGCTGAAGGCAGAAGCTCTGCAGCCATAAAGAAGAAAAGGGAAAAGAGAAAGGGTCACCACAATTGCAGAAAAAGAAGAAGAGAGGCCAAGACAGAAACCAAGGAAGAAGAAGAAAGAGATCTGAAGAGGAGCATCACCTCTGCAGAACGAAGAAGAAGAAGAAGGAGCTCTGAAGAAAGAAAGAAAGAAGAACATCACGAGGAGAAAACGAAGAGAACAACAAATTCTTTCCCTCTCTCTTTCTTTTGTAAAAGAAACATGTATATCTCTAGAATACAACTTGCTCCCTGAGTTCGACCTCGGGAACTCTTTTATTTTCCGAGTAAAAAATTTATATTTGAAATGTTGGCAATAACCGGCTTTACTACAACGTTATAACAAACTAAAACCCGGTTGTCGAACCGATTTCATTTTGGCGCCGTTGCCGGGGAGCAACGGCTATTCTAGAGGTAAACATTCCTGTTTCTTTTAATTTCTGATAATCTCCTCTCTTTTGTGCAGCTACAGGAATTCAAGAAGACAAGCAACCACACGACAACCACTCCGAAGACAGGTAAATTTTTCCTCTCACTATTAACCCCTAAACTCTAAAGAGGAAGAAAAGAAAAGAACAAGCAATATAGGGCTAACCTGTCTTCCATACTTAGTAACCATAAAGAGTTGCATGTTTTCAACTCATCACTCCTGCACACTATTAAGGGTATTTAAGGGCTAACACATTCTTGCTTGAGCCCTAATTGCCCAACAAAGAGTTAAATGGACCAAGTAGAGCCAACATAAGGTTAAACATTAGGATTTCAGTTGAGACACACCCCTTAATCAAGAATTGAGGAAATCCAAAAGAGGTGTGCCCAAACCATTGATTGAAAATAATTAACAAGAAAAATCCTAAACAATTGGCTCTCTCTAAACACTTGAACCCTAAAAGACAGGACCTAAAAGCTCTTAAAGAAAACAAGAGGTAAAATTGACCCCTTGGGTCAACCAACCTTAAATTAGGTCACTCTTTGCACTTAAAAGACTAAAGTTCAAGTGAAACCTTAAGCACCCTGATCTTAAAATTGGTAGACTTAAGAGGTCAAGATCCCCATTCTGGTCTACCTGGAACCGCAGTGACAAGAGAGGTCGGGTGGGGGAAACCCTGTAACCCGTGGGGACGCTCTACCGTATAGGGGTCTTCGCGGGACTCTCCCTCTCTGGCTGCCCAGGTAATTCTCAGGTGGACGATCTTTCTGATCAAGGGGTCCATCTGCCCCGTACCTCTATAGTCACCCAACACATTTTTGGGTGTCTTGATTGGGTCCAGCACCTTTTAATCTCATCACATCCTTCAGTATATGTTTGGAAGGAGGTCCTTGAATCCTCCCTTAGGAATTCACTTGCCCTGAGGTTAGGCCTCAGTTCCCTTGTTTATGCAGCACCACCACATTAATCTTTCCTCTGATACTCCCTTCTTCCATCTTGGCACAACACGAGTCTACATCGAAGCCTTTGATTCCACATCTTGATTCCACCACCTAATCCAAATATGCAGCCAAACCACCTAAGACTACCATTCAAGAAACCTGAATATCGGAGATCTATGAAAGATAAAATGATCGAGGATGCCATAAAATTCTATGAAAAAGAAGAAAAAAAAACCTCAACACCAATAGGAGATATTCAGGTTGATGTCCCAACAACCACAGCCTTCATCATAAACTGTGCCCAAATTCTATTGACTGAAATTTCAAAAGGATCAACCCGAGATGTGCTCATGACAGGATACATTGAGATGGAAAAATTACACCAATCTGAATACCTTCAATGCTTGACAAATCCTGTACTTTGGGAACAACACCAAGATGCCCTTATGAAACGGGTAGAAATGATGAAATCAGTAGAACAAATTATCAACCAGAAATACCCGTATATACCAGAAACAAAGGATGAGTCATCTTGGAACAGTACTAAGAATCAATCCAGTTTCCCAGACCTCGGGATTGAGGCACAAGGTGGTTGTCGACTCCCAACCCAAATAGAAGATAGCATTAAAATAGGTTGGGAAGTTGCAGGAGAAAACAATGCTGAGCCAACCCTAGGCCATGAATCACCAAGCTTAGAACTCCAAGACTCCTGCAATAACAAGATTAGAATTGAACCTCTGGAGGGTATAAATTCCACCCCTTGTTTTGATAAGGTGACCCTCGAAGGTTATTCGGACTTAGGTTCTAATAATTCTACCCACATCCTAAGCCTAGAACCTAGATCTGAAACTTATGGGGAAGATTATGAGGCCCTTTATGAGAAAGATCAAATTTTTACAGAATATGATTCCGGGCCTCTATTTAATGAATATCCCTCTCCAACATCCCCAGGAAATCTGATCGATTTTTCAGAAAACATGCCAATTTATGATACAGAAACTGAGGAGTTGGATGAGCAAGATTTTAATGGGGTCTATCCTACCAGCTTAGAGCTTGAACAGAACATCTTTTTGAGCCCAGAAGTGACATATAGGCTAGAACCCAGTCAGGCTGCTGATTCCACATCTGATGATTTCTGCTGTGGTGGAATTCATGATCATTTTCGCCAACTCTCCGACAATTTCAGATCTGACTATAATTGCGGAGAGATTCCCCTTCCTGAACACGCCAGGCCTATCTACGACCTCAGTTCACATGACTCTGACTCCGACTCTGAGGTCCTGATTCCCGGGATCACTGATAACACAGAATCATTCCTTTTCGATCCTCAGGAACCAAAAACAGAAAATGCCAAGAGTGATTGCAACCAAGAATCCAAATTTTTTCTCGAATCCGATTCCTTTCATCCTACAAACACTCTTCCGGCATTTGATAGTTACCCAGAGGACTCTCTACAGAAAACCACCTATCATCTGTTTCTAGAAGAGCCCTCGTACACAATGGCCACCTCGTCCGCACACACAGAACGGATCAAAACCTCTCCCAAACCCCGACCCGCAACCGGACTCAATTTCTATGCAGATTCACCTCTCACCGAGCCGATTGCATTTCCACATCGGGTTTCGAACATTGATCAGACTACATACCATGCTCTATCATTCTCTGATCACCCCTGTAGGGTTCCTGCATCAACCACTGATTATCCTACGGGTCCCTACTCTGACCAGGCTGATTCGGCTCAGCCAAACCCTGCGTTTACACTTCCACATCCATCTGAGCTTCATAGTTTATGGTGGGCTCCACACCTTTTTATCCACATCTATCAACCCGCCAGATTGATTGGGTTTGGGCTGCATCATCATCCTGTTGATCTGAACAAGCACCTGGTTGGACCAACCAGGCTCTTAATCAAGGTGCTTGTCTTACAAAACTCCGCTGATTTGACCATCCCCTCTCCATCGCATTTCCCGCTTGGCTGAAGGCATCAAACTCAGCGCTTAACGGGAGGCAGCCCGTCATTCTCTTTGAAAACCTGAAACTTGTTCTGACCCTTTTTGCACTTGAAGTTCACACTTTAAGACAGCCGACTCCACCTCAGGTGCTTGCATCTGAGATTAGAAATCATCCGCAACAGTCACCCCGACCCATTCACTCATGAAAACAGCTATCCTAATGTATGAACTTAGTTGAATAAAAACCCCTAGGTTACAATGAGGACATTGCAAATCTTAGGCATGGGGGGGTAGGAAAGTGCAAAAACTTGTAAGAAAAGGTTTCAAACAAAAAATTCACATATGCCAAAAACACCATAAAAATTAAAAATTTTTTGAAAAAGAATAAGAGGAAAAGAGGAGAAAGGAAATTTTCTGAAGGAGAAGAGAAACAAAATGAAAAAGGAGCACAAAATTATAAGAAAAGGTGATAGTCATTAGTAAGGAACTAAGGAATTACCCTAAGTTCTAGACCTCATTCAAGAAAATAACTGAAAAGTGCATAATAAGATTAGTAAGAACGCAAACCTTAGGCATTCTTGAATAGACTCTTAGTACCCATTAAGATCTGGACACTCCTCAAGAGGTTGAGGAAAATGAAAAGCTGAAGTATTAGGTCTAAGGCTTAGGGAGTATTCGGCCTCGTTAACTAATTTTTGGTTTACGGGACTCAGTAACCTAAGCACCCTAATCTCACACACAGCCTGGTTCAGTAAGCGTAAAAATCAGAATCACGCAGAAGCGTCGCAAAAATCTGAAAAGAATACCTAGAATAGGAGCGGCCGATCAACACAAGTTGATTTGGACGAGTTCCCAGCGCAGAGAGGCGGGGAAATCCCCTCGAAGATGCGTAACAAAATATCATCTCCTCGGTGCTTGTCTCTTAGGATATTTACATATCCTACTGGGGGCATGTAAGCACTCTGCTGGTTCAGATTCCATGGATGGCATTATCTCGAAGTGTCAATTGCCAGGGTCTGGATTCGGCCACGGAATACCATGGATGGGATTATCTCGAAATCTCAATAGCCAGGGTTCCGGGGGTTGCCATGGGCGGTGCTATCTCGAAGCATCGATCGCCAGGAACCCTTGAGGATTGATGATGGGAGCAAGGAATCTGATACAGACCGTGTTGAAAAGCCAATCCTAGGCTAGAACTAAAAAGAAAAAGAGAGAGAAAACTCTCCAAACAGAAAAACTTTCTATCTCTCTCTTACAAAACGCACTGCGAACTGAGCCAGGGCTAAAATCATTTCAAGCACGGGTGCTTTAACCACGAAGTCCAATAAACCTTAGGTTAGTTCTTGTGGGCCTTAAAAACCTTTGCTAAAAGACTGAGGCTAAGGCTAGACAGATTTGGATCTTGAATGGTACTAGAGTACCTTTTAGGCCTATGGTCAGCATTCTAACCTAATCTATGCTCAAATAAAAAAGGGCACTTATCTAAAACTATTAAAAACTTCATGGTCTAGAACAAGGGTTGAAACCTTAAGTTTTTGCTAAGGGACTAGCAAAAGCTAGGCATGGGGGTATGATGAGAACCTCATCATGAGCCATAACTAGCTCATTTTGACCTAATACAAAGGATAAAAGCTCCTACATATCTCAAGGAAAGGCTTAACTCAGAGAATCCTGAGTTTGAGAAGAAAACAAGTCATAAGGGGTAAAAATGCAATTTTACCAGTATAATCTGCATACAGGGTAATTCAGGGCCCAAACATAGGTCAAAGCAGCTTAATAAGAATAAAAGTGGGATGAGATGATCTAGCAAGGGCTACAGCAATTCCAAGAAACTAAATGATAATCTGTAACCCTAAAACAACCCACTTCAATTCACAAGGTTCGAGGCAAAGTAAAAATAGAATAAACCCTCTAAAATTCATAGAAAAATAATCTCTAGGGTTTAGAACCTTCAATTTGGCCTTTAGAACCCATTTTGACCTACATTGAGAACCATGCCCAATTAATAACTTAATTTGGGTTTTTGCGCAAATTGACCGGTCAAACAAGGTTTAATATGAAAATGAAATTCACCATCAGATTCCTTAGGTCCTAATTAGTCATGTATAAAAACTTGAGCCTAAGAAGAAACCTCCTTGACCGACTTTACACTTTGGTCCTCATATATTTACTCTTTGGCCCTCAACTTTTGAACCCTCGCATTTTGGCCCCTAACTCTCCTTCGTTCTTTGCAATCAGGTCCCTCCTGCAAAACCTGCCAGCACCATGCTCCAGCGACCTTGCGCGGAGCATGGCGCCGCGCAGGGTGAGGTGGGGGACCTGGCAAGTAAACCGGGGGTGCCCTGCGTCGTCAGCCGTCGCAGGGACACCCCCTGGTCGTTATAACCCACCATACCGGCCGTGCGAACGCACGGACGGTATGGGTTCTTGCTTCCGGCCATCCTCCGGCGAGGGAGACACGTCGTCTCCCTCCGCCTTCCTCCCTGTTTGATCCCTATAAATACCCCCCGTCGCTCCACCGTTCTTCCCAGCTCGGATCTGACGGAGAAAACCCCCAACTTTCCTCTCTTCTCACTCCGACAGACGCCCACCAGCTCCGGCGGTTCTTCCTCCTCCTCCTCTTCGCTCTGCCGCAATACCAGCAGCAGAGACTTCTTCCCCTGCTCTTCCCGCGTCGCGCAATACCGGCGCGCGCTGCCTCTGCCCCGTCGTCACCGCCGTCCTCCCCCCACTGGGCATCGTCTTCTCCGGCGACAGTCGATACGACTGTCGCCCTGTTCCTCCCCCTTCGTCCCTGCAAGTAAGCTAGAGCTACTCCCCTTCTCCTCCTCTTTCTTTCCCCGCTTTCAATTTATTCACTTAAGCCCTCGACCGACCCTGACCACCTTCACCCCCTTCGTCTCCGACCACCCTCCGGCGAGCCGCTCCCATCACCTCAGCAACCCACACGGCTCGCCGACCCTCACCGAACCTCCGCCTCATCACACTGAGCACCCCCCACCCCTCAACTACCACTCCACACCTCCGTAACACTCCCCCGAACAAACCCATTCCTCCGGTTGCAGTCCGACCCAGGGCTGCCGCCAGACACCTCCTTGCGGCCTGTCGCGCAGCTCCTCACCTTCGCCGTGCCACGGCGAAGGTTCCCCAGTGGTTTGATCAGGCCGAGAGGCCATATTCGTGTCCGACAGGTTTTGAGGTTCGACCGCCATTAACGCACATTGAAGCAGCTTCTCCCGCGCTCCAGGCTTGAGGACTCCAGGTCTCCAGCTGCTGCGGAGTACGGGGAGTCTTGCGAAGGCAGCCAGCCAGCAACCTATGCAAATAGAAGCCGCAGCTGCAGAAGCCAGGCCGCGGTCTCCCAGCAGGCGCACGCGAGGAACGGTCTGCGTTTAGTCCCACATCGGTAAGCCTCACACCCGTTCCACTGTTTAAATTGATTTTGTGCAGTAGCCTTACTGCCTCAGTACACGGGGTGAGGTCCCCTTACACCCGCCCGGTTACCCGGTCTCGTCCGCGCTCACGCCCCGCGGACCTGACCCGACCCGACTTAGACTGACCTGCACTCCTCGCCCACCACGCATGCCGGTGGGCCTGGACCCGGGCTTGACCCGAACCCGATTACCCGGTAGCTCTGGGAGAGCTTTCCCAAGAGTGGTTTCAGAGAGAAAGAGAGTCGCGGGGGGGGGAGGGTAGAGTAGGTTTTGCCTCTGACGAAAAACTCTGAAGTGTGCAGGCACAGGCGAAGAAGAAGACCCGCGGAAGAAGAAGGAGCTGCACTGTAGCAAATGCATAGTTAAGTCGTCTAAGCACCGGGTCAGACGACGGAAGGTCAGCAGCCAGAGCAGGAAAGAAGGCAGGCTGAAGAAGAAAGAAGAGCAACGGCCAAAGCAGAAGAAGAAGAAAGGAAGACTTAGTAGCTGAAGGCAGAAGCTCTGCAGCCATAAAGAAGAAAAGGGAAAAGAGAAAGGGTCACCACAATTGCAGAAAAAGAAGAAGAGAGGCCAAGACAAAAACCAAGGAAGAAGAAGAAAGAGATCTGAAGAGGAGCATCACCTCTGCAGAACGAAGAAGAAGAAGAAGGAGCTCTGAAGAAAGAAAGAAGAACATCACGAGGAGAAAACGAAGAGAACAACAAATTCTTTCCCTCTCTCTTTCTTTTGTAAAAGAAACATGTATATCTCTAGAATACAACTTGCTCCCTGAGTTCGACCTCGGGAACTCTTTTATTTTCCGAGTAAAAAATTTATATTTGAAATGTTGGCAATAACCGGCTTTACTACAACGTTATAACAAACTAAAACCCGGTTGTCGAACCGATTTCAGATAGCCGTGAGAAGGTGGGTTGTTTGGAGGCATGTTTGGGTAAGTGGAGTGGCAAATAGGTAGAGGGCTTTTGATGAGGGGAGTACGGTGAAACTTGTGGACTAGTTGGCGTGGGGGATGGACGTGTGTGGTGGATGGGAACCTGTCGACGTATTCTCGATCGTGTTTTAACAATTAGTTACGTCGTAGTATAGGTGATCAACCATCGTCAACAAATAAAAGTTTTATTACTCGAAAACCTAAGTATCCGAGGTCGAACACAGGAAGCAATTGGAATTTATTACTAATCTCAAGAATGTAATTGAACATTTAATTACTTGAAATGTAATTCAAATATAAATGCATGAGTTTGAAAAGTAATTGTAGCAAAAAGAAGAAATTGGATGTCTGATGCCATGATCAGACGTCTTAAAAATATGTTTCCCTTCTTTTATTCCTCTTCTTCTGATTGTTCTTCCTTTCTTCTTCTTTCTTCTCTGCAATGCCTTGCTTCTTTTCTTTCCATTTTCTTTTGTCTTCTTTTATCTATAGTTTCTTTCTCTCTACGGGTCTTCTTCTTCCTTGGCTCTGCTTCCTTTGCTTCAGTTCCCCTCTTCTTCTGCTTGTCTTCACCTTTTACTCTTTTTCTTCTTTCTTCTTCAGTTCTTCTTCTCTTTTTCCTTTGCCTTTTCCTTTTCTTCTCTTTTTCCTCTGTGAAGCCTTCCTTCCTTCTGCTTCTGCTAGCAGCGGCTAAGTGTTGGCTTCTTTTCTTCCTTCTTCCTTCCTTCCCTGCACAAACCACAACAAAGCAAAACCTAACCCTCTACCCAAACCCGCGCGTCTCTCTCTGTGTTAACCACTCTTCAGCACACTCTCCCAGAGCCAGGTAAATGGGTCGGATCTCGTGCCTAGGTCCAGGCGCACCGGCATGAGGGTGGTGCACGAGGAGTGCTCAAGGCAGTGTCAGGTCAGGTCACCATATCCGTGTGGTCAAACCACGGATGAGGTGGTAAGATAGGTGAGGCACCTCACCCCAAGTGCATTCGGAGGCAATGAGCCCATATCACAAAAATGTTATAAATTACTCCAGTTCTTTGTGAGTTAATGATGTGGGACTAATACCCACTGCCTTCTCTCACGCACGCCTGCAGGAGTCCATCCTTCAATTGCCATAGCTGCGAACTTTGCAGCGCCTCTTGCTGGAGCAGAAGTCTTCGCAATACCTCCCCGAGTCAGCTGCTCCTGGAGCCTTGCAGTCCTGCAACCTGGAGCAAGCTTGGAGCTTCTTCAAGTTGCAGCTAATGGCGACCGAGGCGTGAAACCTGTCGGACATGAAAAGAGCCTCGCGGCTTAATCAGATCACCGGGGGACCTTCATCGTGTCACGACGAAGGTGAGGAGCTTGGTGGCAGGCCGTGGGGCGGCCTAGGCGTGTGTGCCTGGGTCACCCTATGGCCAGACGGGTGGGTGTGTTTGGGGAACTGTTGTGGAGGTGTAGAGGGACTGTGGACATATTCAGTGAGGTGAGGCGGAGGTTATACGATGGTCATCGAGGCATGTGTGGTTGCAGAGCGATGGGAGCGTCTCGTCGGAGGGTCGCCGGAGATGAGGAAGGTGGTGGTGAACAGTGGCGGTCGAGGGATGTTTGATGAAATAAAATGAGGGAGATGAAAGAGGGGATAGAGAAGAATAGTTTTGACCTAAATAAAGGGACGAAGGGGATGAGGAGGCGGACGGCAGTACCTACTATCGCCGGAGAAGAAGACATCCAGTGGACGAAGACAGCGGCGACAACGGGGCTAGGGCAGCTCGCGCGGGTGTTGCGCGACGCGGAGGAGGATGAGGAAGACGACTCTGCCATAGGTTTTGTGGCAGAGCGACAAGGAAGAGGAGGGGGGCTCATCGGAGCTCGCTGGACCCCTTGTCCAGAGAAGGAGAGGAATTTGAGGTGGAATCCCGGCCAAGTCGAGCTGAGGAGGTGCGGCCGGAGTTGGGCTTTAATTTATAGGTGCTGGCCATGCTTCTGGTGCATGGAGGGCACGCCTTCTGTCACCGACGTCTCACCGGAGATGGAAGGTAATTAGATACCCAAATCTCTCATGCGTTCACACGAGAGATTGGGTGCAAATCAGGGGTCGTGATCGATCTCAAATGGAAGGGGATTCCTCAAAGAATCTCCCTTCCAATTCTGGAAGGAGATCTCTAAGGGATCAGAGAGTATTCCCTCTCTAATCCTCACCAGAGCAGGATCTCTCCCCAATAATGGCATAGGGACCTGATTGTAAGATTGGCGAGGAAGCTAGGGGGTTCTATGTGATGGTTTTCAAAAGATAGGGACCAAAATGTGATTGGGTGTACTAAATTGCAAAGTAGGTCAAGATGACCTCCCCTTAGGTCCAAATTTTGGTACAAACATAATTTGAACCTAATGAATCCAATGGTGAAGTTGTATTTTATGTTTGACCACGTTTGACTGGATATTTTGCGTAAAAACCCAAATTACGTCAATTGATGACCTAAGACCCTAATCTAGGGCAAACTAGGTTCCAAAGGCCAAATTGAATGTTGTAAACCCTAAGGGATATTTTTCCATGATTTTTATAGGGTTTACTTTATTTTTATCCTGACTGAAACCTTGTTGAATTAAGCAGGTCTGTTTTAGGGTTACAAGATGTCATTTAATCCCTGGATTGCACATGAACCCATTTCTGATTGAATCAACCCACTTTTTATCTCATTTAGACCATTTAACCTATGTTTTGTCTCTGAGAAATCCCATTTATGTACTGCAATGGTAAAATTACAGTTTTAACCTTTATTTCATGTTTTCTTCTCAGAACACTTATTCCTCCAATTAAGCCTTTTTCTAGGTCATGTAGGAACTTTTATTCTCTTTATTAGGTTAAAATGGGCTAGTTATGACTCATGATGAGGCTCTCATCATACCCCCATGCCTAGCTTTTGCTAGTCTCTTAGCAAAATTTCTAGGTTTTAACTTCTGTTCTAAACCCTATCTGTCATCAATTATGATAAGTGCTTCTCTTTTTCTTTTTGTGATTAGGTCTGAATGCCGACAATAGGCCTAGGGGTACTCAAGTACCAACCAAAATTCGGACCTGACCTGATTTAGCCTCAGTCCTCTGAAAAGGTTTCTAAGGCCCACAGAAACTAACCTAGGGTTTATTGGACTCCACGGTTAAAGCACCCATGCTTGAGACATTTTTAGCCTAGGTTCAGTTTGCAGTGCATTTTTGTAAGAGCGAGATAGAAGATTTATTTGTTTGGAGAGCTTTTCTCTCTCTATTTCTTTTTATTTCTAGCTTTGGATTAGCTTCTCAACACGGTCTGTATCAGAATCCTCGTCCCCATCATCAATCCTCAAGGGTCCCTGGCTATCGAGATTTCGAGATAATCCTACCCATGGCGTTCCGTGGCCGAATTCAGACCTTGGCGATCGACATTTCGTGATAATGCTGCCCATAGTATCTGAACCAGCAGAGTGGTTACATGCCCCCAGTATGATATTTAAATATCCTAAGAGAAGCACCGAGGAGATGATATGTTGTTATGCATCTTCGAGGGGAATTTCCCACCTCTCCGTGTCGGGAACTCGTCTAAATCAACTTATTTTGATCGGCCACTCCTAATCTAGGTGACTTTTTCAGAACATTAAACGCTTTTGCGTGATTTTGATATTTGGGTGCACTGAACCAGACTGTGTGTGAATTGGGGTGCCTAGGTTACCGAATCCCGCAAACTGAAGGTCAATTAAGGAGGCTGAATACTTCCTAAGGCTTAGACCTAATACTTAAGCTTTGTATTTTCCCTAACCTCTTGAGGATTATCTAGATTTTAGCAGATACGTGAATTTTTAATCTAAAGAATCTAGCCCAAGAGGCCTAAGACCAGCATTCTTGTCAATCTATTTTTATGTCTCCTTAGCACTTTTCTTTTCATTTTTCTCTTTTCTTGGTCCGGTCTAGAACTTCAGTTAATCCCTTAATCTCTTACTAATGACTACCACTTTTTTCTTTTTCATTTTGTGCTCCTTTTGTCAGTTTTGCTCTTTTTCTCCTCATAATTATGTGGCTCACAAAATTTCCTCCCTCCCCCATTTTTTTTTTCTTTTTCATAATTTTTCAATTTTTTGTGTTTTTTGACATATGTGAATTTTTTTGTGTGAGAATCCTTTTGATTTTTTTCTTCGTTCTGTATGTATGCACTTTATGACTGCCCCTGCTTAAGTTTTGCAATGTCCTCATTGTAAACGGAGGGTGTGAAATAGTGTTAAGGTCAGGGACATAGAACAGGATACATCGGGTGGGTGAATGAGTCGGAAATGATTGATGTGAATGATTTCAAGCTCTGGTACGTGTACCAGAGGTGATTCGTACCAGAGGTGGGATCAACTGTCTAAAGCTGAACTCAAGGTGCAGTGGACGTGGAGTACAGACGGATAATTAGATGGGTCTCTATTTTTGGAATGACGGGTTGCCTCCCGTTAAGCGCTAAATTCAATGCCTTCAGCCGAGCGAAAAATGGGGTGGAGAGGGAGTGATCAAATCAGCAGAATTTTGTGAAACAAGCACCTTGATTAAAAGCCTGGTTGGTCCCACCAGGTGCTTGTTAAGATCAGTAGGCTGATGATGCAGCCCAAACCCAATAAGTTTGGTGGGTTGATAGATGTAGATCAACAGATGCGGAACCCACCATATGCAATGTGATTTAGATGGATATGGAAGTGAAAACTCAGGTTCGGGCTGAGTCGAATCAGCCTGGTCAGAGTAGGGTTCCGAAAAATAATTAGTGTTTGGTATGGAATCCCTACAGGGGTGATCAAAGAATGATGGCTCCTGTTTTTCGGTCTGATCAATACCCGATACCTAGTATAGATATGGAGTTGAATCATCTGCAAACGGCTCAGTGAGAGGTGAATCGGAATAGAAATTGAGTCCGGTTGCAAGTCGAGGTAGAGAATGGGTTTTCATTGGTTCTGTATATATGGAGCAGGTGGCTTTAAAGAGAATTGGCTTGTTATAATCAGGAAGCATATTTCCTCCGATGATATGGTCAGATTCGAAATCGTCGGAGAGTTTGCAAAAATCAAAATCTGAATGAGATTCAAGATCATGAGATCCACCACAGAGTAAATCAGATGTTGTAGATTCAGCAGCCTGCCTAGGGTCTAGCCTAAATGTTAATTCTGAGCTTAAAAAGGTGTCCCTATCTGGTAGAGGCTCAGGTTCTAAGCTAGTAGGGAAGACCCAATTGAAACCCCACTCGTCCAACTCCTCAGTTTCTGTATCGTAGATTGGCATGACTTCCGAAAAATCGATTAGTTCCTTTGAGGATGTTGGCGAGGGATATTCATCAAATAGAGGCCCAAAATCTTCATTAAAAGATTGATCTTCTTCATATGGGGCCTTGAAATCTTCACAATGGGTTTCAGATCTAGATTCTGCGCTTAGGATGTGGGTTGAATTACTAGAATCTAGGTCTGAATAACCTTCGAGGGTCACCTTATCAAAATCAGGGACGGAATTTACACCCTCTAGAGGTTCAATTCTACTCTCATACTTGCAGGAGTTTTGGGATTCTAGAATGGGCTCAACATGGTATTTTCTTGCATTTGGAGCTTCCCAACCTTCTTCAATATCAGGCACATTATATTCTATCTGGGTTGGGAATCCACAACCATTTTGTGCCTCAAACCTGAGATCAGATTGATCCTCGTTGTTTTCCCAAAATGGTTCATCCTCTGTTTGTGGTATATATGGGTACTTTTGGTCAATAATTTATTTTACTAATCTCATTATCTCTTCCCGTTTTTCAACATCATCTTGGTGTTGCTTCCAAAGTCGAGGATTTGTCATACATTGAAGGTATTCAAGATTGTGCAATTTTTCTATCTTAATGTATCCAGTAATGAGCAAGTCACGGGTTGATCCTTTTATAGCTTCTACTAATAGTACTTGGGCACAAGTTATGATAAATGTTGTGGTTGTTGGGACATCAACCTGAATGTTTTCTACTGGTGTTGAGGTTTCTTCTTTTTCATAGAATTTCAGGGCATCCTCAATCATCCTATCTCTCATGGATCTCCGATATTCAGGTTTCTTGAATGGGAGTCCTAAGTGGTTTGGGTACATATTTGGATCAGGTGGTGGAGTCAAGATGTAGAATCAAGTTATGAAGCGATTAGATCTGAATAACGAGGCCCACTGAAAATGTGTGTGTGCTCCAAAGAGAAAAGATGAGGGACTAGAGATGTTTTTGACCCAATTAAGACACCCAAAGATGTTTGGATGACTATGGAGGTTCGAGGCGGATGGTACCCCTGGATCAGAAGATCGTCCACCAGAGAATTACCTGGGCAGCCAGAGAGGGAAAGTCCCGAAAAGACCCCTACACGGTAGAGCATCCCCACGGGTTACAGGGTTTCCCCCACCCGACCTCTCTTGTCACTGAGATTCCAGGTAGACCAGAATGGGGACCTTGACCTCTTAAGTCTACCACTTTTATTTCAAAGGTGCTTTAGGGTTCTCACTTGAACTTTAGATGTGTTGATGTTGTGACCTAATTTGGAGGTTGGTTGACCCAAGTGGTCAACTTCACCTGACCTATCCTATACATGGCAGAATGATTCTAGGCTTGGAGCCTAGTGATCACCCTGATTTGACTCCCAGGTTATTAGGTCCAAGATTTTAAGATTCAAGTGATTTTAGAGCTCAATTTTTCTTAGGGTTTGTCTTGTTTATATCTCTTCAATCAAGGGCTTGGGTAGCATACTGATGCGGGAGGGTTTATTTCCTTTTATGCAGGCATGTGTGACTAGCACTCCAAGATCCTACTGTAGAAACCCTAATTTGGTTCTATTTCCAACCCTCCTTTTCACAAGAATTCTCTTTGGACTTTAAAAGCAAGAAGTGTGCTGTTCGCTGAGATTAAGCGTGATTTCTATTAGGCACATAAATTTGTGGGATAGAATCTAAAAAAAATCGCTCCAACTTCAAGAAGATTCGAAAAATTTTCGTGAAATCAAGAAACGTTTGCCTTAAAGATGGTGATTAGTATAAAAAGAAGGTAATTGATTCCTAAATTAATTTCTTCCTCTTGCCTTTCAAAGCTTAGGGGGTAGTTTAAGGAAGAAAAGAAATTACTTGCCCTGGAGTGGTTGACTTGCAGGAGGGATTTTCTTGTGAAATACCTTGCAAGATCACAACAAAGCAAAGTAGGGCAAGTTAGTATTCAATATGATAAAAAGAATGTAGAGACTAGTGATAAATTATGCATTGCTCCTCGGCAACGGTGCCAAAATATTGACGTATTCTCGATCGTGTTTTAACAATTAGTTACATCGTAGTATAGGTGATCAAGCGTCATCAACAAATAAAAGTTTTATTGCTCGAAAACCTAAGTATCCGAGGTCGAACATAGGAAGCAATTAGAATTTATTACTAATCTCAAGAATGTAATTGAACACTTAATTACTTGAAACGTAATTCAAATATAAATGCATGAGTTTGAAAAGTAATTGTGGCAAAAAGAAGAAATTGGACGTCTGATCCCATGATCAGACGTCTTAAAAATATGTTTCCCTTCTTTTATTCTTCTTCTGATTCTTCTTCCTTTCTTCTTCTTTCTTCTCTGCAGTGCCTTGCTTCTTTTCTTTCTATTTTCTTCTATCATCTTTTATTTGCAGTTTCTTTCTCTCTACGGCTCTTCTTCTTCTTCCTTGGCTCTGCTTCCTTTGCTTCAGTTCCCCTCTTCTTCTTCTACTTGTCTTCACCTTCTACTCTTTTTCTTCTTTCTTCTTCAGTTCTTCTTCTCTTTTTCCTTTGCCTTTTCCTTTTCTTCTCTTTTTCCTCTGTGAAGGCTTCCTTCCTTCTGCTTCTGCTAGCAGCAACTAAGTGTTGGCTTCTTTTCTTCCTTCTTCCTTCCTTCCCTGCACAAACCACAGCAAAGCAAAACCTAAACCTCTACCCACACCCGCGTGTCTCTCTCTCTATGTAAACCACTCTTCAGCACGCTCTCCCAGAGCCAGGTAAACAGGTCAGACCTCGCGCCCGGGTCCAGGCGCATCGTCGTGAGGGTGGTGCACGAGGAGTGCTCAGGGCAGTGTTGGGTCGGGTCGCCAGATCTGTGTGGTCAAACCATGGATGAGGCGGTGAGATAGGTGAGGGACCTCACCCCAAGTGCGTTAGGAGGCAGTGAGCCCATATCATAAAAATGTTATAAATTACTCCAACGCTTTGTGAGTTAACGATGTGGGACTAATACCCACTGCCTTCTCTCACGCACCCCCACAGGAGTCCATCCTTCAATTGCCACAGCTGCGAACTTTGCAGCACCTCTTGCTGGAGCAGAAGTCTTCGCAATACCTCCACGAGTCAGCTGCTCCTGGAGCCTTGCAGTCCTGCAACCTGGAGCAAGCTTGGAGCTTCTTCAAGTTGCCGCTAATGGCGGCTGGGGCGTGAAACATGTCAGACATGAAAAGAGCCTCGCGGCTTAATCAGATCACCGGGGGACCTTTGTCGTGTCACGGCGAAGGTGAGGAGCTAGGTGGTAGGCCGCGGGGCGGCCTAGGCATGTGTGCCTAGGTCACCCTATGGCCGGACGGGTGGGTGTGTTCGGGGAATTGTTGTGGACGCGTAGAGGGACTGTGGACGGGCGAAGATTATTTAGTGAGGTGAGGCGGAGGTTATGCAATGGTCGGTGAGGCGTGTGGGGCTGCGGAGCGATGGGAGCGTCTCGCTGGAGGGTGGCCGGAGATGAGGAAGGTGGTGGTGAACAGTGGCGGTCGAGGGATGTTTGATGAAATAAATTGAGGGAGATGAAAGAGGGGATAGAGAAGAATAGTTTTGACCTAACTAAAGGGACGAAGGGGACGAGGAGGCAGACGACAGTACCTGTTGTCGTCGGAGAAGAAGACGTCTAGTGGAGGAAGATGGCGGCGACGATGGGGCTAGGGCATCTCGTGCGGGTGTTGCGCGACGTGGTGGAGGATGAGGAAGATGGCTCTGCCACTGGTTTTGTGGCAGAGCAATGATGAAGAGGAGGGGGGATCGCCGGAGCTCGCTGGACCCCTTGGCCAGAGAAGAAGGAGAGGAATTTGCGGTGGAATCCTAGCCAAGTCGAGCTGAGGAGGTGCGGCCGGAGTTGGGGTTTAATTTATAGGTGATAGCCGTGCTTCTGGTGCGTGGAGGGCACGCCTTCTATCACCGACGTCTCACTGGAGATGGAAGGTAGTTAGATACCCAAATCTCTCGTGCATTCGCATGAGAGATTGGGTGCAAATCGATGGTCGTGATCAGGCTCAGATGGAAGGGGATTCCTCAGAGAATCTCCCTTCCAATTCTGGAAGGAGATCTCTGAGGGATCAGAGAGTATTCCCTCTCTAATCCTCGCCGAAGCAGGATCTCTCCCCAATAATGGCGGAGGGACCTGATTGTAAGATTGGTGAGGAAGATAGGGGGTTCTATGTGATGGTTTTCAAAAGATAGGGACCAAGATGTGATTGGGTGTACTAAATTGCAAAGTAGGTCAAGATGACCTCCCCTTAGGTCCAAATTTTGGTATAAACCTAATTTGGACCTAAGGAATCTAATGGTGAAGTTGGATTTTAGGTTTGACCACGTTTGATTGGATATTTTGCATAAAAACTCAAATTAGGTCAATTGATGAGCTAAGACCCTAATCTAGGTCAAACTAGGTTCCAAAGGCCAAATTGAATGTTCTAAATCCTAATGGATATTTTTCCATGATTTTTAGAGGGCTTACTTGATTTTTATCCTGATCGAAACCTTGTTGAATTAAGCGAGTCTGTTTTAGGGTTACAAGATGTCATTTAATTCCTGGATTGCACATGAACCCATTTCTGATTGAATCAACCCACTTTTTATCTCATTTAGACCATTTGACCTATGTTTTGTCTCTAAGAAATCCTGTTTATGTACTGCAATGGTAAAATTACAGTTTTAACCTTTATTTCATGTTTTCTTCTCAGAACACTTATTCCTTCAATTAAGCCCTCTTCTAGGTCATGTAGGAGCTTTTATTCTCTTTATTAGGTTAAAATGGGCTAGTTATGGCTCATGATGAGGCTCTCATCAGAACCGTCGCCAGAGTGGTCGCTGGAGATGGAGGGGATGAAGGTGAACGGTGGTGTCGAGGGTTTGTTTTTGGGTTTTTGGGGTGTAAAACTAACCTAAGATGCTAAACTAACTAAACTAACCCTAATCTAATAGATGAAGGGGAAGGATTGGCAACTAACATTGGAAGGCCGGCATTGTGGAAGAAGGTGCTCCGGTGAGGGTGGACGGCGAGGAAGCATGGGAAGGAACAATCCTGGCTTTGGCACACCAGGCACAGACGAAGGAGACGAAGGTATTGGCGCTCCCAAGTTGGTGGTTGGGAGGCCGAAGATGATGAAGGAAGAGGCTCACCGGAGCTAAGGTGGAGTAGGGCCAGAGGTGGAGTTTTGAAGAGGGTTTTGGCACCAAACCTTGCTGAGAAGAATGGGCAGGCCTTGGGGATCCTTATATAGGCCTCAAGGAGCGGTTAGAGCTTGGAAGGCTTGTCAAAGTTGGAAATCCAATTCTTTGAAGGATTCGTTGGGCAATTTTCGGGACTTCGGATCTAGCTAAAAAGGAGGCTAATTTCTTGACGAATTCCCCTTTCAAATGTGTGAAGGATTTGTCAAGAAATCCAAGAGATCTTGCCAAATGAAGCTCGTCAGAGTTGTAGGATTAGGATTCTAGGGGAGGTAGGGACCTATTTGAATAAGAAAAAGAATCTGGGGGGCTTTTTATGAGAAATTCAAAAGCTGAGGGGCTATTTGAGATAAAGAAAGTCACACTTGGACCAAAGTGCAAACTAGGTCAAGATGATCTTAGATTGGATCCAAATTTTTTTAAAACCTAATTTGGACCTAAGGAATCCAATGGTGAAGTTAGATTTCGATTTTGACTTAGTTTGACTAGGTAATTTATGCAAACATCCAAATTAGGGTATAGGTCTGTCTGTGACATTGTTTTAGGTCAAATTAGGTTTCAATGGTCAATTTGAAGGTACCAAACCCTAGAGAATAATTTTTTATAATTTTTAAAGGATTTAGGTAAATTTTATCCTGACCAGAACCTCAATAGATTAAGCGGGTCTATTTTAGGGTTTCAGATGTCATTTAAATCCTGAAATACGCGAAAACCCTTTTCTATTTGTACAGACTCACTTGTTAGACATTTAAGACCATTTGACATTTATTTAACCGTAAGAAATCCCATGATTGTTCTACAGTTGAGATATACTGTTAAAACTACAGTTTTACCCCTATTTTATTGTTATTCTCTAAGAATGGATTTGTAGTGAATTATGTCTATGGCAGTTATGTAGGGGCATTTATTCTTTGATTATGACTATTTAAAGCTAGATATGTCTGATGATGATGCTATCATCAGTAGCTCGGAGAAGGATAAGAATCAAGATTATGGTGTCTAGGGTTAGACCCTGAACACGGAGGTCCAGAACTGTATCCCCAATCAGGATTATCCCAACTAAAAGATGAATGAGAATAAGTATAGTTGGAATAACAATCATTTTGGGAATAAGTAGTGGTAGGAGTGGAGTGGGAATAGGATGTAGAAGGATCCATGACAGAATGGGAGGAAGAAAGGTGCCCTACAATACAAACAAACAAACCTGTCCTTAAGTGGGCTAGCCTAAAGACCTATAGACTCCCATAACCTATCTTGAGATAAAGAAATGATTTGATCTACTTCTTTCCGATCAATCCAACCAGTTAGAGGGAGGGACTGGGGAGAAGGTTCTTCCTTTGGCTTGCACCTCCAGTTCCTAGTGTACCCCCCCCCCCCCCCCCCCCCCGTGATCGTTTGATTCTGCTCCCCTAGATAGACATCAGATTGAATGGTAGAAACAGACTAATCGAAAATAATCCCGGCCTGGGCTCCGAAGAGCGAGTCCAATCCTTAGAGCCAACATCTACTCTATTTTAATTAGGGTTAGGTTTGAATGTGCTTTGGAATGTGATAGGCCCTTTATCTAGGTTGTGCCCATAATGATTGATTGATATGTGTATGCATACACAACTAATGGTTTTCAAGCAAGATTACTTTTTTGGATGTGATGAATTTTAGGGTTTAAATCTTGCTTAGTAACTTTTAAGATTCAACTTTAGGTGTATTCAATCAAGTTCAGTTGGCGCACCAAGTTTTGAAAGCATAGGTGAAGATGTTTTCCTTTAAAGCTTAAAAGAATGTGGAGTGCCTGGTAAATCCCTAGAAGTTGAACGTATTTGGTAGCTACTTGATGAGTTGATTTTAGTTGAAGTGGTGCAGCCTAAACAACTCAAACAATTGGCCTGATGCATCACTTAGTTAGGCACACAAGTGGTTACCTAATCTGATTTCTACTCGATATGTGTTTGGGTGTGTGTACTGGTTCTAAAGATCGATTTACCGGTTGAGTTTGAAAATCAGAAGAGGTTGTGTACCTCTATGAGTTTTTTTTAATTTTTCTTTTATATGTGGAGGGTGAGGTGGGTGGAGGTGACAAACAAACAATCAAAAACTAACCTAAGAGCTTATAAGAACACCTAGGTTGATTTTTGTTTGTGTTATTACGTGATGGAAAGAAAACTAGTGGTTGGGAGGTGGGGGTAAACTTACAAACCATTCAATAGCACTTTACTCCAATCTACCACTTTTTCCTGTCTCAAGAGAGTACCTGCAATCACAATAAGAAAGGAGAGAAGTGAGGTAAAAGAAAAGTAAGGTGGGAAAATGCGAAAAATCAAAGAGCATCGCCTCCCAGGCAATGGCGCCAAAATGTTGTAGTGGAAATCATTGCAAACAGTTGTTGAGTTTTAAAAACCCATCGTCGTAGTTTGATTTGCGAGAAAAACTATCAACAAATAAATTTACTGAAACTTAAAAAGAAATTCTGGGTTGAACACAGGGAGGCAGACGTTTGATTAAAAATTGCGTTTGTTTTATTGTCACGAAGCAGATTAACTGGTCGAATTGAATCTAAATTAGCTATCTACTTAAAGAATAAATAATAGAAGAAAGAGAAAGAATATTACAAATAAAGAGAAAACAAAGATAGAATAAACATAGATCTCATAACCACAAGCTGATGTTCATTACAATTACAACTACTCACTACACTAGAAAGCAAGAAATCTACACTGGAAAGCGAGAAATCTACACTAGAAAGTGGTAAAAGAGAAGGTAGAGAGAAGTTATCCTCCTCGATGGCTGCTTGGAGGAGGAGCCGCAACGACGGAGCACCTGGATGAAGGTGGTGAGATGCGGGACAAATGAGAACAACGAAGGATGACAGAGAACGGGGTAAGACGACGTCGCAGCGGGATCCGCTTCCCGAACGGTGGTGAGAGGACCACCGCAGAATGCTCCACGAAGGAGGTCAGAAGGTGGAAAAATTATAATTTTAACTCTAATAGAGCATCTCAAGTTTGGGACAAGCTCTTAGAGCTTTGGAGGGGGTGAGAGAATAGAGGAAGGGACGAAGAAGTGAAGGGCATAGGTCCTTTTATGGATGAGGTTCGAGGGGCAAATGGGTCATTTTAACATCAAAACATTAATGTCAGGTCTTTAGTGACAGAATTATCCAGCACTGTTGGTTCCCCGGCAACGGCGCCAAAATGTTGAGCGCACGAATTGTTCCCCGGCAACGGCGCCAAAATGTTGAAGTTACGAACGCTATGCTAACGTGTTTGGTTTTGGAAAACCTGTCGTTGTAGCTTGAAAGCGAAGAATTCGTGTTCAACAAATAAAATTTATACCGAAAAGAATTCCGCGTCGAACATAGGGAGGCTACGTTGATCTATATTCGCAATTATATTTTTTAGGATTTTTGATAAGCAAGGCGATATAATTACAATGGAGCTATCAGACTAAAAGAAAGAGAGAGAGAGAGAGAGAAAGCGAACATGCATTCAATATTTCAACTGTTTATATAATCAAACTAAATAAAAGTTACATTAGAAAGTGGAAAATCAATTACACTATAAAGCAGGAAAATTGTACACTAGAAAAGCTGTAAATAAGAATGGGAGAGAGAAGTTATCCTCCTCGACGATTACTTCGAGGACGAGCCGGACGAGATGACGCCTGGACGAAGGAGAACGAAGTAGGACGAAGGAGGATGAAGCAAAAGAACGGGAACGGAGCAGCACACTGTCGTCGTCGCGGGATCCACTTCCGAAGGGGGACGAAAATTTAGACTTTATCTCACGAGGAGCATCCCGGGTGTAGGACAAGCTTCTCTTGAGCTTTGGAGGGGTAGAGAAGAGAAGGAAGGGATGAGAATTTCGTATGGAGGGGGTCTCCTTTTATAGTTGCAAGGAGTGGGGGCAAAATGGACATTACAACTTCAAAATAATAAATGAGGGGTCTTTAGTGACGAATAAAACCGTCTCTAAAGCCCCCAACGTGGGCGTAGCTTCCGCGCCCACGAGCGCTCGCTCAGCTGCTCATGCGCGCAACGCCTACGCACCTTCAACGATCCTCAGCCGTCCGATCGCGAGATCGAACTGCTTAAGTCGCGCCTTCACCCGCTGCATTGCGCACCCGCCTGCGTGCGATCGAGCGTTACGCGCGGGCATGCGTGAGCGCGTCATCTTGATTGAGCACGCGCTGCCGTTGGATCGCGATCGTGCAGTCGATCGAAGGCGCGCCACCGCTCCAATTTCAGCGTGGCGAGGCTCGAACGCGCGTCCCCGCTTCGCGTTAGAGCGCTCGACCAACGCGGTGGGGTCGCGTTTATGTCGAGCGCTTGACTTCAGCGCGGGCGCATCGCAGCCGTTGGATCTTGATCCAACGGTGGGGAAAGGCGAATGCGGAGACTGCCGAGATTGCTTGCAGCCATTTGGGCGGCCGAGATGGCACCACGTGGTGCCATCTTGGCCGTCCATCTTCTGGAAGTTGTAGATGGTGCCATGGATGTCGGATTGACTCGATTTTTGCGTCGTTGGGCTGTGATCGTCGATCCGAATTCATCCATGCGGTCGGATTTGTCATCTGAAGTGTGGATTTTCACCATCCTGGCCCTTGATCTTCTAGGGTTCCTGGGTCACTAACTGATGCTACGGATGCCTGATTAGGGCGATCTTGGAGTCGCTGAACTCCAATCGTCGCCCTGATCACATCCATACAGTTGGATCTTTGATCCGAGGCCCCAATAAAATGTTTGCCCTGTCCAAGCACATAAAAGGAGATAATTAACCTCCATTTTATTCAAACTACTCTAGATGCAAGATGATGCATGTTATGCAATATTTATATCATGAAATGCAATCCTATGCTTAAGAACATGCAAAAATAGACATTTTAAGTAGTGTAAATGTGTTTACATCATGCCCCCATGCCTATCTTTTGCAAGTCCCTAGCAAAAACTATATGCTATTTATAAAAGAATTAGGTTGGATTATTTGGACCTGATTTATTTTCAATCATTAAGAAAATATCTACTTAGGAACTAAACTTTTAAAGACACAACAGTGCTCGGGTATCAGCCAAAATGCAGACCACCTCAAGCCTCACCTTATTCAAAGAAAAATTTCTTTTTCTCTTTTTACTCTTTTCTAACTTTTTTGGATTTTCAAATTTTAGGGTTTAAGAGTGGCTTTCTACGACCATTCAACTCACCCAAGAGTTGATGAGAACCCTAAGTTTTAAGCATCTTATTGTGATTGTGATAGACTCGTTGACCGGCAATTAAAACGGACTTTGGATTTCTACGCCTATAGGTGACCTCAAAAAGACTTCTGCCTAAAGGTGTATCTTTGCAACCGGTAGCTTTCTCCCTACTTTTATTTTCTTTACAAGGTCAACACAAGGGTGAATCTAGTGTATATCTCCCCAGTTTATTCTACTTCTCCGCTTCTTCCTAAGTGTTTTGGGAATTTTTAGTGCATTTACTGAGCTGGGTTCTGGACAACCGGTCGATGAGCTGTTACCACCGACAACTTTCCAGCCATACTCGTGTAGGGAAGTGTGGCTTATTTCTTTTTGTTCTTTTCTCCTTTTCTTTTTGATTTTTTTTTCTTTTTTTTTTTTTAAGTAGGTGGCTTCCCTGGTCTAAGATTTACCAAAGGGCAGGAAAGAGAGAAAGGTCCAGTGACTAGGCTCTGGACAACCTACCTATGGGCTGTTACCCACGATAACTTGCCAACCATATCACCCTAGAAGGTTCATTAGCTACCCAATTTTCATTAAAATCGTCGAACAACGAGTCAGTGTAAAGAAAGTGTCTAGATGCTTAAGACTCAAAATTCCCTCAAATCAGAGGGCGGGTTGATAAGTCGTGTACTTATCACCCAAACTATGTATTCCAATTATAATAGAATTAAGATGGCGAGGACTCAAAGACAAATCCACATTTTAGTGGATACACAGGCTAATTAAGACCAAAGACCTGAAGGGTCTTTGTGTTCAGATCTTAATGTAGTATTTCCTAACATTGAAAATTTTCTTAAACCCAAATTCTCTTTCCTAATTCCAATTTTTTTTTTTAATAAAAGAAAATAAAACAAATCTACGGAATTGACGAATGAATTCAGAGATAAATATCCACCCCCCCATGCCTATCTAATGTAATGTCCTCATTGTATTAAAAAGACATAAAACAGAGTGGAAAAGCATAGAAAGCACCTGAATTGCGTGAATGTCAGGTCCGCTCCGAGATGAAAACGAAAAAGAACTGTATATGTGCTGAGTTTAGTGCCTTCAACTAGGGACACTATACAAAGAAAAGAAATGAAGAATTCACAAGTGCAGGTCAGAATTAGAATAAACAGAAGAATCCTCCGACCTGTCAACAGAGGTCCACAGATGTGGACCAGATTGTGGTGCGGACCCACACCCCATAATAGAGAAGTATCTTAGGTTTTGGATAAAAATTACCCAAAACCTAAAATCAGAATGCAAGCAGGGTCGGACCTGCGATTTATGAGGATGCAACCCAAGACCAAAAAATCGGGTTACAGAGAATTGAAGCTCAAAAGGATAATCATTGAATGTGTGCTTGAGTTTGACATCCTTGAAACAAATGTCGTAAGGGTTCTGATTTGATGGCTTCAGCTTAAAAGGAACCCTTCGACTCAATCTACCATTTCCTCCAAAATTAACTTCCCAAATCAGAACTTCCTAGCTCCTATCCTCCTCATTTAGCATATCAAATTCCAGGACCTCTTGTATATTCATCACCCCGTCTGAAATCTCCAAGTCTAAATGATGTGGCCGAATCAAAATTGACTTGGGTCTAATTATCTCAGAATTAAAATCGTCAATAAGCTCAACAGGGTGTAACTGATAATCAGGGCATTGAATTGATTCCCCCAGAAAATGCGATTCTGGATCCGTAATGTGTGCCCTAATAAGATCAGTTTCCTCAGTTATTGGGCTATTAAATGATCTATCAGATTCCTCAGGCCCAATCGTCTCACTGAAATCATGTTTAGAAAACTCGTGTGAGACTTCACAACTAGAATCTTCACCATCAAAGAAATCAGGATCCGTATCAATATATGTCCCAAAATCATTTGTCACTTTTTGTTCCAAGGAGACATACGTTTCCTCGTAACCCGGCTTAGGGATCTCAGGTGAAGAAATCATATCATCCTTAATTGGTTGTTTTAATTCAATCTGGTCAGCCTCGTAACACGTGTCCCCCCAACAGGTGCCTGAGCGGGTTCTGTCATTGGCTTTCTTGAAGAGGGTTCATCCTGGGAATTATTCCAAGATTGAATCAAAGCAACCACGAATCTCATCCTCAATTTCGCTAATTTCCCAAGTAGAAACTCACCCGGGTTCTTATCCTTAACATCCTGGAGCCAATCCAACAAAGACTTATTCAAATCATCATTCATTTCAATCAGGGGCTCCAATCTCTCAATGCAAGGTATTGGCTGAACTTCTAAAGATTGAATGATATTCCTCAAGTTAGCCAAAACCTTATCTTGAACCTGGTTAACCTGAACCAAATGAGTTGGTTCAGGGTTGGGCGGGTTTGGGCTCAATGCAGGGGAATTAACGAATTGAGATTCATTATACCCTTCCTGATAATAGGTCATTTCAGATTGTTGAAAAGATGGTGATGACCTAAAGGCAGTGAAATCAAAGGATGGGTAAGGATTGGTGTATCCTTGATTGTAGATCGTGTTAGGTTGTTCATGAAAGGAAGACGATCTATAATCGATGTAGCTCTGAGAAGGATAGAAATCAGAATCAAAGTGTTCAGGGTTAAACCCTAAACACGGAGGCCCGGAACTGTATCCCCAATTCGAATTATCCCAACTAACTGATGGTTGATTATAGTACGAGTTGGGATAATCGTCATGTTGAGGATAATTCACAACAGGAGGGAAAGAGCGGGAATGCGTGAAATATGTGGAAGGATTCATGAGACACGGGAGGAAGAAAGGTGCCCTACAATACAAACAAACAAACCTGTCCTTAATTGGGTTAGCCTACAGACCTACAGACTCCCAAAACCCGTCTTGAGATAAAGGAACGATTTGATCTACTTCTGTCTGTTCAATCCAACCAGTTAGAAGGAGGGACTAGGGAGAAGGTTCTTCCTTCGGCTTGCGCCTCCGATTCCTAGTGTACCCCCCAGCCACGATCGTTTGACTCTGCTCCCCTAGCTAGACATCAAATTGAGCAGTAGAAATAGACTAATCAGAAATAATCTCGTTCTGAGTTCTGAAGAGCGAGTTCAATCCTTAAGGCCAATGTCTACTCTGTTTTATTTAGGGCTAGGTTTGAATGTGCTTTGGAATGTGATGGGCCCTTTAAATGGGTTGTGTCCTTAATGATTGATTGATTTATGTGTGCGTGCACAACCAATGATTTTCAAGCAAGATTATTTTTTTGATGTGGTGAATTTTAAGGTTCAAATCTTGCTTAGTAGCTTTTAGGATTCAACTTTAGGTGTTTTCAAGCAAGTTTCATTGGCACACCAGGTTTTACATGCACAGGTGAAGATGTTTTCTTTAAAGCTTAAAAAGAATGTGGAGTGCCTGGTAAATCCCTAAGAGTTGAACCTAATTGGCAGCTACTTGATGAGTTTATTTTATTTGAAGTGGTGCGGCCCAAATAATTCAAACAACTGGCCACAAATGCACCACTAAGTTAGGCACACAAAGATGGTTAACCTAGAATGATTTCTACTTTTTTATGTGTTGCTTTGTGTGTACCGGTCCCACAGATCAGAATCCGGTTGAGTAGAAACAAATCAATTCGGTTAAGTGCCTTTGAATGTGGGTGTACGTTGTGTGTTTGTTGAAAATTGCCCCACAAAATTATCTTTTTATTTTTTTATTTTATATAAATGAAGGTGGAATGAATGTGAGTGAGAATCCAAACAATCAAACTATTCCTAGGATTTATACAAACACCTAGGTTAATTGGAATTTGGATTTACTGTGGCGAATGAAATCTATGGAGGGGGAAAGAATGGGGGATAACTTACAAAACCTTCCATAGCACTTTACTCCAATCTACCACTTTTGCTCGTCTCAAAAGAGTCCCTGCAATCACAATAAGAAAGGAGAGAAGTGAGGTAAATGATTTGTAAGTTACAAAACGCGAAGAGAAATCAAAGAGCGTTGCCTCCCCGGCAATGGCGCCAAAATGTTGAGCGCACGAATTGTTCCCCGGCAACGGTGCCAAAATGTTGAACGTTACGAATGCTACGCTAACGTGTTTGATTTTGGAAAACCTGTCGTTGTAGCTTGAAAGCGAAGAATTCGTGTTCAACAAATAAAATTTATACCGAAAAGAATTCCGGGTCGAATACAGGGAGGCTACGTTGATCTATATTCGCAATTATGTTTTTTAGGATTTTTGATAAGCAAGGCGATATAAATACAATGGAGCTATCAAACTAAAAGAAAGAGAGAGAGAGAGAACAAGCATTCAATATTTCAATTGTTTATATAATCAAACTAAATAAAAGTTACGCTAGAAAGCGGAAAATCAATTACACTATAAAGCAGGAAAATTCTACACTAGAAAAGTTGTAAATAAGAATGGGAGAGAGAAGTTATCCTCCTCGACGATTGCTTCGAGGACGAGCTGGACGAGACGACACCTGGACGAAGGAGAACGAAGCAGGACGAAGGAGGAAGAACTAGAAGAACGAGAATGGAGCAGCACGCCGTCATCATCGCGGGATCCACTTCTGAAGGGGGACGGAAATTTAGACTTTATCTCGCGAGGAGCATCCCAGGTGTGGGACAAGCTTCTCTTGAGCTTTGGAGGGGTAGAGAAGAGAAGGAAGGGATGAGAATTTCGTATGGAGGGGGTCTCCTTTTATAGTTGCAAGGAGTGGGGGCAAAATGGACAATACAACTTCAAAATAATAAATGAGGGGTCTTTAGTGACGGATAAAACCGTCGCTAAAGCCCCCAACGTGGGCGTAGCTTTCGCGCCCACGCACGCCCGCTCAGTTGCTCACGCACGCAACGCCTACGCACGTTCAACGATCCTCAGTCGTCCGATCACGAGATCGGACGACTTAAGTCGCGCCTTCACCCGCTACATTGCGCGCCCGCCCACGTGCGATAGCGCGTTACGCGCGGGCGTGCGTGAGCGCGTCATCTTGATTGAGCGCGTGCGGCCGTTGGATCACGATTGTGCGGTCGATCGGAGGTGCGCCACCGCTCCAATTTCAACGTGGCGAGGCTCGAACGCGCGTCCCCGCTTAGCGTTAGAGTGCTCGACCAACGTGCTGGGGTCGCGTTTATGTCGAGCACCTGACTTCAGCGCAGGCGCATGGCAGCTGTTGGATCTTGATCCAACGGCGGGGAAAGGCGGATGCGGAGACTGCCGAGATTGCATGCGGCCGTTTGGGCGACCGAGATGGCGCCACGTGGTGCCATCTTGGCCGTCCATCATCTGAAAGTTGTAGATGGTGCCACGGATGTCGGATTGACTCGATTTTTGCGTCGTTGGGCTACGATCGTCGATTCGAATTCATCCATGCGGTCGGATTTGTCATCTGAAGTGCGGATTTTCACCATCCTGGCCCTTGATCTTCTAGGGTTCCCGGGTCACTAACTGATGCTACGGATGCCTGATTAGGGCGATCTTGGAGTCGTTGAACTCCAATCGTTGCCCTAATCACATCCATACAGTTGGATCTTTGATCCGAGGCCCCAATAAAATGTTTGCCCTGTCCAAGCACATAAAAGGAGACAATTAACCTCCATTTTATTCAAACTACTCTAGATGCAAGATGATGCATGTTATGCAATATTTATATCATGAAATGCAATCCTATGCTTAAGAACATGCAAAAATAGACATTTTAAGTGGTGTAAATGTGTTTACATCAATCACTAAAGGCCTGACGTAGGTGATGTGCACGCGCGCACCGTGTGCCTCTTCTTCTCCTCTCACTTCAACGCATGCCCACATTCCTTTTACGATCGGATAAGTTAAAAGCTTTACGCCTATCTCTCTCATCGCACGCATGTGCATGTGATGAACTATGCAACGCTGCGTCATCATGTGTGTACAGTGCGGTCTTCATCTGGCGCACCATGTTGCCGCCTCCATGGCTGCTCGATGAGGATCGTGCAGTCGAATTTTGATTGTGCGTGCTCGCTGCTACCTTCACCCCCCTCGCCGCGACTCGAACTCGCGCTCGTGGGTTGAGAGGTGCGCTCAAGACCACTGCAGTGTCTCCACAAATGGTTGTAAAGAAGAATATGTGTGCGTCTCGACCGTTGGATGGCGGATGGACGGCTCAGATCACATGAGGCTGAGCTTCTTCAGGGCTGAGGAGAGAGACTGAAGATGTGGCAGCTGCTAGGCCATTGGATCATGATCCAACGGTCTAGATCGTCCACGTGTTTGAGGAAAGGGAGTCGAGCGACCTTTCTTGGACTAGTTAGGAGGCTTGGATGAACGTCCAAGATGGTGCCACGTGGCACCATCTTGGCTGTCTATCTTTTATGTCTTGTATATGGTGCCACAAATGTTAGATTGGACCAATTTTTGCACCGTTGGGCTGCGATCATTGATCTGAACCCATTCGTGCGTTCGGATTTATCATTTGAAGTGAGGATTTACACCATCTTGGCCCTTGACCTCTGATATTTCTTGGACTACATCTGATGCTACGGAAGTCCGATCAAGGAGATTTTGGAGTTGTTGAACACCAATCGTCGCCCTGATCAGATCCATACAGTTGGATCTTCAATCCGAGGCCCCGATAAGATATTGCCCTGTTACCAGACCACAAAAAGGGAAAATTAATGTAAACTTTGTGCAACCTAACCTAAATGCAGGATGATGTATGTTATGCAATATTTATAATATTTGATGCAACTCTATGTCTAAGAATGCGTAAAAATAGATAGTTTATGTGATATAAACATGTTTACATCACCGGTCCTTCCGACTTCCTTCTAGTGCATGCTTGGAAGGAGGTCATTGAACCCTTGTTTGGAAGAGCCTATTGACCATTCCTGGAGGTGGAGGTTGAGTTTTAGCCAAGTAGATCCCATGGTTGATCAACAACCACCACCCCCACCCCTAAACCAGCAGGAGCTGATTCAGAGGTAGTTGGAAGAATTATAGTAGATGCAGCAATGGTTCCAACGAATGAATGGTCAAGGCACTCGACCCTTGAAGGATTTTTATGATCCTTCAAATTATGAGGATCGTCCTGGCATTGTGATCCCCGCCGGTGATGTTGAGATCAAGCCCCAGGATTTGAGTCTAATTAAACACCACAGGCTTGACTCAGAGGATCCATTCTAACATTTGGAGGGCCTGATCACTCTGGTTCAAACCACCAAATCGCGAAATGTGGATGAAGAACAAATGCTCATGAGGCTTTTCCCCCATTCACTTAGGGATAAGGCCGCACATTGGTATCGTACCATTGGACGACCGATTGCTACCTGGACAGCTTTGAAATCGACCTTCCTGAAAAAATTCTTCCCAATTGGGTGAACCAATGCATTGTGACAGGTGACACGGATTTTACGTGGTTTGTTAAATACGTCGTTGTAACGTGCAAAATCGATCAACTCTTAAATTTATAAACCTAGATAGTGGGGTATCTAGGGTCGTCCAAGGAGGTAATATGTTTGCAAAATTAATTCTCTTGCATACAAAATAGATCTCAACTTTCTTTTTGGTCTTTTTCAATATATCATTTTTATGTTTTTGAAATTAAGGCAACATGCGAAATTATTGGCGAGAAAGTGCCTTGCACTCAATTCAATATACTACTTCTAAAGTGGCAAGTAGAGCCTCTCCCTAAGCTCACTCTAGGCAAGTGGAGGCCTAGAATAATTAGGGAGAGGGAGTGAAGAATGCTAAAAACAAAGGCATTAAAAAAAATGCAACTAAAGAAATTACAAAGAAGGCAACTAGATTAAAGAAAAAGTGTTTTACAAAAAAGCCTAGTAGATGAATGCTTCTACTACTAGAAAAATTGCAAGAAATAAAAGAAAACATAATTCCTCTAGATAGATGGTGAAGAAGAGGGCTTCTTGCTCCAAGATTGGTCTTGAAAAGAGTCCTCCAACTCCTTCCTTGCTATGCTCCGCCAAGGTGATGTCCTCCAAAGCATGGCCTAAGGGGGCGTGCCCTAAACTTCTCTCCAAGGGTGGACGTCCACCCTAGGTCCTTCTCCTTTGCCTGGCCATCCTCCATGAAGTAGAAAAGTCCTCCTCCTTGGCGTGGCCCAAGTTGAAGAGAGTGGGGAGAAGAAGGCACCAAAAGGGCTGGTGATGTGGCCCTTTAATATTCTTCTCTACTCCTTCTTGTTGGCTGTAGGTGTAGGTGGGTATAGGTAGAAAAATGCACTAATGGAGGATGGGAATTATGTGGTGGTAGGGTAGGGTATTTATAGGATGGGAAGGGGGGTGGTTATGGTGTTTTTTTGGAGGGAAATGAAGGGGTGCTTGGATATTTTTGGAGGGAAAAATGGGAGGGAAATGAAGAGGTGCCTTGGTTTTCCCTCCAAAAATGCCTTCTAGAAGGCAATTTTGGAGGGAAAAAATGGAGGGTGGAGATGGGTTTTGATGGTGGATGTAGGGTGGTGATGGAAGGGATAGTTGGCACCAAAATAAAGTAGGAGTAGGTGGTCTTTTTGCTGGAGCATAGGTAGTAGGGTAGTAGGGTAGTAGGTTTTGGTGCCATGGAGGTGGACTAGCTAAGTTAAGCAGCTTAGCTAGCTTAGCTAGTAGGGAGTAGAGTTGGAGGCATTTGGAGCTAGGGTTTTCTGGGAGAAGAGCTGGAGGTAGTCATCTTGAGCTGCACTAGAGCTGGTGGCTGCTGAAGAGAGTTGGAAGGAGCTACCTTAGCTGGCTTGGTTTGCTAGTTCCTTGCTAGCTACTAAGCCAAGCTAAAGAAAGCTGGCTTCTGCTAAAAGGAGTTGAGGTGAGCTGGGTCTAATGCTCCCGGCGAGGATCAAGCTGGGTGAGGCAGCTAAGGTATCTTAGCTCAACTGAGTTGAGCTAAGCTGAGTCCCCGGGAGCTGGACTTGAGCTTCCTAAGCTGGAATGAAGTCATCTTTAGCTGGTCGGAGTTGAGTAAAGCTGGATGTAGCTGGACCAGAGCTAGGGTGAACTCCAGTCAACTCAGTTGAGCTAGCTAGAGCTCTCTGTAAACTAATGGGAGGTGAGATGAGCTAGACTCAGCTAAGTTGAGCTGGATCTAAGCTGACTTGAGCTAGGGTAAGCTAAGATGAGCTCTCTTGAGCTGCCATTCAGCTGAGATGATCTAAATGGAGCTAAGATGAGCTAACCCTAGTTCAAGTGAGCTAGAATCCATCTATGGTGAGCTGGATCAAGCTGAGTTCCAGTTAGTCTGAGCTTCTTCTTCACCAGTTACCTTCCTGAGTGCTAGGGTTTTAGAGTTCTGACAATCTGCATATCCCTAACACTCACAAAAATACATTAAAAAGATAATAAAAAGTGCAATGCATGCCTAACCTAATTGATGCCTAAATGCAGCCCAAAAACCCATTTGCAGAGCAAAATCCTAAGAGCTAAGTTTGTTTTAATGCATAAAAATGATGACAAACTGGTGTTTATCACACCCCCATGCTTATCTTTTGCTAGTCTCTTTGCAAAACTTAAATTTTTACAAAATGGAATTTTTGGGAAATCTAATTTTTTTCTACTTTTGAGGAGAAATAGATTAAGGGACCTTGGTTGATCTAAACACAAGAGGTACAGGATTTGTTAAAGATAAACATCGAGATTTGTTTTGGATCCAACCATTAGATGAAACGGGATCAATATATCCTCCAGAAACTTCACAAATTAACCCCTTGTTAATTCAGATGACTTGAAATTTTTGTTTTTAGGATTTTTCTGGCTCATGAATCTGATTCTCAACTTGTAAAAATCCTTTAAAGCCTTGTGTCTGTGCTTGTGAAAATCCAACATTTATAGGTACATGTTAATTTATTTATTTATTCTTTCTTTTTTTTTCTCCCCCATGCTTATTTTCAACTTAGTCTTACAACAGGTGTGTCGGGATCATCATTCCTGTTACCAATCCTCAAGGGGGCTCTGGCGCCAGTACTTCGGGATAGCACTGTCCATGACACCACCTAGGAGCTCACAACCCCAAAACACAATGCGGTGTAAAGGGGCGCTCCAAGCAAACTCAAGCTCTTGCTCCGACACTATAGGTAGAGCACCGTCCAAGACACTTGAGCTGCTAAAATGCGCTTTAATGCTCCGTCTAAAGATATGAAATATAGATATGGAGCAATGTCGACGCGGTAACATGTTGACATTGCGTCCTCAAAAGAGGCATTTTCCTCCTTCTTGGTGATGGGAACTCAAACCAATGATATATTTCAAACTTTACCTAAGTCCAAAGATGGGAGTTTTTCAAATTTTTAGTTATTTTTAAGTGTTGGCTTGTGTGTGAAAATTGACACAAGAAGTTTCTCAAGACATGCAAGTTTTTGAATCAGAAGCTAAGCCAAATACTTTCCACATTACAAAATAGGATCAAGTCACCTGAACTATCATGAGTTCAGGTGGAATTTTTAGAGAAGGATATCTGATCTAGTCTCAAATAGACCCTGAAATTCTAATGATCAGATCCACATCCTCTTCCCTAGTTTGTTAAAGATTAAATCCCATAGTACCAAAAGTGAATTTTTTGACCTTAGTCCCGATTTCAAAATTTTTCCTCAAAAAGTTCTCAACATTTTTCTTTTGGGTATGCAAGCAGGAAAATAAAATAACTAAAGAAAAATGCATGTTTTTAGGTTTTGAAAATCCTAAATCGATCATCAAATTATAAAAACACCCACCCATGCTTAAGATATGTCAAGTCCTCATGCATTAGGAGGGAAAAGGGATCACCTTAGTGAAGAACGGTCGGGTTTAGGATGATCAAAACCTTGAAAAAGAAGAAAAAGGAAAGCAGGAAAAAAAATGATGGGTTACCTCCCATCCAGTGCTGTCTTTTACGCCATTCAACCGGGCGTGAAGGTATGCATGGAAGACGGGAAATCATGTAAATAGTTGGACACTTGAATGTCTTTAATAAAAGTGTCTTCCTCAAGATCCCTAAAAAGATGAGTGGTAAAGATAAAGGGATCAAAATAAAATAGAGAAATGGAAAAAGGACCCGGGTCTGGCCATGGTTTGAATTGATGATGAAAGCCAAACTCAAGTGGATCAGGTGGTAGGTCCAATAGAAAAGGGAGGGGAAAGGAGTTAGTGAGATGCAGAATGGGTGAAGTTAGTGTGGATATTTTTGGTGAAAAAATAGGAAGATGAAAAGGGGGAAAGTCAAACCCTAGTTGATCTGGAAAGTCTTGGACCACATAATTATCCTTAGAATAAGAATCAATAAAATCTAGATCAATAGTAGTCAAAGGTGAATGAGATTTGATCAGCATAGACTTCTTAAATACTGCTTCCATTTTATTATCAGTGTCCTCAAAAATTTTGTGATCAATGGACCTCTTGGAAGCTTGAAATAAATCTAATGAGAAGGTCTGGTTACTGCAACTTATATTCATTTTCCCAAAATGAGAATTGATATTAGCTGTTGCCATAGTCAGAAAAGGTCTTCCAATGATGGCATTAATGAGAGCCTTAGGTACCTTTATGTAAAGGACCAGAAAATTTATCGGAAATAGACAATTCTGGACCTTGATGATACTATCCTCAACAACTCCCCACGGTTGAATGGTAGATCGGTCTTCCAATTGAAATTGAACCTTAGTAGGTTTTAAATCACTGAATCGAAATTCCTCAAATAAGGCCGGGGGATGAGATTACTAGAGGTACCTAAGTGGAGAGGGGCGCGAAAAAAAATGGTGGAGTTATGACGACTGAGATGAGTTATGTGCCCTGGTCCTTTTTTGTGAAAGGCAGCGTACTCTGAAAAACTGAGCTGGCTGTCTTTGAAAGGACCAACCTTTCTAGATTCTGATCATGCCCATTTGAAGTAAATTTTTTAGAGGCATGGGGAGAATCTAGGAAGGGAATATTCCTCTCGACTTGCACAAATAAGTCCAAAGGATTATGGTCAGAGGACTCTGGTTTTGGATTGTTGGATTGCAGTTTTTGAGAGTGGGAAATACGGTTTGAATCAGGTGTTTTTGGGATTTCTTTTTCTTCTTCCTTATTGAGGTTAGGGGAGTCAATCTTCATTGGTTGAGAATCAGTTTCATCATTTGAATGTGAAGGCCTTAAATCCATGGTGGTTTCCTCACTCCTCAAAGTCTCTGCATACGCATCTTGGTGATCACTGGGAGGAGGTGGGGGGGCCTGATTTTGATAGAAATTTGGTTGGTGTTGCGATATTGGGTTAATAGGAAGCTGAACCATGTGGTTCTGATGTTGGTATCCACCAGAGTGTTGGTTCCTGGGATTAATAAAGTTTGGTGTGGGTTGGGAAGGTGAGTGTCCTGCAGGTCTTTGAGTCGGAATATCCCCAATTTGATCATTGAGATTGTTAATAAGATGGGTTGTTTCCTTTGTTTTTCTTTGTAACTCCTGCAGGGTTTTCATCATCTGGGCATTAATGTCTTTTTGAGATTGCCCAGATTGATAAGTCTGATTTGAACCATACCTCCAAATGGGCTCTGTTGTTGGTGTGGAACCAGGTTGGTCCAGTAGTGAGCCGGATAATTCCCCCCATTAGAGGAATTTTTCAATTTCTCCTGGAAAGTAGGGACATTTTGGGTGGGGTGATGATTGGGATAAACATAATTCCCTATTGAACCATAGAAAGACTCAGAATAATAATTATACTCAGCATGGGATTTATGCAGATTTTCTCTCTTGCGGGTGTTAAAAGGGGTGAGATGTGGAACGTGTGGAGCTTGGGCAGGTGTGGTAGGACTCCCTTGGTTGGCTAGGTTTGTTAAATCCTTATGCAACTGTTATTGCTCAACTTGTAGCTAAGCCATGATAGAGTAGAGATTAGGTGGAGGGGCCTGATTAAGTAGCTCCTGGGTGGGAAAATAGGGGAAAGAAAAATTAGCATGCAGGTTAGAGGACCAATTTTGATATTCCATTTTTAAAGAAGAGGAAGAATGCAGGAAAAGTCCTTTTTTGGGGAGTCAAAATCAAGTGGTCCCTTCAACTGTAGAGTTTTGGACCACCGTCTGTGAAAAATGGAAGAAATGGTAGGGGAGGAGAAGAGATTGGGATGAGAGAAGTGTGCACACAAGCAATCAAATTCTAGACCTAACTTAATTGTGACTCCCTAGAATTTAACCTAAGACTTGGTCTACTTAAGAAATAAGTAATCAACAGTGAATACCCGTTCTGTCAACAAATCTAGCCAAGTTGCTTAAGGGGAGGTTTAGGCCCAAGCATTTCCTAGGAAAATCCCCAAGTGCTTGTACAAACCCGCACCTGGTCGTTTGACACGGCCCCTCAGCCTGAACACCAAATATAGATGGCAGAATTGGTATTAACTAGAGAAAACTTAAGTCCTATATAGCAAGCCTAAATTGATGAAACCTTAGGGGTCAAATTGCTACAAATTTTAGTTAGGACTAGGATATTATAGTGCACACAGAATGTGGAGGCTGTTAATTAGGTTGTTGCCCTATTATTTTAATTTTTTTAGTGTGTGTGCAAGAATTGGAAAGTGGCTCCAATCAAAAAGCAAGTTGTCACACAATTTCTTATATTTTTGCCTTTTAGGATTTGATTTAATTAAATGTGTTTGAGGGTTTTTCTTTTTAAATTTTCAAACAAGTTTGAAACTCCACAATGAAAGGAAAAACAAGTTGTATTGGTGATGGTTAATTTCCTTTAATGTGAGTCTCTAAAAAGAAAGAAAGAAACCCTAAGTCAATTATCCCTAAGACAGAAAATTACTATCAATGAATTAATTTTAGGCTTTCTTTATTAAGTAGTGGTCCAAACAAGTCAAACAATACCACTACTTTGAATAAAATCAAACAAGGATTCCAAAAAATATTTTTGCAAGATTTTAGGAATTTGTTTGATAATTATTTTGAATTTTTAATTGTACTAGTGTCAAAGTCCAAAAATGATACCTGTGGGTATTTTAGACTTTTTAGTATTAGCACTGACCTCAGAAAATTTTTATGATTTTATATAATGTGTAAAATTTAACAAGGATTCCGACAACCTAAATTTCACAAAAATTGAATGAGTACAAAAATTCTAAAATTCGCAGACAGTAGCAAAATAGGAAGATTGGAGGGTGTGACCCCTCTACAGTCTACGAATTTTTAAAAATTAAATATAAATCCAATTGATATGAAATTTGGAAAAAATGTTCCCAACTTAATTTGAAATCATTGTATGAAATTTTATGATTTTAGGAGCCTGTGGTGTTAGTAATCCATTTTTCAAGTCCGGACAGAAATCTGGACCCGAAAAATAGAATACCAATACTTGCAATGGAGTGGTGTTAAAGAAGCATTTAAGCAAGCAATGGATTTTAAAATGCACCACTCCACTTAATAAAGTTTTTTAGGGTCCTGAAAGCCAAGTTTAGTGTATTTTGGTAGTTTTTAACTAATTATGTGACCAGAAAGAGGAACCGACCTGAATTTCGCAGGAAGAAAAGGAACATTGAGCTCTCGCTTCCAGATTCATGCTTTCTTCCTGCAATAGTTCCTGCACACACGAAAGAGAAGAAAGAGAAGGGGATGAGATCTACTTCAAGAAAGAGGGGAAAGAATAGCAAAGCCATGCCTCCCCGGCAACGGCACTAAAAAGTGACACGAATTTTTCGCAGTTTGTTAAATACGTCATTGTAACGCGTAAAACCAATCAACTCTTAAATTTATAAACCTAGATAGTGGGGTGTCTAGGGTCATCCAAGGAGGCAATATGTTTGCAAAATTAATTCTCTTTCTTACAAAATAGATCACAACTTTCTTTTTGGTCTTTTTCAATATATCATTTTTGTGTTTTTGAAATTAAGGTAGCATGCGAAATTATTGGGGAGAAAGTGCCTTGCACTCAATTCAATATACTACTTCTAAAGTGGCGAGTAGAGCCTCTCCCTAAGCTCACTCTAGGCAAGTGGAGGCCTAGAATAATTAGGGAGAGGGAGTGAAGAATGCTAAAAACAAAGCCATAAAAAAAAATGCAACTAAAGAAATTACAAAGAAGGCAACTAGATTGATGAAAAAGTGTTTTACAAAAAGCCTAGTAGATGAATGCTTCTACTACTAGAAAAATTGTAAGAAATAAAAGAAAACACAATTCCTCTAGATAGATGGTGAAGAAGAGGGCTTCTTGCTCCAAGATTGGTCTTGAAAAGAGTCCTCCAACTCCTTCCTTGCTATGCTCCGCCAAGGTGATGTCCTCCAAAGCATGGCCTAAGGGGGCATGCCCTAAACTTCTCTCCAAGGGTGGACGTCCACCCTAGGTCCTTCTCCTTTGCCTGGCCATCCTCCATGAAGTAGAAAAGTCCTCCTCCTTGGCGTGGCCCAAGTTGAAGAGAGTGGGGAGAAGAAGGCACCAAAAGGGCTGGTGATGTGGCCCTTTAATATTCTTCTCTACTCCTTCTTGTTGGCCGTAGGTGTAGGTGGGTATAGGTAGAAAAATGCACTAATGGAGGATGGGAATTATGTGGTGGTAGGGTAGGGTATTTATAGGATGGGAAGGGGGGTGGTTATGGTGTTTTTTTGGAGGGAAATGAAGGGGTGCTTGGATATTTTTGGAGGGAAAAATGGGAGGGAAATGAAGAGGTGCCTTGGTTTTCCCTCCAAAAATGCCTTCTAGAAGGCAATTTTGGAGGAAAAAAATGGAGGGTGGAGATGGGTTTTGATGGTGGATGTAGGGTGGTGATGGAAGGGATAGTTGTCACCAAAATAAAGTAGGAGTAGGTGGCCTTTTTGCTGGAGCATTGGTAGTAGGGTAGTAGGGTAGTAGGTTTTGGTGCCATGGAGGTGGACTAGCTAAGTTAAGCAGCTTAGCTAGCTTAGCTAGTAGGGAGTAGAGTTGGAGGCATTTGGAGCTAGGGTTTTCAGGGAGAAGAGCTGGAGGTAGTCATCTTGAGCTGCACTAGAGCTGGTGATTGCTGAAGAGAGCTGGAAGGAGCTACCTTAGCTGGCTTGGTTTGCTAGTTCCTTGCTTGCTACTAAGCCAAGCTAAAGCAAGCTGGCTTCTGCTAAAAGGAGCTGAGGTGAGCTGGGTCTAATGCTCCCGGGGAGGATCAAGCTGGGTGAGGCAGCTAAGGTATCTTAGCTCAACTGAGTTGAGCTAAGCTGAGTCCCCGGGAGCTGGACTTGAGCTTCCTAAGCTGGAATGAAGTCATCTTTAGCTGGTCGGAGTTGAGTAAAGCTGGATGTTGCTGGACCTGAGCTGGGGTGAGCTCCAGTCAACTCAGCTGAGCTAGCTAGAGCTCTCTGTGAACTAATGGGAGCTGAGATGAGCTAGACTCAGCTAAGTTGAGCTGGATCTGAGCTGACCTGAGCTAGGGTGAGCTAAGATGAGCTCTCTTGAGCTGCCATTCAGCTGAGATGAGCTGAATGGAGCTAAGATGAGCTAACCCTAGTTCAAGTGGGCTGGAATCCAGCTATGGTGAGCTGGATCAAGCTGAGTTCCAGTTAGTCTGAGCTTCTTCTTCACCAGTTACTTTCCTGAGTGCTAGGGTTTTGGAGTTCTGACAATCTGCATATCCCTAACACTCACAAAAACACATTAAAAAGATAATAAAAAGTGCAATGCATGCCTAACCTAATTGATGCCTAAATGCAGCCCAAAAACCCATTTGCGGAGCAAAATCCTAAGAGCTAAGTTTGTTTTAATGCATAAAAGTGATTATAAACTGGCGTTTATCTACAGGAAACTACTACTTTTTCCCAGTGGCAGGGGGAATCATTTCATGGGGCCTGGAAGAGATTCTAGGATCTATTGTGGAAGTGTCCACACCACGAGGTGCCTAAATGGCAACTTGTGCAGATTTTTTATCACAGGTTGAATGCTCAACTCTATAATCATGTGGATGCTTCTTGCAGAGGCAATTTCCTAAAAAATGACACAGATAGCGTGAATGATTTGTTTGAGGAAATGAGTAAAAACTCTTTAAACCACGCCTCCATGGAAACCTTCAACTGATCCCAACAAACTAGATCAAATGCCAATGAGGTCCAAGATTCTCATACATCTGATATGGAATTGATCTACAATAGATTAGATAAGATGGATCTGGTTGCTAAACGAATGGAAGAGTGGATGTCATGAAACTCTAATTTTTCTAGATCCACTCAATCCCAGGGATTGGGATTCCATTCTTCGCAAGCTCCTACGGGACGGGAGTTTGTGAACCAGCTAGAGTCAGCCCGACCTTCGGGCTAGCTCTTCACGGAACCTTATGGGTTCCAAATTGGGGCCTTTGATCCTAGTTTTTCTGATCCTTCTTCATCCTCATCTTATGAGGATTTTCATGCTATGCAGGAGAATGTTAAGGCCAACCCTTTCTCAAATTCCTATAATTCTAGTTGGAAAAATCACCCTAACTTCTCTTGGAAAGATTAGGGGTAGCAGACCCAATATCGACCCAACAACTATGTACCGCGAAAACCAATGGGTCAGGGTCATGTATATGCTCAGTTGCCCTTGAATCAGGTTAATCAGTCCATGTGGAATGCTCAACAACCCGCCAAGCAGGCTGATTTAAACCTAAAGATGGTAGAAATGCAAGGGTCAATGCTCCAGCTCATGCAACAAATGAAAACTTCGCTGGATACCTTGCAATTTAGACTTGGTGCAAACAATCGATAGCCTGGATCTCTACCATCACAACCTATACCAAACCCAAGGAATGTATAGAACCGAGGCGCTGGGCCTCAAGGGTTTGGTAATAATGGGGAGTCATATGCTCAAGCTCATGCTATCCATCAGGTAGCCCCAGCCCCTCCCAAAGCAAACCAAGTTCCTACCATAATCAACCGGGAGCCTCCTATTTTGACAAACCCTCCCCAAGGCACTAACCAACAGCATTTTGCCACTACAAACACCATCACCATGACGAGTGGTAGTAGACACAAGGGACCTAACCAACCCCATGTCAACACCATTTGGCCCCGTAGCAAGAATTCCAACTCCCAACTAAGAATGTGATCAACAAAACATTAGAATCTAATTTGGGAGTATGTTGTTGTTGTATGGGCAAAGAGAAAAAGTCAGAGGAGAAATTGGAGGAAAGGATGTCCTTACTTCAGGCTTTCAAATTGACAATCATTTTTCTCCTTGCAGCTATTAGATCAATCCCCACCTACGCCATAAGTTTACTGAATTCATATAAAGCAAAGCGTAGAGCAGAATCTGAAAACATTAGGAGAGTAGTCTTGTCTGATTACACAAGCACACTATCTTAAACAAGCTACCTCCTAAGAAGCAGGACTCGGGAGCCCCGTTGATTTCCTGCACAGTAGGAAACATCACTTCTGACCGGGCCCTTCTCGACTTGGGTGCTTCCATTAATGTGATCCCCACCTCACTGCACATGGAATTGGGTCTAGGCTACCTGAATCACACTGACATAACCTTGTAGTTAGCCGATAGATCCATTACAAAACCAAGGGGCATTTTGGAGGATGTTGTAGTCAAGGCTAATAATTTGCATTACCTTGCTGATTTCATGGTCCTGGACATGGAAGTACCAAAATAGTTCAACCACACCCTGATTATTTTGGGAAGACCTTTCTTGGCTACCGCCAAGCCAAGGATTGATTGTGAATCGGGAAATATAGAAATGGCCTCGGGGAATAAAACAAACCGATTTAATATTTTTGAGGTCTCAAAGAAGGATAAAATTAAGTGTGGTTTGATGGAGGGGCTTGGCAAAATAGAGGAGATAATGGCCATACATACCTTAGATAACCTTTTAAAGGCTAACGCAACCCAAACTCAGGAAGAAAATCACACGGTTGCAGGGATAATTGAGAATAATAAAGACATACAACAAACTGTGGCAACCCAAGATGAGGAAGATATTTATGAATTTGGAAATTTATTGAACGATTGACATGATCAAGTTAAAACCCAACAATGTCCTCATCTCGAATATTTAGAGTTTGAGGTTCAACATTTGGGTGGGAATCATGAAGATCAGTATGGTTGGATTAAGCACCCAAATTGTGAGGATGAAATTGAACTTTGGGGAGAAACTCTTGAAATGTTAGATATTTTAGTGTACCCAAAAACCCCCAACTCATCACCAAACACTCATCATCCTTTTTCACACAACTATTGCGCAAATTCTATATCCACCCACACCTCCTCTATACTAAATCAACAAAACTTCTATTGGAGACCATTTGGGCTCTCCCTACACCACCAGCTTGCCACTTTCATTGATCATCTCTTTGGCAAGCCCATTTTTACTCTCTGGGACCTATATCTAGGGGCCTGGTAACTATGTTATTACATCCTCAATGTTAGTTATTTTTGATTGAGGACCTCGCCTAGCTGAAGGCATTAAACTGAACACGTGTAAAGATTATTCCGAGCTGACCAGAATCTCACGGAAACCAGGTGCTATTCTTCCACTTCTACTTTCCTGCATGCTTTCATTTTTAACAATGAGGACATTGCATTAGCTAAGAATGGGAGAGTAGATATTTCTTATGAATCTTTTTGTTAGCCATAATAGTAATTTACTATTTTTCATCTTAAAAGAAAAAAGAATTTGGAGGCGAGAACTTAGGCATTAGGAGTTGCAAACTTTAGGAATTGATACTTTGGGACCTGAATACTTAGATTCTTCATGTCTTCGAGCTTAATTAGCCTAGGTGTCCACTCGAATGTGGACTTAGTCTTGAGTCCTCACTAAGTAATTCTATTTTTAACTAGTCAATAAATTGGGGTGATAAGTATACTACTTGTCAACCCACTGATCACACGTGCTTCGCGAGTTTGAAATCAAGGTTACGAGTAACCCGTCATCGTAATTGCAAAATGTGTGGTCAAATAAAATTTATACTGAAACTTGAAAAGTAAGTCTCGGGTCGAACACAAGGAGACGAACATTTGTTATGAAATCCGCGCTTCGCTTTTATTTGTTTTTGGTCATTTTTATCTTTTCTAATTTTTTTGGTATTTTTAATAAACAAGAGATTAGGTCGATGAAAACTTTATCTACTTGCAAAAATATAAGAGAGAGAGGGGGAGAGAGAGTGTGTGTGAGAGAGAGAAACAATCATCTATTCATGAACAACTATTTGTTACAACTATGAAAGCAGGAAAACTACACTATGAAAGCATCAAAAGATAGAAAGGGGTGAGAGAAATCCCCCTCAACGGTTGCTCGGAGGATGACTCGCTCTGACATCGCCTGAAGGAAGGTGGTGAGGAGTGGGACGAAGGAGGACGGAGCCAGGATGTAGGATGGGGCAGGACGGTGTCATGCCGAGGATCTTCTTCCCGAAGGGTGGTGAGAGGACGGCCACGGGATGCTCCATGAATGGGGATGAGGGGAGGGAAAACTATTTGATTTTTTACTCTAGAGGAGCATCCTGGACTTGGGACAAGCTCTCTCTAGAGCCTTGGAGGTGGTGAAAGGAAGAAAGGAAGAGATGAAGAAAAATGGGAGGGGTAGGGGTCCTTTTATAGTGAAGGAAAGAATCAAATACGTATACAGGACATTTAGTGTCGATCATAAACGTCACTGAAGATCCGTCGTAAACGTCATTGAAGACAGCCCATGCACCCACCCGCCGCTGCGCTAGCGCATGCTCCGAGCACTTATGTCGCGCGTGCACGCGTGATACGCGCTGTTGCCTCTGAGCGCGCTGCGCTGCTATGCTTGCACGTACATGCCTCCAAGTGCGAATGCGCACCCATGTTGCTGTGTGCGTGTGGTGGCCCATGCATGCTCATGGGCGGCCTAGGTTGTGCCATGTGGCACAATCTGGGTCGCCATCTTCTTTCCTTTGTAGGGGATGCTACAGAGTCGAATTGAGTCGATTTTTGCTCCGTTGGGCTGTGATCGTTGACCTGAATCAATCTGTGTGGTCGGATTTGTTGTTTGATGCTCCAAATTGTGTCACCTTGTCCCTCAGCCATTGATCTTCCTTGGATTGCATATGGTGCTATGGGACTCCAATCGAGGCAATGTCGGAGGCGTTGGACTCCGATTGTCATCATGATCAGATCCGTACGGTCGGATCGTCAATCCGAGGCTTCAAAATAAATATCCTTCTCTCCTAACCACAAAAAGGATACAATTAACCTAAATTATATACAACTACTCTAAATGCAGAATGATGCATGCTATGCAATATTTATAACATGAAATGCAAATCTAAGGCTAGGAACATGCATAAATAGGCATTTTAACCTAAATAGATGTGTCCACATCATACACTCATGCCTATCTTTTGCTAGTCCCTATCAAAATTAAGCTATGTGCTAAGTATAAAATCAAAATTAGAATTAGATCGCTTAGGCCTAAGTCATTTATTAACAATAGAAAATTTCAACTAAGGTCCTAAACAACGAAAACTCAACAATACCCGGGTGCCTGCTAGAATGCAGACCGCCCAAGTCCTTGCCTTATTTGAAAAGGGAAGATACATTTTTTTTATTTTTCTTCTTTTCTAATTTTTTTGTACTTTTGGAGTTTGAGAGTTCTGGGATAACTTTTTACAGCTACCTGACCTGCCTAAGACTCGAAAAGGACTCTAAGTGCTAAGCATCTTGTGAAAATAGTGAAAGACTCACTAGGCGACTGTTAAAATGGACTTTGAGTTTCTACAACCCTAAGTGGCCTTGCCTAAAGGTTTATCTTTTCAACTGGTAGCTTTCTCTCTACTTCTTTTATTTATGGGGTCAACACAAGGGTGAACCCAGTGTATGTCTCCCTGATTTATTCTACTTCCCTACTTCTTCCCTAATTGTTTTGGGAATTATTGTGTATTTTTTTGTGCGTTGGGTTCTGGACAACCAGCCAATGGCCAGTTAACCATGACAACTTGCCAGCCATACTCGTGTAGTGAACTATGATTTTATTTTTTTTTTATTTTTTTCTCCTTTTTCGATTCTTTTCTTTTTCTTTTTGTTTGCTTTTTTTTCTTTAAGTAGGTGGCTTCCCTAATCTAAGATTTACCTAAAGGCAGTACAATGAAAATTGTCTTGTGATTAGGCTCTAGACAACCAGTCGATGAGCTATTACCACTGACAACTTGCCAGTCATATCACCCTAGATCGTTCATTAGCTACCCAATTTTCGAAGAAATCGTCGAAAAGTGAGTCAGTGAAAAAAAAATATGTGTAGATGCTTAGGCTTAAAGTCCCCCCAAATCAGAGGGCAGGTTGATAAGTCGCATACTTATCATCCCAATTTATTAGCCAAATTAAAAATGAATTTGAATTGGTGAGGACTCGAGACTCAGTCCACATTTGAGTGGACACCCGGGCTAATTAAGCCCGAAGACCTGAAGAGTCTAAGTGTTTAGGTCCTCTTGTATCATTTCTTAAAGTTAATAACTTCCAAATGCCTAAGTTCTCTTCTCCTAATTCTTTTTTTTTATCTTTTTGAATTTTCATTTTTTTTTAAAAGAAACTAAAAGAAATTCTACGAAGTTAACAAAATAATTTTAGGATTAAGTATCCACCCCCCCATGCCTAAATGATGCAATGTCCTCATTGTAAAAATAAAGACATGAAAAGGGTGGAGTAAGCAGAATATCACCTAAGTGTCATGAAAATCCGGTCAGCTCCACAGAGAGAAGAGTGTATACCCATGCGCTAAGTTGAATGCCTTTAGCTAGTTATAACATACGTACAACGAAGAAATTGAGAATTCACAAGTGCGGGTCAGAATCAAAATAAAAATATTGATCCTAAAACCCGCCAGTAGAAGATGTCCACAGACGTGGACCAGATTTTGGTGCAGACCCATGCCCCAGGGTTGAGTGTTTTTAAGGTTCTGGATGAAAATCACCCAGTACCGAAGGTTGTTGTGTTTGCGGGGCCGGACCTACTGTTTAGTGGTGTGCAACCCAAGACCAAAGTGTCGGACAACTGGTAAAGATGGTTCAATAGGTGTGGTTGTCCACTTAACATCTAGCTCAGAAAAATAATTAGTTATTTTGAGCTTGGGTTGCACGTGAAAGATATCGTAAGGGTCCTGGTAAAAAGCTGGTGGTTTTAGGTCAATAGGAACCCTTAGATCCGAACTTGTTTTTCCTTCAAAATTAACCTCCCAAATTTTCATTTCAACATTCCTATCCTCCAACATCAAGTGCTCAGGTTCCGGGATCTCTGGCATAACATTCACCCCAAATGATTCTCCCAAGTCTAGAAATCGTGGCTGAATCAAGATTGATGGGCACAATGATCTCAGAAGTTAGCTCTTCGGGGTGCAGATAAGGAATGGGGTCACTAATTGAATCATCAAGTAAATGACGATTTGAATCCTCCAAGTTAGCCCCAACCGAATCAAAATCTTCAATGACTGGGCTATCACATGGTTCATCATGCTCCTCGAGCCCATTTGTCTCATTAAAATCATCTTCCTTAAGCTCAAGTGAGACTTCACTAAGAGATTCCTCACCCTCAGAATCAGAGAATCCATGATCCTCATTTAAATGTCTCAAAATTGATTGTCACTTCCTGGTTCAAAGAGACATATTTTTCCTTGCTCCTTGGCTCGGGGATCTTGGGTGAATCAATCGGTTCATCCTCAATGGGTTACTCTGGCCCAACCTAATCATCCCCGGTCTCAGAAAATGTATCCCCCCTGACAGGCGCCTGATTTCACAACAATCATAGGTCCTAATCAACCTAAATAATGTCTGAACCTATCTTAAATTGTGGATATTACACTTATATCTTGCATATCATGTATTGCATCAGTCTATTTAGAATAAGATGAGATATCCTGCTAGTTAATTTTTTTTTATTGCTATTTACAGATAATAAAGTGATCTAGGATGGAGATAGTGGAATAAAGCAATAAAGGAAGAAGAAGACTGATTCAGAAAAGAGGAGTGAGGAGGATAACCTTATCCCTACCCTTAGAAACCCTAGGACAGCCTTCCTAAACCCAAAACAACCTCCATTAAGGCACCTTAGCCTCAAAACCCAAACATGGATAGCACTATCCATGTTCCTATCCCTCTCCCAAACACTTAGGAACCAAAACCAACCTTAGAAAACACAAACCCACTCTCCAGCACCTTTTAAGACTTCCAGACATTTGGCTAGACATCTGATTTCTGCAGAATAACAATCCAGGAAGCCAAAACTCATACTGACACAGAATTGGACGTCTAATTTAGTGTCCAGACATCCAATTTTCTAGTATAAGACGTCTGACCACTATCCTGGACGTCTGATACTGCTATCTGGTTCCTGATTTTGGGTGTTGGAAGCCCTAGCTTGCTTATTTTGGCCTAGGAACCCCACTGGACACCCTTGGAAACCTAAGTAGAGACCTCCTAAGCCTAGTCCACTATCCATAGCCCTACTTGTCCTATCCCTAACCCAATTGAACCATCCCATACCTAATTGGGTGCATCTACAGTTGATTGGGTGCACCCGAACCCAATTAGATCCACCCAGGATCTAATTAATTCATACCTATTAGGGTTAACCTAGCCTAATCACATGCACACATCTAATTAGACTTTCCTAAGCCTAATTAGGTCCACACCTACTTAATCTAGATTGACCCAACCTATTTAGCACCTAATCCTACCAAAACCCACAACCTAGCCCTACGAAAGACACACACCCACACACACACGTACACCTTCCCATTTTACTCCCACCAAACCCATGCACACTCTCTTGGAAACCCTAAAAACTTGTGTCAAACCTAGATCCAAAAATTGTGGCATTTGCTATTTTTGGAGCCACCAAAAGTGGCAACCAAATGGAGCCTTCCATAAGGGCAAAGAGAGAGCTACGAAATTAGAATCTCCATACACTCTCCCATCCATACTCTCCACTCTAAACTTGCTTCCACCCTCCAAAACCTTAAGGTCATCCTCCTCATCCTCCTCCAAGGCTCCATGGACGGCTAGCTAGAGAAGCTTCTCTCCAAAGCTTCAAGGACGGCCATTGGTAGAGAAAGGGAGCAACACCCTCCTCTCTCCACTTGGGTGCACTAGCCCCCATCTTCTTCTTCATGGACGGCCATGAAGGCTCACCCATAGCCTCTTATGGCCGGCCATCTCTTTTGGTAGGCGTGTAGACGGGTTTGCATACCCAAGGTCTAGCCTACACCCTCACACAAGGCCGATAGCCCTAGTGGCAACTCTCCGGCGTGAGGGATTTTCTTCTATTTATATGCTTTCTAGTGTAGATGATGTGTGATAAATTTCTATGCATAGATAATGTTTTTGTGATTGATTGTCCTCATGTTTGCTTGCTTATATGACACTTTGGTTTGTTCACACCATGCATGGCCACCATGGCCTCATTTAGATGCACATAGTCACTTAGGTTTTTGCTAGTTTATCTAGATCTAGGTTTCAATTCGCTTTTCGAAATAAAAAAAATAAAAAATACAAAAAGACAAAAATAGTAGCTTAGGTTAGATTTAGGTTATAAAAGCCGATCCAAATCTCGATTCGTTTTCACGCCTCCCAGAGACGAACGACCGGGACTGAAGTTCTAAAAAGAATAAAGATCTACGAGAGTTTCGTTATCACAAATATCTTTGACGAGTGGTTTTTGCAACTATACTACAATTTCCAACGATTTCAAAATACGCGATTTCCATGTCCATCAGCGCCTGAGCGGGTTCAGACACTTGCTCTCTTGAAGGGGGTCCATCTTGAGAATCATCCCAAGATTTGACTAGGGCAATCACAAATTTCATCCTCATCCTCGATAATTTCCCAAGAAGAAACTCACCCAGGCCCCTATCCCTAATATTTTGGAGCAAATCCAATAGAGAACTATTAAGTTCATCAATCATTTTTATCATAGGCTCTAATGCTTCAGTGCATGGTGTTGGCTGGGCTTCTAAAAATTGTATGGTGTTCCTCAAGTTAGCCAACACCTTATCTTGGATCTGGTTCACCTGAACCGACTGGTTTGATTCAGGGTTGGGTGGGTTTGGGTTCATTCTAGGGGAGTCAAGATATTAAGGTTCTCGGGTTCCTCCCTGATAGTAGGTCATCTTGGATTGGTCAAAGAATGGTGGTGACCTATATTCAGCATAATTATGGGGAGGGTAAGTGTTATAATCAGCATATCCTTCATGGTTGTAGATCCGGTTAGGTTGACCATCAAAATATGGAGATCTATAATCATTGTAGCATTGGGAAGGATAGTAATCATAGTCTTGTTGTCCAGGGTTAGACCTTGGACATTGAGGTCCGAATTCGTATCCCCAATCAAAGTCATCCCGGCTAGTGGATGGGTAATTACAAGTCAAGTCGAAATAGTAATCATCTTGGGCATAAGTGGTGGTAGGAGGGTAGTATGGGAAATGTGCGTAAGAAGTGGAAGGATACATGGTAGAAAAGGAGGGAAAATGGAGAAGAGAAAAGGTTCCCTGCAATATGTTGTCGACGTTTTGTGCGGGTTTAAAGTATATTACGTTGTAGTATAACCGACAAAATGTCTAAACAAATATAAAGAATTTTATTACTCGAACAACTAGAGTATCCGAGGTCGAACATGGGGAGCAATCTCAGTACTTTGTAAAACCAAAGAATACAACTGTTTAAATGCAAATATGATTCATTCAAAGGGAGAATTTTTAAAAAAAGATTTGGAAAAAAAAATAGAATTGGACGTCTGATTTGTGTATCAGACGTCTTAAATGTGATCTCTCTTTCTCTCTTCTTCTTCATGGCTCTTCTCCTTTCTTTGCTTCTGGTATCTTTCCTTCTTCTCCTGCTTTGCCTTTCTTCTTTCTTCTTCTTCTTCTTTTTCTTCTGATCTCTTTGCAGTCTTCCCTTGTCTTCTTCTTCATTCTTCCCTCTCTTATGCCTTGCCTTCCTTCTTCTTCTTCTCTGCGAAGACTTCTCCTTTCACTGCTACACAGCCTCTTCTTTCTTCTCTTCCTATTCTGCAGCCGGCTAAGTGTTCGCTGCCTGGGTCAGTTCTTCCTTCCTGCACACACCACACAGTAGCAAAAACCTACCCCCGTCCCTCTACCCAAGCGTCTCTCTCTCACAAGCAATACACTCACAGACGCTCTCCCACAGGCACACGGGTAGTCGGGTCGGGTTCGCACCTGGGACCAGGCGCACCGGCAAGTGGTGATGCACGACGAGTGCGTAGGTCTAGGTTGGGTCGGATCCGCCAGATCCGCGAGGTCAAGCCGCGGAGGAGGCGTGTGTGAGGGCAGTGAGGGACCTCACCCCTGTGCTTACGGAGGCACTAAGACGATAACACAAAAAAGACTTATATGGTACCTGAGTGTTGCAATCCCACGATGTGGGACTATCTGGTCTTGCCTTCACGCGCGCCCGCAGAGTTTTGTCGCTCGATTGCCCAAGCTGTTGACGCCTCTGCGCTACTGGCTAGCCTCGGTTGCTTCGTGACACTTGCGAGAATCTGCTGCACCTGCCGCCTGGGAAGCCTGACGCCTGCTGCTGCTCCAAGCTCCCTGCTGCTTCGCCTGTTAATGGCGGCGGGGGCTTACACCTGACATCCAACAAAACGGCCTATTGGCCTAATCAGAATAGCTGGAAACCTTCGCCGTAGCACGGCGAAGGCGGTGGGTGATGCTGCAGGTTGCCGGTCGGCCTAGGCGTGCGTGCCTAGGTCAACTTGTGGCGGAGATGGTGGGTTGGTCGGGGGGTGATTATGGAGGTCTGGGGCGGCAGTTGTGGGGTGGAGCGAGTTCCTGGTGGTGAGGCGGAGCTCTCGAGGTGGTTGGCGAGCCATGTGGAGTGGCGGAGTGGTGTGGGCGGCTCGCCGGAGTGCGGTCGGAGGCGAGGAAGATGGAGGCGATTAGGTACTGTCGAGGGGTAATCAAGTAAAATAGTTGGGGAAAAAGAGAGAGGAGAGGATGGAGAACGTATCTGGGGTTGTCTGGAAGGAAGGGAGGCGGCGGAGAGGATGGCTCGTAACTGCCGTCGTCGGGGAAGAAAGACCCTGAGGGAGGAAGCGGCGACGAAGATGAGGTCAGAAGCGCGCGCGCGGGGTACAGCGCGACGTGGGAGGAAGCGGCGGAGAGGACTCTGCTGCTGGTATGGCAGCAGAGCGACGAGAAGGAGGGGAGGAGGTCACCGGAGCTTGTGGGTCGTTTGGCCGGAGATGGGAGAGGGAGGAATTTGGAAGGGATCTCCGTCAAAATCAAGCTTGCCTTCTGCGGCAGGGTCTAGGGTGTCTTTTATAGGTGCTGGCCGCACCTACCAGCGCGTGGAGACCGCGCAATCAACGCTGCCAGCTCGCCGGATATGGAAGGAAAGTGGATACCCAAATCTCTCGTGCGTTCGCACGAGAGATTGGGTTCACACCAGCGATTGTAATTGGCTTTAGAAGGAAGGGAATTCCTCAGAGAATCCCCCTTCCATTTCTGGGAGAGAATCTCTGAGGAATTAGAGAGCAATCTCTCTCGAAACTTCGCCGGAGCTCGGTTCTGCCCTAACAATGGCGGCAGGACCGGTTTGCAAAGGAGGCGAAGAACCTAGGGGGCTCTCTGCAAAGGTATTCAAAAGATAGGGACCAATTTGTGATTTGGGTGTACTAAATTGCAAAGTAGGTCAGGATGACCTCTCCTTAGGTCCAAATTTTGTTACAAACCTAATTTGGACCTAAGGAATCCAATGGTGAAGTTGGATTTTAGTTTTGACCTCGTTTGGTTGGACATTTTGCGTAAAAACCCAAATTAGGTTAACTGAAGATCTAGGACCCTAATCTAGGTCAAACTAGGTTCCAAAGGCCAAATTAAGTGTTCTAAACCCTAGAGGATGTTTTTATATGATTTTTAGAGGGTTTAATTGATTTTTATTCTGACCGGAACCTTGTTAATTTAAGCGGGTCTGTTTTAGGGTTACCAAGTGTCACTTAGTTCTTAGATTGCACATAAACCCATTTCTGATTAACTCAACCCACTTTTTATCTTATTTGGACCATTTGACCTATGTTTTGCTTCTGAGAAATCCCATTTATGCAATGCAATGGTAAAATTGCAGTATTAACCTTTACTTCATGTTTTCTTCTCAGAGCACTTGTTCCTTCAGTTAAGCCTTCTTCTAGGTTATGTAGGAGCTTTTATCTTCTTTATTGGGTCAAAATGAGCTAGTTATGGCTCATGATGAGGCTCTCATCATACCCCCATGCCTAGCTTTTGCTAGTCCCTTAGCAAAATTTCAAAATTTTAACTTCCGTTCTAGACCCTGAATGTCTGTCAACAATGATAAGTGCTTCTCCTTTTCTTTTGTGATTAGGTGGGAATGCCGACAATAGGCCTAGAGGTACTCAAGTACCAACCAAAATCCGGACCTGTTCCGCTTTAGCCTCAGTCTTCCGCAAAGGTTTCTACGGCCCACAGAAACTAACCTAGGGTTTGTTGGACTCCGCGGTTAAAGCACCCGTGCTTGAGACATTTTTAGCCTAAGTTCAGTTTGTAGTGCGTTTTTTTTTGTAAGAGAGAGATAGAAGATTTATTTGTTTGGAGAGCTTTTCTCTCTCTTTTCTTTTTATTTCTAGCTTCGGATTAGCTTCTCAACACGGTCTGTATCGGATTCCTCGTCCCCATCATCAAGCCTCAAGGGTCCCTGGCTTTCGAGATTTTGAGATAATCCCGCCCATGGTGTTCCGTGGCCGAATCCAGACCCTGGCGATCGACATTTCGTGATAATGCCGCCCATGGTATCTGAACCAGCAGAGTGCTTACATGCCCCCGGTAGGATATTTAAATATCCTAAGAGACAAGCACCGAGGAGACGATATGTTGTTACGCATCTTCGAGGGGGATTTCCCGCCTCTCTGCGCTGGGAACTTGTCCAAATCAATTTGTGCTGATTGGCCGCTCCTAATCTAGGTGACTTTTTCAGAACATTAAACGCTTTTCGCGTGATTTGGATGTTTATGCGCACTGAACCAGACTGTGTGTGAATTTGGGTGCTTAGGATACCGAATCCCGTAAATCGGAGGTCAGTTAACGAGGGCGAATACTTCCTAAGCCTTAGACCTAATACTTAAGCTTCGCATTTTCCTCAACCTCTTGAGGATTATCCAGATTTTAACGGATACGTGAATTTTTAAGCTAAAGGTACTAGCCCAAAAGGCCTAAGACCAGCGTTCCCGCTAATCTCTTGTTATATCTCCGTAGCACTTTTCTTTTCTTTTTCTTGATTCGATCTAGAACTTCAGTTAACCCCTTAATCTTTTACTAATGACTATTTCTTTTCATTTTCATTTTGTGCTCCTTTTTGTCATTTTTCTTTCTTTTCCTCCTCTTATTTGTATGACCCTGAATTGTTCCTCCCTTCTATCAAGTCTTTTTTTTTTTTTTTATGTGAAACCCTTTCTTGATATGAATTTTCTGACATTTTGCACTTTCATAACCCCCCATGCCTAAGATTTGCAATGTCCCCATTGTAAATTAGGTGGGTTCGAATTCAGCTTAGTTCATGTATTAGGACAGGTGTGTGGTGAGTGAATGGGTCGAAGTGACTTGTTGCGAACGATTTCTAATCTCGGGTAGGTATACCTGAGGTGAAGTCGGCTGTTCTAATGGATGAACCCTAAAGTGCAATATGAGTTCTGCACGAAGATGTCAGAAACGGTTTCGGAGTTTTCAAAGAATGACGGGTTGCCTCCCGTTAAGCGCTGAGTTTTACGCCATCAGCTGGGCGCAATGAGCTCAAGAGGAATGGAGGGTAAAGGATGACTCAGCCAAATCTATATCGGTCATGTCAATGAACGGCTTAAGTCTCTGACCGTTCACGACAAAGGGTTCAGAATCGCGGCTGAGTGGGCTGATTTCAATGGCTCCATTTCCGAAGATTTGTCGGACTAGGTAGGGTCCGATCCACTTGGATCTTAGCTTACCTGGGAATAATTTGAGTCGGGCATCAAAGAGTAAAACTTTTTGACCAGGATGAAAGACCTTTCTAGAAATGTGTTTGTCGTGAAAAGCTTTAACCCGTTCTTTGTAAATTCGCGAGTTCTCATACGCGTCGTGGCGTAATTCATCGATCTCGCTCATTTGAAGTCTTCTGTGGGTTCCAGCCGTAGAAAGGTCGAGATTACAGGTCCGTACTGCCCAGTAGGCTTTATGCTCCAATTCGACGGGGAGGTGACATGCCTTCCCGTACACTAGTCTGAAAGGAGACATTCCTAATTGGTTCTTGTGGGCGGTCCTATAGGCCCACAATGCTTCCGGAAGCCGAGAAGACCAATCTTTTCTATCAGGTCGAACAGTAACCTGAAGGATCTTCTTGATCTCTCGGTTAGATAGCTCAGCTAGACCATTAGTTTAGGGGTGGTAAGGAGTAGAGATTCGATGTGACACCCCGTATTTGGTCATCAGTGACCTGAACTGAGCGTTCGTAAAATGGGTCCCTCCGTCGGAAATTATAGCACGCGGAATCCCGAACCTTGAGAAAATGTTTTGATGGAGGAATTTTATAACGACTTTATGATTGTTGGTTCGAGTTGGAATGGCTTCTATCCACTTGGACACATAGTCAATTGCTAGTAAGATGTATTCGAAGCCATCCGAGGTCGGAAAGGGTCCCATGAAATCAATCCCCCAAATATCAAAAATTTCGCATACCAAGATCGGCTGTAGAGGCATCATGTCTCTATGGCTCATGTTGCCCAGAGTCTGGCAATGGGAACATGCCTTACAGTGATCGTATGCATCCTTGAAAATTGTGTGCCAGTAGAAGCCACACTGGAGGACTTTCGATGCGGTTTTATGTCCAGAAAAATGTCCACCGCATGCCTGGTCATGGCAGAATGAGAGTATGTCTTTGATTTCCACTTCCGTGACGCACCGTCGGATTATCTGATCAGCACCAATGCGGAAAAGATACGGGTCTTCCCATAGGTAATACTTGGCATCGGAACGCAATTTGTCCTTTTTGGCCTTCGACCAATCGGGCGGAATCTGATGTGATGCCAGGTAATTAACTATATCGGCGAACCATGGAAGACTTGTACTGATAGTCAGGAGGTGCTCATCAGGGAAATGTTCTGTAATAGGTCCGAAAGGATCAATAATTTCAGAAGGAAGGCGGGACAAGTGATCAGCTACCACATTGTGCTTTCCCGCTTTGTCACGAATCTCGAGGTCAAATTCTTGCAACAGCAAGATCCAACGGATTAGTCGAGGTTTCACGTCCTTTTTGGCAAGGAGATGCCTTACAGCTGTGTGATCCAAGTATATGATAATACGGGAACCCAGAAGGTATGATCTGAATTTTTTCAGGGCAAATACTACGGCTAGCAGCTCTTTCTCAGTAACCGTATAGTTACGCTGAGCCTCATCCAGTGTTTTGCTGGCGTAGTAAATGACCACAGGTTTCCCGTCAATTTTCTGCCCCAAAACCGCTCCTACAGCGAAGTCAGATGCATCGCACATGATCTCAAAGGGTTGAGACTAATCAGGGGACTGTAGGATAGGGGCTTGGGTGACTCGGTCACGTAGGATCTCAAATGCTTGAGTGCATTCCTTGGAAATTTTGAAAGGCTGGTCAGGGGGCGCACGATTTTGGAGAAATCAGGGATGAATCGACAGTAGAAACCGATGTGCCCGAAAAAAGATCGGATGTCCTTAATCGAGCTAGGCATAGGGAGCTTGGAAATCAAGTTAACCTTAGCTCGATCCACTTGGATGCCTTTCTCTGAGATTAAATGTCCCAGGACAATTCCCTCAGGCACCATGAAATGGCTCTTTTCCCAGGAAAGAACCAAATTCACCTCGATGCACCGCCTGAGTATATGGACCAAGTGTTGGAGGCAATCGTCAAATGATTGTCCAAAAACTGAAAAGTCATCCATGAAGACTTCTAGATAATCACCTACCATATCTGAGAATATGGCAAGCATGCACCGCTGAAAAGTTGCAGGTGCATTGCAGAGATCGAACGGCATCCTTCGGAACACGTACGTCCCGAAGGGGCAGGTGAATGTGGTCTTTTCTTGGTCCTCTGGATGGATTGCCACCTGATTGTAACCGGAGTACCCATCAAGAAAGCAGAAGAATCTATTTCCCGCTAGTTTCTCGAGGATCTGATCAATAAACGGTAGTGGGAAATGATCCTTCTTCGTGGAGTAATTTAGTCTTCTGTAATCAATGCAGACTCTCCATGAATTAGCTATTCGGGTAGGAATGACTTCTCCGATTTCAGTCGTGATGATGGTAAGTCCTGCCTTCTTAGGCACCACTTGTATTGGACTCACCCAACGACTGTCGGAGATCGGGTAGATGATCTCTGCATCTAACCACTTAATGATCTCCTTTTTCACGACCTCCTGTAGGTTAGGGTTTAGGCATCTTTGCATTTCTCTTGAAGGTCGTGAGCCTTCTTCTGTGTAGATTCGATGTGTGCAGTATGAAGGGCTTATACCAGTCAATTCATCTAGAGTCCATCCAATGGCTCTACGATGTTGCTGGAGAACAGAAATCAAACGGAGTTCCTGGTCAGGTGTGAGTCGAGAATTGATAATCACAGGAAACGTCTGATTTGAATCCAAAAAGACGTATTTTAGATGTTCGGGAAGGGGCTTGAGTTCCATGACAGGATTGTCAGCAGCAGCGGGTGGTTCGGGGTTTGTATCGGGAGCAATGGTAGGAGTCATAGGTGTGTCTAGATCATGTCTGCACTCCTCTGTTAGCGGTTTTTGATTTTCTAGTGGTTGATCGGGAATAATCAGGTTGTCCTCTATATGCAGTTCATCAACCACGGCTTCGACATCACAAATTTCCTCTATAACCCCACAATTAATCCCTTGATGGGCCTTGAAAATGTCAATCTTCAGATTTTGATTCCCAAATTTTAATTCTATCTGGCCCTCTTCGCAGTTTATATTGGCCCTAGCAGTGGCCAAAAAGGGTCTCCCTAATATGATTGGTGTGTCCCTTGGGTTCTTAGGTGCATCCATGTCCAGTACTATGAAGTCCACTGGGAAATAAAAATCTCGTACCCTAACAATGACATCCTCGAGTATTCCTTTGGGTGACTTGATGGATCGATCGGCTAACTGCAATGTCACCTCAGTGGGTTTAAGTTCAGATTCTTCAAGGTGGTCAAGGAGGGATGTAGGTATTAAATTTATGGAGGCACCTAGGTCTAGTAGGGCTCTATCAAGTTGGGTTTCACCAATTTTACAAGAAATCAAGGGAGTTCCTGGGTCTTTAGCCTTGGGTGGGAGTTTGCTCAAGATGACAGAACTGGCTTGCTCTGACAGTACGATTGGGTTCCCATCCTTGGTTCGCGGCTTACGTTTAGGTGTACATATGTCTTTCAAGAACATTGCGTAAGCCGGTATGTGGCGGATTGCATCCATCAACGGGATGTTTATCTGGACCTGTTCAAAGAGCTTGACCAGATCCTCCTCAGGAGCCACAGGTTTGGTTGTCCTTTTTCCTTTGGTCAAGGCCTCAGGAAATGGGATCCTAGCTGGTTCCTCTAGGATAGGTCCAGGTTCTTGATTTGGGACAGTAGTATCTTGGATGACTACCCTCGGGTCTTGGCGATTATCAAGCTTGGAGTGGTTCGGATAATGTGGGTCCTGTGTTGTTTTACCACTACGTGTTGTTACAGAGTTTAATCCGGCCGGACTTTGGTTTTTGTTAGGTAGGAGGGGTGGCTGCTGCTGCAATCCTGCATAAGATGTTGAAGCCTCCATCCCGTCTGGTGATGGAGTAGCAGGGGCCTGATAAATCAAATGTGCGTGGCCTGGATTCGGATTCATAACGCGCCTATGGGTCGGTACGTTATTTGGGTTGGGCAAAGGTTGCGAAGGAAGGGTGCCAGGTTGGCAGGAATTTGCCATCTGGGCCAGTTGGTTGCGAACCTCTGTGATCTCGTCCTTGTGCTGTTTTTGCATTGCCGCATTCGTCTTTTGAATGTCAGCCAGTGTTTGAAGGATAAGAGTCAGTTGATCCTGATTTTGCCCAGATTGGTAGGTGGGATTGGGCCGAGGCTGAGGCGGCTGATATGGACGAGGAGCTTGTGGACGGGGTTGATGTGGTGGTTTTCGAGAATTTCCCGCCCACTGAAAGTTAGGATGATTTCGCCATCCAGGGTTGTAGGTATTGGAGTATGGGTCATTCTGGATGGTGTTGAGGTCCTCGCAGTTTTGAGGAACCTCAGGAAAGTCAAAATACGAGGGTTCAGAGTTCCCCCAACTCGAGTAGAAGGGATCGGAGGTCACTCCGGTCCGAGAGGTAGACGGGGGTGGATATGGGTCCATCCCCTTGGCAGGTTGGTGATAGATGTTTTGCACTATTTCCCTTGCCAGAGGAGGTCGTGCAAAAGAGTTTTGTGCAGAGGTGGCTTGCTGCAAATGTCGAGTTAGCTCGTCCACCTTCTTTTCTATGATAGAGACCTTGTCCAACCGACTGGCCATCAATTCCAGGTCGACAGAAGTGGACAGGTCCTGCATCTCATGTGTCCCTCTTAGATTCGTCGATGCGCGGGCATTCGTCCTATTGAATAAGCCCAAGGAGTCATTGTTTATGGAGTTCTCACACATGTTTTCGAGAATCTCCCACACTGTGTCCTCGTGTTGGCCCATGATGTTTCCTCCACATGTTGCATTGACGAATAGACGAATATCCTCACGGAGTCCCTGGTAAAAGGACTGGACTTGTTCCCACTTAGGAACTCCGTGATGGGGGCACTTTCGCATGAGATCTAGGAATCGATCCCAAGCTTCGTGAAGAGGTTCTCCCGGTTGTTGAGTGAAATGAGTGATCTGGTGGCGCAAGGCATTCGTCCGGCCAACAGGGAAGAATTTTTTCAAAAATTAGGACTGTAATTCCTCCCATGTGTTGATCGGGCGGGTCTAAGTCTGATACCAGTGTGCAGCCTTGTCCAAGAGGGAGAACGAAAACATTTTCATGAGTAGGATATCCCGGTTTTGTACATCTGACCCGAAGGTCTGGGCCAAATGCTTGAGTTGTTTAATGTGTTGGAATGGATCCTCAGAGTTAAGCCCATGGAACTTCGGTATGGCATGAATCATATTGGGCTTCAGTTCAGAATCGGGTCCTCCAATTGGGATTCGTACTCGAGGTTCGATTGCCACCGCAGTGGGATTATAGTGATCTCGCATCATAGGTCGCTGCGGTGGGTTTACAAAGTTCTAAAAGAGATCGTTCAAGCGTTGAAGTTGGTGTTCAAGGTTATTCTCCTCTTCAATGGGTTGTGCCATGATGGGAGAAGAAGGAGAATCAGGGTCTGAATCAGATGAAAGATTTATGTGGTGGGGTTGCTGCACAAACAAGGGCGTCGAGGCTTGGCCTCGACGAGAATGAATTTCTAAAGGAGGTCTTAAAGGTGGTCTTAAGGACCTCCTACCGAACATGCACCGAAAGATGTGATGAGATTAGAAGGTGCTGGACCCAATCAAGACACCCAAGAATTGTTGGGTGACTATAGAGGTTCGGGGTAGATGGACCCCTGGATCAGAAGATCGTCCACCTTAGAAATACCTGGGCAACCAGAGAGGGAGAGTCCCGCAAAGACCCCTACACGGTAGAGCATCCCCACGGGTTACAGGGTTTCCCCCACCCGACCTCTCTTGTCACTGCGGTTCCAGGTAGACCAGAATGGGGATCTTGACCTCTTAAGTCTACCTTTTTTTATTTTAAGATCAAGGTGCTTAATGTTCCACTTGAACTTTTAAGTATTTTGAGTGCAAAAAGTGACCTAATATTAAGGTTGGTTGACCCAAGGGATCAACTTCACCTCTTGTTCCTTTGAGAGCTTTTAGGTCCTTCCTTTTATGGTTCAAATGGGTTATCAGCCTGATTTGCTTAGGGTTCCTCTTGTATAAATCGTTTCAGACACGGTTTAGGCACACCTCTTTTTGGAAAGTTTGTTTCTTTGTTTTAGAGAAGATGTGTCTCTAAAAACCCTAGCTTTGCAATCCCTAACTTGGCTCTAGTGGGTCCAATTTAGTTGCCTTAGAAATTAGCACCTAGGGCTCAATCAAGAAAGTTTTAGCCCTAGTTGCCTTAGTTGGATGAACAGACAAAAATATGTTGAAATGAAAATCAGGCAACTTGATGAGTTACTAAATATGAAACAGGTAGCCCTAAGTTGATTTCTCTCTTTTTTTTTTTCCTTTTTTAGATTGTGAGAGGGTTAAGGGAGAGGGCTTATGGAGATTACTTGTTCCTTGGAGAGTCTGTTGTGCAGTTGCTATTCTTTCCTTTTTGTTTTGCTTTCCCTGATTGAACACAACAAAAGAGAGAAGTTAAGTCAGATATTAGATAGAAAAGTTGTACTCAAAAGCTTTAAAAGTGCCCGTTGCTCCCCGGCAACGGCGCCAAAATGTTGTCGACGTTTTGTGCGGTTTAAAGTATATTACGTTGTAGTATAACCGACAAAATGTCTAAACAAATATAAAGAATTTTATTACTCGAACAACTAGAGTATCCGAGGTCAAACACGGGGAGCAATCTCAGTACTTTGTAAAACCAAAGAATACAACTGTTTAAATGCAAATATGATTCATTCAAAGAGAGAATTTTTAAAAAAAAGATTTGGAAAAAAAAATAGAATTGGACGTCTGATTTATGTATCAGACGTCTTAAATGTGATCTCTCTTTCTCTCTTCTTCTTCGTGGCTCTTCTCCTTTCTTTGCTTCTGGTATCTTTCCTTCTTCTCCTGCTGTGCCTTTCTTCTTTCTTCTTCTTCTTCTTTTTCTTCTGATCTCTTTGCAGTCTTCCCTTGTCTTCTTCTTCGTTCTTCCCTCTCTTCTGCCTTGTCTTCCTTCTTCTTCTTCTCTGCGAAGACTTCTCCTTTCACTGCTACACATCCTCTTCTTTCTTCTCTTCCTGTTCTGCAGCCGGCTAAGTGTTCGTTGCCTGGGTCAGTTCTTCCTTCCAACACACACCACACAGTAGCAAAAACCTACCCCCGTCCCTCTACCCAAGCGTCTCTCTCTCTCAAGCAATACAATCACGGATGCTCTCCCACAGCCACACGGGTAGTCGGGTCGGGTTCGCACCCAGGACCAGGCGCACCGGCAAGTGGTGATGCGCGAGGAGTGCGTAGGTCTAGGTCGGGTCGGATCCGCCAGATCTGCGAGGTCAAGCCGCGGAGGAGGCGTGTGTGAGGGCAGTGAGGGACCTCACCCCTGTGCTTACGGAGGCACTAAGACGATAACACAAAAAAGACTTATATGGTACCTGAGTGTTGCAATCCCACGATGTGGGACTATCTGGTCTCGCCTTCATGCGCGCCCGCAGAGTTTTGTCGCTCGACTGCCCAAGCTGTTGACGCCTCTGCGCTACTGGCTGGCCTCAATTGCTTCGCGACACTTGCGAGAATCTGCTGCACCTGCCACTTGGGAAGCCTGACACCTGCTGCTGCTCCAAGCTCCCTGCTGCTTCAGCTGTTAATGGCGGCGGGGGCTTACACCTGACATCCAACAGAACGGCCTATTGGCCCAATCAGAATAGCTAGAAACCTTCGCCGTAGCACGGCGAAGGCGGTGGGTGATGCTGCAGGTTGCCGGTCGGCCTAGGCGTGCGTGCCTAGGTCAACCTGTTGCCGGAGATGGTTGGTTGGTCGGGGGGTGATTATGGAGGTCTGGAGTGGCAGTTGTGGGGTGGAGCGAGTTCCTGGTGGTGAGGCGGAGCTCTCGAGGTGGTTGGCGAGCCATGTGGAGTGGCGGAGTGGTGTGGGCAGCTCGCCGGAGTGCGGTCGAAGGCGAGGAAGATGGAGGCGGTTAGGTACTGTCGAGGGGTAATCAAGTAAAATAGTTGGGGAAAAAGAGAGAGGAGAGGATGGAGAACGTATCTGGGGTTGTCTGGAAGGAAGGGAGGCGGCGGAGAGGACGGCTCGTAACTACCGTCGTCGGGGAAGAAAGACCTTGAGGGAGGAAGCGGCGACGAAGATGAGGTCAGAAGCACGCGCGCGGGGTACAGCGCAACGCGGGAGGAAGCGGCGGAGAGGACTCTGCTGCTGGTATGGCAGCAGAGCAACGAGAAGGAGGGGAGGAGGTCGTCGGAGCTTGTGGGTCGTTTGGCCGGAGATGGGAGAGGGAGGAATTTGGAAGGGATCTCCGTCAAAATCGAGCTTGCCTTCTGCAGCAGGGTCTGGGGTGTCTTTTATAGGTGCTGGCCGCACCTACCAGCGCGTGGAGACCGCACAATCAACGCTGCCGGCTCACCGGATATGGAAGGAAAGTGGATACCCAAATCTCTCGTGCGTTCGCACGAGAGATTGGGTTCACACCAGCGATTGTAATTGGCTTTAGAAGGAAGGGAATTCCTCAGAGAATCCCCCTTCCATTTCTGGGAGAGAATCTCTGAGGAATTAGAGAGAAATCTCTCTCGAAACTTCGCCGGAGCTCGGTTCTGCCCTAGCAATGGCGGCAGGACCGATTTGCAAAGGAGGCGAAGAACCTAGGGGGCTCTCTGCAAAGGTATTCAAAAGATAGGGACCAATTTGTGATTTGGGTGTACTAAATTGCAAAGTAGGTCAAGATGACCTCTCCTTAGGTCCAGATTTTGCTACAAACCTAATTTGGACCTAAGAAATCCAATGGTGAAGTTGGATTTTAGTTTTGACCTCGTTTGATTGGACATTTTGCATAAAAACCCAAAATAGGTTAATTGAAGATCTAGGACCCTAATCTAGGTCAAACTAGGTTCCAAAGGCCAAATTAAGTGTTCTAAACCCTAGAGGATGTTTTTATATGATTTTTAGAGGGTTTACTTGATTTTTATTCTGACCGGAACCTTGTTAATTTAAGCGGGTCTGTTTTAGGGTTACCAAGTGTCACTTAGTTCTTAGATTCCAAATAAACCCATTTCTGATTAACTCAACCCACTTTTTATCTTATTTGGACCATTTGACCTATGTTTTGCTTCTGAGAAATCCCATTTATGCACTGCAATGGTAAAATTGCAGTTTTAACCTTTATTTCATGTTTTCTTCTCAGAGCACTTGTTCCTTCAGTTAAGCCTTCTTCTAGGTTATGTAGGAGCTTTTATCTTCTTTATTGGGTCAAAATGAGCTAGTTATGGCTCATGATGAGGCTCTCATCACAATACAATCAACCAAACCTATCCTTTTGTGAGTAGCCTAAAGACTTACAGACTCCTTGGACCCATCTTGAGATTATAAACGATTTGGTCTACTTTTATCCAATCAATCCAACCAGTTAGAAGGAGGGACTGGGGAGAAGGTTCTTCCTTTGGCTTACTCCTCCAGTTTCTAGTGTACCCCTCAGTCACGGTCGTTTGACACTACTCCCCTAGCTAGACGTCATATGGATCAGCAAAAGTAGATTAATGGAAAAAAATCTCAGTCTGAGTCCCGAAGAGCGAATCAATCCTTAAGGCCAATGTTTACTCAGTTTTAGTTAGGCTTGGGATGATCGTGCTCTTGGAATGTGATGGGCCCTTTAGATTGGTTGTGCCATTAATGATCAATTAAAATGTATGTGCGTGCACAACCAGGGTTTTCAAACAAGGTTATTTGATGATGTGTCTTTTAGGATTTAACCTTGTTTAGTAGCTTTTAGGGTTTAATTCTTAGGTTGGTTCAATTAAGGTTTAGTAGAACACTCCAAATTTTGAAAGCACCGGTGATGATCTGTTCCTTTAAAAATAAAAAATATTATAAAGTGCCTGGTTCAGCCCTAAGAATCAACCCTAAGTGGCAAGCTACTTGATGGATCAGCTTTAGATTGAGTGGTACGGCCCAAATAGCTCAATCAATTGGCCTGTTACACCACTTAGTTAGGGCACACAAGAATGTTTAACCTATTCAGATTTCTACTCACTTATGTGTATTGAGTTGAAGTGTATCAGGTCCACAGGTCAGATCCCGATTAAGTGGTAGAATCAAAGTGATTGTGCGCCTTATGATAGAAGTTGTGGGTGTTAAGTATGTAGCTTTCAGTTAAATCCCATAAGAGAAGAATATTATTTTTTATTTTTTTTATATATATGTGGGTGTGTGAGGTGAGTGGAGTGACAATCAAACAACCAAAATCTACCCTTGGGTTTATGCAAAGCACCTAAGGTGATTTGGGTTTGAGTTATTAGGTTATGGAATGAAAACTAAGGTGGGGGTGGTGTAGGGGACACTTACAAAACCTTCATCCGCACTTTTCTATGATCTAACCACTTTGGCCTGCCTCAGAAGAGTACCAGCAATCACAGTAAGATCAGATAAAAAGTGAGATAGAAGTTAGGTAAGGCGGAAAAAAAAACACGGAAAAAAAATCAAAGAGCATTACCTCCCCAACAACAGCGCTACAATGATTGCACGTGTTTCACGAGTTTGAAATCAGGGTTACGAGTAACCCATCGTCATAGTTGCAAAACACGTGGTTAAATAAAATTTATATCGAAACTCGAAAAGTGAGTCTCGAGTCGAACACAAGGAGGCGAACGTTTGGTTTTATGAAATCTGCACTTTGCTTTTATTTATTTTTTGTCATTTTTATCTTTTCCATTTTTTTTGGTATTTTAACAAGCAAGAGACTAGGTCGACGAAAACTTTATCTACTTGCAAAAATATGAGAGAGAGAAGGAGAGAGATAGAGAAACAATCATCTATTCATGAACAATTGTTTGTTACAACTATGAAAGCAGGAAAATTACACTATGAAAGCGTAAAAATATAGAAACAGGTGAGAGAAATCCCCTTCGACGGTTGCTCGGAGGACAACTCGTTCTGATGTCGCCTGGAGGAAGGTGGTGAGGAGCGGGACAAAGGAGGATGGAGTCAGAGGATGGAGGATGTGGCAGGATGGCATCGTGATGAGGATCTTCTTTTAGAAGGGTGGTGAGAGGACAGCCACGGGATGCTCCATGAATGGGGATGAGGGGAGGGAAAACTATTTGATTTTCTACTCTAGAGGAGCATCCCGGGCTTGGGACAAGCTCTCTCTAGAGCCTTGGAGGTGGTGAGAGGAAGAAAGGAATAGATGAAGAAAAATGGGAGGGGTAGGGGTGTTTTTATAGTGCGTGTGATGCAATCTGGGCCGTCCTTTTATACCTACTGCGAATGTGCGGTGGCAAGTGCGTGCGCATGGGCGGCCTAGGTTGCGCCATGTGGTGCAATCTGGGTCGTCCATCTTCTTTCCTTTGTAGGGGATGCTATAGAGGTCGAATTGAATCTATTTTCATGTCGTTGGGTTGCGATCGTCGACCCAAATCCATCCTTGCAGTCAGATTTTTCGTTTGACACTCTGAATTGCATCACCTAGTCCCTCGACTGTTGATCTTCTTTGGATTGCATATGGTGTTACGGGACTCTGATCTAGGCGATTTCAGAGGCGTTGGACTCCGATTGTCATCTTGATCAGATCCGTACGGTCGGATCATCAATCCGAGGCTCTGAATTAAATATCCTACTCTCCTAACCACAAAAAGGATGCAATTAACTTAAAATATATATAACTACACTAAAAGCAAAATGATGTGTAAAAGCTTCGATACCACTTGATAGGATCTAAAGATATGGAATATATATGGCTACGCGCACAAAAACTCAAACACAAAATTAGTAAAAACAAGAAAGATTTGCACAAACAATTCAAACCACAAAAGGACACAAAATGTATAGTGGTTCCCCTCCCCTGGGCACTCCACTACCTAAGCCTCCCAGCTTAGCGTTTTTAACTCGATTCTCTCAACCTCGAGAGAATCAATTTACTAACCAAGGTAATTAATGGGTTACCTAAACCCAAGTACAATAACGGGTTTGTTACAACCCAACGAGCAAATGCTCAAGAAAAAAATGAAATACAGGTGTAAGAAAGAAAGATCTTACAACTAAGAACCTAAGCCTCTCAACAAATGTAAATATAATGTTACCAATTTGAGAGCCTAGAAAGGAAGCGAATCATGTTGAATTACATGAACAAAACACATTAATGTGTTTGCAAATCTGTAGCATGATTGGAAAGCAGCAAACACGATTTCTTCTCTTCAATATGTGGTGGAAAATATGAATTAAAGCTCCAGGAATTTTCTTCTCTTTTCTCTTGTCTCATGTGTGCAGACAAAGAGTCCTAGGGTCATTTTATAGAGTTTAGGACCGACGATACTCGTCTACTAGACATTCGGATTTAATTCCCAACATTCATATTATTGGAATTAATATTTCTGCCATTCTATTTTGGGCCAATGGCCAGCTGGTACCAGAACTAAAGTACCTGTACCAGTACTAGCAGCTCACTACCACCAGTACATGAGTCCTGGTACCGGTACTTGTGACTTCCAAGTTTGGAATTCCTTGGGCACAGTAACCTACTTGTATCGGTACTCATCATGAGTATTGGTGCTTGTAAGGTTCAAGCCAGAATTAAGCCTTCAACCTGTGGCCAACATGTACCAGTGCTGATGGTTAGTACCAGTACTTGTTGTTCACAGTTTGAGACGAATTCTCAAACCTGTGACTCACAAATACCAGTACTGATGAACAGTACCGATACTTGCTTACAAGTACCTGTTTTAAGTGTTTTAATCCATTACATACTTTGAAAATGAGTGCCATATAAATCCTAATTTATCTCTAATTGATTTTTATGATCTAAGTTAAGTTCTCTTGTTAAGAGGCAAACAATCTATGAAAACCTAAACTAGAAAAACAAAGGATCGAAGATGATCTTATTCTTCTCGATCCATCCTTGTCATCTTGCCTCCTCCTTATCATCATTTTCTCTTTCTCATCATCATGCCTCCATCACTTCCTATTCGCCTTGATCTTCACCTAAATCTGAAAAGAACTCAAATGCAAACATTAATCCATAATAATTTTGTTAACATCAAAACAAGATGTGGAACGAGGTTCCAACAATCTCTCCCTTTTTGGTGTTGACAAAACTATCGTGCAAATAGATAATTAAAAAATTTAACAATGTTATATGAAGGGAAAAATTTTAATTGAATCCTCCCCCTCAAAATATGCTCCCCCTAAAAATATTACTATTTGCCCTCTATCTTTCTACCTCTTTTTGTCAATCACAAAAAATATGAAGAAATATCATTCCATAAAATTTACCAATAGAAAAATGGAGCTTATAGATACCAAGCATCTCTCGTCCAACATTCTTCATCTTCATTCAACCTATAGAAAGGTTGAAGTGTTCTATTATGTGCCTTGAACACGCATTGATTACTTTGATTTACTCCTGCAAAACAAATATCTTTTCTAGGTGCCCATTTTCCTGTGGGTCCTTTAGGATTAGTACATTTCAAATCCTGAGATTTATAGAACTTTTTAATGTTAGATCTATAATTCTTGGGATTTTTAGCCTTTTGGTACATCCATGCATGCCTAGGTGCATGTGATTTTGTATGTGTATTCTTTTTATTCTGAAATTTTTATTTTATTGCTTCACAAAATTCAATATTTACCCTAGTTGTTGTTTTGAGATTATTTAAAGTACCTTCAAAATGCTCATAAATATCTTCTAATTCTACTATCTTTGCATGCAACTGATTATTAGTTTCTTTTGACATTTCTAATTCTATTTCTAAACATGATTTTTCTAATTCTAATGTTTGATACTTATTCTTTAAAACCTTATTTTCCTTTTTAAATGACTTAGCTTTATGATGTAGTTCTTCATAAGCTTCTAATAATTCTTCAAAAGAAAGATCAAGGTTTACCTCATTATCCGTGTCTTCCGTAGTTGCTACCAAGCAAAGATGTGCGATCTCATCGTCATCAGATTTGCTAGAGTCGGTGTCCATATCAGAGTTGCTATCATCCTATGTTGCTTTAAATGCTTTCATCATCTTCTTCTTCTTGAGCTTCTTTGTTTCTTTACTATTGTCAGTACCTTCGTAGGTGATTTCAAGTGTGTTCCATATCTCAAATGCTGACTCGCATGCTTCGATACAGTTGAGTTCCTCCCTTGACAATGCACAATAAGGTGCATTCATCGCCTTCATGTTTTTCGCAATCTTTTTCTTTTGCTCAACTGTCCATTCAACTCCTTCCAGCGGTTCCAGATCCATGTACCTCTCCTGAATGATAGTCCATGAATCTTCATCCATGGCTTTGAGAAAGACTTGCATCCTCCTCTTCCAATACCCATAATCAGTCCCATCAAAATAGGGAGGACAGGTCGACAATTGTCCTTTGGTGTGCCTTGAGGTTGATGCCAACACAAGTCGAGTCATTACGTCTTCTTGCAACCAAGCTCTGATACCACTTGTAAAAGCTCTGATACCACTTGATACGATCTAAAGATATGGAATATATATGGCTACGCACACAAAATTAGTAATAACAAGAAAGATTTTTACAAACAATTCAAAACATAAAAGGGCACAAAATGTATAGTGGTTCCCCTCCCTTGGTTACTCCACTACCTAAGCCTCCGAGCTTAGGGTTTTTAACCCGATTCTCTCAACGATGAGAGAATCAATTTACTATCCAAGGTAATTAACGAGTTACCTCAACCCAAGTACAATAACGGGTTTGTTACAACCCAAGGAGCAAATACTAAAGAACAAAAAGAAATACAGGTGTATTAAAGAAAGATCTTACAACTAAGAACCTATGCCTCTCAACAAATGTAAATATAATGTTACCGATTTGAGAGCCTAGAAAGGACGCGAATCGTGTTGAATTGCATGAACAAAACACGTCAATGTGTTTGCAAATCCATAGCACGATTGGAAAGCAACAAACACGATTTCTTCTCTTGAATCTGTGGTGGAAAATATGAATTATAGCTCTAGCCATTTTCTTCTCTTTTCTCTTCTCTCATGTGTGGAAACAAAGAGTCCTAGGGTCATTTTATAAAGTTTAGGACCTAGGATACTCATCTACTAGACATTGGGATTTAATTCCCAATGTTCATATTGTTGGAATTAATATTTCGGCCTTTCTATTTTGGGCCAACGGCTAGCTTGTGCCGGAACTAAAGTACCTGTATCGCTACTAGCAACTCACCGCCACCAATACATGAGTCCTAGTACAGGTACTTGTGACTTCAAGGTTTGGAATTCCTTGGTCACAGTAACCTATCTGTACCGGTATTCATCATGGATGCCGATACTTGTAAGGTTCAGGCCAGAATTAAGCCTTCAACCTGTGGCCAACATGTACCGGTACTCATGGTTAGTACTGGTACTTGTTGTTCACAGTTTGAGATGAATTCTCAAACCTGTGCCTTGCAAATACCAGTACTAATGAACAGTACCGGTACTTGCTTACAAGTACCTATTTTAAGCGTTTTAATCCATTACGTACTTTGAAAACGAATGCCACATAAATCCTAATTTATCACTAATTGATTTTTATTATCTAAGTTAAATTCTCCTCTTAAGAGGAATACAATCTATGAAAACCTAAACTAAAAAGACAAAGGATCGAAGATGATCTTCTTCTTCTCGATCCATCCTTATCATCTTGCCTCCCCTTTGTCACTATTTTCTCTTTCTCATCATCATGCCTCCATCACTTCCTATTTGCCTTGATCTTCACCTAAATCTGAAAAGAACTCAATTGCAAACATTAATCCATAATAATTTTGTTAATACCAAAATAAGATGTGGAACAAGGTTCCAACAATCTCCCCCTTTTTGGTGTTGACAAAACTATCTTGCAAATAGATAATTAAAAAATTTAACAATGTTATACGAAGGAAAAAAATTTAATTAAATCCTCCCCCTCAAAATATGCTCCCCCAAAGAATATTACTATTTGCCCTCTATCTTTCTCCCCCATTTTGTCAATCATAAAAAAAGTGAAGAAATATCATATCATAAAATTTACCAATAGTAAAATGGAGCTTGTGGATAGCAAGCATCTCTCATCCAACATTCTTGGTCCTTATTCGACCTATAGAAAGGTTGAAGCGTTCCGTTATATGCCTTGAACACCCATTGATTACTTTGATCTGCTATAAAGCAAATATCTTTTCTTGGTACCCAATTTCTTGTGGGTCCTTTAGAGATAGTACCTTTCAAATCCTGAGATTTATAGAACTTTTTCGTGTTAGATCTGTAATTCTCAGGATTTTTAAAATTTTGGTACAACCATGCATTCCTAGGTGCATGTGATTTAGTAGGTGTATTCTTTTTATTCTGAAATTTTGATTTTATAGCTTCACAAAATTCAGTATTTAACCTAGTTGTTTTAAGGTTATTTAAAGTACCTTTAAAGTGCTCATAAATATCTTCTAATTTTACTATCTTTGCATGCAACTGATTATTAGTTTCTTTTAACATTTTTAATTCTATTTCTAAACATGATTTTTCTAATTCTAATATTTGATAATTATTCTTTAAGACTTTATTTTCCATTTTAAATGACTTAGCTTTATGATATAGTTCTTCATAAGCTTCTAATGATTCTTCAAAAGAAATTTCAAGGTTTACCTCATTATCTGTGTCTTCCGTAGTTGCTACCAAGCAAAGATGTGCGATCTCATCGCCATCAAATTTGCTAGAGTTGGTGTCCACGTCAGAGTCACTATCATCCCATGTTGCTTTAACTACTTTCTTCTTCTTCCTCCTCTTAAGCTTCTTTGTTTCTTTACTATTGTCAGTACCATCGTAGGTGATCTGAAGTGTGTTCCATATCTCAAATGTTGACTCGCATGCTGAGATACGGTTGAATTCTTCCCTTGCAATGCACAATAAAGTGCGTTCATTGACTTTGCGTTTCCCGCAATCTTTCTCTTTTGCTCAGTTGTCCATTCAAGTCCTTCCAGCGGTTCCGGATCCTTGTACCTCTCTTGAATGAGAGTCCACAAATCTTCATCTAGGGCTTTGAGGAAGACTTCATCCTCCTCTTCCAATACCCATAATCCATCCCATCGAAATAGGGAGGACGGGTCGACGATTGTCCTTCAGTGCGCCTTGAGTTTGATGCCATCGCAAGTCGAGTTCTTATGCCTTCTTGCAACCGAGCTTAGATACCACTTTTAAAAGCTCTGATACCACTTGATAGGATCTAAAGATATCGAATATATATGCCTACGTGCACAAGAACTCAAACAAAAAATTAGTAATAACAAGAAAGATTTGCACAAACAATTCAAACCACAAAAGGACACAAAATGTATAGTGGTTCCCCTCCCTTGGGTACTCCACTACCTAAGCCTCCCAGCTTAGGATTTTTAACCCGATTCTTTCAACCCCGAGAGAATCAATTTACTATCTGAGGAAATTAACGGGTTACCTCAACCCAAGTACACTAACGGGTTTGTTACAACCCAACGAGCAAATGCTCAAGAATAAAATGAAATACAAGTGTAAGAAAGAAAGATCTTACAACTAAGAACCTAAGCCTGCCAACAATTATAAATATAATGTTACCAATTTGAGAGCCTAGAAAGGATGCGAATCGTGTTGAATTACGTGAACAAAACACGTCAATGTGTTTGCAAATCCTTACACGATTGGAAAGCAGCAAACACGATTTCTTCTCTTCAATATGTGGTGGAAAATATGAATTATAGCTCTAGGAATTTTCTTCTCTTTTCTCTTGTCTCATGTGTGCAAACAAAGAGTCCTAGGGTCATTTTATAGAGTTTAGGACCTAGGATACTAGTCTACTAGACATTGGGATTTAATTCCCAATGTTCATATTGTTGGAATTAATATTTCTGCCGCTCTGTTTTGGCAAGGGCTAGCTGGTACCGGTACTAGTAGCTCACTACCACCAGTACATGAGTCCTGGTACCGGTACTTGTGACTTCCAGGTTTGGAATTCCTTGGGCACGGTAACCTACCTATACCAGTGCTCATCATCAGGTGGCCAACATGTACTGATACTTTTGGTTAGTACTGGTACTTGTTGCTCACAGTTTGAGACGAATTCTTAAACCTGTGCCTTGCAAATTCCAGTATAGATGAACAGTACCGGTACTTGCTTACAAGTACCTGTTTTAAGCATTTTAATCCATTAAATACTTTGAAAATGAATGCCATATAAATCCTAATTTATCTCTAATTGATTTTTATGATCTAAGTTAAATTCTCCTCTTAAGAGGAATACAATCTTTGAAAACCTAAACTAGAAAAACAAAGGATCGAAGCTGATCTTCTTCTTCTCGATCCATCCTTGTCATCTTGCCTCCCCTTTGTCATTATTTTCTCTTTCCCATCATCAAGACTCCATCACTTCCTGTTTGCCTTGATCTTCACCTAAATCTGAAAAGAACTCAATTGCAAACATTAAGCCATAATAATTTTGTTAACACCAAAACAAGATGTGGAACGAGGTTCCAACAATCTTCCCCTTTTTGGTGTTGACAAAACTATCTTGCAAATAGATAATTAAAAAATTTAACAATGTTATATGAAGGAAAAAAATTTAATTAAATCCACTCCCTCAAAATATGCTCCCCCTAAAAATATTACTATTTGCCTTCTATATTTCTCCCCCTTTTTGTCAATCACAAAAAAAATGAAGAAATATCATACCATAAAATTTACCAATAGTAAAATAGAGCTTGTAGATACCAAGCATCTCTCGTCCAACATTCTTGGTCTTCATTCAACCTATAGAAAGGTTGAAGTGTTTCGTTATGTGCCTTGGACACCCATTGATTACTTTGATCTACTCCTACAAAACAAATATCTTTTTTAGGTACCCATTTTCTTATGGGTCGTTTAGAGTTAGTACTATTCAAATCCTGAGACTTATAGAACTTTTTAGTGTTAGATCTATAATTCTTGGGATTTTTAGCCTTTTGGTACACCCATGCATGCCTAGGTGCATGTGATTTAGTACATGTATTCTTTTTATACTGAAATTTTGATTTAATAGCATCATAAAATTCAGTATTTAACCATGTTGTTGTTTTGAGATTATTTAAAGTACCTTCAAAGTACTCATAAATATCTTCTAATTCTACTATCTTTGCATGCACCTGATTATTAGTTTCTTTTGACATTTCTAATTCTATTTCTAAACATGATTTTTCTAATTCTAATGTTTGATAATTATTCTTTAAAACCTTATTTTGCTTTTTAAATGACTTAGCATTATGACATAGTTCTTCATAAGCTTCTAATAATTCTTCAAAAGAAAAATCAAGGTTTACCTCATTATCCGTGTCTTTCGTAGTTGCTACCAAGCAAAGATGTGCGATCTCGTCGTCATCAGATTTGCTAGAGTCGATGTCCATGTCGGAGTCGCTATCATCCCATGTTGCTTTAAATGCTTTCTTCTTCTTCTTCTTGTGCTTCTTTGTTTCTTTACCATTGTCAGCACCTTCGTAGGTGATTTGAAGTGTGTTCCATATCTCAAATGCTGACTCGCATGCTGAGATATGGTTGAATTCTTCCCTTGACAACGCACAATAAAGTGCGTTCATCACCTTCGCATTTCCCGCAATCTTTTTCTTTTGCTCAACTATCCATTCAACTCCTTCCAGCGGTTCCAGATCCATGTACCACTCTTGAATGAGAGTCCACGAATCTTCATCCATGGCAATGAGGAAGACTTGCATCCTCCACTTCCAATACCCACAATTCGTCCCATCGAAATAGGGAGGACGGGTCGACGATTGTCCTTCAGTGCGCCTTGAGGTTAATGCCATCGCAAGTCAAGTTGTTACATCTTCTTGCAACCGGGCTCTAATACTACTTGATAGGATCTAAAGATATGGAATATATATGGCTACACGCACAAAAACTCAAACACAAAATTAGTAACCCTGAGAGAATCAATTTACTAACCGAGGTAATTAACAGGTTGTTACAACCCAACGAGCAAATTCTCAAGAACAAAATGAAATACAGGTGTAAGAAAGAAAGATCTTACAACTAAGAACCTAAGCCTCTCAACAAATGTAAATATAATGTTACCAATTTGAGAGCCTAGAAAGGACACGAATCGTGTTGAATTGCGTGAACAAAACACGTCAATGTGTTTGCAAATCCGTAGCACGATTGGAAAGCAGCAAACACAATTTCTTCTCCTGAATATGTGGTGGAAAATATGAATTATACCTCTAGAAATTTTCTTCTCTTTTCTCTTGTCTCATGTGTGCAAACAAAGAGTCTTAGGGTCATTTTATACAGTTTAGGACCTAGGATACTCGTCTACTAGACGTTGGGATTTAATTCCCAATGTTCATTTGTTGGAATTAATATTTCTGCCATTTTGTTTTGGGCCAACGGCTAGCTGGTACCAGTACTAAAGTAGTTGTATTGGTACTAGCAGCTCACTGCCACCAGTACATGAGTCCTGGTACTAGTACTTGTGACTTCCAGGTTTGGAATTCCTTGGGCACAGTAACCTACCTGTATCGATACTCATCATGGGTTCCGGTACTTGTAAGGTTCAGGCCAGAATTAAGCCTTGAACCTGTGGCCAACATGTACCAGTACTCATGGTTAATTCCGGTACTTGTTGTTCACAGTTTGAGATGAATTCTCAAACCTGTGCCTTGTAAATACTAGTACTGATGAACAGTAACGGTACTTGCTTACAAGTACCTGTTTTAAGCATTTTAATCCATTACGTACTTTGAAAATGAATGCCATATAAATCCTAATTTATCTCTAATTGATTTTTATGATCTAAGTAAAATTCTCTTGTTAGGAGGCATACAATCTATGAAAACCTAAACTATAAAAACAAAGGATAGAAGATGATCTTCTTCTCGATCCATCCTTGTCATCTTGCCTCCTCCTTGTCATCATTTTCTCTTTCTCATCATCATGCCTCCATCATTTCCTGTTTTCCTTGATCTTCACCTCAATCTGAAAAGAACTCAATTGCAAACATTAATCCATAATAATTTTGTTAACACCAAAACAAGATGTGGAACAAGGTTCCAACATAATGCATGCTATGCAATATTTATAACATGAAATGCAAATTTAAGCCTAGGAACATGCATGAATAAGCATTTTAACCTAGATAGATGTGTCTACATCACACGTCCTCTGATTTGAGGGGACTTTAAGCCTAAGCATCTACACACTTTTCGACGGTTTCTTCGGAAATTAGGTAGCTAATGAACCATCTAGGGTGGTATGGCTAGCAAGTTGGTGGTGGTAAAAGCTCATCGGCCAGTTGTCCAAAGCCCAGCCATAAGATCATTTTCATCATACTGCCTTTAGGTAAATCTTAGATCAGGAAAGCCACCTACTTAAAAAAAAGAAAAGGAAAAAAAAAAGAATGGAAAATGGAGAAAATAAAAATAAATAAATAAAACTGCACTTCACCGCACAAGTATGGTTGGCAAGTTATCGTGGGTATCAACCTATTGGTCGAATGTCCAAAGCCCAGCTTACAAAAGTGCACAATAATTCCCAAAACACGTAGGGAAGAAGCGGGAAAGTAGAATAAACTGGAAAGATATACCTTAGGTTCACCCTTGTGTTGACTCCATAAATAAAGTTTGGAGAAAGCTACTGTTCAAAAAGATAAACCTCTAAGCAAGGTCACCTAGGGTCGTAGTAACCCGAAGTCCATTTTAGCGGCTGCTTAGTGAGTCTTTCACTCTTTTTACTAGATGCTTAGCACTTAGAATCTTTTTCGAGTCTTGGGCGGGTCGGGTAACCATAAAAAGTTATCCCGAAACTCTCAAACTACAAAAGCACAAAAAAATTAGAAAAGAAGGAAAACAAGAAAAAAAAATTGTGTATCTTCTCTATTCAAATAAGGCGAGGGCTTGGACTATCTGCATTCTGGTAGACACCCGAGCACTATTGAGTTTTTGTAATTAGGTCTTGGGGTTGAGATTTTCTAAAGTAATCGACAAATTTTGCCTAAATAATCAAATGCTGATTCTACTTTTGTACATAGCATTTAGGTTAATTTTGCTAGGGACTAGCAAAAAGTAAGCATGGGGGTATGATAAACACAGTTGAATTCATGATAAAATGCTTATTTATGATAGTTCCTAGGCTTAGAATTGCATATCATGCTATAAATACTGCATAACATCCATTGCATGGCATTTAGGATAGTTGTATATTATGTGCATTAATTCTTCCATTTTACATGGCCAGGAGGTAGTGTGACATCTTTACAGGCTTCGGATGAAGAATTCAACCATATGGATGAATCCGAAGTGACGATCGCAGTCCGTCAACGTGAAAATCACCCTGATCAGATCTCCGTAGCACCCTCTACAAGAAAAAGAAGATGGATGGTCTAGATGGTGCCACGTGGCTCCATCCAGACAGCCCAACATAAACCACAGTCGCCCCAACACTCACGCATCGAGAGATCTCAGCCGTTGGATCTCAATCCAATGGCTGAGGGGTGCTCTACATCGTGCAACCGCACCACCCTCCACTTGATAAACCACGGCTTTTTTCGCTTTGGTGAAGACAAGTGCTCGCAAACCATGAGTGAGAGTTCGAGTCGCAATGGGGGTAGGCAATCTCACGAGCGTGGGCGCAATTGAATTGCACCCATTGGATGGCCATCAAGAGGCAGAGAGGGAGGAGACGTGGCGCAATCAGGCTCGTGCGATCTGCACTCATTCGATCACGCACTGAAAGATGCCCAAACTGACGTGCCATCGAGCACGCGATCTGATTGCGCAATCCCCATTCCATCTCAATCGTTCGCCTCTGATCCAATGGTTGCCATTGGTTCACGCCTGATCCAGCCATGAGCGAGCGAGTGCGTGAGTTGGCACAACCTTTAGCGACACCCTGGTGGACCTTTAGTGATGCTTACAACTGTCACTAATTTTTCATAGGCGCAAGGCTAGTTGCGGACGTGAGTGATGGGGACACGGTCTTCAGGGACAACTGCAGGGGTCTTTAACGATGCTTGCAGCTGTCACTATAGCCGTCTACACAAATTTCTTCTTCTTCCCTCCATTATATAAACATCCCTACACCTGCTATTCCTCTTCATCTCTACCTACTCTACTCCCACCTACTCCTAAGCTCTAGTAGCCTACCAAAGCTCGATTAGAGCTTACTCTCAAGCTCCAAAGGCCTCCTATTAGTGTAGCCTTCCTTTATCCCACCAAATATTCGTCCCTCATCCCATCACCTTCATAGGTTGCCTTGGAGCCATCCTCCCACCTCAATTCTGGTAGCAGATCATCTCCGCCTCCTCACCTCCATTCCAAAGCCTCGGTGAAGCATTCCTCTACCCGACGTCCTCCTGCATCTCACCTCCGTCGTCCTGTTCCTCAACTCCAGCAAAGCTTCCACTAGGTGCCATCGTCTCGCCGAATAGTCGATTCGAGAGATTCCTTCTCACCTCCCCCTCTTTTTATGCTTTTGTAGATTATTGTAATAGACAGCTGTGTAATATATCATATTTGTTCCATCTCTCTTGTGAATTTATTTTGCATGTCTTTTATTTCAAAAACACAAAAAAATAACAAAACCTCAAAATACCAAAAAGAAACAAAACGAAGCGCGATTTTCAACTAAAGTAAACATCGCCTCCCTATGTTCAACCTGGGAATCCCTTGGAGTTTCGGTAAAATTGTATTTGATAATGAGTTTTGTGACTACGATGACGAGTTCCCCCAAACCCTAATTTCTACAATGCAAAATGCCTTCATTAATACCCTCCCAACTCTAATTTGAATGCTACGGAGGAAATCCATGAGAAACCTAATGACACTCAGTCAATTCTTGATAGCCTTCAGCTAGAGTTGTAGGATCTGTAAATCACAAGCACACTACAAGGGGGGATGAATAGTGTGGGAAATAAAAATTGCAAGACAAAACAAACCATAGAAAACAAAGGCACAAGATGTATAGTGGTTCCCCTCACCTAGGTACTCCACTTCCAAAGTCTCCTGACTTAAGATTTTTAACCCAATTCCCTCAACTCAGAGGGAATCAATTTACTAATATCAGAGGTAATTAACGGGTCACCTCGACCCAATTACAAGATATGAAAAAAAGATAAAGATACATGTGGAAGCAAAATGTAAGTATAAGCCTAGAACTATTTCCTAAGTCTCCAACAAAAATATATCTTATAACAAGTATAACCAAATCTAACAAGAAAACTATGGCGTAAAACAAATGGTTGATTACATAAAAATACGATCGCCTTTGATGATTTGTTGCAAATGGTGAGATGCCTTGAAATGTATGCAACAAACTAAGCTCTTTCTCAGCTTGAAAAGTGAGAATTGAAGGTATAGGCAAGAGTATGCTTTTTTAAGAGCTATGTATAAAAAACAACACTCAAAGAGTGCTTATATAGACCACTAATCACCTCTCCCATGAATTCTAGCCGTTAGGGGTATTTTAGGAACATTAAAAATATGATTAATTGTAAACTAGCCATTCAGACTGGTCACAACGGTTAGTTGGTACTAGTACTGAACTCTTGGTACCGGTACTCATTGTGAGTACCGGTACTTGTGACGCACAGACTTGGGTCCTGTGACCTACATGTTCCGGTACTCATGATGAGTACCAGTACTTGTAACACATAGACTTGGGTCCTGTGACCTACATGTACCGGTACCCATGATGAGTACTAGTACTTGTAAGGTCCAGGCAAAAACCCAGTTCATAAACTGTGACCACTTGATACTGGTACTCATGATGAATACCGGTACTTGATGTTCTCAGTTTGGAACTTAGGTCCAAACTTGTGCCTAGCAAGTACCAAAGATCATTAGTGTAAATCAATTAGAGAAATCCAATCTACTCTAGGCAACTTTGAGTTAAGAACCGAGTAAATGAACGATATTCTAAATCCTAGTTATCTCTACTTTAATTTTAACACCTAGATTATGTTTTACTTGTTTGGAGACATACAAAAATTCTAAGATACAATAAAAACTAAGGTCTTCAAAACTTCTTCCTTCATGTGCAATCTTTTTGCTTGCATCCACAGATTCTTTTGACCTGTAATCACTTCATAAACATATTAGATTTTAAAATAGTTTTGTTAACACCAAAACACAGAAGAAAGATGGAACTAGGGTCGAACAATCTCCCCATTTTTGATGTTGACAAAACAGACAAGATACTCATATTAAAAATAAACAAAGACTTAATAAGAGAAGAAAAAAAAGAAACTCCACAAGAGAGTAAAAAACCTCCCCCTCAAACTAAGCTCTCCCTATTTTAGAGATGAAGTATCAATTCATTCATTTCATTTCTGTCCCTTTTTGTCAAGCAAGCAAAAAAAATGAGCAAATATCATAAAGCATGACATTATCAAACAAGCTCACATCATTAAACAAAGCATCAACTTTCATAACATGATAAAGTTCATGACACAAAAGAAATATTAAGATCCATAGAAGTTTAACAATCTTAAGAGTCATACAAGCAACAACAAGCTTACATACTTAAAAAAAAAACTAAACTAATTTCTATGACATTTTCTAATAAGTGGTTGTTCATCCTCATCATCGTCATTGTCGTTGTCATTGTCACCATTATAGTTGTTGTCATCATTATCATCATCATCGTTGCCGTCGTCATCATCATCATCGTCTTCTTCATATGAAACATTTTCTTCATCTTCCGTGTCTTCTTCTTCCTCATCTTCATGGATAATAGGTTCTTTTTCTGCTACAAAAGATGGATCTTGGAAGTGTTTCTGTCTTCTTTCACTGTATTTTGGAGGTACTTTTGGTTGAGTCCTCTTCCTTTGTTTAGTTTGTTGAGTGGAAGATGCAACATATGAAGACTCAAGAGACATAGAAAGATCATGAAATTTGCGTTCCATGTAACGGAAGGCAAAATTCAGATTGGTTAAATTTTGACTAATATAATTGAAAGTGTTGATCATGTAGGATCGGTGCCAGACTCATGAGATAGGTTCCTCCACGGAGTTTCGACTTCTGGAAAGGGATAGGTAATGGGGACAAAAGCCAAAGATGATTCAGGAGGTGGATGAGAAGAAGATTGAGCATTTGGATCAACTTCATCTTCTTCATCATCACTAGTAGATTCCTCTCTAGCAGGTTTCACTCCCATTTTCCGGAGAGTGGTCCATTTGAAATAGACCACTTTTCTAAGAGGAGTGAAATTAGAAAGGTCAATTTTATTTTTATGAAATATGTGAGACACCAAGATATCTAAGGGTAAAGTCGATGCACGGTAATGAGGTTTGAGAAAGTGAATGAAAATCATGTTCCAGTTGACCGAAAAACCTGTAATGATAGCATAAATTAATGGCAAAATGTCAATGGGAATTTTGTGAAAATCCAAATTTTTAGTCCTTAAATTCCATGCTAAGATACGGAAAAGAACACGAGCAAAAAGAGTCATGTTGGGGGCAACCAATGATTTGCCCTGGCAATTAGGAAGCAATAGATGCTAGCGAATTCATGCGGTTTGTTAAAATACGTCGTTGTAACGCGTAAATCCGCTTTCGCTCTTAAATTTATATTCCTAGATAGGGGAGTATCTAGGGTCGTCCAAGGAGGCAATATGGTTGCAAAATTGATTCTCTTGCTCGGAATAAATCAAAACTTTCTTTTTGGTATTTTTTTCAATATATCATTTTTTTTTTTGTTTTAAGCTAAGGCAACATGCGAACTGATGGCGGAAAAAATGATTTACACTTCAATTTAAGTACTACTTCTATGTGGCAAGTAGAGCCTCTCCCTAAGCTCACTCTAGGCAAGTGGAGGCCTAGAATAATTAGGGAGAGGGAGTGAAGAATGCTGAAAATAAGCTAATAGAAATGCAAACAAGAAATGCAAAGAAGGCAACTAGATAATTGATAATGTGTTTTACAAAAGGCCTAGTAGAGGAAAGCTTGTACTACTAGAAAAATGCAAATAAGAAAAGAAAACACAAATCCTCTAGATAGATGGTGAAGAAGAGGGCTTCTTGCTCCAAGGTTGGTGGCTCCCAATCTTGAAAAGAGTCCTCCAATTCCTTCCTTGTTGTGCTCCGCCAAGGTGATGTCCTCCAAGGCAAACCCTAAGGAGGCGTGCCCTAAGCTTCTCTCCAAGGGTGGACGTCCACCCTAGGTCCTTCTCCCTTGCCTGGCCGCCCTTCTTGAAGTGGAAGAGTCCCCCTCCTTGGCGTGGCCCAAGTTGAAGAGAGTGGGGAGAAGAAGGCACCAAAAGGGTTGGTGATGTGCCCCTTTAATCTCCTTCTCTACTCCTTCGCCTTGGGCGTAGGTATAGGTGGATGTAGGTAGAAAAATACACTAATGGAGGATGCCCCAAAATGGTGGTAGGTGGTGGCTTTTTATAGAATAGGAAGGGGGCTATGGTGACCTTTGAAATGGATGGCCAAGATGAGTTGATGGAGGTGGTTGGAGATCCCATGGCCAAGGAGAGTTGGCGCCACCTTAAGGGACACCAAGGGGGTAGTTATGGGTGTTGACACCCCTTAGTGTTGGCGCCAAAATGGGCTTTCTAGAAGGCTATTAGGTGGCACCACCTTAAGGTTCTAGAAGGGGGGTATGTGGATGGCTAGGATGTGTTATATGGGTAGGTGTAGGGTGGATGAAGAGGCTGAAAGTTGGCGCCAAAATGGGGGTGGTTAGGGGTGGCTTTTGGCGCCAACTTGAAGTGTCTTTTGGTGGAGATAATGGGGTGAAGGGGTGGCTAGGTGGTGGCGCCAACTTAAGTAGGGTAGCTAGCTTAGGTAGGCTTGAGTTGGTGGAGCTAGCTAGGGTTGATTTTTAAGGTAATGGATGGCCAAGGAGCTGGTTGTTAGCTAAGCTAAGCTAACATAAGATAAGCTAAGCTAGCTTAGCTAAAGGTGGAGTAGAGGAGAAGGTGTTGGAGCTAGGGTTTGGAGGAAGGAGCTGAGGAGAAGTTTGGAGCTGGAGCTGGAGTTGGCTGCTGCTGAAGAGGCTAGCATGGGGCTACTCTAGCTTGCTTAGCTTGCTAGTTCTTTGTTAGTTGCTAAGCCAAGCTAAAGTGAGCTAGCTTCTACCAAAATGAGCTGAGGTGAGCTAGGTCTGGTGCTCCTAGGGAGAATCAAGCTGGTTGAGGCAGCTAAGGTAGCTTAGCTCAACTGAGATGAGCTAAGCTGAGTCCCCAGGAGCTGGACTTGAGCTTCCTGAGCTGAGATGAATTCTTCTTCAGCTGGCTGGAGTTGAGTGGAGCTGAATGTAGCTGGATCTGAGCTGGGGTGAACTCCTGTCAACTCAGCTGAGCTAGCTAGAGCTCCCTGTGAACTAGTGGGAGCTGAGATGAGCTAGACTCAGCTAAGTTGAGCTGGATCTGAGCTGACTTGAGCTAGGGTGAGCTAAGGTGAACTCTCTTGAGCTGCCATCCAGCTGAGACTAGCTGAATGGATCTGGGATGAGCTAACCCTAGTTCAAGTAAGCTAGGTTCCAGCTGTGGTGAGCTGGATCAAGCTGGGTTCCAGCTAGTCTGGGCTTCTCCTTCACCATTTGCCTTCTTGAGTGCTAGGGTTTTATGGATCTGTGCATCTGTACATCCCTAACACTCACAAAAACACATTAAAATGACAATAAAAAATGAAATGCATGCCTATCCTAATTTATGCCTAAATGCAGCCGAAAAACCCATTTGCGGAGTAAAATCCTAAGAGCTAGGTTTGTTTTAATACATAAGAATGATGATAAACTGGCGTTTATCACAACCCCATGCTTATCTTTTGCTAGTCTCTTAGCAAAACTTAAAATGGAATTTTTGGGAAATCTAATTTTTTCGACTTTGGAGGAGAAAAAGAGATCAATGGACCTTGGTAGATTAAAAACACTGGAGGTACGGGATTTGTTAAAGATAAACATCCGGATTTGCTTTTGGATTCAACCATTAGATAGAACGGGATCAATATATCTTCCAAAAAATTCTCAAATTAACCCCTTGTTAATTCAGATGACTTGAAATGTTTGTTTTTAGGAATTTTTTGGCTCATGAATCTGATTCTCAACTTTCAAAATCCTTTAAAACCTTGTGGCTATGCTTGTTAAAAGCCAACATTTATAAGGGCGTGTGTAATTTATATATATATATATTTTTTTTTTTTTTTTTTCCCCCATGCTTATTTTTAGCTTAGTCTTACAACAGATGTGTCGGGATCATCATTCTCGTTACCATTCCTCGAGGGGGTTCTAGCACCAGTACTTCGAGATAGCACTGTCCATGACACCACCCTGGAGCTCACAACCCCAGAACACGATGCGGTGAAAAGGGGTGCTCCAAACAAACTCAAGCTCTTGCTCCGACACTATAGGTAGAGCACCATCCAAGACACTTGAGCTGCTAAAATGCGCTTTAATGCTCCATCTAAAGATATGAAATATAGATATGGAGCAACGCCGAGGCGGTAACATGTTGACATCGCGTCCTTAAAGGAGGCATTTTCCTCCTTCTCGGCGGTGGGAACTCAAACCAATGATCTGCTTCAGACTTTCACTAAGTCCAAACAAGGGAATTTTTCAAATTTTTAGTTATTTTTAAGTGTTGGCTTGTGTGTGAAGAGTGACACAAGAAGTTTCTCAAAACATGCAAGTTTTTGAGTCAGAACCTAAGTCAAATAATTTCCATATTGCAAAATAGGATCAAGTCACCTGAACTATCATGAGTTTAGGTGGAATTTTATAGAAGGATATCTGATCTTGTCTAAAATAGACCCTGGAATTCTAATGATCATATCCATATCCTCATCCTTAGTTTGTTAAAGATTAAATCCCATTGTACCAAAAGTGAATTTTTCGACCTTAGTCCCGATTTCAAAATTTTTCCTCAAAAAGTTTTGAACATTTTTATTTTTTTTGGGTATGCACGCAGGAAATAAATTAAACAAAAATGCATGTTTTTAGGTTTTGAAAATCCTAAATCGATCGTAAAATTTAAAAACACCCCGCCATGCTTAAGATATGCCATGTCCTCATGCATTAGGAGGGAAAAGGGGTCACCTTAGTGAAGAACAGTCGGGTTTAGGAGGAACAAAACCTGGAAAAACAAGAAAAAAAAAAAGGGAAAGCAAGAAAAAATGATGGGTTACCTCCCATCCAGTGCTATCTTTTACGCCATTCAACCGGGCGTGAAGGTATGCACGGAAGACGTAAGATCATGTAAATAATTGGACACTTGGATGCCCGCAAAAGAGGTGTCTTCTTCTAGATCCCTAGAAAATTGATTAGAAATAATATTGGGATCAAAGTTGGATGGAAAATGATAAGTGTAGCCCGAGTCTGGCCATGGGTTTAAATTAGGTTGGGTGCCAAACTCAGGCGGGGTTGGTGGCAGGTCCGTAAGAAAGGGGTCGGGGAAGGAATGGTGAGGATTGGGTGAAGTTAGTGTGGAAAAGTTAGGTGCGTGAATAGTGGGTGGGTTAGGGGGGGTATCAGGAATAAATTTGAGGTCAAGACAAGTTTCCGGATCACAGATTTCACCGACCACTGATTCTGAATCAGAGTCCTCAAAAAAATTGTGGTCGGTAAGAGTATCTATTAACATTGTCTCCTCCACCATATTGGAAATTTCAGTATCTGAGTCCTCAAAGAAGTTATCATCATGGAATCTCCTGGAGGATTTAAAAATATCTAAAGTGCTAGTTTGGCCTGCACAGTTGATATCCATTTTGCTTATGTGGCAATTGATATTTGCCTTTGCAGTGGCCAAAAAGGGGCGTCCAAGGATTATTGGGGAGTCCAGTAATGATTCAGGTGCCTCAATGTCAAGAACCAGAAAGTCTGCAGGGAAGACATAATTCTGGACCTTGACTAAAACATCCTCGATAATCCCACGAGGTTTGATTGTAGATCGGTCGGCTAATTGCAGGGTAACCTCGACGGGTTTTAATTCACCGATTTGAAATTCTTCGAATAAACTCGTGGGAATAATATTAACTGAGGCACCAAGATCAAGGAGGGCGCGATTAAATGTACTGTCATCAATAATTACAGAAATTAAAGGCGCCCCCGGATCTTTCATCTTAGTAGGCAGCTTACTCTGTATGACAGAGCTTACTGTCTTTAAAAGATGCACCTGTCCTAGATTTTTAGCCTGCCTTTTAGAAGTACAAATCTCCTTCAAAAATTTAGCATAGGCAGGTATATATTTGATGGCATCTAGGAGAGGAATATTGATATGAACTTGCCCAAATATCTCCATGAGTTCTTCTGTAGTGGGCTCAGATTTCTTTTTTTTTTTGGTGGTGGGGTAGAGAGCTTGTGGGAAAGGGATAGGAATCTTGTGTTGAGATTTTTGTTTTTCTTTTTCTTCCTGATGGGGAGGTGGGGAGTCAATTTGCACAGGTATCTTACCAGGTTCGTGTGAAGGCCCGGGGTCAGTGGTGGTTTTCCCACTCCTCAAAGTAACTGCATGTGCAGTCGGATTATTATTTAGAGGAGGTGGGGGGGCCTGTGATTGCAGAAACCTGGGCGGCTGCTGAGGTGGTGGATTAGGAGGAGGCTGATTTGGATAGTGTGGATTTCTGCCCATATAATGGTTCCCTTGGTGATTGGGATTGGGTATGGGTTGGGACGGAAGATGTCCTACAGGTCTTTGTGTGGGAGCAACCCCAATCTGATTGTTCAGATTTGTGATGTTGCTGGTTACTTCCGTCATTTTTGTTTGCATATCCTGCAGGGTCCGCAGCATCTGGGCATTGATATCTTGCTGGGATGGCCCATGATGGAAGTTTGGATTCGACCCATACCCATTAAAATGATATGGTTGGGAGGAAACTTGATTATTCCAGGAGTAGGAAGAATTTTTAAAGGGCTCCTGGATGGCAGAAATATTTTGGGTGGGGTTAAGATCTGAATAATTGAAATTCCCCAGAGAATCATGGGCAACCTCAGAATAATCAGCAGGAGTAGTGTTGAGATTGTGCAAATTTTCTCTTCGTGGAAAGTTAGGTTGGGTTAGATGTGGGTGTGGAGCTTGAATTGATGTGGTGAGTCTTTCCTCAATTTTCTTCTGATTAATATGCATCTGGTCGAGTTTCTGAGCGATCATTTGAAGATCATCTTGGGTGACCGGGATAGATTGACCGCCTATTTCATGAACACCAAATTGCGGGTTTTGGGTTCTGCAAAATGTGTTCATGGAAGCTCGATTAAATGAGTTTTCACTCATTTCTTCAAATAGGTCATAAGCACTTTCAGCATCTTTATTTAAGAAGTTGCCTCCACACGAGGCATCGACAAACTGTCGGATTTGATCTTCTAATCCATGATAGAAGATTTGCACGAGCTGCCATAAAGGAATCTCGTGGTGCGGGCAACTTCTTAAAAGGTCTTGAAATCTTTCCCGAGAATCATGGAAAGTTTCGCCAGATTTTTTGGTGAAAGGTCGTAATAGATCTTCGTAAGGAATTGGTATGACCTATGGGAAAGAATTTCTTGAGGAAGGCGCTCTTGAGTTGAGGCCATGTTGTGATGGGTCGGCCAATGGTCCTGAACCAATAAGCGGCCTTATCTTTAAGAGATAATGGAAAAAGCCGCATCAGCCATATGTCTTCTTGCACATTTCGGGAACGGGTTGTCTGTGCAAGAAGAGTTAGCTCTTCAAGGTGGCTGAAAGGGTCTTCCCTAGGAAGGCCATGAAAGTGTTTAATTAGGTTTAGGACCGCAGGCTTGATCTCAAAGTCCCCCTCCGGTATGACCACCCCTGGTCGTTCCTCATAATAAGACAGATCATAGAAATCTTTTAGAGGAACAACAGGCTGCTGACGGGGTGGTGGGTTTGGCCTTGGATTGGCTAGGTTTTGGATGTTCCTAGTCAATGTTTGTTGATTGGAATTTAATTTATTAATCTGATAGGCCATCAATTTTAAAAGATCAGGTAGGGGGTCTTGATGTTGTGTGTGGGGCAACTCAAGATTAGGGAGCTCCAAGTGTGGCAAGTTACTGGTGGTTGGGTTTTGGTGGAAGGGTTAGAATTAGGGTTAGTGGTGGGGTTAGAGGTGGACGTGGAAGGGTCAGTGGATCTATTTTGTTGTGTTTCCATTTTTTCAGGAGAAGAAGACAGAAAAAGTGGTCTTTTTGCGTGGGGGGCGAAATCAAATGGTCCTTCCAAGTGCGGATTTTGAGACCGTCGCCCGTGCATAAAATGGAAGAACGGGAGGGGAGGAGAAGAGAAAGAGATGAGAGAAAGTGTGCAATTCAAACAAATAAAACTAGACCTAACTTAAATGTGACTCCCTAATAATAACCTAAGACTTAGTCTATATAGGAAATAAGTAGTCAATAGTGAATACCTGTTCTATCAACAAATCTAGCCAAGTTGCTTAAGGGGAGGTTTGGGCCCAAACGTTTCCCAGGGAAGACCCCAGGTGCTTGTACAAACCCGCGCCTGGTCGTTTGACACAGCCCCTCAGCCTGAACACCAGATACAGATGACAGAATTGGTATTAACTAAAGAGAACTTAAGACCAAAATAGCAAGCCTAAGTTGATAAAGCCTTAGGGGTCAAGTTGCTACAAGTTTTAATTAGGTCTAGGATGATATAGTGCACACAGAATGTGGAGGGCATTTATTGGGATGTTGCCCTATTATTTTGATTTTTTTACGTGTGTGCAGGAATTGGAGAGTGGCTCCAATGAAAATCAAGTTGTCACACAATTTTCTTGTATTTATGTCTTTTAGGATTCAATTTAATTAAATGTGTTTTAGGGTTTTTCTAATTAAATTTTCAAACAAGTTTGAAAATTCACAATCAAAGGAAAACAAGTTGTATGGGTGATTGTATATTTCCTTTTTAATTGAGTCTCCAAAAAGAAAGAAGAAACCCTAAACCAATTATCCCTAAGACAGAAATTTTACTACCAATGAATTATTTTTAGGCTTTCAGAATTAAGTAGTGGTCCAAATAAGTCAAACAACACCACTACTTTGACGAAAATCAAACAAGGATTCCAAAAAATATTTTTGTAATATTTTAAGAATTTGTTTGCTAATTATTTTAAATTTTTAATTTTACTGGTGTCAAAGTCCAGAAATGATACCCATGGGTATTGTGGACTTTTCAGTATTACCACCAAACTCAGAAAATTTTTGTGATTTTATATGATGTGTAAAATTCCACAAGGATTCCATCAAGATAAATTTCACAAAAATTGGATGAGTATAAAAATTCTAAAAATTTGCGGACAGTAGCAAAATAGGAAGATTAAAGGGAATGACCCCTCTGCAATCCACGAATTTTTAAAAATCAAATACAAATCCAATTGATCTGAAATTTGGAACAAATGTTCCAAACTTAATTGGGAATCACTCTATGAAATTTTATGATTTTATGAGGCTTGTGATGCTAGGAATCGATTTTTCAAGTCTGGACAGAAATCTGGACTCGAAAATAGAACACCAATACTTGCAATGGAGTGGTTTTAAAGAAGCATACAAGCAAACAATGGATTTTATAATGCACCACTCCACTTAATTAAGTTTTTTGGGATCCTGAAAGTCAAGTTTAATATATTTTTGGTAGTTTTAATTAATTATGTGACCAGAAAGAGGAACCAACCTGAATTTCGCGGGAAGAAAAGGAACTTTGAGCTGTTGCTTTCAGATTCCCGCCTTCCCGCTGTAGTTCCTGCACACACAAAAGAAAGAAAGAAGAAGGGGATGAGATCCACTTCAAACAAGAGAAAATGAGTTAATGCAAAGCCGTGCCTCCCCGGCAACGGTGCCAAAAAGTGCTAGCGAATTCACGCGGTTTGTTAAAATACGTCGTTGTAACGCATAAATCTGCTTTTGCTCTTAAATTTATATTCCTAGATAGGGGAGTATCTAGGGTCGTCCAAGGAGGCAATATGGTTGCAAAATTGATTCTCTTGCTCGGAATAAATCAAAACTTTCTTTTTGGTATTTTTTTCAATATATCATTTTTTTTTGTTTTAAGCTAAGGCAACATGCGAACTGATGGCGGAAAAAATGATTTACACTTCAATTTAAATACTACTTCTATGTGGCAAGTAGAGCCTCTCCCTAAGCTCACTCTAGGCAAGTGGAGGCATAGAATAATTAGGGAGAGGGAGTGAAGAATGCTGAAAATAAGCTAATAGAAATGCAAACAAGAAATGCAAAGAAGGCAACTAGATAATTGATAAAGTGTATTACAAAAGGCCTAGTAGAGGAAAGCTTGTACTACTAGAAAAATGCAAATAAGAAAAGAAAACACAAATCCTCTAGATAGATGGTGAAGAAGAGGGCTTCTTGCTCCAAGGTTGGTGGCTCCCAATCTTGAAAAGAGTCCTCCAATTCCTTCCTTGTTGTGCTCCGCCAAGGTGATGTCCTCCAAGGCAAACCCTAAGGGGGCGTGCCCTAAGCTTCTCTCCAAGGGTGGACGTCCACCCTAGGTCCTTCTCCCTTGCCTGGCCGCCCTTCTTGAAGTGGAAGAGTCCCCCTCCTTGGCGTGGCCCAAGTTGAAGAGAGTGGGGAGAAGAAGGCACCAAAAGGGTTGGTGATGTGCCCCTTTAATCTCCTTCTCTACTCCTTCGCCTTGGGCGTAGGTATAGGTGGATGTAGGTAGAAAAATACACTAATGGAGGATGCCCCAAAATGGTGGTAGGTGGTGGCTTTTTATAGAATAGGAAGGGGGCTATGGTGACCTTTGAAATGGATGGCCAAGATGAGTTGATGGAGGTGGTTGGAGATCCCATGGCCAAGGAGAGTTGGCGCCACCTTAAGGGACACCAAGGGGGTAGTTATGGGTGTTGACACCCCTTAGTGTTGGCGCCAAAATGGGCTTTCTAGAAGGCTATTAGGTGGCACCACCTTAAGGTTCTAGAAGGGGGGTATGTGGATGGCTAGGATGTGTTATATGGGTAGGTGTAGGGTGGATGAAGAGGCTGAAAGTTGGCGCCAAAATGGGGGTGGTTAGGGGTGGCTTTTGGCGCCAACTTGAAGTGTCTTTTGGTGGAGATAATGGGGTGAAGGGGTGGCTAGGTGGTGGCGCCAACTTAAGTAGGGTAGCTAGCTTAGGTAGGCTTGAGTTGGTGGAGCTAGCTAGGGTTGATTTTTAAGGTAATGGATGGCCAAGGAGCTGGTTGTTAGCTAAGCTAAGCTAACATAAGATAAGCTAAGCTAGCTTAGCTAAAGGTGGAGTAGAGGAGAAGGTGTTGGAGCTAGGGTTTGGAGGAAGGAGCTGAGGAGAAGTTTGGAGCTGGAGCTGGAGTTGGCTGCTGCTGAAGAGGCTAGCATGGGGCTACTCTAGCTTGCTTAGCTTGCTAGTTCTTTGTTAGTTGCTAAGCCAAGCTAAAGTGAGCTAGCTTCTACCAAAATGAGCTGAGGTGAGCTAGGTCTGGTGCTCCTAGGGAGAATCAAGCTGGTTGAGGCAGCTAAGGTAGCTTAGCTCAACTGAGATGAGCTAAGCTGAGTCCCCGGGAGCTGGACTTGGGCTTCCTGAGTTGAGATGAATTCTTCTTCAGCTGGCTGGAGTTGAGTGGAGCTGAATGTAGCTAGATCTGAGCTGGGGTGAACTCCTGTCAACTCAGCTGAGCTAGCTAGAGCTCCCTGTGAACTAGTGGGAGCTGAGATGAGCTAGACTCAGCTAAGTTGAGCTGGATCTAAGCTGACTTGAGCTAGGGTGAGCTAAGGTGAACTCTCTTGAGCTGCCATCCAGCTGAGACTAGCTGAATGGAGCTGGGATGAGCTTACCCTAGTTCAAGTAAGCTAGGTTCCAGCTGTGGTGAGCTGGATCAAGTTGGGTTCCAGCTAGTCTGGGCTTCTCCTTCACCATTTGCCTTCTTGAGTGCTAGGGTTTTAGGGATCTGTGCATCTGTACATCCCTAACACTCACAAAAGCACATTAAAACGACAATAAAAAATGCAATGCATGCCTATCCTAATTTATGCCTAATTGCAGCCCAAAAACCCATTTGCGGAGTAAAATCCTAAGAGCTAGGTTTGTTTTAATGCATAAGAATGATGATAAACTGGCGTTTATCAATAGGGTTTCATGAATTTTGTGAGAAGGAAATTGCTCCTTAAGTGTATTAAAAGGATGACCTTCATTTGGGCATTGGGTGATGGTGATAAAAATTTAGGAGTAATGGTGATTTTTTGACCAAAAACTTTGGATGTTATGACTAGATGGCCCCGATTTTCTTATTCTTGGAGATTAGCAAAAAATAGACAAATAACGTCAGGGTAAACTCTAGGAACATCAGTAAAAAATGACTCGTGAAAGAAATGCATAAGATGCTGTTTGGAAAGATAGGTAGTGAACTCATAGATTTGTAGAGAAAAATCTTTCCACTCAATAGGCCTACAGTGATGGAGTTTTAGGCCTTTATGCCAATCAAATTTTGATTTAGCATCTTCATTGATGCAAAACATGTGGAATGCATCTTGAGGTGCTTTTCCCTTTTAGATTTTGATGCCATCTGAAAACATACAACAACAAGAAATAGGAAATACAATTAGAGATAAAGATAATTTCTTAACATGTGTTCAGGTAACAACACATTTAAGCCTGCATGTACCGGAACTGGTGATTGGTACCGGTACTGGTTGGTTTTCGTTCCAACCAGAAATACGAGCTAGTACCGGTACTCATCTTCAGTACCGGTACCTGCTCTGTAAAGCTGGCACTGCTGCGCCCAGCTAATACCGGTACCGATGATGGGTACCGGTACCATCTGGTACCTGATGAAAAACATATTGCAGCAGTAGAAATGACATTGAGAAATGAGAAAATGATATAGAACGAATCAAGGAAATAAGATTTGATGAGAAGATAAGAATGTACCTAGGGTATGAAGATTGGAGATGATTCTTCTTCTTCTTGGCAAGGGCTTGGAGAGGCTTGTGGTGGAACTAGGGTTTGGTTGTGAAGAAATGAGGCAAGTGTTTGTACTTGACCTCTTTTATATGGGATGGGTCATGTGCTTGTCACATGACCACTTAAGTGGTTGAGAGAAGAAAAATTGACAACTTAGGTGTTGAAAAAATAATGTGATCAACAACCTAAGTTAAGCAACCAAATTGCAAATAACACCATGGTATTTCCAGACATATGGAAATATTACATTTTATCGCTCTTTTAGTATGCATGGGTAATTTGCAAAAAAGCCCTTAGGAATTTTCGTAAATACAAACAAAGTTTATATCAAACAAAATGTTAGATTAGAATCTCTTTCATTGTACAAAGTCCTAATTTTCTCCGTATAAAGCAGAATCTCTCTGCTGCAAGAGGTTTTGTAAAGATGTCTGCCAATTGGTTTTGAGTGTCAATGAATTCTAATTGAATAGAGCCTTGAAGTACATTATCTCTGAGAAAATGATGTCTAATGTCTGTGTGTTTGGTACGTGAATGATGTACCGGATTTTGGATAGATTTATTGCTCTTGTATTATCACATAATATCTTGGATTATGCAAAAATCAATCCAAAGTCGGACAAAGTCTGTCTCATCTAAATGACCTGAGCAAGCAAGTGAAGCTGCAATATACTCAGCTTCAGTTGTAGAAAGTGAAACACAAGTCTGCTTCTTAGAGAACTAAGAGACTAGAGATTCTTCAATAAAATGACATGTGCCGCTACTGCTCTTTCGGTCTGTCCGACTCCCTGCATAGTCTGCATCACTATAGGATAATAGATCTAAAGATTGTGCTTTAGGATAGAAAAGACCAAGGTCTTTTGTGCTTTTAGGTATCGAAATATTTTTTTACTGCATTATAATGAGATTCCTTGGGTTCGGACTGGAATCTCGCACACAAACATGTAGCGTAGAGAATATCAGGTCTAGAAGCTGTGAGATAGAGTAGTGAACCTATCATTCCACGTTATTTCTTTTCACCTACCCTCTTGCCGGATAAATCTTCATCAAGAGAAGTAGATAAAGTAATCGGAGTCACCTTACCATTTACATTTTCAAAGTCAAATTTCTTGAGAATTTCAAGAACATATTTTGTTTGACAAATGTAAATTCGTGTGTCTAATTGTTGAATTTGGAGTCCTAAAAAGAATCTGAGTTCACCCATCATACTCATTTCAAACGTAGTCTTCATAGTCTCACAGAAATGTTGACACAGGGACTCCTTATTTGATCCAAATATAATATCATTGACATATATTTGAATCAATAAGATGTCATTACCTTCTTTTACAAAAAGAGTTGAATCAACAACTCCAATTCTAAAACTTTGCTGAAGAAGAAAGGTCCTGAGCCTATCATACCAGGCCCTGGGAGCTTGTTTAAGTACATATAACTCCTTATTGATCTTTTATACATGCTCTGGGTGTGCTGGGTCCTCGAACCCGGGAGGCTGATGGACATAAACTTCTTCCTTAATATAACCATTAAGAAAAGCACTCTTGACATCCATTTGATATAACTTGAAGTCCTTTTCACTTGCAAAGGCAAGTAGCATCCGTATGGACTCCAAGCGAGTAACAGGAGCATATGTCTCATCAAAGTCAATGCCCTCCTATTGGTTATAGCCTTGAGTTAGAAGTCTGGCTTTATTCCTGATCACTGAATCAGATTCATCCAATTTATTTCAAAACACCCACTTGGTTCCAATGATGGAATTACCCTCAGGAGCAGGTACCAAGTTCCATACATTGTTCCTAGTAAAATGGAGTAGCTCCTTCGACATAGCTACAACCCATGATTCATCCTTTAATGCCTCATCAACTTTCTTGGGTTCAGGTTGTGAAACAAAAGCATTGAGGACAAAATCAGCTCTAAAGTGAGATCGGGTTTTTACACCTTGTTCAATATCACCAATAATCTATTCTTGAGGGTGATCCTTATGGTGTACACATTCTTTTGGAAGATCATGTACATTTTGTGAATCTTCTATCTTTGATACATCAATGAAGGGGGCATCTTCATCATCAGAATCTAAATGATTTGGTTTTGGTTCACCTAAATTTGTTTCATCAAATGAAACATGAAGGGATTCTTCAATGACAAAAGTCCTTTTATTAAAGACTCGATAAGCTTTGCTTCTTGTTGAATAGCCAATAAAAATGCCTTCATCACCTTTAACATCAAACTTATCAAGCTGGTCACGGGTGTTTAATAAATAACATCTACTTCCAAACACCCTGAAATATGATATCCTAGGAGACTTCTCATAATAAAGTTCATATGGAGTTTTATTAATAATTGGCCTTAAGAGTGTTCTATTTAGAACATAACATGTCGTATTAATGACTTCTGTCCAGAAATATTTTTGAAGCCCAGACTCCAAGAGCAAAGTTCGGGCGCATTCTTGTAGAGTGTGATTCTTGCGCTTTATAGCACCATTTTGAGATGGAGCCCGAGGAAATGAAAATTCATGGGTTATGCCAGAATTGACACAAAAACTTGAAAATTTTTCATTTTCAAATTCACCCCCATGATCAGTCCTAAGTCTAAGAATAGAGGATGATTTTTCCTTTTGAAGTCTTCGAGTAAGACTTAGGAAGGAATCAAATGAGTCATCCTTATGTTTAAAGAAGATGACCCAAGTGAACCTAGAGAAGTCATAAACAATAACTAGGTAAAATTTTAATCCATTTAGACTCTCAAATTGTGTTGGTCCAAATAGATCAAGGTGTAACAACTCTAAAGGTCATGTTGTTGAAACTAAGTCTTTAGGTTTAAAAGAGGCTTTGTGCATTTTTCCGAGTTCATACGACTTGCACAAAACATCCTTCTTATAAGTTAGTTTAGGTAGGCCCCTTACTAACTCATTTTTGGCTAACCTATTAAGATGTTTGTGATTAATGTAACCTAGCCTACAGTGCCAAACATCTACTTCAATATGGGAGGCAAGCAAACATTTTACATACTTCTCTTTTGAAAAATGAAGAGCATAGATATTTTCATATCTAAATCCTTCAATTAAAGTCATATTTGTTCCTTCTTTTAATATTTTAAATCCAACTTTAGTGAACAAAACATCACATCCATTATCACATATTTGACTAACACTAAGCAGGTTATGTTTTAAGTTTTCTACTAAAAGAACATTACGTTCCTGCTTAGAAGAGTTTCCTATTGTACCTTCATCAATAATGCGACAACGTTTGTTGTCGCCCAACTTGACATGTCCTCCATCTTCGATTTTGGTCCATTTGATAAATAGGTCGGAGTGTCCTGTCATGTGCCTGGAACACCCACTGTCTAGGATCCATTTGTCCTTTTTGACCTGCAAGATAATTTATTAAATCTATTTTAGGTACCCATTTTCTTTTGGGTCCTTGATGGTTAGTTCCTTTCAAATCCTTAGGTTTATAGATCACTTTAGTGTTAGATCTATAATTCTTAGGATTCTTGACCTTTTGATAAATCCATGCATGTCTAGGTGCATGTGATTTATTTTGTATATTCTTTTTATTATTGAACTTGGCTTTTAAATTATTACAAAATTCCATATTCATCCTAGTTGTTTTTAAATTATTCAAAGTATCCTTAAAGTGTTCATAAATATCTTCAAATTCTACTATTTTTTCATGTAATTGATTGTTAGTTTCTTTGGACATATTTAATTCTATTTCTAAACAAGATTTCTTTATTTCTAGAGTTCTATAACTATCAATAAAAACCTTATTTTCCTTTTGAATCATCTTAGCCTTATTATATAAATCTTCATATGCTTGTATTAATTCATTAAAGGTGACTTTAGAATCTACCTCATTTTTCGAGTTGTCGTCGTTTGCCATTAAGCAAAGATGTGCAACTTCTGTTTCTTCAGATTCTTCGGAAGATGATTCCGTGTCGGAATCACTATCATCCCAAGTTGCCTTGTATGCCTTTCTTGAAATCTTCTTTTTCTTTCGATCAAGTTCTTTGTCCTTTTCTTCCTTCTTCTTCTTGATCATTGGACAATCTTTTCGTACGTGTCCCTTCTTCTTGCACTAAAAATAAATAATGTCATTTGAAAATTTATTGACTTTCTTACCTTATTTTCGGATGAATCTTCTGAATCTTCTTGTTAGAAGAGCAAGCTCCTCTTCTTCATCAGAATTTGAGTCATCAAAGTCCGATACCTCCTTTAAAGCTTTGAAAGCAAGCTCCTTTTTCATGCTTATGGATTTTTCTTCATTCTTCTTCATATTTTCCAATTGAATTTTGTATGCCATGAGGCTTCCAATTAACTCATCTAAGGAGAGAGTAGAAAGATCTTTTGCCTCTTGGATGGCTGTGGTCTTTGGAGACCAATCGCTTGTAAGGGATCTTAAGATTTTCCTTACAAGTTGCTCTTCCTTCAGCTTGACTCCAAGATTCTTCATTGGATTCAGGATCTCTCCAAATCTTGTGTACATCCTTTTGATTGTTTCACATTTCTGCATCCTGAAACACTCATAGCTTTCTGTTAGAATAGAAATATTTGTTTCTTTAACTTTACTTGTACCTTCATAGGTGACTTGCAATGTGTTCCATATCTCGTATGCGGACTCGCATGAGGAGATACAGTTAAATTCTTCCCTTGATAACGCACAATTGAGTGCGTTCATTGCTTTCGCATTTCCCACGATCCTTTTCTTTTGTTCTGCCATCCATGCCACTCCTTGTGGCTCCAGTTCCATGTACTTCTCTTGGATAAACATCCATGAGTCCTCATCCATGACCATGAGGAAGATTTGCATCATCCTCTTCCAGTATCCATAGTCCATCCCATGAAAGTAGGGATGACGTGTGGATGACTGTCCTTCAGTGCGCTTTACTGGAGATGCCATTACAAAAGAGAATTGTCACTTATTTTCACAACCCGCTCTGATACCACCTATACGATCTGTAAATCACAAGCACACTAGAAGGGGGGGATGAATAGTGTGGGAAATAAACCACAAACCACAAAATGTATAGTGGTTCACCTCACATGGGTACTCCACTACCTAAGTCTCCTGACTTAGGATTTTTAACCCGATTCCCTCAACTCAGAGGGAATCAATTTACTAATATCAGAGGTAATTAACGGGTTACCACAACCCAATTACATCATATGAAAAAAAGATAAAGATACATGTGTAAGCAAAATGTAAGTAGAAGCTTACAACTATTTCCTAAGTCTCCAACAAGAATATATCTTATAACAAGTATAACCAAATCTAACAAGAAAACTAAGGCGTAAAACAAATGATTGATTACACAAAAATACGATCGCCTTTGATGATTTGTTGCAAATGGTGAGATGCCTTGAAATGTATGCAACAAACTAAGCTCTTTCTCAGCTTGAAAAATGAGAATTGAAGGTTTAGGCAAGGGTATGTTTTTTAAGAGCTATGTGTAAAAAACAACACTCAAAGAGTGCTTATATAGACCACTAATCACCTCTCCCACTAATTCTCGCCGTTAGGGATATTTTAGGAATATTAAAAATATGATTAATTGCAAACTAGCCGTTCAGACTGGTCACAACAGTTAGTTGGTACCGATACTGAGCTCTTGGTACCAGTACTAACTACATACAGTCAGTACAGCCAAATCACTGGGTACCGGTACTCATTGTGAGTACCGATACTTGTGACGCACAGACTTGGCTCTTGTGACCCACATGTATCGGTACTCATGATGAGTACCGGTACTTGTAACACACAGACTTGGGTCCTGTGACCTACATGTACCGGTACTCATGATGAGTACCGGTACTTGTAAGGTCCAGGCAAAAACCCAGTTCACAAACTGTGACCACTTGATACCGGTACTCATGATGAATACCGATACTTGATGTTCTCAGTTTGGAACTTAGGTGCAAACCTGTGCCTAGCAAGTACCAAAGATCATTAGTGTAAATCAATTAGAGAAATTCAATCTATTCTAGGCGACTTTGTTTTGAAAGAGTCGATTTTGAGTTAAGAACCGAGTAAATGAACGATATTCTGAATCCTAGTTATCTCCACTTTGATTTTAACACCTAGATTATGTTTTACTTGTTTGGTGACATACAAAAATTCTAAGATACAATAAAAACTAAAGTATTCAAAACTTCTTCCTTCATGTGCAATCTTTTTGCTTGCATCCACAGATTCTTTTGACCTGTAATCACTTCATAAACATATTAGATTTTAAAACGATTTTGTTAACAGCAAAACACAGAAGGGAGATGGACCTAGGGTCCAACAAGAGTTTCATAGACAAAATCAAGAATTGATTGAAGGGCAACATGCCATGATTGATATGTTCCAACAACTAGATGAAGAGATCCAAAGAAAGTTGTTGCAAGCAACTCTATTTACGGAATTCATGAAGCAAGGCCCCGTGGTGATTGATTGGACAACACCTATTTGCCCAAAATTGGTTCAGTCCACCATTGATACTCCCCCGGTGTTGGACAACTCATTAGAAAATGTCATTAAGGACTCCTTAGAACATGATTTGGGGAGAGTTGAGGACAAACATCAGAAGGAAACTGAGAATTTGGGGGTTGATGTCTTTGAATCCAAATGTAATATTCCTGAGGAAAATGATTTAGTAGAAGAGAGATCCAAATTTGAAGATGGGGAGTGGGATTACAATTCTGAAATAATTGATTTCAAATCATTTGAAACCCCCATCACAAGTTTAGAAGAGGGCTAAGGGAAAGAATCTGAGCTAGAGGATGAAATTAGCCCTACCTCTATTTCAACCTCAAAAATTGAGTATGATATGGAAGAGGTTTAAGATAACATTCTAGGGGTCAAGGAATTGGAGGGAATAAGCAATGAAACCCTAGTTGAAGAAGGGATCGATTTTTTGGTGAGAGACCTCATGCTTGATCTTAGGGCTCATTGTCAAACTCTTCATTTTGTTACATGTTGTATCAGAATTGAAATCTTGGAACCCAAATTCACTGGAATTAATATAACTTTGAGGTATTACAACTTTAAAGGGACACAAGCTGATTACAAAACCTACATCTTTAGTGTCTGACATTTTAGATTCAGGTTGCACTCATCTAAATCAACTTCTCTGCATGCTCGCAGATTAAGACAGGAACAGACACGAGCATGTGATGATAACATCATCATTAGCCATATCTAATTTTATTTAGTCATATTCCATCATTAAATGCTCCTACATAACTGCCAGAAGATAGTAATTCATTGCACATCCTTTCTAAGAGAATAACAAGAAACTAGGGTTAAGACTATAATTTTACCATCCGATCATGAATGCAGAATAACCACAGGTTTCTCAGGGGTTAATTAAAGGTTAAATGTTCATAAATATCTAATAAGTGGGTTCATGTAGAAAGAAATGGGTTTTCACGTATTTTAAAAGTTAATGGACATCTAAAACCCTAAAAAGATACCTGTCTAATTAATCGAGGTTCTGGTTAATATAAAATTCATATAAACCCTATAAAAATCATATAAAAATATTCTCTAGGGTTTGGCATCCTTGATTTGACCATCTGAACCTATTTTGACCTAAAATAGTCTCAGACAGACAATTACCCTAATTTGGGTTTCTATGCAATTTAACCAATTAAACTAGGTCAAAACCAAAATCCAACTTTACCATTAGATTCCTTAGGTCCAAATTAGGTTTGTACCAAAATTTGAGTCCAATCAGAGATCATATTGACCTAGTTTGCAATTTGGTCCAGTTTGACTCTTTTTCTTACATATGCACCCCTAGATTTTGAAATTCCTTGCAAAAAGCACCCTATCTTTGTTGTCACTCTTTCCAAAAAGGTCCTTCTACCATTTTCGTGAAGGAATCCTACTCTGGTGAGCTTTGTTTGGCAAGAACTTATTGATTATTTGACGAATCCCTCTCAAAATTGAAGGGGAGATTCGTCAAGTAATTTCCTTCCTTTTAAGCTTTGTCTGAGTCTCAAGATCTTGCCTAATCTCTCATGTGAACCTTTGAAAGGGTTCGGTCTCCATAGATTTCGGAGCTTGGAAGCTTCCAAGCATGGAAGGCCTCCTTGAGCCTTATAAAAGGACCCCCAATTTAAACCATACATCCTTAACTTGTTTTTGGCCGAAGAATCTCCTTCTTCCATCCTCTCCGGTTGAATTCTCCATGAGCTCTAACAACCTCCTTCAGCCTACTTCCTCATCCGCTCTCACGGACCATAGTGAGAGGATTCTTCTTCCTTGTCTTCCTCCTCGTGTCATAATACCTGTAGCCGCCACCTATCTCCCCTCATCATTACCGTCCCTATCCCCGGAGGCTTCATCTTCCCTACGTCCGACGTACCACCGGTATAGGCAAATCCCCACTTTCGTCTATTAGTTTAGGGCTAGATTAGTTCCCTTAGTTCCCTAGGTTTTATCCCTTTATCCAAAACCCATAAACAAACCTCCGACGTCGCCAATCACCGTCATCTTCATCTTTGGCCGAACCTCCAGGGAGGTCCTCTGCATGCTCCACGCCTCCAAAAGCCTTGCTGACACTCCCAAAAGCTCTGCTACATCACACTCATTAAAACCCCTCACTTATTCCATCCTTTCGCCCATTCACAACCGCCACTAAACAAACCCACCTTCACACTTCACCTCCATCTCCGACACACGTCCTCTGGGCACCACACGCTTGCTAACCACCACCACTGAGTTCACCTCACCACGGTGAATCTTTTGAGCGCTCGAATTGGGGCTTAGTGCCTATATTCTTGATTTTAGATCCCCTACTAGAGCTCTACCGCCGCGTCACCTTCTCCTGCTGTATTCATCAAGTCGTGGCCCTATTCTCTGCCAAGAACTACGCTCAGGTGATGCAGAATTAACACCTCCAGGCTTCCAGACTCTCAATTGGAAGAAAGAGGCGCAGCTTCACTCGCAATTGGGAGAAATTTCATCTCTACAACAGCATGCAAGGAAAGGAAACTCAATAGTCCCACATCGTAGGATTTGGAGCGAGTGAAGCGGCATAAATTGTTTTTGTGTTAATGACTTACTACCTCAAACACTATGGGTGAGATCCCCACTCACACCCGCACTTATGTCTCGACCTGCCTACTGCCTTCACTCCTCGGCTGCTACCTACGCCCGTAGCCCTGGACCCAGGTACGCATTTCACCCGAATACCCGATCTGATCACCTGGTTTCAGTGAAAGAGAAGAGGAGGAAGAGAGAAAGAGAGCAGGGGAGGGTGGGTTTTGCTCCTCTATGCGTTGGCTGAACACTTAGCAATGTGGAAAGAAGGAAACCTAAGGAAGAAAGACAGAAGAAAGAAAGATTAAGGAAGAAAGGAAAGCCAAGAAAGGAAAGAAGAAGATGCTGAAGAGAAGAAGCCTCTTTAAGGCACTGTAGCAGGGCTAAACTTAAGTCATCGGGTCATTTGACCCAACGTCTAACTTGGTTAGAAACACTGTGGCATTATTTGAGGCACTATGCATTTATTTAGACCATTGAGTAATTATTATATTTGTATCTAAGCTAATAATTGGTGATTCAAATCACCATTATTTTGTCTTAGATATTTCTTTTCCACATTAAACTCCTAATATACACTTGCTTAGTATTAAATATCATTTGAGTAGTTATTCTTCATTGAATATTTAATGTGACAGGTTATTATTCATTGAAAATCTATATTTTACTCAATTTCTTATGCTCATTTATATTATTTACTGAAATTAGCATGTGAATTCCATATTTGCTTCTTGTGTTCGACCTCAAACTTCAATTCGAGTAATAAATTGTATTTGTTGACGAGCGATTTTGGTCTGTACTACAACATATCAATCTTAAACCTCGATTTTGCACGTTAAACATTTAGGTTGCATGATTGCTATGCAATCACACCCCCATGCCTAAATCATGCTAGTCCTTAGCAAATGCAAAGCTAAATGAAAAGAGAGCCTATATGACTAATTTTTATCAAGAGTTTGACTAGAGGTTTATGTCTTTTGTTTTCATCCAAAACTTTAGTAATCGAAATAATCGTGAATGTGTTTTGTTGTAGCTTATGTAGTGGATCCGAGTGAAATGTCAATCAACATCTAAATCTCGTACTTGATCCTTAGTAAAAATCTATTGGGATAGACAAACTTCATCCCTCGAGGTTATAAGATAATCTGTAAATTCAACCCTGATTTTTGGCTTAAGTAGAAGATTTCTGAGTCAAGTAGATTTGTATTTGGTGGCTCACAATCATCTGGTGCTACATATAGACTAGTACTTTAGAACCTAGATTTCTAGATTATTAAATAATTCAACTCAAAGAGAGGCGGAGAAGCTGTGCTCTCTTTAGTTCCTTTGTACTCATTCTCTCTTTCTTTTTCTTTCTTTTACTCGACAAACTAAAGATGTTTATCAATCTTCATAAAGGATTCATTGCAAATTCTACATGCAAGTGTGAAATTATACTGGATTCTAAACTTAGGAATCAACTTAAGAATAAATCCCTAATAAAACCTTGTTTGAACAATTGTTTATGCCTAAATGCATTTTTTTCTGACATAAAAAAATAAAACATGCAATGTCCACCCCCTCCATGCCTATTCATTACAATGTCCTCATTGAAATGTATGCATGAAAATCAAAATATAATAAGCAAGAGGAGGGGATATCACCTGACTATTCTTGTTAGTCCAGGTCAGCATGGATGCAGAGGATGCAAAGTACCTGTAAAGAATACTGCGTTGCCTCCCAGCCAACGCTAAGTTTAACATCATTTTCCGGACCTAAACCCAAAAATGAATGATCAGATTAATGGATTGTGTCAGGATTAATATGAAGATATGATCATGCAATGCAAGAATCAGTGATCCACAAATGCGAATCAACTGATGGTGAATACCAAGCCCAAAAGCTCAGAAAAATAAAGTGAACGGGCTTGAAATTATTTGCAGTCAAATGCTACAAAAGAGAGAAACATTAGTGAGGGTGCCAGAGTGGAAAGTAGATAGTGGAAACCTTAAGAAGTGATGCATGAGGAAGGCAGATGAGGTGGATACAAGGTGGTTCGTGTGGAATAAATCATATGGGTCCTAAAAGTGATGGGAAATGAAAGGAGGAACCTGAGTGGTGTAGTCTAAAATGGTATAGGAAACCACTTTGCAAGTTAAGTTAGGTATGGATGGATGTCGAGTAGGTGAGTCAAATAAGATTCAGTGGTCCATTTCAATAGTTCAGGACTTATCAGAATCCTCAATCTTATCCCTGGGTTGATCAAAAATCTTATTTGAGTCACCTAAATCATGATGCAAGTCTTCAAATGTAATGGACGAAAATTCATTATTCCTTAGAATCACAGCCCTAGGGGTAGTAAGATCAAGGTTTAGATTAGTCAACACCTCAAATCCTTTTTGGACTATATCTTCTGAGGGAATGACTTCTTGTTTTTCATCAATCAAGTCAAATTCTTCAAAATTCCATGATTCAGCTAAATTCTTTGCTTCCTCAGATAGATCTTCATAAGTCATCCCTAGTAATTTTGCAATTTCTTAAACATCTTTTTCATAAGGGGATTGTTTGTCTTATTCAATCTCGAGATGTTGAGGGTAAGGGTCATGTTTTTCCTCAAGACACTGGTGGATAGGAAGAGAAGGGTGCGAATTAGCTGAGACAGAAGTGAGAGCAAATTTGGCTTCTAAATGGGATATCTTAGAATGATTAGTATTGTCAAATCTAGATATCAAATTGTTTAAGCACATCTAATCATGGTAATCCTCAGACAGGAACAGATCAAAGCCATCTAACTGTGCTTGGCTGGGAGTGTCACTGTCCCTAATCTTTCTATATTCTTGATCTTGCTCTGATTCTCCCAAATCATCCATGTAGTCCAATTGTGTGTCTTTAAAACTAAAAGACTCATACTCCAGCCCACCATGGATTGGCTCCTCAAAATAGAATGGTTGCAATTTAGGGCCTAAATCAAGATATAATTCCTCAAATGAGCCTTACTTCTCAAAGTTAGTTTTTAGGATATCAAAAAGGATCTATTCTGCATAATCACAGGGCTGGTGGGTGGGCTTAGTGTATGTAGAGGTTGGGATTGGATAAGATGTCATACTTAAGGTTGGATCCTCAACCTTGAGTGGCTTACCACCAACTTGTGGCATACTCGGACCTGTTTTACCACCTTGTGCTTTCTGGATTCCATTGAGCTGTTTTGTCAGATTATCTGTATTTCTTTTATTAGCTTCTCTCATCCCCTGGACTACTTGGAGTAATTGAGTGATCTCAGGATCATTGCCATGGTCAAGGATTTGAGCAGGCCGAGGATAATAATTTTCAGAATTTCTAACCTCAGTCAAATCAGAATATCTATCATCTAAATACCTAGGGTAAGAATCATATCCTTTGTTTGGTGTTGTAGGGTTATCCCAATAAGAAGGTGAAGTTGTTTCGGTGGAATTGGGATAATTTGCAAAGTGATTTTGAGGATAGGATTGATATTCTAGGTATTAGGACTATGAGGCATATCCCTGATCTGCGGAGAGATGAGTTTGGTTGAATCGGTCAAGATAGTTGGTCATGCCAATTAGGTGCTGGTCCTGCATGGAGAGTGTCTTTTTGAGGTTGTACAGATCCTTGATATCCAGCAATTCATATGGGATTCGAGGTAGGCCCAGCTATACCCAGGGAATATGAGGTGTAGGTAAGGGAATCACGTCCCGGGTGTTGTGGAGAGTTCTCCCATCCTGAAGAAGTTGAAGGGAAGGGTTGGGATAGGGAGAAGAGTGTGAGGCAAAAGAGTATGGGTCCATGGTTTCCTCCTCAATCAGTTCTTCCTCATGGCAATTGGCTATTGGAATGTATTCAGAAAAATTGGGTCTTCTCCTTAGTTTACTCTCTAAAGGTGGTACCAAGTTAGGGTTCAGAGACCTTTTAGCATCCATGTACCAGAAGAAGGTTCATAGATGAGAGAGAGAAGACAGATGAGAGAATTCCCCTACCCTTTCAATACAAGCAATCAAACTGGTCCTTAGAGTGTTAACCCTAAATAGACTTAATCCTAGTTATACAAAACACAATTGGGTTAGGTCAACCCTTGAATTAATTGGCTGGCCAGAAGGGTGGGACCCCCTAGGACACCCCGCACGGCGAGACACCACTAAGGGTTAACACAATTACTGCATCGACCTTTATTGTCACCAATGGGTCCAAGTAGACAAGGCCTTGACCTTAGCTCAATCTAATTTCAAGTCCCCAAGTCTATTAGTCATGCCTAGGGCATGTCTACTCAGTTTTAGTCTTGGATTTGATGTGCTTTTGGAATATGATGGTGTTAGGGGGTGATAGATGCCAGTTTATCATCATTCTTATGCATTAAAACAAACCTAGCTCTTAGGATTTTACTCTGCAAATGGATTTTTGGGCTGCATTTAGGCATTAATTAGGTTAGGCATGCATTGCAGTTTTTATTATCTTTTTAATGTGTTTTTATGAGTGTTAGGGATATATAGATTACCAGATCCCTAGAACCCTAGTACTCAGGAAGGCAACTGGTGAAGGAGAAGCTCTCACTAGCTGGAACTCAGCTTGATCCAGCTCACAATGGCTTGAATTCTGCTCACCTAAACTAGGGTTAGCTCATCCTAGCTCCATTCAGCTCATCTCAGCTGAATGGCAGCTCAAGAGAGATCATCTTAGCTAACCCTAGCTCAGGTCAACTCAGATCCAGCTCAACTTAGCTGAGTCTAGCTCATCCCAGCTCCCATGAGTCCACAGGGAGCTCTATCTAGCTTAGCTGAGTTGACTGGAGTTCACCTCAGCTTAGGTCTAGCTACACTTAGCTCCACTCAACTCCAGACTACTAAAGATGACTTCATTCCAGCTTAGGAGGCTCAAGTCCAACTCCCGGGGACTCAGCTTAGCTCAACTCAGTTGAGCTAAGCTACCTTAGCTGCCTCACCCAGCTTGATCCTCCCCGGGAGCACCAGACCCAGCTCACCTCAGCACATTATGGTAGAAGCCAGCTCACTTTAGCTTGGCTTAGCAGCTAGTAAAGAACTAGCAAGCTAAGCCAGCTAGAGTAGCTCCATGCCACCCTTTTTAGCAGCTGCCAGCTCTAGCTCAAGCTCCAGACTTCTCCTCAACTCCTCTCTTCAAACCCTAGCACACATTGCCTACTCCTGTACTCCATAGCTAGCTAAGCTAGCTTAGCTTAGGTAGCATCCAGCTCCTTGGCCATCCTTCACCTTCAACTCAACCCTAGCTAGCTCCACCAACTAAGCTTGCTAGTCCACCTAAGCTACCTAAACCTCTACTTTAGTTGGTGCCAAACCCAACCACCTTTTCACCCATCACTCCTTCCAAAAGACACCTATTTTGGCGCCAACTAAGCCTTCTAGAACCCCCTCCTTTTGGTGCCAAAATAACCTCCCATCTACACCCTACACCTGCCCCTTCCAAGCCCTATCCAACCTACACCTCACCCTCCTTCTAGAGGCCTTCAAGTTGACGCCAACCCATGGTACCCTTCCATGGTTGGCACCACTTTTAGGTGTCTCTTGGCCAGCACTAACTACCCCCTTAGCACCCCTTAGGTGGCGCCACTTAACCCTAGCCATAAGATTAACTTAACCACCCATAACCACCACCAAACTCCATCCTAGCCCTCCACCTATTCACGCCAGCGCTACCCCCATCCCACTCTATATAAACACATCACCTACCACCATTTTCTTCATCCTCCCATTAGATAATTTCCACCCTATACCCACCTCATACCTACGGCCAAGAAGGAGTAGAGAAGAAGATTAAGGGGGTACATCACCCGCCCCCTTGGTGCCTTCCTCTCCCCATTCCTTCACCTTGTGCCACGCCAAGAAGGAGGAGGATCTTCACCACCAGGAGGATAGCTAGGCAAGGAGAAGAAAGGGTGGTGCACGCCCACCCTTGAAGGAGATCTTTGAAGGTGGTAGCTTCCACCTTGGAGGACACCATTTTCAAGGAAGGAGTAGGAGGAACCCCTTTTCAAGCCTAGGAGCCACTAAACTTGGAGCAAGGAGGTTCCCTTCTTCACCAGATTTTGTAAGAGGATTTGTGTTTTTATTACTTTTATATTTTTCCATTTCAAGTAGAAGCATTCCTCTACATGCTTTTGTAAAACACAAATTCTATCAAATCAATTTGCCTTCTTTTCATATTTTTTTGTTGCAATTGTTTTATCTTTGTCCTAGCACTTTTTCACTCCCTCTACCTAATTACTCTAGGCCTCCACGTGCCTAGAGTGAGCTTAGGGAGAGGCTGTACTTGTCACTTTAGTAGTAGTGTAGTGAGTTAGTGTTAGTTGTTTTCCATCAACAATTCGCATTTTGCCTTCGCTATTTCAAGACATAAAAATTATATATTGAAAAAGACTAAAAAGAAAGTTGATTTCCAGTTCCAAGCAAGGGATTTGATTTGCAAACAATTTGACCTCCTTGGACGACCCTAGATACTCCCCTATCTAGGTTATAAATTTTAAAAGCGAACGGATTTACGTGTTGCAGCGACTTAAAACCCTAATCTTAAAAATCACATAATTTGTCGTATATGGGGGGTGTTTGCCGTTAAAATTGATTTCAAATGTGTGAGTGCACAGGCAAGGGATTCACAAGTAATTTTTTTTATGATGAAGTGAATTTTGGGATTCAAATGCTTGTGTTAGTGAATTTTAGGGTTCACTTGATTTAATATCTTCAATCAAAGTTCTGATGAGGCACACAAAAGTTTTGCATATCCCAATTGTTGGATATATTTCCTTTAAGTATGTAAATGCAGGTGTGCTCTATCTTTAATGTGAAACCCTAGAAGTAGATATTTCTAGATGATTCTTTTAAGTTCAAATACAAATGAGTGGTGTGACCCAAGTAATGCAATCAATTGGTCCTATTGCACCACTAACTAGGCACCCAGAAATATTTTTTCAAGAATTTTAATACACGATTTCTATTTCTTCCTAATTTAAAGTGTATTGGGGGTTTTGTAGTCTGTTTTGACCCCCAGTTCATGATTGAATAATTTGTGCAATCAAATGTGCAAGAAATATTTTTTTTAGATTTTTCATAAATTATTTATTATCTCAGAAATTTAGTGCCACAAATTTCAAGTTAATCTGAGTTGTATAAAAATTCCTATAATATTTTGAACTCCACAAAATTAGGAACAGTAACCGAATTGGTAATAGATCAATGTGCAAATTTTTAAAATTTTTATTTAACTCATATTTATGTGAAATTTGGATATGTTGTTCCTAACTTTGAAAATCACATGCAGTAAAAATTTTAGAAGTTTTGGACATGCAGATCTTTAGGAATTAATTTATAAGTTAAGAGTTTCTTTCACCCTGAAAATCACTAACAAGAGAATTTTTTTTCCTTTTTTCAATAAGTAAGAAAATTCTATGTAATCCTAAGGTTTAAGCAAATCATAATTTTTCTAAATATAACTAATCTAAACTACGGGTACTTGCCTAAGATTCGAACCCATGATTTCTTTGTTTGTTGAGTCTTTCCTTTGGACTTTTACGCTTCCTACACACGCAAATAGAATAGGTTAGAAATCTCAAATAAGCACTATGAAGAAAGGATTCAAAAATTTTTGTTGCCTCCCTGGCAATGGCGCCAACTTGTCTGGTGCGTAAATCGCATTTTAAAAGATAATTTAGTTGTAGTATAACACGAAAACACGTCGACAAATAAATTTATAAAATACGGTGAGTACCAGGTCATTCGCAAGGAGGCAATCATAATTTATGTAGAAGCTTTTGAATAGAACTTTCTCTAAATAGATATATATATATATAGGAATCAGATATATAATTAGAATTGTATTGCATTCAGAAATAGTCTTTTTCAAAATAAAGATTGCTATGCTAAAACTTGAGACAGGTAAATAGCAGATAGATAGAAAGAGAGAGAGAGAGATAGAAGGAGGCAGAGAGATGACGCTGCTTGTAGGATGCTTGTACGTGATGCGGCAGCACCCCAGATCCAGAGTGCTGGGATGAAGGGTGGAGTAGAGTTGCAAAGGGAGAACGTGGTCTGGAGGAAGGTGGAAGAGTTGTATGGAGTTGATCCATCCAAGGGGGCTTCAACCTTCTTTTATAGCATTTATGGAGGGAAAATAGATCATTTGAGCTCTTAAATTTGTGCAACAACCTCTTGGTTAATCAGATCCATTGATCAGGAGATCAACGGACCTGATTAGGCCTCAAAACACCTTCAAAAGCCTTCTTATCACTCAGATTCAATATCTGGCTGACATGTGGCACGCTCTCATGTGTTGGATCAAGATCGGACGACCACGGATCACTCCTCTCGTGCGCATTGCATTTTCTCACTTATCGCTTGCCTTCAAAATGTGCCTCAATGTCAGACGTCTGATTGAGAAATTGGAAGGCTTAACACATGCACCCTGCCTCTTCTGTCGTGTAGAAATGCTTGCGATCGCACATTAAACACGTGTCGGATCATGCATTCAATCGCAGAGCAATCTCATTGCACCACATTGTCAGATCTCTACCCTTCGCGTGACATCCGACGGCCCTATTTCCTCCGCACCCGATTCCATGCAAAGGACAATTCCTAAGTTATCTATGCAGCTAATCAAACTAACCATTGTGCAAATTACGATGCCCATGAATGCATTATTCCTAAGTTATGCTAGAATCTAGCTTAATTCAGGTGATTTAGGTTGCATGATTGCTATGCAATCAGTAAGTTCAATCAAGGGTTTAGTGAACACACAATATGGGAAGGTAGATTCTTTTTATTTCAGGCAAGTGTGTTTGCTCAACCCTAAGTTGGAAACCCTAATGTTGCTCTATTTGGTCCAATTAGTTTCTTCCAAATTTAGCACCTAGGGCCCAATCAAGAAGGTAAGTAACCCTAGGCACCTTAAGTCCCTATTAGGTACAGAAATCTGGACTGGGATTTTCTAAATCAAATCAAGCAACTCAAGATGATTAATTCTAAATATGAAATGCGAGTTGATCCTAATTGATTTCCTTATTTAGATCTTTCCAGAAATAGGGGTTAAGATGGGAACAAGATTACCTGCCCTTGGAGTGGCTGGGATGCAGCTGATCTTCTCGAATGTACCTTACACAAACCACAACAAAACATATAAGTCAAGTTAGTACTAAGATCAGAAATTGCAATCAATGAAATCAAATTGCACGTTGCTCTCCGGCAATGGTGCCAAAATGTTTAAATGAGGCGAGATCAGAATTTTAAAAGTATGTAATCATCGTAGCAAGTCAAAATCACTCGAAGACAATTAAAATTTATAACTCGCAAGTACGAGGTCGTTCACTGGGAGCAATAATGGCAATTCAATCTCACAGATCACAATTTTAAGCAAAATATATTCAATTAAGATTAAAAGAATAATTCAGAATAATATATTGATGGATCCAAATATCAATGTGCAAAATGATTAGGGTAAAATGGTGATTTGAATCACCAAATTACCCTTTAAGTTTAAACCTCACAAAAACTCAAATTTATGAAGAGTAAGCTCAACCACTGAATCAAATGCCTCAGAAATCAAATGACAGAAATAAGCCTCAGATGGCTTAAGTGTTTAGGAGGAGTAGCTTCAACAGAGAGGCAAAGGCCTCTTCTTCCTTCCTAAAAGCCTCGAGAGAAAGGCACAGCACAGAACCAATCAGAGGCACGAAAGACTCTCAGTAGCTAAGTGTAGAGAGATAGAGAGGTAGTGTAAAACCCTCATCGTCTCTCTCTCAGACCCATGTAATTGGTTCGCTTATCGGGTATCCAGGCGAGTATACGGATCTGGGTAGGGGACCAAGGCTACCGAGTGTGAGTGGTAGCCGAGGAGTGAAGAGGGCATGAAGAGGGACCCAACCCATAGTGTACTGGCCGAGGGGTCCAATGCAGAAACTCCTCTTATGCTGCGCTGCAAGTTCCCAATCCCATGATTTCTTTCCCACATTTTCTTCATAGCAGTAGCAAGCGATGCTTCTTCCAATCGCGAGTGGAGTTGAGGCTGTCTGCTTCAATTGATAGCCTAGGCATACACCTGGAGCAAGACCACATCCTATAGAAGCGATTGCAATGATGAATAGAGCCAGAGAGCTACAGCCAAGGTCGAAGAAGACTACTGCAGTGGCAGAGCGACGGTGAGGACCTAAAACAAGTAATATGACTTGATGGCCACGTCAAAGCAGCTCAGGAGCTTCACGCGATTGGTGAATGTGGTGGTGGCGGTGGCATGATGTAAAGGTGCATGTGTGAGCATGGAAAAGGCGTAAGATGAGTGTGGAGGTAGAGGGGTTCAGTGAGGTGATGGGCACAGCAATCCCCTCAATTTCTTGAGGGGTTTTGCTCGCATGGACACGGAGGAGGTTACAGAGTTGAGAGCAGGTGGATTCGTGGCGCGTAGCGTGCTGTCGAGGTCACCGAAGTTACACCGGTGAATTGGAAGATGACGACGGAGTGGGTGAGTCGGTGATCAAAATCAAAGTTTGGAAGTGCTGGGATGATCAGTAAAGGTAGGGGAGCCATTGAGGTTAGCTCATAAACGAGGAGGTTACGAAGGAGGCACCAGCTATGATAGGCCGACGCGGGAGAAGATGTGATGGGAACACCATCATGAGCCCTAACTAGCTCATTTTGACCCATAAAAGAGAACAAAAGCTCCTACATCACCAATTGGAGGTCCGAATTCCATGAATAACCATTCTAAGATAAAAGCAAGAAATAAGGGGTAAAACTGTAATTTTACCATTGCTGTACACAATGGGTTTTCCCATGGGATAAATACAGGTTAAATGGTCTTAACAAGTTAAAAGTGGGTTGGTTCAAACAGAAAAGGGTTCATATGAATTCTAGGAATTGAATGACTTCTTATAACCCTAAAATAGACCCACTTGATTTAACAAGGTTCTAGTCAGGATAAAATTCACCTAAACCCTCTAAAAATCTTGAAAAAATATTCTCTAGAGCTTAGAACCTTCAATTTGGCCCTTAGAACCTATTTTGAACTAAATTGGGGTCTCAAATACATATTTACCCTAAATTAGGTTTTAGAGTAAATTACCCAGTCAAACATCGTCAAACCTAAAATACAACTTCACCATTGGATTCCTTAGGTCTAAATTAGGTTTTTACCAAAATTTGGACCTAAAGGGAATTCATCTTGACCTACTTTGCAAATAGGTTCAGCCTAATTACACTTCTACCCCTATCTTTTGAAAACCTCTGCAGAAACCCCCTAGCTTTGTCTTCATTCTTTGCAATTAGGTCCCTCCACCATTATAGCAGCGGGAATCCTACTCCAGCGAGACTTCGAGGGCAAGATCTCTCTGATTCTTTAGAGAATCCCCTTCAAAATTGAAAGAGAGATTCTCTGATAAATCTCCTCCAGTATGAACACAATTCGAGGCTCTATTTGGTACCCAATCTCTCATGCGAATGCATGAGAGATTTGGGTCTCCTGCAACTTGCCATCTCCAGCGAGCTTGCCGTGCTTGGAAGCTTGGCTTCCAAGCACAAATCCATCCTCCAGAGCCTATATAAGCAGACCCAAGCCACCCCGCATCTCCTAAGCTTGACATTGGTCAGAGAATCCCTCTAATTCATCTCTTCCCCCTTCGGCCAGTGGCTCAGCAAGCTCCGGCGACCTCCCTTTCTTTCCCTCATCGCCCAGCCACAATACCAGTGGCAGGGCTCTCTTCCTTCTGTTTATTCACGTTGCGCCGCACCCGCTGACGCATCTACAGCCCCTTCGTTGTTGCCGTCCTCCCCCCACTCAGTGCTTCGTCTCCGACAATGGCAATACGAGCCGACTTCCATCTCTACCTCCCCCTTCATCTCTCTACGCCCAGCTAAGTCCTCTCTCCTTTCTAATCTCTTTTCCCTCTTTATTTCTTGAAAATGCCCCTTGACGCACGCAATCACCATCACCCCTTCGAACTCCGGCCAGACCTCCAGCGAGGCGTCCTCGCCGCTCCACACCTCCATCCGCCTCGCCAACCACCCCATAAGCTCCATAACACTCCACTGAACATAAACCCTCACTCCACTCACTGCACCAAGCCCCCAAAACACCCATTCTCACACACACAGGGTGCCCTAGGCAAACACACTCCAACAACCCCACACCATGCCGACCCCCGCAACACATTCACCATGTCTCGGTGAAGCTTTCTGAGCTTTCTGACGAGAATGAAAGGCCATTTTTGTGTTAATAGGTTTGGAGGTCTACCGCCATTGACACAAGCAAGCAGCTAGCTTGTAAGGTCCCTCCAGGTCTCCCCACTCTAGGCTAAGAGTCCCAGGGTGTGCGGACTCCTCTCGCACATAGCTCCAGGCAGGCAATTGGCTTCAAAGGACTTAGCAGCCACTGCAATCAAGTGAAGACTCCTGTTGCTGACGCATGCAATGGGAGGTGGGAAGATAATCCTACCTCGGAAGCTGTTGGCGCGCCGCAGTCGAATAAATTGAAAAGGTGCATTAGGCTCTTCGCCTCCTAACCACGGGGTGAGGTCCCAGTCACCTCTCACCGCCTCGTCCGTGACCTTACCTCCGCGGACCTGGCTTGACCCGTATACCCGACCCTGCACTCCTCGCCCACCATCGCACGTCGGTGGGCTTGGTCCCGGGTGCATACCAGACCCGATTACCCGAGATGGTGGCTCTGGGAGAGCGAGCCTAGGAGAGGAAGAGGAAGAGAGAGCATGCACGGGTATTGGTAGCTTTTGCTCTCGTAGGAAAGGAGAAGAAGAAGAAGAAGCCAAGGAAGGAGAAGGCAAGGCTGAAGTCAAAGAAGCTGAAGGGTTGAAGAAGAAAGAGAAGGAGAAGGAACTGAAGGCAAAAGAAAGAGGAGCCACCAAAGAAAGAAAGAGAAGGAAGGAGAAGAAGCTAAAGGTAGAAGAAAGGAAGGAGTTGCCAGAAGAAGAGAAATAAGAAGAGAAAGAGAGAAGAAGAAAGAAAGGAAGCTTCAGATCAGAGAAGAGAAAGAGAGAAGAAGCACTGTAGCACCCATAGTTTAAGACATCTGATTCACAAAATCAGACGTCCATTTTTTGTGCTTGTCTTCATACATTGACTTCTTTATTCCTCTGTGCTTTCATTTTTGCATTACAACTCTAGTTTTCATTGAATATTATATTCAATTTCTCAAAGTTGTGCTCTTGATTTCTAAACCCCAATTTGCTCCCTGTGTTCGACCACGGACTTAAAACTTCGAGTAATAAAATCTATTTGTTTTCGAGCGATTTCGACCTATACTATGACGCATCGATTTTAAAATGCTGATTTCGCTTCTATGAACAAGGTGAATGCTCTGAGGAGGGGGACAGCGACGAGGAGGGGACCGGAGAGCATCGCATTGGTATTGTGAGGTGCGGATTGAAGCAAGGAAGAAGATCCTATCGCCTATTGTATGTGGCAGCAGGGGAGGATGGTTGCCGGAGCAGAGCTTAGAGCAGGCCGGAGAGGGAGAAAGAAAGAGATTTGTGGCCCAGAAACTCACTAAGGAAGTGAGGTTGTCCATAAGGGTCTTTTATAGGTCTTCAAGCAAGATCCCAAGCTTGGAAACAAGCTTGAAAGACTCAATTTTTCAGGAAGAAGAATTCTTGAAATCCTTGGATTCGCATCAGCGATCTAAATGAATTTGGAGTTTGGGATTAGGTTTAATCGATTAGGGATCTCCTCAGGGCTATCCCTTTCAAGTTTGGAAGGAATTGGCCAAGTAATTAGGGAGGAATCTTTGATTGAGAGCTCGGGTACGTGCGTTCACACCTACCACGGCAGTAGGGACCCAAATGCGAAGAAGACAATGAAGTTAGGGGGTTCTATGTAAGGATTTTCGAAAGTTAAGGGTGTATGTGAGAAAGAAAGGGTCTGAATGGACCAAAATGCAAATTAGGTTGCAATGATCTCTGATTGAGCCCATGATGGGAACACCATCATGAGCCCTAACTTGCTCATTTTGACCCAGAAAAGAGAATAAAAGCTCCTACATAACCAACTGGAGGTCCTAATTCACTGAATAATCATTCTGAGATTAAAGCAAGAAACAAGGGGTAAAATTATAATTTTACCATTGCAGTACAGCAACGTGTTTTCTCATGGGCAAAACACAGGTCAAAAGATCTTAACAAGATAAAAAGTGGGTTAGTTCAAATAGAAAAGGGTTCATGTGAATTTTAGGAATTAAATGACTTCTTGTAACCCTAAAGCAGACCCACTTAATTTAACAAGGTTCTGGTTAGGATAAAATTCGCCTAAACACTCTAAAAATCATGAAAAAAAAATCTCTAGGGCTTAGAACCTTCAATTTGGCCCTTAGAACCTATTTTGACCTAAATTGGGGCCTCAGACAAATATTTACCCTAAATTAGGTTTTTGCATAAATTGTCTAGTCAAATGTGGTCAAACCCAAAATCCAACTTCACCATTGGATTCCTTAGGTCCAATTAGGTTTGTACCAAAATTTGGACCTAAGGGGAATTCATCTTGACCTACTTTGCAAATAGGTCCAGCCTAATTGCATTTCTTCCGCTATCTTTTGAAAACCTCTGCAGAAACCCCCTAGCTTTGTCTTTGTTCTTTGCAATTAGATTCCTTTGCCATTATAGCGGAAGGAATCCCACTCCAGTGAGACTTCAAGGGCAAGATCTCTCTGATTCCTCAGAGAATCCCCTTCAAAATTGAAAGGGAGATTCTCTAAGAAATCTCCTCCAGTATGAACACAATTCGAGGCTCTATTTAGTACCCAATCTCTCATGCGAATGTATGAGAGATTCGAGTCTCCTGCAATTTGCCATCTCCGGCGAGCTTGCCGTGCTTGGAAGCTTGGCTTCCAAGCACAAATCTATCCTCCAAAGCCTATATAAGCAGACCCAAGCCACCCCGCATCTCCTAAGCTTGACATTGGTCAGAGAATCCCTCTAATTCGTCTCTTCCCACTCCGTCCAGTGGCTCAGCAAGCTTCGACGACCCCCCTCTCTTTCCCTCGTCGCCCAGCCACAATACCAGTGGCAGGGTTCTCTTCCTCCTGTTCGTCCGCGTCGTGCCGCACCCGCTGACGCCTCTACAGCCTCTTCCTCGTCGCCGTCCTCCCCCCACTGAGCACTTCGTCTCCGGTGACGGCAATACGAGCTGGTCGCCATCTCTGCCTCCCCCTTCATCTCTCTACATCTAGCTAAGTCCGCTCTCCTTTCTAATCCCTTTTCCCTTTTTATTTCTTGAAAACACCCCTCGACACATGAAATCACCATCACCCCTTCCAACTCTAGCCAGACCTCCGGCGAGGCATCCCCGTGGCTCCACACCTCCATCTGCCTCGTCAACCACCCCATAAGCTTCGCAACACCTCACTGATCATAAACCCTCACTCCACTCACATCTCCACACCCCTAAAACACCCCCCGAACACACCCACTCTCATGCACACAGGGTGCCCTAGGCACGCACAATTCGGTAGCCCCACACCACGTCGACCCCCACAACATGTCTGCCATGTCTCGGCGAATTTTCTGAGCTTTCTGACAGGCCGTAAGGCCGTTTTTGTGTTAACAGGTTTGGAGGTCTGCCAACATTGATGACCCAAGCAGCTTGCTTGCAAGCTCCCTCCAGGTCTCCCCGCTCCAGGCCAAGAGTCCCAGGGTGTGCAGACTCCTCTCGCACCCAGCTCCAAACAAGCAATTAGCTCCAAAGGCCAAAGCACCCACTACAATCAAGCAAAGACTCTTGCTGCGGATGCATGCGAAGGGAGGTGGGAAGATAGTCCCACCTCGGAAGCATTTGGTGCGCTGCAACCGAAAAAATCGAAAAAGTGCATTAGGCTCTTCGCCTCCTAACCATGGGGTGAGGTCCCACTCACCCTCTCACCGCCTCGTCCATGACCTTGCCTCCACAGACCTGGCTTGACCCGTATACCCGACCCTGCACTCCTCGCCCACCATCGCACGTCGGTGGGCCTGGTCCCCGGCACGTACTCAATCCAATTACCCGAGAAAGCAGCTCTGGGAGAGCGAGCCTAAGAGTGAAAGAGGAAGAGAGAGCACGTGCGGGTAGGGGTAGGTTTTGCTCTTGTAGAAAAGGAGAAGAAGAAGAAGCCAAGGAAGAAGAAGGCGGAGGCCAGAGAGAGCTAAGGAAGGAGAAGGCAAGGCTGAAGAGGAAGAAGCTAAAGTCAGAGAGGTTGAAAGGTTGAAGAAGAAGGAGAAGGAGAAGGAACTGAAGGCAGAAGAAATAGGAGCCGCCAAAGAAAGAAAGAGAAGGAAGGAGAAGAAACTAAAGGTAGAAGAAAGGAAGGAGTCGCTAGAAGAAGAGAAATCAAAAGAAGAGAAAGAGAGAAGAAGATGAAAGGAAGCTTCAGATCAGAGAAGATAAAAAGAGAAGAAGCACTATAGCACCCATAGTTTAAGATGTCTGATTCACAAAATCAGACGTCCATTTTTTGTGCTTGTCTTCATACATTGACTTCTTTATTCCTCTGTGCTTACATTTTTGCATTACAACTCTAGTTTTCATTGCATATTATATTCAATTTCTCAAAGTTGTGCTCTTGATTTCTAAACCCCAATTTGCTCCCTGTGTTCGACCTTAGAGTTAAAAACTTTGAGTAATAAAACTATTTATTTTCGAGCGATTTCGACCTATACTACGATGCATCAATTTTAAAACACTAATTTTTCCCCGTAAACATTTTAGCGCCGTTGCTGGGGAGCAACAGGCAATTTAGAAATCTTGATCACAATTTCTGCTTTGGTACTAACTTGATATATCTCTTTTGTTGTGATTGTTTCAGGGGAGAAGATTCAAAGGAAGACGGCTGCACAGCAAGCACACCTGGGGCAGGTAATCTCTAATTAGTCCTTTCTCTTAAGCCCCTCATTCTGAAAAGGAAAAACAAGATAAAATCAATTAGGGCTACCTGCTTTCCATCTTTAGCTAAGTCACCAAAGTTGCTTGATTTGATTTCAACAACAAATATTGATTTATGCATCCATTTAAGGTAACTAGGGCTACCACCTTCTTGATTGAGCCCTAGATACCATATTTTTTAGCAACTAAATTGGACCAAAATTAGTGCCAAATTAAGGATTTCAATTTAGGATTTTAGAGACACATCATTCTAAGAAAGAATCAACTATCCAAAAAGAGGTGTGCCTAAGCCTTCGTTGAAAAGACTCATTCAAGAGAAACCTTAAAATTTAGGCTCTTAATTTCACTTGAATCCTAAAAGAATGGACCTAAAGCTTCTCAAAGGACAAATAGGTGAAGTTGACCCCCTTGTTGGGTCAACCAACCTTAAAATTAGGTCACTTTTGCACTCAATACATCTAAAGTTCAAGTGAAATCTTAAGCACCTTTGCTCTTAAATAAAAGTGGTAGACTTAAGAGGTCAAAGTCCTCATTTTAGTCTACCTGGAACCTCAGTGATAAGAGAGGTCGGATGGGAGAAATCCTGTAACTCGTGGGGACGCTGTACCGTGTAGGGATCTTTGTGGGACTCTCCCTCTCTGGCTACCTAGGTATTTCTCAAGTGGACGACTTTCTGATTAAGGGGTATCATCCGCCCCGAACCTCTATAGTCATCCAAATTTTTGGGTATCTTTATTGGGTCCAACACATTCTAATCTCATCCAAACCATCGGTGCATGTTCGGTAGGAGGTCCTTAAGACCATCCTTAAGACCTCCTGATGGAGAGAGTTTCGCTTATTTGTGATAGCAATAGAGGATATGTCATTGTAATTAATGTGGTGGAAATCTCTCAATCAAATGATTAACATAGATATGAATTTAGACAACAATAAAGGATGTCGCATCCATAAGGAGGAACAAATTAATAAGTTCACAAAATATTTTTTTTCCTTTGTACTTATTCAATCACGTGCGCAATCTGTGTTCAAATCTGATGTGAAATGAGGTGAAAAGAAGAAACACATAATTATTTAGAAATGCAGGGATATTGATATAATTTTCCTTTCATGAAATAAGATTGGTGTAGGGGAAGGCATGTCACCTCCCCGTTGAATTGGAGCACAAAGCCTATTCGGCTGTACGGAATTGCAACCTAGATCATTCTAAGGCAGGAACCCACAGAAATCTTCAAATGAGTGAGATCGATGAATTACGCCACGATGTGTATGAGAACTCACAAATTTACAAAGAGCAGGTTAAGGCCTTTCAGGACAAGTACATATCCAGAAAGATGTTCCATCCTGGTCAAAAAGTCCTACTCTTTGATGCCAAGCTTAAATTGTTCCCAGGAAAACTACGATCAAAATGGATCAGACCCTACCTCGTTCGACGAATCTTTGGAAATGGAGCCATCAAGATCAGTCCACTCAGCCAAGATTTATAACCTTTCATCGTAAATGGTCAGAGACTCAAACCTTTCATTGACTTGACCGATACAAATTTGGCTGAGATATCCTTTACCCTCCATTCTCCCTGAGCTCATTACGCCCAGCCGATGGCATAAAACTCAGCGCTTAACGGGAGGCAACCTGTCATTTTGAAATCCCGAAACCTTTCTTGACATTCCTATGCTGAATTCATGTTGCACTTTAGGGTTCATCCATTAGAACAGCCGACCCCACCTCAGGTACCCATACCCGAGTTTTGAAATCATTTGCAACAGTCACCTCGACCCGTTCGCCCACCTAAAACCTATTCTAATGAATGATCTAAGCTAAACTCGAACCCACCTAATTTACAATGGAGATATTGCAAATCGTAGGCACGGGGTGGTATGAAAGTGCAAAACACCATGAAAACTCATCTCACAAGAAAAGGTTTCAACAAAAAAATCACATATCACAAAAACACCAAAAAAATGAAAAAATCTTCAAAAAGAACAAAAAAATTCTGAGGGGAGAGAAAATTTTGAGGCCATACAAATCATTAGGAGAAAAAGGGGAAAAGTAAAAAATGTCAAAAAAGGAGCACAAAATGAAACAAAAAAGAAATAGTCATTAGTAAGAAATTAAGGGATTAACTAAGTTTTAGATCATATCAAGAAAAAGAAAATGAAAGGAAAAAAACTGCTAATGAGACACAAAAGAGATTAGTAGGAACGTTGATCTTAGGGCTCTTGGGCTAGACTCTTAGGCTTAAAAATTCAAGTATCCGCTAAGATTTGGATAGTCCTTAAGAGGTTGGGGAAAATGCGAAGCTTAAGTATTACGTCTAAGGCTTAGGGAGTATTTGGCCTCATTAACTAACCTTTGGTTTACGGGACTTGGTAACCTAAGCACCCAAATCCACACACAGTCTGGTTCAATGTGCATAATTATCAAAATCATACAAAAGCGTTTAAGTGTTCTAGAAAAGTCACCTAGATTAGGAGCGGCCGATCAACACAAGTTGATTTGGACGAGTTCCCGGCGTGGAGAGGCAGGAAATTCCCCTCGAAGATGCACAATACCATTTCGTCTCCTCTGTGCTTGTCTCCTAAGATATTTACATATCCTATTGAGGGCACATAAGCACCTTGTGCTGGTTCAGATGCCATGGGTAGCATTATCACGAAATGTTGATTGCCAAGGTCAAGATTTAGCTACAGAATACCATGGGCGGGATTATCTTGAAATCTCGAAAGCCAGGGTTCTGGGGTTGCCATTGGTGGTGCTATCACGAAGCATCGATTGCCAGGGACCCTTCGAGGATTGATGATGGGGACTAGGAATCTGATACAGACTGTGTTGAGAAGTCAATATGAAGCTAGAAATAAAAAGAAAAGAGAGAGAAAACTCTCCGAACAAAGAAAATCCTCTGTCTCTCTCTTACAAAAAACACACTGCAAACTGAACAGAGGTAAAAATACGTTACAAGCACGGGTGCTTTAACCGCGGAGTCCAATGAACCTTAGGATAGTTCTTGTGGGCCTTAAAAACCTTCGTGGCGGACTGAGGCTAAAGCTGGACAGGTCCGAATCTTGGTTGGTACTTGAGTACCTCTAGGCCTACTATTGGCATTCTAACCTAATCAAAAGGAAAAAAGGTACTCATCGTAATCTCTGAACATCAAGGAACTCATGGTCTAGAACAGAAGATAAAACCTTAAAATTTTGCTAAGGGGCTAGCAAAAGCTAGGCATGGGGATATGATGGAAACACCATCATGAGCCCTAACTAGCTCATTTTGACCCAGAAAAGAGAACAAAAGCTCCAACATAATCAACTGGAGGTCCTAATTCACTGAATAATCATTCTAAGATTAAAGCAAGAAACAAGGGGTAAAGCTGCAATTTTATCATTGCAGTACAGCAACGGGTTTTCTAATAGGCAAAACACAGGTTAAATGGTCTTAATAAGATAAAAAGTTGGTTGGTTCAAACAGAAATGGGTTCATGTGAATTCTAGGAATTAAATGAATTCTTGTAACTCTAAAGTAGACCCACTTAATTTAACAAGATTTTGGTCAAGATAAAATTCACCTAAACCCTCTAAAAAACATGAAAAAATATTTTCTAGGGTTTAGAACCTTCAATTTGGCCCTTAGAACCTATTTTGACCTAAATTGGGGTCTCAAACAAATATTTACCCTAAATTAGGTTTTTGCATAAATTATCCTGTCAACAGTGGTCAAACCCAAAATCCAACTTCACCATTGGATTCCTTAGGTCCAATTTATTTTTTTACCAAAATTTGGACCTAAGGGGAATACATCTTGACCTACTTTGCAAATAGGTCCAGCCTAATTGCATTTCTACCCCTAGCTTTGTCTTCGTTCTTTGCAATTAGGTCCCTCTACCATTATAGTGGAGGAAATCCTACTCCGGCGAGACTTCGAGGGCAAGATCTCTCTGATTCCTTAGAGAATCCCCTTCAAAATTGAAAGGGAGATTCTCTGAGAAATCTACTCTAGTATGAACACAATTCGAGGCTCTATTTAGTACCCAATCTCTCATGCGAATGCATGAGAGATTCGGGTCTCCTGCAATTTGCCATCTCTGGCGAGCTTGTCGTGCTTGGAAGCTTGGCTTCCAAGCACAAATCCATCCTCCAGAGCCTATATAAGCAGACCCAAGCCACCCTGCATCTCCTAAGCTTGACATTGGCTAGAGAATCCCTCTAATTCGTCTCTTCCCCCTCCTGCTAGTGGCTCAGCAAGCTCCGGCGACCCCCCTCTCTTTCCCTTGTCGCCCAGCCACAATACCAGTAGTAGGGTTCTCTTCCTCCTGTTCGTCTGCGTCGCGCCGCACCCGCCGATGCCTCTGCAGCCTCTTTGTCGTCGCCATCCTCCCCCCACTGAGCGCTTCGTCTCCGGCGACGACAATACGAGCCGGCCACCATCTCTACCTCCCCCTTCATCTCTCTACATCCAACTAAGTCCTCTCTCCTTTCTAATCCCTTTTCCCTCTTTATTTCTTGAAAATGCCCCTGGATGCACGCGATCACCATCACCTCATCCAGCTCTGGCCAGACCTCCAACGAGGCATCCCCGCCACTCCACACCTCCATCCACCTCGTCAACCACCCCATAAGCTCCGCAACACCTCACTGATCATAAACCCTCACTCCACTCACCACGCCACGCCCCCAAAACACCACCCGAACAAACCCACTCTCACGCACATAGGGTGCCCTAGGCATGCACACTCCAGCAGCCCCACGCCACGTTGACCCCTGCAACACATCCGCTATCTCAACGAAGCTTTCTGAGCTTTCTGACGAGGCCGCAAGGCCGTTTTCATGTTAATAGGTTTGGAGGTCCGCCGCCATTGATGACTGCAAGCAACTTGCTTGCAAGCTCCCACCAGATCTCCCGCTCCAGGCTAAGAGTCCCAGGGTGTGCAGACTCCTCTCACGCCCAGCTCCAGACAAGCAATTGGCTCTGAAGGCCAAAGCAGCCACTGCAATCAAGTGAAGACTCTTGCTGCAGATGCATGTGAAGGGAGGTGGGAAGATAGTCCCACCTCGGAAGCTATTGCACGCCGCAGCAGAATAAATTGAAAAAGTGCATTAGGCTTTTCGCCTCTTGACCACGTGGTGAGGTCCCACTCACCCTCTCACCGCCCCGTTTATGACCTTGCCTCCGCTGACTTGGCTTGACCCATATACCAGACCCTGCACTCCTCGCCCACCACCGCATGCTGGTGGGCCTGGTCCCTAACGTGTACCCAACCCGATTACCCAAGAAAGCGGCTCTAGGAGAGTGAGCCTAAGAGAGAAAGAGAAAGAGAGAGCATGTGTGGGTAGGGGTAGGTTTTGCTCTCGCAGGAAAGGAGAAGAAGAAGAAGCCAAGGAAGAAGAAGGCGAAGGCTAGAGAGAGCTAAGGAAGGAGAAGGCAAGGCTGAAGCAGAAGAAGCTAAAGTCAGAGAGGCTGAAGGGATGAAGAAGAAAGAGAAGGAGAAGGAACTGAAGGTAGAAGAAAGAGGAGCTGCCAAAGAAAGAAAGAGAAGGAAGGAGAAGAAGCTAAAGGCAAAAGAAAGGAAGGAGTCACCAGAAGAAGAGAAATCAGAAGAAGAGAAAGAGAGAAGAAGAAAGAAAGGAAGCTTCAGATAAGAGAAGAGAAAAAGAGAAGAAGCGCTGTAGCACCCATAGTTTACGACGTCTGATTCACAAAATCAGACGTCCATTTTTTGTGCTTGTCTTCATACATTGACTTCTTTATTCCTTTGTGCTTACATTTTTGCATTACAACTATGGTTTTCATTGCATATTATATTCTATTTCTCAAAGTTGTGCTCTTGATTTCTAAACCCCAATTTGCTCCCTGTGTTCAACCTCGGACTTCAAAACTTCGAGTAATAAAATCTATTTGTTTTCGAGCGATTTGACCTATACTACGACGCATCGATTTTAAAACACTGATTTTACCTCGATAACAGCCCAAATTTTGGTACAAACCTAATTTGTACTCAAGGAATCTGATGGTGAAGTCAGATTTAGGTTTTGATCAAGTTTGACTAGGTAATTTATGTAGAAACCCAAATTAGGGTAACTTCCCGTATGAGACTCAGTTTTAGGTCAAAATGGGTCTAAATGGTCAAATTAGGGATTCCAAACCTTATAAAATATTTTTCTATGAATTTTAGAAGGTTTAGGTAAATTTTATCTTGACCAGAACATCTGTTAATTAAGCGAGTCTGAAATTAGGGTTTTGGGTTACTTTTTATTCTCGAAATGCTTGAAAACCCGTTTCTATCTGCATGAACCCACTTATTTGACTTTAATGCTCATTTGACCTTCAGTTAATCCCTAGCCATCCCCTTGGTTATTTAGTGTTCAAGGAGTGCTATTAAAATTGCAAAATAACCCTAGATCCGGATTGATGAATGGAGTCCAATGGACTCAAAATCATCTCGATTCGACCTCCGTAACTCCCACAAGAAGTCCAAGGAAGATCAATGGCCAGGGGCAATGTGACATCCTTACAGGCTTCAGATGAAAAATCCGACTATACAAATGGATCCGGAGCGACGATCGTAGTCTGGCAACATGGGAATCATCTTATTCTGAGCACCATGGCATCCTCTACAATAGAAAGAAGATGGACAGCCCAGATGGCAGCACGTGGCGCCATCTAGGTAGCCCAACACCGGCCAACATCTACCCAATGCACCCTTCATCAACGCATCATCCATTCCCAGTTGTTGGATCTTGATCCAACAATTGAGAAATTGTCTCCACCATGCACCCATAACTCCTCTTTGTGACAAACTCGTGAACTTGGCATGACAATAAACGAGGCCACTCTTAAAGAGAGGGCACAGGTTCGAAACTCGCAACCCCCCTCAATTTTGCAATTGCACAGTGGCAACGCATGCGTAGAGGAGGCTGGGCACGCAATGACGTGGCATGACAGCAGCGGCAGTAGGGCGCGGTGAGCAGTGCGTAGTGCATGCGCGAGCGACACGCTGCGTGGGGCGAGTAGGCCAGCACGTGGGTTGAATGAAGTGAGTGCAAGGGTGGGGGTTACGACAATGCTTGCTGCGGGTCTTCAGCGATGCTTTGAATGTCATTGTTGACTCGAGGATGATTTTTGGCCTTCTCCCTCCATTATAAGAGGGCCTACCCCCTCCACTTTTGCCCATCTTCCACCCAAGAGCTTCCACCACCTTCTAAAGCTAAGAGCACATCCTTGGAGTTGCCAAGCCACCAACGAAAGCCTTCCCCACTACCGTAGCTTCCTCACCTCTCTCCTTAGCTATTTTTTAGTCTATTATTTGTGTTTCTTAAGCTTTTGTCTATCATTGTTGTTGTAAAACTGATTCACTCATGCAATAGATTCTTTATTCTGTCATCATGATTTTTGTTTCTTCCGTAGTTAGCTATTCTCGCATCCTTATCATGATTCTCTAACCCTATCTCTCTCTCTTCCTCTCTATTCTTTTTACAAGTGAGAACAAAATGATGCATTTTCGTGACATTGAAGGGAGTAAACGATTTAGATTTTTTGCCTGCCTATGTTTGACACCCAGACTCATGTTCGAAACTTCTATTTAAAATTGACATCAAAAAGCATGCTACAACGAACGATTTTAAGCAAACGCATTCGTCGACGTCAGTTACATATCTAAAAATGATCATGAAGCATCTATTTCTAGCCAAAGCAAAAAGAAAGGTAGCTTGACTAAACAGGCAACACCAGCTAACCATTGTGGACACAAACAAAAATGGGTACCAAAAGCACTTTTGCAATCCTGTTTTGTAGGTCAAGTAGACTGTAAAAGGTGGACGTATCAAGAAAGAAATGAAAATCTGAAGGCACTCTATAGATCAATCAAACCAAGACCTCACAAATGCAAACCAATGACAGAATAGAGAAGAAAGAATGTGGATTATGGACAGCGGATGTTCCAAGCATATGACCGGAGAAGAAGACCTATTCCTGCAACTCCACCGCCAGGAAGGTGGTACAGTCACATTTGGGAACAACCACAGGGGCCGTATTGTTGGTACTGGCCAAATTGGTAGCTCCTCCACATCTTTTGATAATGTACATTTAGTTAGTGGATTAAAACATAATCTCCTTAGTGTAAGTCAAATATGTGATAAAGGATATAAACTCACTGTCACATCAAATGGTTTTAAAATAAGGGATAAGGAAGCAAAACAAACTCTCCTTAAAGGAAACAAGCATAAAGATATCTATACTGTCAACTTCGACAAATGTGACAATCTTGAATGTCTTGTCACATCTGATGAAGAGGCAACACTTTAGCACAGACAACTAGGTCATGTTCACATGAGAAATATCAGCAAACTTGTGAAACATGAGTTTGTCAAAGGTTAGCCAAAGATCAACTTTAAGAAAAGAAAAATTTACTATTCTTCTCAAGTTGGAAAACAAACCAAAGATCCTTTTAAACCAAAAAGGATAGTTAACACCTCTCGACCCCTAGAGCTAGTTCACTTAGACTTATCTGGACCAACCAAATCTAAAAGCTTAAGCGGGTGCAGATACCGTTTAGTCATAATCAATGATTTCTCAAGATTTAAGTGGGTGTCTTTCTTAAGAAGTAAGGATCTCACTTTTGATGTCTTTAGTAAACTTGTATGAAGACTACAGAATAAAAAAGGATCTGAAGTAATTAGGATTAGAAGTGATCACGGCAGAGAATTTGAGATGAATCTTTTTCTAATTTCTGTGATCAATATGGGATAAAACATGAATTTGCCTTCCCTAAAGCCGCACCTCAAAATGGTGTAGTTGAAAGGAAAAATAGGACCCTGCAAGAGTGTGCCCATACAATGTTGTGTGAGTTAAAGCTACCTCGATATTTTTGGGCAGAGGCTGTAAACACTACTTGCTACATCTAAAATAGATCCCTGATTAGACCAATCGAAATGAAACACCTTTTGAACTCTATCATGGAAGAACACCTAAAATTTCCTACTTCAAGACATTTGGTTGTAGTTGTTTTATACTCAACACCAAGGATAATCTTGATAAATTTGATGCTAAGAGCTCAGAGGGAATTTTCTTAGGTTATTCAACCAAAAGTAAAGCCTATAGAGTTTTTAACAAGAAGAATTCTGTTGTTGAGGAGACTATGCATGTATCATTCGATGAAACACTAGCTCACCCTCAATCTTCTGCAAACAATGATGATGACCTAATAGATGACCCATCAGACATATTAGAAGAGACTATTTCAAATGAACTACCCAAAGATATTTCCTATATGAAAGATCATCCAAAAGAATTGGTGATAGGAGAACTATCTAAAAGAGTTCAAACCAGATCTTCCATCAATACCTTAGCTTGCACAACCTTTGTTTCCCAGTTAGAACCTAACAATGTTAAGGAAGCCTTTTCTGACAATTGTTGGATTATTGCTATGGAAAATGAGCAGAACCAATTCAAAAGAAATCAAATAGGGAAACTTGTTCCAAAACCAGACTCTCAGACCATTATAGGAACCAAATGGGTCTTGAGGAATAAACTTAATGAATCAGGAGTAGTAAGAAATAAAGCTAGACTTTTGGCCCAAGGATATAATCAAGAAGAAGGAATAGATTTTGATGAAACATATGCGCCTGTGCTTGCCTAGAATCCATTAAAATGTTGCTAGCCTTTGCTGCCCATATGAAATTTAAACATTTTCAGATGGACATCAACAGTGCCTTTCTAAATGGATTTATCGAGGAAGTCTATGTTAAACAACCTAAAAATCCAAATCCCTTCGAATGTCAACCACGTAAGTACCTCAATTTTGATGCACCAAAATTATGCTTCTTGCAAGACTAATATTTCATGACTTTCTTGGATCAAAGCTTTTCTCATGGACCAAGATTAGAAGAATGCTGATCTATGTCTTAGTGTCTTTTATCTTTATTGAGTCTAGAATATTTTTATAAGGAACCTCAAAATAAGTCTCAAACGGATTTTCACGCTTCATATTAAAATCAAGCTTTTAGGGTTATTGATTGATGGAAACACCATCATGAGCTATAACTAGCTCAATTTGAACTGATTAAGACATTAAATGCTCCTACATAACCATTAGAAGGCCATAATTCATTGCAAATCCTTTCAGAGAGAAATACAAGAAACCAGGGTTAAAATAGTAATTTTACCATCATATCTTGAATGCAGAACAATCATGGGTTTTCTCAGGGGTTAATTAAGGGATAAATGATCTTAAGAGTCTAATAAGTGAGTTAGAACAGTCAGAAATGTGTTTTTACGTATTTCAGGAATTAAATGACTTCTGAAACCCTAAAAACAAATCCAGTTAATCTACTGAGGTTCTGGTTAGGATAAAATTTACATAAACTCTTTAAAATTCATAGAAAAATATTCTCTAGGATTTGGTACCTTCAATTTGACCAATGGAACCTGTCTTGACCCAAAATAGAGTCCTAGACAGATATTTGCCTGAATTTACATTTTTTCATAAATTACCCAGTCAAACTAGGTCCAAGTCGAAATCCAACTTCACCATTGAATTCCTTATGTCCAAATTAGGTTTGTACCAAAATTTAGGCCCAATCTGAGATCATCTTTACCTAGTTTAAAATTTAGTCCTGTCTAATTCTTTTATCTCACTCACATGCCCCTAACTTTTGAATTCCTTACAAATAAGCCCTATATTTGTCATCTTCTTCACAAAAAGGTCCTTGCCGCCATGAAATCCTACTCCTACAACTCTGACAATCTTTGATTCGAGAGAACTCCTTCTCTGATCAATCAATCCCTTCCAAAATTAGAAGGGAGATTCCTTGAAGAGTCCTCTTTCCATTGAATCTAGTCATAAGCCCCAAAACCTTCCCAATCTCTCATGCGAACGCATGAGAGATTCGAGTATCATAGAGCTTCCAACTCTGGCGACATTCCATGCTTGGGAAGCTTGATTCCCAAGCTCAAAACACCCTCTAGAGGCCTATAAAAGAACCCCCAGATCAGACCAAATTTCGAAGACTCGATTTCAACTGGAAAATCCCCAATTTCCTCTCTCCTATTTTAGCCGAATAGCTCCTTGAGCTCCAGTGACTCCCTCCGACTCCTCTCATCATCTAACTGCAATACCAGTGGCAGATTCTTCTTCCTCACCTTCCTCCGTGTCGCACCATACCAGCATGCGCTTCTATCTCTTTCATCCTCGTCGTCCCACCCTCACTGGAGCACTTTCTTCCCCGACGCCAACATACCATAACCAACGCCGCTCCGTCCCTTTCCTCCATTAGATTAGAGTTAGTTTAGCATCTTTAGGTCCCTAGTTTAGTTTCCTATTTGAAAATCCCAAAAACAACCCTTGACACCATCGCAAACCGCCTTCGTCTCCACCTCCGGCGACATCACCGGTGAGGGTTCCCGCCTGCTGCACACAACCATCCCCCTCACCCACTAATCTGCAAGCTTTGTCAGCTCACGCCCTACAAAAGCCCTATCCTATTCCACCCTATTGCCCATCCAAACACCCCGACGACCAAACCCACCTTCCCACGCTATACCTGACTCCGATTGGCCACCACACACCCCAATCCACCACGAAACCACCGCCACTACCTTCTCCATGCTTTGACGAAGCTTACAAGCTATTCTAATGTGGCCGTAAGGCCCTATTTCATGTTTCAGGTCATTGTTGTCCACCGCCATCGTCACCTCCATCTCCGACGTCATTCAAGCTCTTCCGACCGTGTTCTTCGCCAATTCAACGTCCAGGCAGCATGGCTTACTCCCAAGAGAGCGTCCAGGTCCTCAATTGAAGACCACAGGAGAAGCAGCCACTCCAATTGAAGGTGCCACCACCTGCTACTATACGAAGGAAGGAGGGGGATAATAGTCCCACCTTGGAAACACATGAAGTGACGTGCACGCATATATTGTTTTTGTGATTAGGGCTTATCGCCTCCAACTAGGGGGTGAGGTCCCATTACACCCTCACCTGCGCCTCGCCTCGTGACACATAATCCATGAGTCTGGCACTCATCCGATTACCTGCCTAAGCTAAGCACACCTCGCTCACCACCAACTGCCGGTGAGCCTGGTCCCAGGTGCACTCACCCGTTTACCCGATAACCCAGACCTTGACCTTGGGAAGGCAAGAAAGAAGAACGAAACCCAGAGAGAAAAGAGAGAGAGAGTGGGGGCAAGAGGGTTTTGCTCTCTATAACACTTAGCCATTGGAGGGATTGCCTCCCTCTGTGCGTGAAAAAGAAAGAAGAGGAAGGAAGGAAAAGGACTTGAGAAGAAAAAGAGAGGAGAAGACCTGAAGTGAAAAGGAAAGAAGAAGAGAAGAAGAGCAGAAGCACGAGAGAAAGAAGAGAAGGTTGAAGAAGAAGCACAATGCCCTGGTTGATACTGTTGATATATTTAAGTACCTAAGTTTGAATGGTTGATGGCACTGTTACATTATTTGAACTCAATGCATATATGCTTAAATTAAATAATTGGCGATCTAAATCACCATTGTTTTTGCTTTGAGATTCTTTTTGCCATGCACAACTATTGTTAAACTCATGTTTTGCACTAATTGTCATTTCTAAGTAATCATCATTCATTTATTGGTACTATTTGTCTTGAATCTTATGCTCATTTACATTATTTATTGAGATTAGTGATTGAATTCCTATTTGCTCCCTGTGTTCGACCTCGGACTTCATTTTTGATATTCGAGTTATAAATTTTATTTGTTTTTCGCACTGATTCAAACTGTACTACAACGCATCAATTCTAAAACCCGTTTCAGAGCGACCAACATTGATCGACCAAATTAATTGATCGACCAACCAACTTAGTTAATCGATTAAACCAGCCCATTTTAGGAAGTTGATTAATACACTTTTGATCGACCAATTAAGCTAATTAATCAACCAATCAGTGATCGATCAAATAACTAGATTGATCGACCAAACCTCATTTTGATGGACCAATCTACATTAATTGATCAACAAATTTGATTTCCTTTTTAGGTCAATTTTCTAGTATAAATAGAGGTTGTATGCAACCCTTTTTCACATAACTTTCAAGTAGAAAAATTCTCTGAAAAGCATAGAACTTCTTGGGCTTCTTTAAGTGCTTCTGCGCTTCGATTTTCACTCCTTTCAAAGCACATCAATTCATACCTCTACTAAAATTTTGGTTTGACTTTTATTGAGGTTCCAAGCTCTACATTATTCTTCTTATGTTGTTGTTTTGATTAACAGATCCCAAGTTCTTGGGAGAGATCTATTGTTGTTGTTGTTGTGCTTCTCCTCAGGTTGTAAAGAGAAGTGATTTGTAAAGAGGTTGTGCCACCCTTGTTCAGGTGGTACGATAGTGAATTGACTAGCCTCGATTAGTCAGGAAAATCCTAAGCCTAGAGGCTTAAGTAGTGGTTTTCACCCGATTTGGGTCTCCACTATAAATCCAGGTGTATTCTGTGCTTGTTTCTGTTGTGAATTTATTTTTGATACATATTTCCTTTTTAAAGCTATACTATTCACCCCTCCCCTCTAGTATACTGTTTCAATCCACAGACAACTCTCAAACCTGTCCCCTGAAATCCATGTGTATGTTCTCAAGATCAAAGGTGAAAGCCTCCAATACTCTCAATTTGCTGGAATCATGCTCGGCTAAATCGAGATCCTTCGTCATGCAGAAAACTTCCAGTTCTGGTTCTAGGTTTTCTACTACTGAAATGGTTATGAGATCCTGAATCAGACCTAGTTGTTCTACCAAGCATTTTCCTATTCCTTTAGATGTTGCCTCGAAAATATTAATCTCAGTTCGCTTATCTCTAGAGGCAATTATCATGTGCCCTGATTCACAATTGATTATGGCTCCTGTAGTACCCAAGAAAGGTCTCCCCAAAATCAATGGCATACCTTGTATTTGTTGTTGCGCATCGATGTCAAGAACTAGGAAATCAGCTTGGTAGCTGAAATCCTTGACTCTAATTACCACATCCTCTACCAACCCAATCGAGGTGATTATGGTTCGGTCAGCTAATTATAGAGTAACATCAGTGGGTTTTAGTTGTCCTATCCGTAGTTTCTCAAATAGGGCGATCGACATTAGGTTGACTGAAGTGCCAAGATCTAGTATAGCCAGCTTGAAATTTGTACCACCAATCTTGCATAGGATTAGCAGGGTACCTGGATCATATTTCTTAGGAGGCAGACTATTTTCGATTATGACACTCACATTTTCAGACAGTACTGCCTTCTGCCTTCTCTTGTGAGGGTTCCTCGACCTCCTTTTTGGACAAGTCAGGCAAGGTGGAGTTGAGAGTGAGGATATCAAGTAACGGGATAGTGACTTATGCATTCCTCAATGGTCCTGTAATGTCAGATTCTGACAATTCTCTAGTGTAGAGGTGGGATAAGATTTAGGATAGGGGAATGGATTGGTGTTGGATCGGAAACTACGTAAATAGAGTTTGAGTTTTGAAAACCCTTCATTATAGTATGATTTGCAAAGAAATCCGTAAACAAATAAATTTTATCGAAACTCTAAAAAAATTTCAGGTCAAACATAGGGAGACTACGTCGATTTGAAATCCACGATTATATTTTTTTTGTAATTTTTGTTTAAAGGTGAGATAATAACAATGAATCGATACTAAACTAGAGTGAGAGACAGAGAGAACAAAACACTTTATAATATGGATAATGTTTTTACAACTAGAAAGCTGAAAATATTACAACTAGAAAGTAGTAAAAGAGAAGGTGGAGAGAAGTTATCCTCTTCGTCAGCTGCTTGGAGGATGAGCCGAAACGGGCGATGCCTGGAAGACGAAGAGCAGAGACAAAAGTCGGAGAATGAAGCGGGAAGAACTGGGGGCGAGGCAGGATGTCGTCGTTGAGGGATCCACTTCCAGAATGGGGGTGAGAAGATGACCACGGGAGCTCCACGAACGGGATGAGAAGTGGACAAAATTTTTGCTTTCTACTCTAGAGGAGCATCCCAGGTTTAGGATAAGCTTCTTTAGAGCTTTGGAGAGGGAGAGAGGTGAAGGAAGGGATGAATGAAATGTGGGGGGTGTAGGCCTTTTTATTGGTGTAGAGGTTGGTGGCAAATAGGTTATTTTAACCTTAAAACATTAATATAATGGTCTTTAGTGACGGATTTAAGCGTCCTTAAAGACCTTGAACGTGGCCATAGCTCGTGCGCACACATCGCCCCCTCCTCTTCCTTTGTTTCAACACTTAAGCACGTCCAGACAACCTCAGCCATCTGATAGCGAGATCGGACAGCTTAAGATCATCCTCACCCACTCTACATCGCGTGCTTGCACGTACGATCAGGCGTGTATTAGACGTCTGATCGCATGTGCATGAATCCCACCACCTGGGCGCAACACGTGGCTCTCCTGCCATCGCTCATCTTCAATCCAACTGTCGTAATTGGCCCTCGCCCGCTTGCACCCTCAATTTGAGGCCCATGCGATCTCGAACTCGCGACCTCCGCGTCGCCCACGGGCTCGAGACCAACGGACCAAGCCATCCTTTGAGGCGTGCTTTGGATTTCGGCGTGAGCTCTCTTAGCCATTGGATCTTGATCCAACGGTTGAGATCGTCTGTGCAGTTGAGGGGAGAGAGAGCAGTGGTGGGTCCTTGGGCTAGTTGAGCAGCTGAGATGGTGCCATGTGGTGCCATCTTAGCTGTCCATCTTCTATGTCTTATAGATGGTGCCACGGATGTCAGATTGGATTGATTTTCGTGTCGTTGGGCTGCGATCGTTGATCCGAACCCATCTGTGTGATCGGATTTGTCATCTAAAGAACATATTTACACCACCTAGCCCCTTGACCTCTAATCTTTTCTCGGACTGCATCTGATGCTACGGAAGTCCGATCGGGGTGATCATGGAGTCGTTGAACTCCGATCATCACCTTGATCAGATCTGTATGGTTGGATCTTCAATCTGAGGCCCCAATTAAATATTGCCTGTCCCTTACCACCAAAAAGAGTAAATTACTATATAATTTATACACTTTGACCTAAATGCATGATGATGCATGTTATATAATATTTACAATGTTTAATGCTTCTACGACACTAAGAACATGCATAAATAGACATTTTAGGCTATTCAGATGCATACACATCAATTGGCTATCTTTGAGGATGGGTTTCTATTTCCACCTCTTGATTTTGTCCTCGACCTTGTTGCGTTAATCATGGGTTGGGTGAGATTTGGGAGATGGGCCTCGAGGCCTGGACTTATGATCTTTTCTCATGCCCACAACATTGATCATAGCACAGTCATGATGCAAAGGCATGGGAGAAAGACTTGAACCTTGTTGTTGAACAACAATGCTAAAATGTTGGTGCATGAGAATTGACTTTTAGAATTACTTGTCGTAGTATAGGATGAAATTCACACAAACACTTAAATTTATAAACTCAAAATCAATGGGAGTCTGAGACCATTCACAGGGAGCAATTAGGCAAAACAATTCAACTTATCACAATATCAAGAAGAATATGTGAAAATAATACTCAATGTAATCAGAATAATATTGCAATAAAATCAGGATTCAGAGTAAAAAAAGATAGGGTTAAAATGGTGATTTGGATCACCAAATTAACCCTAATGTTAAGCTCAACAATAATTGAACAGTAGCAATAATCAAATATCCACTATAGTATCAAAACAAAACCAGCGCAAGCACAAGGCTCAAACGTTGGGAAAGGCACATAGATGCCTTAACTCAGCACCTCAGTAAAGACACAAGGGTCTCATAGCACTAGGCACAAGGGACTCTCAAAGGCTTAGCAACGATGAAGTGTTAAGAGAGGAGAGGGAGAGCATGATTCCCAAGGCAGTAGAGCAAAACCCTCCCCCATCCTCCTCAATTCTCTTTCCTATTTCTCAAGTTAGACCCAGGTGAACAGTACCAGGCATACGGGTATCCCGATAAGGGACCAAGAACCAGACCCACCGACGTGTATAGCGGGTGAGGTGAGCGCACGTACGGTGAGTGGGACCTCACCCCGTATGCTGAGGTGAATAGCCTCTATCACGAAATCCTATTATATGCCACTGCAAGCTCCAAAATCCCCGATGCGAGACTAAAGTGATGCCTCTTTCATGTGAGCTGCATCTGGGTGGTGCTCTGATTGGAGTCAAAGCTTATGCTTGCTTCCTCAATTGAGAACCTGGAATGAGTTGCGGAGAGATTCTGCGACACCTTGAGGGAGTAGCGAGGATGAAGTCGATCGAAGAACTGCAGCTAAGGTCGGAGAAGGTTGCAGCGGCGGAGCTCCGAACAGACCTAAAAGGCATGAATACGACCTCACGGCCCAATCAAAACAACTCAAAAGCTTCATCATGTAGTGGCGAAGTTGTTGGTAGGGTGCATGCGGTGGTTGAGAGTGTGTGGGAGTGTGGCAAAGTCGGAGAAGATGAACAGAGGTGGTGGTGTTCAGTGGGGTGCGAGACAGATCAAAGGCCCAAATTTATTTAAGGCTTTTGATTAGTGAAGCGAGGCAATGCTTGCGGACTCAGTGGCAGGTTGTTTAGTGGTCTATGGTGTTTGCGCAACATCGTCGAAGCTTTGCCGGCCATGTGGGAGATGAAGGTGGTGCGGGCGTTGTAGGGCATGAACCTAAGTTCTAAAGATGTAGGAAGAAGCAAGGAAGTGAGAGGAAGAGAAAGGGAGTGATCACGGATGAGATGAGGGAGAGTATGGCACCGACTATGATAGGTCGATGCCGAAGAAGATGAAAGCTTAGGTGGGAGAAAGGCGAGGAGGAAGGGTTCTAAGGGCTCCTAGGTGGTATAGAGAGGAGCGGACGAAAAAGAGGAAGACGAACCCTCTACATATCGTATGTGGTAGAGGGCGATGATGGAGGGTTTGAGGATTTGCCAGAGCTTGGTCGGAGCAATCTAGGGAAGGAGGAGAAGGTTTTTTCTGGCCTTAAACCCCATTAAGGATGACAGTTAGGCGATGGGGGTCTTTTTAAAGGACCAAGGATGAGCTCCAAGCTTGAGAAGAAGCTTGATTAGCTCAAATTTTCAGGGAGAAGACTCCCTAAAAATCTTGAGTTCGCTCGAGCTCAGGAGCTCAATTTGGAGGTTGAGATGCGATCTGCGAAATCGGGCAACTTCTCATGGATCTTCCCTCCAAGTTTGGAGCTGATTGGATCTGATTTGAGGGAGAAAAACTCCCTCAATCCTCACTGAAGTTGTGTTCCCACCCCCAATGGTAGTAGGGACTGAAGTGAAGGAAACGATGAGAAGCTACAGGCCCTTTTGCAAATAATTCAAAACCTGAAGGGGTAATTAAGAAATAGAGTTTTAGAGGGCTAAATTTCAAACTAAGTCAAGATAGACTCTGATTGGGCCCAAATTTTGGTACCAACCTAATTTGAACCCAAGGAATCTAATGGTGAAGTTGGATTTTAGTTTTGACCATGTTTGATTGGGCAATTTGCATAGAATCCCAAATTAGGGCAGAATTCTGTCTAAGACTTTGTTCTAGGTCAAAATGGGTTCAGATGGTCAAATCAAGGGTACCAAACCTCTTAGAATATTTTTATATGATTTTTAGGAGGTTTATATGAATTTTATTTTGACCAAAACCTCTTTAATTTAAGTAGGTTGATAATTAGGGTTTTATGTGTTAATTCAGTTCTCAAAATGCGTGAAACCCCATTTCTGGCAATGTCAAGCCACTCTTTGGAGTTTTAAGCTCATTTGACCTTCATTTAACCCCTGAGTGACCTTGTGGTTAATCTATGTTTGTGATATGCAGTTAAAATTATAGAATTAACCCCGATTCCAATTCTTTTCTCAAATCAGAATAATATGCAATTACGACCCTCAGATGATTATGTAGGAGCTTTAATCAATCATACTTGACTAAAAGTGGCTAGTAAGGGCCTTAGATGGTGTTCCCATCAGCATCCCTATATGTCTCTCAAATTAATGGCATTCCCTTCCTATTCTATTTTCCCTCAAACCTCTCTCTTTCTTCTTTTGGTAACATGAAATCACGATTATTCTCTTTGATTTTCTCTCTCTCTCTCTCTCTCTCTCTTTGCTTTTAATAGTCATGAAGAGCAACGAGGGGGGTCATCTTTCCACCCACGGGCCATCTAACATCTTCTTCTCCTTCCAAATAGAGAGGACAACACCCTCTTGAATGGACCCTCTCCTTCACTACTGTGGGCCATCACTAAAACCACTACTATGAAGCCACCATGACAGCCACATGGTGACAGCGTATGGCGACCACTGCACCATCGTGACATCCGCAACTTCTCCCGCCATTGTGTACCTCCTCACCACTGACGGCTGCAAACATCGTACCTCTGTTGATCGGGCACCACATGTATGTTTCGAACGAAGGGGGGTGAGATTTGCATGATATGAAAAATAATGCAGAAAATATAATAACAATCTCACAAAATAGCAATCACAAGAACACAAAGTATTTTTAGGTGTAAACCCAAATTCGGGTAAAAACCACCACCTAAACCTTTCGGTTTAGGATTTCCCGATCGACCAAGTTGATTAAATCCACTAACAAGTCACTTAAACGAGGGTGTCTTAACCTCTTACAACTAGAATACTTTATACGAGGGTAGTGTACCTCAAACCCTCCTCTTCACGTGGAGTATTTTATCACAAGAAGGAGACGAAAATTCACAAAGCAAATACCCAACCAAGAATAAGAGAAATAACAACAGTATTGTAGAGCCACAAAGTATTAATGTAAATTAACCTAGCTTCTGTAGGCAAAAGGACTTCCCTTAGATGGAAGTGCGTCAACTAGTGATGTAGGTGCATGATCCATGTGTTGCCATGACGACACTCTCGTATATGTAGGGCGGAGAGCGGGTGCACAACTGGGAAGATGCTTTCAAGATGTAGACTAAGGCTTGAGTACTTCTCTAGATCAATTTGACACAAAAAGAGTGTGGAAGTAGTATGTCAAGGTGTGTCTAATAAAGGATGGGTCCTTCTCTATTTATAGGTGGCTTAAGAACCCTTAGGAAGGCTGTGGAAGCCCTAGGTTGCTGTTGAAGCTACGAGTTACTATGCTATCGTATTTGGTTTTTAAAAACTTGTCGTTGTAGTTTGAAAGCGAAGAACTCGTGTTCAACAAATAAAATTTATACCGGAATAGAAATCCCAGGTCGAACTCAGGGAGGCGGACGTTTGATTAAAAGTACGCGTGATGTAAACACATTTACACTACTTAAAATGTCAATTTATGCATGTTCTTAAGCATAGGATTGCATTTCATGATATAAATATTGCATAACATGCATCATCTTGCATTTAGAGTAGTTTGAATAAAATGGAGGTTAATTGTCTCCTTTTATGTGCTTAGACAGGGTAAACATTTTATCGGGGCCTCAGATCAAAGATCCAACCATATGGATGTGATCAGGGCGACGATTGGAGTTCAACGACTCCAGGATCACCATAATTAGGCATCTGTAGCATCAGATAGTGACCAGGGAACCCTAGAAGTTCAAGGGCCAGGATGGTGTAAATCCGCACTTTAAATGACAAATCTGACCACACGTACGAATTCAGATCGACGATCGCAGCCCAACGACGCAAAAATCGAGTCAATCTGACATCCGTGGCACCATCTACAACTTCCAGAAGATGAACGGCCAAGATGGTGCCATGTGGTGCCATCTCGGCCACCCAAACAGCCACTTACATTCCATGAAGACCCCACACCCGCTCCCTCTTCGCCGTTGGATCTCGATCCAATGGCTGTGATCAGCCACGCCTAAAAACTCCCGCTCGACCATCCGCGCCTCGTAGTGCAGCGGTCGAGCACGCTTACGCGAGCTGTGGGCACGGGTTCGAGCCGCAGGGAAGAGCGAGCGCGGGCGGGCGTCGGATCTTGATCGGACGACCATCTGCGCTCAATCGAGATCACGCGTTATTGTACGCAAGGCATGGACGCGCGATCGTACGCGCCAGGCGGGCATAGTAGCGAGCGGAGATGAATCTTAAGCCGTCCGACCTTGCGATCGGACGGCTGGGATTTAAAGAACGTGCGCGGGCGTTGAGGAAGCGGGCAGCTGAGGAGGCACGCCTGGGCGCGGGAGCTACTCCCACGTTGGGGGCTTTAGTGATGGATTTATCTGTCACTAAAGACCCCTCATTTATTATTTTGAAGATGTAATGACCATTTTGCCCCCACTCCTTGCTACTACAAAAGGAGACCCCCTCCATACGAAATTCTCATCCCTTCCTTCTCTTCTCTACCTCTCCAAAGCTCAAGAGAAGCTTGTCCCACACCCGGGATGCTTCTCGCGAGATAAAGTCCAAATTTTCATCCCCCTTCGGAAGTGGATCCCATGACGACGACGGCATGCTGCTCCGTTCCCGTTCTTCTGCTTCGTCCTCCTTCGTCCTGCTTCGTCCAAGCATCGTCCCGTCCGACTCGTCCTAAAAGTGACCGTCGAGGAGGATTTCTCTCTCCCTATTCTTTTTACTGCTTTCTAGTATAGATTTACTGCTTTTTAGAGTAGTTCTACTCATCCTCCAAGCAATCGTCGAGGAGGACATTTCTCCCTCCATTCTTTTAATGCTTTCTAGAGTAAATTTATCACTTTCTAGTGCAATTGTTTTATGCTTTCTAGTTGTAATGAACAATCTTCTTAATGATAAATTCTTTGTTTATTCTACATCTCATTTTGATTTCTATGTGTAATATTCTCTCTCTCTTACCCTCTCTCTCTTCTATTTATTATAAATAATTAAATAGTTTTAAATTAAATTATTTCGTGACAAATAAAAAGAAACGCGAAGTTTTTAAATCAAACGTCCACCTCCCTGTGTTCGACTCGGAATTTCAATTTCGGTATAAATTTTATTTGTTGAACATGAATTCTTCACTTTCAAACTACAACGACAGGTTTTCCAAAACCAAACACGTTAGTGTAGCGATTCGCACGTTCAACATTTTGGTGCCGTTGCCGGGGAGGCAACGTTCTTTGATTTCTCTTCACGTTTTGTAACTTACAAATCATTTACCTCACTTTTCTCCTTTCTTATTGCAATTGCAGGTACTCTTTTGAGATGAGTAAAAGCGGTAGATTGAAGTAAAAGTGTTGTGGAAGGTTTTGTAAGTTATCCCCATTCTTTCCCCCTCCATAGATTTCATTCGCCACATTGAATCCAAATTCCAATTAACCTAGGTGTTTGCATAAATCCTAGGAATAGTTTGGTTGTTTGGATTCTCACTCACATTCATTTCACCTTCATTTATAAAAACAAAAAAACAAAAAAAATAAAAAGATAATTTTGTGGGGCAATTTTCAACAAACACACAACGTACACCCACATTTAAAGGCACTTAACCGAATTGATTTGTTTCTACTCAACTGGGTTCTAATCTGTGGAACCGGTACATATAAAGCAACACATAAAAGAGAAGAAATCATTCTAGGTTAACCATCTTTGTGTGCCTAACCTAGTGGTGCATTTGTGGCCAGTTGTTTGAGTTGTTTGGGCCGCACTACTTCAAATAAAATCAACTCGTCAAGTAGCTGCCAATTATGTTCAACTCTTAGGGATTTATCAGGCACTCCACATTTTTTTTTTAAACTTTAAAGGAAAACATCTTCACCTGTGCTTTCAAAACCTGGTGTGCCAACGAAACTTGTTTGAAAACACCTAAAGTTGAATCCTAAAAGCTACTTAAGCAAGATTTAAACATTAAAATTCACACATTATAAACAATCTTGCTTGAAAATCACTGGTTGTGCATGCACACACAAATCAATCAATCATTAAGGGCACAACCCATTTAAAGGGCCCATCATATTCCAAAGCACATTCAAACCTAGCCCTAAATAAAACAGAGTAGACGTTGGCCTTAAGGATTGGACTCGCTCTTCAGAACCCAGAATGAGAATATTTTCAATTAGTCTGTTTCTACTATTCAATCTGATGTCTAGCTAGGGGAGCAGAGTCAAACGATCGCGGCTGGGGGGTACACTAGGAACCGGAGGCGCAAATCGAAGGAAGAACCTTCTCCCCAGTCCCTCCTTCTAACTGGTTGGATTGAATAGACGGAAGTAGATAAAATCATTCCTTTATCTCAAGATGGGTTTTGGGAGTCTGTAGGTCTTTAGGCTAACCCATTTAAGGACAGGTTTGATTGTTTGTATTGCAGGGTGCCTTTCTTCCTCCCGTGTCTCATGAATCCTTCCACATATTTCACGCATTCCCACTCTTTCCCTCCTGTTGTGAATTATCCTCAACATGACGATTATCCCAACTCGTATTGTAAACAACCATCAGTTAGTTGGGATAATTCGGATTGGGGATACAATTCCGGACCCCCGTGTTTAGGGTCTAACCTTGAACACTTTGATTGTGATTTCTATCCTTCTCAGAGCCACATCGATTATAGATCGTCTTCCTTTCATGAACAACCTAATACGATCTACAATCAAGAAGGATACACCGATCTTTACCCATCCTCTGATTTCACTGCCTTTAGGTCATCACCATCTTTTGAACAATCTGAAATGACCTATTTTTAGGAAGGGTATAACGAATCTCAATTCGTTAATTCCCCTGCATTGAACCCAAACCCGCCCAACCTTGAACCAAATCATTTGGTTCAGGTTAACCAGGTTCAAGATAAGGTTCTGGCTAACTTGAGGAATATCATAAAATCTTTAGAAGTTCAGCCAATACCTTGCATTGAGAGATTGGAGCCCCTGATTGAAATGATTGATGATTTGAATAAGTCTTTGTTGGATTGGCTCCAGGACGTTAAGGATAAGAACCCGGGTGAGTTTCTACTTGGGAAATTAGCGAAATTGAGGATGAGATTCGTGGTTGCTTTGATTCAATCTTGGGATGATTCCCAAGATGAACCCTCTTCCGGAAAGCCAATGACAGAACTCGCTCAGGCACCTGTTGGGGGGGACACGTGTTATGACCAAATTGAATTAAAGCAACCAATTAAGGAAGATATGATTTCTTCACCTGAGATCCCTGAGCCGGGTTACGAGGAAACGTATGTCTCCTTGGAACAAAAAGTGACAAAAGATTTTGGGACATACATTGATATGGATCCTGATTTTTTTGATGGTGAAGATTCAAGTTGCGAAGTCTCACGCGAGTTTTTTGAACATGATTTCTGTGAGATGATTGGGCTTGAGGAATCTGATAGATCATTTGATAGCCCAATAACTGAGGAAACTGATCTTATTAGGGCACATATTACGGATCCAAAATCGCATTTTCTGGAGGAATCAATTCAATGCCCTGATTATCAGTTACACCCCGTTGAGCTTATCGATAATTCTATTTCTGAGATAATTAGACCGAAGTCAATTCTGATTCTGCCACATCATTTAGACTTGGAGATTTCAGATGGGGTGATTAATATACAAGAGGTCCTGGAATTTGATATGCTGAATGAGGAGGATAGGAGCTGGGAAGTTATGATTTGGGAAGTTAATTTTGGAGGAAATGGAAGATTGAGTCGAAGGGTTCCTTTTAAGCTGAAACCATCAAATCAGAACCCTTATGACATTTACTTCGAGGATGTCAAACTCAAGCACACATTCAACGATTATCCTTTTGAGCTTCAATTCTCTGTAACCCGACTTTTTGGTCTTGGGTTGCATCCTCATAAATCGCAGGCCCGACCCCGCTTGCATTCTGATTTTAGGTTCTGGGTAATTTTTATCCAGAACCTAAGATATTCTCGATTATGGGGGATGGTTCTGCACCATAATCTGGTCCACATTTGTGGACCGCTGTTGATAGGTCAGAGGATTCTTCTGTTTATTTTAATTCTGACCTGCACTTGTGAATTCTTCATTTCTTTTCTTTGTATAGTGTGCCTAGCTGAAGGCACTAAACTCAGCACATATACAGTTCTTTTTAGTTTTCATCTCGGAGCGAACTTGACATTCACGCAATTCAGGTGCTTTCTACGCTTTTCCACTCTGTTTTATGTCTTTTTTAAAACAATGAGGACATTGCATTAGATAGGCATGGGGGGGTGGATATTTATCTCTGAATTCATTCATTAGCTCTGTAGATTTGTTTTATTTTCTTTTATTAAAAAAAAATTCAGAATTATGAAAGAGAATTTGGGTTTAAGAAAATTTTCAATCTTAGGAAATACTACATTAAGATCTGAACACAAAGACCCTTCAGGTCTTTGGACTTAATCAGCCCGTGTATCCACTAAAATGTGGATTTGTTTTTCGAGTTCTCGCCAGCTTGAATTTTATTTTAATTGGAGTAAATAAGTTTGGGTGATAAGTACACGACTTATCAACCCGTCCTCTGATTTGAGGGAATTTTGAGTCTTAAGCATCTACACACTTTCTTTACACTGACACGTTGTTCGGCGATTTTAACGAAAATTGGGTAGCTAATGAACCTTCTAGGGTGATTTGGCTGGCAAGTTATCGTGGGTAACAGCCCATAGGTAGGTTGTCCAGAGCCCAGTCACTGGATCTTTCTCTTTTTGCTGCCTTTAGGTAAATCTTAGACCAGGGAAGCCACCTACTTAAAAAAAAAAAAGAAAAAAAAATCAAAAAGAAAAGGAGAAAAGAACAAAAAGAAATAAGCCACACTTCGCCGCATGAGTATGGCTGGCAAGTTGTCGGTGGTAATAGCTCATCAACCGGTTGTCCAGAACCCAGCTCAGTAAATGCACTAAAAATTCCCAAAACACTTAGGAAGAAGCAGAGAAGTAGAATAAACCGGGGAGATATACACTAGATTCACCCTTGTGTTGACCCCGTAACAAAACAAAAGTAGGGAGAAAGCTACCGGTTGTAAAGATACACCTTTAGGCAGAATTCTTTTTGAGGTCACCTAGAGGCGTAGAAATCTGAAGTCCGTTTTAATTGCTGGTCAACGAGTCTATCACAAGCACAATAAGATGCTTAAAGCTTAGGGTTCTCATCAAATCTTGGGTGAGTTGAATGGCCATAGAAAGCCACTCTTAAAACCTAAAATTTGAAAATCCAAAAAAATTAAAAAAGAGTAAAAAGAGAAAAAGAAAATTTTCTTTGAATAAGGAGAGGGCTTGAGGCGGTCAGCATTTTGGCTGATACCCGGGCACTGTTGTCTTTGAAAGTTCAGTTCTTAAGTAGACAATTTCTTAATAATTGAAAATAACTCAGGTCCAAATAATCCAACCTAATTCCTTTATAAATAGCATATAGTTTTTGCTAGGGATGAGCAAAAGATAGGCATGGGGGTATGATGTAAACACATTTACACTACTAAAAATGTCTATTTATGCATGTTCTTAAGCATAGGATTGCATTTCATGATATAAATATTGCATAACATGCATCATCTTGCATTTAGAGTAGTTTGAATAAAATGGAGGTTAATTGTCTCCTTTTATGTGCTTGGACAAGGCAAACATTTTATCGGGGCCTCGGATCAAAGATCCAACCATATGGATGTGATCAGGGCGACGATTGGAGTTCAACGACTCCAAGATCGCCCTAATCAGGCATCCGTAGCATCAGATAGTGACCGGGAAACCCTAGAAGATCAAGGGCCAATGTTGAACGTATATGAATCGCTACGCTAACGTGTTCGGTTTTGGAAAACCTGTCATTGTAGTTCGAAAGCGAAGAATTCGTGTTCAACAAATAAAATTTATACCGAAATTAAAATTCCGGGTCGAACACAGGGAGGCGGACGTTGATTTAAAAATTACACGTTTCTTTTTATTTGTCACAAAATAATTCAATTTAAAACTATCTAATTATTTACAATAAATAGAAGAGAGAGAGAGAGAGAGAGTAAGAGAGAAAGAGAATATTACACAGCGAAATCAAAATGAGATGTAGAATAAACAATGAATTTTTCATTAAGGAGATTGTTCATTTCACTCTTACAACTACAAAGCATAAAATAATTACTCTAGAAAGTGATAAATTTACGCTAGAAAGCATTAAAAGAATGGAGGGAGAAATGTCCTCCTCGACGATTGCTTGGAGGATGAACAAAACTACACTAGAAAGCAGTAAATCTCTACTAGAAAGCAGTAAAAAGAATAGGGAGAGAGAAATCCTCCTCGACGGTTGCTTGGCGAACGAGCCGGACGGGATGACGCCTGGACGAAGGCGAACGAAGCAGGACGAAGGAGGACGAAGTAGAAGAACGGGAATGAAGCAGCACGCCGTCATCGTCGCGGGATCCACTTCCGAAGGGGAACGAAAATTGGACTTTATCTCGCGAGAAGCATCCTCGGTGTGGGACAAGCTTCTCTTGAGCTTTGGAGGGGTAGAGAGGAGAAGGAAGGGATGAGAATTTCGTATGAAGGGGGTCTCCTTTTATAGTTCCAAGGAGTGGAGGCAAAATGGATATTACAACTTCAAAATAATAAATAAGGGGTCTTTAGTGACGGATAAATCCGTCACTAAAGCCCCCAACGTGGTCGTAGCTTCCGTGCCCACGCGCGCTGCTTCAGCTGCCCTCGCGCTCAACACCATCGCGCGCACTTTGATTCTCAGCCGTCTGATCGCGAGATCGGACGGCTTAAGACGCATCTCCGCCTGCTACGCTGCGCCCGCCTGGCGCGTGCGATCGCGCGTGACCCCGCGCGTTCAATCGCGCGTGAACGCTATTGGGCACGCACGGCCGTCCGATCGCGATCCAACACCCGCCCGCGCCCAATCGTCCGCGCCTCCAGCCCTCTGCTGCGGCTCGAACTACGTCGGCCGGTCACGTAAACGTGCTCGACCGCTGTGCTACGGGGTGCGGATGGTCGAGCGGACGCTTTTAAGCGCGGCCGACCACAGCCGTTGGATCTTGATCCAACGGTGGAGAGTGAGTGGGTGCGGGGCCTTTGTAGAATGCGTGCGGCCGTTTGGGTGGCCGAGATGGCGCCACGTGGTGCCATCTTGGCCGTCCATCTTCTGGAAGTTGTAGATGGTGCCACGGATGTCGGATTGACTTGATTTTTGTGTCATTGGGCTACGATCGCGATCGTTGGGCTGCGACAGAGCGAAGAAGAGGGAGGCGGAGAGGCCTACAAGCGCGCGCGGAGGGCGAGGGCAGCCTGCAGGCATGTGGGGAAGGGGCTGGGGCTACTGCTGCTACTGTCGCCTTGCCGCTACTGCTTGAGCTTTGAGCTTCAAGCTTGAAGCTCCCACTCCAATGGCTGAAGGTGCTGGAAACGTAAAAATGAGGAAAGAGCCACCACGCCCACCGGCTCTTTGGTGAGCTGGGCGATGGTGGACTCATGGTGGTGGTTGTGGACCACCGTGAGTTGCTCCTATCCATCAGGTGTCTCCTCAAAGGAGGAGGGCCAGCATGTGGAGGGAGAGGGAGGAGATGGTGGCCTGGAGGGAGAAGTTCTGTAGAGTCTTTTTTTTGGCTTTTTTTTGGTGAGGACTAGGCTACCTTTGCAAAGGAGGAGTCGTGGCTGTTTTAAAGAAGAGGAAGCCATGCATGGCCATGCCCTGGCTGTGCATGGCTCTTGCATGGCCTTGGCAGGGAGTGGCTGGCGTAGGGAAAGGGCTTGAGCAGGGAATGGCACGAGGAGAAGAAGTTGCTCCATGCAGCCATGAGAAGGGTTTTAAAAAATCAAGAAGAAATAAAAAATGAAGATGGAAATTTTGTGAAGCAGCACTTGAGGAAAATGTGAATTGCGAGGCCACTTATTTCACACTCCTCCCCTTTCAATTAAATGCATGCATGCATCTATATTTACAAATGCGACTATGAAACCCTAATATGCATTGGTAATGCTAGGAAATAGCACAAGACGACACAATTGCAGGCATACTTTTGCGGTGCAATCATACCCCCATGCCTATCTTTTGCTAGTCCCCAGCAAAACATTTTTTTGTAATGTATTTAGAAATGATCTTTAAGCTGAAGATTTTCTTCTGAGGCAACATGGGTGTGTTTATTGTTGGATATTGTGAGAACCAATTGTAGAGAAGACTACCAGTACTTTAACTTTCACATGACAAAGATCATCTCTCGACTAACCAAGACTCATGATATCTAAACCTTAAGTAAGATTTCCAGGACCCAGGAGTTTTTTGCCGTACTCGAGGGCTCAAGAGATTATGGCTTGTGCTTAGTGAAGGATCAAGACTGACCAGATGAACATTAAGACTCAAGCCCATGGTTTCACGATTTTTTAAGTAAAGGTTGGTCCCAGTTTCTGCTCGTGTCTTCGAATTGACCCTTAAGAAGATGACGAAAAACTCAACTCCCATTTCCTGACATTTGTGGCTCACAGGGTATTTGTAACCTGCCATGAAGAACTTCTTGAAGGGCGACGACTTTACAGACATTTGTGAGATATACTGACTTATTTGCATTTTTTTTTATAGAAACACATGTCAGTATATCTCTTACAACATTATTTGGAGGAGCACACTTTTCTTTTTGGTGGGAGAGTTTCTTTTTTGGAGGAAAGAGTCGCTCCTAAACACAAGACTAAAGCCTGAGATAAAAAGTCTACCTGCACACACAAGTGAGGACTCCACCTTCCCTAATGAACACTAGGGTTGGATCTTATGTTCACCTGGCCTTTCCTGATATGTGTAGAGTGAACCAAGTTTACTTAAGCTCTCAAGTAGAAGCAAACCAACGAATCCTGTACTGGTGTCTAAGGTACAAGAATACATCCTTAGTTAGGAGAGATTCTGATCTAATTTGTCAATGCTCAAGTGACTTAAGCCTGAGCCTGAGCGAATCAAGCTTCTGTAGCCTGGAAAGTCTTCAAAACAGAGGTTGAATATCCATAAACACTTATTGTATTTTTGTTTCAGCCTTTAGATCATTACTAAACACCATTTTTATTATATATATATATATTTTTTTTTTCTTTTTCTTTTTCTTGCATATTATAAATAGGTGGAAACTACATGATACCATAAAATACCCAAATCCTATGGATGCCTATCCACCCCCCCATGCCAAATGATGCTATGTCCTCATATGCATGCAGGGAAAGGTAGAGAAAGGATGAAAGATTGGGTAATGAGAGGTGAGGTGCAGGGTATACAGCAGGGTGGTAGGGTGGGTGGATGGTGGGTGGTGAAGTGAAAAGTGAAGTGATCGTGATAGTGGCATGAAAAGTGATGGTGGATGGTGAAAGGTCTGGCCTTTCATGGGACGAGAGTGTCCCAGGTGAATCGGAGAACAAGTCAGGAGGAAGAAGTTGGCCCTCAGATTGGCCAAGAAGAAGGGCTTCTTGGATGTATGGATCCAAAAGGGAATAGCCCCAGTAAGTAGGATGTGGGCTCAAGGTCCTAGTGTGGAGTTGCAAATCCGCCTGATTTGGTGAGAAAGAAAGGGCAATCCGATCTTAAAGAGTGTGGACCGGCAGTGAGTAGCCCGGATATGACTCAAACCACGAGGTATGGGAAGTGGAGAAAACCTCATCAGAAGTCTGGTCAGGAGAAGGTACGGGAATAGGGTGGGATGGGGGAACGTCACAGTATGTGTTGATTAGGCAATCGTCAGTGTTTACAGGTAATCCGCAGCAGTCAGAATAGGTCCCAATTAGTTCGATACACGCACTGACGGTCATGTCCTCGTCAGACGTGTCATCCTCGATGCAATCGCAATCAAAGTTCTTGGCTGCCTTGAAGATGTTAAGCTTGAGCTTTTCAGATCCAACGGCAATCTCAATACAGCCCGACTCGTAATCGATATGGGCACGGGCTGTGGCCAAGAAAGGTCGACCAAGGATGATCGGACAATCAGAAAGTGAGCTAGGAACTTCCATATCTAAAACAAGAAAGTCAACAGGAAAACAGAGACTGTTAACCCTAACCACCACGTCTTCCACCACACCCTTTGGGATTTTGACAGAACGATTTGCCCACTGTAACGTGACAATGGTGGGTTACAATTTCCCAAGGAAAATTTTTCGATCATGATGGTCGGTATAAGATTGATGGAAGATCCTAGATCAAGCAGGGCACGGTTAAAATTGCAGCCTTGGATGCTACAGGAAATCAGTGGTGTGCTCGGATCTTTCTGCTTCGGTGGTAGGTTTGACAATATAGCACAACTCGCATGAGGCGAGAGAACCACTGGATTCTTAGTTTTCTTTGACTGTCGCCTGGGTGTTGTGTAGTCTTTGAAAAATCAGACGACAGTAGGTATGTGATAGATAGCCTCGAGCAGGGGTACCTTGATTTCTACATCCCTGAACAAATTACGCAGGTTATCAAAGGCCTGCGTGTCTTTCTTCTTGCCTTTTGGCTCCCTCAGTAGAGCCTCAGGGAATGGGACTGATTTTGGCACCAATTTGGGTGTATTGTCCTCTCGCGAATGCGTAGCGCATCCCGAATGAGAGGGCGATGAAGAAGAAGACAGGCCAGGATCAGGTCGAGGCAGATCGACAGTCTGCTTACTGCTCCTTGCAGTGATAGCATTGGACGATGCGGGTCCAGTGGGATCATACGGTGGAGGAGGGTTCGCAATAGGGACATAAGAGTGTGGTGCTGCAGTGGGATTAGCCTGAAATCCCGGTGGAATGCTCAGAGCCTGCAGAATCTGGTGAACCTGTCCTTAAGAAGGTTGTACCTATGGTTGCGGACCACGGGGTACGAAATTTCGCGGATTGGGAACAGGTTGGGTGGGAAGAGTGCCCTGAGATCAAGTAGTCATGCGTAATTGACTGATATCAGCATTCTGCTGCGCCAATTGGTGCTGAAGAGAGGTCATGCTCTCTTCATGGCGCTTTGACATATCCGTCATCATTCGCATCAATTAATCAAGAGGACTTGGAGCGGAGCCGTCCAGGGCTGGAGCAGAAGGTGAATGGAGGACGTGGAGATCGAGGGCTTGGAGGAGAAGGGAGCGAATTTGGCAGAAGAGTTTCTTTAGGTCGTTTGAAAATGCTCGTAGACATACCTGGAGGAGAAAGAATGGAGATGTTCTTTGCTTCAGATGCAGACGAAGGGGGCATGTGGCAGCGATTTGTAAAAACCCCATGATTTGCTTGGAACGCAGGAGTGAAGGACATAAGCGTGAGTCGTTCCCGAGGAGGATTTCTTGGCGATCTCAGAGGGCAGTCTCGCATCCTGTCTGGAGGGTCAAGAATGAAGCTCGTTCGCCGCCGCTGCCAACATTGGGTAGCCACACAATTGAAGTTGAGATCCCATCTTCGGAGGAGATCTCGACTGCAGAGATCACACTGAGAGGTGCTTTGATTGGAGAGATCATGGTAGGCAGGCCGTCAATTGCAATGATTCAGAATCTGGTATGTTCCCTAGATCTTTTATCTGCGGGCTAGAAGGTAGCCATGTTATCCCAGTTTTGCTTCTTGGTGTATGGTTTGGGTATGCTAGATGTGGAACGATTGAGGGTTCGCTCAAGTATTTTTGAAGAAGTCAGTGTGATTTGGAGAATGGTCTCCCCATTTGATGGGGCTCTGTCTGAGCGCCCTCCACAAAGAGTGACCTTCAGGAGGATTCTCCTTGAGATCTATGGTCTGCCACTGCACCTGCGGCTTAAGGGGGTTGTCTCTAAAATGTTAGCAGGTTTTGCATCAATCTGTGATGGTTCTGAAGTTTTGATTGGAGAGGGGGATATTAGGTCTCTAAAAGTCGACGTGGAAGTTACAAATGCTGGCTCAATTCCTGATTCGATCACAGTCAGATGTGGGGGCACTTCTTGGCTTGTTAGACTTGCTGTTCTTGGACAAGTGTCTGAGTAGGCTGAATGTGGTCAAGATAAGTCATCTGAGAATAAACTGAAGTCTAGAACCAACAGTGAGGAGAGAAATCAGAGTGACAGATGTGGACACACTCCTCCTACTGATGCTCCTGGAACCAAAAAGAGGAAGGACTGTCACTGTGCCATGGCTGAGGAACTTCAGATGGAAGATGATGTTTCTACTGCTGATAGCAGACAAGCCATGATAGTCAAAGAGGACTGCTGTTTGGAGGTTGCTGAGACTCCAATGGCAGATTCTGAGATGAACTACAGTATGGAAGTGGGTAGGACAGGGAAGGATTTGTTGATTAAAGAGCCAGTCCATATGCAACTTGCTATTCCTGCTGACTTGCAGTATGGTAGTGGTTCCAATCAAAAAAGAGGTATGGGTAGATCTCCATACATGTTGAGAAGGAGAAGGAAGGAGTCCTTGCCTCCTATTGAAGAGAAAAGTATTGCTAATTCCATTATGGTTGAATATGTGGGCTGCAAGGCCAATGGGGATCTCTCTAATGAGAAATGAGAGTTTTGTCTTGGAATGTGTGTGGGCTACGCAACAAACAGAGAAGGGCTTCATTGTGTAGATATCTCTCTGAGTGGGAGATAGACTGTGCTCTTATACAAGAGACTCACTTGGAGAGGGAAAATGGTCAAGAATGGGAATGTTTTAAGCAATTGGGCCATAATGATATTGAAGCTAAGGGTGCTACTGGTCAGTCTGGAGGACTGGCTTTTTGGTGGAGAAAATCTCCCATGTTAGTAACTGAAATTATTCGTGATAGGTTTTTAATTTATTGCAAATGTCAATCCCCTTAAGGAGATATGGAATGGTTTATTTCTTGCATATATGGTCCTTGTGTGGTAGCAGATAGAGTTGGCTTGTGGGAGGAACTCTATGCAATGCATCAAAGAGTGCAAGAGACCCCATGGTTGTTAGGGGGTGATTTCAGTTGCTATCTTTCTGGTGATGATAATCCAGATGGGAGAGTGGATAGTTCAACAGCTGGCTTCCAATTGGTTGTGCAGAACATGGGCTTGACTGAATATCCCATCAGTGGTGTGGAGTATACTTGGAGGAATGGTAGTGGGTAGCTTTCCAAATTGGACAGATTCTTTGGCAGTCCTAGTTTGTTAGAGAGATATCAACTATCAGCTGTGTTGAGCCTTGATAGGCCATTCTCTGATCACACACCTTTGGTTTGGGACAGTGGAGTGAATGCAGACACGAGATCATACTTCAAACTCAGGAGATCTTGGCTTAGGGAAGATGGATTCATGCAAATGGTTTCTCAGTGGTAGCAAAGCAAGGTTGTTCAAGGCACTGCCACACAACAGTTTGCTTCAAAACTGGCTGGTCTACGTGAAATGTTGAAGGAATACGGGCAGGTTGTGAATCTGATTAGAGACCAGAAGAGGAGGGAAGCCTTGACAGTCATCAAGGATTTGGATCTGAAAGAGTGTAGGCTGGCTTTGAACCAACAGGAGCAACAGCTGAGGCAACAGATGCTAGCAGTTGTGGGGGATGAAGATTTGAAAACAGAAATGGATTGGCTTGAAAAATCCAGACAACCATGGCTTAAAGAGGGTGATGCGAATACAAAATTTTTCCATCTTGCGGCCAGTGCCAGAAGGAGATTCAACCTCATTTCATCTATTAAAGTTGAAGAAAGAAATATTACCTCTATTAAGGAGATCAGATTTGAAGTAAGTAAATTTTTTAAAGAAATGTCCAAGGCTGCTCCAAGAGGTTCTTGGAGGCTGGCAGCAATGGATTTCCCTTGTGTAAATAATGAACAGAAGACATGCTTGTGTCCCCTATTTCTGAACAAGAAGTGCTAAAAGCTATTAAAGAAGTAAATAATGAAGGTGCTCCCGGCCCAGATGGATTTTAGGTGTTTTTCTATAGAGAGCTATGGAATGTGGTTAAGGAGGATGTGTTAAAGGTTATTCATGAGTTTGAATTGGGCAACTCCAGATTTGAGAGGCTGAACAAATCTTATCTGTTTTTGTTGCCTAAGAAATCATGTGCGGAAAGTTTTTCTGATTACAGACCCATTGCGCTATCTAATTCCATCTATCTTATTATTAGTAAGATTATTGCTAACAGATTGCAGGAGGTTTTAAAGGACTTGATAATGCCTATTCAGTCAGCTTTTCTTCTTGGGAGATCTTTACAGGAGTCATTCATTGTTGCGCAGGAGATTGTTATGGGTTGGCAAAGGAGAAAATCTAAGGCTTTCTTGTGGAAAGTTGATTTTTCCAAAGCCTATGATTCAGTCTCCTGGTCATACTTGTGGGAGATTCTTAGGAGAAAATTTCCACCCTTACTGATTCAATGGGTGAAGAGGTGCATTACGACAGCCTCATTTTCCCCATTGATAAATGGTAAACCATGTCGCTCTTGGATCCAGCCCCAATGTGGAGTAAGGCAAGGTTACCCTATTGCCCCTCTGACTTTTAACCTTGTGGTGGATACTTTGGCTAGATTTGCCTATAAACTGGCAGCGGATGGTTTTATAAGGGGGTATTCATTGTCTAATCATAGGGCTCTAGCCCCTGTACTTCAATATGCTGATGATATTGTTTTTCTTGTGGAAGGGGGGAAGAGAGAAGTGCAGGCTCTATTACATATGGTAAAAATTTTTGGAGAGGTTTCTGGTCTCAGATTGAATTGTAGTAAATCTTCCCTGGTCTGTTTTGGGATGAATAGTGGGTTACAGAATGAGATCTCCACCATTCTTGGTACACCTGTGGTTCCACTGCCGATTAAATATCTGGGTCTGCCTCTGAAACGTTCTAAGATCAAGAAAGCAGATTGGTCTTTCCTCTTTGAAAAGGTAGCTATGAAATTGGAGGGCTAAAGTAGTAGATACTTATCAAAAGGGGGGAGGTATATACTACTGAATTCTGTTATCACTTCGATTCCCGTCTTCTTTTTCTCTGTCCTTAGAGCTCCGAACTCTATTTGGACAAAGCTGGAGGTGATGCGGAAAAGATTTTTTTGGAAAGGGGCCTCTCATCAAGGGGCCTTTTTTCAACCCTTAAAGTGGGAATCAATTTGCAAACCTAAGCAGATGGGAGGTATGGGTGTTAGATCCCTCAAAGAATTCAATGAAGCGTTACTATTGAAGTGGGCTATTCGATTGCTGCAGGGAGAAAAAAAATATGGATAGAAATTATCCAGGACAGTTATGGGAGTACCAATGATGAGATAAATTGTCTTAACCCACGTAAACCGTCCCTCTTTTGGTCTTCTGTGGTGAATGCCCTGAAAGATAATTGGAATTTTTTCAAATCAATTTTAGGTGATGGAAAAAGCTTCAAGTTTTGGCTGGAAAATTGGGTACATGGAGGGACGTTTAAAGACAGGTTCCCCCTTGCTTATGCTGCGGCTGCAAATAAAAATGCAGTGGTAGCCGATTATTGGGATGTGGATTTGGAGTAGTGGTTGTTAAATAATGGTGGGTGGAATAATCATGAAACAAGATCTCGTGTAGAGATTGAACGTCTCATGCAAGAGCTTGCTGCTTTCAAACCCATGCCTCATGAATATGATACATACAAATGGGAAGGTAATTTTTCTACTGTGGCTGCTTATGACAGGTTGATAATGTCCTCCAGGATGGCGGAAGATGAAGAAATGGGGAAAAAGCTATGGAAGTTAAAAATACCACTAAAGTTACAAATTTTCTTATGGCTCTGCAGGAGGGATGGATTGATTACTGGAGATCTGAGGCACAGAAGGATGGGGTCCCCCACCGAGTTTTGTTATTTATGCGGGATGCATAATGATTCTAGCGTTCATATCTTTTCTTCATGTGCGATCACTGATTATGTATGGAGGAGAGTATGCAACGAGTCCTTACCCACTTGGGGGAATTTGTGGTGCTACCTTGTGGATGGGAATAAGCCTTATATACATATGGTGGCTGTGTTATGGGCTGTATGGAGGGCTAGAAATGAGCATGTTTTTCAGGAGACCCCAGTGTATGTGGAAAATATTGTAAATTTATGCTGGAGTCTCATACAGCATTAGGAGTCAAACTTGTAAATACTTTTTATTATCAATAATAGCTCTCCTGGTTTGCTATCGGTGATTCGATAGCATTCCTTTCTTTCTCCAAAAAAAAAAAATCAAGAGGACTTGATGCGTGTTTGGTTTGCGATACACAAGGGCCTGATGGCGGATTCGCCATAGGATTAGACTGGGCCCTTGGGATGAAGGGTGCGGACGGTCGCATTGGTCCACTCGCGGGGTTTTGGCATTGCAGGTTGTTGGACCATGCGAAGTTCGGATGATTGTGCCACCCTGGGTTATAAGTGGCAGAGAACGGGTTGTTCCCCAGGGAGCAAGCGTCTTCTATGCCAGAAGACGCGTCCGTATGTAAATATGCACCTAAGCACACGGAGGCTTGGTCCTCCATGTCGAAATACTAGCTCGCAGAAGCCAGTTCCACATGACTTACCGAGTCGCTCGGCGCGACACTCGGTAAGGAAGGTCTTACGGGGTTTCTTGGAATAAGCCTAGTGTTGGAAGAATTTAGATTGTGACAAAGTGGTGAAGAGGTGGTGTTTGCCAAAGAATGGGCGGGGTTGGCTAGAAGCTCGTCCAGCTTCTTGTGCACGATGGAGACTTCATCCAGTTTTTGTGCAATAAGGCTTAGATCAGTGGATGAATGGGAGGGTCCCATGTCAACTTCGTGGACATTTCGGGGCTGGATGGTACGATTAAAGGCGACAATGGAAGCATTGTTCATTGAGTTTTCACTCATATTTTCAAACAATTCAAATGCTCCATTCTCGTCTTTATTCATAAAGTTCCCTCCGCAGGAAGCATCTGCAATCTGCTTCAAAGTCTCATTTAGCCTGTAGTAGAAGATCTAGGCTATATGCCACTTAGGCAGACCATGGTGCGGACACTTCCTGAGGAGGTCATTATACCTCTCCCATGCCTCATGAAATTGTTTGCCGTTTTGTTGCGTAAATGAAGTGATAGCACGGCGAAGTGCATTGGTTTGCCTGATTGGGAAGAACTTCTTGAGAAACGTTGTTCGCATCTCTTCCCAAGAGTGGATGGTTCTCCAAAGGATGCGTAACCACTGCGATGCTTTATCTCGCAATTAAAACGGGAACATTTTCATGAGGACTATAGGTAACCCGACATTTCTTGGTTTAACCATTTTAGCCAGTCGGGTTAGGTCTTCCAAGTGGAGAAAAGGATCTTCACTTTCAAGACCATGGAAATGAAAATTTATTAGGCCAATTATGTTGGGTTTTAATTCAAAGTCGTCCCTGCCCATGGGGACCTGAATTTGTCCTATGGTCTCTGTAGCAGCAAGATTCTGATAAGAGCTAAGAGACCTAGGCTCCTCCCGTTCGGGAGGGTTCTGCATTTCCTCCAATGTTTCCCGAATGGCTTCCATTTGCTCATTATACATTTTCATTTGGGCTTGGAGGTGGGTTATAGGATCTAAGGCTCCACACCTGGTGGGTTTTGAGGGCAGTTTCCTCCCTCGGGATTTGGGGGTGGGCGTGCAGCCATGTTTATGGAGGAGGAGGACGATTCGACTTCTTTTCAAGATTTGTTAAGCAATTCAATCAGTTCAGGGCTTTGTGATATCCTCCCAAACATGCACTACCGCAGGAAGAATTGGGGGGATAAGAAGGGAAAAGAGATGAGAGAAATGACGCCGCAAAGGTACACTTGATGACAAATCAATTCAATCAAATTCCTAACCTCTACAGTGTGCCCTTAGACCTAAAGATCTAAGTTACCTACTATCACGAACTACGGAACCGAATGCGAGCACCGCGGAACCACCGGGCCAGATTGAAAGGCCGTTTGCCCCAGTCTTAGACACCTGATAGCACACGGGAACCCTCACCGGCACGTAGTCGCTACACGCAGGTAGTTAGACCTCCAATCCTTAATAAGGGTCAAGCTGCTACCAATTTTAGTTAGAGGCTTAGGATCAAATGCTTTTGGAATGTGAAGGGTGTTTTTTACGGGAATGCCCAAGTGATTGATTTTTCAAGTTTGTAAAACAAGCATGCAACGGGGAAATCTCCCTAAATTGAAGTTTTTAATTGGTGAATGGTTTTTAGAGTTCAGCCTTAAGTAGTATGAATTTTAGGATTTTGTTGAAATACCAATTCAACCAATCTCCGGGTTTTGCAAGAATACAAGTTTTCTTCTAAGCCCAACAAACCCTTCTTCAATATCAATTGGTTAATGCATGCTATAATGCAATGGGCTACCCTAAATGGAGATTTCTATGTGTGGATGCAAGAATCAGTTTTAGAGTTTATGTGAAGGGGAGCTAAAGCACTTTAATTCAAGTACTCTCAATCACCAGAAATGATTTCCACACACGAGGCTTCAACCAAAAGATAAAGAAAATCAAATAGTTGGGGTTGAAGTATTCGAGATTTAATCTTAGGCAAGTTGAAAAGTCATGGTGGGGTTGGAATCAACTCAATCCCAAGTCTCCCCACCAAAAATGTGATCTCGAATTGTAGATAAGTGAGGCAAAAGAGGGGTGCAATTGATCTTTTTGTGTTTGCCTCAAAGAATACTTCACACGGCAAGAAATTCAAGAATCAAGATTCTTGGATTTTCGCTATGCGAAGGCGGGAAATCCCAGGGCGGTGGGAGTAAGGGCAAACAATCAAACAAGTGAATTTTAATCCACTTGCCCCAAGAGATCCCAATAAGTTTTTCTATTTTTTTTTTTAGTTTTAATGATTTTTTTTTTTAATAAGGTTACAAGTTAACCTAGGTTGCTAAGAAAGAAAGACTTACTTGTCCAGCAACGTGTGCGGAGTTCTAGTGCGGTGTCAGTGTGTTCACGCTCTCGTTCCCACCTTGGATCTGCCTACGTCTCTGACGTCGTCTACCAACCATCTCCTTGCACCAGGTTCACCTGCACACCAAAAACAGAGATACCCATGAAGAGAGAAGAGAAGAGAAAAAATTACAGGAATGGAGTAAAAACTTACTTGAAGGTGCACTTCCCTGGCAACGGCGCCAGAAAAGGTGTGGTGTCGGACCCGAATAGGTTGTTAATATGGTGATTTTATCGTTGAAGTGTGTATAGTGGTTAACCTAAATCGGACCTAACCATCTCTTTACAAAATTTTTAACCTTGCCTACTTGATTTTATCTTGGTCACTTTTAGGCCTAGGGTCGAACTCAAGTGGGGTACAAGTCAAGTTTCTATGCCTTTCCTATAACGACTCTCTTCCGTTCATTTATTGTGTTTTTGGTGTTTTTTCTATTTAGATTTTTTTCTGATAATCTTGGTCCATGAGGCACACCCTCAAAATTAGGTTCTTGGCTTTGAGCCAAAACAGGTTTCCAAAACGGGTCTTGCTACTCACAAGATGGAGTACTTGCAAGTCGAAGATTATCTTTTTCTCCTTTATATATATATAATTTTTATCTGTTTACTAGCAGGAAAGCGAAACAGAAATAAAGTAAATATAGTATATATATATGTATATATTATATATGTATAAAGGGGTGGGGGTGGAGGCGGAGATGGAGTGTAGAACGGTGTCGAGTCGGTCGTCATCGAGAAAGACGCAACCAACAGGACAAAGTGCCATGTGTAAGGTGTAGGATGGATGGTGGAAGATGAATGCGAACACGCTTTTTGTACGCGTGTATCAGGGAATATCAGCAACTGGTGCAGATATTCCCGCGATACAACGTATGGTAAATAATGTGAACATATATATATATATGTATGTAAATATATCTATATATATATTTGGTTATAAATATATAGGTATATATATATATGTGTGTATATATATATGTATATATATATATATATATATATATATAAGGATATGTATATATGTATGTAGCTAGATATGTGCACATATGTATATATGTATATATAGTTATATAGATATATATGTATATATGTATGTATATTTATATATATGTATAAGTAGGTGTGTATATATGTATGTATGTATGTATATATATATATATATGTATATAGGTAAGTATATATGTGTATATATATATATATATAAGTATATAGATATATGTATATGGACTAATACATAGTTATATAAGTATTAATATATGTATAGATATATGTATAAATATATATATATATATGTACATAAGTATATGTATATATGTAAATATATATGTATATATATATATATAAGTATATAGATATATATATATATATGTATGTATACCAATAATTAGTTATATAAATACTATATATATATATATATAAGTATATATATATCAATATATATATGTATACTTATATATATATATGTATATACTAGTGTATAGGTGTGTGTGTGTGTGTGTGGAACTGTGAGTGTATGTGTGTGTGTGTGTGCAAGCGTCGGTAAAGAGAGTGTTGTGAGAGAGAGTGAAAGAGAGAGAGAGAGAGCGGGAGAGAGAGGGCGCTGTTGAGGTTAAGGAGTCTGCAGACCAGCCGGCATTGTCTGGAGGTCTCCATGCGCGTGTAGGCACGTATGCGCGCAAAGGACGTGCGCTGGAGGGAGTGGCGTGGAGAGGAGGGGCTGCAACGCACAGCGTTGCGCGGAGATGCATACGTGGGCGAAGGAAGCGGGTGACGCGGGCGCATGCGAGCGAGTGGGGTGGGCGAAGGTAGGCATATGCGGGCTGGCAGACACGTGGGTGGGTGTTGGTAGACGTGCCGGCGGGCGCGAGCACCGACGAACGGCGGTAGCGGCGCATCGGGTGACCGGTTAAGTGAGAAGCTCACCGGTCACCCCACTGTAGCCACAGTGTCACGCAGACTGGCATGAGCAGTGGCTATAATGTAAGGCCACGCCACGCAACCGGGAGCTGCAGGTGCTGTGAGTGTGGCCGACTTGCGCCTGGCGTGCGCGAGCTGGCGTACGAGGGAGAAGGTTTGCGTCGTCCAGTTGCAGGCACGGAGAAGCTCGCGACAGAGCACGCAGAGAGGGATTTGGCATGCGCGGGGGAGGGTGAGGGCGAAGTGGGTGCTGCTGGGGTGCGCTAGGGTGCTTGGCTGGCCGCTGCAGTGACGCGCGGTGGCCGTTTGCGGGCGGAAGAGAGAGTGCGACAGAGCGAAGAAGCGGGAGGCGAAGAGGCTTGCAGGTGCACGCGGAGGGCGAGGGCAGCCTGCAGGTGTGCGGTGAAGGGCTGGGGCTGCTGCTACTGCTACCGCCTTGCCGCTGCTGTTGGAGCTTTGAGCTTCAAGCTTGAAGCTCCCGCTCCAATGGCTGAAGGTGCTGGAAACGTAAAACTAGGAAAGAGCCACCACGCCCACCGGCTCTTTGGTGAGCTGGGCGGTGGTGGACTCACGGTGGTGGTTGTGGACCACCGTGAGTTGCTCCTATCCGTCGGGTGTCTCCTCGAAGGAGGAGGGCTGGCGTGTAGAGGGAGAGGGAGGAGATGGTGGCCTGGAGGGAGAAGTTCTGCAGAGTCTTTTTTTTGGCTTTTTTTTGGTGAGGACCAGGATACCTTTGCAAAGGAGTCGTGGCTATTTTAAAGAAGAGGAAGCCATTCATGACCATGCCCTGGCTGTGCATGGCTCATGCATGGCGTTGGCAGGGAGAGGCTGGCGCAGGGAATGGCACGAGGAGAAGAAGTTGCTCCATGTAGCCGCGAGAAGGGTTTTAAAAAAATCAGGAAGAAATAAAAAGTGAAGATGGAAATTTTGCGAAGCAACACTTGAGGAAAACGTGAATTGCGAGGCCACTTATTTCACTCTCCTCCCCTCTCAATTAAATGCATGCATGCATCTATATTTACAAATGCGACTATGGAACCTTAATATGCATTGGTAATGCTAGGAAATAGCACGATGGCACAAGTGCAGGCATATTTTTGCGGTGCAATCACCCAATCAACTCAAACAATTGGCCTGTTGCACCACTTAATTGGCACACAAGTGATTACCTAATCTAATTTCTACTCAATTATGTGTTTTGATGTGTGTACCGGCTCCAAAGATTGGTTTATCGGTTGAGTTTGAAAATCAGATGAGGTTGCGTACCTCTGTGAGATTTTTTTTATTTTTCTTTTTAAATGTGAAGGTTGAGGCAGGTGTGGGTGTCAAACAAACAAATAAAACTAACCTTAGAGTTTATAAGAACACCTAGGTTGATTGATGTTTGTGTTATTATGTGGTGAAATGAAAACTAATGTGTGGGAGGTGGGGGATAACTTACAGAACCTTCAACAACACTTTACTCCAATCTACCATGTTTGCTCATCTCAAAAGAGTACCTGCAATCACAATAAGAAAGGAGAGAAGTGAGGTAAATGATTCGTAAGCTGAAAAACATGAAAAAATCAAATAGCATCACCTCCCGGCAACGGCGCCAAAATGTTGAAGCTACGAGTTATTACGCTATCGTATTTGGTTTTGAAAAACCTGTCATTATAGTTTGAAAGCGAAGAACTCGTGTTCAACAAATAAAATTTATACCGGAATAGAAATCCCAGGTCGAACTCAGGGAGGCGGACGTTTGATTAAAAATACGCATTTGTTTTATTTGTCATGAAGCAAAATAACTGATTGGAAACTATCTACCTATTTACAATAAATAGAAGAGAGAGAGAATATTACAAACAAAAACAAAAAGGGATGTAGAATGAACATGAATTTCATTATCAAAGAGGTTGTTCGTTACACTACTCATTAGGACTAGAAAGCAGGAAAATGATTACACTAAAAAGCAGTAAATCTACTCTAGAAAGTAGTAAAAAGAATGGGGAGAGAGATATCCCTTGACGATCGCTTGGAGGACTAGCCGGATAGGACGACGCCAGGAAGAAGGGGAATGGAGTAGGAAGAAGGAGGACGAAGCGGAAAGAATAGGAACGAAGCAGCACGTCTTCGTCATCGCGGGATCCACTTCCAAAAGGGGTGCGAAAATTTGACTTTATCTCTTGAGAAGCATCCCGGGTGTGGGACAAGCTTCTCAATAGCTTTGGAGAGGGAGAGAAGAGAAGGAAGGGATGCTAATTTCGTATGGAGGGGGTCTCGTTTTATAGTTGCAAGGAGTGAGGGCAATTTGGTCTTTTTAATTTGAAAAACATTAAATAAAAGTTCTTTAGTGACGGATAAAATCATCGCTAAAGCCCCAATCGTGGGCGACGTATGCCGCCAGCTCACTTTCCACGCTGCCCACGCCCATCAAGTCTCGGCCGTTCGATCGTAAGATCGAACAGCTGAGATGTGCCCTCGCCGCTCCTCTTCAAGTCGTAACGCCCGCGTCTGATTCCGCATTGCACATGAGCATGCGATAGCACGTGGGTGCTATCGGGCGCTTGCAGCCGCTCGATCGCGATCAGGCGGTTGCTACGCCCACTCGCCTGCTCGCCCGCGCCTACCTTCTGCGACTTGAACGCACGCCTGCGCTTCACGTAAGCGCCTCGACCAACTGCGTTACACACTTAGATGGGCGAGCGCTCAACTTAAGCTCAGGTGCATCGCAGCCGTTGGATCTTAATTCAACGATAGGGAAACGTTGATGTGGGGGGCCTTCAACGGATGCGTGCGGTTGGTTGGGTGGCCGAGATGGCACCACGTGGTGCCATCTTGGCCATCCATCTTCTGGATGATGTAGATGGTGCCACGGTTGTCGGTTTGAGTCAATTTTTGCACCATTAGGCTGCGATCGTCGATCCGAATCCATCCGTGCAGTCGAATTTGTCATTTGAAGTGCAAATTCACACCATCTTGGCCCTTGATCTTCTAGGGTTCCCCGATCTCTATCTGATGCTATAGTTGTCTGATTAGGGCAATCTTGGAGTCGTTGAACTCCATTCGTCGCCCTGATCAAATCTGTACGGTTGGATCTTCGATCCGAGGGCTCAATAAAAATTTGCCCTGTCCCTGAACATAAAAGGAGACAATTAACCTCCATTTTATTCAAACTAATCTAAATGGAAGATGATGCATGCTATGCAAAATTTATAGTATGCAATGCAATTCTATGCTTAAGAACATGCATAAATAGACATCTTATGTAGTGTAAACATGTTTACATCAGTAGCCATTGGAAACAAATCCAAGGCAAATCAAGCTGAAATTAGGGCTATTAATGATTCTGAGAGGGTTATCAGACGTCAGGATTTATTATCAGACATCTGGGTCTTCATCTGATTTTATGGTCGGACGTCTGATATAGAAGGGTGGATCAATTGGACGGTGTTGAAACAAAACATATGTCTAAATGTTACTTTTAAGACATCTAGACTTAAGGTCAGACATCTAATTTTAGATGAGTTTCCTTCCTGTTTTTGTCCAGACCTAAATAGGGTTCTAGGTCATGTTGGTCAGACGATAGGTCAGTCATCTGGCATAAAGTCTAGATGTCTGGAAATAGGTTTTGCTATGGGAATTGATTTCCCGAGGCTCAAACGGCTATAATTACTGACAAAAGTGATTTAGGGATGGATTGAGCCTAATGTCTATTTATCAGACGTCTAGGGATCACTACGGACGTCTGAAAGTGAAAGTAGGTAAGATAAAGAGTTAATCCTCTAAGATTAGTCTGATAAAGCCAACGGTTTTGTAGTTGGACGTTTGGCAAGCTCATCAGACATCATCTAAGACGTCTAGAATAAGGGTTGGACATCTGAAACTGGCAGATAGAGAGTAGTTCTCCAGCGTAAGTGTTTTGGACATCTGATTAAATAGTCAGACATCTTAAAGTCAAAGATCAGATGTCTGATTTTCAAATTGGATGTCTGATCAGGCTGTCTGATGCCTATTTTGATTTTCTAAGTTCTCTATGAACAACCTAAGTATCCTAGGTTAGAGTAAGTATTCCTAGGACTACTGTTAGGTAACTTTGAGGCTTTTTAACAGTCATCTAGATAAAAATAAAGAGCAAAAGAAACAACAAATAAATAAACGAATAAATGTATCTATCTTATTCTTCATCTCCTTGCTTCTTCAAGCTTTCGCTCCAAGTGAAGCTCTTTCTCCTCCATCCAGCTCCTCCAATCCGCCATGGATGTGAGCTTGAGCTCCACCTTCATACTTGTAACCATTTGCATTTTCCTGAAACTTTAAACTCAAAGCAAATGTTAAATTACAATTTTTTTGTTATCATCAAAATTAATGATCGTGGTGCCCTTGCACCAGCACCACATCCACCCCACTTCTCCCTGATTGTGCCCTCTTCAACATCCAGTGCCACCCCCACCACGCACAATAGCCAAGCGCGCCATCGCCGATCAATAGGGAGCACACGCCTCCTCTCCCTTTCACTTAAGACGTCCGGGAACCTTCTAGAACGCCTAGAGACCTACACCCCCTCCGGCTTGATCTTCTTCTTCTTCATTCTTCCTTCTCTACTCCTACATCAAAAAGACCTACACCACTCGCCAACCAGCCAACCTCCTCGACACTAGGCCCCCTTCCTGTAGCTGGCCACAGGCACCCTCCCCCTCAACCACGCACATACTAGCCGCACACACAGATCCTGACCGCAACCTCGACCACGCGTGCACACCCAATCCCCACGTGTGGCCATCACAGAAGCCCACTCGACCGTGCACTGTTCTTCTTCTCCAAGAAGAACACAAAGTCGTCGGCCATCCCTCTCCGTGCAGCAGCCTTGTCTAGCCATCACCCTCAGCTCTGTCGATGCCATTGTCCTCACCTTGACACCACGTGCACGCCTACACCTTTAGCTACGCCAACCGCAACCTACATACGCATGTGCATCAACCCACAGTTGGAGAGGCTCTCCCCACTGATCGGTTACCTCCAGCAACCTCCATTGATGCCACCACCGCCATCAGCATCCCCTTATCATCGACAATCTCTTATGAGCATCGCGCCTCCAGTCGTGCCCCCTTCTTCTCGCACGCATAAGGGGACGAATTCCCTTGTTTCTCAATAGTGATAGATGCATTAAAACCTACATTGACTTGCCATTGCCACCATCTTGATATTTTATTTCGCATATTATTTTTATGGTGGTGATAATTGTGGCTGAACCCTTGCACTCTTGCGAAATTGCCTGATTCTTCCTTATCTCCTTATTTTGCATTAGATTTTTGATACTGACTTTGCATCTATGACTGGGAATAATATATATCTGTGATTTCCTTCTAATTGTGCCTCCCTATAGATAGGATCCGCTCTCCTATGAGTGGCTTATTTTAATTATTGACGATTGGTTCTCTGCCACTCAATTTCTACGACTTATTTTCTTGAACGAACATTATTTTAAAGTGAAAATCGATCAATTGATAATCACTCAATCAAGTTGCTTGAATATGGAAAACACTCTAAAAGCATCAAAGATCAAACTTAAACCCTTAGCTCTACTAGATCAATCTGGAACCTATGGTTTAAGACTAAAAATCCCAGATCAAATTTAAATCATTTCAAAATCAATCCTAAGTGTCGCAATTGGTTAGAAGAAGCTCTGGAACTTCTTTAATATTAGAGTAAAGTCCATTAAATCTAGAAACCCTAATCGATCTTTCTCCCTACACTATAGATAGTGAGGAAGGAAAATTCAATATTGAGCCTTCAAATCAGCTGTAAATTGATTCTAGACTTTCTTTACCACATCTCAAACCTCATTCAAAACCTTACTTAACAAATAAAATGATTTAATTCAAATAGGGATGTTTCCCAGATGGGCATTTTGATGTGAATTGCCATACTGATCTGATCATCCAAACACCCTGCACACTATTAATTAGTGTTCAAGGTGTTTGGACGATCCTTAAAAACAATTCAAATCATCAGGAGGACCTCAACTCAGTGCACCTGAGTTCGTAGGTCCAATCTACCTAGGCAGTGAAGAAAAATAACAACTGAAGTTGAAATTAGGTGCAAGCAATTCAAACTAGGAAAATCCAATCCAATGAGCCCAAATTCATCACAATCATCCCAATTACACAGATATAAACCAAATTCACTCAACTAAAATTGATTAAAGCCATATTGAATTTCTAATCCTCTGATCAGACATGAAAATCAAATCCCAATGAATCAAGTGAGTTGCATTCAGTTCAAACCACAGAGAGGGCCTGTGTGGTCTCATCGAATGAATGGGAGACCCTCAAATGGATTTAGCACTCCATTAGATCTGAGAGCCACTGAGCTTCAGATCTAATGGATGCTCAGGTGGATGCAATGATTAGTGAGTTAAAATGGTGAGGAAACAATGTGAAAGTGATCATGAGATCTGGGGAAAGATTGGATAAACACAATGAGTGGGTAAATTCGCCTCTCTAATCAAGATTGATTAGAGAGGACTGATCGAGGGAAACTAAAAGCTAAGCTAATCCACTCCTCACTCTAACACAATCAATCTATGAATTATGATCTAAACTATGCTAAGACAGCATGTAAATCTAATCTATGAAAGCGATTAATCCTAATCTACAAGGATGAAGGGGACCTCTGGGCCAACAGCCAGCGATCGAAGATGATGAAAAGGGAGTTCTCCAACAGAAGAAGATGGTTCCTTAGGATACACCAGCCGACGGCCAGTGGCAAAGAATTGAGGGAGGAGGCTATCACTATCAATGATAGCTGAAGAAGGAGAAAATGGAGCGGAGGGTTGGACGACGACCAACTCAAGGAGGAGGGAGTTGGTAAAGGCTCACAGGAACTTAAGGGTGCTTCTTATATAGGCAAGGGAGGCTGTGGTGACCTGGGATAGTGGGTATGGGATGTTGGGGATCAAGGGTTCAAAAGAGATCTGGGGCTCACGCGATGTAAGAGATTAAAGAACAACCGTTAGATGTCATCTAAAGGAAGGTGTAAAACCATGGGCACCAGTGCTAGCAGGTGAGGTGAAAATCCACCGTTGATCTGGTGGACTGAGGAATGGATGGTGGAGAGCAGTTGAGTTCATCGGAGAAGAAGGAGATGCGCTCTAGGTCTATTGGACAATTTGCAAGATAAACCCAAATGGTGAAATGGTAGAAGAATTGTATCCAAGGCCATTAATGGTCAGAAAGTTGAACAGATAGGTCCCCAGCGATTCTCAAATAGGTCCCTACAACTTTTAGGCTTAAGAAAACTTGAAGGTTGACTTATATAGGAAAGACCTAAATGAAAAACACTAATTCCAGGGCTCTAATAAGGTCATCTCCATGAAGTTTTTATGACATATATTTCAAACATTTTAGAAAATATTCCAACCCTTGATTTGTGAATTTGGGCTCAAATTGTTGTTTAATTGTCTTTAAAATCAACCATTTATATACTTAGGTAACTGATCTCTCAAATGTGACATAATTATGCATTTTTAGCACAAAATTGGTGTTTTAGGTCATTTTCCTTAATTCCCACACTTAACCATTTATTGTGTTAATTTAATAGTATTTAAGCTAACTTCTAGTTTAACTTTGACATTTTAGCTATAATGAGTCACACCTCATCAACTCCTACATTAAAATAAAAAAGAAGCAATTGTTCAATAAGGAACTAATAAAGGAAAATGACAACTAGCTCAACTATTAATATTTCTCAATCCAATATACATCCATTACCACTTCACATCCTATGTCTCTCTAATTTAATTTCTGTATCATTTACCTCCTATTTCTTACATGATCTAACTATATCCCCTCACTAATTGTTGGCCTCTATTACTCTTTATGGAGGACTTTATGCAGTATAATTATTCTAGCCCATTATTCATTCCTCTTTTTCTTTCTAGAATTACCATATTTCCCTCTTGGATATTCTACAGTCCAATCCTTTAACTCAAGATTGGCTACCTACCTAGTGTAAACTAAGCTCTTCCAAGTTCTTGCAAACTCGTGCATCACTAATATATCATAATCGTCTCACTAACAGGGCCTTTTAGTGCTTCTGTTGGACCCTGGTTTGTCTATACATGCATCCAAGTTTTGTACTGAAAGAATTATGTCAACTTCTAGCCAATCATCCTCATGCTTACCATGTTTCACTTATTACTTAGCCTTTAGGCACCCACAATTACCTAGTATGTCTTTATTGATAAGTATAACCAAACAGGTCATTAGGATGATACTTGATCATCGTAAGCCATACAACCTTTGTGTGTCTCTCTACGCACTAACCATTACTTGGACTTTGATGTAGACACATCCATTTAGGTTAAAATGGCTATTTATGCATGTTCTTAAGCTTAGATATGCCTATTTATGCATGTCCCAAGTCTTTCGGATGCTCCACTAGAGAAAAGAAAATTATTTCCACCATCCCACCAACATTCGTGGAGCTCTCATTGACCGTTATCTCAACCCCATTCCAGGAAGTAGATCACGCCGCGACACCCCCATCCTCCCCTCATCTTCCGACGTTGTTCTTCTTCTTCCAACTCCTCAACATCTTCATCCAGGACACGTCAACACAACTTCGTCCTCTGAGAAATTGAAAAAGAGGATTTCTCTCACCCCTTTTCCCATTTCCTGCTTTCATAGTATAGAAGCATTTGTAATAAACATTTGTCAAGCATTTATCTAGAAGTAGTTTTTGATTCTCTCTCTTTTCCTTCATACTTAGCAAGTAGAATAGTTCTTTCCTACATTAGCTTAGTGTAGATAATATTCATGCTTGTTTCCTTACTATCATAAAGTGCCCAAAATATAGCAAATACAATATACCAAAAAGAAACAAAGTAAAATGCGATTTTCAAAGAATCAAATGTCGCCTCCCTATGTTCGATCTGATGCTCATCTTAAGTTTCAGTATAATTTTTTTTTGTTAGCAAATTTTGCGACAACAGATGGGTTCTCCAAAACCCAAACTTTTCCTCATGAAAATACGCTCACCATTTTGGCACCGTTGCCAGGGAGGCAACACTCATTAGTTTTTCCGTGTTTTCCGCCTTACTTAACTTTTAGCTCACTTTACTCTTTTCTTTCTGTGATTACAAGTACCCTTCCAAGGTGAGCCAAAGCAGAATAGATTGAAGTAAAGTGCAGTTAGAATGTTTTGTAAGTGTATCCCCACCACCCTCACCCTAGATTCCATTCCATCACCTAATAACTCAAACTCAAATCAACTTAGGTGCTTGCATGAACCCTAGGTTAGATCTTGGTTGTTTGATTGTCACTTCACCTCACCTCACCCATCCATATAAATTAAAAATACAAAAATTACTCTTCTCTTCTTGTGGGATTAAGCTAAAAGTGACACAACTTAAGCACCCACAAATTTCTCGACCTAAGGAATACAATCACATTGATTGTACCACTTAACTGAAATCTGACCTATGGATCCGGAACACCTTAACTCAACACACAAATAAGTGAGTAGAAATTAATTAGGTTAAACATTTTTGTGTGCCTTAATCAAGTGGTACAACAGGCCAATTGCTTGAACTATTTGGGTCGCACCACTTCAGATAAAAGTGATTCATCAGGACCTTGCCCCATAGGGTTGATTTTTAGGGATGAACCAGGCACTCCACATTATCTTTGAGTTTTAAAGGAATATTCCATCACTTGTGATTTCAAAACTTGGAGTGTTCTCCTGAACTTGATTGAATACACCTAAAAATTAAACCCAAAAAACTACTAAACAAGGTTAAACCCTAAAAGACACATCATCGAATAACCTTGTTTGCAAACCTTGGTTGTGCACGCACACACATATTAACTAATCATTAAGGGTACAACCCATCTAAAGGGCCCATCAAATTCCAAGAGTACAATCATCCCAAGCCTTAATTAAAATTGAGTAGACATTGACCTATGATTCATTAAGTCATTTCAGGGTGTTCTCTTGAACGCATTTCGAATTAGTGATGTCTACTTGCTTCAAAAGGTGCTAAGTTGTGGGGTCTGATTATCAAATGAATTAAATAAGCAGGGGTTTGGCATAATTAGCGGCCCTTAGGACACGCTCCCCCTGCTTCACCAACCCAACTTTACCACCCTTAGGAGTAAGGACAGCAATAAATTTGTTGTGTGGTTAAAGTTCATTTCGGAAGCATAGGTCCTTAAGCTACCCAATTTAAGGGTAGGATTGATTGATTGTACTGCAGGGCACCTTTCTTTCCTCTGTTATGTTTACCCTTCTACTTCATCATGTATTCTTCCACACCATACACACAATTCCAATCCTACCCTCCTACTACCACTCATCCTCAAAATGATTACTATCCTGACTCTACTTATGATTACCCATCCACTAGCCGGGATAACTTTGATTGGGGATATGATCCTGCACCTCAAAGTCCAGGACCTAACCTTGGACATCATGATTATGATTATTATCCTTCCCAGAGCTACACTGATTATAGATCACCATCCTCTTATGAACAAACCAACCTGATCTACAATCAGGAAGGATATGATGATTATAACACCTACCCTCCCCATGATTTTACTGAATCTAGGTCACCACCATTCTTTGAACAGCTCGAAACTACCTACTATCAGGGAGGGACCCAAGAACCTCAATTTCATGACTCCCTTAGATTTAACCCAAACCCACCCAACCCTGAATCGAACCATTCGGTTCAGGTGAACCAGGTCCAAGATAGGGTGTTGGCTGCTTGCACGGGTTTCACGAGTTTGAAATCAGGGTTACAAGTAACCCATCGTTGTAGTTGGAAAACTCATGGTCAAATAAAATTTATACCGAAACTCCAAGGGAGTCCCAGGTCAAACACGGGGAGGCGACATTTACTTTAATTGAAAACTACGTTTCGATTTATTTCTTTTTGGTATTTTAGGGTTTTATTATTTTTTGTATTTTTGTAAGAAGAAAACAAGCAAACGAAACACAAGATAGGGATGGAACAAAAATGGTATAGATATCACTTCAATGTCTATTACAACCAACTATGAAAGCATAAAAAGAGAGGGGGTGAGAGGAAATCTCCTGAATCGGCTATTCGGCGAGACGATGGTGCTTGGCGGAAGCTCGAACGAAGGAGGTGAGGAGTGGGATGATGGAGGTGAGATGCAGGAGGATGTCGGGTCAAGGAAAGCTTCGACGTGGCTCCTGAGTGGAGGTTAGAAGACGGAGATGATCTACTACCGGAATAGAGGTGGGAGGATGGCTCCAAGGCGACCTATGAATGGGGATGGGAAGATGGACGAATATTTGGTGAGGTAGAGGTTTGCTACACTAATAGGAGCCTTGGGAGCTTGAGAACAAGCTCTAATGGATCGTTGGTAGACTTGCTAAAGCTTGGGAGTAGGTGGGAGTAGAGTAGGTAGAGATGAAGAGGAATGGGGGTGTAGGGGTGTTTATATAGTGGAGGGAAGGAGAGAGCCCTGTGCACAGGCATTCAGTGACAGCTATAAGCGTCACAAAAGGCCACTCGAGCTGTCGCTAGAGATCCACACCTCTTCACTACTTGTGCTGGCGCACGCACTGCGAAGGCCATTTAGTGATAGCTATAAGTGTCACTAAAGGCCTGCCCTTCTGTTGTTGTAAAGCCCGCGCCCAACGCTCACACTCGCAGCTGTTAAAGGCACGGCAATCTTCAACCCTTGGATCAAGCACGGACGGCTGAGATTGCGAGAGGAGAGTATGTGCCTACTGTTGAGAAAGCATAGTGCACGTTTTGATATGAAAGAAATGTGTCGTAGTATAGTCACAAAGTACGATCCAACAAAGATATTATTTTGCAAAAATAACGACACTTGAGTCCCAGACATTCGTCTCTAGGAGGCGTTGCTTTCACTTTTAAAATCGATCTTTTTACTGCTCTACTTTGTTTAAAGACACATGCCGGTTTCCAATCTCCTAACTAAAACTTCACCACTTCTGTTATTAACTCGGATCACATGTGCATGCGCCAAATAAATTACGAAGGTGAACGTGTGAGTTTCTGTGCGCACGATTCTAGTGAGGTGGTGACTATTTATGGAGAAAGCATCTATCGTTAGATTTTCAATATCCTCGGGAAACGACATGCTGGTGCGTAATGGATAGATAGTTAAAGAGCAGGCACTTAAATCACGTAAATACGATAATTATTAAGCTTGTGGTGGTTTCAAACACATAAAGATATATATATATATTTATATATATATATATGCATCTTCATTCATTCATTGGGGAGTTGTTTGCATAAGAAATCTAGAGGAGAGCTTATACGTAAATGCTTGAAAATTAAACCTAGCTATCAGAAAATGATTGCATACAAGAATCAATGGGGGATTTCGCATGCATCATTGGGGGAGAAGTTAATACTATGCTACTATGCAGTAATAAAAATAATAAAATTATGAAGAGCATGAATTAAATCTAGAAGAATAGAGGGCATTCAAGGGTGGTCCCCGATGGCCTTGGAGTGGTTGGGAGGAGAATGAGGGACGGCCAATGTAGCTTAGGCCGACCCTTGGAGAGAGGTAGGGTTGATCCAGCATCCTGGCATGATGTCCTCCATGATGGTGGTGAGCTCATGGAAGTGGAGTAGCTAACCTAAGTGAAGGTGGGCGTGTATGGAGCTAATGAGGTAGGTGGTGCCAATGAAGCCAAGGGATGTGAATGGGTGCACCTGGCCGCCCATGGGGTCATTTTATAGACCCAATGGATTCTCTCTAGAGAGGTGTGGAACTCTCTAGAGAGAGTCCAAGAGTGGCCGGCCACATGAGGGTGGAGGTGGTCTTTGAGATCCAAAAATTGTGGATCTCAATTTGAATGCCTCTTGGTTGCTAAATTTGGCAACCAAGAGGTGGCGCCATCTCAAGAGAGCTCTAGAGAATTCTAGAGAAGTGTGCGTGCATGAATGGGTGTGTGTGTGTGTGTGTGTGTGGTCGTGCTCAATGTGGCTAGGTGGCTTAGGTTAAGTCCTAAGGGGTTTGGGTAGGTGTAGGTCTTGATTTTAGGGTTACAAACCCTAATTGGTAAGGTGAAAATGCAATTAAACTTAACCTAAGTTTAATTGAATGAGTGTGAGCCTAATTGAGGGTGACATAACTCAATTAGGTTGGGTTTAGGTCAATTGGACTCTCACTAAGTCCAATTGAACTTGTGTGGGTTGAGATCTAAGCTCAATTAGACTCAATGAGTCCAATTGACTTAGGTGAAGGTACTTGACTTCGATCTAAGTCAATTGGGTTTGGTGAGGACCTAATTAGGTCCTTAGGGAGGTCTATAGGTGATGTACTAGGGTTAGGATACCTTAATTTAGGTTCCTATGGGGTTGGGATTAGGTCTTGGGAGCTAGAGATCCAAGATCAAGACTTGAATCTTAAAACTAGGACTGGAGATGAGTATCAGACATCCAATAATATGATCAGACAACTTATACTCAAAAATCAGAAGTCAATACTTCAGTTCTGGATGTCCAATTTGAGTCAAGGGGAAATCAAGGTTCTATTTTGGGTACTCTGCAGAAATTGGACGTCCAACAAAGTGTCTGGACGTCCAATAACACTGCAGAAGTGGGTTTAAGGTGTGCGAGAGATGGCTAAGGGTCCTGGACGTCCTATAAGTTATCTGGACGTCTAGATAGGGGTTGGAACTAGGGTTTTAAGGCTTCCTAGGGTGTTGTGACGTAATCTAAGGGTGGCTAAGGCTTGGGGAGGTCTCTAGGCTATCCTAGGGCTAGGATGGACCTATGCTCTTCACATTTTACTGTTTTATTCCTACTTAATAGCATAGCAAACCTTTAACTCCCTTACATTATTATTCCTATATCTAATCTAAGCCTTCTGCTCCAGCTCTGCTGCAACTCCCGTTATTCCTGATCTAGCTTCAGATCCTGCTCCAGATCTACTTATTGCCTGCAATCAACATAATGCACTTAATCAGCACATTATAACATTATTTTATGCATAGCTAAAGTAAAGCAGTAAAGATGCAGATAATGCTTGTGCATGCATGAATTTCCCTAACTTATGCTAAGTTCTAGCCTAATCTAGGTCAATTAAGACCTATGATTGCTGTGCAATCACCTGCCAGTGTTTAAATTTTGAATTGCTGGCATGTTCGTTGGCTGCTGTTGGTTGCCACATCGCATGGTCGAGATGCTCCCGCAGATTGCATGCATGTTGATTTGAATTGTGCACCTCGCGCGATTGACGAGATCGGACGGTTGGCACTGCATGTGGACGTCTTAAATGCACGCCTCAGATGGCATGCTCCTTCACATTGGTGAGCGACGTTGGATCACGCGTGGGGAAGCTCAACTGCTCGATCACGATCAGGCAGCTCTATTGCGTTTGGCACTATAGCGGGGCGTGACGAATCACGGCTCGATCTCACGCCCACTCTTTGAGAGTGCTTCCCCTCACCACTACGCCACACCTTCAAGTGTGATGCAAAGAAGAGTCGTGCCAGCTCGGTGAGGGCAGCTGCTTAGTTGTTGGATTGAAATCCAATGATTGGGATTTGATCTTGCGGTGGGCTTGGAGGCTCCTTGGCTCAAGTGGGGTGACCTGGATGGCATGACATGGCACCATCTGGGCCATCCATCTTCTTCTTGCGGAGGGTGCTATGGAGCTCAAATCTGGGTGATTCCCGCATTGACGAACTATGATTGTTGCTCAGAATCCATCCGTACAGTCGAATTCTTCATCCGAGGCCCATAAAGATGTCGCACTACCTCCTGGCCATGTAAAATGATGGAATTAATGTACATAATTGTTGAACGTATGGGTTGCTATGCTAACGTGTTTGGTTTTGAAAACCTGTCGTTGTAGTTTGAAAGCAAAGAACTCGTGTTCAACAAATAAAATTTATACCGAAATGGAAATTTCGGGTCGAACACAGGTAGGCGGACGTTTGATTTAAAAACAACGCATTTGTTTTTATTTGTCATGAAATAATTCAATTGATTAAAACTATCTAACTATTTACAATAAATAGAAGAGAGAGAGAGTAAGAGAGAGAGAATATTACAAACAGAAATCAAAACGAGATGTAGAATGAACAGGGAATTCATCATTAAAGAGAGTGTTTGTTTCACTAAACATTACAACTAGAAAGTAGAAAACAATTACACTAGAAAGCAGTAAATCTACTCTAGAAAGCATTAAAAGAATGGAGAGAGAAATATCCTCCTCGATGGCCGCTTGGAGGATGAGCCGAACTACTCTAGAAAGCAGTAAATCTATTCTAGAAAGCAGTAAAAAGAATGGGGAGAGAGATATCCTCCTCGACGGTCGCTTGGAGGATGAGTCGAACGGGACGACGCCTGGATGAAGGAGGACGAAGCAGGATGAAAGAGGACGAAGCAGAAGAACGAGAATGGGGTAGCACGTCGTCGTCGTTGCGGGATCCACTTCCGAAGGGGGATGAAAAATTGCCTTTATCTCGCGAGAAGCATCTCGGGTGTGGGACAAGCTTCTCTTGAGCTTTGGAGAGGGAGAGAAGAGAAGGAAGGGATGAGAATTTCGTGTGGAGGGGGTCTCCTTTTATAGTTGCAAGGAGTGGGGGCAATTTAGTCGTTACAACTTTAAAAACATTAATTCAGGACCTTTAGTGATGGATAAAACCATCGCTAAAGGTCTGAACTTGGGCGTAGTGGGTGACGCACGCGTGCCTGCTCGCTTGCCCACGCTCGCAATGCACACGCACATCCAGATGATCTCAACCATTCGATCGCGAGATCAGACGGCTTAGATTGCACTATTCCCGCTTCCAGCATGCGCCCGATCACATGCGATGCTGCGTTACCGCCGTGCGTGAAATAGCATGTGAGCGCTATCGGGCGCGCGCGACCGTTCGATCACGATCCGATGCTCACCCACGCCTACTCGCTCACTCGCGAAGACTCGATCGCGCGAATGAAGGCCGCCGAGCACCTTATCCACTACGCTGCGTGCGTGGATGGGGCGGGCGGCCAAAGTTTTGAATGCGCATTCAGGACTGTTGGATCGAGATCCAACGGCCCAGATCGCACATTGGATTCTCTTTAGAAAGGTAACGGTGGACCTGAGGGCCGGTTGGACGGCTAAGATGGCACCATGTGGCACCATCTTGGTCGTCCATCTTCTGGATGATGTAGATGGTGCCACGGTTGTCGGATTGAGTCGATTTTTACACCGTTAGGCTGCGATCGTCGATCAGAATCCATTCGTGTGGTCGGATTTGTCATTTGAAGTGTGGATTCACATAATCTTGGCCCATTATCTTCTAGGGTTTCCCGATCACTATCTGATGCTACAGATGCCTGATTAGGGTGATCTTGGAGTCGTTGAACTCCAATCGTCGCCCTGATCACATCTGTACTATTGGATCTTCGATCCGAGGCCCCGATAAAAAGTTTACCCTGTCCAAGCACATAAAAGGAGACAATTAACCTCCATTTTATTCAAACTACTCTAAATGCAAGATGATGCATGTTATGCAATATTTATAGCATGCAATGCAATCCTATGCTTAAGAACATGCATAAATAGACATCTTAAGTAGTGTAAGCATGTTTACATCATACTCCCATGCCTATCTTTTGCTAGTCCCTAGCAAAAACTATATGCTATTTATAAAAGAATTAGGTTGGATTATTTGGGCTTAAATTTATTTTCAATCATTAAGAAATTATCTACTTAAAATCTGAACTTTCAAAGACGCAACAGTGCTCGAGTATCTACCAGAATGCAGACCGCCTCAAGCCCTCGCCTTATTCAAAAAAAGTTTTCTTTTTCTCTTTTTCCTCTTTTCTAACTTTTTTTTTGGATTTTCAAGTTTTAGGATTTAAGAGTGGCTTTCTACGGCCATTCAACTCACTCAAGATTTGATGAGAACCCTAAGTTCTAAGCATCTTATTGTGAATGTGATAGACTCATTGACCGGCAGTTAAAATGGACTTCGGATTTCTACGCCTCTAGGTGACCTAAAAAGAATTCTGCCCAAAAGTGTATCTTTACAACCGGTAGCTTTCTCCCTACTTTTATTCTTTTACAGGTTCAACACAAGGGTGAATCTAGTGTATATCTCCCTGGTTTATTCTACTTCTCCGCTTCTTCCTAAGTGTTTTGGAATTTTCAGTGCATTTACTGAGCTGGGTTCTAGGCAATCGATCGATGAGCTGTTACCACCGACAACTTGCCAGCCATACTCGTGCGGCGAAGTGTGGCTTATTTTTTTTCTTTTCTCCTTTTCTTTTTGACTTTTTTTTAAAATATTTTTAAGTAGGTGGCTTCCCTGGTCTAAGATTTACCTAAAAGTAGAAAAAAGAGAAAGATCCAGTGACTGGGCTCTAGACAACCTACCTATGGGCTGTTACCCACGATAACTTACCAGCCATATCACCCTAGAAGGTTCATTAGCTACCCAATTTTCGTTAAAATTGCCAAACAACGAGTCAGTGCAAAGAAAGTGTGTAGATGCAAGAAACTCAAAGTTCCCTCAAATCAGAGGGCAGGTTGATAAGTCGTGTACTTATCACCCAAACTTATTTACTCCAATTACGATAGAATTAAGATGGCGAGGACTCTAAACACAAATCCACATTTTAGTGGATACACAGGCTCATTAAGTCCAAAGACCTGAAGGGTCTTTGTGTTCAAATCATAATGTAGTATTTCCTAGGATTGAAAATTTTCTTTAACCCAAGTTCTCTTTCCTAATTCCACATTTTTTTTAATAAAAGAAAATAAAACAAATCTAAGGAGCTGGCAAATAAATTCAGAGATGGATATCCACCCCCGCATGCCTATTTAATGCAATGTCCTCATTGTATTAAAAAGACATAAAATAGAGTGGAATAGCGTGGAAAGCACCTGAATTGCGTGAATGTCAGGTCCGCTCCGACATGAAAACTAAAAAAGAACTGTATAAGTGCTGAATTTAGTACCTTCAGCTAGGCACACTATACAACGAAGACAAATGAAGAATTCACAGGTGCAGGTCAGAATCAGAATAAACAGAAGAAACCTCCAACCTGTCAGCAAAGGTCCACAGATGTAAACCTGATTGTGGTGCAGACCCACACCCCATAATCGAGAATATCTTAGGTTCTGGATAAAAATTACCCAAAACCTAAAATTAGTATGCAAGCGAGGTCGAGCCTGCGATTTATAAGGATGTAACCCAAGACCAAAAAGTCGGGTTACAGAGAATTCAAGCTCAAAAGGATAATCGTTGAATGTGTGCTTGGGTTTGACATCCTCAAAACAAATGTCGTAAGGGTCCTTGTTTGATGGTTTCAGCTTAATAGGAACCCTTCGACTCAATCTTCTACTTCCTCCAAAGTTAGCTTCCCAAATCAGAACTTCCCAACTCCTATCCTCCTCAATCAGAATGTTAAATTCCGAGACCTCTTGCATGTTAATCACCGCATCTGAAGTCTCCAAGTCTAAATGATGTGGCTGAATCAAAATTGACTTAGGTCTAATTATCTCAGAAATAGAATCATCAATAAGCTCAACAGGGTGTAACTGACAATCAGGGCATTGAATTGAATCCTCCAGAAAATACGATTCTGGATCCGTAATGTGTGCCCTAATAAGATCAGTTTCCTCAATTCTTGGGCTATCAAATGATTTTTCAGATTCCTCAAGCCCAATCGTCTCACAAAAATCATGTTCTATAAACTCGTGTGAGACTTTGCAAATCGAATCTTCACCATCAGAATCAAGATCCGTATTAATGTATGTCTCAAAATCATCTGTCACTTTCTGTTCCAAGGAGACATACGTTTCCTCGTGCCCTGGCTCAGGGACCAAGTGAAGAAATCAAATCATCCTCAATTGGTTTCTCTAATTCAATCTGGTTAGCCTCGTAACACGTGTCCCCCCCAACAGGTGCCTGAACAGGTTCTGACATTGGCTTTCCTGAAGAGGGTTCATCCTGGGAATCATCCCATGATTGAATCAAAGTGACCACAAATCTCATCCTCAATTTCGCTAATTTCCCAAGTAGAAACTCACCTGGGTTCTTATCCTTAACATCCTGGAGCCAATCCAACAAAGACTTATTCAAATCATCAATCATTTCAATTAGGGGCTCCAATCTCTCAATGCAAGGTATTGGCTGAACTTCTAAAGATTGTGTAAAATTCCTCAAGTTAGCCAAAACCTTTTCTTGAACCTGGTTACCCTGAACCAAACGAGTTAGTTCAGGGTTGGGTGGGTTTAGGGTCAAAGTAAGGGAATTAATGAATTGAAATTCATTATACCCTTCCTGATAATAGGTCATTTCAGATTGTTCAAAAGGTGGTGATGACCTAAAGGCAGTGTAATCAGAGGATGGGTAAGGATCAGTGTATCCTTCTTGATTGTAGATCGTATTAGGTTGTTCATGAAAGGATGACGATCTATAATCGATGTGGCTCTGAGAAGGATAGAAATTACAATCAAAGTGTTCAGGGTTAGACCCTAAACACGGAGGTCCAGAACTGTATCGCCAATCTGAGTTATCCCAACTAACTGATGGTTGATTACAGTACGAGTCGGGATAATCATCATGTTGAGGATAATTCAAAATAGGAGGGAAAGAGCAGGAATGCGTGTAATATGTGGAAGGATTCATGAGAAATGGGAGGAAGAAAGGTGTCCTACAATACAAACAATCAAACTTGTCCTTAAGTGGGCTAACCTAAAGACCTACAGACTCCCAAAACCCGTCTTGAGATAGAGAAATGATTTGATCTACTTCTGTCTGTTCAATCCAACCAGTTAGAAGGAGGGACTGGGGAGAAGATTCTTCCTTTGGCTTGCGCCTCCGATTCCTAGTGTACCCCCTAGCCGCAATCGTTTGATTCTACTCCCCTAGCTAGACATCAGATTGAACAGTAGAAACAGACTAATCGAAAATAATCTCGTTCTGGGCTCTGAAGAGCGAGTCGAATCCTTAAGGCCAATGTCTACTCTATTTTATTTAGGACTAGGTTTGAATGTGCTTTGGAATGTGATGGGCCCTTTAAATGGGTTGTACCCTTAATGATTGATTGATTTGTGTGTGCGTGCACAACCAGTGATTTTCAAGCAAGATTATTTTTGATGTGGTGAATTTTAGAGTTCAAATCTTGCTTAACAGCTTTTAGGATTCAACTTTAGGTATTTTCAAACAAGTTTTGTTGGCACACCAGGTTTTTGAAAGCACAAGTGAAGATGTTTTCCTTTAAAGCTTAAAATGAATGTGGAGTGCCTGGTAAATCTCTAATAGTTGAACCTAAGTGGCAATTACCTGATGAGTTGATTTTAATTGAAGTGGTGCGGCCCAATCAACTCAAATAATTGGCCTGTTGCACCACTTAATTAAGCACACAAATGATTACCTAATCTAATTTCTACTTAATTATGTGTTTGGATGTGTGTGCACCGGCTCCAAAGGTTGGTTTACCGGTTGAGTTTGAAAATCAGGTGAGGTTGTGTACCTCTGTGAGATTTTTTTTTTATTTTTCTTTTTTTAATGTGGGGGTTGGGGCAGGTGTGGGTGTAAAACAACAAACAATCTAACCTTAGAGTTCATAAGAACACCTAGGTTGATTGATGTTTGTGTTATTATGTGGTGAAATGAAATCTAATGGGTGGGAGGTGGGGGATAACTTACAAAACCTTCCACAACACTTTACTCCAATCTACCGCTTTTGCTTGTCTTAAAAGAGTACCTACAATCACAATAAGAAAGGAGAGAAGTGAGGTAAATGATTTGTAAGTCAGAAAATGCGAAGAAAAATAAAAAATCGTCGCCTCCCTAGCAACGGCGCCAAAATGTTGAACCCGTTCGACAATGGCGCCAAAATGTTGAATCCCCAGCAATGGTGCCAAAATGTTGAACGTTGGGTTGCTACGCTAACGTGTTTGGTTTTGAAAACCTGTCGTTGTAGTTTGAAAGCGAAGAACTCGTGTTCAACAAATAAAATTTATACCGAAATGGAAATTCCGAGTCGAGCACAGGGAGGTGGACGTTTGATTTAAAAACAACGCATTTGTTTTTATTTGTCACGAAATAATTCAATTGATTAAAACTATCTAACTATTTACAATAAATATAAGAGAGAGAGAGAGTAAGAGAGAGAGAATATTACAAACAGAAATCAAAACGATGTAGAATGAACAGGGAATTCATCATTAAAGAGATTATTTGTTTCACTAAACATTACAACTAGAAAGCAAAAAACAATTACACTAGAAAGCCGTAAATCTACTCTAGAAAGCATTAAAAGAATGGAGAGAGAAATATCCTCCTCGATGGTCGCTTGGAGGACGAGCCGAACTACTCTAGAAAGTAGTAAATCCATTATAGAAAGTAGTAAAAAGAATGGGGAGAGAGATATCCTCCTCGATGGTCTCTTGGAAGACGAGCCGGACAGGACGACACCTGGATGAAGGAGGACGAAGCAGGACGAAGGAGGACGAGGCAGAAGAACGGGAACGGGGCAGCACGTCATCGTCGTTACGAGATCTACTTTCGAAGAGGGATGAAAAATTGACTTTATCTCGCAAGAAGCATCTCAGGTGTGGACAAGCATCTCTTAAGCTTTGGAGAGGGAGAGAAGAGAAGGAAGGGATGAGAATTTCGTGTGGAGGGGGTCTCCTTTTATAGTTCCAAGGAGTGGGGGCAATTTGGTCATTACAACTTTAAAAACATTAATTCAGGACCTTTAGTGATGGATAAAACCATCGCTAAAGGTCTGAACGTGGGCTTAGTGGGCGACGCACGCGCGCCCGCTAGCTTGCCCGCGCTCGCAATGCACGTGCATGTCCAGACGATCTCAGCCGTCCGATCGTGAGATCGGACGGCTTAGATCGCTCTACGCTCGCCTCCTCAGCACACGCCCAATCGCGTGCGATGCTGCGTTACCGTCGTGCGTGAAATAGCGCATGAGCGCTATCGGGTGCACGCGACCGTTCGATCACGATCCGATGCTCGCTTGCACCACTCGCCCGCTCGCAAAGACTCGATCGCGCGTCTGAAGGCAGCCGAGCGCCTTATCCACTGCGCTGCGTGTGTGGATGTGGTGGGCGGCCAAAGTTTTGAACGCGCGTTCAGGACCATTGGATCGAGATCCAACGGCCTGGATCGCACGTTGGATTCTCTTTGGAAAGGCAGCGGTGGACCTGAGGGCCGGTTGGATGGCTGAGATGGCGCCACGTGGTGCCATCTTGGCCATCCATCTTCTGGATGATGTAGATGATGCCACGGTTGTCGGATTGAGTCGATTTTTACACCATTAGGCTGCGATCATCGATCTGAATCCATCCGTGTGGTCAAATTTGTCGTTTGAAGTGTGGATTCACACCATATTGGCCCTTGATCTTCTAGGGTTCCCCAATCACTATCTGATGCTACAGATGCCTGATTAGGGTGATCTTAGAGTCGTTGAACTCTAATCGTTGCCCTGATCACATCTGTATGGTTGGATCTTCGATCTGAGGCCCCGATAAAAGTTTGCCCTGTCTAAGCACATAAAAGGAGACAATTAACCTCCATTTTATTCAAACTACTCAAAATGCAAGATGATGCATGTTATGCAATATTTATAGCATGCAATGCAATCCTATGCTTAAGAACATGCATAAATAGACATCTTAAGTAGTGTAAACGTGTTTACATCAATAATATACAACTATCCTAGATGCAATGCAATGGATGATTATGCAATATTTATATCATGATATGCAATGCTATGCCTAGGAATTATTATAAATAAGCATTTTATGATGAATTTATATGTGCTTATCATACCCCCATGCTTACTTTTTGCTAGTCTCTAGCAAAAATGAACTAAAATGCTATGTATAAAAGTAGAATCAGGATTCGAGTATTTAGGCAAAGTTCTTTGATTACTTTAGAAAATCTCAACCCCAAGACCTAATTACAAAAACTCAACAGTGCTCGCGTGCCTGCCAAAATGCAGACTGTCCAAGCCCTCGCCTTATTTGAAAAGGGAAAATACATTTTTTTTATTTTTCTTCTTTTCTAATATTTTTTCTACTTTTGGAGTTTGAGAGTTTCGAGATAACTTTTTATGGCTACCCGACCCGCCCAAGACTCAAAAAAGACTCTAAGTGGTAAGCATCTTGTGAAAATAGTGAAAGACTCACTAGACGGCTGTTAAAATGGACTTCGGGTTTCTACGACCCTAGGTGACCTTTCCTAGAGGTTTATCTTTTTGATCAGTAGCTTTCTCCCTACTTTTATTTATGGGGTTAACACAATGGTGAACCCAGTGTATATCTCCCCAGTTTATTCTACTTCCTGACTTCTTCGCTAAGTGTTTTGGGATTATTGTGCATTTTTTTGTGAGCTGGGTTCTGGACAACCAGCCGATGAGCTGTTACCATCGATAACTTGCCAGCCATACTCGTGCAGTGAAGTGTGGTTTTGTTTATTTTTTATTTTTTTCTCCCTTTTCTATTTTTTCTCTTTATGTTTTTTTTTTTAAGTAGGTGGCTTCCTTGATCTAAGATTCGCCTAAAAGCAATACAATGAAAATGGTTTTGTGACTGGGCTCTGGAAAACTGGCCGATGAGCTGTTATTACTGACAACTTGCCAGCCATACTACCCTAGATAGTTCATTAGCTGCCTAATTTCTGAAGAAACTGCCAAAAAGTGAGTCAGTGCAAAAAAATGTGTGTAGATGCTTAGGCTTAAAGTCCCCCCAAAACAGAGGGCAGGTTGATAAGCGCATACTTATCATCCCAATTTTTTAGCCAAATTAAAAATGAATTTGAATTGGCGAGGACTCGAGACTAAGTCCACATTCGAGTGGACACCTAGGCTAATTAAGCCTGAAGACCTAAAAAGACTAAGTGTTCAGGTCTCAAAGTATCAATTCCTAAAGTTTGCAACTCCTAATGCCTAAGTTCTCATCTCCTAATTCTAATTTTTTTTATTTTTTTATTATTATTTTTTAAATGGAATAAAAGAAAGTACGAAATTACTGTTACAATTGACAAAATGATTATAAGATATTTCCACCCCCCCATGCTTATCTATTTTAATGTCCTCATTGTTCAAAATGAAAGCATGTAGGAGAGTAGAAGTGGAAGAATAGCACCTGATTTCCATGAGACTCTGGTCAACTTGGAATAGTCTTTACATGCGCTAAGTTTAGTGCCTTCAACTAGGTGATGATCAGCCTGCGGTGGTTACGGCAAGATAAGAGCAACCTTGTCCGAGACGGGTTCAGGGAGCACATGGTCAACAAAGGGTTTGAGATGCTGTCCGTTGACCTTGAAAATATTAGTCGTCTTTGGGTCAGAGATTTCGACGACCCTGTTAGGAAAAATACGCTCAATAACTAACGAGCTGTCCCACTTAGACCTGAGTTTTTCAGGGAAAAGCTTCAATTGAAAATTGAAAAGCAAGACCTTCTGGTTCGTCTCAAAGCTCTTACGTGAAATCATCTGGTCATGGAGAGCTTTGGTCCTTGCCTTGTAAATTCTGGCATTTTCATAAGCATCATTTTGAAGCTCCTCCAACTTAGATAGTTGGAGTTTCCTGGTTTTCCTGGCCAACTCAAGGTCCACATTACATTTCTTGATGGCCCAAAATGCCCGATGTTCAAGTTCTACAGGTAAGTGACACGCCTTACCAAACACCAAATGGAACAGAGACATACCGATAGGCATTTTGTATGCTGTACGATAAGCCCAAAGAGCATCATCTAGCTTTTGGGTCCAATCCTTCCATTCAGGCATAACGATTTTCTGCAAAATGTTCTTGATCTCTAGATTGGAGACCTCAGCCTGTCCGTTCGTCTGAGGGTGGTAAGGTGTATGATGTAAACATGTTTACACTACATAAGATGTCTATTTATGCATGTTTTTAAGCACAGAATTGCATTGGATACTATAAATATTGCATAGCATGCATCATCTTGCATTTAGATTAGTTTGAATAAAATAGAGGTTAATTGTCTCCTTTTATGTTCAAGGATAGGAAAAATTTTTATTGAGGCCTCGGATAGAAGATCCAACTATACAGATTTGATCAAGGCGATGATTGGAGTTCGACGACTCAAAGATCGCCCTAATCAGACATCTGTAGCATTAAATAGAGATCGAGGAACCCTAGAAGATCAAGGGCCAAGATGGTGTGAATCCACACTTCAAACGACAAATCCGACCACACAGATGGATTTAGATCGACGATCGCAGCCTAATGGTGCGAAAATTGACTCAATCTGACAACCGTGGCACCATCTACATCAACCAGAAGATGGACGGCCAAGATGGTGCCACGTGGTGCCATCTCGGCCACCCAACCATCCGCACACATCCGCTTAAGGCCTCTGCATCAACGTTTCCCCACTGTTGGATCAAGATCCAACGGCTGAGACGCACCCATGCTTAAGTTGAGCGCATGCCCATCCACGTGCATAGCGTAGTGGGTGAGAGCGCCTAAGCGAAGCGCAGGCGCGCGTTCGAATCATAGAAGGCAGGCGCGGGCAAGCGGGTGAGTGGGCGTAGTGACCGTTTGATTGCGATCGAGCAGCTGTGAGCGCTCAATAGCACCCACGCATGACGCGCCATTAGACGCGGGCGTTGTGGCTTGAAGAGGCGCAGCGAGGGCACATCTCAGCTGTTCGATCTTACGATCGAACGACCGAGAATCACTACAAGAAATTAGGGTTTTGGTGATGGTTAAAAATAGTGACCAAATTACTTATAACCGTCACCAATTAGCGATAGCAAAAGTTGTGTTGCGGAAGGGTCTTTAGTGACAGTTCCACGCAAAACCGTTACCAAAGGCTTTGATAACGATTCCACCCAAGACCGTCACCAAAGCCGCAGGGTTTTGGTGACCGTTCAACTAAAACCGTCACTAAATCCCTAAGCTTCGGTGACGGTTCCACCCAAAACCATCACCGAAGCCCACCGTTAGCTACATTCTACAACTTCTGTCATGTGGCTTTGGTGACGATTGTAGGTGGAACCGTCACCAAAGCGCTAAGCTTTGGTGCCGGTTCCACACAAAATCGTCACCGAAGCGCATTGTTAGGTAGGCGCAACAGCTTTCTTCACGAGCCTTTGGTGATGGTTTTGGTGGAACCGTCACCGAAGCATTGGGCTCTGGTGATGGTTCCAACTTGCCACTATCACCAAAGCCCACCGTTAGCTACGTTCTACAGCTTTAGTCATGGTTATAAACTGTGACCAAAGACTTTTAGTCAGATGTAAAACCATGACCGAAGAGAGAGCTTTGTCATGGTTAATAACCATGACCAGAGGTTGGCATGGAAGAAAGAAGGTTCCTTTGGTCACGGTTCCTTAACCATCACCAAAGGGTCATCGTGACCAAAGGAATTACCTTTGGTGACAGCTAACCAACCATCAAGAAAGATTCTCTTTGGTAAGGCTAGTAATTTTAGCTTTCTTACTAAAAATGGGCTGGTTATTATGCACCAAGGAGGGTCTTTAACAATATCAGATAAGAAGCAAGTATTTCCCAGATGGTAATTTTTGAAAATATAAAAAGTATGCTTTTCAACAATGTGTTATGGTTAGTTGGAGATGAGGAGAATATAAATACTTGGAGTGATCCATGGTTGAAGGCTAAAGAGTAAAAGTCGATTAGATAAAGTATACTCCAGGAATTAAAGGTGGTAGATTTGATAAATGAACAAAATTAGAACGGGAATGAAGAAAAAATTTCCAGTAGCTTTGGCTGTAAGACTGTAGAAAAAATTTTAAGTACTCCAATAGACATGACAGAAGACTTACTAATATGGAAACCACATCCTAGTGGGAAGTTCTCAATTAAGTCTGCGTATATGACCTTGCTAAATGAAGAGGGAATCAACTCTAGTCTTACAGAGAAACAAATAGCCTATTGTAAAAAGGTTTGGAATATGAAGGATATAGCTTTGAAAACAAAGTTATTCCTCTTGGAGAGCAGTGACTAATGCTTTGCCTTTAAAGGAAACATTATTGAAAAAATTTCAGATTGAAGACTCATTGTGTCCCTTTTGTCGAATTGATAAAGAGGATTGGGTGCATATGATTAAAAATCGCCCCTTTGCAAAGGAAATTTGGTTTTATTAGGGTATAACAGCATGGCCTAAGCAAGATGGCTAGATGGATGGGATGGAAAAATTGACCGAGCTATTCCAATTGGCATGGCTCAAAAAAGAACTGATAGTATATTTGTTGCACCCTTTATGGATACATAGATGCAAAGTTATGAGAGAAGGGGAGACTATTTCATTAATGGCAGTATAATTCTTAGTGTGCGGGGTATTTTATCATGTCCCTAAATCAATGCAAGATGCCATGTAAACAATCAACATAATGCAAAGAGCATTTCAAATGAAATGTTTCTTTTTCCTGAACAGGGCACTTCAAATAAAATTCAAAAATCCAAAAATACATCAGGGAAATATATCCTTTTCTATTTTGAACTAAAAATCAACATCGAATTAAGAATAAAATTTCATACTAACCATTGCAGCATCAAATACATAAAGTTTCTCCCCTGAAGGAATGTGAATTGTCTTTGGTCCTACTTCACCCTTTAATAGCTTGTTAACAAGGTGAATATTGGCAAATGTAAGTTGACTTGGGATCCCATGAGTATAGCTACGCCTCTAGAACTTGTACCTGATTCCACGTTGGGTTGCCCTTTGTGATGGCCTCATAGGTGCTTCTAAACATGTCTGGGAGGACACTGGACTGAACTACCTACAATTAGAGATATCATGCCAAGAATGATCCTTTCAAAAATCCTCATGCCAAGAATGAGCTCCATCCAAAAAAATAGAACTTAAGATTTGGGTGAATTACTACTGGAGCTTCCACTTCCAGCTGCATCTGCTACTGCTGCTACTTCATCTACATCTGCTAGTGCTATTGCTGCATTTGCTACTACTGCAGTTGCATCTGCATTTGCTGTTGCTACTACTACATCTGGAAAGGCAGCTCTTTATGGAATAAGGATGGAGAAGAAAATATATATAATACCTATTAAGCTCCAAAATCTATCTATCTACCTAAGAAATAGACCACTGAAAAGGAGGAGCATCTCTACTGCATCTCTACTGCTGCATTGCTGAGTTGAATGCTATGAAGGAGGAGCTGAAGTCTGCAAACGAGCACTTGGTTGATCTGGAAAAGGAGCAGGTCCAACAGCATCTGCAGGTCTAGTAGTAGCAACTGCAAACTTTGCAAGGGTCCTGCATCATCATGTAATATGTTTGATTAACCAAGAAAGTTAATTTAAAGCCTGGTGTTTAGCACATGATCTACTTCTGAAACCTTTATTGGATAGCCTAGCAATTATACTTGAAAATATCCTGTTACAGTCCCTATTATACAAACCGAACCACTTTTGACAATGGTCCCAAGATGAAGACATTGAGCAGGGTCAGGATATGCCAAAGGCTCTCTCCCCCTTCAGTAATAGTATATCACTCCTTCCTGGGGAGCAAGAGCACCTCCTAGTGGCCCCATCCTACCCCTTTTCTAGGCCAAAAACCACCTTTCTCCTCCCTTACCACTTGCATTCTCCCTAAATCCCTCCAAATGTACAATATCCTAAGTTGAGCAAACAATATGCATCTTTTACTGCATGTGGACAACGAGGAGACATTGTCATATTCCTAAAATATGGGGGATCGTGGATGTAAGTTGAGTTGAGAAAAATATCCCCGATGCAAAAAAAATTAGGAACCCCGAGGCAATACTTAACATCACCAGTGCAATCTATTTAATTACCAGTGCAATCCCAAAAAACCTTTGATCATCGAATCAAAATTTAAATATTCCTTGTGTAATATTTAATATCACCAGTGCAAACACAAAATCACCTCTGATCCCCAATGTAATATTTAATATCACCGGTGCAAACAAAAAATCACCTCTGATCCCTGATGCAATATTTAATATCCCCGATGCAAAAAAAATTAGGAACCTTGACGCAATACTTAATATCATTGGTGCAATCTATTTAATCACCAGTGCAATCCCAAAAAACCTTTGATCACCGGATCAAAATTTAAATATTCCTTATGTAATATTTAATATCACCAGTGCAAACACAAAATCACCTCTAATCCCCGATGCAATATTTAATATCATCTGTGTAAACACAAAATCACCTCTGATCCCCGATGCAATATTTAATATCCCAGATGCAAAAAAAATTAGGAACCCCGACGCAATACTTAATATCATCGGTGTAATCGATTTAATCACCAGTGCAATCTCAAACTTTTGGTGACAGTTCCCAAAACCGTCCCTAAATCTCCCTTCCCTTGTAGTGAATTAAAGGACGTGAGCGGCGTGGAAGATAAGCGGGCGGCACGCGTCGCCCACAGCTGGGGCTTTAGCGACGATTTTATCCATCACTGAAGATCCCTTATTTAATATTTTGCAATTGTAAAGACCAAATTGCCCTCACTCGCAACTCTAAAAGGAGACCCCCTCCATACGAAATTTTCATCCCTTCCTTCTCTCCTCTACCTCTCCAAAGCTCAAGAGAAGCTTGTCCCACACCCGGGATGCTCCTCGAGAGATAAAGTCAAATTTTCACTCTCATTTCGAAAGCGGATCCTGCAATGAAGACGACGTGCTACCCCGTTCTCGTTCCTCCTGTCTCGACCTCCTTCTTCTTGCTCCATCCTCCTTCATTTAGGCGACGTCTCATCCTCCAAGCGATCGTCAAGGAGGATAACTTCTCTCTCCCATTCTTCTTTACAGCTTTCTAGAGTAGAATTTTCCTACTTTCTAGTGTAGCTGATTTATCGTTTTCTAGTGTAATTCTTCTCTGGTTTTATTGTATAAACGTTTTGAAATATTGAGTGCATGTTTTCTCTCTCTTTCTCTCTCTCTCTCTCTCGTTTATTCTGATTGTTAATATTGCTACATTGTAATTACATCGCTTCGCTTTTCAACAAAAACTCTAAAAAAATATAATTGCAAATATAGATCAACGTAGCCTCCCTGAGTTTGACCTGGGATTTCTATTCCAGTATAAATTTTATTTGTTGAACACGAGTTCTTCGCTTTCACACTACGACGATAGGTTTTTTTCAAAGCCAAATACGTTAGCATAGTAACTCGTAGCTTCAACATTTTGGCACCATTGCCATGGAGGCAACGATTTCCAATATTCTTTTTGCATTTCATGCACTTTATTGTCTTCTAACTTGCTTTCTCTTGTGTCTATTATTTTGTAGAGACCTCCATCAGGGAATCATCAAGCGGTAGACCGAAGTAAAGTGCAGTTGAAGACAACTTTAAGTGCTCCCCATTCTTCCCCCCTCCATAGATTTCATTTGTCACATTAAATCCAAATTCCAATTAACCTAGGTGTTTGCATAAATCCTAGGAATAGTTTGGTTGTTTGGATTCTCACTCACATTCATTCCACCCTCGTTTATAAAAAAAAATAACAAAAACATAATCTTGTGGGGTAAATTCTGAAACTAGGCATGAGTGAAATGTGTGCCACCATCACTGATAATTGCCCTAGGAACCCTGAACCAACTGAAGATATTTCTCTTCACAAAATCGATGACCACCTTGTGGTCATTGGTTCAGGTGGGAATTGCCTCAATCCACTTGGACACGTAATCAACAACGACCAGAATATACTGGTGTCCAAATGAAGGAGGGAAAGGTCCCATAAAGTCGATGCCCCAAATGTCAAAAATTTCTATAGAAAGAATTGGGTTTAGGGGCATCATATCTCTCTTAGTCATGTTCCCAAGTGCCTGGCATCGAGTGCATGACTTTGAGAATTCCTGGGCATCCTTAAATAATGACGGCCAATAGAATCTGGATTGCAAAATTTTTGTGGCTGTCTTTTTCCTGAAAAAGTGTCCACCACATGCAGATGTGTGGTAGAACTCAAGTATGCTATGGAACTCAACTTCCGGGACGCATCGACGAATAATCTAGTCTGCACCGATGCGGTACAGCTCAAGATTATCCCAAAAATAATATTTGGCCTAAGACACAAGTCTATCCCATTGTTGCTTGGTCTAATCCTGGGGGATTTGACCAACGGCTAAATAATTGACAATATCCGCAAACCAGGGGGTTCGAATGCCCGAGACTATGAGGATAGTTTCATCCGAAAAAGTATAAGAGATTGGGACATCCGAATGAGAAGAATCAATTAGGATTCTCGAGAGGTGATCTGCCACTACATTTTGTGGCCCAGTTTTATCTCTGATTTCAAGATTGAACTCTTGAAGCTACAGAATCTAATGAATAAGCCAGGGTTTGGCATCCTTTTTGGCCAAGAGATGTTTTAAGGCTGAGTGGCTGGTATAGATGATGACACGAGAACCTAACAGATAAGCCCTAAATTTTTCTAAAGCGAAAACTACAACTAGCAATTCTTTTTTAGCAACGGTGTAATTCCTTTGGGCCTTGTCCACAGTCTTGCTAGAGTAGTAAATCACAGAGGGCTTTTTCTGGGGCTGTCTAGACCGATGGTTGCAACACCGGGGCACAGGTGACTGTCGTTTTCAATAAATCAAATGCCTTATGACATGATTCATCAAACTTGAATGACGTGTCTTTGGCCAGAAGGTTACTCAAGGGTCGAGCAACCTTCAAGAAATCCTTAATGAATCTTTTGTAAAAACCCACATGCCCAAGGAAAGAGAAAATTTGTTTTACGAATGTGGGTGGAGGAAGTCTAGAGATAACATCCACCTTAACTTTATCAGCTTCAATACCCCTACTAGAGACCACATGACCCAGGACAATGCCTTCTTGAGTCATAAAGTGGCTCTTTTCCCAGCTAAGGACCAGCCGTGTTTTGATGCATCTCTAGAGTATCAATTCTAGGTTAGCCAGGCAAGACTCAAAAGAATCGCCAAAAATGGAGAAATCATCCACGAACACCTCAAGACAATCTCCCACCATGTCAGAAAAGATGGCTAGCATGCACTTTTGAAAAGTCACCGGCGCATTGCAAAGCCCAAACGGCATTCAATGGAATGCAAAGGTTCCGTAGGGACATGTGAAAGTTATCTTTTCCTGGTCTTCGAGATGGATAGGGACTTGGTTATATCCCGAATAACCATCCAGGAAGCAAAAATATTTTTTCCCAGCTAACCTTTCGAGGATTTGATCGATGAATGGAGAGGGAAAGTGATCCATTTTAGTGGTTGTGTTTAGCTTCCTATAGTCAATACAAACTCTCCAAGCAGAAGCTGAATGAGTGGTGAAGGTTTCCCCTTTCTCATTAGTCGTAATGGTTATCCGCGCCTTCTTGGGTACAATTTGAACAGGGCTAACCCACGGACTATCTGAGATTGGGTAAATAATCCTAGCATCAAGCCACTTGATTCTCTCCTTCTTGACCACTTCTCGCATATTCGGGTTTAGTCTCCTTTGCATTTTGTGAGATGGGTGTGATCCATCTTCCATGAAAATACGATGATTACAATAAGATGGCTCGATCCCCCTAAGGTCATGGATGGTCCAACCAATTACCTCCTTGTTGTTCTTAAGGACCTTAATTAACCTCGATTCTCGCTCCTTAATCAAATCAGCACTAATAATAATAGGGAGAGTGTTTGCAGGTCCTAAGAACTCATATTTCAAATTTTTGGGCAATGGTTTTTATTTCAGCTGGGGAGGGTTTACAATAGAAAGTAGGGAGGATGCTGATGAAGATTCATCAGGATAGTCCAGTGGAAGAGGCTGGGAATGAACAAAATCAATAGCCTCTTCAACATGTGGCAGGTCTACCATGGAGGGTTGTGGGTTGGGTTCGCTAAAGCTGGTGGAGTCCTTGAGTGCACTGATTGTCATACAAGTCTCAAGATCCTGATCCTCGAGCTCCTCAATGAATCCACAATCCTCAAATCCTCTGATCGCCTTAAAAATATCCAGAGTTAATTTCTTATCCCCAAAGGCGATCTCCATACTGTCGCTTTCATAGTTTTTGTTGGCCTTGGCAGTAGCTAGGAACAGTGCCCCAGAATGATGGGCGTGTTCCTCAAATCATCAGGTACATCCATGTCAAGGACAAGGAAATCTACAGGAAAATAGAAATCCTTGACCTTGACAATTACATCCTCAATAATGCCTCTCGGTGTGGTGACCAATCGGTCCGCTAATTGTAGCATTGCTGAGGTTGGCCTGAGTTCACCTAACCCAAACCTCTCATAAAGAGAAGTTGGGATTAGGTTGATGGATGCACCAAGATCCAATAGTGCCCTATCAAAAGTGCATTCCCCAATAATGCATGAGATCAAGGGGGCACCTAGATCTTTCTTCTTTTGAGGAAGGTGACGCAGGATCACAGAACTTGCCTGCTCAGGGAGAATCACCTTCCTCGGAGTGGGTTCTCTCAGTTTACGCTTTTTAGTACATAGTTCTTTCAAAAATTTAGCGTAAGCCAGGATGTGCTTAATAGTATCGAGGAGCGGAATATTGATCTCTACACTCTTGAATAAATCCAAAAGCTCCTCATTGCTATCTAGGGTTTTCTTCTTCTTGGTTTTCAATAGGGCCTCAGGGAATGGGATATGGGTGGAATTTTCAATTCCCGATCCCTAGGCCTTATTGTCTTTTTCAATCTCCTCCTCTTCTCTCTCAAGCTCCCCACGATTTTGGCATCTAGAGGGCAATTTAGGGTCTCGAGTTTGCTTTCCATTTCTCAAGGTGACAGAGTTTGCAGAGGCATACAGGTTTGGGCTTGAGGTGGGCTAGTGAAGATTGGAGGTCCTTGGTTAGTCATGTAACCAAAGGAAGAAGGTGAGCAACCCTGCTCAACCACCTGAGCATGTCCGTGTGAGTCCCTTTGATTCTCGTACCCTTGGGCACTATTGCCTTGATTTTGCACATTGCGTGGGTTGGGTACAGGTTTAGATGGTACAGATCTGGGTTGTCGGGTGTTAGCAGTTAACCCGGATTGCAAGTTATCCAATGATGTCTTCATTTGTTGCATAAGCTGCCCCTTGCATTTCCTTCATCTGCCAATTTAAATCAGCCTACCCTGCGGATTGTTGGGCATTCCAAGATGGCTGATTAACCGATCTCGAGGGCAACTGGGTTTATACTTGACCCTGACCCATAGGTTTTTGAGATGCATAGTTGCTGGGTTGAGATTGGGTCGTTGCCCTTGATTTTTCCAGGAGAAGTTAGGGTGGTTCCTCCATCCCGAGTAATAAGTGCTGGAATACGAGTTGGACCTAACATTCTCCTTCGTTGCATATGCATCCTCATAAAACGAGGATGGAGAGAAGGAAGGATCAGAGAAATTGGGATCAAAGGCCCCAGTTTGGAACCCATATGGTTCTGAGAAATCCTGGCTCACAAGTTGAGCTGAATCGAGTTGGTTCACGAATTCCCACCCTGTGGGAGCTCGTAAGGAATGGAATCCCAAATTCTTGGATTGAGTGGGTATAGAAGTGTTTCTTGAATTCCCAGACATCCATTCTTCCATTTTCTTAGCAACCAAGTCCATATTATCCAATTTATTACAAATTAATTCCATGTCAAATGAAGAGAATCTTGGATCTCATTAGCACTTGACCTAGGTTGTTAGGACTGGTTGAATGCATCCATGGAGGCGTGATTAATGAGTTCTAGCTCATTTCCTCAAACAAGTCGTATGCGCTCTCTGCATCCCTGTTGAGGAAATTGCCTCCGCAGGAGGCGTTCACGTGATTACGGAGTTGCTCAACCAACCTGTGATAGAAAATCTGCACAAGTTGCCATTTCAGCACCTCGTGTTGTGGACAATTCCTCAAAAGTTTCTGGAATTTCTCCTAGGCACCATGAAGCAGTTCCCCCAGCCGCTGGGCAAAAGTGGTAATCGCCCGTCGCAAGGCATTGGCCCTTCTGATAGGGAAGAATTTCTTCAAGAAAGCCGACTTAAGAGCAGCCCAAGTTTCAATCGACCTTCCAATAGTCCGGTACCAATGTGCAGCCTTATCCCTGAGAGAGTCATTTGCTCTTTGTTCACATTCCTTGCTCTGGTGGTCCGAACCAAAGTGGTCAGATCCTCCAGGTGCTGGAATGGGTCCTCCGAGCCAAGCCCATGGAAATGCTTAATCAAACTTAAGACTTGGAGCTTGATTTCTATGTCTCCGGCGAGAATCATGATGCTAGGGCATTCCCCATAGTTTGAAGGATCGTAAAAATCCTTCAAGGGTCGAGCACCCTAACCATGCATATGTTGGAACCATTGCTGCATCTGTTGCAATTCTTCCAACTGCCTCTAAATCAGCTCCTACTGGTTCAGGGGCGGGGGAGGTGGTTTTTGATAAGCCATGGGATCTGCTTAGCTATAGCTCAACCTCTGCCTCCTAGAATTGTCTAAAGGTCCTTCCAATCTAGGGTTCAATGACCTCCTCCCAAGTGTACATTGGAAGAAAGTTGGAAGGACGGGGGAAAGAAGGAACCCTGCAGCACAAGAATACAAGCATGTCCTTAGATGGGGTAGCCTAAGGTCTACTGACTCTCAGAATCCATACTAGGATTATGGATGATTTACTCTACTTATGTCCAGGCAATCCAACCAGCTAAAAGGAGGGATTGGGGAGAAGGTTCTTCCTTTGGCTTGCACCTCCGGCTCCTAGTGTACCCCCCAGCCACGGTCGTTTGACGCTACTCCCCTAGCTAGACATCAGATTTACTAGTATAAGCAGGTTAATCGTGAATAATCTCATTCTGGATCCCGATGAACAAATGAATCCTTACGGCCAACGTCTAATTGATTTTAGTTAGGCTTGGGAAATTGGTGCTCTGGAATGTGATGGGCCCTTAATGGGTTGTGCCCTTAATGATTTGTTTGAGAATGTGTGAATGTGCACAACCAAGAGGTTTTCAAGCAAGATTATTAATGATGAGGTGAGTTTTACGATTCGAATCTTGCTTAATAGCTTTTAGGATTCAAATATTAGGTGCTTTTTACCAAGTTTTGTGAGGCAAACCAAGTCTATTTTTGAAAGCACGTGTTCAAGTATTTTCCTTTAGAAATCAAGAAAAATATGGAGTGTCTAGCTTGACCTAATTATTGAATCCTATGGGGCAGCTAGAAAATGCACCTCTTTTAGATTAGGTGGTGTGGCCCAAATAATTCAACCAATAGGCTCAAATGCACCACCGATTAAGGCACACAAAAAGGTGATTAACCTAATATGATTTCTAGTATTTTATGTGTTGAATTCGTGTACCGGATCCACAGGTCGGAAGCCCGGTTGTGTAGATGAAAATCAAGTCCAATTACGTTCCTCAAATGTGGGTGTATAGAGTGTGTATATTGATTCGTCCCACAGAAAGTATCTCTTTTTTTTTTTTTAAATGCGAGGGTGAGGTGGATGAAGGTGGCAAACAAGACAAACAATTCTATCCTAGGATTTATGTAAATACCTAAGTAGATTAGGTCTTGGTTATGAGTGTGGCGTAATCAACTAGTGGGGGGGAATGTGGGGACACTTACAGAGTACTCTACCCGCACTTTACTCCGGTCTACTGCACTTGGATCTCCATGCTAGGGTACCTGCAAGGCAGTAGATCAAAGATAAGTGGGGTTAGTGCTATGTAAATGTAAAGAAGCGTAGTAAACAATAAAGTAAATTCCGTTGCCTCCCCGGCAATGGCGCCAAAATGATCTTACGTGTTTCGCATGTTAGAAATCGGGGTTACAAGTAACCCATCGTCGTAGTTGCAAAACACATTGATCAGGGTCGTAGTTGCAAAACTCATGGTCAAATAAAATTTATACTGAAACTCCAAGGGAGTCCCAGGTCGAACAGGGGAGGCAATAATTACTTTAATTGAAAATCGTGCTTTGATTTATTTCTTTTTGGTATTTTAGGGTTTTATTTTTTTTTTGTATTTTTGTAAGAAGAAAACAAGCAAATGAATCACAAGATAGAGATGGAATAAAAATGATATAGATATCACTTCAATGTCTATTACAATCAACTATGAAAGCATAATAAGAGAGGGAGGTGAGAGGAAATCTCCCGAATCGGCTATTTGCCGAGACAACGGCGCCTAGCGGAAGCTTGAATGAAGGAGGTGAGGAGCAGGATGACGAAGGTGAGATGCAGGAGGACGTTAGGTGAAGGAAAGCTTCGGTGTGGCTCTGGAATGGAGGTGAGAAGACGGAGATGATCTACTACCGGAATTAAGGTGGGAGGATGGCTCTAAGGCGACCTATGAATTGGGATGGGAAGATGGACGAATATTTGGTGAGGCAGAGGTTTGCTACACTAATAGGAGCCTTGGGAGCTTGAGAAGAAGCTTTAATGGAGCGTTGGTAGGCTTGCTAGAGCTTGGGAGTAGGTGGGAGTAGAGTAGGTAAAGATGAAGTGGAATGCGGGGTGTAGGGGTGTTTATATAGTGGAAGGAAGGAGAGAGCCCCACACACAGGCATTCAGTGACCGCTATAAGCATCATTAAAGGCCACTCGAGCTGTCGCTGAAGATCCGCGCCTCTTCATTGCTTGGGCTGGTGCACGCACTGCGCAGGCCATTTAGTGACAGCTATAAGCGTCACCAAAGGCCCTTCTATCGTTGTAAAGCCTGCGCCCAACACTCATGCTCGCAGCTGTTAAAGGTGCAGCAATCTTCAACCGTTGGATCAGGCATGGACGGCTGAGATTGCGAGTGGAGAGCGCGCGCCTGCTAGCGTTTGAATTTTGAATTGCTGGCTTGTGCCCTAGCTGCAGTTGGATGCCGCATCGCACGGTCGAGACCCACCCATAGATCACGCCTGCATTGATTTGAATCACGCCCCTCGCGTGATTGAGGAGATCGGACGGCTAGCGCTGCACGCGGACATCTTAAATGCACGCCTTAGATGGCATGCGTGTGATCTAGCATGCACCTTCGCGTTGGCAGGTGGCGTTGGATCACGAGTGGGGAAGCGCAACTGCTCGATCATGATCTGGCAGTGCTATTGTGTTTGGCACTGTAGCGGGGCGTGACAAATCGCGACTCGATCTTGCGCCTGCTCTTTGGGAGCGTTTCCCCTCACCGAAGCGCCACGCCTACGGGTGTGATGCGAAGAAGAGTCATGCCCATGCGGTGAGGGCAGCCACTCAAGCGTTGGATTGAGATCCAATGACTGGGATCTAATCTTGCGGTGGGCTTAAAGGCTCCTTGGCTCAAGTGGGGCGACCTGGATGGCGCCACGTGGCACCATCTGGGCCATCCATCTTCTTCTTCTTGCGGAGGGTGCTATGGAGCTCAGATCTGGGCGATTCCCGCATTGACGGACTATGATAGTTGCTCTGAGTCTATCCGTACAGTCGGATTCTTCATCCAAGGCCGTAAAGATGTCGCATTGCCTCCTGGCCATGTAAAATGATGGAATTAATGTACATAATATACAACTATCCTAGATGCAATGCAATGGATGTTTATGCAATATTTATATCATGATATGCAATGCTATGCTAGGAACTATTATAAATAAGCATTTTATGATGAATTTATATGTGCTTATCATTGGCTAACTTGAGGAACACTATACAATCTTTAGAAGCTCACCCTACACCATGCACTGAAGCATTGGATCCTATGATCAAAATGATTGATGAGCCTAATAGTTCTTTATTGGATTGTCTCCAAGATGTTAAGGATAGGGGCCGAGTGAATTTGTACTTGGAAAATTATTAAGATTGAGGTTGAAATTCGTGGTTGCCTTAGTCCAATCTTGGGATGATGCCCAAGACGAACCCCCTTTAGGAGAGCCAATGTCTAAACCCGCTCAGGCACCTATCGGGGGAGACATTTTCTGAGACCAGGGATGACTAGGTTGGGTTAGAGCAACCAATCGAGGATAATGCGATTTTCTCACCCGAGATCCCTGAGCCAAGGAGTGAGGAAAAATGTCTCTATAGACCAAGGAACAACATATGATTTTGAGACATATACAAATGAGGATCAAGAATTCTTTGATTTTGAGGGTGAAGAATCTCTAGGTAAAGTCTCACTTGAAGTTAAGGAAAATGATTTTAGTGAGACAAACGGGCTCAAGGAGCATGATGAACCATTTGATAGCCCGATAATTGAAGATTATGATTCATTGGGGCTAATTTGCAGGATCTGAATCCTGATTTACTAGAAGATTCAATCAATAGCCCCATTCTTCAACCCCACCCCAAAGAGCTGAATGATGATACTTTTAAGATCATTTTACCCAAGTCAATCCTAATTCAGCCACAATTGTTTGACTTGGATATTTTAAATGGGGTGTACAACGATTTGAAGGTTCCGGAAACCCTGATTTTGGTGGATAGAAATTTGGAAATAAACATCTGGGAGGCTAATTCTGAGGGAAACACAATTTTGGATCTAAAGGTTCCTATTGACCTAAAACCACTAACCTTTTACCAGGACCCTTACGATATCTTTAACATGCAACCCAAGTATAGAACAATTCACTATCTTTCCGAGCCAAACTCTAAGTGGGCACCCGAATCTAGTGAATCAGATCTACCTATTGTCCGCCACTTTAGACTTGGGTTGCACACCACAAAACCGTAGGCCCGACCCCACAAGCACAAAACCTCTGGTTCTGGGTGATTTTCATCTAGAACCTTAGAACCACTCGACCTTAGGGCATGGGTCTGCATCACAATCTAGCCCACATCTGTGGACATCCTCTTCTGGTGGGTTTAAGGATCAATCTTTTAATTCTGATTCTAACCCTCACTTGTGAATTCTTAATTTCTTCTTTGTTTGTATATTACGCCTAGCTAAAGGCAATAAGCTTAGCACGTGTGTATTTCCACGTTCTTTGCGAAGCTGACCGGATTTTCATGAAATTCAGGTGATATTTTGTTTATTCTACCCTTTTCATATCTTTATTTTTACAATGAGGATATTACATCATTTAGGGATGGGGGGGTGGATACTTAATTCTGAAATTATTTTGTTAGTTCCATGGAATTTCTTTTATTTTCTTTATAAAAATTAATTCAAAAAGACAAAAGAAAAAGGATTAGGATAAGAGAACTTAGGTATTAGGAGTTGTTAACTTTAGGAAATGACACTTTAGGACTTAAACACTTAGACTTTTTAGGTCTTTGGCTTTACTTAGCTTGGGTGTCCACTAAAATGTGGACTTGGTCTCAAGTCCTCGCTAAGTTAATTTTATTGTAATTTGGTTAATAAATTAGGGTGATTAGTACACAACTTATCAACCCACCCTCTGATTTGAGGGGACTCTGAGTCTAAAGCATCTACACAATATTTGCACAGACTCACTTTTCGACGATTTTTATGAAAATTAGGTAGCTAATGAACTTTCTAGGATAGTATGGTTGGCAAGTTATTGTGGGTAACAGCTCATTAGCCAATTGTCCAAAGCCCAGCGACATGACCATACTCATTCTACTGCCTTTAGGTAAATCTTAGATCAAGGAAGCCACCTACTAAGAAAAAGAAAAAAAACATATACTCAAAAATAAAAAAATAAAAAATAAAAGAAAAAGGAGAAAAAAATAAATAAGTCATACTTCATCGCACGAGTATGCCAGGCAGGTTGCTGTGGATAACAACTCATTGGCCAGTCATCTAGACCCAGCTCACAAAAATGCACAGATAATTCCCAAAATGCTTAGGAAAGAAGTGGGGAAGTAAAATAAGCCAGAGCGATAGACACTGGGTTCACCCTTATGTTGATCTCATAAAAAATAAAAAAAGTAAGGAGAAAGCTACCGATCAAAAATATAAACCTTTAGGTAGAAACTCTTAAGGTCACGTAGGGTCGTAGAAACCTAGAGTCTATTTTAATGGCCGTCTAGTGAGTCTATCACTTTTTCACAAGATTCTTAGAACTTAAAGTACTTTTTGAGTCTTAGGTGGGTTGGGTAGCGATAGAAAGCTACCTTGAAACTCTAAACTCAAAAATCCAAAATAATTAGAAAAGAAGAAAAACAGAAAAAAAACATGTATCTTCCCTTTTCAAGATAAGGCGAGGACTTGGGCATTCTGCATTTTGGCAGGCACTGATAAACGTCAGTTTATCATCATTCTTACACATTAAAACAAACATAGCTCTTAGGATTCTTCTCCGCAAAAAGATTTTTAGGCATTTAGGCATCAATTAGGGTAGGCATGCATTGCACTTTTTATTGTCTTTCTAATGTGTTTTTGTGAGTGTTAGGAATATACAGATTGCCAGATCTCTAGAACCCTAGCACTTAGGAAGACAACTGGTAAAGGAGAAGCCCAAACTAGTTGGAGCTCAGCCAGATCTAACTCACCATAGTTGGATTTCATCTCACTTGGACTAGGGTTAGCTCATCCTAGCTCTATTCAGCTCATCTTAGCTCACCCTAGCTCAGGTTAGCTTAGATCCAACTCAACTTAGCTGAATCTAGCTCATCTCAGCTCCCATTAGTTCACAGGGAACTCTACCTAGCTCAACTGAGTTGACTGGAGTTCACCTTAGCTCAGGAACAACTTGATCCAGCTCCACTCAACTCCAGCCAGCAGAAGATGAGTTCATTTCAGCTCAGGAAGCTCAAGTCCAGCTCCCAGGGATTCAGTTGAGCTAAGCTACCTTAGCTACCTCAACCAGCTTAATCCTCCCCGAGAGCACCAGACCTAGCTCACCTCAACTCCTTGTGGCAGAAGCCAACTTACTTTAGCTTGGCTTAGCAACTAGCAAAGAACTAGCAAGCTAAGCCAGCTAAAGTAGCTCCATGCCATCCTCTTCAGTAGCTGCCAGCTCTATTTCAACTCCAGACTTCTTCTGTTCAGCTCCTCTCCAGAAACCCTAGCTCCCATTGCCTCCTCCTCTACTCCAATACTAGCTAAGCTAGCTTAGCTTAGCTAGACTCCAGCTCCCTTGGACATTCACCACCTACAAAATAACCCTAGCTAGCTCTACCAACTAAGCCCTACCTAAGCTAGCTCCACCCTACTCCATGTTGGTGCCACCTCCTTCACAACCCTTCACCCCTCAACCACCACCAAAGGGCACCAACAAGGTGGCTCCAAAACCACCATAGCCACCTCCATGTTGGCACCACCATTTCCCTCCAAAATTCCCTTCATCTCCACCATACACCTCTCCCTAAAATCATCTCCACCATCCACCTTGTTGAACGGTTTTCGAACGCTACGCTAACATGTTTGGTTTTGGAAAACCTGTCATTGTAGTTCGAAAGCGAAGAATTCATGTTCAACAAATAAAATTTATACCGAAAAGAATTCCGGGTCAAACACAGGGAGGCTACGTTGATCTATATTCACAATTATATTTTTTCTTTTAGGATTTTTGATAAGCAAGGCGATATAATTACAATGGAGCTATCAGACTAAAAGAAAGAGAGAGAGAGAGAGAGAAAGAGAGAGAGAGAGAGAACATGCATTCAATATTCCAATTTTTTATATAATCAAACTAAATAAAAGTTACACTAGAAAGTGGAAAATCAATTACACTATAAAGCAGGAAAATTCTACACTAGAAAAGCTGTAAATAAGAATGGGAGAGAGAAGTTATCCTCCTCGACGATTGCTTGGAGGACGAGCCAGACGGGGTGACGCCTGGACGAAAGAGAATGAAGCAGGACGAAGGAGGACGAAGCAGAAGAATGGGAACGGAGCAGCACGCCGTCGTCATCGCGGGATCCACTTCCGAAGGGGAACGAAAATTGGACTTTATCTCGCGAGAAGCATCCCGGGTGTGGGACAGGCTTCTCTTGAGCTTTGGAGGGGTAGAGAGGAGAAAGAAGGGATGAGAATCTCGTATGGAGGGGGTCTCCTTTTATAGTTGCAAGGAGTGGGGGCAAAATGGACATTACAACTTCAAAATAATAAAAGAGGAGTCTTTAGTGACGGATAAATCCGTCACTAAAGCCCTCAACGTGGGCGTCGTGGCCTGCTCGGGCGCGCCTCCTCGCCTGCTCGCGCGCTCAACGTCTTGCGCACGTTCGCCGCTTTTCAGCCATCCGATCGCAAGATTGGACTGCTTAAGATGCGTCCGCGCCCGCTGCGTTGCGCGCCCGCCAGCGCGTCTGATTGCGCGTCCGATTGCGCGTCCAATCGTGCGTCGATGCTATCGGGCGCGCGCGGCCATCCAATCTCCATCTGACGCTCAACCCGCGCCCAATCACCGCTCCTTCCAGCCCCTCTCCACGGCTCGAACCCGCGCCCCGCGCTCGCGATAGCGCGCTCGACCACTGCGCTATGGGGCGCGGATGGTCGAGCGGACGCTTTTAAAAGTGAGCGCCCACAGCCGTTGGATTATGATCCAACGGCGGAGAGCGATCGGGTGCGGGGCCTTCACAAGATGAAGCGGCCGCTTGGGCAACTGAGATGGCGCCACGTGGCGCTATCTTGGCTGTCCATCTTCTGGAAGTTGTAGATGGTGCCACGGATGTCGGATTGACTCAATTTTTGTGTCGTTGGGCTGCGATCGTCGATCCGAATTCATCTGTGTGGTCGGATTTATCATCTAAAGTGAGGATTTACACCATCCTGGCCCTTGATCTTCTGGGGTTCCCGGGTCACTATCTGATGCTACGGATGCCTGATTAGGGCAATCTTGGAGTCGTTGACTCCAATCGTCGCCCTGATCACATCCATACGGTTGGATCTTTGATCCGAGGCCCCGATAAAATGTTTGCCCTGTCCAAGCACATAAAAGGAGACAATTAACCTCCATTTTATTCAAACTACTCTAAATGCAAGATGATGCATGTAATGCAATATTTATATCATGAAATGCAATCCTATGCTTAAGAACATGCATAAATAGACATTTTAAGTAGTGTAAATATGTTTACATCATACCCCCATGCCTATCTTTTGCTAGTCCCTAGTAAAAACTATATGCTATTTATAAAAGAATTAGGTTGGATTATTTGGACTTGAGTTATTTTCAATCATTAAGAAATTGTTTACTTAGGATCTGAACTTTCAAAGACACAACAGTGCCCGAGTATCAGCCAAAATGCAGACCACCTCAAGCCCTCGCCTTATTAAAAGAAAAATTTCTTTTTCTCTTTTTCTCTTTTATAATTTTTTTGGATTTTCAAATTTTCGGGTTTAAGAGTGGCTTTGCACGGCCATTCAACTCACCCAAGATTTGATGAGAACCCTAAGCTTTAAGCATCTTATTGTAATTGTGATAAACTCATTGACCGACAGTTATAACGGACTTCGGATTTCTACGCCTCTAGGTGACCTAACCAGAATTCTACCTAAAAGTATATCTTTACAACCGGTAGCTTTCTCCCTACTTTTATTTTTTTTACGGGGTCAACACAAGGGTGAATCCAGTATATATCTCCCCGATTTATTCTACTTCTCTGCTTCTTCCTAAGTGTTTTGGGAATTTTTAGTGCATTTTCTGAGCTGAGTTCTGGACAACCGGTCGATGAGCTGTTACCACCAACAACTTGCTAGCCATACTCGTGCAGCGAAGTGTGGCTTATTTCTTTTTGTTCTTTTCTCCCTTTTTTTTTTTAGGTAGGTGACTTCCCTAGTCTAAGATTTACCTAAAGGCAGCAAACTAAGAAAGGTCCAGTGACTGGGCTCTAGACAACCGACCTATGGGCTATTACCCACGATAACTTGCCAGCCATATCACCCTAGAAGGTTCATTAGCTACCCAATTTCCGTTAGAATCGCCGAACAGCGAGTCAGTGCAAAGAAAGTGTGTAGATGCTTAAAACTCAAAATTCCCTCAAATCAAAATGGTGGGTTGATAAGTCGTGTACTTATCACCCAAGCTTATTTATTCCAATTATAATAGAATTAAGATGGCGAGGACTCAAAAACAAATCCACATTCTAGTGGATACACAGGCTAATTAAGTCCAAAGACCTGAGGGGTCTTTGTGTTCAGATACTAATGTAAAATTTCTTAGGATTGAAAAGTCCTAATGTCCAACTAATCCTTCCTAATTTTTTTTTTATTATCTTTTACTTTTTAAATAAGAAGAGAGACAATTTATATGGATTTCACAAAGCTAACCAAATAATTCAAGAATGAATCCACCCCCCCATGCCTAGCTGATGCAATGTCCTCATTGAAAAAGAGACATGAAAGAAAGGGTAGAATATGAAAGATGTCACCTGGATATGAAGCTCGTATCAGCCTTGTGTCATATGTACAACTGTTGAGTTTAATGTCGTCAGCTAAGCGAAGTCCAGCCAAAGAAGTCACAGAATGGCTAGAGCAATAGAGTCTGAGACGAGTTCTGGAAGATTACGGTCAACAACAGGCTTCAAACGTTGACCGTTGACTTTAAAGGTGTTACCCGTCTTTGGGTCAGAAATCTGAACGGCACCATTAGTAAAAATCTGATCAATTATGAAAGGGCCATTCCATTTAGATCTAAGTTTACTAGGAAAGAGCTTAAGTTTAGAATCAAATAACCAGACCTTCTGGTTTGGCTCAAAGCTATTGCGGGAAATCAATTGATCATGTAGAGCTTTGGTCCGAGCCTTGTAGATCTTGGCATTCTCATAAGCATCATTTTTAAGCTCCTCCAACTCAGATAGTTGGAGTTTCCTAGTCTTTCCAGCTAGATTCAGATCTAAATTACATTGTTTAATTGCCCAGAATGCCCTGTGTTCAATCTCTACGGGTAGATGGCACGCCTTTCCATACACCAAACGGAATGGAGACATGTCGATGGGCATTTTATACGCCGTACGGTAGGCCCAAAGAGCGTCCTCAAGCTTTTGAGTCCAATTCTTGCGATCAGGCCTAACCATTTTTTGCAAAATGTTCTTGATCTCTCGATTGGAGATCTCGGCTTGTCCATTCGTTTGGGGATGGTAAGGTGTGGAAATTTGATAATTAACCCCATATTTGGTCAATAAATTCCGGAATTAGGCATTAGTAAAATGAGTGCCACCATCACCTATGATAGCCCTCGGAATCCCGAACCTACTGAAGATATTTTTCTTAACAAAATTGATGACCACCTTGTGGTCATTGGTTCGGGTGGGAATTGCCTCAATCCATTTGGACACATAATCAACAGCAACAAGAATGTACTGATGTCCAAATGAAGGGATAAAGGGTCCCATGAAATCGATGCCCCAAACATCAAAAATTTCTACAGGAAGAATAGGGTTTAGGGGCATCATGTCTCTCTTAGTTATGTTCCCGAGTGACTGACATCGAGAACATGACCTTGAGAAGTCCTAGGCATCCTTGAATAAAGATAGCCAATAGAAGCCAGATTGCAAGATTTTTGCAGCCGTCTTTCTCCCGGAGAAATGTCCACCACATCCAGATGCATGGCAGAACTCGAGTATATTGTTGAATTCATTCTCCGGTATGCATCGGCGAATAATCTGATCAGAGCCGATGCGATACAGTTCAAGGTCCTCCCAAAAGTAGTATTTGGCCTCAGATTTGAGTCTATCCCGTTGTTGCTTGGTCCAATCCTGGAGGATTTGACCAACGGCCAAATAGTTAACAATGTCAGCAAACCATGGGGTGTGGACACCTAAAACTGTAAGAATGGTTTCGTCCGGAAAAGTGTCAGCAATCGGAATGTCCGGACAAGAAGAATCACCTAGGAGTCTTGACAAATGATCGGCTACCACATTTTGCACCCCAGCTTTATCCTTGATTTCAAGATCAAATTCTTGAAGAAGAAGAATCCAATGAATAAGCCGGGGTTTGGCATCCTTTTTAGCTAAGAGATGTCTTAAGGTCGAGTGGTCGGTATAAACAATAACATGAGACCCCAAGAGATAAGCCCTGAATTTTTCCAATGCAAATACTACAGCTAGTAATTCCTTTTCAGTAACAGTGTAATTCCTCTGGACTTCATCCAAAGTTTTTCTAGCGTAGTAAATGACAGAGGGCTTCCGATCAATTTTCTGACCCAGGATAGCCCCGATCGCGTAATCAGAAGCGTCGGTCATGATCTCAAAAGGGGCTATCCAAATTGGTGGTTGCAAAATTGGAGCAAAGGTGACTGCCGTTTTCAGAAAATCAAATGCCTTTTGGCATGATTCGTCAAAAACAAACGACGTTTCTTTGGCAAGAAGATTGCTCAAAGGACGAGCAACCTTCGAGAAATCCTTGATGAATCTTCGATAAAATCCCACATGGCCAAGAAATGATCTGATTTGTTTAATAGATGTGGGATGAGGAAGTTTAGCAATAGCATCAACCTTAGCTTTGTCCACTTCAATTCCCCATTCAGAGATTACATGACCCAAAACGATGCCTTCTTGGGTCATGAAATGACTCTTTTCCCAGCTAAGGACCAGTCGTGTCTTGATGCATCGCTTAAGAATCATTTCCAAATTAGCCAAGCAAGAGTCAAATGATTCTCCGGAAACAGAGAAATCATCCATGAAGACTTCCATAAACTCTCCCACCATGTCGGAAAATATGGCTAGCATACACCTTTGAAAAGTCATAGGTGCATTGCATAACCCAAAAGGCATCCTACAAAAAGCAAAGGTTCCGTAGGGACAGGTGAAAGTAGTTTCTTCCTGATCCTCAGGATGGATAGGAACTTGGTTGTATCCCGAGTAGCCATCAAGAAAATAGAAGTACTTTTGCCCAGCTAATTTTTCCTTGATTTGATCAATGAAGGGCAAGGGAAAATGATCCTTTTTAGTGGTTGTGTTCAACTTCCTGTAATCAATGCAAACTCTCCAAGAGGAAGCTGAACGAGTTGTGACAGATTCTCCTCTCTCATTAGTCACAACAGTAATCCCGGCTTTCTTTGGAACAATCTGAACAGGACTTACCCAGGGACTGTCAGAGATTGGATAAATAATTCCTGCATCGAGCCACTTGATGATTTCCTTTTTGACCACTTCTCGCATATTTGGATTCAATCTCCTCTACATCTGGCGAGAAGGGCGGGATCCATCTTCCAAAAATATTCTATGATTACAGTAAGATGGCTCGATCCCCCTGAGGTCATGAATGGTCCAACCAATTGCCTCCTTATGTTCCTTTAGGACCTTAATCAATTTAATCTCTTGCTCCTTTGTCAATTTAGCACTAATAATCACAGGGAGCGTATTCTGCGGTCCTAAAAATTGATATTTTAAATTCTCGGGCAATGGTTTCAATTCAAGCTAGGGTGGGGTAATGATTGATGGTAAGGTAGGTGCTGAAGATTCAACAAGAGGAAGAGGTTTTGAGTGAACAAAATCAGTAACCTCTTCCGAAGATGCCAGGTCAGAGGGTTGCGGGTCAAATTCATCAACCAAAGAGGAACTTTCAATTGAAGAAACTGTCAAACAAGTTTCAATATTAACATAATCCTCATCAAGTTCCTCAATAAATCCATAATCCTCAAATTTGTTGATCGCCTTAAAAATATCCAATTTCATTCGTTGGTCCCCAAAGGTGATTTCCATGCTACCGCTTTCACAATTAATGTTGGCCTTTGTGGTAGCCAGGAACGGACGCCCCAGAATGATGGGCGTGTTCCTCAGATTATCTGGTACATCCATATCAAGGACAAGGAAATCTATAGGAAAATAGAAATCCTTGACCTTAACTATAACATCTTCAATAACGCCTCGCGGGTTTGTTACCGAACGGGCCACTAACTGTAGCGTTACTGAAGTTGGCCGAAGTTCTCCTAACCCAAACTTCTCGTACAGAGAAGTCGGAAATAGGTTGATGGATGCACCGAGATCCAAAAGTGCTCTATCAAATGTGTAATCTCCGATAATGCAAGAAATCAAAGGAGCACCAGGATCTCTCTTTTTCTGAGGGAGGTAGTGCAGGATAACAGTGCTAGCTTGCTTGGAGAGTACCACCTTCCTCGGAACAGATTCTCTCGACTTACGCTTTTGTGTACATAATTCCTTTAAAAATTTTGCATAAGCCGGTATGTGCTTGATAGCATCAAGGAGCGGAATATTGATCTTAACATTCTTAAATAAATTCAGAAGCTCCTCATTGTTATCAACAGACTTCTTCTTTGCTTTGGCTAAGGCTTCAGGAAAAGGAACATGAGTCAGATCTTTGGAATCAGGTTCCTGAGCCTTGATTTCTCCTTTAGAATTCTCCTCTCTTTCCTTAGATTCTTCAGGATTCAAAAGATCAAAATAGTGTGGTTGTGGATCCTGAGTCTTCTTACCACTCCTCAAAGTAACAGAATTTGCAAAAGCATAAGAATTTGGGTCTTGGGGAGGGTTAGGAAAGATTGGAGGGGCTTGATTGACTATGAATTGTTGATTAGCAGAAGAAGAAGATGAGGAACCCTACTCAACCACCTGAGCATGTGCGTGCGGGTCCCTCTGATTTCCATACCCTTGGGCTTGATTGCCCAAATTTATAATGTTTCGCCGATTGGGTACAGGTTGGGATGGTAGAGATCCGGGTTGACGAGAGTTAGCAATGAGCCCGGATTGCAAGTTGTCCAGCGAGTTTTTCATTTGCTGCATAAGCTGGAGCATAGATCCTTGCATCTCTACCATTTGATGGTTCAAATCAGCCTACCCTGTGGGTTGATGGGCATTCCAAGTTGGCTGATTGACCTGATTCGGAGGCAACTGAGTATATACTTGACCCTGACCCATTGGTCGTTGCGGAGCATAGTTGCTGGGTCGGAATTGGGTCTGTTGCCCCGGATTTTTCCAAGAGAAGTTAGGGTGGTTTCTCCAACCTAGATTATAGGCATTCAAGTAGGGATTGGATCTAACATTCTCTTGTACAGCACAGACATCCTCATAGGGTGAGGATGGAGAGAAAGAAAGGGAAGGATCAGAAAAACTAGGATCAAAGGCCCCAGTTGGGAACCCATGGGGTTCCGAGAAATGTTGACTCATAGGTTGAGTCACATCGAGTTGATTCACGAACTCCCGTCCAGAAGGAGCTCGTGAGGAATGGAATCCCGAATTTTGGGATTGAGTGGATTGAGAGTTGTTCATAGAATTGCCAGCCATCCACTCTTCCATTCTTTTAGCAACCAAGTCCACCTTATCAAGTTTATTACAAATCAATTCCATATCAAATGAATGAGAGTCATGGACTTCATTGACATTTGATCTGGGTTGCTGGGACTGGTTAAAAGTACCCATGGAAGCATGATTAATTGAATTCTCACTCATTTCCTCAAATAAATCATGTGCACTATCTGCATCTTTATTGAGGAAATTGCCTCCGCAAGAAGCATCCACATGGTTTCTGAGTTGCTCATTCAACTCATGATAGAAGATCTGCACGAGTTGCCATTTCGGCACCTCGTGGTGTGGACACCTCCGCAATAAGTCCTGGAATTGCTCCCAGGCCACATGAAACTGTTCCCCCGCCGCTGGGTAAAGGTAGTGATTGCCCGTCTCAAAGCATTGGTACGACCGACTGGGAAGAATTTCTTCAGAAAGGCCGATTTCAACTCATTCCAAGTTGTAATTGGTCTTCCTATTGTCTTATACCAATGTGCGGCTTTATCCATAGGAGAGTGGGGGAAGAGCCTCATGATCATTTGCTCCTCGTTAACGTTTCGAGCCTTGGTGGTCTGGACCAAAGTGGTCAAATCTTCCAAGTGCTGAAACGGATCTTCAGAGCCAAGCCCATGATAATGTTTAATCAGGCTTAACACCTGGTGCTTGATTTCTATGTCACCGGTTGGAATCTGGACGCCGGGACGTTCCCCGTAATTCGAAGGATCATAAAAATCCTTCAAGGGCTGAGCGCCCTGCATTCTCTGGAACCATTCCTGCATTCTCTGCATTTGTTCCAGCTGCCTTCGAAATTCTTCCTGTGGATTTTCAAGCAGAGGAGGCTGTTGTTCTGCCATGGGATCAAATTGACCAAAATCTGACTTGCGCCTCCTAGAATGTTCTAACGGTCCTTCCAATCGGGGATTCAATGACCGTCTTCCCAGCATAAACTAGGAGAAGGTCGGAAGGACTGGGGATAGGGATCCTGCAGCACAACAAAACAAGGCTGTCCTTAAATGGGGTAGCCTAAAGATCTACTGACTCCCAAAACCAGCCTAAAGACTGTAAGTGATTTACTTTACTTACGTCTGTTTAATCCAACCAGTTAGAAGGAGGGACTGGGGAGAAGGTTCTTCCTTTGGCTTTATCCTCCGGTTCCTAGTGTACCCCCCAGCTGTGATCGTTTGACTCTGCTCCCCTAGCTAGACATCAGATTAATCAGTACAAGTAGGTTAATCAAAAATAATCTCAGACTAGGCCCTGAAGAGCAAATCAAACCTTAAGGCCAACATCTACTCAATTTTATTAAGGCCTGGGATTGTGGTGCTTATGGAATGTGATGGGCCCTTACAATGGGTTGTGCCCTTAATGATTGATTGAGATTTGTGTAAGTGCTTGCACAACCAGGGTTTTCAAGCAAGATTATTGATAATGTGTGAATTTTAGTGTTCAAATCTTGCTTAAGTAGCTTTTAGGGTTTTAAATTAGGTGAATTGCAATCAAGTTTCTAGGCAAACCAAGTTGTAAAACATGGGTGAAGATTGTTTTCCTTTAAACTCAGAAAGAAAGTGGAGTGCCTGGAATATACCTAGATTGAAAACCCTAAGGAGGAGCTACTTGATGAGTTGATTTTAAAATAAAGTGGTGCGGCCCAAACAACTCAAACAATTGGCCACAAATGCACCACTAAGTTAGGCACTCAAATAAATGGTTAACCTAGAATGATTTCTACTCTGTTATGTGTTGCTTTGTGTGTACCGGTTCCACAGATTAGAATCCGGTTGAGTAGAAAACAAATCAAGTTGATCAAGTGCCTTGAATGTGGGTGTGTGTTGTGTGTTTGTTGGAAATTACCCCACAAGATTATCTTTTTGTTATTTTTTATGAATGAGGGTGGAATGAATGTGAGTGAAAATCCAAACAACCAAACTATTCCTAGGATTTATGCAAACACCTAGGTTAATTGGAATTTGGATTTAATGTGGCGAATGAAATCTATGGAGGGGGAAAGAATGGGGGAGCACTTACAGTTGTCTTCAACTGCACTTTACTCCAGTCTATCACTTATTGATTCCTTGATGGAGGTCTCTGCAAAACAATAGACACAAGAGAAATCTAGTTAGAAAACAAATAAAGTGCAAGAAATGCGAAGGAAAGATCGAAAATCGTTGCCTCCTCGGCAACTGTAATTGGCACCAACCATAGGTGCCTCTTCATGGCCATAACCACCCCATCTCACCCCCTTGGTTGGCGCCAACTAACCACAGCCCTAGGATCAACGTCATGATGTAAACATGTTTATATTACATAAAATGTCTATTTATGCATGTTCTTAAGCATAGAATTGCATTACATACTATAAATATTGCATAGCATGCATCATCTTGCATTTTGATTAGTTGGAATAAAATGGAGGTTAATTGTCTCCTTTTATGTTCAAGGACAGGGTGACTTTATTAGGGCCTCGGATCGAAGATCCAACCGTACGGATTTGATCAAGGCGATGATTGGAGTTCAACGACTCCAAGATCGCCCTAATCGGATATCCGTAGCAACAGATAGAGACTAAGGAACCCTAGAAGATCAAGGGCCAAGATGGTTTGAATCTGCACTTCAGACGACAAATCCAACCACACGGATGGATTCGGATCGACGATCGTAGCCTAACGGCGCAAAAATTGACTCAATCCGATACCCGTGGCACCATCTACATCATCCAGAAGATGGATGGCTAGGATGGCACCACATGGCGCCATCTCGGCTGCCCAACTAGTCGCCCTCAACCTCTGAAGCTTCTAGCGCCCACGCCTCTTCACCGTTTGATCAAGATCTAACGGCTGAGAGTGGATCCGAATCGGCGCTCTCAATCTCTGAAGGCAACTTGAAGATGCAGCCTTAACCGTTGGATCTCAATCGAACAGTCTAGATCGCACTCTACGAAGACGCTCCACCTTCCCATCCACAAGTGCAGTGCAGTGGATAAAGCGCTCGCTCGCAATTGGGCACGGGTTCGAGCCGTGATGAGCAGGAGATGAGGAGTGGGTGAGCGGGCGCGCTTGACTGCCCGATGAGGATCAGACGGCTACACGCGCTCAATCAAGCCCACGCGCCATCTCACGCCTGTGCATGACGTGGGATCGCACGCGCTAGGCGCACGTTGAGGCGCTACAGTTATCAATCTTAAGTTGTCCGATCTTACGATCGGACAATCGAAGATTGATGAACATAGGCGGCGCGAGAGATGAGCAGGCGGCAAGCACGATGCACGTCGCCCACGACCTAGGCTTTAATGATGCTTAATTCCAACACTAAAAGCCCCTCATTTAATATTTTGAAATTGTAATGTCCATAATGCGCTCACTCCTTGCAATTATAAGAGGAGACCCCTCCATACGAAATTCTCATCCCTTCCTTCTCTTCTCTCCCTCTCCAAAGCTCAGTTGAAGCTTGTCCCACATCCGGGATGCTCCTTGAGAGATAAAGTCAAATTTTCGCCCTCATTTCGAAAGCGAATCCTGCAACGACGATGACATGCTGCCCCGTTCTCGTTCTTCCTACCTCGCCCTCCATCTTCCCACTCCATCCTTTATCTTCCAGGCGTCGTCCCGTCCGACTCGTCCTCCAAGCGATCGTCGAGGAGGATAACTTCTCTCTCCCCTTCCTCTTTCCAGCTTTCTAGAGTAGAATTTTCCTGCTTTCTAGTGTAATAGTTTTCCTGCTTTCTAGTGTAATTTTTCACTGGTTTAATTGTATAAACATTTTGAAATATTAGGTGAATGTTTTCTCTCTCTCTTATTCTGATTGTTTATAGTGCTTCATTGTAATTACTCCACTTTTCACCAAAAACACGAAAAAAATATAATTGCGAATCTAGATCGATGTAGCCTCCCTGAGTTCGACCTAGGATTTCTATTCCAGTATAAATTTTTTTTGTTGAACATGAGTTCTTCGCTTTCAAACTACAAAGACAGGTTTCCAAAACCAAATATGATAGCGTAGTAACCCGTCATCTCAACATTTTGGCACCGTTGCTGGGGAGGCAACGATTTCTGATTTTCTTTTCGCATTTCACGCACGTTATTGTCTTCTAACTTGCTTTCTCTTGTGTCTATTATTTTGCAGAGACCTCCATCACGGAATCGTCAAGCAGTAGACCGGAGTAAAGTGTAGTTGAAGACAACTGTAAGTGCTCCTCATTCTTCCCCCTCCATAGATTTCATTTGTCACATTAATTTAAATTCCAATTAACCTAGGTGTTTGCATAAATCCTAGGATTAGTTTGGTTGTTTCGATTTTCACTCACACTCATTCCACCCTCGTTTATAAAAAAAAAAAAAAGATAATTTTGTGGGGTAATTTTCAACAGACACACAACATACACCCACATTCAAGGCACTTAAACTACTTGATATGCTTCTACTCAACCGGGTTCTGATCTGTGGAACCGGTACACACAAAGTAACACATAAAAGAGTAGAAATCATTCTCGGTTAACCATCTCTATGTGTCTAACTTAGTGGTGCAATTGTGGCCAGTTGTTTGAGTTGTTTGGGCTGCACCACTCAATCTAAAATCTACTCATCAAGTAGCTTCTCCTTAGGGTTTTCAATCTAGGTTCATACCAGGCACTCCACTTTATTTTTGGTTTTAAAGGAAAGCAATCTTCACCCGTGTTTGAAAACCTGGTTTGCCTCAAACATTGATTGAAATCAACCTAATTTTAAACCCTAAAAGCTACTTAAGCAAGATTAAAACATTAAAATCTACACATCACAAATAATATTGCTTGAAAACCCTGGTTGTGCACGCACTTATACAATTCTCAATCAATCATTAAGGGCACAACCCATTTTAAGGGCCCATCACATTCCATAAGCACTTCAATCCCAGGCCTTAATAAAATCGAGTAGACGTTGGACTTAAGGACTGATTCGCTCTTCGGGGCCTAGTCTGAGATTATTTTTGATTAACCTACTTGTACTGATTAATCTGATGTCTAGCTAGGGGAGTAGCGCAAACGACCGCGGCTAGGGGTACACTAAGAACTGGAGGCGCAAGCTGAAGGAAGAACCTTCTCCCCAGTCCCTCCTTCTAACTGGTTGAATTGAGCAGAAACAAGTATAGTAAATCATTTACAATCTTAAGGCAGGTTCTGGGAGTCTGTAGATCCTTAGGCTACCCCACTTTAGGACAGGCTTGTCTTGTTGTGCTGCAGGGTCCTTATCCCCAGTCCTTCCAACCTTTTCCTAGTTTATGCTGGGAAGACGGTCATTGAACCCCCGATTGGAAGGACCACTTGAGTATTCTAGGAGGCACAAATTAGATTTTGGTCAAATTGATCCCATGGCCAATCAACAGCCTCCTCTGCCTCGGGATCCATAGGAGGAATTCCAAAGGCAGCTAGAACAAATGCAGAGAATGCAGGAATGGTTCCAGAGAATGTAGGGCGGTTAGCCCTTGAAGGATTTTTATGATCATTCAAATTACGGGAAACTTCCCGGTGCTCAGATTCCTGCCAGAGACGTATAAATCAAGCCCCAGGTGTTAAGCCTGATCAAACATTACCATGGGCTTGGCTCCGAAGACCCGTTTCAGCACTTGGAGGACTTGACCACTTTGGTCAGACCACCAAGGCACGAAACATGAACGAGGAGCAAATGATCATGAGGCTCTTCCCCCACTCTCTTAGGGATAAAGTCGCTCATTGGTACAGGACAATTGGAAGATCAATTGCAACTTGGAATGAGTTGAAATCAGCCTTTCTGAAGAAATTCTTCCCTATCGAACGTACTAATGCCTTGAGACGGGCAATCACTACCTTTACCTAGCGGCCGGGGGAGCAGTTTCGTGTGGCCTAGGAGCGATTCCAAGACCTATTGTGGAGGTGTCCACACCACGAGGTGCCGAAATGGCAACTCATGCAGATCTTCTACCACGGGTTGACTGAGCAACTCAAAAATCACGTGGATGCTTCCTGCGGAGGCAATTTCTTAAACAAAGACGTAGATAGTGCACACGATTTTTTTGAGGAAATGAGCGAGAATTCAATCAATCATGCCTCCATGGATACTTTTAACCGGTCCCAACAGCCCATATCAAATGTTAATGAAGTCCATGACTCTCATTCATTTGATATGGAATTATTTGTAACAAACTTGACAAGGTGGACTTGGTTGCTAAGAGAATGGAAGAGTGGATGGCTGGAAATTCTATGAACTCTCGATCCACTCAATCCCAAAATTCAGGATTCCATTCTTCGCGAGCTCCTTCTGGACGAGAGTTCGTGAGTCAACTCGATACGGCTCAACCTATGAGTCAGCATTATTCAGAACCCCACGGGTTCCAAACTGGGGCCTTTGATCCCAGTTTTTATGATCCTTCCCTTTCTCTCTCCATCCTCACCCTATGAGGATGTCTGTGCTGTATAGGAGAACATTAGATCTAACCCCTACTCTAATTCTTATAATCTGGGTTGGAGAAACCACCCTAACTTCTCCTGAAAAAACCTGGGGCAACAAACCCAATTCCGACCCAGCAACTATGCTCCACAACGACCAATGGGTCAGGGTCATGTGTATACTCAGTTGCCCCCAAATCAGGTAAATCAACCAGCTTGAAATGCCCATCAACTCGTAGGGTAGGTTGATTTGAACCGACAAATGGTAGAGATGCAAGGATCCATGCTCCAGCTCATGCAGCAAATGAAAACCTCACTGGACAACTTGCAGATCGGGCTCATTGCTAGCTCTCGTCAACCCAGATCTCTACCATCCCAACTCGTACCCAACCTGCAAAATATTCTGAATCCAGGCAACCAAGCCCATGGGTATGGAAATCAGAGGGACCCACACGCACATGCTCAGGTGATTGAGTAGGGTCCTTCCTCTTCTTCTTCTCCTGCACATCAACAATTCTTGGCTAATCAAGCCCCTCCAATCTTTCCTAACCCTCCCTAAGACCCAAACTCTTATGCATCTGCAAATTCTGTTACCTTAAGGAGTGGTAAACAGACTCAGGATCCACAACCACACTATTCTGGCCTACTGAATCCTGAAGAACCTGAGGAGAAAGAGGAGAATTCTGGGAAGAAATCAAGGCTCAGGAACCTGATTCCAAAGATCTGACTCATGTTCCTTTTCCTGAAGCCTTGATCAAATCAAAGAAGTCTGTTGATAGCAATGAGGAGCTTCTGAATATCTTTAAGAATGTTGAGATCAATATCCTACTCCTCGATGCTATCAAGCATATACCGGCTTACGCGAGATTTTTAAAGGATTTATGTACACAAAAGCATAAGTGATAAACGCCAGTTTATCATCATTCTTATGCACTAAAACAAACCTAGCTCTAAGGATTTTACTCCGCAAACGGGTTTTTGGGTTGCATTTAGGCATGCATTCCATTTTTTATTCTCTTTTTGATATGTTTTTGTGAGTGTTAGGGATGAACAGATATACAAATCCCTAAAACCCTAGCACTCAAGAAGGCAAATGGTGAAGGAGAAGTTTAGACTAGCTGGAACTCAGCCTGATCCAGCTCACCACAGCTGGAACCTAGCTCACTTGAACTAGGGTTAGCTCATCCCAGCTCCATTCAGCTAATCTTAGCTGAATGGTAGCTTAAGAGAGTTCATCTTAGCTCACCCTAGCTCAAGTCAGCTCATATCCAACTCAACCTAGTTGAGTCTAGCTCATTTTAGCTCCCACTAGAACACAGGGAGCTCTAGCTAGCTCAGCTGAGTTGACTGGAGTTCACCCCAGCTCAGATCTAGCTACATCCAGCTCCACTCAACTCCAGCCAGCTGAAGAAAACTTCATTCCAACTCAGGAAGCCCAAGTCCAGCTCCCGGGACTCAGCTTAGCTCAAATCAGTTGAGCTAAGCTACCTTAGCTGCCTCAACCAGCTTGATCCTCCCCGGGAGGACCAGACCCAGCTCACGTCAGCTCATTATGGTAGAAGCTAGCTCACTTTAGCTTGGCTTAGCAGCTAGCAAAGAACTAGCAAGCTAAGCCAGCTAGAGTAGCTCCACGACAGCCTCTTCAGCAGCTGCCAGCTCCAGACTTCTCTTCAGCTCCTCTCTTCAAACCATAGCTCAAATACCTCCTCCTCTACTCCATAGCTAGCTAAGCTAGCTTAGCTTAGCTTAGCTAGCACCCAACTCCTTGGCCATCCACTACCTTCAACTCAACCCTAGCTAGCTCCACCAACTTAAGCCCTATTCATTTTGGCGTCACCTCTTCACTACCTTTCATCCCTCAACTAACCACCAAAAGACACCAAAATTTGGCGCCAAAACTAACCCTAACCACCTCCCTTTTGGCGCCAACTTTCAACCCCTTCATCCACCCTACACGTACCCACATAACCCATCCTAACCATCCACCTACCCCTCCTTCTAGAACCCTACTTGGCACCACCTAAGCCCCCCTTCTAGAAGCCATTTTGGTGCCAACTTCAAGGGGTGCCACCACCCATGACCACCCCCTAGGTGTCCCTTGGGTTGGCGCCAATTGCCCTTAGCCATAGGATCCCCAACCACCTCCATCTTCCCATCTTAGCCCTCCATTTCAAGAGTCACCTTAGCCCCCTTCCTACTCTATATAAACCCACCACCTACCACCATTTTAGGGCATCCTCCATTAGTGTATTTTTCTACCTATACCCACCTACACCTACGGCCATGAAGAAGGAGTAGAGAAGAAGATTAAAGGGTCACATCACTAGCCCCTTTGGTGCCTTCTTCTCCCCACTCTCTTCAACTTGGGCCACGCCAAGGAGGAGGACTTTTCTACTTCAAGGAGGATGGCCAGGCAAAGGAGAAGGACCTAGGGTGGACGTCCACCCTTGGAGAAAAGCTTAGGGCACACCCCCTTAGGGCTTGCTTTGGAGGGCATCACCTTGGCGGAGCATAGCAAGGAAGGAGTTGGAGGACTCTTTTCAAGCTCGGGAGCTACCAAGCTTGGAGCAAGAAGCCCTCTTCTTCACCATCTATCTAGAGGATTTGTGTTTTATTTTATTTATTACAATTTTCTAGTAGTAGAAGCATTCATCTACTAGGTTTTTCTGTAAAACACTTTCTCATTAATCTAGTTGCCTTCTTTTGCAATTTCTTTAGTTGCATTTTGATTACTGTGATTCTAGCACTCTTCACTCCCTCTCCCTAATTAATCTAGGCCTCCATGTGCCTAGAGTGAGCTTAGGAAGAGGAATTACTTGCCACTTAGGTGTTAGCTTAGTAATTGTAGTTGTTATTTACTTTTTTCGCCAAGAACTCATGTTTTCTCTCGTTATTTCAAAACCCTTAAAAAATGATATAATTGAAAAAGACCAAAAAGAAAGTTGAGATCTATTTTATAAGAAAGAGAATTAATTTTGCAAACATATTGCCCCCTTGGATAACCCTAGATATCCCACTATCTAGGTTTATAAATTTAAGAGTTGATCGATTTTGCGCATTACAACGACGTATTTTACAAACTGCATAAAATTTTGCATCAGTAAGTCAAGAGAATCTGTTCTGAGGAAGGTGGTACTCTCCGAGCAGGCTAGTTCTGTTATCCTGCACCACCTCCCTCAGAAAAAGAGAGATCCAGGTGCTTCGTTGATTTCTTGTGTCATCAGAGATTACACGTTTGATAGAACACTTCTAGATCTGGGTGTGTCCATCAACCTAATTCTGACTTCTCTTTACGAGAAGTTGGATTAGGTGAACTTCGGCCGACTTCAGTAACGCTACAGTTAGCGAACCGTTCGATCACAAATCTGCGAGGCGTTATTGAAGATATTATAGTTAAGGTCAAGGATTTCTATTTTCTTATAAATTTCCTTGTCTTTGACATGGATGTACCAGAAAATCTGAGGAACACACCCATCATTCTGGGGCATCTGCTCTTGGTTACCACTAAGGCCAACATTAACTGTGAAAGCGGTAGCATGGAAATCGCCTTTGGGGATCAACGAATGACATTGGATATTTTTAAGGCGATTAATAAATTTGAGGATTGTGGATTTATTGAGGAACTTGAAGAGGATAATGTAAACATTGAAACTTGTTTGATGGTTTATTTAATTGAAAGTTCCTCCTTTGTTGATGAATTAGACCTGCAACCCTCTATGGCAGACCAACCATCTTCTGAAGAGGTTATTGATTTTGTTCACTGACAACCTCTTCCTTTTGATGAGTCTTCAGCATCTTCCTTACCGTTAATCATCAACCCACCCCAGCTTGAACTGAAACCATTGCCTGAGAATTTGAAATGTCAATTTTTAGGACCTCAGAAGATGCTCCCTATGATTATCAGTGCTAAATTAACAAAGGAGCAAGAGAGTAAATTGATCAAGGTCCTGAAGGAAAACAAGGAGGCAATTGGTTCGACTATTCATGACTTTAGGGGGATCGAGCCATCTTACTGCAATCATAGAATATTCTTGGAAGATGGATCCTGCCCTTCTTACCAGATGCAGAAGAGATTAAATCTAAATATGCGAGAAGTGGTCAAAAAGGAAATCATTAAGTGGCTCGATGCAAGAATTATTTATCCAATCTCTGATAGTCCCTAGGTAAGTCCCGTGCAGATTGTTCCCAAGAAAGTTGGGATTACTGTTGTGACTAACGAGAGAGGAGAATCTGTCACAACTCGTTCAGCTTCCTCTTGGAGGGTTTGTATTGATTATAGGAAGCTGAACACGACCATGAAAAAGGATCATTTCCCCCTACCTTTCATTGATCAAATCTTAGAAAGACTAGCCGGGAAGAAGTACTTCTGTTTTCTTGATGGCTACTCGGGATACAACCAAGTTCCTATCCATCCCAAGGATCAGGAAAAAACTACTCTCACCTGTCCCTACGGAACCGTTGCTTTCCATAGGATGCCTTTCGATTTATACAATGCACCTGCGACTTTTCAAAGGTGTATGTTAGCCATCTTCTCTGACATCGTGGGAGAGTTTATGGAAGTCCTCATGGACAATTTCTCTATTTTTGGAGAATCGTTTGACTCTTATTTGGCTAATCTAGAAATGATTCCTAAGCGATGTATCAAAACACGATTGGTCCTTAGCTGGGAAAAGAATCATTTCATGACAGAAAAAGGCATTGCTTTGGTCATGTAATCTCTGAACGGAGAATTGAAGTGGATAAAGCTAAGGTTGATGCTATCGCTAAACTTCCTCCTCCCACATCTGTTAAACAAATTCGATCATTTTTTGGTCATGTGGGATTCTACAGAAGATTCATCAAGGATTTCTCGAAGGTTGCTCATCCCCTGAGCAATCTTCTCGCCAAAGAAACGCCATTTGTTTTCGACAAATCATGTCATAGGCATTTGATTTCCTGAAAATGATAGTCACTTGTGCTCCAATGTTGCAACCACCGATTTGGACAGGCCCTTTTGAGATCATGACCAACGCTTCTGATTATGCGGTTGGGGCTATTTTGGGTCAGAAAATAGACAGAAGCCCTCTGTCATTTACTACGCTAGTAAAACACTGGATGAAGCCCAGAGGAATTACACTGTAACTGAAAAGGAATTACTAGCCGTAGTTTTTACTTTGGAAAAATTCAGGGCTCATCTCTTAGGGTCTCATGTCATCATCTATGCTAACCACTCAACCTTCAGACATCTCTTGGCCAAAAAGAATGCCAAACCCCAGCTTATTCGTTGGATTCTTCTACTTCAAGAATTTGATCTTGAAATCAAGGATAAAATTGGGGTACAAAATGTGGTGGTGGATCATTTGTCGAGACTTTTAAGTGATTCTTCTTGTCTGGACATCCCGATTGCTGATTCTTTTCCGACCGAGGCTATCCTTGCAGTTTTAGGTGTCCAAACCTTGTGGTTTGCTGACATTGTTAACTATTTGGCCATTGGTCAAATCCCCCAGGATTGGACCAAGCAACAATAGGATAGACTTAAATCTGAGGCCAAATACTACTTCTGGGAGGACCCTGAACTTTACCGCATCAGCTCTGATCAGATTATTCGCCGATGTGTTCCAGAGAATGAATTCAATAGTATACTCGAGTTTTGCCATGCATTTGCATGTGGTGGACATTTCTCTGGGAAAAAGGCGGCTACAAAAGTTTTGCAATTTGGCTTCTATTGGTCATCTTTATTTAAGGATGGCGAGGATTTCTCAAGGTCATGTTCTCGATGTCAGGCACTCAGGAGCATAACTGAGATATGATGCCCCTAAACCCAATTCTTCTTATCGAAATCTTCGATGTTTGGGGCATCGATTTCATGGGACCCTTTCTCCCTTCATTTGGACATCAATACATTCTTGTCACTGTTGATTATGTGTCCAAATGGATTGAGGCGATTCCCACCCAAACCAATGGCCACAAGGTGGTCATCGATTTTGTCAAGAAAAATATCTTCAGCAGGTTCGAGATTCCGAGGGCCATCATCAGTGATGGTGGAACTCATTTTACCAATGCCTAATTCTGGAATTTGTTGGCCAAATACGGGGTTAATCACCGAATTTCCACACCTTACCATGACCAGATGAATGGACAGGCTGAGATCTCCAATTGGGAGATCAAGAATATTCTGTAGAAAACGGTTAGGCTTGATCACAAGGACTAGACTCAAAATCTTGAGGATGCTCTTTGGGCCTACTATACAGCGTATAAAATGCCCATCGGCATGTCTCCATTTTGTTTGGTGTATGGAAAGGCATGTCATCTACCCATAGAGATTGAACATAGGGCATTCTAGGCGATCAAGCAATGCAATTTAGATTTGCAGTTAGCTGGGAAGACCAGGAAACTCCAACTATCTGAGTTGGAAGAGCTTAGAAATGATGCATATGAGAATGCCAAGATCTACAAGGCTTGGACCAAAGATCTACATGATCAATTGATTTCCCGCAAGAGTTTTGAGCCGAATCAAAAGGTCTGGTTATTCGATTCTTGACTTAAGCTCTTTTCTAGCAAACTTAGATCTAAATGGAACGACCCATTCATTATTGATCAAATTTTTCCAAATGGAGCCATTCAGATCTCTGACCCAAAGACAGGTAACACTTTTAAAGTCAACGGTCAACGTCTGAAGCCTGTTATTGACCGTACTCTTCCATAACCTGTCTCAGGCACGGTTACACTAGCCATATTGTGACTTCTTTGGCTAGACTTCGCCTAGCTGTCGGCATTAAACTCAGCAATTGTACATATGACGCAAAGCTGATCCGAGCTTCATATTGAGGTGATATCTTTCATACTTTACCCTTTCTTTCATGTCTCTTTCTCAATGTGGACATTGCATCAGCTAGGCATGGGGGGGTGGATTCATTTTTGAATCATTTTGTCAGCTTTGTGAAATTCTTGTAAATTGTATTTTTCTTCATATATGTACATAAAAAAAATTTATGGAATTAAGGAAGAGAACTTGGGTTTAAGAAAATTTTCAATCTTAGGAAATATTACATTAGGATCTGAACACAAAGACCCTTCAGGTCATTAGACTTAATCAGCCCATGTATCCACTAAAATGTGGATTTGTTTTTTGAGTCCTCGCCATCTTAACTCTATTGTAATTTTATTAAATAAGTTTGGGTGATAAGTACACGACTTATCAATCCACCCTCTGATTTGAGGGAACTTTGAATCTTAAGTATCTACACACTTTCTTTTCACTGACTTGTTAATCGGTGACTTTAACGAAAATTGGGTAGCTAATGAACTTTCTAGGGTGATATGGCTAGCAAGTTATCATGGGTAACAGCCCATAGGTAGGTTGTCCAGAGCCCAGTCACTGGACCATTCTCTTCTTGCTTCCTTTAGGTAAATCTTAGACCAGGGAAGCCACCTACTTAAAAAAATAACAATAATAAGTAAAAAAAATAAAAGGAGAAAAGATAAAGAAAACAAAAGAAATAAGCCACACTTTCCCGCATGAGTATGGCTGGCAAGTTGGTGGTAATAGCACATCAACCAGTTGTCCAGAACCCATCTCAAGAAATGCACTAAAAATTCCCAAAACACTTAGAAAGAAGCGGAGAAGTAGAATAAACCAGGGAGATATACACTGGATTCACCCTTGTGTTGACCCCATAAAAAAATAAAACTAGGGAGAAAGCTACCGATCGTAAAGATACACCTTTAGGTAGAACTCTCTTTTTAAGGTCACCTAGAGGCGTAGAAACCTAAAGTCCGTTCTAATTGCCGATCAACGAGTCTATCACATTCACAATAAGATGCTTAGAAGTTAGGGTTTTTATCAAATCTTGGGTGACTTGAATAGCCGTAGAAAGTCGCTCTTTAACCCTAAACTCAAACATCCAAAAAAAAATTAGAAAAGAAGAAAAAGAGAAAAAGAATTTTTTCTTTGAAAAAGGCGAGGGCTTGAGGCGGTCTGCATTTTGGTAGATACCCGGGCACTGTTGTGTCTTTGAAAGTTCAGATCCTAAGTAAACATTTTCTTAATGATTGAAAATAACTTATGCCCAAATAATCCAACCTAATTCTTTTATAAATAGCATATAGTTTTTGCTAGGGACTAGCAAAAGATAGGCATGGGGGTGTGATGTAAACATGTTTATATTACATAAAATGTCTATTTATGCATGTTCTTAAGCATAGAATTGCATTACATACTATAAATATTGCATAGCATGCATCATCTTGCATTTAGATTAGTTGGAATAAAATGGAGGTTAATTGTCTCCTTTTATGTTTAGGGATAGGGTGACTTTTTATCAGGGTCTCGGATCGAAGATCCAACCGTACGGATCTTATTAGGGATATGATTGGAGTTCAACGACTCCAAGATCACCCTAATCGGATATCCGTAGCATCAGATAGAGACTGAGGAACCCTATAAGATCAAGAGCCAAGATGGTGTGAATCTGCACTTCAAACAACAAATCCAACTACATGGATGGATTCGGATTGACAATCACAGCCTAATGGCATGAAAATTGACTCAATCCGATACCCGTGACGCCATCTACATCATCTAGAAGATGGATGGCCAAGATGATGCCATGTGGCGCCATCTCGGCCGCCCTCAACCTCTGAAGCTTCTTGCACCCACGTCTCTCTGCCATTGGATCAAGATCTAACTACTGAGAGTGGATCCCAACCGGTGCTCTCAATCTCTGAAGGCCACTTGAAGACACAGCCTTGACCGTTGGATCTCAATCCAACTGTCCAGATCGCGCACTACGAAGATGCTCCACCCACCCATCCACGCACGCAACGCAGTGGATAAAGCACTCGCTCGCGATTGGGCGCGGGTTCGAGCCGCGAGGAGCAGGAGATGAGGCGCGGGTGAGTGGGTGAGCTTGACCCCCTGATAAGGATCAAACGGCTACACACGCTTAATCAAGTCCACCCGCCATCTCACGCCTGTGCGTGACGCCAGATCGCACGCGCTAGGTGCGCGTTGAGGCGTTGTGGTTATCAATCTTAAGCCGTCTGATCTTACGATCGGACGGCCGAAGATTGATGAACGTGAGCGGCATGGGAGATGAGCAAGCAGCAGGCGCGACGCACGTCGCCCACGACCTGGGCTTTAGTGACGCTTAATTCCGTCACTAAAGGCCCCTCATTTAATATTTTGAAATACTAATGTCCATAATGCCCTCACTCCTTGCAACTATAAAAGGAGACCCCCTCCATACGAAATTCTCATGCCTTCCTTCTCTTCTCACCCTCTCCAAAGCTCAAGAGAAGCTTGTCCCACACCCGGGATGCTCCTCAAGAGATAAAGTCAAATTTTTGCCCTCATTTCGGAAGTGGATCCAGCGATGGCGACGATGTGCTGCCTCATTCTCGTTCTTCCTACCTCGCCCTCCTTCCTGCCTGCTCCATCCTTCATCTTCCAGGCGTCATCTCATCCGGCTCGTCCTCCAAGCGATCATCGAGGAGGATAACTTCTCTCTCCCCTTCCTCTTTCCAGCTTTCTAGAGTAGAATTCTCCTACTTTCTAGTGTAATAGTTTTCCTGCTTTCTAGTGTAATTTCTTACTGGTTTAATTGTATAAACATTTTGAAATATTAAGTTAATGTTTTCTCTCTCTCTCTTATTCTAATTGTTTATAGTGCTTCATTGTAATTACTCCGCTTTTCAACAAAAACACGAAAAAAAATATAATTGCGAATCTAGATCGACGTAGCCTCCCTGAGTTCGACCTGGGATTTCTTTTACGGTATAAATTTTATTTGTTGAACACGAGTTCTTCGCTTTCAAACTATAACGACAGGTTTCCAAAACCAAATATGATAGCGTAGTAACCCGTCATCGCAACACCTAACTACCCATAACCACCACCTAAACATATCTTAGCCATCCACCTAACCCACGCCTACTACCCCCTTCTCCACCTCTATAAATACCCATCATATTCCACCAAAAAAATCATTCTCCAATTAGTACAACTCTACCATAAATCCACCTACACCCTATGGCCAAGAGAAGAAGGGAGGAAGAAGATTAAGGGAGCACATCACTCACCCCCTTGGTGCCTTCTTCCTTCCCACTCTTCTTGTGCCACGCCAAGAAGGAGGAGCAATTCTTCATCAAGGAGGATGGCTAGGTAAGGGAGAAGCACGTAGTGTTAATTAACGGATGACTACGCTATCGGAATTGGTTTTGAAAACCTGTCATTGTAGTTCGAGTAGCGAAGAAATCCATTCAACAAATAAAATTTATATCGAAAAATCTGTAAAGAAATTTCGAGTTGAATGTAGGGAGGTTACGTCGATCAAACTTCGCAATTATATTTTTGTGTTTGTTTAAAGGACGGAATAATCACAATGGAATGGAATCAATATAGACAATAAGAGAGAGAGAGAGAACATTCACTTGATATTGCAAAATATTTTTACAACTAAGAAAATACGATATGGTTACACTAGAAAGCGAGAACTTATTACAACTAGAAAGCAGGAAAATTCTACTCTAGAAAGCAGTAAAACGAATGGGAGAGAGAAGTTATCCTCCTCGTCGATCGCTTGGAGGACGAGCCGGATGGGACAATGCCTGGAAGATGAGGAACGGAGTGGGAAGGAGGATGGAGCAGGAGGAACAGGAACGAGGCAGCACATCATCGTCGTCGCGAGATCCACGTCTGAAATGGGGGCGAAAACTTGGTTTTAGCTCTTGAGGAGCATCCTGGGTGTGGGACAAGTTTCTCTTGAGCTTTGGAGAGGGAGAGAAGAGAAGGAAGGGATGATAAATCCGTATGGTAGGTGATGTAAACACATTTACACTACTTAAAATATCTATTTATGCATGTTCTTAAGCATAAGATTGCATTTCATGATATAAATATTACATAACATGCATCATCTCGCATTTCGAGTAGTTTGAATAAAATGGAGGTTAATTGTCTCCTTTTATGTGCTTGGACAGGGCAAACATTTTATCGGGGCCTCGGATCAAAGATCCAACCATATGGATGTGATCAGGGTGACGATTGGAGTTCAACGACTCCAAGATCGCCCTAATCAGGCATCCGTAGCATCAGATAGAGATCGGGGAACCCTAGAAGATCAAGGGCCAGGATGGTGTAAATCCGCACTTCAGATGACAAATCTGACCGCACGGATGAATTCGGATTGACGATCGCAGCCCAACGACACAAAAATCGATTCAATCCGACATCCGTGGCACCATCTACAACTTCCAGAAGTTGGACGGCCAAGATGGCGCCACTCAGCTGCCCAAACGACCGCTGGCATTTTGTGAAGGCCCCTGCCCGATCGCTCTCCGCCGTCAGATGGAGATCGAATGGTTGTGGCTGCCCGGCGCTTAAAACGTGCGCTCGACCATCCGCGCCCCGCAGCCCAGCGGTCGAACACGCTTACGCGAGCACGGGGCGCAGGTTCGAGCCACGGCTAGGGGATTGGAGGCGCGGGTAATTGAGGCGCGTGGAGCGTCGGATGGAGATCATGCGGTCGCGAGCGCCCGATAGCGTTGACGCGCAATTGGACGCCCCGCGTAACGCGCGATCGCACGCGCAGAAGGGCGGGTTGCAGCGGGCGCAGACGCGTTTTAAGCCGTCCGATCTTGCGACCGGACGGCTGAAAAGCACTGGACGTGTGCGAGCGTTGAGGAGCGGGCAGCCGAGGAGGCACGCGTGGGCGCGGCGGCAACGGCAAAGTCAGGGCTTTAGTGACGGATTTATCCGTCACTAAAGGCCCCTTATTTATTATTTTGAAGATGTAATGTCCATTTTGCCCCCACTCCTTACAACTATAAAAGGAGACCCCCTCCATACGAAATTATCATCCCTTCTTTCTCTTCTCTACCCCTCCAAAGCTCAAGAGAAGCTTGTCCCACACCCGGGATGCTTCTCGCGAGATAAAGTCCAATTTTCGTTCCCCTTCGGAAGTGGATCCCGCGACGACGACGGCGTGCTGCTTCGTTCCCGTTCTTCTGATTCGTCCTCCTTCATCCTGCTTCGTTCTCCTTCGTCCAGGCGTCGTCCCGTCCAGCTCGTCCTCCAAGCAACCGTCGAGGAGATTTCTCTCTCCCTATTCTTTTTACCACTTTCTAGTATAGATTTACTACTTTCTAGATTAATCTACTCGTCCTCCAAGAAATCGTCGAGGAGGACATTTCTCTCTCCATTCTTTTAATGCTTTCTAGAGTAAATTTATCGCTTTCTAGAGTAATTGTTTTATACTTTCTAGTTGTAATGAACAATCTCTTCAATACAAAAATTCCTTGTTTATTCTACATCTCATTTTGATTTCTCTGTGTAATATTCTCTCTCTCTCTTACTCTCTCTCTCTTCTATTTATTGTAAATAATTAGATGGTTCTAAATTGAATTATTCTGTAACAAATAAAAAGAAACGTGTAGTTTTTAAATCAAACGTCTGCCTCCCTGTGTTCGACCATCAGTTAGTTGGGATGGGCTTTAGTGACGGATTTATCTGTCACTAAAGACCCCTTATTTATTATTTTGAAGATGTAATGTCCATTTTACCCCCACTCCTTACAACTATAAAAGGAGACCCCCTCCATACGAAATCCTCATCCCTTCTTTCTCTTCTCTACCCCTCCAAAGCTCAAGAGAAGCTTGTCCCACACCCGGGATGCTTCTCGTGAGATAAAGTCCAATTTTCGTTCCCCTTCGGAAGTGGATCCCGCGACGACGACGGCGTGCTGCTTCGTTCCAGTTCTTCTGATTCGTCCTCCTTCGTCCCGCTTCGTTCTCCTTTGTCCAGGCGTCATCCCATCCGACTCGTCCTCCAAGCAACCGTCGAGGAGGATTTCTCTCTCCCTATTCTTTTTACCGCTTTCTAATATAGATTTACTGCTTTCTAGATTAATCTACTCGTCCTCCAAGCGACCGTCGAGGAGGACATTTCTCTCTCCATTCCTTTAATGCTTTCTAGAGTAAATTTATCGCTTTCTAGAGTAATTGTTTTATACTTTCTAGTTGTAATGAACAATCTCTTCAATACAAAAATTCCTTGTTTATTCTACATCTCATTTTGATTTCTCTGTGTAATATTCTCTTTCTCTCTTACTCTCTCTCTCTCTTCTATTTATTGTAAATAATTAGATGGTTCTAAATTGAATTATTCTGTAACAAATAAAAAGAAACGCGTAGTTTTTAAATCAAACGTCTGCCTCCTTGTGTTCGACCCGGAATTTTTATTTCGGTATAAATTTTATTTGTTGAACACGAATTCTTCGCTTTTGAACTACAACGACAGGTTTTCCAAAACCAAACATGTTAGCGTAGGTTCGTAAACGTTCAACATTTTGGCGCCGTTGCCGGGGAGGCAACGATCTTTGATTTCTCTTCGCGTTTTGTAACTTACAAATCATTTACCTCACTTTTCTCCTTTCTTATTGTAATTGCAGGTACTCTTTCGAGGCAGGCAAAAGCGGTAGATTGGAGTAAGGTGCTGTAGAAGGTTTTGTGAGTTACCTCCCACCCATTAGATTTCATTTCGTCACATAATAACTCAAACATCAATCAACCTAGGTGTTTTTAGAAACTCTAAGGTTAGATTGTTTGTTGTTTGACACCCATACTCACCCCAACCCCCACATTAAAAAGAAAAAAAAAAATCTCACAGAGGTACACAACCTCATCCGATTTTCAAACTCAACCGATAAACCAATCTTAGGAGCTAGTACACACATCCAAACACATAATTGAGTAGAAATCAGATTAGGTAATCATTTGTGTGCCTAATTAAGTGGTGCAACAGGCCAATTGTTTGAGTTGATTGGGCCGCACCACTTCAAATAAAATCAACTCATCAAGTAGCTGCCAATTAGGTTCAACTCTTAGGGATTTACCAGGCACTCCACATTCTTTTTAAATTTTAAAGGAAAACATCTTCACCTGTGCTTACAAAACCTGGTGTGCTAATGAAACTTGATTGAAAACACCTAAAGTTGAATCCTAAAAGCTACTAAGCAAGATTTGAACCTTAAAATTCACGACATCAAAAACAATCTTGCTTGAAAACCACTGGTTGTGCACTCACACACGAATCAATCAATCATTAAGGGTACAACCCATTTAAAGGGCCCATCACATTCCAAAGCACATTCAAACCTAGCCTAAATAAAATAGAGTAGATGTTGGCCTTAAGGTTGGACTCGCTCTTCAGAACCCAGAATGAGATTATTTTTGATTAGCCTGTTTCTACTATTCAATCTGATGTCTAGCTAGGGGAGTAGAGTCAAACGATCGCGGCTGGGGGGTACATTAGAAACTGGAGGCGCAAGCCGAAGGAAGAACCTTCTCCCCAGTCCCTCCTTCTAACTGGTTGGATTAAACAGACAGAAGTAGATCAAATCGTTCCTTTATCTCAAGATGGGTTTTGGGAGTCTGTAGGTCTTTAGGCTAACCCATTTAAGGACAGGTTTGATTGTTTGTATTGCAGGGCACCTTTCTTCCTCCCGTGTCTCATGAATCCTTCCATATATTTCACGCATTCCCGCTCTTTCCCTCCTGTTGTAAATTATCCTCAACATGACGATTATCCCAACTCATATTGTAATCGACCATCAGTTAGTTGGGATAATTCGGATTGGGGATACAATTCCGGACCCCCGTGTTTAGGGTCTAACCCTGAACACTTTGATTCTGATTTTTATCCTTCTCAGAGCTACATCGATTATAGATCGTCCTCCTTTCATGAACAACCTAATACGATCTACAATCAAGAAGGATACACTGATCCTTACCCATCCTCTGATTTCACTGCCTTTAGGTCATCACCATCTTTTGAACAATCTGAAATGACCTATTATCAGGATGGGTATAACGAATCTCAATTCATTAATTCCTCTGCATTGATGTCAAACTCGCCCAATCCTGAACCAACTCATTTGGTTCAGGTTAACCAGGTTCAAGATAAGGTTCTGGCTAACTTGAGAAATATCATTCAATCTTTAGAAGTTCAGCCAACACCTTGCATTAAGAGATTGGAGCCCCTGATTCAGATGATTGATGATTTAAACAAGTCTTTGTTAGATTGGCTCCAGGACGTTAAGGATAAGAACCCGGGTGAGTTTCTACTTGGGAAATTAGCGAAATTGAGGATGAGATTCGTGGTTGCTTTGATTCAATCTTGGGATGATTCCCAGGATGAACCCTCTTCAGGAAAGCCAATGACAGAACCCGCTCAGGCACCTGTTGGGGGGGACACTTGTTACGAGGCTGACCAGATTGAATTAAAGCAACCAATTAAGGATTACCTGATTTCTTCACCTGAGATCCCTGAGCTGGGTTACGAGAAAACGTATGTCTCCTGGGAACACAAAGTGACAACTGATTTTGGGACATACATTGATACGGATCCTGATTTCTTTGATGGTGAAGATTCAAGTTGCGAAGTCTCACACGAGTTTTCAGATCACGATTTTTGTGAGACGATTGGGCCTGACGAATCTAATAGATCATTTGATAGCCCAATAACTGAGGAAACTGATCTTATTAGGGCACACGATACGGATCCAGAATCGCATTTTCTGGAGGAATCAATTCAATGCCCTGATTATCAGTTACACCCTGTTGAGCTTATTGATGATTCTAATTCTGAGATAATTAGACCCAAGTCAATTTTGATTCTGCCACATCATTTAGACTTGGAGATTCCAGACGGGGTGATGAATATACAAGAGGTCTTGGAATTTGATACACTTAATGAGGAGGATAGGAGCGGGGAAGTTCTGATTTGGGAAGTTAATTTTGGAGGAAATGGAAGATTGAGTCGAAGGGTTCCTTTTAAGCTGAAACCATCAAATCAGAACCCTTACGACATTTGTTTCGAGGATGTCAAACCCAAGCACACATTCAACGATTATCCTTTTGAGCTTCAATTCTCTGTAACCCGACTTTTTGGTCTTGGGTTGCATCCTCATAAATCGCAGGCCCGACCCCGCTTGCATTCTGATTTTAGGTTTTGGGTAATTTTTATCCAGAACCTAAGATATTCTCGATTATGGGGGATGGGTCTGCACCACAATCTGGTCCACATCTGTGGACCGCTGTTGATAGGTCAGAGGATTCTTCTGTTTATATTAATTCTGACCTACACTTGTGAATTCTTCATTTCTTTTCTTTGTATAGTGTGCCTAGCTGAAGGCACTAAACTCAGCACTTATACAGTTCTTTTTCATTTTCATCTTGGAGCAGACCTGATATTCACGCAATTCAGGCGCTTTCTTCGCTTTTCCACTCTATTTTATGTCTTTTTAATACAATGAGGACATTGCATTAGATAGGTATGGGGGGGTGAATATTTATCTCTGAATTCATTCGTCAGCTCCGTAGATTTGTTTTATTTTGATTAAAAAAAAATCAAAATTAGGAAAGAGAATTTGGGTTTAAGAAAATTTTCAATCTTAGGAAAAACTATATTAAGATCTGAACACAAAGACCCTTCAGGTCGTTGAACTTAATCAACCCGTGTATCCACTAAAATGTGGATTTGTTTTTCGAGTTCTCGCCAACTTGAATTTTATTTTAATTGGACTAAATAAGTTTGGGTGATAAGTACACGACTTATCAACCCGCCCTCTGATTTGAGGGAATTTCGAGTCTTAAGCATCTACACACTTTCTTTGCACTGACTCGTTGTTCGACGATTTTTACGGAAATTGGATAGCTAATGAACCTTCTAGGGTGATATGGCTGGCAAGTTATCGTGGGTAACAGCCCATAGGTAGGTTGTCCAGAGCCCAGTCACTAGACCTTTCTCTTTTTGCTGCCTTTAGGTAAATCTTAAACCAAGGAAGCCACCTACTTTAAAAAAAAAAAAAAATCAAAAAGGAGAAAAGAACAAAAAGAAATAAGCCACACTTCACCGCACGAGTATGGCTGGCAAGTTGTCGGTGGTAACAGCTCATCGACCGGTTGTCCAGAACCCAGCTTAGAAAATGCACTAAAAATTCCCAAAACACTTAGGAAGAAGCAGAGAAGTAGAATAAATCGGGGAGATATACACTGGATTCACCCTTGTGTTGACCCCGTTAAAAAATAAAAGTAGGGAGAAAGCTACCGGTTGTAAAGATACACCTTTAGGTAGAATTCTTTTTGAGGTCACCTAGAGGCGTAGAAATCCGAAGTCCGTTCTAATTGCCGGTCAACGAGTCTATCACAATCACAATAAGATGCTTAAAACTTAGGGTTCTCATCAAATCTTGGGCGAGTTGAATGGCCGTAGAAAGCCACTCTTAAACCCTAAAATTTGAAAATCCAAAAAAAATTAGAAAAGAGAAAAAGAAAAAGAAAATTTTCTTTGAATAAGGTGAGGGCTTGAGGCGGTCTGCATTTTGGTTGATACCCAGGCACTGTTCTGTCTTTGAAAGTTCAGTTCCTAAGTAGACAATTTCTTAATGATTGAAAATAACTCAGGTCCAAATAATCTAACCTAATTCTTTTATAAATAGCATATAGTTTTTGCTAGGGACTAGCAAAAGATAGGCATGGGGTATGATGTAAACACATTTACACTACTTAAAATGTCTATTTATGCATGTTCTTAAGCATAGGATTGCATTTAATGATATAAATATTGCATAACATGCATCATCTCGCATTTAGAGTAGTTTGAATAAAACGGAGGTTAATTGTCTCCTTTTATGTGCTTGGACAGGGAAAACATTTTATCGGGGCCTCGGATCAAAGATCCAACCATATGGATGTGATCAGGGCAATGATTGGAGTTCAATGACTCCAAGATCGCCCTAATCAGGCATCCGTAGCATCAGATAGAGACCGAGGAACCCTAGAAGATCAAGGGCCAGGATGGTGTAAATCTGCACTTCAGATGACAAATCCGACTATACGGATGAATTCGGATCGACGATCGCAGCCCAACGACACAAAAATCGAGTCAATCCGACATCCGTGGCACCATCTACAACTTCCAGAACTTGGACGGCCAAGATGGCGCCACGTGGCGCCATCTCAGCCGCCCAAACGGCCGCTGGCATTTTGTGAAGGCCCCCGCCCAATCGCTCTCCGCCGTCAGATGGAGATCCAACGACTGTGGCCGCCCGGCGCTTAAAATGTGCGCTCGACCATCCGCGCCCCGCAGCGCAGCGGTCGAGCGTGCTTACGCGAGCGCGGGGCGCGGGTTCGAGCCGCGGCGAGGGGATTGGAGGAGCGGGTAATTGAGGCGCGTGGAGCGTCGGATGGAGATCGTGCGGTCGCGGGCGCCCGATAGTGCCGACGCATGATTGGACGCCCCGTGTAACGCGCGATCGCACGCGCAGGCGGGCGGGTTGCGGCGGGCGCGGACGCGTTTTAAGCCATCCGATCTCGCGATCGGACGGCTGAAAAGCACTGGACGTGTGCGAGCGTTCAGGAGCGGGCAGCCGAGGAGGCGCGCATGGGCGCGGCGGCGACGGCCACATCGGGGCTTTAGTAACGGATTTATCTGTCACTAAAGACCCCTTATTTATTATTTTGAAGATGTAATGTCCATTTTGCCCCCACTCCTTGCAACTATAAAAGAAGACCCCCTCCATATGAAATTCTCATCCCTTCTTTCTCCTCTCTACCCCTCCAAAGCTCAAGAGAAGCTTGTCCCACACCCGGGATGCTTCTCGCGAGATAAAGTCCAATTTTCGTTCCCCTTCGGAAGTGGATCCCGCGACCACGACGGCGTGCTGCTTCGTTCCCGTTCTTTTGATTCGTCCTCCTTCGTCCCGCTTCGTTCTCCTTCGTCCAGGCGTCGTCCCGTCCGGCTCGTCCTCCAGGCAACCGTTGAGGAGGATTTCTCTCTCCCTATTCTTTTTACCGCTTTCTAATATAGATTTACTGCTTTCTAGATTAATCTACTCATCCTCCAAGCGACCGTCGAGGAGGATATTTCTCTCTCCATTCTTTTAATGCTTTCTAGAGTAAATTTATCGCTTTCTAGAGTAATTATTTTATGCTTTCTAGTTGTAATGAACAATCTCTTCAATACAAAAATTCCTTGTTTATTCTACATCTCATTTTGATTTCTCTGTGTAATATTCTCTTTCTCTATTACTCTCTCTCTCTCTTCTATTTATTGTAAATAATTAGATGGTTCTAAATTAAATTATTCTGTAACAAATAAAGAGAAACGCGTAGTTTTTAAATCAAACGTCTCCCTCCCTATGTTCGACCCGGAATTTTAATTTCGGTATAAATTTTATTTGTTGAACACGAATTCTTCGCTTTTGAACTACAACGACAGGTTTTCCAAAACCAAACACGTTAGCGTAGGTTCGTAAACATTCAACAGTGGGGGTCTCCTTTTATAGTTGCAAGGAGTAGGGGCATTTTGGACATTACAACATGAAAAACATTAATTCAGGACCTTTAGTGATGGATTTATCCATCAATAAAGGCCTGAATGTGGTCGACGTGCGCGCCGCTCACATGCCCCCTCGCCTCCACTCTCTTCAACACCCGTGCACATTCGCACACGCTCAGCCGTCTGATCAAGAGATCGGACAGCTTAAACTGCCTACGCCAGCACTGCGCACCTGCGTGCGATCGCGCATTTGCGCCGCGTGTCTGATCGCCCGTGGGCACTATTGGTCAATCTGTGCTGCTGGATGCGCATCGTGCGGCTCCAATCACATGCCCACTGGCAAGGAGAAGCGTTGCTTTGCGTCTCGAACCCGCGCCATCCACCTTTGCGGTGCCTTAACCGCTGCGCTATGCGTGCGGTTGAGGCACGTTGAGGAATTTGCGCACAGCCAATCTTGGCCATTGGATCTTCATCCAACAGTCGAGATCAAGCGTTGCTTGTGCCTTCAGATGAGGAGAGCGCTGGATGAGCGGTGGTGTGGTGCGTTCTCGGCCATTGGATGGGCATCAACAGCTGAGATTTGTCGAGCAGGTGAAGAAGAAGAGCTGCGGCCGATGCTGGGCGGCTATGATGGCGCCACGTGATGCCATCTAGGTCGTCCATCTTCTGAGTGTTGTAGATGGTGACATGGGTGTCAGATTTGATCGATTTTCGTGTCGTTAGGCAATGATTGTCGATCCAAACCCATCCGTGCGATTAGATTTGTCATCTGAGGTACGGATTAGCACCATCTTAGCCCTTTCTCTTTAGGGTTCCTCGATGTCTATCTGGTGCTACGGATGTCCAATTAGGGCAATCTTGGAGTCGCTGAACTCCAATCGTCGCCCTAATCATATCCGTATGGTTGGATCTTCGATCTGAGGCCCCAATTAAAAAGTCGCCCCATCCCTGACCATAAAAAAAGATAATTACTATACAATTTATACAAGTTGATCTAAATGCATGATTATGCATGTTATGCACTATATACAATGTATAATGCTAATGTGACACTAAGTACGGGCATTAATAGACATTTTAGGTTAATTAGATGTATGCACATCACACCCCCATGCCTATCTTTTGCTAGTCCCTAGCGAAAACTACATGCTATTTATAAAAGAATTAGGTTGGATTACTCAAGCAAAAATCATTTTCAGCATTAAGAAATTTTTACTTAGGATCTGAACTTTCAAAGACACAACAGTGCCCGGGTATTTGCCAAAATGCAGACCGCCTAAAGCCCTCGCCTTATTCAAAGAAAAATCTCTTTTTCTCTATTTCTTCTTTTCTAATTTTTTTGGATTTTTGAGTTTAGGGTTAAAGTGTGGCTTTCTACGGTCACTCAATCTACCCAAGATTTGATGAGAACCCTAAGTTCTAAGCATCTTTTTGTAAATGTAATAGACTCATTGATCGACAATTAGAATGGACTTCGGGTTTCTACGCCTTTAATGACCTTAAAAAGAGAGTTCTACCTAAAGGTGTATCTTTACAATCGGTAGCTTTCTCCCTACTTTTATTTTTATGGGGTCAACACAAGGGTGAATCCAGTGTATATCTCCCCGATTTATTCTACTTCTCCGCTTCTTCCTAAGTGTTTTTGAAATTTTCAGTGCATTTCATGAGTTGGGTTCTGGACAACCGGTCGATGAGCTGTTACCACTGACAACTTGCCAGCCATACTCGTGTGGCGAAGTGTGGTTTATTTCTTTTGTTTTCTTTCTCTTTTCTCCTTTTCTTTTTCTTTTTTTAAGTAGGTGGCTTCCCTGGTCTAAGATTTACCTAAAGGTAGTAAAAAGAGAATGGTCCAGTGACTGGGCTCTGGACAACCTACCTATGGGCTGTTACCCACGATAACTTGCCAGCCATATTACCCTAGAAGGTTCATTAGCTACCTAATTTCCGTTAAAAACGTCGAACAATGAGTTAGTGACAAGATAGTGTGTAGATGCTTAGACTTAAAGTTCCCTCAAATCAAAGGGCTGGTTGATAAGTCGTGTACTTATCACCCAAACTTATTTAATTAAATTAAAATAGAATTCAGGATGGCGAGGACTTGAAAAATAAATTCACATTTTAGTGGATACCCGGGCTAATTAAGCCCAAAGACCTAAAGGGTCTTACTGTTTAGATCCTATTGTAATATTTCCTAAGATTAAAAGTTCCTAATGTCCAAGTATTCCTTCCTAATTCAATTTTTTTTTTATGTATATATAAGAAGAGAAATGGAATTTACAAGAATTTCAAGAGTTGACAAAATGATTCAGAATTGAATCCACCCCCCCATGCCTAGCTGATGCAATGTCCTCATTGAGAATAAAAGATATGAAAGGAAGGGTAGAGTGTGGAAGATATCACCTGAATGTGAAGCTCGTGTCAGCTCTGAGTTAAATTGTACAACTACTGAGTTTAATGCCGTCAGCTAGGCGAAGTCCTGCCAAAGAACTCACAACATGGCTAGAGCAACCATGTCTGAGATGGGTTCTGGAATAGTACGGTCAATAACGGGCTTCAGATGATGACCATTGACTTTGAATGAATTCCCGTCTTCAGGTTAGAGATCTGAATAGCTCTGTTTGGAAATATCTGGTCAATAATGAACGGGTCATTCTAGTTCAGCTCAAAGCTCTTGTGGGAAATCAATTGGTCATGTAGAGTTTTGGTCCGAGCCTTGTAGATCTTGGCATTCTGAAATGCATCATTTCTAAGCTCCTCCAACTCATATAGTTGGAGTTTCCTGGTCTTCCCAACTAAACTCAGATCTAGATTGCACTACTTGATTGCCCAGAATGGCCTATGTTCAATTACTATGAGTAAATGGCATGCTTTTCCATATACCAGTCGAAACAGAGACATGTCGATGGGCGTTTTATACGTTGTATGGTAAGCCTAAAGAGCATCCTCAAGCTTTTGAGTCTAGTCTTTGCGATCAGGCCTAACCGTTTTCTGCAGAATATTCTTGATCTCCAGATTGGAGATCTCGACCTATCCATTCATCTGGGGATGGTAAGGTGTGGAGATTCGGTGATTAACCTTGTATTTCGCCAGCAAATTATGGAACTGGGCATTAATGAAATAAGTGCCACCATCGCTGATGATGGCCCTCGGAATCCCAAACCTGCTGAAGATGTTCTTCTTGACAAAATCGATGACCACCTTGTGATCATTGGTTCAGGTGGGAATCACCTCGATCCATTTGGACACGTAATCAATAGTGACGAGAATGTATTAATGTACAAATGAAGGAAGGAAGGATCCCATGAAATCGATGCCCCAAACGTCAAAGATTTTGACAGGAAGAATCAGGTTTAGGGGCATCATATCTCTCGTAGTTATGCTCTCAAGTGCCTAGCATCAGGAACATGACCTCGAGAATTCCTGGGCATCCTTGAATAAAGACGGCCAATAGAATCTAGATTGCAAAATTTTTTTAGCAGTCTTTTTTCTGGAGAAGTGTCCACCACACGCAAATCCATGGCGGAACTCGAGTATACTGTTGAATTCATTCTTCGGAATGCATCGGCAAATAATTTGATCAAAGTCGATGTGGTACAGTTTAGGGTCCTCCCAAAAGTAATATTTGGCCTCAGATTTGAGTCTATCCTATTGTTGCTTGGTCCAATCCTGGGGGATTTGACCAATAGCCAAATAATTAATGATGTCGACAAACCACGGGGTTTGGACACCTGAAACTGTAAGGATGGTTTCATCCAGAAAAGTATTAGCAATCGGAATGTCTGGACGAGAAGAATCACTCAGAAGCCTAGACAGATGATCCGCCACCACATTCTGTATCTCGGATTTATCCTTGATTTCAAGATCAAATTCTTGAAGCAGAAGAATCCAACGAATAAGTCAGGGTTTGGCATCCTTTTTGGCCAAGAGATGTCTTAAGGCTGAGTGGTCGGTATATATGATGACGTGAGACCCTAAGATATAAGCCCTGAATTTCTCCAAAGCAAATACTACGGCTAGTAATTCCTTCTCAGTAACAGTGTAATTCCTCTAAACCTCATCCAGAGTTTTACTAGCGTAGTAGATAACAGAGGGCTTCCTATCAACTTTCTGACCCAAAATAGCCTCGATTGCGTAATCAGAAGCGTCGGTCATGATCTCAAAAGGGGCTGTCCAAACCGGTGGTTGCAACACCAGAGCACAAGTGACTACCGTTTTAAGAAAATCAAATGCCTTACGGCATGATTCGTCGAAATCAAACGACGTTTCTTTGGCGAGAAGATTGCTCAGAGGATGAGAAACCTTCGAAAAGTCTTTGATGAATCTCCTGTAGAATCCCACATGAACAAGAAATGATCGGATTTGTTTCACAGATGTGGGAGGAGGAAGTTTAGTGATAGCATCAACCTTAGCTTCATCCACTTCGATTCCCTGTTCAAAGATTACATGACCTAAGACGAGGCCTTCTTGTGTCATGAAATGACTCTTTTCCTAGCTAAGGACCAGTCTTGTTTTGATGCATCATTTAAGAATCATTTTAAGATTAGCTAGACAAGAGTCAAATGATTCTCCAAAAATAGAGAAATCGTCCATGAAGACTTCCATAAACTCTCCCACCATGTCAGAGAATATGGCCAGCATACACCTTTGAAAAGTCGTAGGTGCATTGCATAAGATGAATGGCATCCTACGGAAAGCAAAGGTTCCATAAGGATAGGTGAAAGTCATTTTTTCCTGATCCTCGGGATGGATAGGAACTTAGTTGTATCTCGAGTAACCATCAAGGAAATAGAAGTACTTCTGCCCAACTAATCTTTCCAAGATTTGATCAATGAAGGGTAAAGGAAAATGATCCTTCTTTGTGGCTGTGTTCAGCTTCCTATAATTGATACAGACCCTCCAAGAGGAAGCTAAATGAGTTGTGACAGAGTCTGCCATAGAGGGTTGCGGGTCCAATTCATCATCAGAGGAGGAACTTTCAATTGTAGAAACCATCATACAAGTTTCAATATTCACATTATCGTCCTCAAGATCCTCAATAAATCCACAATCCTCGAATTTATTAATCACCTTAAAAATATCCAATTTCATTCTTTGATCCCCAAAGGCGATTTCCATGCTACCGCTTTCACAGTTAATGTTGGTCTTGGTAGTAGCCAGGAACGGAGGCCCCAGAATGATGGGCGTGTTCCTCAGATTTTCAAGTACGTACATGTCAAGGACAAGGAAATCTATAGGAAAATAGAAATCCTTAACCTTAACAATAACATCTTCAATAATGCCTCACGGATTTATGATCGAACGGTCTACTAACTGCAGTGTTACTGAAGTCGACCGAAGTTCACCTAATCCGAACTTCTCGTAAAGAAAAGTCGGAATTAGGTTGATGGATGCACCCAGATCCAGCAGTGCTCTATCAAAAGTGTAATCTCCATTGACACAAGAAATCAAAGGAGCACCTAAATCTCTCTTTTTTTTAGGGAGGTGGTGCAGGATAATAGACCTATCCTGCTCGAAGAGTACCACCTTTCTCGGAATAGATTCTCTTGACTTACGCTTCTGTGTGCATAAATCCTTTAAAAATTTCTCATAAGCTGGCATATGCTTTATAGCATTGAGTAGTGGGATATTGATCTCGACATTCTTGAAAATATTCAGAAGCTCCTCATTACTATCAACAGACTTCTTCCTTGATCTAATCAAGGCCTCAGGAAAAGGAACATGAGTCAGATCTTTGGAATCAGGTTCCTAAGCCTTGATTTCTTCTCTGGAGTTCTCCTTTCTCTCCTCAGGTTCTTCAAGATTCGGTAAATCAGAACAGTGTGGTTGTGGATCCTGAGTTTGTTTACCACTCCTCAAGGTAATAGAATTTGCGGATGCATACGAGTTTGGGTCATGGCGAGGGTTAGGAAAGATTGGAGGGGCTTCATTGGTCAAGAACCATTGACTTGCAGAAGAAGAAGAAGAGGAAGGACCCTGCTCAACCACCTGAGCATGTGTGTGTAGATCCCTCTGATTCCCGTACCCATCGGCTTGATTGCCCAGATTCAGGATATTTCATGGGTTGGGTATGGGTTGAGATGGTAGAGATCCGGGTTGACGAGAATTAGCTATGAGCCTGGTTTGCAAGTTGTCCAGCGAGGTTTTTATATGCTGCATGAGCTGGAGAATAGATCCTTGCATCTCTATCATTTGTTGGTTCAAATTAGCCTGCCTTACGGGTTGACGGGCATTCCAAGCTGGCTGATTGACCTGATTCGGGGGCAACTAAGTATAAACATGACCTTAACCCATTGGTCATTGTGGAGCATAGTTGTTGGGTCGAAATTGGGTCTGCTGCCCCAGGTTTTTCCAAGAGAAGTTAGGATGGTTTCTCCAACCTGGATTATAAGCATTGGAGTAGGGGTTGGATCTAACATTCTCCTGTACAACACAGACATCCTCATAGGGTGGGACGGAGAGAAAGAAAGGGAAGGATCAAAAAAATTGGGATCAAAGGCCCCAGTTTGGAACCCATGGGGTTCCGAATAATGCTAGCTCACAGGTTGAGCCGCATCAAGTTGATTCACGAACTTCCGTCCAAAATGAGCTCACGATGAATGGAATCCCAAATTCTGGGATTGAGTGGATCGAGAGTTGTTCATTGAGTTTCCAGCCATCCACTCCATTCTCTTACCAACCAAGTCCACCTTATCAAGTTTATTATAAATCAATTCCATATCGAATGAATGAGAGTCGTGGACTTCATTAACATTCGATCTGGGCTACTAGGACCGGTTGAAAGAATCCATGGAGGCATGATTGATTGAATTCTTGTTCATCTCCTAAAACAAATTTGTGCGCTATTTGCATCTTTGTTGAGGAAATTGCCTCCGCAAGAAGCGTCCACATGATTTCTGAGTTGCTCATCCCAAAAAATTGCCTTCGCAAGTCGTGGAGGCCATCCATCTTCTGAGTGTTGTAGATGGTACCACAGGTGTCGGATTGGATTGATTTTCATGCCGTTAGGCTACAATCGTCAATCCGAACCCATCCGTGTGGTTGGATTTGTCGTCTGAGGTGCGGATTAACACCATCTTGGCACTTGTTCTTTAGGGTTCCTCGATCTCTATCTGGTGCTACGGATGTCCGATTAGAGCAATCTTGGAGTTGTTGAACTCCAATCATTGCCCTAATTAGATCCATACGGTTGGATCTTCGATCCGAGGCCTCAATTAAAAAGTCACCCTGTCCCTAACTATAAAAGGAGACAATTACTATACAATTTATACAACTTAATCTAAATGCATGATTATGCATGTTATGCACTATTTACAATGTATAATGCTAATATGACACTAAGAACATGCATTAATAGACATTTTAGGTTAATCAGATGTATGCACATCATGTAGGGTGGGCATCCACCCTTAAGGAGAAGCTTAGGGCACGCCCCCTTAGGGCTTGCCTTGGAGGACATCATCCTGGCAGAGCTTTCAAAGATAAGGAGTTGGAAGATTTCTTTTCAAGCCTGGGAGCTACTAGGCTTGGAGCAAGAAGCTCCTCTTTTTCACCAATTTTTAAGAGGATTTGTGTTTTACTTTCTTGTAGTTTCAAGTTAAAATAGAAGCATTCCTCTACATGTGCTTTTTGTAAAACAGATTTCCATTAATTCAAGTTGCCCTCTTTTATCTTTTTGTTGCATAGTTTTGTAGAACTTTTTTGTCTAGTATTTTTTCACTCCCTCTACTTAATTACTCTAGGCCTCCACATGCCTAGAGTGAGCTTAAGGAGAGTCTCTAAGTGTCACTTTAGTAGTAGTGTAGTGGATTAGTGTAGACGATTTTCTTGCTATCAACAAACCCGCATTATTCCTGTTATTTCAAAACCTATAAAACTCATATATATAAAACACCAAAAAGAAAGTTGAGTTCGATTTCAAAGCAAGAGACGTAATTTTGCAGACATTTGGCCTCCTTGGATGACCCTAGATACTCCCCTATCTAGGTTATAAATTTTAAAAGCGTATGCAATTTCATGTGTTATGACTCTAAAAACCCTAACTACAAATCACGCGATTTACCGCATTAGGCACCCGGGCACTCTTGAGTATTCGTGGTTTAAGACCTTAGTCGAAATTTTCTTTTGTTAATAAACAACTAATGCCTTAAGCGATCGAGTCCTAATCTTATTTTTATACATAGCATTTAGTTTGATTTTGCTAGGAAGATAGGCATGGGGTATGATGTAGACACATCCATTTAGGCTAAAATGCCTATTTATGCATGTTCCTAAGCTTATATATGCATTCCATATTATAAATATTACATAGCATGCATCATTCACCATTTTGAGTAGTCTGCATAAATTATAGGTTAATTCGTGTCCTTTTGTGGTCAGGAGAGAAGGAGATCTATTTTGCGGCCTCAGATTGATGATCAAACTGTACGAATCTGATCAAGATGACAATCGGAGTCCTGTAGCACCTTATGCAGTCCGAGGAAGACCAACGACCAAGGGACTAGGTGATATAATTTGGAGCTTCAAATGACAAATCCAACTGTATGGATGGATCTAGATTGACGTTCGTAGCCCAACAGCATGAAAATCGACCCAATCTGATGTCCGTGGTGCCACCCATAAGCATCTAAAGTTGGATGGTCCAGATGGCTTCACGTGGCACCATCCAGATCATCCAAACCACTCTAAGGCCACTGACAAGCGTGGAAATCACGAGTTTTCTGAAAACAATGTCGTAGTGTAGTCGCGAAATCCCCTTTACAAAAACATTTATAACATTGAAACTCGATGGATTTTATTTCTTTGAAAACTTGAGTCCCGGTCGTTCATCTCTGGGAGGCGTGAAAACAAGTCGAGATTTGGATCGGCTTAGTCTAACAAAAATCTAATCTAACCTAATATTTTTATCTTTTTGTGTTTTTGATCTTTACTTTGAAACACGAAAGGAAAGCATGCATCAAAGTTGTAAGCCGTGAAGATAATAGCATGCATATAAAACCATTAGACAAGAGTATCATGCATCAAAAATTAAGTCACTATAAAATCAAGATACATGGAAATAAAGCTAAACTAAAGAAAGGGATCAACCAAGAGAGGCTAAGGAGAAGCCTTCTTGGTTTCCACTAAAGAGAGGAGGATGGGTGTGTGCACCCAAGTGGAGAGAGGAGGGTGTTGCACCCTTTCTCTACCAATGGTCGTCCTTGAGAAGACCTTGAGGGGGAGTCTTCTCTATGGCCGTCTAAGAGGAAAAGAAATGGGGGCATGGATCCTCTATGGTGGAAGAAGAGGGCACGCCCACAAGAAGAAAGGAGAAGGTGTTGCATCCTTATGCTCTTCTTCTTCTTGCCACCCTTGAAGAAGCTTGGAGGAGAGCTTCTTTCTAGCCATCCATGGAGGGAGCCTTGGAGGAGGAGGATGGCCTTGAGAGGGAGAGGAGGACGTGTGGTCACAAGTTGAGAGAGTGGAGAGAATGAATGGAGATGTGTCAATTTCGTGGCTCTCTCTTTGCCCATATGGAAGGCTCCATTTGGTTGCCACTTTTGGTGGCTCCAAAATTAGCTAATGCCACATTTTTAGGATCTAGGTTTGACACAAGTTTTAGGGTTTCCAAGAGAGTGTGCTTGGGTTTGGTAGGGGTAAAATAGGAAGGTGTGTGTGGGTGTGTGTTTTTCGTAGGGCTAGGTTGTGGGTTTTGGTAGGATTAGGTGCTAAATAGGTTGGGTCAATCTAGATTAAGTGGGTGTGGACCTAATTAGGCTTAGGAAAGTCTAATTAGATAGGAGTGATCCTAATTAGGTCTAGGTCAAACCTAACTGGATGTGTGCATGTGATTAGGCTAGGGTAACCCTAATAGGTATGAGTCAATTAGATCCTGGGTGGATCTAATTGGGCTCAGATGCACCCAATCAACTGTAGATGCACCCATTTAGGTATGGGATGGTTCAATTGGGTTAGGGATAGGATAAGTAGGGCTATGGATAGTGGACTAGGCTTAGGAGGTCTCTAATTAGGTTTCCTATGGTGTTTGGTGGGGTTCCTAGGTCAAAATAGGCAAGCTAGGGCTTCCAACACCAAAATCAGGAACCAGAGAGCAATATCAGACGTCCGGGATAGTGGTCGGACGTCTTATACTACAAAATTGGACATCTGGACATTAAATTGGATGTCCAATTCTATGTCAGTATGAGTTTTGGCTTCCTGGATTGTTATTCTGCAGAAATTAGAAGTCCAGCCAGATGTCTAGATGTCCTAAAAGGTGCTGGAGAGTGGGTTTTAGGTTTTCTAAAGTGGGTTTTGGTTCTTAAGTGTTTGGGAGAGGGATAGGGTGGATAAGAACATGGATAGTGCTATCCATGTTTGGGTTTTGAGGCTAAGGTGTCGTAATGGAGGTGGTTTTGGGTTTGGGAAGGTTGTCCTAGGGTTTCTACGGGTAGGGATAAGGCTATCCTCCTCACTCCTCTTATCTGGATCAGTCTTCTTCTTCCTTTATTGCTTTATTTCACTATCTCCATCCTGAATCACTTTATTACCTGCAAATAGTAATAAAAACCATTAAATAGTAGGATATCTCACCTTATTCTAAATAGACTGATGCAATGCATGATATGCAAGATATGAGTGCAATATCCACAAATTAAGCTAGGTTCAAACATTATTTAGGTTGATTAGGGCCCATGATTGCTATGCAATCATACTTTCATGCCTAAGATTTGCTAGTCCCTAGCAAATGCAAGACTAAACGCATGACTAAGTTATTTACAAATTTAATCCCTAAAGGACCGCTTATTCTTTTTATCAAAGAGCTTGACTAAAGATTTTTCTCCTTTTGTTTCATCCAAAAATCTACAAATCCAAATACGTGAAAGTGTAGCTATGTAGCTTTTGTACCGGATTCGAGTGAAAGACTTGATTTACCTCTAAAGCCTGTACTTTCCCCACAGTAAAATTCTAGCGGGATACGCTGACTTCTTCCCTCGGGGTATTCAAGATATTCTATGAATTTCACCCTGGCTTTAAGCTTAGGTTGGAAAAGGTGGCTCACTCTCGACTGGTACTACATAGAGATTAATACTATAGAATCTAGATTCCCAAATTATTACGTAACTTGACTCAGAGAAAGACGAGAAAAACTATGCTCTCTTTTGTTTCCTTTGTATTCATTCTCTCTTTTTCTTTTTCTTTTCTTTTCTTTCTTTTTCTTAGAGCTCGCAATCTCACCAGATTCACACATATCACCCGTATTTGGTGGTCTCACTTGGCATTAACACTTTAATTGAGTTCCCATAACCCTAACACTAAGTCAGAATTCATCGGCCAGTATTTAGGCGGTCAGAAACACAAAAAAGGTGGGTTAAGGCCTTATTTAGTGGATCGCAAATTTATTTGGTGGTATTTCCTCAATGCAACTGAAATAAACACTAAATATTCACACACTCTTTTTCTTTACTTTGTCTTCTTTTCTAATTTTTTTTCTTTTTCAATTTTTCTCATTCATTTATTTTCTTCCCTTTTTTTCTATGTATAATATATATTATTTTCAACATAACACAAGCTAGCATACATTCACGAACTTTATTGAGGAGGCATTATTATGGATTGGTGATACTCAAGAGACATTGGGTGGCTTATTTGGTGGAAGTGCTACTCATGGCACCAGGAGAGACGGATAGGACGGTGTATTTCTGACCTTGACGTCAATACCCTCCTTCAGCCGAGGGTTCCATAAAGAATGGTCGTAACCATTCACCTTAGCCCTAGTTTTATGAAAACTTACTCTCTGGATATTTGCCTTATTTGGTGGCTCTCAAAATTAACACAAAATGTATACGCAGGAACCAAGAGTGAAAACTATGCCTTATCTATGAGTATCATCACCTAATTATCTAAGATTCTGGATTCCTTGCATTAATTTTAGAGCACCAGTACACTCTACTCTCATTTCACACTATTTGGTGGATTTTTGGAAGAAATCTGCCTGACTCCCAAAACACTATCCAGGGGTTCTGGACAAGAAGCATTGCTTCTTCTCGACAAACTGAAGACATTCATCAGTCTTCATCGTGAATCCAGTGCAAAATCTACATATGAGTGAAAATTGTATTGGATTCCAAATTACAGGAATCAACTAGAGGATAAAATCCCTAATACATTCTTTTGATAAAAATCTTATTCATGAATGCAATATATATAAATGCTATTTGTAACCTTTCAAAGTTGCACTTTGAAAATTTTCCTAATTCGGGTTATATTCAACTTGACCCTAAATTTAGAACAAAAAGGTGAATGGATGAGTCGAAAGTGACTGTTGCGGACATTTTTTAGCTCCAATGCGAACATTGGAGGTGGAGTCGATTATTCTTAATTTAAGGACCCTAAAGTGCAATTAGCATGATGTACGAAAGGTTTTCCCTAGGTGTTGGCAGAAAAATCTTCAATTTACAATTACTACCCACCCATGCCTACTTTCTTGCATGTCCTCGTGCATGAATATAATGAAAAATTACTTAAGACAGGGGTAAATGGATAGAAATCACCTGGAATAGCTCCTGAATTTCAACGTTCTGCTTATTCCAACACCTAACATTGCATATGCAGGAAAATATGGCAAATAAAATATGCTATATATAAGTGCTGAGATTAATGCCTCCAGCTGGGCATACACTCAAAAAGGATATACCAATACAGTATTGACAATGGCAAGTAAAATGATAAGAATTTTAATCTTGTTCGCCAAGAGCGGGCCGCAAATGTGGACCAGCTATCCATGAATTCCAACCCCAAATAATCGGAAAAATATTATGATGGGGCTTGGGATTATCTGCAGCCAGATGCTATAGAAGAAAGACAGATAAATACGGGTGCCTGGAAGAAATGAATATGAAGGCATCCCGAAGAGGTGATGGAGAATGTGGGTGGTAGGGGTATGGTTGGAGTCATGTGGGGTGAAATCATATGGGTCTTGATAATGGTGATGAATGGAAGGCATGACCCAGGTAGTGTAGTCAGATCTGGAAATCAAGGTCCAGTAATCAGTCTCTATCTCTACCAAGGATGTTTGGGTATCATCTTCTTTTATCTCGTCAAAAATTTTAAATTCTAATTCCCAATTATCACATGATTCCCCAAAATTTTTAGCTTCCTCCAATAACTTATCATATGAAATCCGCAATAACCTTTCAATCTCTTGAATATCCTTTTCATAAGGGGATATGTTCTTCTTCTCACTTAGATGAAATTGATCATTAGGTTCGGTAGTGAGTCCCTCTGTGAAAGTGGAATGGGATAAATCATTGATTGAGTCATTAAGGTCTTTTTGATTTTGTTGCTTCGTGTATGAGATCATTTGAATTAATTCATCAATGCCTTCATGGGTATTCTCAAATACAACAAAATCGTATTCAAGTCTCTTAATGCTTGGTTCCTCAAAATGAAATGATTGGTACTCAGGCCCTAAATCAAGATCAAGATCCTCAAATGAATCTTCTTCCTCTACTTCACTAGGAACTTCAATATCATCCACCTCAGGTGTTTGATTAACAGAATCCTGCATGACCACCACCAAATCACAAATTTGTTGTGGCACACCCGACCCAAATTCAAATGTTTTTTATTTTTGTTGCTCGTCCCGGATTCTATGAAGCTCTTTTTGTATATCATCATATTCTCTTGCACTAGCTTCTTTTATTTCATGAATCATTTTGATCAATTGAGTAATCTGGGATTCATTGCAAGGGGCAAGGGTTTGAATTGGGCTAGGTCAATCAAGATAGTCAACCATACTATCAATGATTTGATCTGGAATTGAGGGTGACTTTTGTGATCTAATGGATTGTTGATTCGGGTCATGCGGTTCTACCCAGGTGTCAATTGCCATGGTTTCTTCCAAATTGCCCTCCACATCGCTTTCCATGTCATCCAAAAAATACCCTGACTTTATTTTCTTAGTGGCTGCATAAATATCAAAGTGAATCTTCTCATTGCCGCTACTCATCTCCATACATCTTGAGTAATAGTCAATCCATGCATTGGCCGTAGCCAAGAAAGGTTGACCTAGAATGATGGGTGAATTACTTATCTTCTCCGGTATATTCATGTCCAAGCCAATAAAATCAACTGGAAAGCTAAGACCTTGCACTTTAGTAATCACATCCTGAACTACCCCCTTAGGTGTTTTGATGGAACCATTTGCCATTTTAATGGTGACAGGTGTGTGCTGCAGATCTCCAAGTCTGGTGCGGTCAAAAAGGGCGATAGGAATCAACCTAATAGAAGACCCTAGATCCACAAGGGCTTTGTTGAAGGTGAATCCCTTGATGGCACAAGATATGAAAGGTTTTCCAGGGTCGGTCTTTTTGGGTGGTAGAGTGCCAGAAACAAATTCACTTATGTTAGATGATAAAACCACCTCTTTAGGTGTGCAAGTCTTTTTCTTCTTTTGTGACTCTTTCTTTAAGGCCTCAAGAAAGGGTAAATAGGCCAAATCAACTTCAGAAGCCTTTTTCTTCTTTTTGTCCCTGGAGTCTGAGTTAGAGCTGGATGGGGGTTTGGTCTTATGATTTTTTGTTGAGCCCGAATCAGATCGTTTTGGTGGGCTCTTAGCTTTTCTCTTCCTTTTAGAGGCCACAGATTTGGCCTCCGCACAATGGCCATAGATTTGGCCCCCGCACAATGGCATGTATGATAGATTGGAGGAGGGGTCGGAAGAATAGGTGGAGAATAGGAGTGAAAAGGCATTTGCATCCGGGGATAAAGTGATTCTTGAAGTCTCTTGATTTGATCCCCTTGAGATTTCACTTGATTTTCCAACTTAGTCAGCCTTTGTTCATTTTTCTTGTCAAAGTCCAACAAAATGTTCATAATATCTTCAAGGGTGGTTGTGGGTTGGGTTGGACTAGATGGTTGCCCTAAAGTGGATTAAGTGGAGTATTGGGCTGGCCTAGATTGATGTTCAGTCTGAGTCGGTCTCTATAGTGGCCATGAAAGATCAGGATTGTTTCTCCACTCAGGGTTATATGAATCTAGATATGAATCAATAGGTGTATCACCCTGAGTGGGGCTGACTATAGAGGGAGTTGATTGAGAACCTGTTATGTGGTCCTGTACTTGTTTTCCATTATTCCAATTCCTTAGTGATATATCATCAAGTACAGGTGTATCAAAAATGGTGCACTCCTCAAATGATCTACCCAAATCACATATTAGGTCCAAAGGTGCCTTTTGGGTTGGCTGAGTCTAGGATGGCTCCCCATGGTAGCAAGAATTAGTAGAGTAGCTAGTGGATCCAAAATATGGGTCACTAGACCCACTAGGCCGGTTGTTCCAAGTCTCTTGTTCTTGGGAGGAGTGATAAGATTGAGATTGTGCCTGGGATTATCTAATTTGCTCCAGAAGCCTGGCACATTGATTTGTATAGTCCTTGTTATATTCTCGGAATTCATCAACTATGGCTTTCAATTAGTTCTGATCTAGACAAGGGTCGGATCAATGAGGTTCAGGTTCTAAATAAGCTAGGGGATAAGGATGATCATATCCCAGCTGGTTAGGATGAGTCTCCCAACCAGGAGTCAAAATCATGGTTGGGTTGGGAGATGGAGGACCCTGAGGGTCAAAAGAATGATATGGATTCATGGATATTTAATAAAAGACACAGATAGAGATAAGAGATAATCTTCCTTAGAAAGACACAACCAGCTACAAGGGGCTGGTGGAATTAAGGCAAAGGCCTAGGAAGAAAGATGAGAGAGCCCCAAATCAAGCAAACAAGCTAGCCTTAAATTGTATACCCTAATTGGATCTAAACCTGGTACCCTGAATTTGACTTGGGTTAAACCAACCCTTGAATTAATTGGCTGGCCAGAATGGTGGGACCCCTTAGGACACCCCGCACAGCAAGACACCACTAGAGGTTAACATGGTTATCCCATCGACCTTTCTTGTCACCAGTTGGTCCAAATAGACAAGGCCTTGATTTTTAGCCAATTAAATTTTGGTTACCAAGTAAATTTTTTGTGCCTAGGGCACGACTACTTAGTTTTAGGCTTGGGCTTAGAGTGCTCTTGGAATGTGATTGGGTGTTTTGGGGGTGTTGCCCTTAAAATTTAATTTAAAGTGTGAAGTGCACAAAGGGTTTGCAATACAAGCTTTAGTAGGTGTAGTGGCTTTTATGGTTCAAGTGCCTGTTTTAATTTTTTTTCTTTTAGGGTTTCCTTATTTAAGTCAATTCAAACAAGGTTGTGGTGGAGCACGCAACAGTTTTTGCAAGTCCCAATTGTTATATGAATTTCCATTTAGTATGGCATGCAAATGTGCTCTACCTTAGTGTGGAAACCCTAATATCAGATAGGTCTATATGATGCTTTTAAGTCCAATAAGGTTGAAGTGGTGTGACTCAATCAAGGAAAACAATGATCCTAATGCACCACTACTAAGTGAAATAGACCTAATTGGTTGCCTAAGTTGAAATGTAAATTAAATTCAATTTAAGTGGGTGAGGGGGTAGACAACCAATCAAAGAAAATCCTCTCACATGCAATCACACACAAATCAGGTTCAGACGGGTTTGTTTTGGGTTTCTGAATTTAAACCCTAATGTAAAACACCTAGGGCTTATGCTTCTTCTAACAATCAGCAGTCAGACCTTAGTCTGAATTGAAATCACTCCCCAAATCAGTACATAAATCAAAATAAGATTAAATTTGGTATTCTTTCAATAATTTTTTTAGGGAATATTTTTTAATATTTCTACTATTTTGTGTAATTTTTCAAGAATATTTAGTGTCAGGAGGTCAAACAGGCCAGATAGATCCCCGAGTAATTCAGCTTGAAACAATATCAAAAGAAATCCAAAAATTCTTGAAAATTTCTAAAAACAACTAGCTTTCAGTGGCTTTCCAACCCCACAAATTTTAAATAGATCTGATTTATGTAGAGGTCAGAATTAACGTTTAAAGTTATATAAAATCAGAGTGCAGACTGTTCTGACCCCCTTCCACTGTATGAATTTTTAAAATTTGTACAGGGTGAATTTTTCAAATAAAAGGTGGCTCTGGAAATCTGGTTTGAAAACCTAATATCAGACAGAATCCCAAGATTTTTTGACTCCTAATTTGACAACAATAAATTTTTGAAAATCGTCAATATTTGCTGGCCGGATTTCCAAATCTGACTTTGGTGTGTTTAAATAGTTTCCAAGTTAAAACACACACCAAAGAAAGAAATTTTTTTTTGTAAATTAAAATCTGAAAATTTTAATTTGAAATTATATATGTATATATATATTTGATTTTTTTTTTAACCTAAGAAAGCAACAAATAAAGGATGAAGAATATACCTACAGTCTTTACCACGGGTCGATGTGTGCGTGGATCCTCGTCTTGGCACCCCTACAATCAAAATAATAAAAGTTAAACAAATCCAAATCTAAACTCACGCATTGCCTCCCCGACAATGGTGCCATTTGATAAGTGTGGAAATCACGAGTTTTTAGAAAACAACGTCGTAATATAGTCACAAAATCCCCTTTACAAAAACATTTATAATATCGAAACTCGATGGATTTTATTCCTTTGAAAACTTGAGTCCTGGTCATTCGTCTCTGGGAGGCGTGAAAACAAGTCAAGATTTGGATTGGCCTAATCTAACCTAAATCTAATCTAACCTAGTAATTTTGTCTTTTTGTGTTTTTGATCTTTATTTTGAAACACGAAATGAAAGCATGCATCAAAGTTGTAAGCCGTGAATATAATGGCATGCATATAAAACTATTAGACGAGTATCATGCATCAAAAATTAAGTCACTATAAAATCCAGATACATGGAAATAAAGCTAAACTAAAGAAAGGGATCAACAAGAGAGGCTAAGGAGAAGCCTTCTGATGAGTCCAATTTATTGGACTAATTGTTAGCCTAAGTTGGTTAGTTACTACATTTTAGAGTATATTAATATTTGTATTTGATTATAAAATAAATGCATGCATTATAATTTATATTTGTAAAGTTTATCTGATATTATAAATAATTATATGCATTGCAGGAATCAAGCACAGCCAAATCTCATTTTTAAGATGTCCGGAGCTTACTCTAGACGTCTGACGATGTTGACAATATGCACCACAACTTAGCCGTATCTACCTCTATGTGTGCAACCTCCTCGCCGACCTCAACACATCATTTCCCCACTGCCTCGCTATTGCCGTAAAGTTGTTGGAGAATGCCGAGTCCTCCAGAAATGCAACAAATTAGAGGAGAGTCGATGGCAAAAGGTTTATAAAAGAACTCACCGCATGCAGGCAGAGAGATCATCATTCCCTTCCCCCTAGCGGGGACTATCTCCCCATCTCCACCACTGTGACAGAAGCTTACACTGTGCAACATGCATGCACTATGACCATCAAAAAGAGAGCTTCAACATTGCGGCCACCTCTTCATCCTCCTAGGCGACAGCGAGCGTGGTGACAACCGCTCATCGTTGCCTTCACCGTGCCATCTTGCCGCTGCCCTCACCATGCAGCCACACCACACAGCCTCACCGCATGCAGCCAGACCACATGCACTATGCCCTCATGCACCTACAGACCACGCACGTTGCGTCACTCCACGTGCACCAGTGAAGCCGCGTTCCAGCCTTGTGCGTGTGGCTTCTTCTTCTTCTTCTTCTTACGCTTCTTCTTTCCACCACCGCCTGCAACCTCCCAAAGGAACCCAAAGCCACTGTGCCCCCCCTCCACGCAGCCACCACCGTCGACCACCGTCTTCACCACCAACTCCACCGGGGACCTCCACGCAGCACGCCAACCCCTTCCACGCAGGCCACAACAGCCCACGCGTGTGTGCATAACGCCCGTCACCAGCATTCTCTTCCTCCTCCGTCTGACCACCACGTCACCACCATCGCGAAGGCCGCACCTCAAAGACCCACCACCAGCGACCACACCGTCTGCCGTCTCCTCCTCTTCGCGCGAGCACAAGGGGAAGTAATCCCCTGTTTTGCTACATTGAAGGTTGCAATTAGTAATTACAAATAATGCCATTGCGGAAACACTATTAACTTATTTATCTTATTATTATATTAAGGCAGAATTGCATGGACATCCCTTCAGTTTATCTGAATTATAGATGATTGCAGTTGTGCATGATTAGGATATTGATTGCAATGAACAAGGTCTCTTTTATGGGAAATTAGTAGTTATGTTGATTATCATTACCAAGATCATTAGTTAACAGAATATTATATTGTGGTAATTTTTCATATAAACACCTACATTCCTGATTAATTATTTAAATTAAGAGTTTATGTGAGAAAGTGAGTTGCAATAATTAGTATGTACATCTGATGGTATTCCTGAACAAATAAGACATTTAATTGGCTAATTCCTCCCTGTGGAGACTACCTAACTATTTTTGTGGTTAGATTCTAAGAATTAAAATGTTTTGAAAAGCGATTTTCTACCACGCGATCATATACGACATGTCATTTCATGCTAAAGTTTTTATCAAAAATGAAGATCGCTTTTCAAATGGTGCCATTACCGGGGAGGAAACACACCTATTAATTTTTTTGGGAATTTTATGCTATTTTGAAAATTTTTCTGAATTACTAACTGTGGATATTTTTCTATGCAAAAACACGCAACGAACATAGTGGACGTGCACGACTGAGGTGATCTTTTTGGTGGACCTTGACGCCAACTGGAGGCCAGCAACAGGTGTTTGTGGGCCTTGATCCCACGCAAGTAGGTGTACGGAGGAGCCTTTTTTTGATTTAGTCATTAGATCATAGTTTAGATTTAGTTTAGATAGACATTAGAACTTAATTTCTGTCTTGTGGACCCCTGTTGGGCATTTTTGGGATCGTGTTCCCAGTGTTTCTTTATTTCTTATCGCTCTTGTATGTGGGAGCATATTTTTGGGAGCGTGTTCCCATTTTATTTAGAGCATAGGATTATTTGAATTATTTGAACTGCATATAGGTTAGTTAGTTAGTTATATTAGGTTTGATTGCTTAATATTTATTTAAAATATATATATATATATATCGAATTGCCTGCTAGAAGCTGCATATCAATAGGACGATCATCTAGGACTGAATGAACAGCATCTAGTTTATCTTAATTGCATTGCAGACATCCCTGCATTGAGGAAAGCTGGAGTAAGGTACGCCTTTTTCTTGAGCATCAATTACCTCTCATGCATCTGCATTGAACCTAAATCTAAGACCACTAAAGTGCTTGAATCGAATTAATTCAATGGTCACTTTAAAAATTAGGACTGCTAAGAGGTTGGACCTTAAAATCTGTGACTTAAAATTGTGTGCAAAAGGATCTTGTTTGCGAGATTTCAAAACTCAAAACACGAATGTATGATTGCACACCTGAGACACTGTGCACCTCACACATAAGGTCACTAGATAAATTTCTACCTCTCCTCTTTGCACCACAAGGGAAGTTAGTTGGAAATCAACAAGCCTATCCACCAAGTTACTTCGGTTCCTTGTGCGTGGGCATAATTAGAGATTTCCATCCCTTGCGAGTAGGTTGTAGGCACCAACGAAGGTCGGCCTAGGAAGCGTAATTCTTGCAAAACTTGTTTGGTCACCAACTGAATAACTAAGACCTAGAATCTACTAAAAATAGATCCCACTGTATTTGCATTTGTTTTGACAGTGGTAGAACTCTCTAGGAAGTTTTTGATTTCTTTTTAATCCTAGGAGAGTTTAACCTGTTTAATTGAAAGAAATGGACTATCCTTACTCCTATCATTTTAACCAGGATCCCATGTCCCGAGCATATCCATCCTTTAATGGGTATATTGATAATCCATGGGATCATTCATATTCTTATCTTGGGAGTACTGGCCCGATAGCTCCCACTTTTGAGCAGAGCCTAGGAGTGGGATTTTCCAACCCTGGAATCCCTACTTCTATTCAAACACCCAACCCTCCCACAATTCATGATTTTCCATATCGAGGTTGGACCGATACCCCTAGGCAACCAGAGCTTGAGATTGACTATCCTCCCCAATCTAATAGAAGTAGCCTCTCCTCTTTTATGATAGAAATGCAAAAACAACAGAAGGAAATGATGGAATCTATGAGAGAGATGTTGAGGAATAGTCAACAATTGAACGAAGAAATTAGACAACTTAGCTACGCTCTTCCTAGTAATTCTGATCCCTACCCATGCGACCGTGATCATGAAAATAATTCTGAGGAAACCAATGACAATAGGGATCCCATTTTACGTAGCTATCACTTAGACACTCCCATTGAGACACGGCTACTAGAGGAGAACGATCATAGTAATTATCCACCTGAGCTATATTAGAGTCAAAAGAAAGGGAAGATGGTACCTCTTAAGGACCTCGACCCTAATGACAGTATTTTCCTTACCCCTACTAACCTGGGTCAAGGTCGTATTGTTCATATCACTTCCCCTATTAATTATTTGGTGGAATCCCATTCTACCCTTAGTGAGCCTACTCCTGACTCTCCACTTAGGGAATCAACACCTACCATTCAGCATCCTGAGGATTTAAATCCACCCAATGAAGGTGACCCTAAGGGAATGGAGGATAAATTAGATCAATTTTTGTCTCAGGGATATAAAGAGTCTATTTTAGAGGACGAGGATGACCCAATGGAGGAACTCGGACTGAAAATCTGGAGTGAATCACAGGGGGATTATGTGTTATTTGAGGACTTGCCCCCTGAGGATATAAATAATCTGGTGAAATCCAGATTCCTCCTTTCTTTCGATTTTCAGAGTCATCCTCCACAAAACCACAAGTTGATATTGGAGGATAAACACAATTGTGAGAAGCCTAGGGGAGACTCTCAGGGACAATATACATCAATTGAGGATTTATACCCCGAGAAGAACAACGAATTCAGTGATATAGGCTTTCTCCATAACATTAAAGATGATAATCCTCCTAAAGATATTAAGGATAATGAAGCAGCACACAAAGTCCCTAGAAAGGATGTAATTGACAAGAAAGAACCTAGGGATGGATTTGGAGATAATTCTGATCTCACTACTTCCCAAGAAACCCAACTGTCGTCAAAGCATGTTGATCATGAGTCTACTAATGAGATATTGAATTCTATTCATGACTCATCTATTGCAGAGGAGCAGTTGGAGGTTCATAAAATAATGAAGCTAGGTAAGGATGTGGAATACAAATTCTTATTAGGAATGGAACCTAAACAGCCTATGCCCTCTTTGGACTTAATAATTACCACCCAATCACTCAAGCAACCAGTAGATTCCTTACCTAATCCTCGGCTCAGGTCTTTGCTCAGTTACATTCTTTCTAGAGAACATACCAGACCAGTACATCCTCGGGTAGAATGGCGTGTGTGGATTGATGCTTGTACTTTTAGTCTCACCATTCAAGGGTTTGAAATAATAATATTTATATCTTTTAAAACCCGACCTGCTTTGGAAGATCCTTGTTATCCTCCACTTATTCCATTTCAGGAGGTCCCTTTTCATATTCCTTTTGTTATCCTTAGACCTCCCCAGGTAGCCTACGAGGTTCTCTATTTTCATATCTTCTGGTGAGCATTTGGAATCATGCTGCATCATCAGCTCGCCAACATTCATGGTTACCTGTTTTTGAGGCCCACATTGTTACACATATTTTTAAAGCCTAGCTTTTTCTATCTGGAACCAGACTTATAGGTTCCTTATAAGTCTGGCTGCTGAAAAAAATGTAGCGCTTGTTGGGAGGCAACCTAGCGATCTGGATAGCACCATCTTTAGGCGATTTCCTTCCTTTCTCCCCTTGTTTTAATTTTACAATGAGGACATTGTAGGATTTAGGCATGGGGGGTTCATTTTGCATCTTAGGCAGTATTCATACATTTAGGTGCATTAACATAAAAAAAAAATTGAGCTGAATTGGTTAGGCCCTAGCAAACATCTTTGTCATGAAAGTGTCATTGAAGATTTTTCTTCTTGAATTATTTCTTAAGTTTAGAATCCAGTACATTTACTTCACTTGCACGTAGACTGGGTAATGGATCTTTGAAGAAAACCAATAAGCATTTTTAGTCTACTGAACCCTTTGACAGTTAATAGGGAGTCAGGCATACTATCTTCTAGTAGATCCACTTCATATTTGTGAGAAGAAAGTAGAGAGATTACTAGTGCGCTAAGTCTAGTGTAAGGACTCTTAAGTTTTGGACAATTAGATGATGATACTTCAGATTTAGGCATAGTTTTCGCTCTCTGTTCCTGTGTGAGTACATTGAGTGAATTCCTGAGAGTCACCAAATAAGGCAGATACACAAAGATTGAGTCTTAATAAGGCTATGACTATGGTGGATGGTTACGACCACCCTTCATAGAGTCCTCGGCTAAAGGAGGGTAATAGTGTCAAAGGTCAGAAATACGCCTGTACTATCCATTCCTTCCTGGTGTTGAGAGTAGGCACTTTCACCAAATAAGCCACACAATATCCTCTTGACCATCATCATCTCTAATAATGCCTCATAAATGAAAGTCTGCATCGTGTTATGTTGATTTATAAAGAAAGAAAAAGAAGGAAAAAAAAGAAATAATTATATTTAATAAAAAAAAAGAAAAAGAGTCCAAATTTATAATTTTATCTTTGTGATATTTTTTTGGCATCAAAAACACCCATCGTGATCCACCAAATATGACCCATACCTACCTTTCAATGTTTCTGATTGCCCGAATAGTGGCTGAGGACTCTAACTTAGTTGTAGAGTTATTAAGACTTTAATTGAAGTGTGAATGCCATGTGAGGCCACCAAACAGTGAGTATATTTACAAAATCTGGTGAGATTTGTGATCTCAGAAAGAAGGAAAAGAGTGAGCACAAAGGAACATCAAGAGAGCACAATTGTTTAGGCTCTCTCTAAGTTGACTCATTTGATAGTTTGGATATCTAGAGTGTGTAGTACTAGACTACATGTAGCACCAGATGAGTGTGTGTCACCAAATACAAATCCATTCAACTCGATATCTCTTACCTAAGCCAAAAAGCTGGGGTCAAATTTATAAATTATTTTCTACTTTATCCTCGAGGGAAGTAGTTGCCTATCCTGATAGAAATATTTACCAAGGGATAAGTACGAACTGCAAATGTAAGTTGGTTATTTTCACTTGGATCCTTTACCTAGGCTATTATCACTTCACATTTGTCTGGATCTCTAAAGTTTTGAAATAAGGAAAGAAGAAAACTTCTGATTACTTCTATTATTTTTTATTTTTGCTAGGGACTAGAAAATCTTAGTTATGGGGGTATTTGATGAGTCCAATTTATTGGACTAATTGTTAGTCTAAGTTGGTTAGTGATGTAAACACATTTACACTACTTAAGATGTCTATTTATGCATGTTCTTAAGCATAGGATTTCATTTCATGATATAAATATTGCGTAACATGCATCATCTTGCATTTAGAGTAGTCTGAATAAAATAGAGGTTAATTGTCTCCTTTTATATACTTGGACAAAGCAAACATTTTATCGGGGCCTCGGATTAAAGATCCAACTGTATGGATGTGATCAGGGCGACGATTGGAGTTCAACGACTCCAAGATCTCCCTAATCAGGCATCCGTAGCATCAGATAGTGATCAGGGAACCCTAGAAGATCAAGGGCCAGGATGGTGCAAATCCGCACATTAAATGACAAATCTGACTGCACGAATGAATTTGGATCGACGATCGCAGCCCAACGACGCAAAAATCGAGTCAATCCGACATCTGTGGCACCATCTACAACATCCAGAAGATAGACAGCCAAGATGGCGCCACATGGCGCCATCTCAGCCACCCAAACAGCTGCATGCATCCAGTGAAGCTTCCGCACCCACTCCCTCTTCGCCGTTGGATCTCGATCCAACGGCTGTGGACAGCCGCTCCCAAAAGCGTCCGCTCGACCATCCGCTCCTCGTAGCGCAGCGGTCGAGGGCGCTATCATGAGCAGCGGACGCGCGTTCGAGCTGTAGCGAGGAGGCGAAGGGCGCAAGCGAGCGGGCACGGGTGTGCGTCGGATCTTGATCGGATGGCTGCCTGTGCTCAATAGCGATGACGCACTATTGCACGCTCGCGCCTCACACGGCATCGTACGCGCTGGGCAGGCGCGCAACAGCAGGGTTAGGCGCATTTTTAAGCCGTCCGATCTTGCGATCGGATGGATGTGGATGAAAGAACATGGGCGGGTGTTGAGAGAGAGAGCAACTGAGCGGGCGCGCATGGGCGGTGGGCACTACGCCCACGTTGGGGCTTTAGTGAAGGTTTTATCTGTCACTAAAGACCCCTCATTTATTGTTTTAAAGATGTAATGACCAATTTGCCCCCACTTCTTGCAACTATAAAAGGTGACCCCCTCCACACGAAATTCTAATCCCTTCCTTCTCTTCTCTACCTCTCCAAAGCTCAAGAGAAGCTTGTCCCACACCCGGGATGCTTCTCGCGAGATAAAGTCCAAATTTTCGTCCCCCTTCGGAAGTGGATCCCGCTACGATGACGGCATGCTGCTCCGTTCCCGTTCTTCTACTTCGTCCTCCTTCGTCCTGCTTCATCCTCCTTTGTCCAGGCGTCGTCCTGTCCAGCTCGTCCTCCAAGCGACCATCGAGGAGGATATCTCTCTCCCTATTCTTTTTATTACTTTCTAATATAGATTTACTGCTTTCTTGTGTAGTTCTGGTCGTCCTCCAAGCAATCGTCGAGGAGGACATTTCTCCCTCCATTCTTTTAATACTTTCTAGAGTAAATTTATCGCTTTCTAGTGCAATTGTTTTATGCTTTCTAGTTGTAATAGTGAAATGAACAATCTCCTTAATGATAAATTCCTTGTTTATTCTACATCTCATTTTTATTTCTATGTGTAATATTCTTTCTCTCTCTCTCTCTCTTCTATTTATTGTAAATAATTAGATAGTTTTAAATTGAATTACTTTGTGACAAATAAAAACAAACACGTAGTTTTTAAATCAAATGTCCACCTCCCTGTGTTCGACCCGGAATTTCAATTTCGATATAAATTTTATTTGTTGAACATGAGTTCTTTGCTTTCAAACTACAACGACAGGTTTTCGAAAACCTAACACGTTAGCGTAGCAATTTGATAGTTCAACATTTTGGCGCCATAGCAATTCGCTTTCACACATTTTGACTCTAAAATGTTTGCCCTGTCAAGCACATAAAATGAGACAATTAACCTCCATTTTATTCAAACTACTCTAAATGCAAGATGATGCATGTTATGCAATATTTATATCATGAAATGCAATCCTATGCTTAAGAACATGCATAAATAGACATCTTAAGTAGTGTAAATGTGTTTACATCAGTTAGTTACTACATTTAAATATATTAATATTTGTATTTGATTATAAAATAAATGCATGCATTATAATTTATATTTGTAAAGTTTATCTGATATTATAAATAATTATATGCATTACAGGAATCAAGCACAGCCAAATCTCATTTTTAAGACATCTCGAGCTTACTATGGACATCTGATGATGTTGATAATATGCACCACAACTTAGCCGTATCTACCTCCATGTGCACAACCTCCTCGTCGGCCTCAACACATCGTTTCCCCACCGCCTTGCTATTACCATTAATTTGTTGGAGAATGCCGAGTCCTCCCGAAATGCAACAGATCAGAGAAGAGTCGATGGCAGAAGGTTTATAAAAGAACTCACCGCATGTAGACAGAGAGATCATCATTCCCTTCCCCCTGGCGAGGACTATCTCTCCATCTCCACCACTATGATAGAAGCTTACACCGTGCAACATGCACGCACTGTGGACATCAAAAGAGAGCTTCAACATTGAGGCCACCTCTTCATCCTCCTAGGCAGCAGTGAGCATGGTGATAGCTGCTCGCCGCTGCATTCATGGTGCCATCTCGTCGCAGCCCTCACCACGCAGCCACACCACGCAGCCTCACGGCGTGCAACCAGACCACGCGAGCTATGCCCTAATGCACCTGCAGACCGCGCACGCTGCATCGCTCCACGCGCACCAGCGAAGCCGCTCTCCAGCCTTGTGCATGCGGCTTCTTCTTCTCCTTCTTCCTTTTCTTCTTTCCACCACCTCCTGCAACCTCCCAAAAGAACCCAATGCTGCCGTGTCCCCCCACCACGCAACCACCACCGTCGACCACCATCTTCACCGCCAACGCTACCGAGGACCTCCACGTAGCACACCAACCCCTTCCACGCTTCCACGCAGGCCACAACAGCCCATGTGCATGCGCATAATGCCCATCGCCGACGTTCTCTTCCTCATCCATCCAGCCGCTGCCGCATCACCACCATCGCGAAGGCCGCACCTCAGAGAACCACCACCGGTGACCACACCGTCCGCCGTCTCCTCTTTACGTGAGCACGTGGGGAAGTAATCCCCTGTTTTGCTACAGTGAAGGTTGCAATTAGTAATTACGAATAATGCCATTGTGGAAACACTATTAACTTATTTATCTTATTATTATATTAAGGTAGAATTGCATGGACATCCCTTCAATTTATCCGAATTACAGATGATTGCAGTTGTGCATGATTAGGATATTGATTGCAGTGAACAAGGCCTCTTTTACGGGAAATTAGTACTTACGTTGATTATCATTACCAAGATCATTAGTTAACAGAATATTATATTGTGGTAATTTTGCATATAAACACCTACATTCCTGATTAATTATTTAGATTAAGAGTTTATGTGAGAAAGTGAGTTGCAATAATTAGTATGAACATCTGATGATATTCCTGAATAAATAAGACATTCAATAGGCTAATTCCTCCCTATGGAGATGACCTAACTATTTTCGTGGTTAGATTCTATTGAGCGCACGAACTGCTATGCTAACGTTTTCGATTTTGGAAAACCTGTCGTTGTAGTTTGAAAGCGAAGAATTCGTGTTCAACAAATAAAATTTATACCGAAATTGAAATTCCAGGTCGAACACAGGTAGGCGGACGTTTGATTTAAAAACTACGCATTTCTTTTTATTTGTCACGAAGTAATTCAATTTAAAATTATCTAATTATTTACAATAAATAGAAGAGAGAGAGGGTAAGAGAGAGAGAGAATATTACACATAGAAATCAAAATGAGATGTAGAATAAATAAAGAATTTATCATTGAGGAGATTGTTCATTACAACTAGAAAGCATAAAACAATTACACTAAAAAGCGATAAATTTACTCTAGAAAGCATTAAAAGAATGGAGGGAGAAATGTCCTCCTCGATGATTACTTGGAGGACGAGCAGAACTACACTAGAAAGTAGTAAATCTATACTAGAAAGTAGTAAAAAGAATTGGGAGTGAGAAATCCTCCTCGATGGTTGCTTGGAGGACGAGCCGGACGGGACGATGCCTGGACGAATGAGAACAAAGCAGGATGAAGGAGGACGAAGAAGAAGAACGGGAACGGAGCAGCACGTCGTCGTCGTCGCAGGATCCACTTCCGAAGGGGGACAAAAATTTGGACTTTATCTCGCGAGAAGCATCCCAGGTGTGGGACAAGCTTCTCTTGAGCTTTGGAGGGGTAGAGAAGAGAAGGAAGGGATGAGAATTTCGTATGGAGGGGCTCTCCTTTTATAGTTGCAAGGAGTAGGGGAAAAATGGACATTACAACTTCAAAATAATAAATGAGGGGTCTTTAGTGACGGATAAATCCGTCACTAAGGCCCCCAACGTGGGCGTAGCTTCCGCGCCCATGCACGCCCGCTCAGTGATGAGAGCCTCATCATGAGCCATAACTATCTCATTTTGAGCCAATAAAGAAGATAAAAGGTCCTACATAACCTAGAAGAAGGCTTAACTGAAGGAACAAGTGCTCTGAGAAGAAAACATGAAATAAAGGTTAAAACTGCAAATTTACCATTGCAGTACATAAACGGGATTTCTCAGAGGCAAAACATAGGTCAAATGGTCTAAATGGGATAAAAAGTGGGTTGAGTCAATCAGAAATGGGTTTATGTGCAATCTAAGAATTAAATGACACTTGGTAACCCTAAAACAGACCCGCTTAAATTAACAAGGTTTCGGTCAGAATAAAAATCAAGTAAACCCTCTAAAAATCATGGAAAAACATCCTCTAGGGTTTAGAACACTTAATTTGGCCTTTGGAACCCAGTTTGACCTAAATTAGGGTCCTAGCTCTTCAATTAACCTAATTTGGGTTTTTACGCAAAATGTCTAGTCAAACGTGGTCAAACCTAAAATCAAACTTCACCATTGGATTACCTAGGTCCAAATTAGGTTTATACCAAAATTTTGACCTAAGGGGAGGTCATCTTGACCTACTTTGCAATTTAGTACACCCAAATCACAAATTGGTCCCTATCTTTTGAATATCTTTGCAGAGAGCCCCCTAAGTTCTTCGCCCCCTTGGCAATCCGGTCCGGCCGCCATTGTTAGGGCAGAACCGAGCTCCGGTGAGGTTTAGAGAGGGATTACTCTCTAATCCCTCAGAGTTCCCTCCCAGAAATGGAAGGGGGATTCTCTGAGGAATTCCCTTCCATCTAAAGCAGAACACGATCCCTAGTGTGAACCCAATCTCTCGTGCGAGGGTGGATACCCAAATCTCTCGTGCGAATGCACGAGAGATTTGGGTATCCACCCACCTTCCATCTTCGGCGAGCTGGCAGAGTTAATTGCGCGGTCTCCACGCGCTAGAAGGTGTGGCCAACACCTATAAAAGACTCCCTAGACCCTGCCGTAGATCCTAAGCTTGAATTTAACGGAGATCCCCTCAAATTTCCTCTCTCCCAACTCCGGCCAAAAGACCCGCAAGCTCCGGCGACCTCCTCCCCTCCTTCTCGTCGCTCTGCTGCCATACCAGCAGTAGAGTCAACTTTGCCGCTTCCTCCCACGTCGCGCCGTACCAAGCTCACGTGCCCCTGCCCTCATCCTCGTCTTCGCTTCCTCCCTCAGGGTCCTTCCCCAACGACGGCAGTTACGCGCCGTCCACTCCGCTTCCTCCATTCCTTCCAGATCACCCCAAATACCCTCTCCATCCTCTCCTCTCTCTTTTCCCACTGCTATTTTATCCAATTACCCCCCAACAGTGCCTAACCACCTCCATCGTCCTCGCCTCCGACCGCCCTCCGGCGAGCCGCCCACACCACTCTGCCCCTCCACACGGCCCGCCAACCCTCTCATGAGCTCTGCCTCACCACCAGGAACTCAGTCCACCCCTCCACTGCCACTCCAGACCTCCACAATCACCCCTCGATCAACCCCACACCTCCAACCACAGGTTGACCTAGGCACGCACGCCTAGGCCAACCTGCGGCCTGCAACACTGCGCATCATCTTCGCCGTGCTACGGCGAAGGTTTCTAGCTAATCTGATTAGGCCAATAGGCCGTTCTTGTGTATGAAAGGTTGCAGCTCTTGCCGCCATTGACGGCCGAAGCAGCGAGGAGCTCGTAGCAGCTTCAGTCACCAGGGATCCCAGGCTGCAGGTGCAGCAGACTCACGCGGGTGTCGCGAAGCGAGTGAGGCCAGCAAGTCGCACTGCGAGGCCAGCAGCTGGGGCAATTGCACGACGAAAGCTCTGCGGGCGTGCGTGAAATCGGGGATGATCAAATAGTCCCACATTGTGGACTCGCGAAACACAGGTATAATATAAATTGTTTTTGTGTTTTAAGCTTACTGCCTCCGTAAGCACAGGGGTGAGGTCCCTCACCTGCCCTCACACCCGCCTCGTCCGCGGCTTGACCTCGCGGATCTGGCGAGATCCGACCCGACCCTAACCTTGAGCACTCCTCACGCATCACCACCTGCCGGTGCGCCTGGTCCCGGGTGCGAAGCCGACCCGATTACCTGTGTAGCTCTTGGAGAGCGTCCTTGAGCGAATTGCAGAGAAAGAGACAGATGTTTGGGGTAAAGGGACGGGGGTAGGTTTTGCTTTGGCCGTGGTGTGCGCAGGAAAGAAGAAGCAAAGGAAGAAGCGAACACTTAGCAGCTGCAGAAAAGGAAGAGAAGAAAGAAGAAGAGGCTGTGTAGGAGAAAAAGAAGGAGAAGCTTTCGTAGAGAACCAAAGAGCAGAAAGAAGGAAGGCAAGGCAAAAGAAAAGAACGAAGAGAGGCCAAGTGAAGACTCTGCAAAGATCAGAAGAAGAAGAAGAAAGAAAGAAGCCTTCGCAGGAGAAGAAAAAAAGAGAAGGAAGGCAAGGCATGAGAAGAAATAAGAGACAAGAAGAAAAGACAGAAAGAGAAAGAAGCAGAAAGGAGAAGAAGAGTGAAAGGGGATTACATTTAAGATGTTTGATACAGAAATCAGACGTCCAATTCTATTTCCTTTTATAATTTTTTTTTTTTTAAATTCTCTTTGAATCACTCATTTTCACTTAACAGTTGTATTCTTTAGTTTTAAAAAGTACTGAGATTGCTCCCCATGTTTGACCTCGGATACTCTAATTTTTCGAGTAATAAAATTCTTTATATTTGTTTGAACGTTTTGTCGGTTATACTACAACATGATACCATTTAAACCCGCACAAAAATGCGAGAACATTTTGGCGCCGTTGCCGGGGAGCAACGGGCACTTTTAAAGCTTTTGATTACAACTGTTCTATCTAATATCTGACTTAACTTCTCTCTTTTGTTGTGTTCAAACAGGGAAAGCAAAACAAAAAGGAAAGAACAATAACTGCACAACAAATTCTCCAAGGAACAGGTAATTTCCATAAGCCCTCTCTCCTAACCCTCTCAAAATCTAAAAAGAAAGAAAAATCAACTTAGGGTTACCTGTTTCATAATTAGTAACTCATCAAGTTGCCTGATTTTCATTTCAACACATTTTTATCTGTTCATCCAACTAAGGCAACTAGGGCTAAACTTTCTTGATTGAGCCCTAGGTGCTAATTTCTGAGGCAACCAAATTGGACCGACTAGAGCCAAGTTAGGGATTGCAAAGCTAGGGTTTTTAGAGACACATCTTCTCTTAAAACAAAGAAACAAATTGTCCAAAAAGAGGTGTGCCTAAACCGTGTTTGAAAAGATCTATACAAAAGGAACCCTAAGCAAATTAGGCTGTTAATCCATTTGAACCATAAAAGAAAGGACCTAAAAGCTCTCAAAGGAACAAGAGGTGAAGTTGATCCCTTGGGTCAACCAACCTTAAAATTAGGTCACTTTTGCACTCGAAATACTTAAAAGTTCAAGTGGAACATTAAGCACCTTGATCTTAAAATAAAAAAGGTAGACTTAAGAGGTCAAGGTCTCCATTCTGGTCTACCTGGAACCGCAGTGACAAGAGAGGTTGGGTGGGGGAAACCCTGTAACTCGTGGGGACGCTCTACCGTGTAGGGGTCTTTGCGGGACTCTCCCTCTCTGGCTACCCAGGTATTTCTCAAGAGGACGATCTTCTGATTAAGGGGTCCATCCACCCCGAACCTTTATAGTCACCCAACAATTTTTTTTTTGGGTGTCTTGATTGGGTCCAGCACCTTCTAAATCTCATCACATCTTTCGGTGCATGTTCGGTAGGAGGTCCTTAAGGCCACCCTTAAGACCTCCTTTAGAAATTCATGCTCGTCGAGGCCAAGCCTCGACGCCCTTGTTTGTGCAGCAACCCCATTATATAAATCTCTCATCTGATTCTGACCCTGGTTCTCCTTCTTCTTCCATCATGGCACAACCCATTGAAGAGGAGAACAACCTTGAACACCAACTTCAACGCCTTAATGATCTCTTTCAGAACTTTGTAAACCCACCACAGCGACCTATGATGCGAGATCACTATAATCCCGCCGCGGTGGCAATCGAACCCCGAGTACGAATCCCAATTGGAGGACCTAATTCTGAACTGAAGCCCAATATGATTCATGCCATACCGAAGTTCCATGGGCTTAACTCTGAGGATCCATTCCAACACATTAAACAACTCAAGCATCTGGCCCAGACCTTCGGGTCAGATGTACAAAACTGGGATATCCTACTCATGAAAATGTTTTCGTTCTCCCTCATGGACAAGGCCGCACACTGGTACAGACTCAGACCCGTCCGATCAACACATGGGAGGAACTGCAGTCCGAATTTTTAAAAAAATTCTTCCTCGTTGGCCGGACGAATGCCTTGCGCCACCAGATCACTCATATCACCCAACAACCGGGAGAACCTCTTCACGAAGCTTGGGATCGATTCTTAGATCTCATGCGAAAGTGCCCCCATCACGGAGTTCCTAAGTGGGAACAAGTCCAGTCTTTTTACCAGGGACTCCGTGAAGATATTCGTTTATTCGTCAATGCAACGTGCGGAGGAAACATCATGGGTCAACACGAGGACACGGTGTGGGAGATTCTTGAAAACATGTGCGAGAACTCCATAAATAATGACTCCATGGGCTTATTCAACAGGACAAATGCCCACGCATCGACGAATCTAAGAGGGACACATGAGATGCAGGACTTGTCCACTTCCGTCGATTTGGAACTGATGGCCAGTCGGTTGGATAAGGTTTCTATCATAGAAAAGAAGGTGGACGAGCTAACTCGACATTTGCAGCAAGCCACCTCTGCGCAAAACTCTTTTGCATGACCTCCTCTGGCAAGGGAAACTGTGCAAAACAATTATCACCAACCTGCCAAGGGGATGGACCCATATCCACCCCCGTCTGCCTCTCGGACCGGAGTGACCTCCGATCCATTCTACTCGAGCTGGGGGAACTCTGAACCCTCGTATTCTGACTTTCCCGAGGTTCCTCAGAACTGCGAACACCTCAACGCCATCCAGAATGACCCATTCTCAATGCCTACAACCCTAGATTGCGAAATCATCCTAACTTTCAGTGGGCGGGAAATTCTCAAAGACCACCATATCAACCCCGTCCACAAGCCTCTCGTCCATTTCAGCCGCCTCAGCCTCGACCCAATCCCGCCTACCAATCCGGGCAAAAGCAGGATCAAATGACTCTTATCCTTCAAGCACTGGCTAACATTCAAAAGACGAATGCGGCAATGCAAAAACAGCACAAGGACGAGATCACAGAGGTTCGCAACCAACTAGCCCAGATGGCAAATTCCCGCCAACCTGGTACCCTTCCCTCGCAACCTCTGCCCAACCCAAATAACGTGCTAACCCAGAAGCGCATTATGAATCCAAATTCGGGCAAACACATGTGATTTATCAGGCCCCTGCTACTCCATCACCAGACGGGATGGAGGCTTCAACATCTTATGCGGGATTTCAGCAGCAGCCACCCCTCCTACCTAACCCAAATCAGGCCGGGTTGAACTCTGTAACAACACGTAGTGGTAGAACAACCCAAGACCCACATTATCCGAACCACTCCAAGCCTGATGATAGCCAAGACCCTAGGATAGATATCCAAGATACTACTGTCTCAGATCAAGAACCTGGACCTATCCTAGAGGAACCAGCTAGGATCCCATTTCCTGAGGGCTTGACCAAAGGAAAAAGGACAACCAAACCTGTGGCTCCTAAGGAGGATCTGGTCAAGCTCTTTGAACAGGTCCAGATAAACATCCCATTGATGGATGCAATCCGCCACATACCGACTTACGCAAGATTCTTGAAAGACATATGCACACCTAAACGTAAGCCACGAACCAAGGATGGGAATCCAATCGTACTGTCAGAGCAAGCCAGCTCTGTCATCTTGAGCAAACTCCCACCCAAGGCTAAAGACCCAGGAACTCCCTTGATTTCTTGTAAAATTGGTGAAACCCAATTTGATAGAGCCCTACTAGATCTAGGTGCCTCCATAAATTTAATACCTACACCCTCCTTGACCACCTTGAAGAATCTGAACTTAAACCCACTGAGGTGACATTGCAGTTAGCCGATCAATCCATCAAGTCACCCAAAGGAATACTCGAGGATGTCATTGTTAGGGTACGAGATTTTTATTTCCCAGTGGACTTCATAGTACTAGACATGGATGCACCTAAGAACCCAAGGGACACACCAATCATATTAGGGAGACCCTTTTTGGCCACTGCTAGGGCCAACATTAACTGCGAAGAGGGCCAGATAGAATTAAAATTTGGGAATCAAAACATGAAGATTGACATTTTCAAGGCCTAGCAAGGGATTAATTGCGGGGTTATAGAGGAAATATGTGATGTCAAAGCCGTGGTTGATGAATTGCATACAGAGGACAACCTGATTATTCCTGATCAACCACTAGAGAATCAAAAACCGCTAACAGAGGAGTGCGAACATGATCTAGACACACCTATGACTCCTACCATTACTCCTGATACAAACCCCGAACCACCCGCTGCTGCTGACAACCCTGTCATGGAACTCAAACCCCTTCCCGAACATCTGAAGTACGTCTTTTTGGATTCAAATCAGATGTTTCCTATGATTATCAATTCTCGACTCACACCTGACCAGGAACTCCATTTGATTTCGATTCTCCAGCAACATCGTAGAGCCATTGGATGGACTCTCGATGATTTGACTGGTATAAGCCCTTCATACTGCACACATCGAATCTACACAGAAGAAGGCGCACGACCTTCAAGAGAAATGCAAAGACGCCTAAACCCTAACTTGCAGGAGGTCGTGAAAAAGGAGATCATAAAGTGGTTAGATGCAGGGATCATCTACCCGATCTCCGACAATCGTTGGGTGAGTCCAATACAAGTGGTGCCTAAGAAGGTAGGACTTACCATCATCACGACTGAAATCGGAGAAGTCATTCCTACCCGAATAGCTAACTCGTGGAGAGTCTGCATTGATTACAGAAGACTCAATTCCTCCACGAAGAAGGATCATTTCCCACTACCGTTTATTGATCAAATCCTCGAAAAACTAGCGGGAAATAGGTTCTTCTACTTTCTTGACGGGTATTCCGGTTACAACCAGGTGGCAATCCATCCAGAGGACCAAGAAAAGACCACATTCACCTGCCCCTTCGGGACGTACGCATTTCGAAGGATGCCGTTCGATCTCTGCAATGCACCCGCAACTTTTCAACGGTGCATGCTTGCCATATTCTCAGATATGGTAGGTGATTATCTGGAAGTCTTCATGGATGACTTCTCAATTTTTGGAGAATCATTTGATGATTGCCTCCAACACTTGGTCCAAATACTCAGGCGGTGCATCAAGGTGAATTTGGTTCTTTCCTGGGAAAAGAGCCATTTCATGGTGCCTGAGGGAATTGTCCTGGGACATCTAATCTTGGAGAAAGGCATCCAAGTGGATCAAGCTAAGGTTAACCTGATTTCCAAGCTTCCTATGCCTAGCTCGATTAAGGACATCTGATCTTTTTTGGGGCACGTCGGTTTCTACCGTCGATTCATCCCTGATTTCTCCAAAATCGCGCGCCCCTTGACCAATCTTCTTTCCAAGGATGTGCCTTTTGAAATTTCCAAGGAATGCACTCAAGCATTTGAGAGCCTACGTGACTGAGTCACCCAATCCTCGATCCTACAGTCCCCTGATTGGTCTCAATCCTTTGAGATCATGTGCGATGCATCTGACTTCGCTGTAGGAGCGATTTTGGGGCAGAAAATTGACGGGAAACCTGTGGTCATTTACTACGCCAGCAAAACACTGGATGAGGCTCAGCGTAACTATACAGTTACTGAGAAAGAGCTGCTAGCCGTAGTATTTGCCCTGGAAAAATTCAGATCATACCTTCTGGGTTCCCGTGTTACAATATACTCGAATCACACAGCTGTGAGGCATCTCCTTGCTAAGAAGGACGCGAAACCTCGATTAATCCGATGGATCTTGCTGTTGCAAGAATTTGACCTCAAGATTCGCGACAAGGCGGGAAAGCAAAATGTGGTAGCCGATCACTTGTCCCGCCTTCCTTCTGAAATTATTGATCCTTCCGGACCTATTACAGAACACTTTCCTGATGAGCACCTCCTGACTATCAGTACAAGTCTTCCATGGTTCGCTGATATAGTTAATTACCTGGCATCACATCAGATTCCGTCCGATTGGCCGAAGGCCAAAAAGGACAAATTACACTCCGATGCCAAGTATTACCTATGGGAAGACCCGTATCTATTCCGCATTGGTGCTGATCAGATAATCCGCCGGTGCATCGTGGAAGTGGAAATCAAAGACATACTCTCATTCTGCCATGACCAGGCATGCGGTGGACATTTTTCAGGACATAAAATCGCATCAAAAGTCCTCCAGTGTGGCTTTTACTGGCCCACAATTTTCAAGGATGCATACGATCACTGTAAGGCATGTTCCTGTTGCCAGACTCTGGGCAACATGAGCCATCGAGACATGATGCCTCTACAACCGATCCTGGTATGCGAAATTTTAGATATTTGAGGGATTGATTTCATGGGACCCTTCCCGATCTCGGATGTCTTCGAATATATCTTACTCGCAGTTGACTACGTTTCCAAGTGGATAGAAGCCATTCCGACCCGAACCAACAATCATAAAGTCATTATAAAATTCCTCCGCCAAAACATTTTCTCCAGGTTCAGGATTCCGCGTGCTATAATTTCCGATGGAGGGACCCATTTTACAAATGCTCAGTTCAGGTCACTGATGACCTAGTACGGGGTGTCACACCGAATCGCTACTCCCTACCACCCCCAAACTAATGGTCTAGCTGAGCTATCTAACCAAGAGATCAAGAAAATCCTTCAGGTTACTGTTCGACCTGATAGAAAAGATTGGTCTTCTCGGCTTCCGGAAGCATTGTGGGCCTATAGGACCGCCCACAAGACCCAATTAGGAATGTCTCCCTTCAGACTAGTATACGGGAAGGCATGTCACCTCCCCGTCGAGTTGGAGCATAAAGCCTATTGGGCAGTATGGACCTGTAATCTTGACCTTTCTAAGGTTGGAACCCATAGAAGACTTCAAATGAGCGAGATCGATGAATTACGCCACGACGCGTATGAGAACTCTCAAATTTACAAAGAACGGGTTAAAGCTTTTCACGACAAACACATTTCTAGAAAGGTCTTTCATCCTGGTCAAAAAGTTTTACTCTTTGATGCCCGACTCAAATTATTCCCAGGAAAGCTAAGATCCAAGTGGGTCAGACCCTACCTAGTCCGACAAATCTTCGGAAATGGAGCCATTGAAATCAGCCCACTCAGCCACGATTCTGAACCTTTTATCGTGAACGGTCAGAGACTCAAGCCGTTCATTGACATGACTAATATAGATTTGGCTGAGTCATCCTTTACCCTCCATTCCCCTTGAGCTCATTGCGCCCAGCCGATGGCATAAAACTCAGCGCTTAACGGGAGGCAACCCATCATTCTTTGAAAAACCCGAAACCTTTTCTGACATCTCTATGCGGAACTCATATTGCACTTTAGGGTTCATCCATTAGCACAGCCAACTTCATCTCAGGTATACCTACCCGAGATTAGAAATCGTTCGCAACAAGTCACTTCGACCCATTCACTCACCACACACCTGTCCTAATGCATGAACTAAGTTAAATTCGAACCCACCTAAATTACAATGGGGACATTGCAAGTCTTAGGCATGGGGGGGTATGAAAGTGCAAAATGTCAGGAAATTCATATAAAGAAAGGGTTACAAAAAAAAAAAAAGACTTGATAGAGGGGAGGAACAATTCAGGGTCATACAAATGAGAGGAAGAAAAGAGTGTAAAATGACAAAAAGGAGCACAAAAGGAAAATAAAAAGAAATAGTCATTAGTAAAAGATTAAGAGGCTAACTGAAGTTCTAGACTAAATCAAGAAAAAGAAAAGTGCTACGGAGATATAACAAGAGATTAGTGGGAACGCTGGTCTTAGGCCTCTTGGGCTAGTATCTTTAGCTTAAAAATTCACGTATCCGTTAAAATCTGGATAATCCTCAAGAGGTTGAGGAAAATGCGAAGCTTGAGTACCAGGTCTAAGGCTTAGGAAGTATTCGGCCTCGTTAACTGACCTCCGATTTGCGGGATTCAGTAACCTAAGCACCCCAAATTCACACACAGTCTAGTTCAGTGCGCATAAACATCCAAATCAAGCGAAAGGCGTTTAATGTTCTGAAAAAGTCACCTAGATTAGGAGCGGCCAATCAACACAAATTGATTTGGATGAGTTCCCAGCGCGGAGAGGTGGGAAATTCCCCTCGAAGATGCGTAACAACATATCGTCTCCTCGGTGCTTGTCTCTTAGGATATTTAAATATCCTACTGGGGGCATGTAAGCACTCTGCTGGTTTAGATACCATGGGCGGCATTATCGCGAAATGTCGATCGCCAGGGTCTGGATTCAGCCACGGAATGCCATGGGCAAGATTATCTCGAAATCTCGAAAGCCAGGGTTCCGGGGGTTGCCATGAGCGGGATTATCTCGAAATCTCGAAAGCCAGGGACCCTTGAGGATTGATGATGGGGACGACGAATCCAATACAGGCAGTGTTGAGAAGCTAATCCGAAGCTATAAATAAAAAGAAAAGAGAGAGAAAAGCTCTTCAAACAAATAAATCTTATATCTCTCTCTTACAAAAAAAAACGCACTGCAAACTGAACTTAGGCTAAAAATGTCTCAAGCACGGGTGCTTTAACCGTGGAGTCCAACAAACCCTAGGTTAGTTTCTGTGGGCCGTAGAAACCTTTGGGGAAGACTGAGGCTAAAGCGGAATAGGTCCGGATTTTGGTTGGCACTTGAGTAACTCTAGGCCTATTGTCGGCATTCCAACCTAATCACAAAAGAAAAGGAGAAGCACTTATCATGATTGTTGACAGACATTCAGGGTCTAGAACAGAAGTTAAAACCTTGAAATTTTGCTAAGGGACTAGAAAAAGCTAGGCATGGGGGTATGATGAGAGCCTCATCATGAGCCATAACTAGCTCATTTTGACCCAATAAAGAAGATAAAAGCTCCTACATAACCTAGAAGAAGGCTTAACTGAAGGAATAAGTCTCTGAGAAGAAAACATGAAATAAAGGTTAAAATTGCAAATTTACCATTACAGTACATAAATGGGATTTCTCAGAGGCAAAACATAGGTCAAATGGTCTAAATGGGATAAAAAGTGGGTTGAGTCAATCAGAAATGGGTTTATGTGCAATCTAAGAATTAAATGACATTTGGTAACCCTAAAACAGACCCGCTTAAATTAACAAGACTCCGGTCAGAATAAAAATCAAGTAAACCCTCTAAAAATCATGGAAAAACATCCTCTAGGGTTTAGAACACTTAATTTGGCCTTTGGAACCCAGTTTGACCTAAATTAGGGTCCTAGCTCTTCAATTAACCTAAATTGGGTTTTTACGCAAAATGTCCAGTCAAACGTGGTCAAACCTAAAATCCAACTTCACCATTGGATTCCCTAGGTCAAAATTAGGTTTATACCAAAGTTTTGACCTAAGGGGAGGTCATCTTGACCTACTTTGCAATTTAGTACACCCAAATCACAAATTGGTCCCTATCTTTTGAATACCTTTGCAGAGAGCCCCCTAAGTTCTTCGCCCCCTTTGCAATCCGGTCCTACCGCCATTGTTAGGGCAGAACCGAGCTCCGGTGAGGTTTAGAGAGGGATTACTCTCTAATCCCTCAGAGATTCCCTCCCAGAAATGGAAGGGGGATTCTTTGAGGAATTCCCTTCCATCTAAAGTAGAACACGATCCCTGGTGTGAACCCAATCTCTCGTGCGAACGCACGAGAGATTTGGGTATCCACCCTCCTTCCATCTCCGGCGAGCCGGCAGAGTTAATTGCGCGGTCTCCACGAGCTAGAAGGTGCGACCAGCACCTATAAAAGACTCCCCAGACCCTGCCGCAGATCCTAAGCTTGAATTTGACGGAGATCCCCTCAAATTTCCTCTCTCCCATCTCCTGCCAAAAGACCCGCAAGCTCTGGCGACCTCCTCCCCTCCTTCTCGTCGCTCTGCTGCCATACCAGCAGTAGAGTGAACTCCGCCGCTTCCTCCCACGTCGCGCCGAACCAAGCGCATGTGCCCCTGCCCTCATCCTCGTTGCCGCTTCCTCCCTCAGGGTCGTTCTTCCCCGACGACGGCAGTTACACGCCGTCCACTCCGCTACCTCCATTCCTTCCAGATCACCCCAGATACCCTCTCCATCCTCTCCTCTCTCTTTTCCCACTACTATTTTATCTAATTACCCCCCAACAGTGCCTAACCACCTCCATCGTCCTCGCCTCCGACCGCCCTCCGGCGAGCCGCCCACACCACTCCGCCCCTCCACACGGCTCGCCAACCCTCTAGTGAGCTCCGCCTCACCACCAGGAACTCAGTCCACCCCTCCACTGCCACTCCAGACCTCCACAATCACCCCTCGATCAACCCCACACCTCCGACCACAGGTTGACCTAGGCACGCACGCCTAGGCCAACTTGCGGCCTGCAGCACTGCGCATCATCTTCGCCGTGCTACGGCGAAGGTTTCTAGCTAATCTGATTAGGCCAATAGGCCGTTCTTTTGTATGAAAGGTTGCAGCTCTTGCTGCCATTGACGGCCGAAGCAGCGAGGAGCTCGTAGCAGCTTCAGGCACCAGGGATCCCAGGCTGCAGGTGCAGCAGACTCACGCGGGTGTCGCGAAGCGAGTGAGGCTAGCAAGTCGCACTGCGAGGCCAGCAGCTGGGGCAATTGCACGACGGAAGCTCTGCGGGCGTGCGTGAAATCGGGGCTGATCAGATAGTCCCACATCGTGGACTTGCAAAACACAGGTGTAATATAAATTGTTTTTGTGTTTTAAGCTTACTGCCTCCGTAAGCACAGGGGTGAGGTCCCTCACCTGCCCTCACACCTGCCTCGTCCGCGGCTTGACCTCGCGGATCTGGCGAGATCCGACCCGACCCTAACCTTGAGCACTCCTTGCGCATCACCACCTGCCGGTGCGCCTGGTCCCGGGTGCGAAGCCGACCCGATTACCCGTGTAGCTCTTGGAGAGCGTCCTTGAGCGAATTGCAGAGAAAGAGAGAGACGTTTGGGGTAAAGGGACGGGGGTAGGTTTTGCTTTGGCCGTGGTGTGCGCAGGAAAGAAGAAGCAAAGGAAGAAGCGAACACTTAGCAGCTGCAGAAAAGGAAGAGAAGAAAGAAGAAGAGGCTGTGTAGTAGAAAAAGAAGGAGAAGCTTTCGTAGAGAACCAAAGAGCAGAAAGAAGGAAGGCAAGGCAAAAGAAAAGAACGAAGAGAGGCCAAGTGAAGACTCTGCAAAGATCAGAAGAAGAAGAAAGAAAGAAGCCTTCGCAGGAGAAGAAAAAAAGAGAAGGAAGGCAAGGCAGGAGAAGAAATAAGAGACAAGAAGCAAAGACAGAAAGAGAAAGAAGCAGAAAGGAGAAGAAGAGTGAAAGGGGATTACATTTAAGACGTCTGATACAGAAATCAGACGTCCAATTCTATTTCCTTTTACAAATTTTTTTTTTTAAAATTCTCTTTGAATCACTCATTTTCACTTAACAGTTGTATTCTTTAGTTTTAAAAAGTACTGAGATTGCTCCCCGTGTTCGACCTCGGATACTCTAGTTTTTCGACTAATAAAATTCTTTATATTCGTTTAAACGTTTTGTCGGTTATACTACAACATGATACCCTTTAAACCCGCACAAAAACGCGAGAACACTCAGCTTCTTGCGCGCACAACGCTTGTGCACGTTCAGTGAACCTCAGCCGTCCGATCGCGAGATCGGATGGCTTAAGTCGCGCCTTCACCTGCTGCGCGCCCGCACACGTGCGATCTCGCGTGACACTGCACGTTCAATCGGGCGTGAACGCTATCGGGCGCGCGCAGCCGTCCGATCAAGATCCAACGCTCCATGCGCCTGCTGGCTTTCTCCTGATTTGAGGCTCGCGGGACTCGATCCCGCAACCTCTGCTTCGCCCTCAGCTTCGTCTCCGCTGCGCTACGCGGTCGAAAAGGTCGTGCGGATGATTTTAAATAGCCGCGTCCACAGCCGTTGGATCAAGATCCAACGGCGGAGAGGGGGCAGGTGTGCGATCTTCATAGAATGTAGGCTACCGTTTGGGTGGCCGAGATGGTGCCACGTGGCACCATCTTGGCTGTCCATCTTCTGGAAGTTGTAGATGGTGCCACGGATGTCGGATTGACTCGATTTTTGTGTCGTTGAGTTGCAATCGTCGATCCAAGTTCATCCGTGCAGTTGGATTTGTCATCTGAAGTGCGGATTTGCACCATCCTGGCCCTTGATCTTCTAGGGTTCCTCGATCACTATCTGATGCTATGGATGCCTGATTAGGGCGATCTTGGAGTCGTTGAACTCCAATCGTCACCCTGATCACATCCATACGGTTGGATCTTTGATCCGAGGCCCCGATAAAATGTTTGCCCTGTCCAACCACATAAAAGGAGACAATTAACCTCCATTTTATTCAAACTACTCTAAATGCAAGATGATGCATGTTATGCAATATTTATATCATGAAATGCAATCCTATACTTAAGAACATGCATAAATAGACATTTTAAGTAGTGTAAATGTGTTTACATCAAACCCCCACGCCTATCTTTTGCTAGTCCCTAGCAAAAACTATATGCTATTTATAAAAGAATTAGGTTGGATTATTTGAACCTGAGTTATTTTCAATCATTAAGAAATTTTCTACTTAGGAACTGAACTTTCAACGACAACAGTGACCGGGTATTTGCCAAAATGCAGACCGCCTCAAGCCCTTGCCTTATTAAAAGGAAAATTTGTTTTTCTCTTTTTCTCTTTTCTAATTTTTTTGGATTTCAAATTTTAGGGTTTAAGAGTGGCTTTCTACGGCCATTCAACTTACCCAAGATTTGATGAGAACCCAAAGTTTTAAGCATCTTATTGTGATTGTGATAGACTAATTGATCGGCAATTAAAATGGACTTCGGATTTCTACGCCTCTAGGTGATCTCAAAAAGACTTTTGCCTAAAGGTGTATCTTTATAACCGGTAGCTTTCTCCCTACTTTTATTTTTTTACGGGGTCAACACAAGGGTGAATCCAGTGTATATCTCCCCGGTTTATTCTACTTCTCCACTTCTTCCTAAGTGTTTTGGGAATTTTTAGTGCATTTACTGAGCTGGGTTCTGGACAATCTGTCGATGAGCTGTTACCACTGACAACTTGCCAGCCATACTTGTGCGGCGAAGTGTAGCTTATTTCTTTTTTTTTTCTTTTCTCCTTTTCTTTTTGATTTTTTTTTTTTAAGTAGGTGGCTTCCTTGGTCTAAGATTTACCTAAAGGCAGCAAAAAGAGAAAGGTCCAGTGACTGGGCTCTGGACAACCTACCTATGGGCTGTTACCCACGATAACTTGCCAGCCATATCACCCTAGAAGGTTCATTAGCTACCCAATTTCCATTAAAATCGTCGAACAATGAGTTAGTGCAAAGATAGTGTGTAGATGCTTAAGACTCAGAATTCCCTCAAATCAGAGGGCGGGTTGATAAGTCGTGTACTTATCACCCAAACTTATTTATTCCAATTACGATAGAATTAAGATGGCGAGGAGTCGAAGACAAATCCACATTTTAGTGGATACACGGGCTAATTAAGTCCAAAGACCTGAAGGGTCTTTGTGTTCAAATCATAATGTTGTATTTCCTAAGATTGAAAATTTTCTTAAACCTAAATTGTCTTTCCTAATTCCAAATTTTTTTTTTATAAAAGAAAATAAAACAAATCTACGGAACTGACGAATGAATTCAGAGATAAATATCCACCCCCCCATGCCTATCTAATGCAATGTCCTCATTGTATTAAAAAGATATGAAACAGAGTGGAAAAGCATAGAAAGCACCTGAATTGCGTGAATGTCAGGTCCGCTCCGAGATGAAAACGAAAAAGAACTGTATATGTGCTGAGTTTAGTGCCTTCAGCTAGGCACACTATACAAAGAAAAGAAATGAAGAATTCACAAGTGCAGGTCAGAATTAAAATAAACAGAAGAATCCTCAGACCTATCAAAAGAGATCCACAGATGTGGACCAGTTTGTGGTGCAGACCCATCCCCCATAATCGAGAATATCTTAGGTTCTGGATAAAAATTACCCAAAACCTAAAATCAGAATGCAAGCGGGGTCGAGCCTGCGATTTATGAGGATGCAACCTAAGTCCAAAAAGTCGGGTTACAGAGAATTGAAGCTCAAAAGGATAATCGTTGAATGTGTGCTTGAGTTTGGCATCCTCGAAACAAATGTCGTAAGGGTTCTGATTTGATAGCTTCAACTTAAAAGGAACCCTTTGACTCAATCTTCCATTTCCTCCAAAATTAACTTCCCAAATCAAAACTTCCTAGCTCCTATCCTCCTCATTCAGCATACCAAATTCCAGGACCTCTTGTATATTAATCACCCCATCTGAAATCTCCATGTATAAATGATGTGGCAGAATCAAAATTGACTTGGGTCTAATTATCTCAGAATTAGAATCATTAATAAGCTCAACAGGGTGTAACTGACAATCAGGGCATTGAATTGAATCCTCTAGAAACTGCGATTCTGGATCTGTAATGTGTGCCCTAATAAGATCTGTTTCCTCAGTTATTGGGCTATCAAATGATCTATCAGATTCCTCAGGCCCAATCGTCTCACAGAAATCGTGTTTAGAAAACTCGCGTGAGACTTCGCAACTTGAATCTTCACCATCAAAGAAATCAGGATCCGTATCAATGTATATCCCAAAATCATTTGTCACTTTCTGTTCCAAGGAGATATACGTTTCCTCGTAACCCGGCACAGGGATCTCAGGCGAAGAAATCAGATCTTCCTTAATTGGTTGCTTTAATTCAATCTGGTCAGCCTCGTAACACGTGTCCCCCCCAACAGGTGCCTGAGCGGGTTCTGTCATTGGCTTTCCTGAAGAGGGTTCATCCTGGGAATTATTCCAAGATTGAATCAAAGCAACCACGAATCTCATCCTCAATTTCACTAATTTCCCAAGTAGAAACTCACCCAGGTTCTTATCCTTAACATCCTGGAGCCAATCCAACAAAGACTTATTGAAATCATCAATCATTTCAATCAGGGGCTCAAATCTCTCAATGCAAGGTATTGGCTGAACTTCTAAAGATTGAATGATATTCCTCAAGTTAGCCAGAACCTTATCTTGAACCTGGTTAACCTGAACCAAATGAGTTGGTTCAGGGTTGGGCGGGTTTGGGCTCAATGTAGGGGAATTAACGAATTGAGATTCTTTATACCCTTCCTGATAATCGGTCATTTCAGATTGTTGAAAAGATGGTGATGACTTAAAGGCAATGAAATCAGAGGATGGGTAAGGATCGGTGTACCCTTCTTGATTGTAGATCGTATTAGGCTGTTCATGAAAGGAAGGCGATCTATAATTGATGTAGCTCTGAGAAGGATAGAAATCAAAATCAAAGTGTTCAGGGTTAGACCCTAACACGGAGGTCCTGAACTGTATCCCCAATCCGAATTATCCCAACTAACTGATGGTCGATTACAATATGAGTTGGGATAATCGTCATGTTGAGGATAATTCACAACAGGAGGGAAAGAGTGGGAATGTGTGAAATATGTGGAAGAATTCATGAGACACGGGAGGAAGAAAGGTGCCCTGTAATACAAACAATCAAACCTGTCCTTAAATGGGTTAGCCTACAGACCTACAGACTCCCAAAACCCATCTTGAGATAAAGGAACGATTTGATCTACTTCCGTCTGTTCAATCCAACCAGTTAGAAGGAGGGACTGGGGAGAAGGTTCTTCCTCCGGCTTGCGCCTCCAGTTCCTAGTGTACCCCCCAGCCACGATCATTTGACTCTGCTCCCCTAGCTAGACATCAGATTGAACAGTAGAAACAGACTAATCGAAAATAATCTCGTTCTGGATTCTGAAGAGAGCCCAATCCTTAAGGCCAACGTCTACTCTGTTTTATTTAGTTCTAGGTTTGAATGTGCTTTGGAATGTGATGGGCCCTTTAAATGGGTTGTGCCCTTAATGATTGATTGATTTGTGTGTGCGTGCACAACCAGTGGTTTTCAAGCAAGATTATTTTTGATGTGGTGAATTTTAAGGTTCAAATCTTGCTTAGTAGCTTTTAGGATTCAACTTTAGATGTTTTCAAACAAGTTTCATTGGCACACCAGGTTTTGCAAGCACAGGTGAAGATGTTTTCCTTTAAAGCTTAAAAAGAATGTGGAGTGCCTGGTAAATCCCTCAGAGTTGAACCTAATTGGCAGCTACTTGATGAGTTTATTTTATTTGAAGTGGTGGGGCCCAATCAACTCAAACAATTGGCCACAAATGCACCACTAAGTTAGGCACACAAAGATGGTTAACCTAGAATGATTTCTACTCTTTTATGTGTTACTTTATGTGTACCGGTTCCACAGATCAGAACCCGGTTGAGTAGAAACAAATCAATTCGGTTAAGTGCCTTTGAATGTGGGTGTATGCTGTGTGTTTGTTGAAAATTGCCCCACAAAATTATCTTTTTATTTTTTTATTTTATATAAATGAAGGTGGAATGAATGTGAGTGAGAATCCAAACAACCAAACTATTCCTAGGATTTATGCAAACACCTAGGTTAATTGGAATTTGGATTCAATGTGGCAAATGAAATCTATGGAGGGGGAAAGAATGGGGGATAACTTACAAAACCTTCCACAACACTTTACTCCAATCTACCACTTTTGCTTGTCTCAAAAGAGTACCTGCAATTACAATAAGAAAGGAGAAAAGTGAGGTAAATGATTTATAAGTTACAAAACGCGAAGAGAAATCAAAGAGCGTTGCCTCCCCGGCAACGGCGCCAAAATGTTGATTCCCCGGCAACGGCGCCAAAATGTTGAGCGCACGAACCGCTACGCTAACGTTTCCAATTTTGGAAAACCTGTCGCTGCAGTTTGAAAGCGAAGAATTCGTGTTCAACAAATAAAATTTATACCAAAATTGAAATTCCGAGTCGAACGCAGGGAGGTGGACGTTTGATTTAAAAACTACGCGTTTCTTTTTATTTGTCATGAAGTAATTCAATTTAAAACTGTCTAATTATTTACAATAAATAGAAGAGAGAGAGGGTAAGAGAGAGAGAGAGAATATTACACATAGAAATCAAAATGAGATGTAGAATAAATAAAGAATTTATCATTGAGGAGATTGTTCATTACAACTAGAAAGTATAAAATAATTACACTAGAAAGCGATAAATTTACTCTAGAAAGCATTAAAAGAATGGAGGGAGAAATGTCCTCCTCGACGATTGCTTGGAGGACGAGCATAACTACACTAGAAAGCAGTAAATCTATACTAGAAAGCAGTAAAAAGAATAGGGAGAGAGAAATCCTCCTCGACGGTTGCTTGGAGGATGAGCCGGATGGGACGACGCCTGGACGAAGGAGAACGAAGCAGGACGAAGGAGGACGAAGAAGAAGAACAGGAACGGAGCAGCACGCCGTCATCGTCGCGGGATCCACTTCCGAAGGGGGACGAAAATTTGGACTTTACCTCGCGAAAAGCATCTCGGGTGTGGGACAAGCTTCTCTTGAGCTTTGGAGGGGTAGAGAAGAGAAGGAAGGGTGAGAATTTCGTATGGAGGAGGTCTCCTTTTATAGTTGCAAGGAGTGGGGGCGAAATGGACATTACAACTTCAAAATAATAAATGAGGGGTCTTTAGTGACGGATAAATCCGTCACTAAAGCCCCCAACGTGGGCGTAGCTTCCGCGCCCATGCAAGCTTGCTCAGCTTCTCGTGCACGCAACGCTTGCGCACGTTCAGCGATCCTCAGTCGTCTGATCGCGAGATCGGATGGCTTAAGTCGCGCCTTCACCCGCTCCGCTGCGTGCCCGCTCGTGTGCGATCTCGCGTGACGCTATCGGGCACGTGCTGCCGTCCGATCAAGATCCAACGCTCCACGCGCCTGCTCGCTTGCGCCTGATTTGAGGCTCGCGGGACTCGATCCCGCGACCTCTGCTTCGCCCGTAGCTTCGTCTCCGCTGCGCTACGCGGTCGAAAAGGTCATGCGGATGATTTTAAAGAGCCGCGTCCACAGCCGTTGGATCGAGATCCAACGGCGGAGAGGGGGCGGGTGCACGGTCTTCATAGAATGTAGGCGACCATTTGGGCGGCCGAGATGGCACCACGTGGCGCCATCTTGGCCGTCCATCTTCTGGAAGGTGTAGATGGTGCCACGGATGTCGGATTGACTCGATTTTTGTGTCGTTGAGCTGCAATCGTCTATCCGAATTCATCCGTGCAGTCGGATTTGTCATCTGAAGTGTTGATTTGCACCACCCTAGCCCTTTATCTTCTAGGGTTCCTGATTAGCCCATAGTTGTGGGCTATTTAAGTATTTAAGTGCCTACACATTAGGTTAATTCTAACATTTATTTAGTATAAATTAGGATGTAAATAGATTAATTCATAGTTTTAATTTAATTACATGATCCATGCATTGCATTCATATTTTAAGTGCATTTAGAATTAGCTTAGAATGGCATTTATCTAATTAGATAACCAACTAGGTACATTGTTTTTATTAACATAAAAGTTGAGGGTCTGTATATAAATAGCACTAATATTTTAACATTATTTTCTTTATTCTTCTTCTTGCATGAACTGCTGGCTGCCGCTCCAACGTCGAACGGCCGCAGTGAAGAACCCATTTAAGGGAGAGCGGATGTGGTGGATCTGGTCAGGCGGATGATTTCAAATGTGTGCAGGCCACTACAAAAGGAGGAGGGAGGCAGCCAAGCTTGGGAGGCCTCCACCACCGACCCACCACTATGCAGAGAGACCTTCTCTCTTCCACTCCATACTGCCGGCCTCTACTGTGGCGGCGAGTCTCCACCACCGTGGGCATGTGGTGTGACAGGCCACACCGCCATCCGGAGCTCGTCCGCATCACCGTGAACACCTTAGCGTGCATCTCCCTCGCCGTCGTCGCCAACCACCACCACCGCAGCTATTGATTCAACCACCCTTTAGTAACTTAAGACGTCCGGGAAATTTCCCGGGCGTCTGAAGCTACCCGCTCACCTCCACCCACTCGCCTGCATACCCATCTGAAGTCCACCCGCAACCGCTCTCCACGCAGAGCCCTCTTCCCGCGCCTACAGAGCCACCCACTCACCTCCAACAGCCCACGCCCTCCTCAGCCTGCAGCACTCTCCAACCGCACCCGCTCTCCACGTGCCTGCAGACCAGCGCACACCTTCGCCCGCGTGCCCACCACCACCAGCAGCCACCCACGCACAGCTGCAGAACTCCAACCACCCTTCCCCGCGCCTGTAGACCAGCGCAAACCTCCTTCCCCGTGCCTGCAGACCAGCGCAAACCTCCTTCCCCGTGCCTGCAGACAAGCACCATTCACCCGCACCTGTAGAGCCCTTCGCCCGAGCGCCCGCCACCAGCAGCAGCCAGCCCTGCACCTGCAGACTCGCTCTCCATGCGCATCAGCCCGCGCCCGCCAGCAGCAGCAACCACCCCCGCAGCAACAGCGCGCGGCAGTTCTCACGCCAACAGGCCGCGCACGCTCACCGGCTGCAGCACCTCCGCCGGAGCTCGTCCGGCCACCTCCAGCCACCGCGCGACTCGCCGCCACCACCAATTCGAAGCCCTTGGTCCAAGGGACCTCCTCCGAGCTTCCCGCGCTCGGTCATCCGCTCCTCGTCGTGCAAGACAAAGGGGAAAAAATTTCCTGTTTTGCTATAGTAAACCGTCAATTAGAAATTACATTTTCTGCCATTGTCACTTTTTAATCATATTTTATTGATTCTGCATTACGGAAAATATCCTCTAGTTTCTCAGAATTGCTATTTCAGCATTGTTTCTTGCTTAAACCTTAATCTGAAGGCAATTTTGGCTTGATTCTTGTCCAAACTAACTACGAACAAACATTTTTAACTGGTGCAAATTTTAATACGTCATTGCCTCCCTGTGGATTCGACCCGCTCCTCTGCGAGTGGTTATTTTTTCTTAAATATTGATTAGTCGATTTTTCCACCACATTAAACTGCAAACAACTTTAAAGCGAAAGATCGACGAGTCAATTCCCCGGTCATTATCTGATGCTACGGATGCCTGATTAGGGCGATCTTGGAGTCGTTGAACTCCAATCGTCGCCCTGATCACATCCATACGATTGGATCTTTGATCCGAGGCCCCGATAAAATGTTTGCCCTGTCTAAGCACATAAAAGGAGACAATTAACCTCCATTTTATTCAAACTACTCTAAATGCAGGCTGATGCATGTTATGCAATATTTATATCATGAAATGCAATCCTATGCTTAAGAACATGCATAAATAGACATTTTAGGTAGTGTAAATGTGTTTACATCATATTCTAAGAATTAAAATGTTTTGAAAAGTGATTTTCTACCACGTGATCATATACAACGACACGTCTTTTCATGCTAAAGTTTTTATCAAAAACGAAGATCACTCTTTCACCTTCTTGGCCGTCCACTAAAGAAAGGAGGATGGGTGTGTGCACTCGAGTGGAGAGAGGAGGGTGTTGCACCCTTTCTCTACCAATGGCCATCCTTGAGAAGACCTTGAGGGGGAGTCTTCTCTATGGTTGTCTAAGAGGAAAAGAAAATGGGGGTGTGGATCCTCTTTGGTGGAAGAAGAGGGCACACCCACAAGAAGAAAGGAGAAGGTGTTGCATCCTTATGCTCTTCTTCTTACCACCCTTGAAGAAGCTTAGAGGAGAGCTTCTTCCCAGCCATCCATAGAGGGAGCCTTGGAAGAGGAGGACGACCTTGAGAAGGAGACGAGGAGGCGTGGTTGCAAGTTGAGAGAGTAAAGAGAATGAATGGAGATGGGTCAATTTCATGACTCTCTCTTTGCCCTTATGGAAGAATCCATTTGGTTGCCACTTTTGGTGGCTCCAAAATTAGCTAATGCCACATTTTTAGGATCTAGGTTTGACACAAGTTTTAGGGTTTCCAAGAGAGTGTGCTTGGGTTTGGTAGGGAAGGTGTGTGTGGGTGTGTGTTTTTCATAGGGCTAGGTTGTGGGTTTTGGTAGGATTAGGTGTTACATAGGTTGGGTCAATCTAGATTAAGTGGGTGTGGACCTAATTAGGTTTAGGAAAGTCTAATTGGATAGGAGTGATCCTAATTAGGTCTAGGTCAAACCTAACTGGACTGTGCATGTGATTAGGCTAGGGTAACCTTAATAGGTATGAGTCAATTAGATCTTGGGTGGATCTAATTGGGCTCAGGTGTACCCAATCAACTGCAGATGCACCCATTTAGGTATGGGATGGTTCAATTGGGTTAGGGATAGGATAAGTAGAGCTATGGATAGTGTACTAGGCTTAGGAGGTCTCTAATTAGGTTTCCTAGGGTGTTTGGTGGAGTTCCTAGGTCAAAATAGGCAAGCTAAGGCTTCCAACACCAAAATCAGGAACCAGAGAGCAGTATCAGACATTCAGGATAGTGGTTAGACGTCTTATACTACAAAATTGGACGTCTGGACATAGAATTGGACGTCCAATTCTATGTTAGTATGAGTTTTGGCTTCCTGGATTGTTATTCTGCAAAAATCGAACATCCAACCAGATGTCTGGACGTCCTAAAAGGTGCTGGAGAGTGGGTTTTAGGTTTTCTAAGGTGGGTTTTGGTTCCTAAGTGTTTGAGAGAGGGATAGGGTGGATAAGAACATGGATAGTGCTATCCATGTTCGAGTTTTGAGGCTAAGGTGTTCTAATGGAGGTGGTTTTGGGTTTGGGAAGGCTGTCCTAGGGTTTCTAAGGGTAGGGATAAGGCTATCCTCCTCACTCCTCTTATCTGGATTAGTCTTCTTCCTTTATTTCTTTATTCCACTATCTCTTTCCTGGATCACTTTATTACCTGCAAATAGTAATAAAAACCATTAAATAGCAGGATATCTCATCTTATTCTAAATAGACTGATGCAATGCATGATATGCAAGATATGAGTGCAATCAGCCACCACTACCTCCCTCTTTATCCATGTCGTTGATTCTCAGCTGTTGGATCTTCATGCAACAGCTGAGTAGACCTCAATCCATGCCTTACGTTCTCTAGAGAGGCATGGCTTAAGAAATCTTGACTGTTGGATTTGTATCCAACGGTTGAGATAACGTGTACGTGAAACCCTTAAATGGTCATCCAACGATGCAAGAACACCGATAACGTAGCGGTGAAGGCACGAGTTCCTCAATGCCACAACCAGCGTTCAAATCTCGTGAAAGTGTCTCTAGACCTGAGCGTGAATTGCAAATTAGGACATTCGATTGCCATCGCACGGCGCTGAAGTTGCCACTCCGTGAGAGGCACAGACGCACCATTCGACACCTGATCACACGTGTAGTAGCACGCATTCTCAACCAACAACGGGTGTGCGTTTAGCAACCATGACTAAGCCACGTGTTGTGACGACGCATCATGCACGCACTCAGTGTGATTTCAATCGCAAGCTTCGCAGGATTATCAACCACCAAATCAAAATCCGACGATCCTCAAAGCTCCAACCTCATGGCAACTGTGCAAGCAAAGAGCCAGCGTGCGTGGATCATCAGCGATGTTTATGGTGAGGCTACAGTGGCATCTTTGATGTCACTAAATGTCCCATGCACAAATTGTCTTCTCTCCTCCACTATAAAAGGACCCCTACCCCTCCCATTTCTCTTCACCCCTTCTTATGCTCTTCTCACCTACTCTAGAGATCAAAACACACCTTGAGCTTATGTCCCAAGTCTTTGGGATGCACCACTAGAGAAAAGAAAATTATTTCCACCATCTCACTAACATTCGTGGAGCTCTCATCAACCATCTTCTCAACCCCATTCTAGGAAGCGGATCACGTCGCGACGCCACCCATCCTCCCCTTATCTTCCGACGTCATTCTTCTTCTTCCAACTCCTCAACATCTTCGTCTGGGCCACGTCAACAAAACTTTGTCATCTGAGCAGTTGACAAACAAGATTTCTCCCACCCCCTTTCCCTTTTTTTGCTTTCATAGTATAGAAGCATTTGTAATAAACATTTGTCAAGCATTTATCTAGAAGTAGTTTTTGATTCTCTCTCTCTTCCGTCATACTTAGCAATTAGAATAGTTCTTTCCTACTTTATCTTAGTGTAGATAATATTCATGCTTGTTTCCTTACTCTCATAAAATGCCAAAAAAATAGCAAATATAATATACCAAAAAGAAACAAACTAAAACATGGTTTTCAAATAATCAAACGTCGCCTCCCTGTGTTTGACCCGAGGCTCATCTTGAGTTTCAGTACAATTTTTTTTTGTTAACAGATTTTGCGACTACAATGATGAGTTCTCCAAAACCCAAACTTTTCTTCATGAAAATACTCTCACCAGACTCCTTGGTCAACCAACAAGACCTATGCCTACCAATACTTCAACCTCCAAGATCTAGGAGACAATCAAAAGTCATGGCCTCTTTGTCAATCTTGTAAATATTGTCTCTTAACTAGCATGGGTCATCCTAGAGCATTGTTTAAGAAGAAGGCTCACTGAGGCGAGCCTTAATACTTCCCTAAAAGTCTCTAACCCTGATACTCCCAAACTCTAGCACCTTTGCAAATGGTCATCAGCTTCTAATGTCTAATTATCCACTAGTTGACGATAACACCACCATTCATCATAACTTGCATGAATTAATTAGAATCTAGTGTTAAAGGCACCTAAATGATCATGTGAGGATCGTAATTCTATATCGAACTGATTTGAGAAGAAGACAGAAAAATGGGGTTAATTCTACTGTTTTACCATCTCATCACAAATACAAATTAACCAAGGCATTGATCAGTGATTAATTCAAGGTCAAATGAACGTAAAAGACAAAGAAGTGGGCTCATACTAATTGAATCAGGGTTTCGCACATTTTAGGACTAAAACCTTAATTATCAGTCTCACTTAAATTGAAAGGGTTCTGGTAGAGATAAATTCAATCTAAACCTCTTAAAAATCATTGAAAAATATTCTAAGAGGTTTGGTACCATCACTTTGACCATCTAAACCCATTTTAACCAAAATTAGAGATTCAGATGAGGATTTTCCTTAATTTGGGCTTCTATGCAATTTACTTAGTCAATCATGGTCAAAACTCAAATCCAAGTTCACCATTATATTCCTTATGTCCAAATTAGGTTAACACCAAAATTTGGGCCCAATCAGAGTCCTTGGCCTAGTTTGCAATTCAGTCCCCAGATGTCTGTTCTTCACTTAAACCCATTTTCTTGCATTCATGCCCCTAACTTCTCATCATCTTCACAAAAATGCCCCTACCCCCATTGACCTCAGCAACTCCTAAACATCCAACACCGCTGTTTATGGCAAAATCGTCGATGTATAGGAAATGCATGTGTAGTATAATCAAAGAAAACGCAAAACACTTAAATTTATAAAACTCAAATTCAAAAAGGAGTCCAAGGTCGTTCGCAAGGAGCAATTGGGCAATTTAATTCACCAATCACAATTTATCAATAAAATATGCAATTTAATTCAATAAGATGCTCAAAATGATATTTCAATAAGAACTAGAAGAACAGTGCAAAAAGATCGGGTTAAAATGGTGATTTGAATCACCAAATTAACCCTTAAGTTTAAGCTCATAAATACTCAAATAAATGAATAATAAACCACAACCATTAAGCCACATCAGTTGAGTACACAAATATTCCCACAGTAACCAGCAGAATCAATCTCAAACGATAGGGCAAGCTTCCAAATGCCTTATCAGAAGAGGCTCAAAGGGCCTCACAAGAGCTCAAGGCTCTCTCTCTCAAGAGCCTCAGAAGGAGCACAGCAGTAACCACAAAGGCTCAAGGGACTCTTTAGAGTTTCACTAAGTGTCGAGAGAGGAGAGGGCTCAAATCCCAAGGAAACAAAAACCCCCTCCTCCCTCTCATATTCTCTTTCCTCTCTTCCTAGCTCAGAACGAACCAGACAAGGGTAGCCGAGTAAACAGATCAGCCTAGACCCGCCGACGAATATGGCGAGAGAGGGCATGCGTACGCACGTGCGAGGGACCTCAACCCGTGCTTACTGAGGCAATGGAGATGAGGCAAGAAATCAAGAGATGTGCATCTTCACGACTATCCACGAACGATGTGTGTTCGTGGCGTAGATTGCGTAAAAGATGAACGCGTTGTAGTATAGCGCGAAATACGTCTCAAGCAAATAATTAACGAAACTAGTAAGTCTCGATCGATCACAAGGAGGCTGAAAGCACTTTCGATTTCATGCATTTATTTCAAATATAAAGGCTAAGTAAAAGGAATAATCAATCACAATATTTATATCACAAGAAGAGATTGAACATAAACTGGATACATGCATTTGAATAAAACATAAAATAAACAAACTACTGTTGTAACAGAACAAGGGCACCACGGGTGGTTCATGGTGGCCTTTTGGAGAGGTTGAGAAGAGCAATAATGATCCATCGGGGTGGCCCAACGGATGCTTCAGACGGAGATGCAGAGCCAGATGCAGAGAAGATGAGAAGAAGAAGAAGAAGAGGAAGGAAAGGTTGAAGGAGGAAGAAGAGAATGAAGGAATGACCTCAAAGGGGGGCCCTTTGGGATCTTTTTATAACTTTGGTGGGGGTTAAAGAGGGCATTTGGCTCCCTAAATCTCGTGCAAAAGCCTTCCAAATCCTTCTTTTTTCTCTCGATTCACTCTGATGCTGCCACGTGGCGCTCCGTGGAGATTCAATCCTCCATTGCATGGCCACAGATCGCCCACGCACGCCCTTCGCATTTTCGACTTCGCCACTCGCCTTTTCTGAGGGATGGCTTAAATGTGCTATCCATCGCGTTCTGCATTGCGCCTTCGACTTAAACATCCCACGCTTACGAGCACGCGTGTGAACCAACGCGCTGCACAAACCTTTTGTTATATATACTTGTTTGTTTCTATTTAAGCTTATCCGATCAAGGCGGGCGACGTGCCATGCTTGTGCCCGTTGGATGAAGATACAACAGTTCATAGCATGTGATGCGTCCTTCCTGGATGGGCGGTGCTGAGGGAGCAGCTATGATGGTGCCACGTGGCGCCATCATGGCCGTTCATCTTCTTTTCCTTGTATCTAGTGATGTAGGCCTCTAATTGAATTGATTTCTACGCCGTTGGGCTGCGAACATCGATTCGGATCCATTCCTATGGTTGGATTTGTTATCTAAGGTCCGAATCTTCTTTAATTTGCCCTTGGCTCTTGATCTTCTACGGATTCCCTAGGGTGCTACGGGAATCTGATTGATACGATCTTGGAAGCTTGGACTCCCGTCGTAGTTCTGAATAGATCCATGCGGTTGGATCGGTCATCCGCAGCCCTAAATTACCTGCAATGAGTGATACCTTTCAAATAGCATAGTTTTATGCATAAAACACATATATCAACTACAATGCAGAATACGATGCATATGCATGCAAAGTGTTCATGTTAAGCTAAGTTCTGGCTTAATTCAGGCGAATTAAGGCCTATGATTGCTGTGCAATCATACCCCCATGCCTAAATCTTACTGGTCCCTAGCAAGTGCAAGACTAAATGCATTTTATCAAGAGTTTAACTAAAGGTTTATTTCTTTTTGTTTCGTCCAAAAATTCAAACTCCAGATAGCTATGCACATATGATGTTGTAGCTTCTGCAACGGATCCAAGCGAAGAGTCGATACACATTTAAAGTTTGTACTTGCCCCCTAGTAAAATTCTATTGGGATAGGCAAACCTCTTCTCTTGGGGATATAAAATATTCTCTGATTTTAGCCCTAGCTTTTGGCTTAGGTAGAAGACGTCTGAGTTAACTGGATTTGTATTTGGTTGCTCACTCACTTCTGGTGCTACATAGAGACTAGTATTTCAAAATCTAGATTATTAGATTATTGAATAACTTAACTTAGAGAAGGGCTGAAAAACTGTGCTCTCTTTAATCTTTTGTACTTTTTCTTTTCTCTCTTTCTCTCTGTTTTTCTTCTTCTTCTTTTATTTTTTTCCTGAGCTCACATCTTACTAGATTTGCAACTGTATTTGGTGGTCATACATGGCATTACACTTTAATTAGGTTCTGATAATCCTACAACTAAGTTAGACTCCTCAACCCGTATTCAAGCGATCAGAAATACAGAAAAATAGTTTTAGGCTGTATTTGGTGGTTCGTGAGGGTGGTAGGTGTTTTTGCCTCAACATTTTGACTTACATAATTCAAACTTCTTAACATAACATTTTTTTTTTCTTTTTTTCTTTCTTACAAGCAAATATCCCTTTTCTATGCTTTCTTTTATATATATCTACTGGCACAATGCCATTACCAACATAACATAACGCAACAATTCAACATGACACACATACTTTTATTCACGAGGCATTATTTGGGATTTTTGGGGGTGACCAAGAGGATCTCAGGTGGCTTATTTGGTGGAAATGCCTACTCTTAGCACTGGGAAGGGAATGGATAAGATGATGTATTTCTGACCTTGACATCAATACCCTCCTTCAGCCGAGGATTCCGTAGAGGACGGCCATGACCATCCACCTCAGTCCTAGTTTTATCAAAACCCACTCTCTGTGTTTTTGCCTTATTTGGTGGCTCTCGCATGGAATTTCTCACAGATGTAGTACTCAAGAACTGAAAGCGAAAACTATGCCCATCTCTGAGTATCATTATTCAATTATTAAAGATTCAAGATTCCTTACACTAGCCTTAGAGCACCAGTAGACTCTCTACTCTCATCTCACGTATGTTTTGGTGGATCGACTAGAAGATGGTTCACCTGACTCCCTGATTGCTATCCAAGGGTTTAGGAGAAGAAGCATATGCTTCTTCTCGACAAACTAGAGATGTCTATTGATTTTCACAGTGGATCCATTGCAAGCTCTACATGCAAGTATGAAATTATACCGAATTCCAAGTCTGGGAATCCACTAAAGATAATTATCTAATAAAACCTCTTGATAAAGCAATCTAATCCCCCAATTGTTGGCAGAAAATTTTCAGTTTTTATGGACTACCCCCCCATGGCTAAGTGTTTGCATGTCCTTATGCATGAATAAAAGAAATAAGGCTGGGTGTATATGGATAGAAATCACCTCTAACTGCTTCTGAGTTGTCATTGAGCTCATGTCATTATTGCAATGCCATACACAATATGCAAAACAATATGCAAAACATTTTGCGTAAATGAAATATGCTATGTATATATGGTATGTATATATGTATACGTGCTAAGTTTAACACCTCCAGCTAGGCAACTCATCAGCCATACGTCCTCAAGAAGATGTATCGTTTCATTGGCAAGAGGAGGTTCCTGAGCAAAGAATGGTTTGAGGATATGGGTGGACCAGATTTTGAGTCTCTAATTTGGAACGCCCCATTAGGATATAGGTGGACCACTAGGAACGGTCCAGTCCACTTGGACTTGAGCTTTCCTGCAAAGAATTTGAGTCGGGAGTCAAACAACCAAACCTACTAGTTAGATGCGAACTCCTTCCTATGGATGTGTCGATCATGGAAAGCTTTTGTCTTGTATATTTTTGCATTCTCGTAAGCTTCTTGCCTAATCTCTTCTAACTCACTGAGCTAGAGCTTTCTTTCATAACCTCCGGCCTCGAGGTTAAAATTACACTATTGCACCACCCAAAAGGCACGGTGCTCCAGCTCCACAAGAAGGTGACAGGTCTTTCCATGCACCATGCTGTATGGCGACATTCCGAGCAGGGCCTTGTATGCGGTCCGATATGCCCATAGTGCATCAATCAATCGATCGAACCAATCCTTCCTATCAGGTTTAACCATCTTTTGAAGGATAAGCTTGATTTGACAGTTTGATACTTCAGCCTGCCCATTGGTCTGTGGGTGATATGGGGTAGCAATGCGGTGTTGCACCCCGTATTTTTTCAATAATGACCTGAAATGGGCATGGATGAAGTGGCTTCCCCCATCACTTATCAGGGCACAGGGAACTCCGAATCACGCAAAAATAAATTCCTGGACAAAGGATATAACAGTCTTATGATCAGCTAGTCTTACCGAGATAGCTTCTACCCACTTTGAGACAGTCTACTGCGAGGAGTATGTACTCAAAGCCATGCAAGTTCGAGAAGGGGCCCATAAAGTTGATGCCTTAGATGTCAAACACTTCTATGACCAGAATGGATTGGAGAGGCATCATATCTCTCCGGGTCATAGAACTGATTGCCTGGCATCGCTTACAGCACTTGGCAAACTCTTGTGTATCTCTGAAAATGGTTGGCCAGAAAAATCCCGACTGCAAAATCTTTGTAGTGATTTTTCAGCCTGAGAAATGACCCCCACAAGCATCGTTGTGGTAGAAGGATAGCACACTAGAGATTTCCGAATCAAGGACACATCTATAGATGATCTGATCAGCCCCAATGCGAAAGAGCAATGGGTCATCCCAAAAATAGAATTTAGCCTTTGATATAAATTTGAGCTTTTGATCCTTGGATAATCCCTTAGGTAGCTTGCCTGCGACAAGATAGTTTACTATATCAGCATGCCAAGGAAACTCAACAGAGTTGATAGATAGCAAAGACTCATCTGGAAATCGATCTGATATCGGCGGGGAGTATAGAATGTAGTTTGGGTCAAGCCGAGACAAGTGGTCCACTACAACATTATGTGCTTTGGCTTTGTCACAGATTTCGACATTAAACTCCTGCAAAAGAAGGATCCATCTGATAAGGTGGGGTTTGGCGTCCTTCTTTGCCAACAAATGACGAAGGGTGGAATGGTCAGTGTAGATGATAACTTTGGACCCGAGTAAGTATGACCTAAATTTCTCCAACCCGAATACTACGGCTAGCAATTCTTTCTCAATGACTGTATAGTTATGCTGGGCCTCATTTAGCGTTTTGCTAGCATAGTATATTACAAATGGATGGCGCTCCTGACACTGGCCAAGAACGGCTCCAATAGTGAAGTCGGAAGCACCACACATCATCTCGAAGTCGAGTGACCAATCAGGGGGTTGGAGAATAGGTGCACTGGAGACAGTGCTTCTCAAGGTCTCGAAAGTGCTAAGACACAAGGAATCAAACTTAAAGGGTGTGTCGGTTACCAGAAGATTCGTTAATGGATGAGCAATTTTTGAGAAATCTCGAATGAATCTTTGATAAAATCTAGCATGCCCTAAGAATGATCTGATTTTCCTAACCGAGCTAGGCGGAGGTAATCGCAAAATGATTTCATACTTAGCTCAGTCGACCTTGAGTCCATTAGAGGAGATCCTGTGACCTAGTACGATGCCATCCCTCACCATAAAATGGCTTTTATCCATGAAAGTACCAGGTTAACCTCTATACATCTAAAAATCTTTGTGAGGTTATTGAGACAAGATGAGAAATCGTCTCCAAACACAGAGAAGTCATCCATGAATACTTCTACGCAGTCCCAGATCATGTCTGAAAAGATGGTCATCATGCATCGTTGAAAAGTAGCTGGTGCATTGCAGAGGCCAAAAGGCATCCACTTAAAAGCAAATGTTCCAAAGGGACACGTAAAAGTCGTCTTGTCTTGGTCTTCCAGGTTGATTGCAACTTGATTGTACCCAGAGTATCCATCCAAAAAGTAGAAGAAACTACGCCCGACTAGCCATTCTAGAATATTATCAATAAAAGGCAAAGGAAAATGATCCTTTTTGGTAGCCAAGTTTAGCTTCCTGTAGTCAATGCAAACCTGCCAAGAAGTCGTGGTGCGGGTTGGGATGGATTTGCCAAATTCATTTTTTATTGCGGTGAGTCTCGCCTTTTTGGGCACTATCTGAAAGGGACTCACCCACTGGCCGTCGAAAATTGGATAGATAATGTCCGCATCCAGCCATTTAATGATCTCCTTTTTTACAACCTCCAACATATTTGGATTTAGGCGTCTCTGAGGTTGTCTCGACGGTCTCACCCCTTCATCAATGTAGATATGATGAGTGCAATATGAGGGGCGAATTCCATGGAGATCAGCAATGCCCCACCCAATAGCAGCCCTATGTGCTTGCAGAATGAAGATCAACTGGTGTTCCTAATCCAAAGTCCAGTGAGCATTGATAATCACTGGATATGTCTCACTTTTTCCCAGAAACATGTATTTGAGTGAATCAGGTAAGGGCTGCAACTCTAGTAGTGGAGGGTGGGGAGGGTGAGGAGGAGGGTTGTGCAAGGAAGGGGAGGAAATAATAGCGGAAATTTGTTGATCCTGACTAATGAAGAATCCGCCTGCAGAGGTCATGTAATCCTATCTTAAGATATCCGTGTTGGATAGGACAAGATAGTCAGGATCAGGGGTGTTAAGAGTAGATGAATGTTGTCATGCTTTTGTGCGGGTTTAAAGTATATCACGTTGTAGTATAGCTGACAAAGCGTTTAAACAAATAGAGAATTTTATTACTCGAAAATCGGAGTATCCGAGGTCAAACACGGGGAGCAAATGGAATTTACTACTAATCAAAATGAAATTGAACACTCTAATTTACTCAAAATGTTAATTCAAATATGACTGTATGCCATTAAAAGTAATTATGACAAAAAAATATGAAATTGGACGTCTGATCTGGAGATCAGACATCTTAAAAGTATTTTCCCCTTTTTCTTCTTCTGATCTTCTCTCTCTTCTTTGCTTGCGAAGGCTTCTTCTTCCTACCTTTGTATCTTTTCTCTTGTTTCTTCTCCTGCCTTGCCTTCCTTCTTTCTTCTTCTTCTAATCTTTGCTGTCTTCACTTGACCTTTCTTTCGTTCTCTGGCTTGCTCCTGCCTTGCTCTTCCTTCTTCTCCTGCGAAGGCTTCTTTCCTCTTCTTCTTCTCTGCCTTGGTCTCTCCTTCGTTCAGTTTCTTCTTCTGCTTCTTCTCTCCTCCTTGCGGCTAAGTCTCTCCACGCTCAGTCTGCCTGCACAGGAGCAAAACCTACCCATTTCCCTCTACCTGCTGATAAACGTCAGTTTATCATCATTCTTATGCATTAAAACTAACCTAGCTCTTAGGATTTTACTCCGCAAACGGATTTTTGGGCTGCATTTAGGCATAAATTAGGATAGGCATGCATTGCATTTTTTATTGTCGTTTTAATGTGTTTTTGTGAGTGTTAGGGATGTACAGATGCACAGATCCCTAAAACCCTAGCACTCAAGAAGGCAAATGGTGAAGGAGAAGCCCAGACTAGCTGGAACCCAGCTTGATCCAGCTCACCACAGCTGAAACCTAGCTTACTTGAACTAGGGTTAGCTCATCCCAGCTCCATTTAGCTAATCACAGCTGGATGGTAGCTCAAGAGAGTTCACCTTAGCTTACCCTAGCTCAAGTCAGCTCAGATCCAGCTCAACTTAGCTGAGTCTAGCTCATCTCAGCTCCCACTAGTTCACAGGGAGCTCTAGCTAGCTCAGCTGAGTTGACAGGAGTTCACCTCAGCTCACATCCAGCTCAACTTAGCTGAGTCTAGCTCATCTCAGCTCCCACTAGTTCACAAGGAGCTCTAGCTAGCTCAGCTGAGTTGACAGGAGTTCACCCCAGCTCAGATCCAGCTACATCCAGCTCCACTCAACTCCAGCCAGCTGAAGAAGAATTCATCTCAACTAAGGAAGCTTAAGTCCAGCTCCCGGGGATTCAGCTTAGCTCAACTCAGTTGAGCTAAGCTACCTTAGCTGCCTCAACCAGCTTGATTCTCCCCGAGAGCACCAGACCTAGCTCACCTCAGCTCATTTTGGTAGAAGCTAGCTCACTTTAGCTTGGCTTAGCAACTAGCAAAGAACTAGCAAGCTAAGCTAGCTAGAGTAGCCCCATGCCAGCCTCTTCAGCAGCAGCCAGCTCCAGCTCCAGCTCCAGACTTCTCCTCCTCAGCTCTTCTCCCTGAAAACCCTAGCTCCAAATGCCTCCAACTCTACTCCCTGTTAGCTAAGCTAGCTAAGCTGCTTAACATAGCTAGTCCACCTCCATGGCACCAAAACCTACTACCCTACTACCTAAGCTCCAGCAAAAAGACCACCTACTCCTACTTTATTTTGGTGCCAACTATCCCTTCCATCACCACCCTACATCCACCATCAAAGCCCATCTCCACCCTCCATTTTTTCCCTCCAAAATTGCCTTCTAGAAGGTATTTTTGGAGGGAAAATCAAGGCACCTCTTCATTTCCCTCCCATTTTTCCCTCCAAAAATAACCAAGCACCCCTTCATTTCCCTCCAAAAAAAAACACCATAACCACCCCCTTTCCCATCCTATAAATACCCTACCCTACCACCACATAATTCCCATCCTCCCTTAGTATATTTTCTACCTAAACCACCTATACCTACGGCCAAGAAGAAGGAGTAGAGAAGGAGATTAAAGGGGCACATCACCAGCCCTTTTGGTGCCTTCTTCTCCCCACTCTCTTCAACTTGAGCCACGCCAAGGAGGAGGACTCTCCCATTTCAAGGAGGACGGCCAGGCAAAGGAGAAAAGCTTAGGGTGGACGTCCACCCTTGGAGAGAAACTTAGGGCACGCCCCCTTAGGGCTTGCCTTGGAGGTCATCACCTTGGCGGAGTACTGCAAGGAAGGAGTTGAAGGATTCTTTTCAAGCTTGGGAGCCACCAACCTTGGAGCAAGAAGCCCTCTTCTTCACCATCTAATTAGAGGATTTGTGTTTTCTTTCTTTATTGCAATTTTCTAGTAGTAGAAGCATTCCTCTACTAGGCATTTTTGTTAAACACTTTTTCAATTATCTAGTTGCCTTCTTTGCATTTCTTGTTTGCATTTCTAGTTGCTTATCTTCAGCATTCTTCACTCCCTCTCCCTAATTATTCTAGGCCTCCACTTGCCTAGAGTGAGCTTATGGAGAGGCTCTACTTGCCACTTTAGAAGTAGTTTATTTAATTCGAAGTGTAAACACTTTTCCTGCCATCAGTTCGCATGTTGCCTTAGTTCAAAAATAAAAAAAATGGTATATTGAAAATTACCAAAAAGAAAGTTGAGATATATTCCAAGCAAGAGAATCACTATTGCAAACAATTGGCCTCCTTGGACGACCCTAGATACTTCCCTATCTAGGATTATAAATTTAAGAGCGAAAGCGGATTTACGCGTTACAACGACGTATTTTAACAAACCGCGTATTTTCGCTATCACCTGCGCGTCTCTCTCTCTCAACAATTCACTCACGGACGCTCTCCCAGAGCCACACGGATATTCGGGTCGGATCGTACCCGGGACCAGGCGCACCTGCAGGTGGTGTGATGTGCGAGGAGTGCTCAAGGATTGGGTCGGTCGGATCCCGCCAGATCCGCGTGGTTAAGCCACGGACGAGGCGTGCGTGGGGGGGCAAGTGAGGGACCTCACCCCTGTGCTTACGGAGGCGTTAAGGTGATATCACAAATTCAATTTATGTCGCAGTGGCGCCTCGTCTCTCCACGATGTGGGACTAAAGATTCTGCCCTGATTTCGCGCGCGCCTACAGACTCGCGTGCCATCCCCATAGCTGCTGGCTCTGCTTGCGCTCCTTGCTGGACCAGGGCACTTCGCGACACTCGCACGACTACGTAGCACCTGCAGCCTGGGAGCCCTGGCGCCTGGAGCTGCTACGGAGCTTCTTCAAATATCGTCCATGGCAGCAGGAGCATCAACACTGTCAGACACAAAACGAGCCTATCGGCCCAATCAGACCAACTAGAGACCTTCGCCGTGCAGTGGACGGTGCTGCAGGCCGCAGGTCAGCCTAGGCGTGCGTGCCTAGGTCAACCTGTGGCTGGAGTTGTGGGGTTGGTCGGGGGGTTATTGTGGAGGTCTGGAGTGGCAGTGGAGGGGTGGAATGAGTTCCTGGTGGTGAGGCGGAGCTCACGAGATGGGTGGCGAGCCGTGTGGAGGGGCGGAGTGGTGTGGGCGGCTCGTCGGAGGTCGGTCGGAGGCGAGGAAGATCGAGGTGTTCAGGCACTGTCGGGGGGTAAGTAGATAAAATAGCAAGGGAAAAAGAGAGAGGGGAATGTGGAGAAGGTATTTGGCCTAACTACAGGGATGAAGGGGGACGGAGAGGCGAACAGCAGTACCTGCTGTCGCCGTAGAAGATGCTGCCCAGTGGGGGAGAACGGCGGCGACGATGGGGCTGAGGCGGCATGCGCGGGTGCTGCGCGACGTGGAGGAGAGTCAGGAAGATAACTCTGCCACTGGTTTTGTGGCAGAGCGAAGAGGGAGGGGAGGGGGGCTCGCCGGAGCTTGCTGGGAATTTTGGCCGGGTAGGAGGAGATGAATTGGAGGTGGAAACTCGGCCAAATCAAGCTGAAGATGAGCGGCCGGAGGTGTGGGTTCTTATATAGGTACTGGGCCAGTTGTTCAAGGTGTGGAAGACACGCAATCGTCTGAGGTCGGTCGCCGGAGATGGAAAGAGTTTAGATACCCAAATCCCTTGTGCGTTCGCACGAGAGATTGGGTTCACACCAGGGATCAAGATTGGCCTCAGATGGAAGGGAATTCCTTAGAGAATCTTCCTTCCATTTCTGGGAGGGGATCTCTGAGGAATCAGAGAGGATTCCCTCTCAAATCCTCGCCGGAGCAGGATTCTGCCCTAATAATGGCGGCAGGACCTGATTGCAAAGGTGGCAAGGAAGTTAGGGGGCGTTCTGTTATGCTTTTCAAAAGATAGGGACCAAATTATGATTTGGGTGTACTAAGTTGCAAAGTAGGTCAAGATGGCCTCCCCTTAGCTCCAAATTTTGGTACAAACCTAATTTTGACCTAAGGAATCCAATGGTGAAGTTGGATTTTAGGTTTGACCTCGTTTGACTGGACATTTTGTGTAAAAACCCAAATTAGGTTAATTGATGAACTAGGACCCTAATCTAGGTCAAACTGGGTTCCAAAGGCCAAATTAAGTGTTCTAAACCCTAGGGGATATTCTTCCATGATTTTTAGAGGGTTTAATTGATTTTTATCCTGACCGGAACCTTGTTGAATTAAGCGGGTCTGTTTTAGGGTTACCACATGTCATTTACTTCCTAGATTGCACATGAACCCATTTCTGATTGACTCAACCCACTTTTTATCTCATTTAGACCTTTTGACCTGTGTTTTGCCTCTGAGAAATCCTGTTTATGTACTGCAATGGTAAAATTGCAGTTTTAACCTTTAATTCATGTTTTCTTCTTAGATCACTTATTCCTTCAGTTAAGCCTTCTTCTAGGTTATGTAGGAGCTTTTATCTTCTTTATTGGGTCAAAATGAGCTAGTTATGGCTCATGATGAGGCTCTCATCAATGAACACCCATGACAACCAAATCCATGGGAAGAAATGTGTATATCATTAGTCTCAGTCTTGTGTGGATCACGATCAAAGACCCATGATAGTGAGGATAAATGTGCCATTGGGTCGCTACAGAGGAGCCCAATGTTCCTACAGAAAGCTGAATCTTTGTCTTCACTATCCTCCTCGATCAAATCACAATCAAAGTTCTTTGATGCCCTAAAAATGTCCAGTCTAAGCTTTTCAGTTCCCAGGGCAATCTCCATGCACCCTGATGCATAGTCGATGTTTGCGTGGGCGGTTGCTAGAAATAGGTGACCTAGAATAATCGGTGCATCACGAAGATTAGGAGGAACCTCCATATCAAGAACAAAAAAGTCCACTGGAAAGCAGAATCCTTGGACTTTTACAATAACATTTTCAACCACCCCCATCTGTGTTTTTACAGATTGGTCAGCCAACTGTATGGTAACTGAGGTGGGTTTTAACTCCCCAAATCGAAATCGATCAAATACTGCAGTGGAAGTTAGGTTGATGGACGACCCCAAGTCAAGAAGGGCCCTATCAAAAGGGGAATCCTACAACAAGTAGGAAATCAATGGTATGCCCGGGTCCTTCTTCTTGGGTGGTAAGTTAGCTAACATAACTGCACTAGCTTCCTTAGATAATACCGCTTGTCGTCCGATCCTCTACTACCGCTTCGGAGTACAATAGTCCTTAATGAAACTAGCAATAGTTGGGATGTGATCTATCGCTTCGAGGAGAGGGACCTAAATGTGAACTTCCATGAACATAGATTTCAGGTCCTTGAAATTCCGCATGTCCTTTTTCCGTGCTGAATCTCATGTTAGGGCTATGGGAAAAGGGATGGGAATTTCAGGGTCTAGGGGCTTCTTTCCCTTATCTAATGAAGGTGGCTTGTGAGAGGAAGAGGGTTGTGAGTCATCTCATGGTATAGCGCAGGGAAAATCATTACCTGCTTACCTAGGTAGCGGGTTCTGTGTAGTCTTTCTACTCCTTAAGGTGACAGCTTTTGCATCAGCGTGCTGTCCATGCAGGGGTAGAGGAGCGGGTTGGTCTGGATACATAGGGTTTAGCAACAGAGGTGGCTAACTGAGCCTATAACCAAGAGGTGCAGGAAGTGCTTGCATAACAGCGTGTGCCTACCCCTGTGGTGCTTGGAATCTAGGCGGGGCACCCTGATTCTACACATATCTCGGGTTTAGGACAGGTTGGGAGGGCAAAGCTCCCTGTGATCTATGCTCCTACATCATCTGATTTTGCATGTTCTGTATGCTCTATATTTGGTCAGCCATTGCCTTCATTATTTGGAGGTTGTCATGAGTAGATTTTCGAATTGATACCTACAATTCCCCCTTCAGCGACTCCAAAGGGTTGGCTCGCTTTGGACGGTAGTTGGCAACTTGGTGCAACGGCTGATAGATAGAGCGTGTCTATTGCTGCTGAGACGGGAATGGCTGCTGCCTTGGATACATGTTTTGCGCATTCCCGTATTGTCTGGTCTGGTAGTGTGGAACTTGACTTAGTCTCTATGGATTACCAGACCAAGTGAAATTGGGATGCTGTCACCAACCAGGGTTATATGTTTTAGAATACGGGTTGTTACGCCTATATCCCTGAATGGCATTGACATCTTCGTAAGCCGAAGACATCTCAGATGCAAATTCATCAAAAGAATATGCACTTACATCATTATGTGGCACGTAACCCTGATTGTACGATGCCAGATCCATATTGTTCATGGGTTCCTGGTATGCAGGATCCCACGAGGATGGAGAGAAAACAACCCAAGTAACTGGATATGTACGAGAAGAGGGAACTCGAGATGCTTGAGAGGAGTAAGATGGAGAAATGCAGCCAGCAGATCTGGATCTCGCTCGTATTAATTCATTGAGCTTCTTATTGAGCAGATCCACCTTATCTAGCTTTTTGGTGATAATGTCCATGTCGACTCGGGCAGACTCGGCTTGAGCTTCGTGAACATTAACTCGTTGCTGTCCTGGTCACTAGAACTGGTTCAATGAGGCTACGTTCATAGAGTTCTCTGCTAAGGACTCGATGATGTAAACATGTTTACATTACATAAGATGTCTATTTATGCATGTTCTTAAGCATAGAATTGCATTACATACTATAAATATTGCATAGCATGCGTCATCTTGCATTTAGATTAGTTTGAATAAAATGGAGGTTAATTGTCTCCTTTTATGTTCAGGGACATGGCAAATTTTTATCGGGACATCGGATCGAAGATCGAACCATATAGATTTGATCAGGGCGACGATTGGAGTTCAACGACTCCAAGATCGCCCTAATCAGACATCTGTAGCATCAGATAGAGATCGAGAAACCCTAGAAGATCAAGGGCCAAGATGGTGTGAATCCACACTTCAGACGACAAATCTGACCACACGGATGGATTCGAATCGATGATTGTAGCTTAATGGTGTAAAAATCGACTCAATCCAACAACCATGGCACCATCTACATCATCTAGAAGATGGACGGCCAAGATAGCGCCACGTGGTGCCATCTCAGTCGCCTAACTGGCCGCTGCACTCGCTGCTCCTTTTCTTCAATCTGATTGCCACTTCTCAACCGTTGGAAGATCATCCAACGCTCCTTTTCTTCAATCTGATTGCCACTTCTCAGCCTTTGGATGATCATCCAACGGCTGTGGATGCACGCGCACAAATCGCAAGCATGACACAAACGCGCTTGTAGCGCGTTGGTCGAACGTGCTCGCGAGATCAAGAGCCGCACATTTGAGTTTTGGCGAGCGGCTGCGAAGGCACGGCGAGGGGGCACAATTGACCGCTCGATCACGATCGAGCAGTCGTGCACGCTCGATAGCGCGCACGCTCCATCAGACGCTCGTGCGTAACGCGGGATCAAACGCGGGCAAGTGCGCGGTTGAGGCGCGACAAGGATGCATCTCAGCCATTAGATCTTGCGATCGAACGGTCGAGATTTCAAGAACGTTAATGAGTGTTTCACGCGCGGGAGGTGAGTGGGCACACGAGCGTCGCCCACGAAGGCCACGTTCGAACCTTTAGTGACGGAATTATCCGACCTTAAAGGTCCTGAATTAATATTTTTCAAATTAAAAAGACCAAATTTCCCTCACTCCTTGCAACTATAAAAGGAGACCCCCTTCATACGAAATTGGCATCCTGTCTTTCTCTTCTCTCCCTCTCCAAAGCTCAAGAGAAGCTTATCCCACACCCGAGATGCTTCTTAAGAGATAAAGTCAAATTTTCACCCCCATTTTAGAAGTGGATCCCACAACAACGATGACGTGCTGCCTCATTCCCGTTCTTCCTACTTCATCCTCCTTCGTCCTGCTCCGTTCCCCGTCTTCCAGGCGTCATCCCATCCGGCTCTTCCTCCAAGTGACCGTCGAGGAGGATATCTCTCTCTATTCTTTTTAATGCTTTCTAGAGTAGATTTACTACTTTATAGTGTAATCAATTTCTACTTTCTAGTCGTAATGAGTAGTGTAACGAACAATCTCTTTGATAATGAATTCCATGTTCATTCTGCATCACTTTTTGTTTTTGTTTGTAATATTCTCTCTCTCTCTTCTATTTATTGTAAATAGATAGATAGTTTCTAATCAATTATTCTGCTTCATGACAAATAAAACAAACGTGTATTTTTAATCAAACGTCCACCTCCTTGAGTTCGACCCGGGATTTCTATTCCGGTATAAATTTTATTTGTTAAACATGATTTCTTCGCTTTCAATCTACAATGACAGGTTTCTTCAAAACCAAATACGATAGCGTAGTAACTCGTCGCTTCAACATTTTGGCGCTGTTGCCAGGGATTTAACATTTTGGCGCCATTGCCGGCGAGGCGATGCTCTTTGATTTTTTTTTCGCATTTTACAAATTACAAATCATTTACCTCACTTCTCCCCTTTCTTATTATGATTGCTGGTACTTTTTTGAGATGAGCAAAAGTGGTAGATTGGAGCAAAGTGCTATTGAAGGTTTTGTAAGTTTTTCCCCCCATTAGTTTTCATTTCACCACGTAATGACACAAACATCAATCAACCTAGGTGTTCTTATAAACTCTAAGGTTAGTTTTGTTTGTTTGTTTGACACCTACACCCGCCTCAACCTCCACATTTAAAAAAAAAATCTCACAGAGGTACACAGCCTCATCTGATTTTCAAACTCAATCGATAAACGGATCTTTGGAGCTGGTACACACATCCAAACACATAATTGAGTAGAAATCAGATTAGGTAATCATTTGTGTGCCTAATTAAGTGGTGTAACAGGCCAATTGTTTGAGTTGATTGGGCCACACCACTTCAATTAAAATCAACTCATCAAGTAGCTGCCACATAGGTTTAACTCTTAGGGATTTATCAGGCACTCCACATTCTTTTAAGTTTTAAAGGAAAACATCTTCACCTGTGCTTTTAAAACTTGGTGTGCCAACAAAACTTGTTTGAAAATACCTAAAGTTGAATCCTAAAAGCTACTAAGCAAGATTTGAACCCTAAAATTCACTGCATCAAAAGTAATCTTGTTGAAAACCACTAGTTGTGCATGCACACACACATCAATCAATCATTAAGGGCATAACCCAGATAAAGGGCCCATCAAATTCCAAAGCACATTCAAACCTAGCCCTAAATAAAATAGAGTAGACGTTGGCCTTAAGGATTCAACTCTCTCTTCGAAGCCCAGAACGAGATTATTTTCGATTAGTCTTTCTACTATCCAATCTAATGTCTAGCTGATTGCGCAGCAATCATAGGTCTTAATTGACCTAAATTAGGCTAGGACTTAGCATAAGTTAGGGTTATTCATGCATGCATACGCATTATCTGCATCTTTACTGCTTTCCTTTAGCTATGCATAAAATAATGTTATAATGTGTTCATTAAGTGCATTATGTCGATTGCAGGGAATAAGCTGATCAGGAGCTGGATCTGAAGCTGGATCAGGAATAACGGGAGTTGTGGCAAAGCTGGAGTAGAAGGCCTAGTTTAGATGTAGGAATAATAATATAAGGGGGTTAAAGGTTTTGTATTCTATTAAGTAGAAATAAAGCAGTAAAATGTGAAGAGCTTAGGTCCATCATAGCCCTAGGATAGCCTAGAGACTTCCCCAACCCTTAGCCACCGTTAGATTAGGTCACAACACCCTAGGAAGCCCTAAAACCCTAGTTCCAACCCTTCTCTGGACGTCCAGATAAGTTTTAAGACGTCCAGGACCCTTAGCCAACTCCCACGCACTTCAAACCCACTTCTGCAGTGTTATTAGACGTCCAGACACTTTGTCAGACGTCCAATTTCTGCAGAATACCCAAAACAGAACCCAAAACCCTTCCTGACTCTGATTGGACGTCCAGACAACAAGTCTGGACTTCTGATTTTTGAGTATAAGACATCTGATTCTATAATTAGATGTCTGATACTGCTCCCCAATTCCTGTTTTGAGATTTAAGCCTTGATCTTGGATCTCTAGGTCCCTAAACCCAGTTCCAACCCCATAGGAACCTAAATTAAGGTGCCCTAACCCTAGTACATCACCTCTAGACCTCCCTAAGGACCTAATTAGGTCCTCACTAAACCTAATTAACTTGGATCTTAGTCAATTCCATCAGCCTATTCAATTGGACTCATTGAGTCCAATTGAGCCCTGATCTCAGCGCACACTGTCCAATTGGACTCAATGAGAGTCCAATTGACCTAGACCTGACTTAATTGAGTTGTTTTACTCTCAATTAAGTTTCCACACACCCAATTAAACTTGTATTATGTTTAATTGCACTTTACCATAGTGAATTAGGGTTTGTAACCCTAATTTGAGACCCACCTTGACCTAAACCCACTAGAACCCAACCTAATCAACCTATCCACCTAAGTTTTGACCCACACACACCCACACACCATCCACACGAAAATCTCTAGCCTAGAGTTCTCTAGAACTCTCTACCATGTGTGGTTGCCTTGGTTGCCAAAAATAGCAACCAAGAGCCATTCAATTTTTAGATCCACATTTGGTGGATCTAAAAACCACCATCCACCCTCTCTCTCTCTCTCCCACGAGCTCCCACCATAAGCCTTCTAGAGAATTCCATAATTCTCTAGAGAGCTTCCCTTAGGTCTATAAAAAGACCCCTTGGGTGGCCATTGGCACCCATTCACTCCCTTGGCAATTACTCTCCATTGGTGCCATTCACGCCACCTCCACTTAGCCACTCACTCCACCTCCACGAGCTCACTACCACCACCATGGAGGACACCATGCCGGGATGCTGGATCAACCCTACCTCTCTCCAAGGGTCGGCCTAAGCTACATTGGCCGCCCTTATTCTCTTCTCAACCACTCCAAGGCCATCGCGGATCACCCCTGAATGCCCTCTACTCTTTTAGCTCTAGATCATGCTTTTCATAAGTTTTACTACTTTCATTTACTGCTTAGTAGAGTAGTTTGTCTTCTCCCCCAATGATGCATGCGAAATCCCCCCGTCGATTCTTGTATGCAATAATTTTCTGGTAACTAGGTTTAATTTAAAGCATTCCTGTATAAGCTTTCCTCTAGATTTCCTGTACAAACAACTCCCCCCAATGAATGAATGAAAAATGCATTTATATATATATCTCTCTTTATGTGTTTGAAATCACCATGAGCTGAATGATTATTTTATTTATGTGATTTAAGTGCATGTTCTTTAACCGCCTATATATTGCACACCAGAATACTAAGTAGAGTGGCTTTAAGATCGATTTCAAAAACAGAAACACGCCTCCCAGAGACGAACTACCGGGACTCAAGTCTCGTTATTTTACAAAACAATATTTTTGACGAATGTTTTTGCACGACTATACTACGATTTTCGATGACTTTCAAATGCGCGAAAATGGCTCTCTGTCAAATGGCGCCGTTGTCGGGGAGGCAACGTCATTTTTCTTGATTTCGATCTTTTACTTATCATTGACAAATCTGCCCCTACTTCTTTTCTCTTGATGTGCAGGACAATAAGGAAGAAAAATGGGATCTGCGCACACAATGAGTGCGAGAAAAAAAAATCAGGTGCACATCACATTCTTTTAGATTAGGTTTATTTTCTGAACCCTAGGACTAGATCTACTTCCTGCAATTTCTTTTGAAAAGAAAAAAAAGATTTTTCTCATTTTCGTGAAAAAGAAAAAAAAATAAAAAGAAAAATTTTGAAAAAAAATCTAGATTAGGTTTTCTTTCAAATCTAGGTTGTTTTGAAAAAAAAAAGAGAAAAAAAAGAGATATTTTCGTTGAACTTTTGAAAAAAAATTCTTTTTGAAAAAAAAAAGTGCAAAAGATTAAAAAGAAAAAGAAAAAAGCATTTTTGGTGGAAGGCTTGAATTTCAAATTCAAACCTCTTTAAAAGCTTTTCAACCACCTTTTGATTTTTGGACAGTTTTCAAATCTCACTTAAAAATTCGATTGCTGAAAAATCCATTAGCGAAAAATTCTAAAATTTGAGTAGAATCTTCATTTTCAAACCATCTTTCAAATGCCACCATTACTTTGAAAGAAATACAAGCATAAAATTTTTAAAAATTCGTAAAGTGCACAGGGGTCAGATAGACCCAGATTCAAAAATTTTCGAAGTTCCAAAAGCAATTCCAAGCAATCCTCAAATCTGTTTTGACTAAAAATGGTGGGGTTTGAAAGATGATCTAATTGGATTTATTTTCCATATTTTTCCCAAATTTTTAAAGATCATTTGATACTGTTTCAAAGCGAGAAACCATCCAGGGGTCAACATTCCAAATCTGACCCCTGATATTTAAAATTTCATAAAAATTCGATTGAAACAATAAAAATTCAAAAGAAATATTCTATGAAAAACTAATTGAAAAAAGAATCTACTCGCAAAATTTCAAATTAATTGGATTCCAATTATTATTAGAGAATCAACATTATTTTTGTGGTCTGTTGAAATAGAGAAAAACCCTAGAAGTGCATAAAACTTAGGTTGAACCTTTAGGGTCACAAATAGAGACCACACTTTTGGCTAACCTAGACTTAATCAAGTCTAGTTAGCCGGTGAGCTTGGTCACCTTGTGGGCCACTCACCGCAAACCCCACTAAAGAAAACGAGTTAAAAACTAATTTTGAAACACGAAATCAACCCGAGTTCATTGTCGTACTACTGGATGAGTTTAATCTCTCTTGCCAAACCTGGTGACTAAGTCTGTGGGGTAGTGTCAAACGACCGCGGCTCGGGGGTCAACGGAACCGGAGGCGTAAGCCAAAGGAAGAACCTTCCCCTTAGTCCCCTCGTAACCAGACTGGCTGGGTTAGCTTGAGAGGCGGGATTCACGTTCAGTCGGTTGTACGACGAGCTTATCTTCAGGAATTTAAATCCCTAACGAAAAATTTGGTCACCTGATCTATAAGGACCATTTGATTGACAGGGCCTTAGCCTTGTCCGGCGTGGCTACACCAACCCAGGGGTTGGGCGGTGTATGCACGGAAGGAGGTCACTTCGACCTCACTTGGTTGGACCCTGGGAGCCACTCCCAAGGAGGCGAGTCACCTCGCTCGAACCATCTTCTCGCCCCATTTCTTCTATCTGCTAAGCCACAATGGCTAACATTGGATCTGGACCTAATCAGGATCCAGAAGAGCTGGACCCACGAGCTTATCTGAGAGCTCAAGTCACTGAATCAGCTCAACCTTGGGATCAGAACCCAAGGTGGCGAAGATGACTTTTCGCTTCGCCTGATCCTTCTCCTTGGGTTACCGAAATGGTTAACCCATATCCTAACCCTGGATATTATGACCCATACCAGTCGGTCCCTCAAAGGATCACATCTTATAACCCAGGATATGGATTTCATACTCCTGCTTCTCACCCATGGAACATGGGTAGACCTGATTCATCCCTTGGAACCCCTGAAGAGCTACCGGTGCATATGCGGCCGCATTATAGAATATAGAGAGCTATAGCGAGTGCTAAGGAAAAGGCCGCATCCTATCTACGCGAAATCCAGGCTATCATTGAGCCGAACCAAAGACAAAGTCGGATTCCGCATCAACAAGCTGTGATGAAACTCCTTCAGGAAATAGCAGAGATAACAAGGTGAATTGGACAAAATCGGGAAACTCAAGAGCTATTGCTTTTGAGATATCAAGTGGAAAATAGCATTGAAGACCTCGAAGAATCTGAAACAACTACGCCGGAAGAACACACAGAAGACTCTCGGGAGCAGATACCCGAAGATCACTAAGGGGAAAAAGAATCTAGCATGGATATGAGACAGGAGCAGGAAGTATGCCAAATGGGCTCATCTGAAATTGAGGAGGAAAGGACTGATATCTCCAGGACTGAGCCGCAATCAGATTATCCTGAATCTTGGGAGACACCTTTTGGGTCAGATGACCCAATTGAGACAAGGGAAGTAGATACAATTGAGGATACGGATCTTGAGGCAAACATTACATGCGACGCTACTGATCAATCTAGACCACTTCCCATTGTAGGTGAACCTGTGCTAGAGCCAACATCTTCTGATCTGCACTCTTCTTCTTTCACCTACATCCCTAATTCGGATATTAGAGATTCTAAGATGACACTTTCTATCCTTGATCCTAACGTCCGAAAACCAGAAGTAGCTATGGATAACTCGAACAAAGAAATAAATATGCTACCTAAGGTAGGAATTACTGAGGAGCCCAATGCATATGAGGGTGAAGCTTCGAGCAAAATGAGCTGGGGACGCACCTACCATCATAGTCAATGGCTCAACCTCGAGCCTGAAGAGACAGCCTCTGATGAATCAGAGATGAGTACTGATGAGGACAAAGTAATTTCTGACGAGGATTTCAGTGACCTCCCCACAGATCTTCTACTTTCATGGATACCCCCATATGACCCAGAGCCTGGAGAGGGCATGATCTTTGATGTCAATTATCATTATGAGGACCCCTATGACTCAGATTCTGGCTCTGAGATACATTTTGATCTACTCCCTCAGCAACTTCCTACTGAATTGTGGGACATGATAAATCAGCTAAATCAACATCATGATCCCCCCTCTGTTTATCCTCTATTTTCCACCACCACTCCACACTTTCTTATAGCTAGACTTTTTGGAGTAGGGGTGCACAATCAGCTGCTCCGCATCTCTGGACCACTGATTCTAGGAGCATACGAGCACATCTTTCTCTTAATTTTGACCGACTCATATGCAAGAATTGATACATCTGATTGAGTGCTCGCCCAGCTGGAGGCGTTAAACTCAGCACATATAAATACCATTCCACCATCATCTATACATAACCATTTTTATGCATAGCATATTTCCTTTGTATATTGCATGTTAACAGGTTGGCTGGTGCTGAATATAATTTCAGGAGCAATTCCAGGTGACTTCTACCCACTCATCCCCTGTCAAATTTATTTTCTTTTATATTCATGCATGAGGACATGCAAGAACTTAGGCATGGGGGGGTAGATACAGAAAAACTAAAAAATTTTTTTTTTTTTTTGTGCCAACACTTAGGAAAACCTCGGAGCTGCATGTAAAATGTACTTTAGGACCTTAAATAAAAGAACAATCGACTCCACCTCCAATGCTCGCATTGGAGCTAGAATCGTTCGCAATAACCAATCCCGACTCACCCACTCACCTTTTGTTCTAAATTTAGGGTCAAGCTGATTGTAACCCGATACGGGAAATTCACGAAGTACAAATTATGTGAGGTTACATGTCTATAACATATATACATACTGCATTCATGAATAAGATTATTTTATTAAGAGAATGCATTAGGGATTTTTATCCTTTAGTTGATTCCTGTAATCTGAAATCCAGTACAACTTTTCACACACACGTAGAATTTACAATGGATTCACGGTGAAGGCTGATAAACGTCTTCAATCTGTTGAGAAGAAGCAGTGCTTCTTTTCCTGAACTCTTGGACAATGTTTTGGGAGTCAGGCAGATTTTCCTCCAAAAATCCACCAAATAGTGTGAGCGAGTAGAGTATACTCGTGCTCTAAGATTAGTGTAAGGAATATGGAATCCTAGATAATTAGGCGATGATACTCTAAGATTAGACATAGTTTTCTCTCTCGGTTCCCGCGTATACATTTTTGTGCGAAATTGTGAGAGCCACCGAATAAGGCAAATACGTGGAGAGCGAGTTTTCATAAAACTAGGGCTAAGGTGGATGGTTATGACCATTCTTTACGAAATCCTCGGCTGAAGGACATTGATGTCAAGGTCAGAAATACACCATCCTATCCGTCTCTGCTGGTGCCGTGAGTAGGCACTTCCACCAAATAAGCCACCCAATGTCTCTTGAGTACCACAAATCCCCAATAATGCCTCCTTAATAAAGTTCATGGATATATGCCAGTTGTGTTATGCTAGAAAAAAAAAATTAAAAAAAATGAGAAAAAGAAAAAGAAAAAGAAAAAATATTAGAAAAAGAAGAAAAAGCAAAGAAAAGAACGAATATTTAGTGTTTATTTCATCGAGGCAATACCACTAAATAAAATTGAGCTCCACCAAATATGGCCTTAACCTATTTTTCTTGTGTTTCTGACTGCCCAAATACTGGCTGAGGAATCCTGACTTAGTGTTAGGGTTATGAGAACTCAATTAAAGTGTTAATGCCTAGTGAGACCACCAAATACAGAACATATGTGTGAATCTGGTGAGGTTGTGAGCTCTAAGAAAAAGAAAGAAAAAGAGTAAGAGAGAATGAATACAAAGGAATCAAAAGGGAGCATAGTTTTTCTCGTCTTTCTCTGAGTTGAGTTACTTAGTAATCCGGGAATCTAGATTCTGTAGTACTAGTCTCTATATAGCACCAAGTGAGAATGAGCCACCAAATATATATTCCTTTCCCTCAGAGATTGTAACGACCCGATTCCCGAGTCCCTACGAGACATGAGAACCGGACCGACTCGACTAATCCCAAGACCTACTCATCCAACGAGGAAGTAACCAAAAGAGCAGTAAAATAAACCACATTCAGCATGAATATAACTAACAGTAAGGAAATACAGCAGTAAGGAAAGAAGCCACTACAGTATATACCACCACAATAGTAGAACAACATTTATAACATAATATGAACTGCAGGTAAAGAAAAGTACAGCGGTAACAAGAACTACTCACTACAGTGGAACAAAAAGAGGTACAAGAGAACAGTGGTAACTCTACTGGACCCTACTCGGCCCAGCGTCTTTTGCAGCCGCCGACCCTGGCTGGTCAACACCTCGTCCTGAAAGGTAACGAGTGTAACACGTCAGCAAAACGCTGAGTAGAGTGGCAACTAAAACAAAAGAAACAGTAGAGTGTACAGTAGCTGTTATGTTCTGTTACTTTCTTTATTTACGTCTTTCTATTGTCTCACAATTTATCTATTTCTCAGATCCTTCACTTGATCTCGAATGTTCCTCGTGGGAACGATCTTGATTGTAGTCTTTTCTGAACAGTAGAAGTAGCACGTGGCGCTCTCCTGGCTGGGAGAGTCCCCCGTGGTGATCCTACTCTCAGTCAACCACCCCAGGGTCACAGACAGACGTAACGGTGACTACGGCACGCGCGATAAACGCACAGGTAGCTAACCCGCACTGGCACGCGGTCAGTCGTTTCTGTTAACGGGTGTGCCCAAAGCACAGCATGGAACCAGTACAGGGAAGAGCCCTCTCAGTAACAGGGGTCCAACCCCTCCACAGTAACCAAACAGGGGCCTTGCCCCTCCACAGTCCGCGCACCCTCACTTGACTACCCTGGTTTGCCCAGTGGGCCTAACAAGTCGGTGTAGGAGGCTAACAGAACCCCGGGGCCCATGGGGTAGCTAGTACCTCCCTACACTAGTAGCTCTCCTCGGTACTACGTACACGAGGGCCAGCAAGTCGGTACAAAGTGGCCAGTCCTAACCCCGGGTCCCTGGGGCGGCTGGCTCCGCTCTGCACTAAACAGGTACAGGTACTTCCCTTGGTACTACGTACCCAAGAGACAACACACTACCACGTCTTTCTTTCTCAGTTCCATTCCTTTCTCTTTCCAGGAGTTCCACTCCTAATTCCCCATAGGGTTCCAGTTCTTTTAACTCAGCACATTCAGGTTTCACCTTTCCAGTTTTATGTTCATACATCCCATATTCTCAGACATGCTCATTTATTCATAACAGGCAGCTGTTAAACCAATTTACAGGTAGCTATTATTTCCTTTCCACATTTTCCAAGACTGCAGTATTCATATATTCCACTAGTTCTTCCCATCCTAGGATTCATGCCATACCCTAGGATCTATCATACAATCTAGTTTTCCAGCCCTAGGATTCATGCAACACCCTAGGATCTACCATTCATTCTAGTTTCTCATTCCTAGGATTCATGTAATGTCCTAGGTTCTATTTATGGTTCCATAATTTAACAGATTATACCAATAAACTTAAAAGCCACTCTACCGGTTACAACAGGAGTATTGGGGGCGTGGTCGGGAATCCCGCGTGCCTCCGCAACCCCTGAGAATGCAACGGAACGGGGTCCTATCACAAGGATCAAACACAAGGAGTTTCTCAAAATAGTATATAGCTACTGTAGACGGGTAGAGGATTTAATTCCGAAAAGAACGCAACTCAAAACGCGGAAAACGGACTCCGAACGAGCCCTAAACGGGTCAAAAACGACGAAACAGTGCAAAATCAGACGTCTGGAACCTCTTCCAGACATCTTAAAAAGTGGATCAGAGGTTACCTTTGCTTTGCGTGGTCTCTCAGACGTCCAGAAGCCTGCGGGGGCGTCTGGCCTAGTTCCCAGACATCCAATGGTTACCCCGGACGTCTGGAAGTCGCTCCTGTCGTCTGGCACTGCAGCCAGACGTCTGATTCGCGCTGGATGGCGAATCCGAACCTGCGCGTACCCATTTCCTCTCTCTCTCAGTACGGTCAGTCGAAGAAGAGGAAGAAAGACGGAAATAACTCACCTTTCAGACGTCTGGACAGTCCTCCAAACGTCCTCCCCGCCGTCTGGTTGGAATCCCAGATGTCTGATTCTGGAGGAAATTCCAGAATCAGGGCACGACTCGCCCTCCGCTCATGACGCTCGGCCGTGCCGCGACTCGTCCGCCTGCTGCTCGAGCTGCAGCAGGCCTCCCGCGTCACCCTGCGTCTGCTGCTCCCCCTGCCGGCTGGCCCTAGCAGCCCCGGCAAGCTCACCCTCACGGCCGAGCGCCTCCTCTTCTCACGCAGCACCTCCTCCCGCACTCGCCGCGGCTGCCACCGTCGCCGCTTGCTCGCGCTCACACTCGCTGGAAGAAGAAGGAGAAGTGGAGGTGGTGAGAGTGAGGGAGAGGGCGAGGCTTTTTAAAGCCTCGCGGGGAGGAGAGAGAGAGCGGAACAAGGGGGCAGTGCCTGCGGAGGAGAGGGAAAAAGGGCACCCGCAGGTCTGCGCGCGCAGGCTCGCAGACGCGACTGCATGTGCCGCCGTAACCGAATCTCAAACGTCTGGGAGGGGTTCCAGACGTCTAGTCCGACGTCTGGGCCACCTCCCAAACGTCTTAAAAGACGTCTGAAGCCACACGTTCGTAACAGAGATTCTCTACCTAAGCCCAAAGCAGGGGTGAAATTTGTAAAATGTCTTGAATACCCTGAGGGAAGAAATCCACCTATCCCGCTAGAATTTTTGTTAGTGGTCAAGTACAGGCTTTAGAGGTGTATTAGTTTTCACTCGAATCCGTTGCAAAAGCTACATAGCTGCACCTTCACGATTGTCTGGATTTCTAGAGCATAGGATGAAAACAAAAGTGAGAAAATCTCTATGCAAACACTTGATAAAATAACCAGTCCCTTAGGGACCCTTGCTGTAAATAATTTAGTCTTGCATTTGCTAGGGACTAGCAAGATTTAGGCATGGGGGTATGATTGCGCAGCAATCATAGGTCTTAATTGACCTAAATTAGGCTAGGACTTAGCATAAGTTAGGGTTATTCATGCATGCATACGCATTATCTGCATCTTTACTGCTTTCCTTTAGCTATGCATAAAATAATGTTATAATGTGCTGATTAAGTGCATTATGTCGATTGCAAGGAATAAGCTAATCAGGAGCTGGATCTGAAGCTGGATCAGGAATAACGGGAGTTGTGGCAGAGCTAGAGTAGAAGGCCTAGTTTAGATGTAGGAATAATAATATAAGGGGGTTAAAGGTTTTCTATTCAATTAAGTAGAAATAAAGCAGTAAAATGTGAAGAGCTTAGGTCCATCCTAGCCCTAGGATAGCCTAGAGACTTCTCCAACCCTTAGCCACCCTTAGATTAGGTCACAACACCCAAGGAAGCCCTAAAACCCTAGTTCCAACCCTTCTCTGGACGTCCAGATAAGTTTTAAGACGTCCGGACCCTTAGCCAACTCCTGCACACTTCAAACCCACTTCTGCAGTGTTATTGGGCGTCCAGACACTTTGTCAGACGTTCAATTTCTGCAGAATACCCAAAACAGAACCCAAAACCCTTCCTGACTCTGATTGGACGTCCAGACAACAAGTCTGGACTTCTGATTTTTGAGTATAAGACATTTGATTCTATAATTGGACGTCTGATACTGCTCTCCAATTCCTGTTTTGAGATTTAAGCCTTGATCTTGGATCTCTAGGTCCCTAAACCCAATTCCAACCCCATAGGAACCTAAATTAAGGTGCCCTAACCCTAGTACATCACCTCTAGACCTCCCTAAGGACCTAATTAGGTCCTCACTAAACCTAATTGACTTGGATCTTAGTTAGTTCCATCAGCCTATTCAATTGGACTCATTGAGTCCAATTGAGCCCTGATCTCAGTACACGCTGTCCAATTGGACTCAGTGAGAGTCCAATTGACCTAGACCTGAATTAATTGAGTTGTTTTACTCTCAATTAAGTTTCCACACACCCAATTAAACTTGTATTATGTTTAATTGCACTTTACCTTAGTGAATTAGGGTTTATAACCCTAATTTGAGACCTACCTTGACCTAAACCCACTAGAACCCAACCTAATCAACCTATCCACCTAAGTTTTGACCCACACACACCCACACACACCCACACACACCATCCACACGAAAATATCTAGCCTAGAGTTCTCTAGAACTCTCTACCATTGGTGGTTGCCTTGGTTGCCAAAAATAGCAACCAAGAGCCATTCAATTTTTAGATCCACATTTGGTGGATCTAAAAGCCACCATCCACCCTCTCTCTCTCTCTCCCACGAGCTCCCACCATAAGCCTTCTTTAGAATTCCATAATTCTCTAGAGAGCTTCCCTTAGGTCTATAAAAAGACCCCTTGGGTGGCCATTGGCACCCATTCACTCCCTTGGCAATTACTCTCCATTGGTGCCATTCATGCCACCTCCACTTAGCCACTCACTCCACCTCCACGAGCTCACTACCACCACCATGGAGGACACCATGCCGGGATGCTGGATCAACCCTACCTCTCTCCAAGGGTCGGCCTAAGCTACATTGGCTGCCCCTTATTCTCTTCTCAACCACTCCAAGGCCATCGCAGACCACCCCTAAATGCCCTCTACTGTTTTAGCTCTAGATCATGCTTTTCATAAGTTTTACTACTTTCATTTACTGCTTAGTAGAGTAGTTTCTCTTCTCACCCAATGATGCTTGCGAAATCCCCCCGTTGATTCTTGTATGCAATCATTTTCTGGTAGCTAGGTTTAATTTAAAGCAATCCTATATAAGCTTTCCTCCAGATTTCCTGTACAAAAAACTCTCCCCCAATGAATGAATGAAAAATGCATTTATATATATATCTCTCTTTATGTGTTTGAAATCACCATGAGCTGAATGATTATTTTATTTATGTGATTTAAGTGCATGTTCTTTAACCGCCTATATATTGCGCACTAGAATACTAAGTAGAGTGGCTTTAAGATTGATTTCAAAAATAGAAACACGCCTCCCAGAGACGAACGACTGGGACTCAAGTCTCGTTATTTTACAAAATAATATTTTTGACGAATGTTTTTGCGTGACTATACTACGATTTTCGACGACTTTCAAATGGACGAAAATGGCTTTCTGTCGCTAGCTAGGGGAGCAGAATCAAACGATCATGGCTAGGAGGTACACTAGAAACTGGAGGTACAAGTCGAAGGAAGAACCTTCTCCCCAGTCCCTCCTTCTAACTGGTTGGATTGAACAGACAGAAGTAGATCAAATCGTTTCTTTATCTCAAGATGGGTTCTAGGAGTCTATAGATCTTTAGGCTAGCCCACTTAAAGGACAGGTTTGATTGCTTGTATTACAGGGCACTTTTCTTCCTCCCGTCTATCATGAATCCTTCCACATTTTATATGCATTCCCGCTCTTTCCCTCCTGTTATGAGTTATCCTTAACATGACGATTATCCCAACTCGTACTGTAGTCAATCATCAGTTAGTTGGGATAACTCAGATTGGGGATATAGTTCCGGACCTCCGTGTTTAGGGTTTAACCCTGAACACTATGATAGTGATTTCTATCCTTCTCAGAGCCACATTGATTATAGATCACCACCCTTTCATGGATAGTCTAATATGATCTACAATCAAGAAGGATACACTGATTCTTACCCATCCTCTGATTACATTGCCTTTAGGTCATCACCACCTTTTGAACAATTCAAAATGACCTATTATCAGGAAGGGTATAACGAATCTCAATTCGTTAACTCCTCTGCTCTGATCCCAAACCCGCCCAACCCTGAACTAAGTCATTTGGTTCAGGTTAACCAGGTTCAAGATAAGGTTTTAGCTAACTTGAGGAATACCATACAATCTTTAGAAGTTCAGCCAATACCTTACATTGAAAAATTGGAGCCCCTGATTGAGATGATTGATGATTTGAACAAGTATTTGTTGGATTGGCTTGAGGATGTTAAGGATAAGAACCTGGGTGAGTTTTTACTTGTGAAGTTAGTGAAATTGAGAATGAGATTTGTGGTTGCTTTAGTTCAATCGTGGGATGATTCCCAGGATGAACTCCCTTCAGGAGAGCCAATGTCAGAACCCGCTCAGGCACCTGTTGGGGGGGACACATGTTATGAGGCTGACCAGATTGAAATAGAGTAACCAATTAAGGATGATTTGATTTCTTCACCTGAAATCCTTGAGCCGGGATACGAGGAAACGTATGTCTCCATGGATCGGAAAGTGACGATTGATTTTGGGACGTACATTAATACATAATTTAATTTCTTTGATTCTGATGGTGAAGATTCATTTTGTGAAGTCTCACGTGAGTTTACAGAACATGATTTCTGTGAGACGATTGGGCCTACGGAATCGGTTAAATCATTTGATAGCCCAATAACTGAGGAAGCTGATCTTATTGGGGCTCACATGACGGATCCAGAATCACATTTTCTAGAGGATTCAATCCAATGCCTGATTGTCAATTACACCCCATTGAGCTTACCGATGATTCTATTTTTGAGATAACTAGACACAAGTCAATTATGATTCAACCACATCTTTTAGACTTGGAAATTTCAGACGGGGTGATTAATATGCAAGAGGTCTCGGAATTTGACATCCTGAATGAGGAGGATAGGAGCTGGGAAATTCTAATTTGGGAAGCAAACTCTGGAGGAAGTAGAAGACCAAGTCTAAGGGTTCCAATTAAGCCAAAACCATCAAACCAGGACCCTTACGACATTTGTTATGAGGATGTCCAACCCAAGCACTCATTCATTGATTATCCTTTGGAGCTTGAATTCTCTGTAGCCTGACTTTTTGGTTTTTGGTTGCATCCTCATAAATCGTAGGCCCGACCCCACTTACATACTGATTTTAGGTTTTGGGTAATTTTTATCCAGAACCTTAGATATTCTCGATTATGGGGTATGGGTCTTCACCACAATCTGGTCAACATCTGTGGACATCTACTGGTAGGTCAGAGGTTTCTTCTTTTTATTCTGATTTTGATCTGCACCTGTGAATTCTTTATTTCTCTTCTTTGTATAGTGTGCCTAGCTGAAGGCACTAAATTCAGCACATATACAGTTTTTTCTTTATCTCGGAGAGAACCCATCATTCACACAATTCGGGTGCTTTCTACTCTATTCCACTCTATTTTATGTCTTTTTAATACAATGAGGACATTGCACTGGATAGGCATGGGAGTGTGGATATTCATCTCTGAATTAATTCATCAGCACTGTAACTTCATTTTATTTTCTTTTATTTATATATTAAAAAAAATTTGTGCAATTAGGAAAGAGAACTTGGGCTTAAGAAAATTTTCAATCTTAGGAAATATTACATTAGAATTTGAACATAAAGACCCTTCAGGTCTTTGGACTTAATCGACCCGTGTATCCACTAAAATGTGGATTTATTTTTCGAGTCTTCTGGATGACAATCATCGACTGAGATGGCACCATCTACATCATCTAGAAGATGGACAGCCAAGATGGCGCCACGTGGTGCCATCTCAGCCACCCAACCGGCCACTGCACCCACCACTCCTTTTCTTCTACAATCTGATCGCTGCTTCTCAACTATTGGATGATCATCCAACGGCTGTGGACGCACATGCACAAATTGAAAGCGCGACACAAACGCGCTTGGAGTGCATTGGTCGAATGCACTCGCGAGATCAGGAGGCACACGTTCGAGCTTTGGCGAGCGGCTGCTAAGGCACGGTAAGGGGGTGCAATTGACTGCTTGATCTCGATCGAGCAGTCATGCATGCTCGATAGCGTGCATGCTCCATCAGACGCCCATGCGTAATGCGGGATCAAATGCAGGCAAGCATGTGGTGGCGTAGCGCGGATGCATCTCAACCGTTCGATCTCGCGATTGAACAACCGAGATTTCAAGAACGTGAATGAGCGTTTCACGCGAGGGAGGTGAGCGGACGCGTGAGCGCCACCCACGAAGGCCACATTCGGACCTTTAGAAATGGATTTATCCGTCACTAAAGGTCCTAAATTAATGTTTTCAAATTAAAAAGACCAAATTGCCCTCACTCCTTGCAACTATAAAAGGAGACCCCCTCAATACGAAATTGGCATCCCTTCTTTCTGTTCTCTCCCTCACCAAAGCTCAAGAGAAGCTTGTCCTACACCCAAGATGCTTCTCAAGAGATAAAGTCAAATTTTTGCCCCCATTTCGGAAGTGGATCCCACAACGACGATGACGTGCTACCCCGTTCCCATTCTTCCTGCTTTATCCTCCTTCGTCCTACTCTATTCCCTATCTTCCAGGCATCATCCCGTCCGGCTCATCCTCCAAGCGACCGTCGAGGAGAATATCTCTCTCTCCATTCTTTTTAATTCTTTCTAGAGTAGATTTACTGCTTTCTAGTGTAATCATTTTCTGCTTTCTAGTCATAATGAGTAGTGTAATGAACAATCTCTTTGATAATGAATTCCATGTTCATTCTACATCTCTTTTTATTTTCGTTTGTAATATTCTCTCTCTCTTCTATTTATTGTAAATAGATTGATAATTTCTAATCAATTATTCTGCTTCATGACAAATAAAACAGACGTGTATTTTTAATCCAATGTCCACCTCCCTGAGTTCGACCCGAGATTTCTATTCCGGTATAAATTTTATTTGTTGAACACGAGTTCTTCGCTTTCAAACTACAACGACTGGTTTTTTCAAAACCAAATACGATAGCGCAGCAACTCGTTGCTTCAACACTCGAACAGTTCAAATGCGTTGTTCTCATCCTTCATGAGAAAATTCCCACCGCTAGATGCATCGGCCAGGTATCGATGTGTGTCATCCAGCCCATGGTAAAATACTTGTGCAAGGTGCCATTTAGGTACACCATGGTGTGAGCAATTCCTAAGAAGATCGTGGAATCTGTCCCAGGCATCATGTAGCTTCTCACCAGGGCCTTGAGCAAAGGTCGTGATTGCATGCCTCATGGCATTTGTTCGACCAATCGAGAAGAACCTTTTCAGGAATTCATGACGTAATTCCTCCCAGGCTCCAATTGGCCTCCCGATGGTCTTGAACCAATAAGCAGCTTTATCCTTGAGAGAAAAAGGAAAAAGCTTCATGAGAACAATTCCAATATCTATATTCCTGGGTCGAACTGACTCTGCAATCTGACTCAGGTCTTTGAGGTGCTAGAAGGGATCCTCATTCGAGTTTCCATGGAAATGAGTTTGAATTAGACTTATGATATTCGGGTTTAACTCGAATGCATCTCCGCCTGCGGGAATCCAGACCTGAGGTGCTATGATTGTTGCCACCGGATCATAGAAGTCCTGCAGTTGTTCTCCGTGTGGTGGATGCTGCATCCTGTCAAGTGTCATGAGATTTCGATCATATTTCTGTTCCGTTTCCTCAACCATGGCTTCTAGATGAGCCATTGGGTCCTGATTCTCAGGGTCCTGATGAATTCGAGGATCGGGGTTAGCCATCGCAGCTAATCGGATGGAAGAAGGTTAAGAAGAGAGGTCAGGCGAAAATCGCCTTCGCCGCCTTGGGTTTGGCTCCCAAGGTCCCGCAAGTTCAGGTCTTAATGACCTTCTTCGTTGCATACACCAACTCAAAGGGTTGGTGTAGTCAAGCAGAACAAGGCTAAGGCCTTGTTAATCAGAGTGGTCCTTTAGATCAGATGACCTGATTTTTCATTTAAGTTTGTGTTATTGAATATTCAGCTAGAGACCAACTGTAAGGAATTCTTGCCTCTCAGGCTAACCCAACCAATCTGATTACGAGGGGACTACGAGGAAGGTTCTTCGTCTTTCGCCTCTGGTTCCGTTACCTCGCAGCCGCGATCGTTTGACACTGCCATGTAGGCTTAGTCACCAGGTTTTACAGGAGAGGTTGGAACTACCCATTAGTTTCAAGCCAAATACAAGTTATTTGATGTATTTTCATGAATTCTTAACCTGTTTCTTCAATGTCGTAGATGGTGGGAAATCCACAAGGTGGCTTGCCTCATCGACTAACTTTTGGGCTCCTCGGAATCCAAGTTAGTCAATGTGGTCCTATTGGCTCATGCACTTCTAAGTTCTTTTTCAAATTGTAGACGACAATTCCAAAGTACACTTTGAGGTTAGATGGAATCCAAATGATTTGAAACTTGGCAAGAAGATTCCTTTTACAATAAGCTTTTCAGAGAGTATTTTTCAAAAATTTTTTCTATTTCCAACAATTAGTTCTAAATTTTTAGCTAACTAGGGGTCAAATCTAGGATCTAGACCCCATGTTGGTTTTTTTGTTTCAAACTATATCAAATATGCTCCATAAATTTTGTAAAAATATGATAATGAAAATTAATTTGATTACCTTTCACGCCCCACAAATTCTGAGTCAATCTAATTTGTATGTAAGTCAGAATTAATTTCTAAAGTTCATAAAAGTGCTATTTTCAAGCAATCTAACTAGTATATACTCCACAAATTTTTTAAAATTCCATAGAAGAAATTTCTTTTTGAAAAGGTGGCATTGGAAAGATAATTTGAAGATCTAGTTCCAGTCCAAATTTCAAAATTTTTGGAGCATTAGAAACATAGCTATTGAATTTTCAAGTTGACACTTACTTTCTAGCCACTTTTCTAATAGGAATGTGTGCACTTGATTTTCGCAGCGCCTGCTTTTCCTAGTTCGTTGCTTTGTGTCATTGGTCCTGCACACAAAAATATTGTATTAGAGATAAAATCAAAAGTCTCCTTGCCTCCCTGGCAACGGCACCAATTTGTTCGTGGGGTAGATCGCGTAAAGATGAACGCATTGCAGTATAGCGCAAATATGTCTCAAGCAAATAATTAACGAAACTGGTGAGTCCCGATAGATCACAAGGAGGTAGAAAGCACTCTTGATTTCATGCGTTTATTTCAAATATAAAGGCTAAGTAAAAGGAACAATCAATCACAATATTTATATCACAAGAAGAGATTGAACATAAACTGGATACATGTATTTGAATAAAACAAAAAATAAACAAACTACTGTTGTAACAGAACAAGGGCACCATGGGTGGTTTGTGGTGGTCTTCTGGAGAGGTTGAGAAGAGCAACAACGATCCTTTGGGGTGGCCCAACGGATGCCTCAGATGGAGATGCAAAGCCAAATGTAGAGAAGATGGGAAGAAGAAGAAAGAAGGGTTGAAGAAGGAGGAAGAAGAAGAGAAAGAAGGAATGACTTCAAAGGGGGCCCTTTGGGTTCTTTTTATAGCTTTGGTGGGGGGTAAAACGGGCATTTGGCCCCCCTTAATCTAGTGCAAAAGCCTTCACAATCCTTCTTTTTCCTTCAGTTTGCTCTGATGCTACCACGTGGTGCTCCGTGGAGCGTCGATCCTCCATCGCACAGCCACAGATCGCTCGTGCATGCCCTTCGCGTCTTTGCCTTCGCTGCTCGCCTCTTCTGAGTCCTTCAACCTCAGTCGTCCGAACACTTGCTCCATCGTGCCTTCCTAATTTAGCAAAATGCGTGCAATCGCACTTCTGGCCGTAGTGCGCTCTAACCACGCCACGTGGTCATGCCTCTGCCCTCTGATCGTGCAATTGCGCCTGCACGCACCCGCACAGCCAATGCTGCTTCACTTTGTGTAGTGCACGGCTTAAACTCACTTCCCACACTTATGCACTGATGTGCATACATCTGATTAACCTAAAATGTCTATTAATGCATGTTCTTAGTGTCACATTAGCATTATACATTGTAGATATTGCATAACATGCATAATCATGCATTTAGATCAAGTTGTATAAATTGTACAGTAATTGTCTCCTTTTTATGGTCAAGGACAGGGCGAATTTTTAATCGAGGCCTCAGATCGAAGATCGAACCGTACGAATCTGATCAGGGTGATGATTGGAGTTTAGCAACTCCAAGATCGCCCTGATCGAATATCCATAGCACCAGATAGAGATCAAGAAACCCTAAAGAGCAAGGGCCAAGATGTTGTTAATCTGCACCTCAGACAACAAATCCGACCACATGAATGGGTTCGGATCAACGATCACAGCCTAACAGTGCAAAAATCAATCCAATCCGATGCCCGTGGCACCATCTACAACATTCAGAAGATGGACAACCAAGATGGCACCACGTGGTGCCATCCCAATCGCCCAACCGGCCCCAAGGAACCACCTCCACTTCTTTTCTTCACCGCTCGACGAATTCCCACCGTCAGATGCCTATCCAACGGTCGGCCGTATGCATGCACAAAACTCTCCGCTCGACCAAGCTCACGCTCAGCGCAGCGGTCGAGTGTGCTATGCAAGCACACGACACGTGTTTGAGCTTGCATTCGCTACACACGGGTGCACGATTAGAGCTGCGTGATGCGCATCCAACGGCACTGATCGACCGATAGCGCCCACGCGCGATCAAATGCGTAGAGCAAACGCTCGATTGTACACAGGCACGCAGCGCAAGGGTAGGGCTGAGCGCATGTGAATGATCACGGGCATTGAAGAGCGTGGAGGGGAGGGGCCACGCGAGCAGCGTGCACGTCGGCCATGTTCAGGTCTTTAGTGACGGATTTATCCATCACTAAAGGTCTTGAATTAATGATTTTCAGGTTGTAATGTCCAAAATGCCCCCACTCCTTGCAACTATAAAAGGAGACCCCTACCATACGGATTTCTCATCCCTTCCTTCTTTTCTCTCCCTCTAGAAAGCTCAACAGAAGCTTGTCCCACACCCGGGATGCTCCTCAAGAGCTAAAACCAAGCTTTCACCCTCGTTTTGGAAGCGGATCCCGCGATGATGATGACATGCTGCCTCATTCCTGTTCCTCCTGCTTTGTCGTCCTTCTTCCCACTCTGTTCCTCGTCTTCCAGGCATTGTCCCATCCGGCTCATCCTCCAAGCGATCGTCGAGGAGGATAACTTCTCTCTCCCATTCTTTTTACTACTTTCTAGAGTAGAATTTTCCTGCTTTCTAGTTGTAATAATTTCTCGCTTTCTAGTGTAATCATTTCTTATTTTCTTAGTTGTAAAAATATTTTGCAATATCAAGCGAATGTTCTCTCTCTCTCTCTTCTTGTCTATACTAATTTCCTTGTGATTATTCTGCCCTTTAAATAAAAATACAAAAGAAAATATAATTGCGAATTTTGATCAACGTAGCCTCCCTGAGTTCAACCTGGGATTTCTTTACAGATTTTTTGATATAAATTTTATTTATTGAATAGATTTCTTCACTACTCGAACTACAACGACAGATTTTCAAAACCAATTCCGATAGCGTAGTCATCCATCATTCAACATTTTGGCACCGTTGCCAGGAAGGTAACGATTTTCTGATCTTCTTTTTGCATTTCACATACTTTACTGTCTTCTAACTTGCTTTCTCTCATGTCTATTGTTTTGTAGATACCTCTATCAGGGAATCGTCAAACGGTAGATCAGAGTAAAGTGCAGTTGGAGATGATTGTAAGTGCTCCCCATTCTTCCCCCTCCATAGATTTCATTGCATCACATTAAATTCAAATTCCAATTAACCTAGGTGTTTGCATAAATCCTAGGATTAGTTTGGTTGTTTAGATTTCCACTCACATTCATTTCACCCTCGCATATAAAAAAATAAAATGATATTTTTGTGGGGTAATTCAATATACACACAACATACACCCACATCCAAGTCACTTAACCTAATTGATTTTTTTTTTATTCAACCAGATTCAGATCTGTGGAACTGGTACACACAAATCAACACATAAAAGAGTAGAAATCATTTTAGGTTAATCATTTTTTGTGTGCCTAATTCAGTGGTGCAATTGTGGCCAATTGTTTGAGTTGTTTAGGTTGTACCACTCAACATAAAATCAACTCACCAAGTAGCTTCCTCCTAGGGTTTTCAATCTAGGTTCATGCCAGGCACTCCACATTCTTTTAAGCTTCAAAGGAAGGCATCTTCACATATGCTTTCAAAACCTGGTGTGCCAACAAAATTTGTCTGAAAATACCTAAAGTTTAATCCTAAAACCTCCTAAGCAAGATTTGAACCCTAAAATTCACTGCATTAAAAATAATCTTGCTTGAAAACCACTAGTTGTGCACACACACACATCAATCAATCATTAATGACACAACCCAGATAAAGGGCCCATCACATTCTAAAGCGCATTCAAATCTAACCCTAATTAAAATAGAGTAGACGTTGGCTTTAAAGATTAGACTCGCTCTTCAGAGCCCAGAATGAGATTATTTTCGATTAGTCTATTTCTACTATTCAATCTGATGTCTAACTAGAGGAGCAGAATCAAACGATCGCAGCTGGGGGTACACTAGGAACCGGAGGCGCAAGCCAAAGGAAGAACCTTCTCCCCAATCCCTCCTTCTAACTGGTTGGATTGAACAGACAGAAGCAGATCAAATCGTTTCTTTATCTCAAGACGGGTTCTGGGAGTCTGTAGGTCATTAGGCTAGACCACTTAAGGATAGGTTTGATTGTTTGTATTGCAGGGCACCTTTCTTCCTCCCATTTGTCATGAATTCTTCCACATTCTACATGCATTCCTTCTCTTTCCCTCCTGTTATGACTTATCCTCAACATGACGATTATCTCGACTCATACTGTAATCAACCATCTCTTAGTTGGGATACTCGGATTGGGGATACAGTTCCAAACCTCCGTGTTCAGGGTCAAACCTTGGACACCATAATTGTGATTTCTATCCTTCTTCGAGCCATATCGATTATAGATTGCCACCCTTTCATGGACAACCTAATACAATCTGCAATCAAGAAGGATACACTGATCCTTAACCATCCTCTAAGTACACTACCTTTAGGTCATCACCACCTTTTGAACAATCCGAAATGACCTATTATCAAGAAGGGTATCTTGAATTTCAATTTGTTAACTCCTTTGCACTGATCCCAAACCCGCCCGACCCTAAACCAAGTCATTTGGTTCAGGTTAACTAGGTTCAAGATAAGGTTTTGGCTAACTTGAGGAATACTATACAATCTTTAGAAGTTCAGCCAATACCTTGCACTGAAGAATTGGAGCCCCTAATTAAAATGATTGATGATCTTAACAAGTATTTGTTGGATTGGTTCCAGGATGTTAAGGATAAGAACCCGGGTGAGTTTCTACTTGCGAAGTTAGCGAAATTGAGAATGAGATTTGTGGTTTCTTAGTTCAATCATGGGATGATTCCTAGGATGAACCCCCTTCAGGAGAGCCAATGACAGAGCCTGCTCAGGCACCTGTTGGGGGGGACACATGTTAAGAGGCTGACCAAATTGATTTAGAGCAACCAATTAAGGATGATTTGATTTCTTCACCAAAGATCCCTAAGTCGGGGTACGAGGAAACATATGTCTCCATGGATCAGAAAGTGATGGATGATTTTGGGACGTAGATCAATACGGATTTAGATTTCTTTGAGTCTGAGGGTGAAGAATCAATTTGCGAGGTCTCACGTGAGTTTACAGAATAGGATTTCTGTGAGACAACTGGGCTTAAGGAATTCGATAGATCATATGATGGCCCAATAACTGAGGAAACTGATCTTATTAGGGCTCGCATGATGGATTCAGAATCGCATTATCTGAAGGATTCAATTCAATACCCCGATTGTCAGTTACACCCCATTGAGCTTACTGATGATTTTGTTTTTGAGATAATTAGGCCCAAGTCAATTTTGATTCAATCACATCTTTTAGACTTCGAAATTTCAGACAGAGTGATTAATATGCAAGAGGTCCCAGAATTTGACATTTTGAATGAGGATGATAGAAGCTGGGAAATTTTGATTTGGGAAGCAAACTCCGAAGGAAGTAGAAGACCGAGTCTAAGGGTTCCAATTAAGCTGAAACCATCAAACTAGGACCCTTACGACATTTGTACTGAGGATGGCCAACCCAAGCACACATTCATTAATTATCCTTTTAAGCTTGATTTCTCTATAACCCGACTTTTTGGTCTTGGGTTGCATCCTCATAAATCGCAGGCCCGACCCGCTTGCATACTGATTTTAGGTTTTGGGTAATTTTTATCTAGAACCTTAGATATTCTCGACCATGGGGTATGGGTTTGCATCACAATCTGGTCCACATCTGTGGACATCTGCTGGTAGGTCTTACATTTCATCTTTTTATTCTGATTCTGACCTGCACTTCTGAATTCTTTATTTCTCTTCTTTGTATAGTGTGCCTAGCTAGAGGCACTAAATTCAGCACGTATACAGTTTTGGTTTATCTCGGAGCGGACACGTTATTCACGCAATTCAGCTGCTTTCTACTCTACTCCACTCTATTTTAATACAATGAGGACATTGCATTAGATAGGCATGGGGAGGTGGATATTCATCTCTGAATTATTTCGTTAGCTCCGTAGATTCGTTTTGTTTTCTTTTTATTTAAAAAAAAAAAGAAGGAAAAAGAAATTTTGAATTAGGAAGGAATACTTGGACATTAGGACCTTTCTATCTTAGAAAATATTACAATAGGATCTGAACACTAAGACCCTTCAGGTCTTTGGGCTTAATCAGCCCAGGTATCCACTAAAATGTGGATTTGTTTTTCGAGTCCTTGCCATCCTGAATTCTATCTTAATCTGATTAGATAAGTTTGGGTGATAAGTACACGACTTATCAACCCGCCCTCTGATTTAAGGGAACTTTAAGTCTAAGCATCTACACACTATCTCGTCACTGACGCATTGTTCAACGGTTTTAACGAAAATTAGGTAGCCAATGAACCTTCTAGGGTGATATGGCTGGCAAGTTATCATGGGTAACAGCCCATATGTAGGCTGTCCAGAGCCCAATCACTGGACCACTCTCTTTTTACCGCCTTTAGGTAAATCTTAGACTAGGGAAGCCACCTACTTAAAAAGAAAAAGAAAGTCAAAAGGAAAAGAAAAAGAAAAAGGACAGAAAAAAAAGAAAAAAGAAATAAGCCACACTTCACTGCACGAGTATGGCTGGCAAGTTGTCGGTGGTAATAGCTCATCGACTGGTTGTCCAGAACCCAGCTCAAGAAATGCACTAAAAATTCCCAAAATACTTAGGAGGAAGCAGAGAAGTAGAATAAGCTGAGGAGATATACACTGGACCCACCCTTGTGTTGACGCCATAAAAATAAAAGTAGGGAGAAAGCTACCGGTCGTAAAGATACACCTTTAGGTAGAACTCTCTTTTTAAGGTCACCTAGAGGCGTAGAAACCAGAAGTCCGTTCTAATTGCCGATCAACGAGTCTATCACATTCACAATAAGATGCATAGAACTTAGGATTCTCATCAAATCTTGGGTAGGTTGAGTGGCCATAGAAAGCCACTTTATAACCCTAAACTCAAAAATCTAAAAAAATATTAGAAAGGAAGAAAAAGAGAAAAAGAGATTTTTCTTTGAATAAGGCAAGGGCTTGAGGCAGTCTGCATTTTGGCAAATACCTGGGCACTGTTGTGTCTTTGAAAGTTCAGATCCTAAGTAAAAATTTCTTAATGTTGAAAATGATTTTTGCCTGAGTAATCCAATGTAATTCTTTTATAAATAACATGTAGTTTTTGCTATGGACTAGCAAAAGATAGGCATGGGGGTGTGATGTGCATACATCTAATTAACCTAAAATGTCTATTAATGCATGTTCTTAGTGTCATGTTAGCATTATACATTGTAAATAGTGCATAACATGCATAATCATGCATTTAGATCAAGTTGTATAAATTGTACAGTAATTGTCTCCTTTTTATGGTCAGGGACAGGGTGACTTTTTAATCAGGGCCTCGGATCGAAGATCCAACCATACAGATCTAATCAGGGCAATGATTGGAGTTTAGCAAATCTAAGATCACCTTGATCGGACATCCATAGCACCAGATAGAGACCGAGGAATCATAAAGAGCAAGGGCCAAGATGGTGTTAATCTGCACCTTAGACGACAAATCTGATTACATGGATGGGTTCGGATCGATGATCGCAGCCTAACGACACGAAAATCGATCCAATCCGACACCCGTGGCACCATTTACAACATTCAAAAGATGGATGGCCAAGATGGCACCACGTGGTGCCATCCCAGTCGCCTAACCGGCCCCATGGAATAGCCTCCACTTCTCTTCTTCACTGCTCGAAGAATTCCCACCGTCAGATGCCCATCCAACGGTTGGCAGCACGCATGCACAAAACTCTCTGCACGACAGAAGCTCACGCTCAATGCAGTGGTCGAGCGCGCTACGCGAGTATGCGACGCGTGTTCAAGCCTGCATTCGCTGCGTGCGGGTGCGCGATTGGAGCCGCATGATGTGCATCCAACGTCACTGATTGACCGATGGCACCCACACGCGATCAGACTCACGGCGTAAATGCAGGATCACATGTGGCCGTGCGGCACGGGCATAGGCAATTTAAGTCGTCTGATCTCTTGATTGGATGGCTGAGTGCGTACGAATGTGTGCTGGCATTGAAGAGCGCAGAGGTGAGGGGGTGCACGAGCGGCGCACACGTCGGCCACGTTCAGGCCTTTAGTGACGAATTTATCTATCATTAAAGGTCCTGAATTAATGATTTTCAGGTTGTAATGTCCAAAATGCCCCTACCCTTTCAACTATAAAAGGTGACCCCTACCATACGAATTTCTCATCCCTTCCTTCTCTTCTCTCCCTCTCCAAAGTTAAAGAGAAGCTTGTCCCACACCCGGGATGCTCCTCAAGAGCTAAAACCAAGCTTTTGCCCTCGTTTCGGAAGTGGATCTCGCGACGACGACGACGTGCTACCTCATTCCAGTTCCTCCTGGTTCATCCTCCTTCTTCCCTCTCTATTCCTCATCTTCCAGGCGTTGTCTCATCCAGTTCGTCCTCCAAGCGATCGTCGAGGAGGATAACTTCTCTCTCCCATTCTTGTTTCTACTTTCTAGAGTAGAATTTTCCTACTTTCTAGTTGTAATAATTTCTCGCTTTCTAGTGTAATCATTTCTTGTTTTCTTAGTTGTAAAAATATTTTGCAATATCAAGTGAATGTTCTCTCTCTCTTCTTGTCTATACTAATTTCCTTGTGATTATTCCGCCCTTTAAACAAAAACACAAAAGAATATCAAATTTTGATGGACATAGCCTCCCTGAGTTCGACCCGGAATTTCTTTACAGATTTTTCGGTATAAATTTTATTTGTTGAACGGATTTCTTCGCTACTCGAACTACAACGACAGGTTTTCAAAACCAATTCCAATATCATAGTCATACGTCATTCAACACGCGTGCACGCACGATCTAACGTGCTGCGCAAACCTTTTGTTATATATACTTATTTGTTTCTTTTTATGCTTATCTGATCTAGGTGGGTGATGTGCCGCGCTCGTGGCCATTGGATGAAGATCCAATGGTCCACAACATGCGGTGCGTCCTTCTTGGATGGGGCAGTGGTGAGGGAGCGGCTGTGATGGTGCCACATGGCACCATCATGGCCATTCATCTTCTTTTCCTTGTATCTGGTGATGTAGGCCTCCAATTGAATTGATTTCTACGTCGTTGGGTTGCAAACATCGATCCAGATCCATCCGTGCGATTGGATTTGTAATCTGAGGTCTAGATCTTCTTTAATTTACCCCTTGGCTCTTGATCTTCTGCAGATTCCTTAGGGTGCTACGGGAGTCTGATTGATGCGATCTTGGAAGCATTGGACTCCTGTCGTAGTTCTGAATAGATCCATGCGGTTGTATCGATCATTCGCAGCCCTGAATTACCTACAATGTGTCATACCTCTCAAATAGCACAGTTTTATGCATAAAACACATATATCAACTACGATGTAGAATATGATGCATATGCATGGAGAATGTTCATGTTAAGCTAAGTTCTGGCTTAATTTAGGAGAATTAAGACCTATGATTGCTGTGCAATCAATGTGGCACTATCTGCAAGCCAATTCTTTGCTCGAGTTGGCAGCTGGGCATTTGCTTCTGATTGCGCTCAAAATCTACAAGCTTTGTGGCAATTGGATGCCTGGAGCATTTCATGGACTGGAGCCATGTCACCTGGAGAGGGAATTGAGGATGAACACGGTCGAAGAGCTACACTTGGAGTCGAAGAAGATGGTGGCGACGGCGGTTGTTCGGTGAAGTGCCTGAAACCAAGAACACGATGTTATGGCCACATTAAAATAGCTCAGAAGCTTCTCCTGGAAGAGGTGAACGTGTTGGTGGGTGTTGCATGCTGTGAGGGGGCGTGAAGAGGGCTGACCGAGTCGGGGAAGGCGAGCGGAGATGGGTTTGTTTGGTGGGAGTTTTAAGTGGGAGAAATGTGAAATAGGAAGAGGGGTTTTGGTCATCGAGGTGTGGCGGATGTTTTGGGAGTGGTGGCGGAGCGATTGGTGGTCTATGGAAGGCGTGCGTGCTCGTCGGAGTGTGGCCAGAGCTGGGGAAGGTGATGGTGGGGTGGTCACATGTGCGTGCGAACCTAGAGTCTAAGGGTGTGAGTAGAGTCAGGGGAAGGAGAGGAGTCGAAAGGGGGTAGTTGCAGATGGCGAGAGGGCGGAGGCGACGCCGGTATGATTGGCCAGCACCAAAGATGAAGAAGGCTCTAAAGAGAGGAACGACGACATTTGAAGGAGGTGGAAGCCTCTCGCAGGTATGGCGAGGTGTGGACGACAGAGAGGAAGAAGGACTTGCTTCTTATAGTACGTGGCAGCAAGCGAAGAGGCCGGAGGAGGAAGGTCACCAATGACGAGCTTGGAGCAGGCCGAAGGTAGAAGATTTCTAGGCCAAAAACTCGCTAAGGAGCACAGCCTTGCGAAGGGGAACCTTTTAATGGCCTTGGGGCAAGCTCTAAGTAAGGAAATAAGCTCGAAGTGCTCAAAGTTTCTGAGGAAGAAGATCCTTGAAATTGTGGAGTTCTCCTGAGCTCTATGGTCCAAATCAAGGTCCACGATGTGATTTAGATGATTGGGGACTTCCTCAAGATCATGTCTTCCGATTTTGGAACAATTTGGTCGAGAAATCCCAGATTGAAGGTTGGTGGGCTTGGGTTCACACTGTTAATGGTGATAGGGATCGTTTTGAAGGAAATGATGAGAAATTAGGGGGCTAAATGTAAATCTTTCTAAAGCTAGGGGTTTAGGTGTGAAAAACAGAGTTTAAATGGACTAAAATGCAAACTAGGTCAAGATGGAATCTGGTTGGGCCCAAATTTTGGTACAAGCCTAATTTGGACCCAAGGAATCTGATGGAGGATTTGGTTTTGAGTTTTGATCAAGTTTGACTAGGAAATTTGCATACAAACCCAAATTAGGGCAAAATTCCGTTTGCAACACTGTTCAAGGTCAAAATAGGTTCAAATGGTCAAACAAAAGATACCAAACCCTTCAGAATATTTTTTTATGAATTTTAGGAGGTCTAGATGATTTTTATCCTAACAAAAACTACTTTAATTTAAGCAGGTCTGAAATTAGGATTTTGGGTGTTATGATTTGGTTCTTAAAATGTGTGAAACCCCATTTCTATCTGCATAGACCCACTTATTAGTCTTTAATGCTCATTTGACCTTCAATTTACCCCTGACAAACCCCATGGTTATTCTGTGTTCATGATATGCTATTAAAATTATAGAACTATCCCTAGTTTCCTATTCTCTTCTCAAAACATAATGATGTTGAGTTATAACCCTCAAATGGTTATATAGGAGCATTTACTTTCAATCCTAACTAAAAGTGACTAATTATGGCCTATGATGGTGTTCCCATCAACCATCGACTTTGAATTTGAGCTTTGGGACTTCAAATCTTAGTCAAATCCCATAAAATTTAGTGGAATTGACAATCAAGTTCCTCCCGAGCATTTAAGCTTTGTCTCAAGCTCAATCAATGCTGGAAATGTCATTAGCAAAGCCACGTTCTCAAGCTTCAAAACCGACCTTGAAGAAAGTCAAAACATGCTTAAATTGAATCAATATGGAGAGGAATGAGATCTATATAAGCTCTCCTATGTTTCTACGTCCAGACCAGTCAAGAATTGGCCAAAATTTCCTATTCTCCTCAAGCTCTAGCCAAGTCTGCAGGATCTCTGGTGACCTTCTTCGTTCTTCCTCTTCCACACATCCAACCATCAAATTGCTTGTGTGACAATCTTCCTCCAATTCCTCCAACCCTATTTCACATTAGCTAGGGTCCTCTTCTCCCTCACGTCTGGCAAGTCAAGCTGGCACGAGTCTACCCCTCTTTTTGTACACAAATTAGTTCTCCCTCTCCCCCTTACTCCCTAGATTAGTATTAGGCCCTTAGAATCTAGTTTCGACCACTAAATCCACCTTCTCCCACTTCGTCTTCTCCACCTCCAGCCACGACTCTGGCAGGTCCTCATCACTACTACACGTATCAAAATAACACACCACCGCCACCACTACCTTCCTCTCATATCCGAGATCAAAAGCCTCAAGTTTAGTAGAGCTTTTGACCCCTGGAGACCTCCATCAACCAAACCCATCACTGTCATTCATCTCTAATACCGTCCAACCATCGCATGCATGCCTTCACCAAATTGACCCCACCACCACATTCGTCGTGTCTCGGCAATGCTGTTAAACCTACTGACTAGTCCCTAGGGTCACGTTTTCTATGCAGGCTTCTCCGCTGCCACTGTCGACTTCTCCAGTACAGTTCATCATCATCCGATGGTCAATCACTTTGCCACCACCCTCTTCGTGCGCTGAATCATCCACGAAGTCAGTTGCAACTCCAATTGAAGAACAGCTATTGAAGCGACGAGTTACTACGCTATCGAATTCGATTTTGAAAACATGTCGTTGTAGTTTGAATAGTAAAGAACTCGAGTTCAACAAATAAAATTTATACCGAAAAATCCATAAGAAGTTCCGAGTCGAAAACAGGGAGGCGGATGTTTGATTAAAAATATGAGTTTGTTTTATTTGTCATGAAACAGAATAGCTGGTTGAAAACTATTTAACAAGTAATAAATAGAAGAGAGAGAGAGAATATTACAAATAAAAGCAAAAGGGATGTACAATAAACATGGATTTCATTATCAAAAATTGTTCATTACACTACTCATTACGACTAGAAAGTGGAAAATGATTACGCTAGAACGCAGTAAATCTACTCTAGAAAGAAGTAAAAAGAATGGAGAGAGAGATATCCTCCTCGACGATCACTTGGAGCAAGCCGGACGGGACAACACCTAGAAGAAGGGGAACGGAGTGGGAAGAAGGAAAACGAAGCGGGAAGAATGGGAACGAAGCATCACGACGTCATCGTCACGAGATCCGCTTCTCGAATGCAGAGAGAGGACAACAGCAAGATGCTCCATGAAGGGGGACGAAGGTGGAAAATTTAAGATTTCTACTCTAGAGGAGCATCCCGGGTTTAGGACAAGCTCTTAGAGCTTTGGAAGGGGTGAGAGAAGAGAAGGGATGAGAATTTCGTATGGAGGGGGTCTCCTTTTATTGTTGCAAGGAGTGAGCACATTTTGGTCATTACATGTTGAAAATCATTAATTCAGGACCTTTAGTGATGGATAAATCCATCACTAAAGGCCTGAACGTGGCCTTCGTGGGTGGCTCACACGCACCTGCTTGCCTCCCCTCACCTTAATATGCATCCACGTTCCTCAAATCTCGGTCATTCGATTGTGAGATCGAACGGCTGAGAGTGCTCCTCGCCACGCCTCATCCGCGTGAGTCAACACATGAGATCCTGCGTTACCTCGCCACGTCAGATGGTGCATTCAGCCGATTGGGCACGCACAGCCACTTGATTTCCATCGTGCGGTCAATTGCGCTAGCATGCCCACTCCAATTGAGGTGTGCAGGGGCTCGATCTCGTGCCTCAACATTGTGTTAAGGTGCTCGACCAACGCACTACGAGCGTGTTTGTGTCGAGCGCTTGACTTAAGTGTGGGTGCCTCGCAGCCATTGGATCTTAATCAAACTGCGGAGAAGCATTGGCACGAGGTGCTTTAGCGGATGCATGCGGCCGATTGGGCGATCGAGATGGCACCACATGCTTCAGCGGATGCGTGCAGCTGGTTGGGAGGTCGAGATGGTGCCATGTGGCACCATCTTTGCCGTCCATCTTCTGGGTGATGTAGATGGTGCCACGAGTATCAGATTGAGTCAATTTTCACACCGTTAGGCTACAATCGTCAATTGGAATCCATCTGTGCGGTCGGATTTGTCGTTTGAAGTGCGGATTAACACCATCTTGGCCCTTGATCTTCTAGGGTTCCTCAGTCTCTATTTGATGCTACAAATATTCGATTAGGGAGATCTTAGAGTCGTTGAACTCCAATTGTCACCCTGATCAGATCCGTACGGTTGGATCTTTGATCTGAGGCAACGATAAAAAGTCGCCTTATCCCTGACCATAAAGGAGATAATTAGCCTCCATTTTATTCAGACTAATATAAATGCAAGATGATGCATGTTATGCAATATTTATAGTATGTAATTCAATTCTATGCTTAAGAACATCATAAATAGATATTTTATGCAATATAAACATGTTTACATCACACCCCCATGCCTATCCTTTGCTAGTCCCTAGGAGAAACTACATGCTATTTATAAAAGAATTAGGTTGGATTACTCAGGCATAAGTTATTTTCAACATTAACAAAATTTTTACTTAGGATCTAAACTTTCAAAGACACAATAGCGCCTGGGTATCTGCCAAACTGCAAACCACCTCAAGCCCTCGCCTTTTTCAAAGGAAAATTTCTTTTTCTCTTTTTCTTCTTTTCTAATTTTTTTGGATTTTTGAGTTTAGTGTTAAAGAGTGGCTTTCTACGGCCATTCAACTCACCCAAGATTTAATGAGAATCCTAAGTTCTTAGCATCATATTGTGAATGTGATAGACTCATTGATCGGCAATTAGAACAGACTTCGGGTTTCTACGCCTCTAGGTGACCTTAAAAAAAGAGTTCTGCCTAATGGTGTATCTTTACGACCGGTAGCTTTCTCCCTACTTTTATTTTTATGGGGTCAACACAAGGGTGAATCCAGTGTATATCTCCCCGATTTATTCTACTTCTCTGCTTCTTCCTAAGTGTTTTTGGAACTTTCAGTGCATTTCATGAGCTGAGTTTTGGACAACCGATCGATGAGCTGTTACCACCGACAACTTGCCAACCATACTCGTGCGGTGAAGTGTGGTTTATTTCTATTGTTTTATTTTTCTTCTCTCCTTTTCTTTTTTTCTTTTCTTTTCGACTTTCTTTTTCTTTTTTTATGTAGGTGGCTTCCCTGGTCTAAGATTAACCTAAAGGTAGTAACAAGAGAATGGTCCAGTGACTGGGCTCTGGACAACCTACCTATGGGTTGTTACCCACGATAACTTGCCAACCATATCACCCTAGAAGGTTCATTAGCTACCCAATTTCCATTAAAATCGCCAAACAACGAGTCAGTGACAAGATAGTGTGTAAATGCTTAGACTTAAAGTCCCCTCAAATCAGAGGGCAGGTTGATAAGTCGTGTACTTATCACCCAAACTTATTTAATCAAATTACAATAGAATTTTGGTTGGCGAGGACTCGAAAAACAAATCCACATTTTAGTGGATACCCGAGTTGATTAAACCTAAAGACCTGAAGGGTCTTTGTGTTCAGATCCTAATATAATATTTCCTAAGATTGAAAAGTCCTAATGTCCAAGTATTCCTTCCTAATTCCATAAATTTTTTTTTTATGTATAAATATAAATGAACAAAAGAAAATAAATGAATCTACAGAGCTGACGAAATAATTCAGAGATAAATATCCACCCCCCATGGCTATCTAATGTAATGTCCTCATTATATTAAAAAGACATAAAATAGAGTAGAAAAGAGTAGAAAGTACCTGAATTGCATGAATGATGGGTCTGCTCTGAGATAAACAAAAACTGTATATGTGCTGAATTTAGTGCCTTCAGCTAGGCATACTATACAAAGAAGAGAAATAAAGAATTCACAGGTGCAGGTCAAAATCAGAATAAAAAGATTCACTTTAGGACCTGCCAACAGATGTCCACAAATGTGGACCAGATTGTGATGCAAACCCATACCCCATGATCAAGAATATCTAAGGTTCTGGATAAAAATTGCCCAAAACCTAAAATCAGTATGCAAGTGGGGTCGGGCCTGCGATTTTTGAGGATGCAACCCAAGACCAAAAAGTTGGGTTACAGAGAATTCGATATCAAAAGGATAGTCAATGAATGTGTGCTTGGGCTGGACATCCGTAGAACAAATGTTGTAAGGGTCCTGGTTTGATGATTTCAGATGAATTGGAACCCTTAGACACAGTCTTCTACTTCCTCCAGAGTTTGCTTCCCAAATCAGAAATTCCCAACATCTATTTTCCTCATTCAGAATGTCAATTTCCGGGACCTCCTACATATTAATCACCCCGTCTGAAATTTCCAAGTCTAAAAGATGTGGCTGAATCAGAATTGACTTGGGTCTAATTATCTCAAAAACAGAATCATCAGTAAGCTCAATGGGGTGTAACTGACAATCGAGGCATTGAATTGTTTCCTTCAGAAAATGTGATTATAAATCTATCTTGTGAGCCCCAATAAAATCAGTTTCTTCAGTTATGAGGCCATCAAATGATCTATCTGATTCGTCAGGCCCAATCATCTCACAGAAATTGTGTTCTGTAAACTCACGTGAGACTTCACAAACTGAATCTTCACCCTCAGACTTAAAGAAATCTAAATCTATATTGATGTACGTCTCAAAATCATCCATCACTTTCTGATCCATGGAGACATACGTTTCCTCATACCCTGACTCAGGGATTTCAGGAGTAGAAATCATATCATCCTTAATTGGTTGCCCTAGATCAATCTGGTCAGCCTCGTAACACGTGTCCCCCCCAACAGGTGCCTGAGCAGGTTTTGACATTGGCTCTCCTGAAGGGGGTTCATCCTGGGAATCATCCTACGATTGAACTAAAGTAACCACAAATCTCATTCTCAATTTCGCTAACTTCCCAAGTAAAAACTCACCCGGGTTCTTATCTTTAACATCCTGGAACCAATCCAACAAATACTTGCTCAGATCATCAATCATTTCAATCAGGGGCTCCAACTCTTCAACGCAAGGTATTGGTTGAACTTCTAAAGATTGTATGGTATTCCTCAAGTTTGCCAAAACCTTATCTTGAACCTGGTTAACCTAAACCAAATGACTTAGTTCAGGGTTGGGCGGGCTTGAGATCAGTGCAAAGGAGTTAACGAATTGATATTCGTGATACCCTTCCTGATAATAGGTCATTTCGGATTGTTCAAAAGGTGGTGATGACTTAAAGGCAATGTATTCAGTGGATGGGTACGGATCAGTGTATCCTCCTTGATTGTAGATCGTATTAGGTTGTCCATGAAAGGGTGGCGATCTATAATCGATGTGGCTCTGAGAAGGATGGAAATCACAATTATGGTGTTTAGGGTTAGACCCTAAACACAGAGGTCCAGAACTGTATCCCCAATCCGAGTTATCCCAACTAACCGATGGTTGATTATAGTACGAGTCGGGATAATCATCATGTTGAGGATAACTCATAACAGGAGGGAAAGAGTGGGAATGCATATAAAATGTGGAAGGATTCATGATAGACGGGACGAAGAAAGGTGCCCTGCAATACAAACAATCAAACCTATCCTTAAGTGGGCTAGCCTAAAGACCTACAGACTCCCAGAACCCGTCTTAAGATGAAGAAATGATTTGATCTACTTCTGTCTGTTCAATCCAACCAGTTCGAAGGAGGGATTGGGGAGAAGGTTCTTCCTTCGACTTGCATCTCCAGTTCCTAGTGTACCCCCCAGCCGTGATCGTTTGATTCTGGTCCCCTAGCTAGACATCAGATTGAATAATAGAAACAGACTATTCGAAAATAATCTCATTCTGGGCTCCAAAGAGCAAGTCGAATCCTTAAGGCCAACGTCTACTCTGTTTTATTTAGGACTAGGTTTGAATGTACTTTGGAATGTAATGGACCCTTTATCTAGGTTGGCCCTTAATGATTGACTGATGAGTGTGTGCGTGCACAACTAGTGGTTTTCAAGCAAGATTATTTTTTATGCGGTGAATTTTAGGGTCCAAATCTTGCTTAGTCGCTTTTAGGATTCAACTTTAGGTATTTTCAAACAAGTTTTGTTGGCACACAAGGTTTTGAAAGCATAGGTGAAGATGTTTTCCTTTGAAACTTAAAAGAATGCGGAGTGCCTGGTAAATCCCTAAGAGTTGAACCTATGCGATAGCTACTTGATGAGTTGATTTTAATTGAAGTGGTGCAGCCCAATTAACTCAAACAATTGGCCTGTTACACCACTTAATTGGGCACACAAGTGATTACCTAATCTGATTTCTACTCAATTATGTGTTTGGATGTGTGTACTAGTTCCAAAGATCGGTTTACCGGTTGAGTTTGAAAATCAGATGAGGTTGTGTACCTCTGTGAGATTTTTTTTTATTTTTCTTTTTAAATGTGGAGGTTGAGGTGGGTATAGGTGTCAAACAAACAAACAAACCTAACATTAGAGTTTATAAGAACACCTAGGCTAATTTATGTTTGTGTTATTACGTGGTGGAATCAAAACTAATGGGTGGGAGGTGTGGGAAAACTTACAGAACCTTCAACAACACTTTGCTCCAATCTACCACTTTTGTCGTCTCAAAAGAGTACTTGCAATCACAATAAGAAAGGAGAGATGTGAGGTAAATGATTCGTAAGTTGGAAAACATGAAAAAAAAATCAAAGAGTGTCACCTCCCCGGCAATGGCGCCAAAATGTTGAAGCGACGGGTTACTACGCTATCGAATTCGATTTTGAAAACCTGTCGTTGTAGTTTGAATAGCGAAGAACTCAGGTTCAACAAATAAAATTTATACCAAAAAATCCATAAGAAGTTCCAGGTCAAACACAAGGAGGCGGATGTTTGATTAAAAATATGCGTTTGTTTTATTTATCACAAAACAGAATAGCTGGTTGAAAACTATTTAACAAGTAATAAATAGAAGAGAGAGAGAATATTACAAATAAAAGCAAAAGGGAAGTAGAATAAACACGGATTTTGATGAACACACATAATTCATGATAAATTGCTTATTTTTGATAGTTCCTAGGCTTAGCATTGCATATCATCTTATAAATATTGCATAACATCCATTGCATGGCATTTAGGATAGTTGTATGTTTTGTATATTAATTCCTTCATTTTATATAGCCAGGGGGCAATGCGACATCCATACGGGTTTCAGATGGAAAATCCGACCATACGGATGGATCCGGAGCGACAATTGCAGTTTGGCAACGTGGGAATCATCTCGATCTGAGCACCGAAGCACCCTTTACAAGAAGAAGAAGATGGACGGCCCAGATGATGCCATGTGGCGCCATCCAGGTCGCCCAACATCGGCCAGTAGCACCGCTCAACTCCTTCATCCACGCTCTTCAATCCTAGCCATTGGATCAAGATCCAATGGTTGGGAAGTGGTTGCACCAAGACGCTCCACACGACACAAGGGAAGGTTTGCCGCAATGGTTGGAGCGCTAGTTTGCAAAGGGGGGCGCAGGTTCGAACCCCCGCAACCCCTCCAATTCGTAATTGGGTGAGCGCATGGAGCGGCAGCGTCAGCGCAAGGCAGTGCGAGCGTGCATGAGCACAACAGCGCATGGCAAGCACACACACCAGCACATAGCAAGCACGCACACAGCAGGGCGCACACGGTCAGCGCGCGTGATGAGCAGGGCAGCACGATGCGGGTGTAAGGGTGGTTGGCACCAGCTTTCAACGACAGCTGGGTTGACCTATAGCGACGCTTACAGCCGTCACTATTTCATTGCAAGCCAGTAGAGCCAGTTATGGGCGTGGGTGGAGGTGAGCTGTCTATAGCAACGTTTCCAGCGACGGTCTGGAGGTCGCTAAAGGTCCTTTAGTCCATTTTTAGCCTCTTCTCCTCCACTATAGAAGGACCTACAACCCCTTCCTTCCAAGCCATCTCTACCTACTCTACTCCCACCTACTCCCAAGCTCTAGCAAGCCTACCAACGCTCCATTAGAGCTTGTTCTCAAGCTCCCAAGGTGCCTATTAGTGTAGCGAACCTCTGCCCCACCAAATACTCCTCCAACTTCCCAACTCCCTTCATAGGTCACCTTGGAGCCATCCTCCCACCTCCATTCCGGTAGCAGATCAACTCCATCTTCTCACCTCCATTCCGGAGCTACACCGAAGCTTTCCTCAACCCGACGTCCTCCAGCACCTCACCTCCGTCGTCCTGCTCCTCACCTCCTTCGTCCGAGCTTCCGCTAGGCACTGTCGTCTCATCTAACAGCTGATTCGGGAGATTTCCTATCACCTCCATCTCTTTATATGCTTTCATAGTTTCTTGTAATTGACATTGGAAGTAATATATATCATATTTGTTCCACATCTCTATCTTGTGATGCATTTGCTTATTTTCTTTTATTTCAAAAATACAAAAAAATAAAAAAAACCCCAAAATACCAAAAAGAAAAAAATGAAGCTTGATTTTCAAGTAAAGTAAATGACGCCTCCCTGTGTTTGACCCGGGACTCCCTTGGAGTTTCGGTATAAATTTTACCTGATCGACGTGTTTTGCAACTACGACGACGGGTTACTTGTAACCCTGATTTCTAACATGCGAAACATGCACTACCAAATTTCATCATAAAAAATTATTCATTACACTACTCATTACGACTAGAAAGCGGAAAATGATTACACTAGAAAGTAGTAAATCTACTCTAGAAAGCAGTAAAAAGAATGGAGAGAGAGATATCCTCCTCGACGATCGCTTGGAGGACGAGCCGGATGGGACAATGCCTAGAAGAAGGGGAATGAAGCGGGAAGGAGGACGAAGCGGGAAGAATGAGAATGAAGTAGCACGTCGTCATCGCAGGATCCGCTTCTCAAATGCAGAGAGAGGACAATCGCAGGATGCTCCATGAAGGGGGATGAAGGTGGAAAAATTAAGATTTCTACTCTAGAGGAGCATCTCGGGTTTGGGACAAGCTCTTTGGAAGGGGAGAGAGAAGAGAAGAAGGGATGAGAATTTTCTATGGAAGGGGTATCCTTTTATAGTTGCAAGAAGTGAGGGCATTTTGGTCATTACATGTTGAAAATCCGTCACTAAAGGCCTGAACGTAACCTTCATGGGCGGCTCGCACGCGCCCGCTCACCTCCCCGCACCTTAATGCGCGTCCAAGTTCTTCAAATCTTGGCCGTTCGATAGTGAGATTCAACGGCTGAGAGCGCTCCTCTCCACGCCTCATCTGGGCACCTCAATAAGTGAGATCCCGCATCACCTCGTCGTGTCAGATGGCACGTTTAGCCGATTGGGCACGCACGGCCGCTTGATTTCCATCGTGCGGTCGATCACACCCGTGCGCCCGCTCCAATTGAGGCATGCAGTGGCTCGATCCCGTGTCTCAACGTTGCGTTAAGGCGCTCGACTAACACGCTATGGGTGCATTTGTGTCAAGCGCTTAACTTAAGCGCGAGCGCCTCGTAGCCATTGGATATTGATCCAACGGCGGAGAAGCATTAGCGTGAGGTGCTTCAGCAGATGCGTGTGGCCAGTTGGGCGATCGAGATCGTGCCACATGGCGCCATCTTGGCCGTCCATCTTCTGGGTGATGTAAATGGTGCCATGGGTATCGGATTGAGTCGATTTTCGTGCCGTTAGGCAGCAATCGTCGATCCGAATCCATCCGTGTGATCAGATTTGTCGTCTGAAGTGCATGTTAACACCATCTTGGCCCTTGATCTTCTAGGGTTCCTCAGTCTCTATCTAATGCTACGGATATCCAATTAGGGCGATCTTAGAGTCGTTAAACTCTAATTGTTGCCCTGATCAGATCCGTACGGTTGGATCTTTGATCTGAGGCCCCGATAAAAAGTCGCCCTATCCCTAACCATAAAAGGAGACAATTAACCTCCATTTTATTCAGACTAATCTAAATGCAAGATGATGCAATATTTATAGTATGTAATGCAATTCTATTCTTAAGAACATGCATAAATAGACATTTTATGTAATATAAACATGTTTACGTCAACAGCATAAGGCACCAGCATCAATTGAACCTGAAGGACTCAACTGCAGATGCACGAGGAAGGGACCAGATATAGTCCAATGTCAGAAAAAGATAACATATTTTGATATTTATTAAGTTTTAAGTGTAGGCTTATCATCTTCATCACAAGGTCAGGTCCCATACCACGAGCTAACGCACACCGAACCATGCTCGCCCACGCCCATGCAAGCCAAACCGGACCCTATGCTCTGAAACAGATTGACTTTGACCTTGGTTTGAGAAAGAGGAGAATTTCTAAGAGGGAGGTGGGGGGTTTCGCACTGTGGATATTCATCCAAAGACTTAGGTGAATTTTGAGAGGTTTGTGCTGAACACTTAAGCTATCTGTGGCTTTATTGAGACAATTGAAGGAATTGATCGATTAAGGCCAACTGTTGGGTTTAAATTGATAGATTAATTGAGGCTACTAATTGGCTTTGAGAAGTTGATATTGAGTTGGGAATTGAGCCTAAGTGTTGAGATTAATTAATGGTTTCAACCACCACTTTTTGGGTTCCTTATATTTTTGTTAGTTGACTTCTGAGATTCAATTTGGACCCCTCTTGAATATATTTTAGAATGATTATTCATTGCATATATCATTATTTGTGATTGTTGATTATTGTGCTCAATTCTATTATTCAATTAGTGATTAATTCCAATTTTGCTCTCAGCGAACGACCTCAGAACTCACACATTTTTTGAGTACTTATAAATTTAAATGTCGATTCGATTTTTTTGCCATACTACGATGTACATATTCTAATTCAAAAGAAATTTAATATCAACACTAGTTGAATCAATGCACATAAGATTTCTTTCCATTACACAAGCGCTAGCTTTGGGTTGTGGTTTAGCAAGCACTCAGAGACTTCTGTTATGCCATTTCATACCACTTATGGTGTCAAAATACTCATATGAGTCATGGTTAGAAATTCATTTCCTACCCTTCCCAAGGTCATAGGTTGTAGTCCTTAATTTAAATCAACTTTTATTTAGGTCTATATAGCATTTATAATCAACCATTGCCAACTACTAGGTCCCTTATAGCTAACTAAGCATTGTATAAATGGTTAGGTGCACACATTTTAATGTCGTTAGTTTTTCTAGCCTATTGTTCAACTCTACCATTTTGAAATCCCTATCTCGAGATTCATTCCTTATTGCCAACCAAGTCACCATTCCTAGTCAGCTGAAACTATTTTAATGACATTCCCTAAGTTGCATTCGCTTAGATCGATTCTCATTTTCTCTTCTCATTCCTATCTTTACATAGTCAACCACGACATTACATGGTCGACTATAGTAAAGGACAACCCATTTTACCAATTGATGAGTCAAAAATTTCGTGCGAGGAAAAATTGTTTAGGGTTTTGCAAACCCAAGTCATCGTAATCGCAAGAAAATCCAACTATCAAATAAAAATTTATAACCGAAGCAGTGAGTTCAGGGTCGAACATGAGGAGTTAAACATTTGATTTAAGATGATTCCACGTTTGTTTTATTTATTTTTTGGTGTTTTGGGGGCTTTCTAATTTTTTTAGTATTTTTAGATAGGTGGAAGATCAAATGGAATATTATCTAAGCTAATCTACTTGCAAATAAAATAAATAGAGAGAGATAGAGAGAGAGATAAAATAAACATATTTCAAATCAAAGTTCTATTACAACTAACAAAATATAAAAATATGATAAGCAGAATAAAGGAGAGAGGGAAGTGAGAAGAATCTCCTGAAGCGATTGTCTGGTGAGACGATGGTGCTTGGCGACAGCTGGACGAAAAGGATGAGGAGTAGGACAATAAGGGTGTAGGAGGAAACCAGGTAGAGGAATGCTTGACCAAGCTAATAGGAATTTGGGATGAGGAGATAGGAGTTTCTAACCTAAGAGAATGGAGATGAGGTCAAGATTGCACAGCAATCATAGAACTTAATTAACCTAAATTATGTTAGAATCTAGTTTAACTTGTGAATAGTGTATTCATAAATTGCATATCATGCATTGCATTTCTTTATTTAGCTGCATATGTTATAATACTAATTTTCCATGCTAAATAGGGTTTATTCTTATTTGTAGGTTATGAGTAGTTTAGAAGCTATTCTGGATGGAATAAAGCTATATAGGAGCAAAGGCTATAGCAGAGCTGGAGTTGGATTATGTGAATAAAGAATAATGACACCAGCTGAAGAAAAGAAAGAAAGAATAGAGGACTATCTATCTAGAACAAGAGTAGAAAAGAATGAATGAGAAGAACTAGGAAAACCCTATCCTCAAAACTCTAGGATAACCCTTTTCCAGTACCTATACCCAGACTAGCTCAGAAACAGGATATCTAAGCTCAAAAGCCAAAAACATGGGTAACATTATCCATGTACCTATCCACCCTATCCCTAACACCATCCTACTATCCATAACCCTAGTCTACCTATCCTATACCCAATCCCCAACTTAAATATCTATTTAGGTCCATGTCATGCCTAATTGACTCAGTCTGAGTTAATTAGGCTAGTCACCAGTCAATTGGGTCCAAGGGACCTAATTAGACTAAACCTAACCTGATTGGACTCAATTGAGTCTAATCATGCCTAACCTAAACCCATTAGACCTAGCCACATCCAATTTGGTGCAGTATAACCTAATTGGTTGCAACCAACTCTGATTAGGTTCAGTTAGAACCTAATTAGGTCAACCTAATTAAACTCAGTAAGTGTAATTGGACCTAATGCAAATCCAATTGGGTGTACTTACACCTAATTGAGTTCACCCCTCTATAGATTAGGCCACCATAGACCCAATTAGGTTTACATCTACACCACTTAGTCTAATTAGACCCAATTAAATTAGAACCTAACCCAACCGAAACCCAATTAGTTTTTTCTATTTTAGTTCTAGTAGTTGTTCTAGTTGTTCTAGCAATTCTTTAATTAATTATCAAGTTATTTTTCCAAGCTTTCATCTACTAGCGAATTATTTATCTCCATACTTGATGAATGTAAGATTGATTATTTTTTCCCATTATGATCTCTACTAGTAGTTATAGTTATTTATTTTCAAATAAAATCAAAATCACAAAAAAAATATGAAAAAAGATAAATCGAGAAAAAAATGTATATGGATGGCTGCTCTTGCTTGCATTAACGAATCAATCCTCGATCAAAACTCTCTCGACCTTATGCACATAATTTGTGAGTTTCAAGACAAGTGCTATTCTTATACATGTTACATTTATTTGCGCTACACTATAATTGTGCGCTTCTAAAGTGCTACAAGAAAATTTGCTATTCAAGAGGTCCACCATCATCTTTAGATTTAGTTAAGTTAGGTTTGCACTTAGCTTTAAGTTAGCTTCTCAAGCACGAAAAAAAGTTGTAAATCAAATCATTTTCGCATCTCCTCTCAGAGATCAACCAGGACTCACCTAGAGTTTCATTATAAATGTTTTTTTTAGGTTGATTTCGCGACTATACTACGACTTTAAACTCACCGAAATCACATTTCTGACCTCCAAATAGGTGATAGGGTTGATCTACTACCTAAATGGGGGTGAGAGGACAACCCTAAAGTCTCCTATGAAGGTGGTGAGGAGTGGGATTAATATTGGTGGGAGAGGGGATTTCTACACTAATAGGAGAACTTTAAAGCTTGGGAGAGAAGCTATGGAGGCTTTGGTAGGCTTCCTAAGCTCTAGAATAAGTAGGGAGAGCAATGGTAGAGATGGGGATCAATGGGAGGTAAAGGGGGGTTTTTATAGGTGAAGAGGCTAAATTCGACCATGGGGGATTAAAGGACGTGCATGGGACATGCACCCATGTCTCACGCACCTGCTAGCCATGAAACGGAGCTCCCAACTAATGGATCCACAAGGAGAGAGAAGGGTCGTCAGATGCCCATCACACAGTTGTTGAGAGTGCAAATCTACGCATCCAAATCACGCGCAACGCACCTTCAAGATTGTGAGAAAGCATCACAGCTATTGGATAAGGGATCCATGACTGCAATCGCACCGAGATCGAGCTACTCAATCGTTCATAGTGTGCAAGCACTGGTGACGATCCATAGCACCATTGATCGCATGATCAACGGTTGGAACTCGCGCATTCAGCGGGCATCAGATGGTGCATCAATCGCGTGACCTCTAATCCGCTGGATGACGTGGCTACTTCTCAGCCACTCAAACACAATCGAACGGCTGAATTGCACTCCAAGCCCCCTGAGGGGGATGCGCTGGGGTCTCGAACCCGCGTCTGTGATGGTAACACAGTCATTCGCCATAACTAAATTGATTTAGTCGGAATCAAGTGATAAATGATCCTAAATGATTGTCTGAGGATCATAATTCACACTGATCTAAGGTCACCACACTCCACTAAACTCTACCACACTCCACCAAAACTCGGCACGACAACCGCTGCTCACGCGCTAAATTGGTGTTTTAAAATTTTCGCATTGCAATATAGCCAAAATAGCACTCAAACAAATAAATTTATTACTCGAAAAAGTTTCGAGGTCGAACACAGGGAGCAATATGGAATTCAGTTCTCAAGAATTGCAATTTAAGATAAGAAAGCTATGAAATTGTGAATAAAAATTGCTTCAGAATAAAGTAGCATCAGGATCAAGTGTCAGAATGTAAAAATAATGGAGTAAAATGGTGATTTAGATCACCAAATACTCCTTACAATGATAGCTAATGAACTTAATGTATATATGAAATGCAATGCAACCAGACCAAACGTCTGATTAGTAAATCAGATGGCTTAAACTACTTAAGCCTCTCTTTTCTTCTTCATCTTTTCTCTTTCTCTTCTCTTCTCTTCTCTTCTCTATCTTTATTCCTTTGCTTCTTTTTCTCTTCCTGTTTAGCTACGATACCTTCTCTTCTTCTTCTTCTGCTCAAGCATTCTTCTTCCTTTCCTTCTCTGTCTTTCTTACTTCTTCAATTCTTCTTCTTCCTTCAACCTTTCTTCTTTTCTCTTTCTCTTCTCTATTCCCCTTCTTCACATAGAGGGGGAAGGTCCTTCAAACGGCTAAGTGTTAGCCATTTCTCCCTGCAGCAAAACCCTCCTCCTACCTGCGCAAGCTCTATCACTTTCTCTCCTCTTAGGTTCCGCCCTCCCAGGGCCTTTCCGGGTATAGTCAGGTAATCGGGTAGGCGTGTACCCAGGTATAGGGCTGTGGCCGTGGTCGCAGCCGACGAGTGCAGGCTTAGGCGGGTCGGGTATGCCAAGTCCACGGAGGAGAGGTCGCGAACGAGGCACGTGAGTGGGTGAGTGGGACCTCACCCCGTGTTTGGAGGAGTTAAGGCTATAGCAAGAATTCAACTTATACGCCTCTGCTGCTTTGTCTGTTTCCAATGTGGGACTATCTGCTCCCGCTTCGCTCGCACGTCTACAGCAGCACATCTTCCTCCAATTGCCTCAGCTAGCATGGTCAAAGCGTCCAATTGACCACTTGGATGAGTTCGCGCGTTGTTTCCGTGCAACCTAGGACTTCTACCTGGGGCAGACAAGACCTGGAGCGAGCTCGAGGCTTCTTGAAGCTTTTCATTGATGGCGGAGGAGGTGGCACACCTGAAATCAAGAAAATGACCTCGCGGCCCAATTAAACTTGCTCAGGACCTCCGTTGGACCACGACGAATGCAACGGTGGAGGTTGTGTGGCATGGCGAGGTTTGTGCGTGCGTAGCGAAGTCGAACTGCGTGCGTGAGAGTGGGTATGTTCGGTGGCACTGAGGAGAGGCTAATAGCCTCGATTACCAGAGGGCTTGTGCTCTGTGGGATACGGCAGAGGTGTAGGGATGAACGGCAGTCAGGTTGGTGGAGCATAGTGGCTGTGCAAACTCGTCAAAGGTACGCTGGCTAGGTGGAAGACGGAGGGCGGTAGGGCAAGCCGACAGTTAAAACGGAGTTACAAATGTCTGGATACGAAGAGTGGAAGATGAGGCGTCGATCTGGGTAGCTAGCGGATGAAGTAGGGCAGAGGTGATGCCGATTATGGTGTTTCCAACACCAGAGAAGAAAATAGCTTCGAAGAGAGAGAGGGCGAGGAAGAGGGAGGTTAGGGCACCGGCTGGTACGGCTCGATGCGGGAAGAATCGAGGAGGATGTCTCCGCTACTGGTATTGCAAACGAAGGACGAGGATGGACGGAGGGGTTCGCCGGACATCGAGGAGCTTTTGGCCAAGAGAGAGAGAGACGAATTAGTGGGGACTCTTGGCCGATTTCGAGCATAAGGAGGACAATATGAGCAGGAGGTTCTTTTATAGACCTCAGGAGGAGGCTTTGGGCTTGGGAAGAAAGCTTCCCAAGCTTGGAAAGCTCACCGGAGTTTGGAAATTCCTTGATACCCAAATCTCTCATGCGTTCGGATGAGAGATTAGGGAAGTTTAGGGCTTGGGATCGGGTTCAAAAGGAAGGGAATTTTTTGATGAACTTCCCTTTCAAATTTGAAAGGGATTCGTCAAGAAATCAGGGAGTTCTTTCCAAATTAAGGTTGTCGAGGCAAGTAGGAACAGGTTTAATGGCAGTAGGGACATTTTTGTGAGAGCGATGACAAACTTAAGGGTCTATTTGAGAAGATTTTGAAAGTTAAGGGCGGAAATGTAATCAGATAGGACTAGGTTGCAAACTAGGTCAAGACAAGCTAATCTTGGGTCCAAATTTTGGCATAAACCTAATTTGGACTTATGGAATCTAATGGTGAAGTTGGATTTTTGTTTGACCATCTTTGACTGGGTAATTTATGAAAAAACCCAAATTAGGGTAAATGTCTGTCTAAGACTCTGTTCTGGGTTAAAACGGGTTCTGATAGTTAAATTGAAGGATCCAAACCCTAGAGAATACTTTTATATGAATTTTAGAGGGTTTAGGTAAATTTTATCCTGACCAGAGCCTCAGTTAATTAAGCAGGTCTATTTTTAGGATTTTAAAAAGTCATTTAATTCTCAGAACACGTGCAAACCCTTTTATGAATGTTCTAACCCACTTGTTATCTTTTTAAGATCATTTGTCCTTCATTCAACCTTTGAGACAACCTGTGGTTGTACTGCATTCATGATATGCTGGTAAAATTATAGTTTTAACCCTAGTTTCTTATTTTTCTCTCAGAATAATTATGTAGTGACTTATGACTCTATGGCAATTATGTAGGAGCATTTACTGACTTAATTGGATCAAAATGAGCTAGTTTATGATTCATGATGGTGTTCCCATCATACCCCCATGCCTAGATTTTGCTAGTCCCTTAGCAAAATTTCAAGGTATTAACTTTGATTCTAGACCATATGCCTTTTGATGCTTAAAAACTCTGATGTGTGCTTTTTTCTTGTAGATTAGGTTAGAATGCTGATAGTAGGCCTAGAGATACTCAAGTACCAACCAAGATCCGGACCTAACCAACTCTAGCCTCAGTCTGCCACGAAGGTTTCTAAGACCCACAAGAACTAACCTAAGGTTCGTTGAACTCCATGGTTAAAGCACCCATGCTTGTAACATGTTTTAGCCCAGGTTCAATTTGTAGTGCATTTTTGTAAGAGAGACAGAAGAACTTTTATTTATTTTTAGAGAGTTTTCTCTCTTTTCTTTTTATTTCTAACCTCGGATTAACTTTACAACACGGTCTGTATCGGATTCCTAGTTCCCACCATCAATCCTTGTAGGGTCCTTGGCAATTAATGCTTTGAGATAGCACTGCCCATGGCAACCCCGAGAACCCTAGCTTTCGAGATTTCGAGATAATCTGACCCATGGCATTCTGTAGCTAAATCAAAACCCTGGCAATCGACATTTCGAGATAATGCCGCCCATGGCATCTGAACCAGCACAAGGTGTTTACATGCCCCTGGTAGGATATTTAGATATCCTAGGAGACAAGTACCGAGGAGACGATATGTTATTGCACATCTTCGAGGGGAATTTCCTGCCTCTCCGCATTAGGAACTCGTCGAAATCAACTTGTGTTGATCAGCCGCTCTGATATGGATTTTACGCGGTTTGTAAAATTCGTCGTTGTAACATGCAAAATCGATCAACTCTTAAATTTATAAACTTAGATAGTGGGGTATCTAGGGTCATCCAAGGAGGCCAAATTGTTTGCAAAAACAACGTCTCTTGCTTGGAAATGAAATTCACCTTTCTTTTTGGTCTTTTTAATTTATATTTTTTTAGGATTTTGAAATAACGAAGGAAAACACGAGTTGTTGTCGAGAAAGTAAATAACAACTACGGTCACTAAGCTAACACCTAAGTGACAAATAATTCCTCTCCCTAAGCTCACTCTAGGCACGTGGAGGCCTAGAGCAATTAGGGAGAGGGAGTAAAGAGTGCTAGAATCACAACAATTAAAATGCAACTAAAAAGAAATTTCAAAGAAGGCAACTAGATTAATGAGAAAGTGTTTTATAGAAAAACCTAGTAGATGAATGCTTCTACTACTAGATAATTACAACAAATAAAATAAAACATAATTCCTCCTGAATTGTTGGTGAAGAGTGGAAGCTCCTTTCTCTAAGCTTAGGGGCTCCTAGGCTTGAAAAGGGCTCCTCCTTCTCCTTCCTTGAGATGCTCCTCCAAGGTGGAAGCTACCACCTTCAATGATCTCCTTCAGGGTTGGGCGTCCACCACCCTTGCTCCTCCTTGCCTGGCCATCCTCCTAGTGGTGGAGTGCTCCTCCTTGGCATGGCACAAGGTGAAGGAATGGGGAGAAGAAGGCACCAAAGGGGCAGGTGATTTTCCCCTTAATCTTCTTCTCTACTCCTTCTTGGTCGCAAGTATGAGGTGGGTATAGGGTAGATTTAACTAAAGGGAGGATGGGAAAATGTGGGTAATTAGGTGGGTATATATAGTGGTGGAGAAGGGGTAGTTGGCGTGGAGGTAATGGGTGGCTAGGATTGAGTTTGGGATGGTGGTTAGGAATCCTAAGGTGGAGATCACTTGGCGCCACCTTAAAGGGTGCAAGGTGGCGTAGTTATAGGTTGAATCCACCCCTTGGTGGATGTCCATGGTGGAGAGCGTGCCTCCATTTTGGCACCAAAATGGTGTTCTAAAAGGGGGCAATTTTGGTGGGAAAATGAAAGGTGGAGATGGGCTTTAGGCTTAGGTGTAGGGTAGAGATTAGGGCATTTTTGGAGGGAAAAGTTGGCACCAAAAAGGAGGGTAGTTAGGGTGGTTTTGGTGCCAACTTCTTGGTGCCCTTTCATGGTGGTTGAGGGTTGAAAGGTGGTAATGGTGGTGGTGCCAACTTGGAGTGGATGAAGCTAGCTTAGGTGAGCTTTAGGTAGGGCTTAGTTGGTGGAGCTAGTTAGGTAGAGTTTTAGGGTGGTAAATGCCAAGGGAGCTGGAACCTAGCTAAGCTAAGCTAGCTTAGCTAGTAATGGAGTAGAGGAGTAGGCAATGGGAGATAGGGTTTAAGGAGAGGAGCTGGACAGAAGAAGTCTAAAGCTGAACTAGAGTTGGCAGCTGTTGAAGAGGATGGCATGTAGCTACTTTAACTGGTTTAGCTTGTTAGTTCTTTGCTTGCTGCTGAGCCAAGCTAAAGTAAGTTGGCTTATGCCATAAGGAGCTAAGGTGAACTGGGTCTGGTGCTCCCGGGGAGGATCAAGCTGGTTGAGGCAACTAAGGTAGCTTAGCTCAACTAAGTTGAGCTAAGATGAGTCCCCGAGAACTGGACTTGAGCTTCCTGAGCTGAAATGAAGTCATCTTCAGCTGGTTGGAGTTGAGTGGAGCTGGATGTAGCTGGTCCTGAGTTGAGGTGAACTCCAGTCAACTCAACTGAGCTAGCTAGAGCTCCCTATGAACTGATGGGAGTTGAGATGAGCTAGACTCAGCTAAGTTGAGCTGGATTTGAGTTGACCTAAGCTAGGGTGAGCTAAGAGGAGCTCTCTTGAGCTGCCATTTAGCTGAGATGAGCTGGATGGAACTAAGATGAGCTAACCCTAGTTTAGGTGAGTTGAATTACAACTATGGTGAGTTGGATCAAGCTAAGTTCCATCAGGTGAGAGCTTCTCCTTCGCCAGTTGCCTTCCTGACTACTAGGGTTCTAGGGATCTGGCAATCTGTATATCCCTAGCACTCACAAAAACACATTAAAAAGACAACAAAAAGTTCAATGCATGCCTAACCTAATTAATGCCTAAATGCAACCCAAAAAACCTATTTGTGGAGCAAAATCCTAAGAGCTAGGTTTATTTTAATGCATAAGAATAATGATAAACTGGCGTTTATAACTCTCCTAATCTAGCTAACTTTTTTTTTTCAGAACAGATTTAACTCATTTGCATGATTTTGATACTTAAGCACACTGAACCAGACTATGTGTGGATTAGGTTACCAAGTCCTGCAAACCAGAGGTTAGTTAACGAGGCCGAATAATCCCTATGCCTTAGACCTAATACTTAAGCTTCGCATTTTCCCTAACCTCTTGAGGATTATCCAGATCTTAGCGTATACTTGAATTTTTAAGCCTAGGATCGTAGCCTAAGAGGCCTAAAATTAGCATTCCTACTAATTTCTTATTTTTGTTTCTTTAGCACTTTTTGCCTTTCATTTTCTTTCTTTTGATTTGGTCTAGAACTAAGTCAATTCCTTAATCTTTTACTAATAACTATCTCTTTTTCTTTTCTTTTCAAATTGTGCTTCTTTTTGACATTTTTATCTCCTTTTTTCTCCTCAAAAACTGATATGCCATCAATTCAAAATTTCCTCCCCTCTCCTATTTTTGTTCTTTTTCAATTTTTTATTTTTTTGGTTTTCTGGAGTATGTGATTTTTTTGATGAAACCCTTTCTTATGAAGTGATTTTCATGATGTTTTGCACTTTAATACCCCCCATGCCTACGATTTGCTATGTCCTTATTGTAAATTAGGTGGGTTCTAGTTCAGCTTAGATCATTCATTAGAACAGGTGTTGGGTGGGTGAATGGGTCAAGGTGACTATTGCAGATGATTTCAAGCTCGGGTACGGGTACCAGAGGTGGAGTTAGCTGTTCTAATGGATGAACCCTAAAGTGCAATAAGAGTTTAGTAGGAGATGTGTCAAGAAGGGTTTCAGATTTTTCAAAATGACGGGTTGCCTCCCGTTAAGCGCTGAGTTTAACGCCATCAGCTGGGCAAAATGAGCTCAGGGAGAATGGAGGGTAAAAGATACCTTAGCCAATTTTGTATCGGTAAGTTCAATGAACGGTTTGAGTCTCTAACCGTTCACAACAAAAGGTTCTAAATCGTGGATGAGTTGACTGATTTCGATAGCTCCATTTCCAAAGATTTGTTAAACAAGGTATGGTCCAATCCACTTTGATTTGAGTTTTCCTGGGAACAATTTGAGTTTAGTGTCAAAGAGTAGAACTTTCTGGCCAGGGAAAAAGAGCTTTCTGGATATGTGCTTGTCATGAAAGGCCTTAACCCACTCTTTGTAAATTCATGAGTTCTCATACGCATCATGGCATAGTTCATCGATCTCGCTGATTTGAAGCTTTCTGTGGGTTCCTGCCTTAGAAAGATCGAGATTGCAGTTCCATACTGCCCAATAGGTTTTGTGCTCCAATTCAATGGGGAGGTGACACGCCTCCCCGTACACCAATCTGAAGGGAGACATGCTTAATTGGGTTTTGTGAGCGGTGCTATAAGCCCACAAAGCTTCCGGAAGTCGGGATGAGCAATCTTTCCTGTCAGGTCAAACAGTAACCTGGAGGATTTTCTTAATCTCCAGATTTGATAACTCAGCTAGACCGTTAGTTTGGGGTGATAAGGAGTCAAGATTCTATGCGACACCCCGTACTTGGTCATCAGTGATCTAAACTAAGTGAAATGGGTCCCTCTGTCGGAGATTATGGCACGTGGAATCCCGAACTGAGAAAAGATGTTCTGATGAATGAATTTGATAACCACCTTATGATCGTTGGTTCGGGTCAGAATGGCTTCGATCCATTTGGATACATAGTCAACAGTGAGAAGAATGTATTCGAAGCTATCCGGAAGAGGGAAGGGTCCCATAAAATCAATCCCCCAGATATCTAAGATTTCACATACGAGAATCGGCTATAAGGGCATCATATCACGGCAGCTCATGTTGCCTAAGGTCTAGCAACGAGTGCATGTCTTATAGTGGTTGTATGTGTCTTTGAAAATCGTGGGCCAATAGAAGCTGCACCGGATGACTTTTGCTGCGATTTTATGACCAGAGAAGTGTCCACCGCAAGCCTGGTCATGGCAAAAGGACAAAATGTCCTGAATTTCCACTTTCGAAACACATCGTCGGATGATCTGATCAGCACCAATGCAGAAGAGATATAGGTCTTCCAAAAAGTAGTACTTGGCATCGGAAAGTAATTTATCCTTCTTGGCTTTTGGCCAATCAGACAGGATCTGATGTGATGCCAAGTAGTTTACTAGATCAGCAAACCATGGAAGTACCGCACTAATAGTCAGGAGGTGCTCATCGGGAAAATGTTCAGTAATGCGTCCGAAAGGGTTGATGATGTCAGAAGGAAGGTAGGATAAGTGATTAGTTACCACATTCTATTTCCCCACCTTGTCGCAAATCTTGAGGTCAAACTCTTGCAACAGCAAGATCCAGTGGATTAGCTGAGGTTTCGCGTCCTACTTTGCAAGGAGGTGCCTCACAGCGGTGTGATCTGAGTAAATGATAATACGGGAACCCAAAAGATACGATCTGAACTTTTCCATGGCAAATACTGCGACCAGCAGCTCTTTCTCAGTAACTGTGTAGTTACACTGAGCCTCGTCAAGTGTCTTGCTAGTGTAGTAGATTACCATGGGTTTCCCGTCTATTTTCTACCTAAGTACCTCACCTATAGCGTAATCAGATGCATCACACATGATCTCAAAGGGTTGAGACCAATCAAGGGCTGTAGGATAGATGCTTAGGTAACTCGATCACATAGGATCTCAAATGCCTGAGTGCACTCTTTGGTGATTTCAAAAGGGACATCATTAGATAACAGATTAGTTAAGGGGCGTGTGATTTTTGAGAAATCGGGAATGAATCAGCGGTAAAAATCGACGTACCCTAGGAAGAATCAGATGTCTTTGACCAAGCTAAGCATAGGGAGTTTCGAAATCAGATTCACCTTGGCTCGATCAACCTGGATGCCTTTTTCAGAGATAAGATGTCTTAGGACAATTCCCTCAGGTACCATGAAGTGGCTCTTTTCCGAGGAAAGAACCAAGTTCACAACAATGAAATGCCTGAGGATCTGGACCAAGTGCAACAGGTAATCGTCAAATGATTCACCAAATACAGAGAAGTCATCCATGAAGACTTCAAGGTATTCACCTACCATATCTGAGAATATGGCAAGCATGCACCGCTGAAAAGTAGTGGGTGCATTGCAGAGACCGAATGGCATCCTTCGGAATGCGTAAGTTCCAAAGGGGTAGGTGAAGGTGGTCTTTTCTTGGTCCTCGGGATGGATTGCTACCTAATTGTAACTGGAGTACCCATCCAAAAAGCAGAAGAATCGATTTCCTGCTAGTTTCTCGAGAATTTGAACAATGAACGATAGTGGGAAGTGATCCTTCTTTGTGGAGGAATTGAGTCTTCTGTAATCAATGTAGACTCTCCACTATTCTGCTATACTGGTCGGTATGGTTTCTCCAGTTTTAATCGTGATGACGGTGAGCCCTGCCTTTTTAGGCACAACTTGGATTGGCCTCACCCATCGACTATCAGAGATCAGGTAGATGATCCCTGCATCTAACCATTTGATAATCTCCTTTTTCACGACCTCCTGCAGATTTGGATTCAAGCGTCTCTACATTTCACGGGATGGTCATGAGCCCTCTTCAGTGTAGATGTGATGTGTGCAGTATGAGGGGTTGATACCAGTGAGATCGTCAAGAGTCCATCCAATGGCTCTTCGATGTTGCTGGATGATGCGAAAAATCATGTGATTTGTAAAGGCAGGTTTTTAATGTCGTTGTAACACGCGAATTCGCATACGCTTTTAAATTTATATTCCTAGATAGGGGAGTATCTAGGGTCGTCCAAGGAGGCAGGTTGCTTGCAAATCAACTCTCTTGCTTAGAAAATAAATCTCAACTTTCTTTTTGGTATTTTAAATATGTAATTTTTTTTTATTTTGAAATGATGAGGGCAAAATGCGAATTGTGACAGGAAGTACTAACACCTATAATTGCTTAGCTAAAACTTAAGAGATAGAAAATGTCCACTACCTAAGCTCACTCAAGGCAAGTGGAGGCCTAGAGTAATTAGGGAGTGGAAGTGAAACAAGTGCTAGAACAAAGGTAACAATTGCAATAAGAAATTAAAAAGAAGGCAATTCAATTAATCATAATTTGTGTTCTCTAGAAAGACAAGTAGAGGAATGCTTCTACTAGAAACGGAAAATATAAAAGCAATAAAAGAAACACAAATCCTCTTGCAAAATCTAGTGAAGAGGGGAGTCTTCTTGCTTCAAGCCTAGCTGCTCCTTGGCTTGAAAAGAGGGTCTCCTTCTTCTCCTTCCTTGAAAGCTCCTCCAAGGTGGATGCTACCACCTTCAATGCTCTCCTCCAATGGTGCGTGTGCACCACCCTCAAGCTTTCCTCCAAGGTGGTGTGGACCACCTTCATGACCTCCTCCAAAGGTCTTCCTTGCTTGGCTCCTCCTTTGGCTGGCGTGGGCACAAGAGAGAAGGGAAGAGGGGAAGTCACCAAAGGGATAGAATATCCACTTAATCTTCTTCTTCTTCTTCTCTCTTGGGCGTGGGCTCTAGGTAGAGTATGAGAGGAAATTTGCTAGCCAGGGATTATTTGAATGGTGGTGGGTAGTGGTCTTTTTATAGGGTAGGATGAGGGGTTAAGGTGACTCTTGAAATGGAGGGCTAAGATGGGAGGATGGAGGTGGTTAGGTGATCCTAGGGTTAAGGATGGTTAGCGCCACCTAGGTGGTGTAAGGGGGGTAGTTATGGGTGGCCAAGGGACACCTAAAAGTGGCGCCAACCATGGAGAGGTGCCATGGGTTGGCGCCAACTTCTAGGCTTCTAGAATGGGGGATTATGTGGATGGTGGAGATGGGTTTAAGGGAAGATGTGTGGTGGAGATGAAGGGGGTTTTTGGAGGGAAAAAGTGGCACCAACAAGGAGGTAGTTAGGGTGGTTTTGGTGCCACTTTATGGTGTCTTTTGGAGGTAGTGGGTAGGCTAGGTTGGCACCAAGTAGGGTTAGCTTATGTGGAGCTTAGGTGGAGCTAGTCGGTGGAGTTGTTAGGTAGGGTTTTTAGGTGGTAAAAGCCAAGGGAGCTAGAGCATAGCTGATGACTTGGTCTGGCTGGCAGAGCTTGTTTGTGTTTGTTATTTGTCAAGTTATAGTCATTATAGTAATAAGACAGCTACCAGGTTATCATTACAAAATTTTTTACTCGGAAATGATTTTCCCGAGGTCGAACTCAGGGAGCTACTGGAATTCTAGAAATACAAAGTTTCTCTATTAGATTACAAAAATAAGGGAGAGAGAGAGAGAGAAAGAGAGAGGGAGCTTGTCTTGGCTTCTTCTTCTTCTCTTCTCCTTTTCCTTCTCCTTCTTTCAGTTGCTCTTCTTTTCTTCTTCTTTCTCTTCTCTGCTCATGGCTGCGTCTTCTCTCTTCTTTTCTTCTGCAGAGTTCTTCTTCTTCTTCTTCTTCTGTTCTTTCTTTGTTCTTCTCTTTCTTTCTTTTTCTTCTCTTCTTCTACAGCTGTGACAATCTTCTTCTTCTTCTGACTTCTTTTTCTTCCGCCTTCTTCTTCTTTCTTCTCTTGCTTTATCTCCTCTGGCCGCTGCTCAACCGTCGTCTGATGCAGCGGTCAAACGACTTAACTGTAGGTTTGCTACAGTGCTTCTCTTCTTCTGTTTCTTCTCTCTTGCTTCTTCTTCTTCTGACTTCTTTTTCTTCCTCTCTGCCTTGAGCAGCTAAGGCTTCGGTCGCCTTCCTTCCTTCTCCTTCTACTCCTGCACGCTCGCACAAGGATCAGAAAGCAAAACGTACCCCTACCCTTCCCCGCGTCTCTCTCTTTGTCAGATTTCTCTCATAGGATCGCTCTACCAGAGTCGGGTATTCGGGTACGGGTATCTCGCCCGGGACCAGGCCCACCGGCGTGCGGTGGTGGGTGAGGAGTGCGCGGGTTAGGATAGTCAGATCCGGCCCAGACCCGTGGGGCGAGGGCGAGCGCATGGTGCACGGCGTGCGTGAGGGACCTGACCCCTGTGTTCGAAGGCGATAAGCCTACAACACTTTTTCCCTTTATTTGGCTGCGGCGCTTCCAGAACTTCCGAGGTGGGACTAAATGTCCCACCCAAATTGGCGCCCGCAGCTGAGGAAGCTGCAGGCAATTGCTACAGGGTGCGAGGCCTTTGCCCCAGCTGTAGCGTGGGACGCTTCGCGAAGACAAGCTACGCGTCCTGGGGCGTGAGCCTGGGTGAGAGAGCACCTGCAGCTGCAGGTGCTGGAGCTTCAGAAGCTCGGTAATGGCGGTGAAGGGTCGTCAACCTGAAAACAAGAATACGGCCTCTCAGCCCAATCAGAGGATGTAGGGAGCTTCACCGGAGTGCAGCGAAGGCAGTGCGGGTGGTGGCGAGGCATGAGGCGGCGTGTGGTGGTAGCCCTAGGTCGGACTGTGGCCGGAGGGATGGGTTTGTTCGGGGGGTCGTCGTGTGGCATCTGGTAGTGGATGGAAAGGGGGGATTTATTGAGTAGAGTGAGGGGAAGCTTTTAGGGTAGCCGGCGAGGGGTGAGAAGGTATGTGGAGGTGGGATGAGCTCGCCGAAGGGGGTGGTCGGAGACGGAGCAGGCGGAGGTGGGAGTCGTGTGCGGTGAGGCAAAAAGACAAATTAAGAGAGGGAAAATGTAAAGGAGGAGGAGAGGAAGCTATTTACCTAGGTTTTGGACGAAGGGGGAGGGCGGAGCCACCGGCTCGTACCTGTCGGAGCTGGGGAAGAAAGGGCCGTGGAGGAGAGTGCGACGACGAGGAAGCGGGCGGAGGGTGCCGGCGGATGCAGCACGGGACAGACGAGAGGGCTAGGAGAACCCTGCTATAGGTAAGGTGGCAGAGCGACGAAGAGGAAGAGGAGGGAGTCGCCGGAAGCTGTTGGCCATCTGATGGAGGAGGAGGGGATGAAGTGGGGGGTTGTTCTCCGTCAAAGAGAGCTTAGGGGAACCGACAGGGGGTGCCGGTCTTTATAAAGGGGTTGGCGCAGAGGGAGGTGTGGGCTGGCGACGTGCCAGCCTCGCCGAAGCATGGCCAGAGAGGGGACCCATACCTTCCGCGCGTTCGCACGGAAGGTATGGGGGCCGACAGAGAGGATGGCTGGGTCCCTGTGACAGAGGACGTCGCAGGGAACCCCGCGTTTGCTTTACAAGGTGGTCACCCCTCTCTGCGCGGCGCCATGCTCCGCGCAAAGTCGTCGGAGCATGGTGCTGCACAGAATTTTCTAGGAGGGACCATTCTGCAAAGGACGACGAAAAAGCTGGGGGACAAAATGCAAGGGTTTCGAAAGATAAGGGTCAAAAAGTAAATGAAGAGGACCAAATTGCAAAGTCGGTCAAGGAGGTCTCCTCTTAGGCTCAAGTTTTTATACAAGACTAATTTGAACCTAAGGATTTTAATGGTGAATTTTATTTCTAGGTTGGATCATGTTTGACTGGCCAATTTACGTATAAACCCAGATTAACTCATTAATTGGGCAAGGTTCTCTTTGTAGGTCAAAATGGGTTTCTAAGGCCAAATTGAAGGTTCTAAACCCTTGAGATTATTTTTCTATGAATTTTAGAGGGTTTATTTTATTTTTATCCTACCTCAAACCTCGTGAATTGAAGTAGGTTTATTTTAGGGTTACAGAATGTCATTTAATTTCCTAAAGTTGCTATAACCCTTTTTAGATCTAACCATCCCACTTTCCTTCTTATTATGCTTGTTTAACCTGTGTTTGGACCCTTAATTACCCTATTTGCAAACTACATTGGTGAAATTGTAGTTTTACCCCTTATGATTTATTTTCTTCTCAAACGTAGAATTCTCTGAGTTAAGCTTTTCTTTGGGTTATGTAGGAGCTTTTTCTTACATATATGGGTTAGATTGTGCTAGTTAGGGTTCATGATGAGGTTCTCATCATACCCCCATGCCTAGCTTTTGTTAGTCCCTTAGTAAAAACTTAAGGTTTCAACCTTTGTTCTAGACCATGAAGTTCTTCATGATTTCAGATAAGTGCTTTCTCATTTGAAACCTAGATTAGGTTAGAATGCTAACCATAGGCCTAAAAGGTACTCTAGTACCAACCAAGATCTGTATCTGTCTAGCCTCAGCCTCAGTCCTTAGCAAAGGTTTTTAAGGCCTACAAGAACTAACCTAAGGTTTATTGGACTTTGTGGTTAAAGCACCTGTGTCCTGGCTCAGTTCGCAGTGCGTTTTGTAAGAGAGATAGAAGATTTATTTGTTTGGAGAGTTTTCTCTCTCTTTTTCTTTTTAATTCTAGCTTAGGATTGGCTTTCCAACACGGTCTGTATCAGATTCCTTGTCCCCATCATCAATCCTCAAGGGTTCCTAGCAGTCGATGCTTCAAGATAGCACCGCCCATGGTAACCCCCGGAACCCTGGCTATTGAGATTTCGAGATAATCCCATCCATGGTGTTCTGATGCCAAATTCAGACCCTGGCAATTGACATTTCGTGATAATGCCATCCATGGAATCTGAACCAGCGGAGTGCTTACATGCCCCTGGTAGGATATGTAAATATCCTAAGAGACAAGCACCGAGGAGATGATATTTTGTTACGCATCTTCAAGGGGAATTTCCCACCTCTCCGCGCTGGGAACTCGTCCAAATCAACTTGTGTTGGTCGGCTGCTCCTACTCTAGGTGTTATTTCAGAATTTTGCGACGCTTTTGCATGATTTTGATTTTTACGCTTACTGAACTAGGCTGTGTGTGAGGTTAGGGTGCTTAGGTTACGGAGTCCCGTAAACAAAAAGTTAGTTAATAAGGCCAAATACTTCCTAAGCCTTGGACCTAATACTTAAGCTTTTCATTTTCCTCAACCTCTTGAGGAATGTCTAGATCTTAATGGGTACTAGGAGTCTATCCAAGAATGCCTAAGGTTTGCGTTCTTACTAATCTCACTGTGCACTTTTCAGTTCTTTTCTTGAATGAGGTCTAGAACTTAGGTTAATTCCTTACTTTCTTACTAATGACTATCACTTTTCTCTCATTTTTGTGCTCCTTTTTCATTTTGTCTCTTTTTCCTTCCTCCAAAATTTCTTTCCTCCTCTTATTTTATTATTATTATTATTATTTAATTTTTATTTTTTATGGTGATTTTTGGCATATGTGAATTTTTTGTTTAAAACCTTTTCTTACAAGTTTTGCACCTTCATACCCCCCCATGCTTAAGATTTGCAATGTCCTCATTGTGACTTAGGGGGTTTTTATTCAACTTAGTTCATTCCTTAGGATAGATATTTTGGTGAGTGAATGGGTCGGAATGACTGTTGCGGACGATTTCTAATCTCAGATGCAAGCACTTGAGGTGGAGTCGGCTGTCTTAAAGGGTGAACCTTAAGTGCACAAAGGTGTCAAAAAAAGGTTTCAGGTTTTCCAAGAGAATGACGGGCTGCCTCCCGTTGAGCGCTGAGTTTTACGCCATCGGCTGGGCGCACTAAGCTAATGGGGAATGGAGGATATAAAATGATTCAGCCAAATCAGTAAAAGTTACATCAATGAACGGTTTGAGTCTCTGACCATTCACGATGAAAGGTTCGGAATCATGGCTGAGTGGACTGATCTCGACGGCTCCATTTCCAAAAACCTGTCGGACCAAGTATGGTCCGACCCACTTGGATCGCAGCTTCCCAGGGAAAAGTTTGAGTCAGGCATCAAAGAGTAGGATCTTCTGACCAGGATAAAAGATCTTTCTAGCGATATGCTTGTCATGGAAGGCTTTAACCCTCTCCTTGTAGATTCGTGAGTTCTTGTACGCATCAAGACGTAGCTCATCGATCTCGCTGATTTGAAGCTTTCTGTGGGTTCCAGCCATCGAAAGATCTAGATTACAGTTCTGTACTGCCCAATAGGCTTTGTGCTCCAGTTCGACAGGAAGGTGACACGCCTTCCCGTACACCAGTCTAAAGGGAGACATGCCTAATTGGGTTCTGTGGGAGGTCCTATAGGCCCACAAGGCTTCTGAAAGTCGGGACGACCAGTCCTTCCTGTTAGGCCGAACAGTGACCTGCAGGATTTTCTTGATCTCCCGATTTGACAGCTCAGCTAGACCATTAGTCTGGGGGTGATAAGGAGTAGAGATTCGGTGAGACACCCCGTATTTGGTCATCAGTGACCTAAACTGAGCATTCGTGAAATGGGTTCCCCCATCTGAGATGATAGCACGAGGAATCCCGAACCGTGAGAAGATATTATGATGAATGAACTTGAGAATGATTTTGTGATCACAGGTTCGGGTTGGTATGGCTTCGATCCATTTGGACACGTAGTCCACGGCCAGCAGAATATATTCGAAACCATCTGAAATAGGAAAGGGGCCCATAAAATCAATCCCCCAAACATCAAAGATTTTGCATACGGGAATCGGCTGCAGAGGCATCATGTCGCGATGGCTCATGTTGCCCAAAGTTTGGCAATGAATGCATGCCTTGCAGTGACTGTATGCGTCTTTGAATAGTGTGGGCCAGTAGAAACCACACTGGAGGATTTTCGATGCAGTTTTGTGCCCAGAGAAATGGCCACCGCATGCTTGGTCACGGCAGAAGGAAAGAATATCATTGACTTCATCTTCCGGGACACCTCTCCGGATGATTTGGTCAGCACCTATGCGAAAGAGGTACGGATCTTCCCAAATGTAATACTTGGCATCAGAGCGCAATTTGTCTTTCTTGGCCTTCGGCTAATCAGACGACATTTGATGAGATGCCAAGTATTTTACTATATCAGCAAACCATGGAAGTCTAGTACCAATAGTCAGCAGGTGCTCATCAGGGAAATGCTCCGTGATGGGCTGGAAGGGTTGATAATCTCAGAAGGAAGGCGGGACAAATGGTCGGCTACCACATTTTGTTTTCCTGCCTTGTCGAGAATCTCGAGATCGAATTCTTGCAATAGCAAGATCCATCAGATTAGTCAGGGCTTCACGTCCTTCTTGGCAATGAGATGCCTCACAGCTGTGTGATCCGAGTAGATGATGACGTGGGAACCAGGAGATAAGATCAGAATTTTTCAAGGGAAAATACTACGGCTAGCAGCTCTTTCTCCGTAACTGTATAGTTACGCTGAGCCTCGTCAAGTGTCTTGCTAGCGTAGTAGATGACCACGGGTTTCCCGTCAGCTTTTTGCCCCAAAACCGCTCCTACGGCGAAATCAGACGCATCGCACATGATCTCAAAGGGTTGAGACCAGTCAGGGGATTGTAGGATTGGCTCCTGGGTGACTCATTCATGAAGGTTTTCAAAGGCTAGAGTGCATTCCTTGGAAATTTCAAAGGGTACATCCTTAGAGAGGAGAGTCGTCAGGGGGTGTGCGATTTTTGAGAAATCAAGAATGAAACCACGGTAAAAATCGACGTGTCCCAAAAAAGAACGGATGCCCTGATCGAGCTAGGCATAAGAAGGCAAGATATTAGATCAACCTTAGCTCGATCCACCTAGATGCCCTTCTCAGAAATCAGATGTCTTAGGACGATCCCCTCAGGCACCATAAAGTGGCTCTTTTCCTAGGAAAGAACCAAATTAACGTCGATGTAGCGCCTGAGTATATGAACCAAGTGTTGGAGGCAATCATCAAATGATGCCCCGAAAATTGAAAAGTCATCCATGAAGACTTCCAGATAATCACCTACCATATCAGAGAATATGGCAAGCATGCTCCGCTGAAAAGTCGCAGGTGCATTGTAGAGACCGAACAGCATCCTTCAGAATGCGTACATTCTGAAGGGGCAGGTGAACGTAGTCTTCTCTTGGTCCTCAGGATGAATAGCTACTTGGTTATAACCAGAGTACCCGTCAAGGAAGCAGAAGAATAGATTTCCCGCTAATTTCTCGAGAATCTAATCAATGAAAGGTAGTGGGAAATGATCCTTCTTCGTGGAGGAATTGAGTCGTCGGTAATCTATGCAGACTCCACGAGTTGGCTAATTGGGTAGGTATGACTTCTCCAATTTCAGTCGTTATGGTGGTGAGCCCTGCCTTTTTAGGCACAACCTGGATTGGGCTCACCCAACGACTGTCGGAGATCGGGTAGATGATCCCTGCATCTAACCACTTGATGATCTCCTTTTTCATGACCTCCTGTAGATTGGGGTTCAAACGTCTCTGCATCTCACGAGAAGGTCGTGCGCCCTCTTCTGAGTAAATATGGTGTGTGCAATAAGAGGGACTTATTCCAGTCAAATCATCGAGAGTCCATCCATTGGCTCTGCGATGTTGCTAGAGAACAACAATAGACGGGATTCCTATTCGGGACTAAGCTTGGAATTAATAAGCACAGGAAGGGTCTGATTAGAACCCAGAAAGATGTATTTCAAATGATCGAGAAGGGGTTTCAGTTCAAGGATGGGGTTATCAGCAGCAGCGGGTGGTTCAGGGTAGATGTGAGGTTCAAGGGTTGGAGTTATGGGTCTGTCTAAATCTGGTTTTGACTCCTCTGATTGCGGTTCAAAATCTTTTTGTGGTTGATGAGGTATAATCAGGTCATTCTCAAAATGTGTTTCATCAACCAAAGTCCTGATATCACAAATCTGTTCAATGACACCACAATTGATTCCTTTTTGGGCCTTAAATATATCAATTTTTAGGGTTTGATTTCCAAATTTGAGCTCTATTTGGCCCTCCTCATAGCTGATGTTGGCTCTAGTAGTAGCCAAGAAAGGTCTCCCTAGAATGATCGGTGTATCCCTAGGGTTTTCAGGTGTGTCCATGTCTAAGACTACAAAGTCTACAGGAAAGTAGAAATCCTGCACTCTTACAATAACATCCTCGAGAATCCCTTTTGGTGACTTTATAGATCGATCTGCTAATTACAATGTCACCTCAGTCGGTTTTAGCTCAGATTCTTCTAGGTGGTTATGCAAGGATGTGGGTATCAGATTTATGGAAGCACCCAAGTCTAGCAATGCTCTGTCGAATTGGGTATCACCTATCATGCAGGAAATCAGGGGAGTACCAGGATCTTTAGCCTTGGGTGGGAGTCGGCTTAGGATTATAGAGATGGCTTGCTCTGATAGTACAATTGGACTCCCACTCTTGGTTCGCGGCTTACGCTGGGGTGTACACACATTCTTTAGGAATCGTGCGTAAGCCGGTACGTGGCGAATCGCATCCATCAAGGGGATTTTTATTTGGACCTGCTCAAAGAGCTTGACCAGGTCATCCTCATGTGCCACGGGCTTGGTGGTCTTCTTTCCCTTGGTCAAGGCCTCGGGAAACGGAACCTTGGTTGGTTCTTCTAGGATAGGTCCAAGTCTTTGATCTAGGATAGGGACAGGAATGTCCTGGATTACTGTCCTAGGGTTGGGATTACTACTAGGCTTGGAGTGGTTTGGTGGATCTTGGGTTTCCTTACCACTACGGGTTGTTACAGAATTTAGCCCTGCCTGGTTTTGGTTGGGGTTGGGTAAGATGGGTTGCTACTGATAGCCTGCATAAGAAGTGGAAGCCTCCATCCCGTCGAGTGAAGGAACAGAGGAGGCCTAATATATCATGTGTGCTTGGCTTGGGTTTGGGTTCATAACGCGCCGCTGGGTTGACACGTTATTCGGGTTAGGAAGAGGTTGGGAAGGAAGTGTGCCTGGCTGGCGAGAATTTGCCAACTAGGCCAGTTGATTTCGAACCTCTGTAAGTTCGTCCTTGTGTTACTTCTGAATAGCCGCATTCGTTCTTTGAATGTCAGCTAGAGTCTGAAGGATGAGAGACATTTGGTCCTGATTTGGCCTTGATGGATAGGTAGGGTTGGGCCGAGGCTGAGGCGGCTGGTAAGGACGAGATGGTTGTGAACGAGGCTAGAAGGGTGGTCTCTGGGTTTGGGAATTTCCCACCCACTAGAAGTTGGGATGGTTTCGCCATCCAGGGTTATAGGTGTTGGAGAATGGGTCATGCTGGATGGCGTTGAGGTCCTCGCAAGTCTGAGGAACCTCCAAAGAATCAGAGAAAGGGGAAATGGAATTCCCTGGACTGGTATAGAAAGGATCGGCTGACCCTCTGATCTGACAATCAGATGGGGGTGGATATGGATCCATCCCAGGAGAAGATCGGTGGAGAATGTTTTGCACAGGTTCCCGTGTAGAAAGAGGCTGTGCAAAGGAGCTATGCGCAGAGGTGGCTCGCTGCAGGTGCTGAGTCAGCTTGTCCACCTTCTTCTCAATGATGGAGACCTTGTCCAATCGACTGGCCATTAGTTCCAAGTCGACTGATGCGGACAGGCCCTGCATCTCATGCGCTCCCCTAAGGTTCGTCGATGCGCGGGTATTCGTCCTGTCGAATAAGCCCATGGAGTCATTGTTGATGGAGTTCTCGCACATGCTTTCGAGAATCTCCCACACGGTGTCCTCATGTTGACCCATGATATTCCCTCCACAAGTTGCATTGACGAAAAGCCTGATATCCTCACGGAGTCCCTAGTAAAAAGACTGGACTTGTTCCCATTTAGGAACTTCGTGATGGGGGCAGTTTCTCATGAGATCCTGAAAGCGATCCCATGCCTCATGGAGAGGCTCTCCCATTTGCTGAGTGAAGTGAGTAATCTGATGGCACAAGGCATTGGTCCGACCAACGGGAAAGAACTTCTTCAAAAATTCGGATTGAAGTTCTTCCCAATTGTTGATCGGCCGGGTCTAAGTCTGGTACCAATGAGCGGCCTTATCCATAAGGGAGAAGGAGAACATCTTCATGAGGAGAATGTCCCGATTTTGTTCATCTGACCCAAAAGTTTAGGCCAGATGCTTCAGCTGTTTGATGTGTTGGAAGGGGTCTTCAGAATTAATCCCATGGAATTTAGGTATAGCATGAATCATATTGGGCTTTAATTCAGAATCAGGCCCTCCAGTCGGGATTCTGACTCGAGGTTCAATAGCCACCGCAGCAGGATTATAATGGTCCCGCATCATAGGACGCTGCGGTGGGTGCACAAAGTTCTGGAAGAGGTCATTGAGTCGCTGGAGCTGGTGCTTCAGATTGTTTTCTTCCTCAACTGGCTGAGCCATTGTGGAAGAAGAAGGTGAGTTGGGTTCGGAGTCGGAGGAGAGGTTGATGTGTGGTGTTGTTTTCTCAAACAAGGGCACTGAGGCTCAGCCTCGAGGAGAGTGAAGTTCTAAAGGAGGTTTTAAGGACCTCCTACCAAACATACACTGTTGGAAGAGATGAGTTTAGCAGGTGCTGGACCCAATCAAGGCACCCAAAATGTTGGGTGACTATAGAGCTGTAGGGCAGATGGACCCCTTGATCAAAAGATCAGCCACCTGATAATTACCTGGGCAGCCAGAGAGGGTGAGTCCAGCGAAGACCCATACATGGTAGAGTGCCCCCATGGGTTACAGGGTTTCCCCCACCCAACCTCTCTTGTCACTGAGATTCTAGGTAGACCAGAATGGGGATCTTGACCTCTTAAGTCTACCAATTTTAGTTTAAGATCAGGGTGCTTAAGTTTTCACTTGAACTTTTAGCTTTTTGAGTGCGAAGAGTGACCTAAGTTGAAGGTTGGTTGACCCTAAGCGGTCAACTTCACCTATTGATTCCTTTGAGAACTTATTAGGTCTTGTCTTTTAGGGTTCAAGTGTTTTTAGAGAGCCAATTGCTTAGGGTTTTTCTGAATAGGTATATTCAATCAATGGCTTAGGCACACTTCTTTTGGGATTTCTCAATTCTTGATTAAGTAGTGTGTCTCTAAAACCCTAGTGTTAATTCCTATGTTGGCTCTACTTGGTCTAGTTAACTCCTTGTTGGGTAATTAGGGCTTCAGGCAAGAAGATGTTAGCCCTTAATTACCCTTAATACTGTGTGCAGGAATAGTGGTTTTGAAAACATGCAGCTATTACTAAGTATGAAAAACAGGTTATACCTATATTATTATTTTTTCCTTTTTCTTCCTCTTTAGAATTTAGGGGTTAATAGTGGGAGGATAGAAGTTACCTGTCCTTGGAGTGGTTATTGTGTGGCTGCTTCTTAATTTTTCCTGTACCTACACACAAGAGAGAAGAGATTATCAGAAAATTCCAAAATAGAGAATTTATAGCTTCTAGAATAGCCATTGCTCCCCGGCAACGGCGCCAAGAAATGATGACTTGGTTTGGCTGGCAGAGCTTGTTTGTGTTTGTTATATGTCAACTTATAGTCGTTATAGTAATAAGACAACTATCAGGTTATCATTACAAAATTTTTTACTCGGAAATGGTTTTCCCGAGGTCGAACTCAGGGAGCTACTCGAATTCTAGAAATACAAAGTTTCTCTATTAGATTACAAAAATATGGGAGAGAGAGAGAGAGAAAGAGAGAGAGGGAGCTTGTCTTGGCTTCTTCTTCTTCTCTTCTCCTTTTCCTTCTTCTTTCAGCTGCTCTTCTTTTCTTCTTCTTTCTCTTCTTTGCTCACGGCTGCTTCTTCTCTCTTCTTTTCTTTTGTAGAGTTCTTCTTCTTCTTCTGTTCTTTCTTTGTTCTTCTCTTCTTCTGCGGCTGTGACAATCTTCTTCTTCTTCTGAGTTCTTCTTTTTCTTCCGCCTTCTTCTTTCTTCTCTTGCTTTATCTCCTCTGGCCGCTGCTCAACCGTCGTTTGATGCAGCGGTCAGACGACTAAACTGTAGGTTTGCTACAGTGCTTCTCTTCTTCTGTTTCTTCTCTCTTGCTTCTTCTTCTTCTGACTTCTTCTTCTTCCTCTCTACCCTGAGCAGCTAAGGCTTCGGCCGCCTTCCTTCCTTCTCCTTCTGCTCCTGCACGCTCGCACAAGGATCAGAAAGCAAAACCTACCCCTACCCTTCCCCGCGTCTCTCTCTTTCTCAGATTTCTCTCATAGGATTGCTCTACCAGAGCTGGGTATTCAGTTACGGGTATCGCGCCCGGGACCAGGCCCACCGGCGTGCGGTGGTGGACGAGGAGTGCGCAGGTTAGGATAGTCGGATCCGGCCTAAACCCGTGGGGCGTGAGCGTGGGCGAGCGCGTGGTGCGCGGCGTGCGTGAGGGACCTGACCGCTGTGTTCGAAGGCGATAAGCCTACAACACTTTTTCCCTTTATTGGGCTGCGGCGCTTCCAGAACTTCCGAGGTGGGACTGAATGTCCCACCAAAATTGGTGCTCGCAGCTGAGGAAGCTGCAGGCAATTGCTGCAGCATGCGAGGCCTTCGCCCCAGCTGCAGTTCTAGGACGCTTCACGGAGACAAGCTGCGCGTCCTGGGGCGTGAGCCTGGGTGAGAGAGCACCTGCATCTGCAGGTGCTGGAGCTTCAGAAGCTCGGTAATGGCGGTGAAGGGTTGTCGACCTAAAAACAAGAATACGGCCTCTCGGCTCAATCAGAGGATGCAAGGAGCTTCGCCGGAGTGCGGCGAAGGCAGTGCGGGTGGTGGCAAGGCGTGAGGCAGCGTGTGTTGGTAGCCTTAGGTCGAACTGTGGCCGGAGGGATGGGTCTGTTCGGGGGGTCGTCGGGTGGCGTCTGGCAGTGGATGGAAAGGGGGGATTTGTTGAGTGGAGTGAGGGGAAGCTTTTGAGGTAGCCGGCGAGGGGTGAGAAGGTCTGTGGAGGTGGGATGAGCTCGCCGGAGGGGGTGGTCGGAGATGGAGCAGGCGGAGGTGGGAGTCGTGTGCGGTGAGGCAAGAAGACAAATTGAGAGAGGGAAAATGTAAAGGAGGAGAGGAAGCTACTTACCTAGGTTTTGGACAAAGGGGGAGGGCAGAGCCACCGGCTCATACCTGCCGGAGCTGGGGAAGAAAGGGCCCTGGAGGAGAAGTGCGGCGACGAGGAAGCAGGCGGAGGGTGCCGGCGGGTGCAGCACGGCACAGACGAGAGGGCTAGGAGAACCCTGCTGCAGGTAAGGCGGCAAAGCTACGAGGAGGAAGAGGAGGGAGTCACCAGAAGCTGCGGGCCGTCTGACGGAGGAGGAGGGGATGAAGTGGGGGGTTGTTCTCCGTCAAAGAGAGCTTAGGGGAACCGGCAGGGGGTGCGGTCTTTATAAAGGGTCTGGCGCAGAGGGAGGCGCGGGCTGGCGACGTGCCAGCCTCGCCAGAGCGTGGCCAGAGAGGGGACCCATACCTTCCATGCGTTTGTACGGAAGGTATGGGGGCCGGCAGAGAGCATGGCTAGGTCCCTGTGACAGAGGACGTCGCAGGGAACCCCGCGTCTGCTTTGCAGGGCGGTCACCCCTCTCTGCAGGCAGCTAAGGTAGCTTAGCTCAACTGAGTTGAGCTAAGTTAAGTCCCCAGGAGCTAGACTTGAGCTTCCTGAGCTGGGATGAGTTCTTCTTCAGTTGGCTGGAGTTGAGTGGAGCTAGATGTAGCTGGATCTAAGCTGGGGTGAACTCCAGTCAACTCAGCTGAGCTAGCTAGAGCTCCCTGTGGACTAGTGGGAGCTGAGATGAGCTAGACTCAACTAGGTTGAGCTGGATCTGAGCTGACCTGAGCTAGGTTGAGCTAAGATGAGCTCTCTTGAGCTACCATTCAGCTGAGATTAGCTGAATGGAGTTGGGATGAGCTAACCCTAGTCTAAGTGAGCTAGGTTCCAACTAAGGTGAGCTAGATCATGCTGAGTTCCCGTTAGTCTGAGCTCCTCCTTCACCATTTGCCTTCTTGAGTGCTAGGGCCTTAGGGATCTGTATATCTGTTCATCCCTAACACTCACAAAAATACATTAAAACAACAAAAGAAAATGCAATGCATCCTAACCTAGTTAATGCCTAAATGCAGCCCAAAATCCATTTGCGGAGAAAAACTCTAAGAGCTAGGTTTGTTTTACTGCATAAGAATGATGATAAACTATCATTTATTACTGGAGAATAGAAATCAGGCATGTTTCCTGATTAGGTGTGAGTCGGGAGTTGATAATCACAGGAAACGTCTGATTGGAACCCAAAAAGACATACTTGAGATGATCGGGAAGAGGCTTTAATTCCAAAATCGAGTTTTCCGCAACAGCAGGTAGTTCAGGATGGGTGTTAGGAGAAAAGGAAGGAGCTATGGATGTGTCTAGGTTGAGTTCAGGCTCCTCTAATTATGGGTTTTGATCCTCTTGTGGTTTATCAGAAATAGTTTTTTCCTCGATGAAGTCGTCAACCACTGCTTCAATATCGCAAATTTATTCTATGATTCCGCAATTAATTCCTTATTGGGCCTTAAAGATGTCGATCTTTAGTGTCTTGCTCCTAAATTTTAATTCAATTTGGCCCTCCTCACAATTGATATTGGCCCTAGCAGTGGCCAAAAAGGGTCTCCCTAGTATGATTGGTGTATTCTTCACATTCTAAGGAGCGTCCATGTCTAAGACAATGAAATCTACTGGAAAATAGAAATCATGCACCCTAACTATGACATCCTTGAGGATTCCTTTTGGTGACTTAATTGATCGGTCGGCTAATTGTAAAGTCATTTCTGTCGGTTTAAGCTCTGATTCCTCGAAGTAGTCAAGTAGAGATGTGGGTATCAAATTTATGGAGGCTCCTAAGTCTAATATGGCTCGGTCAAATCGTATATCACCAATTTCACAGGAGATCAGAGGGGTGCCTGGGTCTTTTACCTTAGGCGGGAGTTTGCTCAAAATGACAGAGCTGGCTTGCTCTAACAGTATGACCAGATTCCTGTCTTCGGTTCACAGCTTACGCTTAGATGTACATACGTCTTTCAGAAATCGTATGTAAGCCAGTACGTGGCATATTGCATCCATCAAGGGGATGTTTATATGGACCTACTCAAAGAGCTTAACCAGGTCCTCCTCTGGTGCCATGGTTTTGGTTGTCCTTTTTCCCTTGGTCAAGGCCTTAGGAAATGGAACCTTAGATGGTTCCTCTAGAAAGGGTCCAAGTTCTTGATCTGGGATAGAGGTGTCCTGGATGACTATCCTAGGGTTAGGGTTTGTATTACCAGGCTGGGTTTGGCTTGGATAAGGTGGGTCCTGTGTTGTTTTGCTAGTGCAAGTAGTAACAGAATTCAATCCTGCCTGGTTTTGGTTTGGTGTGGGTAGAAGAGGTGCTTGCTGCTGGTAACCCGTATACGTTGTCGAAACCTCCATCCCATCGGGTGATGGAGTAGAAGGGGCCTGATAAACAAAGTGAGCTTGGCCCGAATTTGGGTTCATAACGTGCCTCTGGTTCAGCATGTTATTCGGATTAGGCAGAGGTTGTGAAGGAAGTGCACCAGGTTGGTGAGGATTTGCCATCTAGGCAAGTTGATTGCGAACCTCTATGATCTCCTCTCTGTGCTATTTTTGCATAGCCGCATTCGTCTTCTGAATTCAGCTAGAGTCTGAAGGATAAGAGTCATTTGATCTGTCTGAGTCAGCCCAGATTGATAAGTTGGTTTAGGCTGAGGTTGAGGCGGCTGATATGGACGAGGAGCTTGTGGTCAGGGCGGGTATTGAGGTCTCTGATTTTGATTATTTCCTGACCATGTGAAATTAGGATGATTACGCCATCCAGGGTTGTAGGTGTTTGAGAATGGATCATTCTGAATGGCGTTGAGATCCTCACAAGTCTAAAGAACCTTGGGAAAATCAGAATATGAGGGTTCAGAGTTCCCCTAACTAGAGTAGGTGGGCCCAGAGTTTCCTCTGAAACCAGAATCAGATGGGGGTGGATACAGATCCATCCCTTGAGAAGGTCGGTGATAAATGTTGTGTACAACCTCCTTGCCAGAGGGTGGTTGCATGAACGGGTTTTGCACAGAGGTGGCTTGCTGCAAATGTTGAGTTAGCTCATCTACCTTCTTCTCAATAATATAGACCTTGTCCAAATGACTGGCCATCAGTTCCAAGTAGATGGAAGAGGACAAGCCCTGCGTTTCATGTGCTCCCTTTGGATTCGTCAATGCACAGGCATTCGTCCGATCGAACATGCCCATGGATTCATTATTGATGGAGTTCTCGCACATATTCTTGAGAATCACCCACATGGTGTCTTCGTGTTGACCCATGATGTTTCCTCCGCAGGTCGCATTGACGAATAATCGAATATCCTCATGGTGTCCCTAGTAAAAAGACTGGACTTGTTCCCATTTAGGAACTTCTTGGTGGGGGCACTTTCGCATGAGATCCAGAAAACGATCCCATGCTTCATGAAGTAGTTCTTCTGCTTGTGTGAAATGTGTGATCTGGTGCCATAAAGCATTTGTCTGATCAACAAGGAAGAACTTTCTTAGAAACTCGGATTGAAGTTCCGCCCAGGTGTTGATTGAATGCATTTGGGTTTGGTACCAGTGAGCAGCTTTATCCATGAGAGAGAAGGAGAACATTTTCATGAGTAGAACATCCCGACTTTAAGCTTCTGACCCGAAGGTCTGGGCCAGATGCTTGAGTTGTTTGATATGCTAGAAAGGATCTTCGGAATTACGCCCATGGAATTTGGGAATGGCGTGAATTATGTTAGGCTTGAGTTCAGTGTTAGTACCTCCAGCGGGAATTTGTACTCGAGGTTCGATCGCCACCACAGCGGGACTGTAGTGATCTCGCATCAGACGCTATGGTGGGTTCACAAAGGCTTGGAATAGATCATTGAGGCGTTGAAGTTGATTTTCAAGATTATTTTCTTCTGCGGGTTGTGACATGATGATGGATGGAGAATCAGCTTCAGATGAATCGAAGGAGATATCAATAGGATTGGGTTCTCGTACAAACAAAGGGGTCGAGGCTTGGCCTCGATGTGAATGAGTAGCTAAAGGAGGCCTCAAGGATGGTCTTAGAGACCTCCTCCCGAACATACACCGATGGAGTAGATGAGAGGTATAATGTGATGGACCCAATCAAGACACCCAAAAATTTTGGATGACTAGAGATTTGGGGTGGATGATACCCCTTAGTCAGAAAGCCGTCCACCTGAGAATTACCTGGGTAGCCAGAAAGGGAGAGTCCTGCAAAGATCCCTACACAGTAGAGCACCCCCATGGGTTATAGGGTTTCCCTACCCGACCTCTCTTGTCACTGATGTTCCAGGTAGACCATAATAAGGACTTGACCTCTTAAGTCTACCAGTTTTAATTAAGAGCAAGGGTGCTTAAGATTTCACTTGAACTTTAAGATGTGTTGAGTACAAAACGTGACCTAATTTGAAGGTTGGTTGACCCAACAAGGTGGGTCAACTTCACCTGTATTGTCCTCTTGAGAATCTTAGGTCCCTCTTTTAGTGTTCAAATGAATTTAAGAGCCTGATTTTAGGGTTTTGCTTGAATAGATCAGTTCAATCAAGGTCTAGGCACACATTGTTCGGAAAGATGATTTCTTGATTAAGCAAGTCTGTCTCTAAAAACTCTAAACTAAAATCCTTAATTGGCTCTAATTTGGTCCAATTTAATTTGTCAAAATGTGGTACAAGGGCTCAAGCAAGAATGTGATAGCCCTAGATACCTTAGCCTTGAAGCGGGTGCATAGATCAGGATTTGTTGTCTAAATAAAATGTATCAAATCAAGCAACTTAATGAATTATCTAAGGATAGAATGCAAGAGGCCCTAATTGATTTTTTCCTTTTAACCTTTTTAGAATTAGGGGCATAAGAGAGAGAGTAGTTAGAAATTACCTACCCCTGGCGTGTTTAATGTGTGGTTGATCTTCCATGAATGTATCCCTCCTGAAACAACCACAACAAAAGGATATAGCAAGTTAGAATCTAAATCAAGAATTGCAATCAAGAGTTCTAAATTTCCCGTTGCTCCCCGACAACAACACAAAGATGCTTGTGTGCTAAATTGGTGTTTTAAAATTGTCGCATTGCAGTATAGCCAAAATAGCGCTCAAACAAATAAATTTATTATTCCAAAAAGTTTCGAGGTCAAACACAAGGAGCAATATGGAATTCAGTTCTCAAGAATTGCAATGTAAGATAAGAAAGCTATGAAATTGTGAATAAAAATTGCTTCAGAACAAAATAGCACCAGGATCAAGTGTCAGAATGTAAAATAATGGAGTAAAATGGTGATTTAGATCACCAAATACTCCTTACAATGAAAGTTAATGAACTCAATGTATATATGAAATGCAATGCAACCAAACCAATTGTCTAATTAGTAAATCAGATGGCTTAAACTACTTAAGCCTCTCTTTTCTTCTTCTTCTTTTCTCTTTCTCTTCTCTTCTCTATCTTTATTCCTTTGCTTCTTCTCTTCCTGTTTAGCTACGGTACCTTCTCTTCTTCTTCTTCTTCTGCTCAAGCCTTCTTCTTCCTTTCCTTCTCTATCTTTCTTGCTTCTTCAATTCTTCTTCTTCATTCAGCCCTTCTTCTTTTCTCTTTCTCTTCTCTATTCTCCTTCTTCACACAGAGGGGAACATCCTTCAAATGGCTAAGTGTCAGCCATTACTCTCTGTAGCAAAACCCTCCCCCTACTCGCGCAAGCTCTCTCACTTTCTCTCCTCTTAGGCTCCACCCTCCCAGGGCCTTTAAGGGTATAGTCGGGTAATCAAGTAGGCACATACCTGGGTCCAAGGCTGCGGGTGTGGTCGCAGCCAAGGTGTGCAGGCTTAGGCAGGTCGAGTGCACCAGGTCCGTGGAGGAGAGGGTGCAGACGAGGCATGCGAGTGGGTGAGTGGGACCTCACCTCATGTTTGGAGGCATTAAGGCTATAGCAAGAATTCAACTTATGTGCCTCTACCGCTTCGTCTGTTTCCAATGTGGGACTATCTGCTCCCGCTTTGCTCGTGCATCTGCAGCAACCTGTCTTCCTCCAATTGCCTTAGCTAGCATGGTCAATGCATCCAATTGACCACCTGGATGAGTGCACGCGTTGTTTCCACGCAACCTGGGACTTCTACCTATGGTAGACAATACCTGGAGCGAGCTCGAGGCTTCTTGAAGCTTTTTGTCAATGGTGGAGGAGGTGGTACACTTGAAATCAAGCAAACTACCTCGCGGCCCAATTAAACTTGCTCAGGATCTTTGCCGAACCACGGAGAATGCAACGGTGGAGGTTATGTGGTGTGGCGAGGTCCGTGCGTGCGTGGCAGAGTCGGACTGTGTGCGTGAGAGTGGGTGTGTTCGGTGGGACTGAGGAGAGGCTAATAGCCTCAATTACCAAAGGGCTTCATCTCTCTGGGATACGACGGAGGTGTAGGGATGAATGGCGACCAGGTTGGTGGAGCGTAGTGGCCGTGCGAACTCACCAGAGTTATGCTGGCAAGGTGGAAGACGAAGGGCGGTAGGGCAAGTTGGCAGTTGAAATGGAGTTGCGAATGTCATGAAACGAAGAGTGGAAGATGAGGCATCGATCTGGGTAGCTAGAGGATGAAGTAGGGCAGAGGCGACATCGATTATGGTGTTGCCGGTGCCGGAGAAGAGAATAGCTCCGGAGAGAGAGACGGCGAGGAAGGAGGTTAGGGCGTCGGCTGGTACGGCTCGACGTGGGAGGAATCGAGGAGGATGTCTCCGCTACTGGTATTTCAAATGGAGAACGAGGATGGACGAAGGGGCTCGTCGAGCGTCGAGGGGCTTTCGGCCGAGAGAGAGAGAGAGGAATTAGTGGGGACTCTTGGCTGATTTCGAGCGTGAGGAGGACAGTATGAGCAGGAGGTTCATTTATAGACCTCAGGAGGAGGTTTTGGTCTTGGGAAGTAAGCTTCCCAAGCTTGGAAAGCTCATCAAAGTTTGGGAATTCCTTGATACCCAAATCTCTCATGCGTTCGCATGAGAGATTGGGGAAGTTTTAGGGCTTGGCATCGGGTTCAAAAGGAAGGAAATTTCTTGATGAACTTCTCTTTCAAATTTGAAAGGGATTCGTCAAGAAATCAGGGAGTTCTTTCCAAATTAAGGTCGTCAGAGCAAGAAGGAATAGGTTTAATGAAGGTAAGGACCTTTTTGTGAGAACGATGACAAAGTTAGGGATCTATTTGAAAAGAATTTAAAAGTTAAGGGTAGAAATGTAATCAAATAGGACCAAGTTGCAAACTAGGTCAAGACAAGCTAATATTGGGTCTAAATTTTGGTATAAACCTAATTTGGACCTAAGGAATCCAATGGTGAAGTTGGATTTTGGTTTTGACCATGTTTGACTTGGTAATTTATGCAAAATCCCAAATTAGGGTAAATGTCTGTCTGAGACTCTATTCTGGGTCAAAATAGGTTCTGATGGTCAAATTGAAGGTTTCAAATCCTAGAGAATACTTTTCTATGAATTTTAGAGGGTTTAGGTGAATTTTATCCTAAGCAGAACCTCTGTTAATTAGGCAGGTCTATTTTTAGGGTTTCAAAAAGTCATTTAATTCTCAAAACACGTGCAAACCCTTTTCTGATTGTTCTAACCCACTTGTTATCTTTTTAAGACCATTTGACCTTCATTCAACCCTTGAGACAACCCATGGTTGTACTGCATTCATGATATGGTAGTAAAATTACAGTTTTAACCCTAATTTCTTATTTTTCCCTTAGAATGATTATGTAGTGACTTATGACTCTGTGGCAGTTATATAGGAGCATTTACTGACTTAATTGGATCAAAATGAGCTAGTTTACGGCTCATGATGGTGTTCCCATAACCGCCAAAACACTCCTCACACCTCAGAGGTCAAAAGTCGTCAACTTATTGAGGGCTTTGACCTCTGAAACTCTCAGTGGGACATACCCATTCAACCAACCACCAGTGTTGAACGATTACGAACCTACGCTAACGTGTTCGGTTTTGGAAAACCTGTCGTTGTAGTTCGAAAGCGAAGAATTCGTGTTCAACAAATAAAATTTATACCGAAATTAAAATTCCAGGTCGAACACAGGGAGGTAGACGTTTGATTTAAAAACTACGCGTTTCTTTTTATTTCTTACAAAATAATTCAATTTAGAACCATCTAATTATTTACAATAAATAGAAGAGAGAGAGAGTAAGAGAGAAAGAGAATATTACACAGAGAAATCAAAATGAGATGTAGAATAAACAAGGAATTTTTGCATTGAAGTGATTGTTCATTACAACTAGAAAGCATAAAATAATTACTCTAGAAAGCGATAAATTTACTCTAGAAAGCATTAAAAGAATGGAGGGAGAAATGTCCTCCTCCACGATTGATTGGAGGACGAGTAGATTAATCTAGAAAGCAGTAAATTTATACTAAAAAGCGGTAAAAAGAATAGGGAGAGAGAAATCCTCCTCGACGGCTGCTCGGAGGACGAGCCGGACGGGACGACGCCTGGACTAAGGAGAACGAAGCGGGACGAAGGAGGACGAAGCAGAAGAACGGGAACGAAGCAGCACGCCGTCGTCGTCGCGGGATCCACTTTCGAAGGGGAACGAAAATTGGACTTTATCTCGCGAGAAGCATCCCGGGTGTGGGACAAGCTTCTCTTGAGCTTTGGAGAGGTAGAGAGGAGAAGGAAGGGATGAAAATTTCGTATGGAGGGGGTCTCCTTTTATAGTTGCAAGGAGTGGGGGCAAAATGGACATTACATCTTCAAAATAATAAATAAGGGGTCTTTAGTGACGGATAAAACCGTCGCTAAAGCCCCCAACGTGGGCGTAGCCTCCGCGCCCACGCGCGCCCGCTCGGCTGCCCGCGCGCGTAATGCCTACGCATGTCCGCGAAGTCTCAGCCGTCCGATCACGAGATCAGACGGCTTAAATCGTGTCCGTGCCCGCTACGTAGCGCGCCCGCCCGCGTGCGATCGCGCGTTACGCCCGGCGTCTAATCGCGCGTCGTCCTGATTGAGCGTGCGCAGCCGTTGGATCTTCATCTGACGCTCGTCCGCGCCCGCTCGCCCGCGCCTTCCACCCCCTCACCGCGGCTCGAACCCGCGACCTCTGCTTCGCCCGCAGCTGCGTCGCCGCTGCGCTACGCGGACGAAATGGTCGCGCGGACGCTTTTAAGCACGAGCGACCGCAGCCGTTGGATCTCCATCTGACGGAGGAGAGCGATCGGGCGGGGGCCTTCACAAAATGCAAGCGGTCGTTTGGGCGACTGAGATGGCACCACGTGGCGCCATCTTGGCCGTCCATCTTCTGGAAGTTGTAGATGGTGCCACGGATGTCGGATTGACTTGATTTTTGTGTCATTGGGCTGCGATCGTTGATCCGAATTCATCTGTGCGGTCGGATTTATCATCTGAAGTGCGGATTTACACCATCTTGGCCCTTGATCTTCTAGGGTTCTCGGGTCACTTATCTGATGCTACGGATGCCTGATTAGGGCGATCTTGGAGTCGTTGAACTCCAATAGTCACCCTGATCACATCCATACAGTTGGATCTTTGATCCAAGGCCCTGATAAAATATTTGCCCTGTCCAAGCACATGAAAGGAGACAATTAACCTCCATTTTATTCAAACTATTCTAAATGCAAGATGATGCATGTAATGCAATATTTATATCATGAAATGCAATCCTATGCTTAAGAACATGCAAAAATAGACCTTTTAAGCAGTGTAATTGTGTTTACATCATACCCCCATGCCTATCTTTTGCTAGTCCCTAGCAAAAACTATATGCTATTTATAAAAGAATTAGGTTAGATTATTTGGACCTGAGTCACTTTCAATCATTAAGAAATTGTCTACTTAGGAACTGAACTTTCAAAGACACAACAGTGCCCGGGTATCAGCCAAAATGCAAACCGCCTCAAGCCCTCGCCTTATTCAAAGAAAAATTTCTTTTTCTCTTTTTACTCTTTTCTAATTTTTTTTTTTTTGGATTTTCAAATTTTAGGGTTCAAGAGTGGCTTTCTATGACCATTCAACTCACCCAAGATTTGATGAGAATCCTAAGTTTTAAGCATCTTATTGTGATTGTGATAGACTCGTTGACCGGCAATTAGAACGGACTTCGGATTTCTACGCCTCTGGGTGACCTCAAAAAGAATTCTGCCTAAAGGTGTATCTTTACAACCGGTAGCTTTCTCCCTACTTTTATTTTTTAACGGGGTCAACACAAGGGTGAATCCAGTGTATATCTCCCCGGTTTATTCTACTTCTCCGCTCCTTCCTAAGTGTTTTGGGAATTTTTAGTGCATTTTCTGAGCTGGGTTCTGGGCAACTGGTCGATGAGCTGTTACCACCAACAACTTGCCAACCATACTCGTGCGGCGAAGTGTGGCTTATTTCTTTTTGTTCTTTTCTCCTTTTTGATTTTTTTTTTTTTTTGGTGGCTTCCCTGGTCTAAGATTTACCTAAAGGCAGCAAAAAGAGAAAGGTCCAGTGACTGGGCTCTGGACAACCTACCTATGGGCTGTTACCCACGATAACTTGCCAGCCATATCACCCTATCCAATTTCCGTAAAAATCACCGAACAATGAGTCAGTGCAAAGAAAGTGTGTAGATGCTTAAGACTCGAAATTCCCTCAAATCAGAGGGCGGGTTGATAAGTCGTGTACTTATCACCCAAACTTATTTATTCCAATTATAATAGAATTAAGATGGCGAGGACTCAAAGACAAATCCACATTTTAGTGGATACACAGGCTAATTAAGTCCAAAGACCTGAGGGGTCTTTGTGTTCAGATCCTAATGTAGTATTTCCTAAGATTGAAAATTTTCTTAAACCCAAATTCTCTTTCCTAATTTCGAAATTTTTATTTATTTTTTTTTATACAAGAAAATAAACAAATCTACGGAGCTGACGAATGAATTCAGATATGAATATCCACCCCCCCCATGCCTATCTAATGCAATGTCCTCATTGTATTAAAAAGACATAAAACAGAGTGGAAAATTGTAGAAAGCACCGGAATTGCGTGAATATCAGGCCCGCTCCAAGATGAAAACAAAAAAGAACTGTATAAGTGCTGAGTTTAGTGCCTTCAGCTAGGCACACTATATAAAAAAAGAAATGAAGAATTCACATGTGCAGGTCAGAATTAGAATGAACAGAAGAATCCTCTGACCTGTCAGCAGAGGTCTGTGGACCAGATTGTGGTGCAGACCCACACCCCATAATCGAGAATATCTTAGGTTCTGGATAAAAATTACCCAAAACCTAAAATCAGAATGTAAGCGGGATCGGGCCTGCGATTTCTGAGGATGCAACCCAAGACCAAAAAGTCGGGTTACAGAAAATTGAAGCTCAAAAGGATAATCGTTGAATGTGTGCTTGAGTTGAACATCCTCGAAACAAATGTCGTAAGGGTTCTGGTTTGATGGTTTCAGCTTAAAAGGAACCCTTCGACTCAATCTTCCATTTCCTCCAAAATTAACTTCCCAAATCAGAACTTCCCAGCTCTTATCCTCCTCATTCAGCATATCAAATTCCAGGACCTCTTGTATATTCATCACCCCATCTGAAATCTCCAAGTCTAAATGATGTGGCAAAATCAAAATTGACTTGGGTCTAATTATCTCAGAATTAGAATCATCAATAAGCTCAACAGGGTGTAACTGATAATCAGGGCATTGAATTGATTCCTCCAGAAAATGCGATTCTGGATCCGTATCGTGTGCCCTAATAAGATCAGTTTCCTCAGTTATTGGGCTATCAAATGATCTATCAGATTCCTCAGGCCCAATCGTCTCACAAAAATCATGATCTGAAAACTCGTGTGAGACTTCGCAACTTGAATCTTCACCATCAGGATCCGTATCAATGTATGTCCCAAACTCATTTGTCACTTTGCGTTCCAAGGAGACATACGTTTCCTCATAACCCGGCTCAGGCATTTCAGGTGAAGAAATCAAATCATCCTTAATTGGTTGTTTTAATTCAATCTGGTCAGCTTCGTAACACGTGTCCCCCCCAACAGGTGCCTGAGCGGGTTCTGTCATTGGCTTTCCTGAAGAGAGTTCATCCTGGGAATTATTCCAAGATTGAATCAAAGCAACCACAAATCTCATCCTCAATTTCGCTGATTTCCCAAGTAGAAACTCACCCGGGTTCTTATCCTTAACATCCTGGAGCCAATCCAACAAAGACTTATTTAAATCATCAATCATTTCAATCTGGGGCTCCAATCTCTCAATGCAAGGTATTGGCTGAACTTCTAAAGATTGAATGATATTCCTCAAGTTAGCCAGAACCTTATCTTGAACCTGATTAACCTGAACCAAATGAGTTGGTTCAGGGTTGGGCGGGTTTGACATCAATGTAGAGGAATTAACGAATTGAGATTCGTTATACCCATCCTGATAATAGGTCATTTCAGATTGTTCAAAAGATGGTGATGACCTAAAGGCAGTGAAATCAGAGGATGGGTAAGGATCGGTGTATCCTTCTTGATTGTAGATCGTATTATGCTGTTCATGAAAGGAGGACGATCTATAATCGATGTAGCTCTGAGAAGGATAAAAATCAGAATCAAAGTATTCAGGGTTAGACCCTAAACACGGGGGTCCGGAATTGTATCCCCAATCCGAATTATCCCAACTAACTGATGGTCGATTACAATATGAGTTGGGATAATCGTCATGTTGAGGATAATTTACAACAGGAGGGAAAGAGCGGGAATGCATGAAATATGTGGAAGGATTCATGATACACGGGAGGAAGAAAGGTGCCCTGCAATACAAACAATCAAACCTGTCCTTAAATATGTTAGCCTAAAGACCTACAGACTCTCAAAACCCGTCTTGAGATAAAGGAATGATTTGATCTACTTCCGTCTGTTCAATCCAACCAGTTAGAAGGAGGGACTGGGGAGAAGGTTCTTCCTTCGGCTTGCGCCTCCGGTTCCTAGTGTACCCCCCAGCCGTGATCGTTTGACTCTACTCCCCTAGCTAGACATCAGATTGAACAGTAGAAACAGACTAATCGAAAATAATCTCGTTCTGGGTTCTGAAGAGCGAGTCCAATCCTTAAGGCCAACGTCTACTTTGTTTTATTTAGGGCTAGGTTTGAATGTGCTTTGGAATGTGATGGGCCCTTTAAATGGGTTGTGCCCTTAATGATTGATTGATTTGTGTGTGAGTGCACAACCAGTGATTTTCAAGCAAGATTGTTTTTGATGTGGTGAATTTTAAGATTCAAATCTTGTTTAGTAGCTTTTAGGATTCAACTTTAGGTGTTTTCAATCAAGTTTCGTTGGCACACCAAGTTTTACAAGCACAGGTGAAGATGTTTTCCTTTAAAGTTTAAAAAGAATGTGGAGTGCCTGGTAAATCCCTAAGAGTTGAACCTAATTGGCAGCTACTTGATGAGTTGATTTTATTTGAAGTGGTGCGACCCAATCAACTCAAACAATTGGCCTGTTGCACCACTTAATTAGGCACACAAATGATTACCTAATCTGATTTCTACTCAATTATGTGTTTGGATGTGTGTACCGGTTCCTAAGATTGGATTACCGGTTGAGTTTGAAAATCAGATGAGGTTGTGTACCTCTGTGAGATTTTTTTTTTAATGTGGGGGTTGGAGTGAGTATGGATGTCAAACAACAAACAATCTGACCTTAGAGTTTATAAGAACACCTAGGTTGATTGATGTTTGAATTATTATGTGATGAAATGAAATCTAATGGGTGGGAGGTGGGGGGTAAGTTACAAAACCTTCCACACCACTTTACTCCAATCTACCGCTTTTGCCTGCCTCGAAAGAGTACCTGCAATTACAATAAGAAAGGAGAAAAGTGAGGTAAATGTTTTGTAAGTTACAAAACGCGAAGAGAAATCAAAGATCGTTGCCTCCCCGGCAACGGTGCCAAAATGTTGAACGATTACGAACCTACGCTAACGTGTTCGATTTTGGAAAACCTGTCGTTGTAGTTCGAAAGCGAAGAATTCGTGTTCAACAAATAAAATTTATACCGAAATTAAAATTCCGGGTCGAACACAGGGAGGCAGACGTTTGATTTAAAAACTACGCGTTTCTTTTTATTTCTTACAGAATAATTCAATTTAGAACCATCTAATTATTTACAATAAATAGAAGAGAGAGAGAGTAAGAGAGAAAGAGAATATTACACAGAGAAATCAAAATGAGATGTAGAATAAACAAGGAATTTTTGCATTGAAGTGATTGTTCATTACAACTAGAAAGCATAAAATAATTACTCTAGAAAGCGATAAATTTACTCTAGAAAGCATTAAAAGAATGGAGGGAGAAATGTCCTCCTCCACGATTGCTTGGAGGACGAGTAGATTAATCTAGAAAGCAGTAAATCTATACTAAAAAGCGGTAAAAAGAATAGGGAGAGAGAAATCCTCCTCAACGGTTGCTCGGAGGACGAGCCGGACAGGACGACGCCTGGACGAAGGAGAACGAAGCGGGATGAAGGAGGACGAAGCAGAAGAACGGGAACGAAGTAGCACGCCGTCGTCGTCGCGGGATCCACTTCCGAAGGGGAACGAAAATTGGACTTTATCTCGTGAGAAGCATCCCGGGTGTGGGACAAGCTTCTCTTGAGCTTTGGAGAGGTAGAGAGGAGAAGGAAGGGATGAAAATTTCGTATGGAGGGGGTCTCCTTTTATAGTTGCAAGGAGTGGGGGCAAAATGGAAATTACATCTTCAAAATAATAAATAAGGGGTCTTTAGTGACGGATAAAATCGTCGCTAAAGCCCCCAACGTGGGCGTAGCCTCTGCGCCCACGCGCGCCCACTCGGCTGCCCGCGCGCGTAACGCCTACGCACGTCCGCGAAGTCTCAGCCGTCCGATCACGAGATCGGACGGCTTAAATCGCGTCTACGCCCGCTGCGTAGCGCACCCGCCCGCGTGCGATCGCGCTTTACACCCGGCGTCCAATCGCGCGTCGTCCTGATTGGGCGCGTGCAGCCGTTGGATCTTCATCTGACGCTCGTCCGCGCCCGCTCGCCCGCGCCTTCCACCCCCTCACCGCGGCTCGAACCCGCGACCTCTGCTTCGCCCGCAGCTGCGTCGCCGCTGCGCTACGCGGACGAAATGGTCGCGCGGACGCTTTTAAGCGCGAGCGACCGCAGCCGTTGGATCTCCATCTGACGGCGGAGAGCGATCGGGCGGGGGCCTTCACAAAATGCAAGTGACCGTTTGGGCGGCTGAGATGGCGCCACGTGGCGCCATCTTGGCCATCCATCTTCTGGAAGTTGTAGATGGTGCCACGGATGTCGGATTGACTTGATTTTTGTGTCCTTGGGCTGCGATCGTCGATCCGAATTCATCCGTGCGGTCGGATTTATCATCTGAAGTGTGGATTTACACCATCCTGGCCCTTGATCTTCTAGGGTTCCCAGGTCACTTATCTGATGCTACGGATGCCTGATTAGGGCGATCTTCGAGTCGTTGAACTCCAATAGTCGCCCTGATCACATCCATACGGTTGGATCTTTGATTCGAGGCCCTGATAAAATAGTTGCCCTGTCCAAGCACATAAAAGGAGACAATTAACCTCCATTTTATTCAAACTATTCTAAATGCAAGATGATGCATGTAATGCAATATTTATATCATGAAATGCAATCCTATGCTTAAGAACATGCAAAAATAGACCTTTTAAGAAGTGTAATTGTGTTTACATCAACCAGCAATCACCGTCTGGCCAACCTACACTCCCATGCACCAAATCAGCATCGCTGCCACCATTGCCACCTCACGGCGGAGCTTTTGAGCTCTTTAATTGGGGCTTTCAACCCATCTTTCGTGTTTCAGGTCATCGTTGTAACTCCTCCTATCATAGTCATCATTCACCATCATTCATCCGTCGCGCACATCAACACCACCTTCGTGGCATGAGTGATAAACACACATGAATTCATGATAAAAAAGCTTATTTATGATAGTTCCTAGGCTTAGCATTGCATATCATGTTATAAATACTGCATAACATCCATTGCATGGCATTTGGGATAGTTGTATATTATGTACATTAATTCTTCCATTTTACATGGCCAGGAGGTAGTGCGACATATTTACGGGCTTCGGATGAAGAATCTGATTGTACAGATGAATCCGGAGCGACTATCATAGTCCGTCAATGTGAAAATCACCCCAATCAGAGTTCAGTAGTACCCTCTACAAGAAAAAGAAGATGGATGGTCCAGATGGCGCCACTGGTGCAATCCAGACCGCCCAACACAAACCACAGTCACCCCAGCTCTCACGCATGGAGAGATCCCAGCCATTGAATCTGAATCCAATGGCTGAGGGGCGCCCTAACCGCGTGATCGCACCAACCCACCACTCGACAAACTGTAGCCTTGGCGCATTAGTGATGACACGTGCTCTCAAACTGTGAGCGTGAGTTCGAGCCGTGGTGTAGGGAAGGCAATCTCGTGAAGAGCGGGCGTGATTCGATTGTGCCCGCTAGATGTCATCAAGTGGCAGAGGCGTCGACACGTGGCACCACTCGATGGGCGCCCATGCAGCACGCGGACCTTGACGCTCCTCGAGAAGGCGCCATCTCACATATGATCAAGAGGTGTGATCTCCGCACCATCTTAGTCATTCACCTCTGAATCCAACGGTCGTGACGCATCCAACCTCAATGACAGCTGCAGGCGTAAGCGATGGGCGCAGGACTTGCAACGACAGAAGAGTGGGCCTTTAGTGACACTTGTAGCTGTTACTAAATGGCCTGCGTAGTGCGTGCGCCAGCCAAGGCAATGAAGAGGTGCGGGTCTTTTGGCAACAGCTTGTGCATCCTTTAGTGACGCTTGTAGCTATCACTGAATGTATGTGCGTGGGATGCTCTTCCTCCCATCACTATATAAACACCCCTACACCCCCCATTCCTCTTCATCTCTACCTACTCTACTCCCACCTACTCCTAAGCTCTAGCAAGCCTACCAACGCTCCATTAGAGCTTACTCTCAAGCTCACAAGGCTCCTATTAGTGTAGCATCCCTTTACACCATCAAATATTCCTCCATCTTCCCATCACCATTCGTAGGTCGCCTTGGAGCCGTCCTCTCACCTCCATTCCGGTAGTAGATCATCTCCGCCTCCTCACCTCCATTCAGGAGCCATGCAGAAGCTTTCCTCTACCCGACGTCCTCCTGCATCTCACCTCCGTCGTCCCGCTCCTCACCTCCTTCATCCAAGCTTCCGCCAGGCACCGTCATCTCGTTGAATACTCGATTCGGGAGATTCCTTCTTACCTTCCTCTCTTTTTATGCTTTTGTAGATTATTCTAATTGACATTGGAGTGATATATATCATATTTGTTCCATCTCTCTTGTGAATTTATTATTTTGTCTTCTTATTTCAAAAACACAACAAAAAAATAACAAAACTTCAAAATACCAAAAGCAAACAAAACGAAGTGCGATTTTCAATTAAAGTAAACGTCACCTCCCTGTGTTCGACTCGGGACTCCCTTGGAGTTTCGGTAAAATTTTATTTGATAATGAGTTTTGCGACTACAATGACGTGTTACTCTTAACCCCAAATTTCATTTCGCAAAACACGTCAAATCATTTTGGCATTGTTGTCGGGGAGGCAACGGAATTTACTTTATTATTTTATGCGCTTCTTTCCATTTACATAGCACTAACTCTGCTTATCTCTGATCTATTGCCTTATAGGTACGTGATGCAAACATGTTTATATTACATAAAATGTCTATTTATGCATGTTCTTAAGCATAGAATTGCATTACATACTATAAATATTTTATAGCATGCATCATCTTGCATTTAGATTAGTCTGAATAAAATGGAGGTTAATTGTCTCCTTTTATGGTCAAGGACAGGGTGACTTTTTATGGAGGCCTCGGATCGAAGATCCAACCGTACGGATCTGATCAGGGTGATGATTAGAGTTCAACGACTCCAAGATCGCCCTAATCGGATATCCGTAGCATCAGATAGAGACTGAGGAACCCTAGAAGATCAAGGGCCAAGATGGTGTTAATCTGCACTTCAGACGACAAATCCGACCACACAGATGGATTCAGATCGATGATCTCAGCCTAACGATGTGAAAATCGACTCAATCCGATACCCGTGGAACCATCTACATCACCCAGAAGATGGATGGCCAAGATGGCACCACTTGGTGCCATCTCGATTGCCCAATCGGCCGCATGCATTCACTGAAGTACCTCACGCCAACGCTTCTCCATCGTTGGATCAAGATCCAACGGCTGCAAGGAGCCCGTGCTTAAGTTAAGTGCTCGACACAAACGCATCCACAGTGCGTTGGTCGACCATCTTAACGCGAAGCTGAGGCACGGGTTCGAGCCCGGAGCGCCTAAATTGGAGCGAGCATGCGGGCGCGATCGATCACCTGATGAAGATCGAATGGCTGTACATGCCTGATAGCGTCCACGCGCCATCGCACGCCCCCGCGTGACGTGGGATCTCATGCGTTGAGGCATGCGGATGAGGTGTGGCGAGATACGTTCTCAACCGTTCAATCTCACGATCGAACGACCGAGATTGAGAGATCGCAAACAAGTGTTGAACGCGAGGAGGCGAGCGGGTGCACGTGCGCCGGCCACTACGGCCACGTTCAGGCCTTTAGTGTTGGATTTATCCGTCACTAAATGTCCTGAATTAATGATTTTCAACATAAAATGACCACATTACTCTCACTCCTTACAACTATAAAAGGAGACCCCCTCCATATGAAATTCTCATCTCTTCTCTTCTCTCACCCCTTCCAAAGCTCTAAGAGCTTGTCCCAAACCAGGGATGCTCCTCTAGAGTAAAAATCTTAATTTTTCCACCTTCATCCCCCTTCGTGGAGCATCCAGTGGTTGTCCTCTCTCTGCATTCGGGAAGCGGATCCCGCGACGATGACAACATGCTGCCTCATTCCCGTTCTTCCTGCTTCATCCTCCTTCTTCCCACTCCGTTCCCCTTCTTCCAGGCGTCATCCCATCCAGCTCGTCCTCCAAGCGATCGTCAAGGAGGATATCTCTCTCCTTATTCTTTTTACTACTTTCTAGAGTAGATTTACTACTTTCTATAGTAGAATTTTCCTGCTTTCTATTGTAATCATTTCCCGCTTTCTAGTCGTAATGAGTAGTGTAAGGAACAACTTTTTGATAATGAAATCCATGTTTATTCTACATCCCTTTTACTTTTATTTGTAATATTCTCTCTTTCTCTCTTCTATTTATTATTTGTTAAATAGTTTTCAACCAGTTATTCTATTTTCTGACAAATAAAACAATTGTGTATTTTTAATCAAATGTCCGCCTCCCTATGTTCGACTCGGGATTTCTATTCCAGTATAAATTTTATTTGTTGAATCCGAGTTCTTCGCTATTCAAACTACAATGACAGGTTTTCAAAACCAAATTCTATAGCATAGTAACCCGTCGTTTCAACATTTTGGCGCCCTTGTCGGGGAGGCAACGCTCTTTGATTTTTTTTCGCATTTTCCAACTTACGAATCATTTACCTCACTTCTCTCCTTTCTTATTGTGATTACAGGTACTCTTTTGAGACAAGCAAAAGCGGTAGATTGGAGTAAAGTGCTGTTGAAGGTTCTGTAAGTTTTTCCCCACCTCCCACCCTTTAGTTTTCATTTCACCATGTAATAACACAAACATAAATCAACCTAGGTGTTCTTATAAACTCTAAGGTTAGTTTTGTTTGTTTGTTTGACACCTGCACCCACCTCAACCTCCACATTCAAAAAGAAAAATTAAAAAAAGAATCTCACAGAGGTACACAACCTCATCTTATTTTCAAACTCAACAAGTAAACCGATCTTTAGAACTGGTACACACATCCAAACACATAATTAAGTAGAAATTAGATTAGGTAATCACTTGTGTGCCTAATTAAGTGGTGCAACAGGCCAATTTTTTAAGTTGATTGGGACGCACCACTTCAATTAAAATCAACTCATCAAGTAGCTGCTGCATAAGTTCAACTCTTAGGGATTTACTAGACACTCCACATTATTTTAAGTTTCCAAGGAAAACATCTTCACCTACGCTTTCAAAACCTGGTGTGCCAACAAAACTTGTTTGAAAATACCTAAAGTTGAATCCTAAAAGTTACTAAGAAAGATTTAAACCCTAAAATTCATCGCATCAAAAATAATCTTGCTTGAAAACCACTGGTTGTGCACGCACACACACATCAATTAATCATTAAGGGTGCAACCCAAATAAAGGATCCATCACATTCCAAAGCACATTCAAACCTAGCCCTAAATAAAACAAAGTAGATGTTGGCCTTAAGGATTCGACTCGCTCCTCAGAGCCCAGAATGAGATTATTTTCGATTAATCTGCTTCTACTGTTCAATCTGATGTCTAGCTAGGGGAGCAGAATCAAACGATCGCAACTGGGGGGTACACTAGGAACTAAAGGCACAAGCCGAAGGAAGAACCTTCTCCCCAGTCCATCCTTCTAGCTGGTTGGATTGAACAGACAGAAGTAGATCAAATCGTTTCTTTATCTCAAGACGGGTTCTGGGAGTCTGTAGGTCTTTAGGCTAGCCCACTTAAGGACAAGTTTGATTGCTTGTATTGCAGGGCACCTTTCTTCTTCCTGTCTATCATGAATCCTTCCACATTGTATACGCATTCCCGCTCTTTCCCTCCTGTTATGAGTTATCCTCAACATGACAATTATCCCAACTCGTACTGTAATCAACCATTGGTTAGTTGGGATAACTCGGATTGGGGATACAGTTCCGGACCTCCGTGTTTAGGCTCTAACCCTGAACACCATAATTGTGATTTCTATCCTTCTCAGAGCCACATCGATTATAGATCGCCACCCTTTCATAGACAACCTAATACGATCTACAATCAAGAAGGATACACTAATCCTTACCCATCCTCTGATTACATTGCCTTTAGGTCATCACCACCTTTTGAACAATTCAAAATGACCTATTATCAGGAAGGGTATAACGAATCTCAATTCGTTAACTCCTCTGCTCTGATCCCAAACCCGCCCAACCCTGAACTAAGTCATTTGGTTCAGGTTAACCAGGTTCAAGATAAGGTTTTAGCTAACTTGAGGAATACCATACAATCTTTAGAAGTTCAGCCAATACCTTACATTGAAAAATTGGAGCCCCTGATTGAGATGATTGATGATTTGAACAAGTATTTGTTGGATTGGCTCGAGGATGTTAAGGATAAGAACCTGGGTGAGTTTTTACTTGTGAAGTTAGTGAAATTGAGAATGAGATTTGTGGTTGCTTTAGTTCAATCGTGGGATGATTCCTAGGATGAACCCCCTTCAGGAGAGCCAATGTCAGAACTTGCTCAGGCACCTATTGGGGGGGACACGTGTTACGAGACTGACCAGATTGATCTAAAGCAACCAATTAAGGATGATAAGATTTCCTCACTTGAAATCCCTGAGCCGAGGTACGAGGAAACATATGTCTCCCTGGATCAGAAAGTGACGATTGATTTTGGGACGTACATTAATACAGATTTTGATTTCTTTGATTCTGATGGTAAAGATTCAGTTTGTGAAGTTTCACATAAGTTTACAGAACATGATTTCTATGAGACAATTGGGCCTGCGAAATCGGTTAAATCATTTGATAGCCCAATAATTGAGGAAATTGATCTTATTGGGGCTCACAAAATGGATTCAGAATCACATTTTCTGAAGGAAACAATTCAATGCCCTGATTGTCAGTTACACCCCATTGAGTTTACTAATGATTCTATTTTTGAGATAACTAGACCCAAGTCAATTTTGATTCAGCCACAACTTCTAGACTTGGAAATTTCAATCGGGGTGATTAATATGCAGGAGGTCCCAGAAATTGACATTCTGAATGAGGAAAATAGAAGTTGGGAAATTATGATTTAGGAAGCAAACTCTGGAGGAAGTAAAAGACTGCGTCTATGGGTTCCAATTCATCTGAAATCATCAAACTAGGACCCTTATGACATTTGTACTGAGGATGATCAACCCAAGCACACATTCATTGATTATCCTTTAGAGCTTAATTTCTTTGTAACCCGAATTTTTGGTCTTGGGTTGCATCCTCATAACTCGCAGGCCTGACCTCGCTTGCATATTGATTTTAGGTTTTGGGTAATTTTTATCTGAAACCTTAGATATTCTCGATCATGGGATATAGTTCCGCACCACAATCTGGTCCACATTTGTGGACATCTACTGGCAGGTCCGAGGTTTCATCTTTTTATTTTAATTTTGACCTGCACCTGTGAATTCTTTATTTCTCTTCTTTGTATAATGTGCCTAGCTGAAGGAACTAAATTCAGCACATCTACAGTTTTTCTTTATCTTGGAGCGAACCTGTCATTCACGCAATTCAGGTGCTTTCTACTCTTTTCCACTCTGTTTTATGTCTTTTTAATACAATGAGGACATTGCATTAGATAGGCATTGGGGGTTGGATATTCATCTCTGAATTAATTCGTCAGCTCCGTAGATTCATTTTATTTTCTTTTATTTATATATATATAAATTATGAAAATTAAGAAGGAATACTTGGACATTAGGACTTTTCAATCTTAGGAAATATTACATTAGGATCTGAACACAAAAGACCCTTCAAATCTTTGGGCTTAATCAGCCCGGGTATACACTAAAATGTGGATTTGTTTATCGAGTCCTTGCCAACCTAAATTCTATTTGAATTTGAGTAAATAAGATTGTGTGATAAGTATACAACTTATCAACCTGCCCTCTGATTTGAGGGAACTTTAGGTTTAAAGCATCTACACACTTTCTTTTCACTGACTTGTTGATCGACGGATTTAGCGGAAATTGGGCAGCTAATGAACCTTCTAGGGTGATATGGCTGGCAAGTTATTGTGGGTAATAGCCCATAGGTAGGTTGTCCAGAGTCCAGTCACTGGACCATTCTCTTTTTACTGCCCTTAAGTAAATCTTAGACCAAGGAAGCCACCTACTTAAAAAAAGAAAAAGAAAGTAAAAAAGAAAAGAAAAAGAAAAGGAGAAAAGAAAAAGAAAACAAAAGAAATAAACCACACTTCGTCGCACGAGTATGGCTCGCAAGTTGTCAGTGGTAACAGCTCATCGACCGGTTGTCCAGAACCCAGCTCATGAAATGCACTTAAAATTCCCAAAACACTTAGGAAGAAGCGGAGAAGTAGAATAAATCGAGGAGATATACACTAGATTCACCCTTGTATTGACCCCATAAAAATAAAAGTAGGGAGAAAGCTACCAGTCATAAAGATACACCTTTAGGTAGAATTCTCTTTTTAAGGTCACCTAGAGGCGTAGAAACCCGAAGTCCATTCTAATTGCCAATCAACGAGTCTATCACATTCACAATAAGATGCTTAGAACTTAGGGTTCTCATTAAATCTTGGGTGAGTTGAATGACCGTAGAAAGCTACTCTTTAACCCTAAACTCAAAAATCCAAAAAAATTAGAAAAGAAGAAAGATAGAAAAAGAAAATTTTCTATGAATAAGGCGAGGGCTTCAGGTAGTCTGCATTTTGGAAAATACTCGGGTGTTGTTGTGTCTTTGAAAGTTTAGATCCTAAGTAAAAATTTTCTTAATGTTGAAAATAACTCATGCTCAAATAATCCAACCTAATTCTTTTATAAATAGCATGTAGTTTTTGTTAGGGACTAGCAAAAGATAGGCATGGGGGTGTGATGTAAACATGTTTATATTACATAACATGTCTATTTATGCATGTTCTTAAGCATAGAATTGCATTACATACTACAAATATTACATAGCATGCATCATCTTGCATTTAGATTAGTCTGAGTAAAATGGAGGTTAATTGTCTCCTTTTATGGTCAGGGACAGGGATACTTTTTATCGAGGCCTCGGATCAAAGATCCAACCGTACGGATCTGATCAGGGAGACGATTGGAGTTCAATGGCTCCAAGATCGCCCTAATCAGATATCCGTAGCATCAGATAGAGACTGAGGAACCCTAGAAGATCAAGGGCCAAGATGGTGTCAATCCACACTTCAGATGATAAATCCGACCGCACAGATGGATTCAGATCGACGATCGCAGCCTAACGGCGTGAAAATCGACTCAATCCGATACCCGTGGCACCATCTACATCACCTAGAAGATGGACGACCAAGATGGCACCACGTGGCATCATCTCGATCGCCCAATCGGCCGCATGCATCCGCAGAAGCACCTTGCCCCAAGGCTTCTCTACCGTTGGATCAAGATCCAACGGCTGTGAGGTGCCCACACTTAAGTTAAGTGCTCGACACAAACGCACCCACAACGCGTTGGTCGAGCGTCTTAACGTGAAGCTGAGGTGCAAGTTCGAGCCGCGGAGCACCTCAATTGGAGCGGGCGCGCAAGCACGATCGACCACCCGATGAAGATCAAACGGCTGCGCGCGTCGAATAGCGTCCACGCGCCATCGCACGCCCCCGCATGTCGCGGGATCTCATGCGTTGATGCACGTGGATGAGGCACGGTGAGATGCGTTCTCAGTTGTTCGATCTCACGATTGAACGGTCGAGATTAAGAGATCGTGGACAAGGGTTGGACATGAGGAGATGAGTGGGCACACGCATGCCACCCACTACGGCCACGTTCAGGCCCTTAGTGACGGATTTATCCATCACTAAAGGTCCTGAATTAATATTTTCAACATAAAATGACCAAATTGCCCTCACTCCTTGCAACTATAAAAGGAGACCCCCTCCATACGAAATTCTCATCCCTTTTTCTCTTCTCTCACCCCTTCCAAAGCTCTAAGAGCTTGTCCCAAACCCGGGATGCTCCTCTAGAAATAAAATCTTAATTTTTCCACCTTCGTCCCCCTTCGTGGAGCATCATGTGGTTGTCCTCTCTTTACATTCGGGAAGCGGATCCTACGACGATGATGGCGTGCTGCTTCGTTCCCATTCTTCCCGCTTTGTCCTCCTTCTTCCCGCTTCATTCCCCTTATTCAAGGCGTTGTCCCGTCTGTCTCATCCTCCAAGCGATTGTCGAGGAGGATATCTCTTTTCCCATTCTTTTTACTACTTTCTAGAGTAGATTTACTTCTTTCTATAGTAGAATTTTCCTACTTTCTAGTGTAATCATTTCTCACTTTCTAGTCATAATGAGTAGTGTAACGAACAACTTTTTGATAATGAAATCCATGTTTATTCTACATCCCTTTTACTTTTATTTGTATTATTCTCTCTCTCTCTTTTATTTATTATTTATTAAATAGTTTTCAACTAGTTATTCTATTTTCTGACAAATAAAATAAATACGTATTTTTAATCAAACATCCGCCTCCCTATGTTCGATCCGAGATTTCTATTCCGGTATAAATTTTTTTTGTTGAATTCGAGTTCTTCGCTATTCAAACTACAACGATAGGTTTTCAAAACCAAATTCAATAGCATAGTAACCCGTCGTTTCAACAGTATCCTAGCATGGAGATCTAAGTGCGGTAGATTGGAGTAAAGTGTAGGTAGAGTACTTTGTAAGTGTCCCCCACATCCCCCCCACTAGTTTCATTTCGCCACACTCATAACCAAGACCCAATCTACTTAGCTGCTTGCATAAACCCTAGGATAGAATTGTTTGTCTTATTTGCCACCTCCACTCATCTCACCCCCGCATTTTATAAAAAAAAAAAACAAAAAGATACTTTCTATGGGACAAATCAATTTACACGCTTTATACACCCACATTTGAGTCACATAACCTAACTTGATTTTCATCTACTCAACCGGGATTCTGACCATTGAAACCGGTACACCAATTTAACACATAAAGGAGTAGAAATCATATTAGGTTAATCACCTTTCTGTGTGCCTTAATTGGTGGTGCATTTGGGCCGATTGATTGAATTGTTTGGGCCGCACCACCTAATTTAAAAGAAATTCATTTTGTAGCTGCCCCATAGGATTCAATATTTAGGTCAAGGCAGGCACTCCATACTCTTTTGATTTATAAAGGAAAAACACTTGAAATTGTGCTTTCAAAACTTGGTTTGCCTCATAAAACTTTGTTGAATACACCTAATGTTTGAATCCTAAAAGCTACTAAACAAGTTTCAAACCTTAAAACTCACCTCATCATTAATAATCTTGCTTGAAAACTTCTTGGTTGTGCACATTCACACATTCTCAAACAAATCATTAAGGGCACAACCCATTAAGGGCCCATCACATTCATGAAGCACCATTGTCCCAAGCCTAACTAAAATTGATTAGACGTTGGCCCTAAGGAATGGTTCACTCATCAGGATTCAGATTGAGATTGTTCACAATTAACCTGCTTATACGAGTCAATCTGATGTCTAGCTAGGAAAGTAGTGTCAAACGACCGCAACTGGGGGGTACACTAGGAACCAAAGGCGCAAGCAAAAGGAAGAACCTTCTCCCCAGTCCCTCCTCCTAACTAGTCGGATTGCTTGGATATAAGTAGAGTAAATCGTCCATAATCTTAGGATGGATTTTGGCTGTCTGTAGACCTTTAGGCTACCCCACCTAAGGACAGGGTTGTATTTTTGTGCTGTAGGGTTCCCTTTCTTCCCCATCCTTTCGACTTCCTTCCAGTGTATGCTTGGAAGGAGGTCATTAAACCCTAGATTGGAAGGACCTTTAGACCATTCTCGGAGGCGGAGGTTGAGCTATAGCCAAGCAGATCCCATGGCTGATCAACAACCACCTCCCTCGCCCCCAAACCAGCAAGAGCTCATTCAGAGGCAATTGGAAGAATAGCAGCAGATGCAGCAATGGTTCCAATGTATGCATGGTCAGGGCGCTTGGCCCTTAAAGGATTTTTATGATCTTTCAAACTATGGGGAATGTCCTGACGTCATGATTCCTGCCGGATACATAGAAATCAAGCCCCAAGTCTTAAGTTTGATTAAGCATTTCCATGGGCTTGGCTCGGAGGACCCATTCTAGCACTTAGAGGATCTGACCACTTTGGTTCAGACCACCAAAGCAAGAAATGTGAACGAAGAGCAAATGATCATGAGCCTCTTTCCCCACCCTCTCAAGGATAAGGCCGCACAATGGTACCAGACCATCGAAAGGCCAATAGAAACATGGGCTGCTCTTAAGTCGACTCTCCTGAAGAAATTCTTCCCAATTGGATGGACTAATGCCTTGCAACGGGCTATTACCACTTTTGCCTGATGCGGTAAATCGTGTGATTTGTTAATTAAGGTTTTTAGAGTTGTTGTAACACGCGAAATCACATACGCTTTTCAAATTTGTAAGACCTAGATGGGGGATCATCTAGGGTCGTCCAAGGAGGCAATATGATTGCAAAATTCGGGTCTCTTGCTTGGAAGTAGAAATCACCTTTCTTTTTGGTTCTTTTTCAATATATCATTTTTTTAGGGTTTTGAAATAACGAAAGAAAACACAAGCTCTTAGTGGGAAAGTAACAACTACGATCACTAAGCTAACACCTAAGTGACAAATAATTCCTCTCCCTAAGCTCACTCTAGGCATGTGGAGGCCTAGAGTAATTAGGGAGAGGGAGTGAAGAGTGCTAGAATCATAGCAATTAAAATGCAACTAAAAGGAAATTTTAAAGAAGGCAACTTGATTAATGAGAAAGTGTTGTACAAAAACCCTAGTAGAGGAAAGCTTCTGCAACTAGAATTTTAAATACAAAGTAAAGAAACACTAATCCTCTAAAAAACTGATGAAGAGGTGAGGCTCCTTGCTCGAAGCCTAGTAGCTCCCGAGCTTGAAAAGAAGTGCTCCAACTCTTTCTCCTCGAAAGCTCTGCCAAGTTGATGTCCTCTAAGCCAAACCCCAAGATGGGCGTGCCTATGCTTCTCCAAAGGGTGGATGTGCACCACCCTTCCCCTCCAATGCCTAGCCGTCCTCCTTGATGTGGAATGCTCCTCCTTCTTGGCGTGACACAAGGTGAAGGAATGGGGAGAAGAAGGCACCAAAGGGGCGGGTGATGTGCCCCCTTAATCTTCTTCTCTACTCCTTCTTCTTGGTCGTAGATATGAGGTGGGTATAGGGTAGATTTAACTTAATGGAGGAGCACGAAAATGGTGGTGGGTGATGGGTTTTTATAGAGTGGGATGGTGGTGGTTGGCGTGGCCTTTAGTGGAGGGCTAGGATGGCTTGATGGGAGGTGGTTAGGGATCCAATGGAGAGGGTTAAATGGCGCCAACCAAGGGGGTTTGAAGGGGGTTTGATGGTGGCCTTTGGTGGTCGAGTATGGGGTGGAAGGGCACCTTGTTTTGGAGCCAACTTTGGCTTCTAGAAGGGGGTGTTCATGGCACCAAAAATCAAGGGTAGAGATTGGTTGGTTGGTGAAGTGTAGGGTGGTGATGAGGAGATGGGTTGGCATCATTTTGGTGGTGGTTATGGGGGGTGTTTTGGCACCAACTTTAGGTGGCTTTTGGAGGGAGTGAGGGGTGAAAAGGTGGCTAGGGTTGGCGCCAACTTAGGGTGGGCTAGGTTAGCTAGGTGGACTTATAGGTAGAGGTAGTTGGTGGAGCTAGTTAGGTAGGGTTTTAGGGTGGTAAATGCCAAGGGAGCAGGAGCCTAGCTAAGCTAAGCTAGCTTAGCTAGTAGTGGAGTAGAGGAGGAGGTATTGGAGATAGGGTTTGAAGAAAGGAGCTGAGGAGGAGAAGTCTGGAGCTTGAATTGGAGCTGGCAGCTACTGAAGAGGGTGGCATGGAGCTACTCTAGTTGTCTTAGCTTGCTAGTTCTTTGCTAGCTGCTAAGACAAGCTAAAGTAAGCTGGCTTCTACCATAAGGAGCTGAGGTGAGCGGGGTCTAGTGCTCCTGATAAGACGATTTTCACTTTCAAAAATGATGATTAAGAAGATTTGTCATTGTATTTCTAAGTGGTGGAAAATTGACAAATCAAAATAATTAGAATAAAATTTAACCACTCACAGGAGAGCGAGTCATATCCATAGGGAGACACTAGCCTGTCTAAACTTGCAAAAGTCACAAACAATTGTTCACTGAAAGTTTCCCCTAAACACTGAGTCGAAATCCCCTCTGGAATATGCTAACAATTGCTAGATATGTTGAATGAGAATTTTATGTAAAACATGAGGGTTGTACCATAAAACATCCACAATTAAATATTAATTAACCAAAAATTAGAATGGTGGCAATGGCATTGCATGTAATAACTAATTGAGGAGAAAACAGAGCATTCCTTCGAGCTTGGCATGCGCAAAAGACAGGCCACGGCTGGAGGTGAGACTTGTCATAGAAGATGAGTGAGGCGAGGGCTTCGCGATGGTGGTTGCAAAATTGATTCTCTTGCTTAGAATACAAATCTCAACTTTCTTTTTGGTATTTTTCAATATATCATTTTTTTTGTTTTTGATTTAAGACAACATGCGAAATGGTGGCGGGAAGGTGATTTACACTTCAAATTTAAAATACTACTTCTAAGTGGCAAGTAGAACCACTCCCTAAGCTCACTCTAGGCAAGTGGAGGCATAGAATAATTAGGGAGAGGGATTGAAGAATGCTAAAAACAAAGCAATTAGAAATGCAAATAAGAAATTGCAAAGAAGGCAACTAGATTAATGAAAAAGTGTTTTACAAAAGGCCTAGTAGAGGAATGCTTCTACTACTAGAAAAATTGAAATAAAGAAAAGCAAACACAAATCCTCTAGATAGATGGTGAAGAAGAGGGCATCTTGCTCCAAGGTTGGTGGCTCCCAATCTTGAAAAGAATCCTCCAACTCCTTGCTGTGCTCTGTCAAGGTGATGTCCTCCAAGGAAAGCCCTAAGGGGGCGTGCCCTAAGCTTCTCTCCAAGGGTGGACGTCGACCCTAGGTCCTTCTCCTTTTCCTGGCCGTCATCCTTGAAGTGGAAGAGTCCTCCTCCTTGGCGTGGCCCAAGTTGAAGAGAGTGGGGAGAAGAAGGCACCAAAAGGGCTGGTGATGTGCCCCTTTAATCTCCTTCTCTACTCCTTCTCCTTGGCCGTAGGTATAGGTGGTATAGGTAGCAAAATACACTAATGGAGGATGCCCCAAAATGGTGGTAGGTGGTGGGTTTTTATAGAATAGGAAGGGGGCTAAGGTGGCTCTTGGAATGAAGGGCTAAGATGAAGAGATGGAGGTGGTTAAGGATCCAATGGCCAAGGTCAATTGGCGCCACCTTAAGGGACACCTAGGAGGTGGTTATGGGTGTTGACACCCCTTGATGTTGGTGCCAAAATGGCTTCTAGAAGGGGGTCTAAGTTGGTGCCAAGAAGGGTTCTAGAAGGAGGGGTAGGTGGATGGCTAGGATGGGTTATGTGGGTAGGTGTAGGGTGCTTGAAGGGCTAAAAGTTGGCACCAAAAGGGAGGTGGTTAGGGGTAGTTTTCGGTGCCAACTTTTGGTGTCTTTTTTTGGTGATAATGGGGTGAAGGGGTGGCTAGGAGGTGGCGCCAACTTGAGTAGGGTAGCTAGCTTCGGTAGGCTTAAGTTATTGGAGCTAGCTAGAGTTGAATTTGAAGGTGGTGGATGGCCAAGGAGCTGGTTGCCAGCTAAGCTAAGCTAAGCTAGCTTAGCTAAAGGGGGAGTAGAGGAGAAGGTGTTGGAGCTAGGGTTTGGAGGGAGGAGCTGAGGAGGAGAAGTCTGGAGCTGGCTGTTGCTGAAGAGGCTGGCATGGGGCTACGCTAGCTGGCTTAGCTTGCTAGTTCTTTGCTAGTTGCTAAGCCAAGCTAAAGTGAGCTAGCTTCTACCATAATGGGCTGAGGTGAGCTAGGTCTGGTGCTCCCGGAGAGAATCAAGCTGGTTGAGGCAGCTAAGGTAGCTTAGCTCAACTGAGTTGCGCTAAGCTAAGTCCCCGGGAGCTGGACTTGAGCTTCCTGAGCTGGGATGAGTTCTTCTTCAGCTAGCTGGAGTTGAGTGGAGCTAGTTGTGGCTAAATCTGAGCTGGGGTGAACTCCTGTCAACTCAGCTGAGCTAGCTAGAGCTCCCTGTGGACTAGTGGGAGCTGAGATGAGCTAGACTCAGCTAAGTTGAGCTGGATCTGAGCTGACTTGAGCTAGGGTAAGCTAAGATGAACTCTCTTGAGCTGCCATTCAACTGAGATTAGCTAAATGGAGCTGGGATGAGCTAACCCTAGTTCAAGTGAGCTAGGTTCCAGCTAGTCTGGGCTTCTCCTTCACCATTTGCCTTCTTGAGTGCTAGGGTTTTAGAGATCTGTATATCTGTACATCCCTAACACTCACAAAAACATATTAAAAAGACAATAAAAAATGCAATGCATGCCTAACCTAATTCATGCCTAAATGCAGCCCAAAAACCCATTTGCGGAGTAAAATCTTAAGAGATAGGTTTGTTTAAATGCATAAAAATGATGATAAACTGGCGTTTATCACACTCCCATGCTCATCTTTTGCTAGTCTCTTAGAAAAACTTTAATTTTTTGGAAAATGGAATTTTTGGGAAATCTAATTTTTTTTTTTTACTTTTGAGGAGAAAAAGAGATTAAGGGACTTTAGTAGATTAAAACACAGGAGGTACAGGATTTGTTAAAGATAAACATCGGGATTTGTTTTTGGATTCAACCATTAGACAGAACGGGATCAATATATCCTCCAGAAAATTCACAAATTAACCCCTTGTTAATTCAGATGACTTGAAACATTTGTTTTTAGGATTTTTCTGGCTCATGAATCTGATTCGCAACTTGCAAAAATCCTTTAAAACCTTGTGTTTGTGCTTGTGAAAAGCCAACATTTATAAGGGCATGTTTATTTATTATTACTTTTTTTTTTCTCCCTCATGCTTATTTTTAGCTTAGTCTTACAATAGATGTGTCAGGATCATCATTCTCGTTACCATTCCTCGAGGGGGCTCTGGCGCCAGTACTTCGGGATAGCACTGTCCATGACACCACCCAGGAGCTCACAACCCCAAAACACAATGCGGTGTAAAGAGGCACTCTAAGCAAACTCAAGCTCTTGCTCCGACACTATATGTAGAGCACCGCCCAAGACACTTGAGCTGCTAAAATGTGCTTTAATGCTCCATCTAAAGATATGAAACATAGATATGGAGTAGCGCCGAGGCGGTAACATGTTGACATCGCGTCCTCAAAGGAGGCATTTTCCTCCTTCTCGGCAGTGGGAACTCAAACCAATGATCTGCTTCAGACTTTTACAGAAGCAAGGGAGTTTTTCAAATTTTTTTAGTTGTTTTTAAGTGTTGGCTTGTGTGTGAAAATTGACACAAGAAGTTTCTCAAGACATGCAAGTTTTTGAATCAAAAACTAAGTCAAATACTTTCCGTATTACAAAATAGGATCAAGTCACCTGAACTATCATGAGTTCAGGTGGAATTTTAGAGAAGGATATCTGATCTAGTCTAAAATAGACCCTAAAATTCTAATGATCAGATCCAATCCTCATCCTTAGTTTGTTAAAAATTAAATCTCATTGTACCAAAAGTGAATTTTTCGACCTTAGTCCCAATTTAAAAATTTTTCCTCAAAAGGTTTTCAACATTTTTTTTTGTATTTTTTTTCTGGTATGCAAGCAGGAAATAAATTAAAGAAAAATGCATACTTTTAGGTTTTGAAAATCCTAAATCGATCGTCAAATTTAAAAACACCCCCCCATGCTTAAGATATGCCATGTCCTCATGCATTAGGAAGGAAAAAGGATCACCTTAGTGAAGAACGGTCGGGTTTAGGATGAACAAAACCTGGAAAAAGAAGAAAAAGGGAAAGGAAGAAAAAATGATGGGTTACCTCCCATCCAGTGCTATCTTTTACGCCATTCAGCTGGGCGTGAAGGTATGCACGGAAGACGTAAAATCATGTAAATAATTGGATACTTGGATGCCTGCAAAAAAGGTGTCTTCTTCTAGATCCCTAGAAAATTGATTAGAAGCAATATTGGGATCAAAGTTGGATGGAAAATGATTAGTGTAGCCCGAGTCTGGCCATGGTTTTAAATCAGGTTGGATGCCAAACTCGGGCGAGGTTGGTGGCAGGTCCGTAAGAAAGGAGTTGGGGAAGGAATAGTGAGGATTGGGTGAAGTTAGTGTGGAAAAATTGGATGCATGATTAGTGGGTGGGTTAGGGTGCTTAGGGGGGGTATCAGGAATAAATTTGGTGTCAAGACAAGTTTCCAGATCACAGATTTCGCCGACCACTGATTCTGAATCAGAGTCCTCAAAAAATTATGGTCGGTAAGGGTATCTATTAACATTGTCTCCTCCACCATATTGGAAATTTCAGTATCTGAGTCCTCAAAAAAGTTATCATCATGGAATCTCCTGGAGGATTTGAAAATATCTAAAGTGAGAGTTTGGCCTGCACAAGTGATATCCATTTTGCCTGTGTGGCAATTGATATTTCCCTTTGCAGTGGCCAAAAAATGGCGTCCAAGGATTATTGGGGAGTCCAGTAATGATTCAGGTGCCTCAATGTCAAGAACCAGAAAGTCTGCAGGGAAGACACAATTCTGGACCTTGACTAAAACATCCTCGACAATCCCACGAGGTTTGATTGTAGATCGGTCGGCTAATTGCAGGGTAGCCTCGACGGGTTTTAATTCACCGATCTGAAATTCTTCGAATAAACTCGTGGGAATAATATTAACTGAGGCACCAAGATCAAGGAGGGTGCGATTAAATGTAGTGTCATCAATAATTACAGAAATTAAAGGTGCCCCCGGATCTTTCATCTTAGGAGGCAGCTTACTCTGTATGACAGAGCTTATTGTCTCCGAAAGATGCACCTGGCCTAGATTTTTGGCTTGCCTTTTAGGAGTACAAATCTCCTTCAAAAATTTAGCATAGGCATGTATATATTTGATGGCATCTAGGAGAGGAATATTGATATGAACTTGCCCAAATAGATCCATGAGTTCTTCTGTAGTGGGCTCAGATTTCTTATTTTGTTGGTGGTGGGGAGGAGAGCTTGTGGGAAAGGGATAGGCATCATTTCTTGAGATTTTTGTATTTCTTTTTCTTCCTGATGGGTAGGTGGGGAGTCAATTTGCACAGGTATTTCACTAGGTTTGTGTGAAGGCCCGGGGTCAGTGGTGGTTTTCCCATTCCTCAAAGTAACTGCATGTGCAGTCGGATTATTATTTGGAGGAGGTGGGGGGGCCTGTGATTGTAGAAACCTGGGCGGCTGCTGAGGTGGTGGATTAGGAGGAGGCTGATTCGGATAGTGTGGAGTTCTTCCTGTATAATGGTTTCCTTGGTGATTAGGGTTGGGCATGGGTTGGGAAGGAAGATGACCTGCAGGTCTTTGCATGGGAGTAACCCCAATCTAATTGTTCAGATTTGTGATGGTGCGGGTTACTTCCGTCATTTTTGTTTGCATATCCTGCAGGGTTCGCATCATCTGGGCATTGTTGTCTTGTTGGGATGGCCCAGGATGGAAGTTTGGATTCGGCCCATACCCATTAAAATGATATGGTTGGGAGGAAACTTGATTATTCCAGGAGTAGTTCGGGTAATTTTTTCAATTGGAAGAATTTTTAAAGGGCTCCTAGATGGTAGAAATATTTTGAGTGGGGTTAAGATCTGGATAGTTATAATTCCCCAGTGAATCATGGGCAACCTCAGAATAATCAGCAGGAGTAGTGTTGAGATTGTGCAAATTTTCTCTTCGTGGAAAGTTAGGTTGGGTTAGATGTGGGTGTGGAGCTTGAGTTGATGTGGCTAGTCTTTCCTCAATTTTCTTTGGTTAATATGCATCTGGTCGAGTTTTTGAGCGATCAATTGAAGATCGTCTTGGGTGACAGGGATAGATTGAGTGCCTATTTCATGAACACCGAACTGCGGGTTTTGGGTTCTGCAAAATGTGTTCATGGAAGCTTGATTAAATGAGTTTTCACTCATTTCTTCAAACAGGTCGTAGGCACTATCAACATCTTTATTTAAGAAGTTGCCGCCACACGAGGCGTCGACATAATGTCAGATTTGATCTTCTAATCCATGATAGAAGATTTGCACGAGCTGCCATAAAGGAATCTCGTGGTGTGGGCAACTTCTTAAAAGATCTTGAAATCTTTCCCAAGAATCATGGAAAGTTTCACCAGATTTTTGGTGAAAGGTTGCAATAGATCTTCGCAAGGAATTGGTATGACCTATGGGAAAGAATTTCTTGAGGAAGGCACTCTTGAGTTAAGGCCATGTTGTGATGGGTCGGCCAGTGGTCCTGAACCAATAAGCGGCCTTATCTTTGAGAGATAAAGGAAAAAGCCGCATCAGCCATATGTCTTCTTGCACATTTCGGGAACGGGTTGTCTGTGCAAGAAGAGTTAGTTCTTCAATGTGGCTGAAAGGGTCTTCCCTAGGAGGGCCATGAAAGTGTTTAATTTGGTTCAGGACGGCAGGCTTGATCTCAAAGTCCCCTTCCGATATGACCACCCCTGGTCGTTCCTCATAATAAGATGGATCATAGAAATCTTTTAGAGGAACAACAGGCTGCTGACGGGGTGGCGGGTTTGGCCTTAGATTGGCTAGGTTTTGGATGTTCCTAGTCAATGTTTGTTGATTGGAATTTAATTTATTAATCTGATCGGCCATTAATTTTAAAAGATCAGGAAGGGGGTCATGATGTTGTGTGTGGGGCAACTCAAGATTAGGGAGCTCCAAGTGTGGGAAGTTAATGGTGGGTGGGTTTTGGGTGGAAGGGTTAGAATTAGGGTTAGTGATGGGGTTAGAGGTAAAGTTAGAGGTGGAAGTGGAAGGGTCAGTGGACCTATTTTGTTGTGTTTCCATTTTTTCAGGAGAAGAAGACAGAAAAAGTGGTCTTTTTACGCAGGGGGCGAAATCAAATGGTCCTTCCAAGTGAGGATTTTGAGACCGTCGCCCGTGCATAAAATGGAAGAACGGGAGGGGAGGAGAAGAGAAAGAGGTGAGAGAAAGTGTGCAATTCAAACAAACAAACCTAGACCTAACTTAAATGTGACTCCCTAATAATAACCTAAGACTTGGTCTATATAAGAAATAAGTAGCCAATAGTGAATATCCGTTCTATCAACAAATCTAGCCAAGTTGCTTAAGAAGAGGTTTGGGCCCAAATGTTTCCCAGGGAAAACCCCAGGTGCTTCTACAAACCCGCACCTGGTCGTTTGCCACGACCCCTCAACCTGAACACCAGATATAGATGACAGAATTGGTACTAACTAAAGAAAACTTAAGACCTAAATAGCAAGCTTAAGTTGATAAAGCCTTAGGGGTCAAGTTGCTACAAATTTTAATTAGGTCTAGGATGCTATAGTGCACACGGAATGTGGAGGGCGTTTATTGGGTTGTTGCCCTGTTATTTTGATTTTTTTTGTGTGTGCAGGAATTGGATAGTGGCTCCAATGAAAATCAAGTTGTCACACAATTTTTTTGTATTTTTGTCTTTTAGGATTTGATTTAATTAAATGTGTTTTAGGATTTTTCTCTTCAAATTTTCAGACAAGTTTGAAAGTTCACAATCAAAGGAAAGACAAGTTGTATTGGTGATAGTTAATTTCCTTTAATGTGAGTCTTTAAAAAGAGAAAGAAACCCTAAGTCAATTATCCCTAAGATAGAAATTTACTACCAATGAATTAATTTTAGGCTTTTTGTATTAAGTAGTGGTCCAAACAAGTCAGACAACACCACTACCTTGAAGAAAATCAAACAAGTATTCCAAAAAATATTTTTGTAAGATTTTAGGAATTTTTTTGATAATTATTTTGAATTTTTAATTGTACTGGTGTTAAAGTCCAGAAATGATACCTGTGGGTATTTTGGACTTTTCAGTATTACCACCGACCTCAGAAAAATTTTGTGATTTTATATGATGTGTAAAATTTCACAAGGATTCCAGCAAGATAAATTTCATAAAAATTGGATGAGTATAAAAATTCTAAAAATTCGTGAACAGTAACAAAATAGGAAGATGAGAGGGTGTGACTCCTCTGCAGTACACAAATTTTAAAAAATTAAATACAAATCCAATTGATCTGAAATTTGGAATAGATGTTCCTAACTTAATTGGAAATCACTGTATGAATTTTTATGAATTTAGGAGGCTTGTGGTACTAGGAATAAATTTTTCAAGTCCGGATAGAAATCTAGACCCAAAAATAGAACACCAATACTTGTAATGGAGTGGTGTTAAAGAAGCATTCAAGCAAACAATGGATTTTATATGGCCACCACTCCACTTAATTAAATTGTTTATGGTTCCTGAAAGCCAAGTTTAATATTTTTTAGTAGTCTTTTAACCTAAATGTGACAAGAAAGGGGAACCAACCTGAATTTCATGGGAAGAAAAGGATCTTTGAGCTCTCGCTTCTAGATTCCTGCCTTCCCGCTGTAATTCCTACACACAAAAAAGAAAGAAAGAGAAGGGGATGAGATCCAGTTCAAGTAAGAGAAAATTAACTAATGCAAAGCCGTGCCTCCCCGGCAATGGCACCAAAAAGTGATGCTGATTTTACGTGGTATGTTAATTAGGTCGTTGTAATGCGCAAAATCGATCAACTCTTAAATTTATATTCCTAGATAAGGGAGTATCTAGGGTCGTCCAAGGAGGCCAAATGTTTGCAAAATTGATTCTCTTGCTTAGACTACAAATCTCAACTTTCTTTTTGGTATTTTTCAATATATCATTTTTTTTGTTTTTGAATTAAGACAACATGCGAAATGGTGGAGGGAAGGTGATTTACACTTCAAATTTAAAATACTACTTCTAAGTGGCAAGTAGAACCTCTCCCTAAGCTCACTCTAGGCAAGTGGAGCCATAGAATAATTAGGGAGAGGGAGTGAAGAATGCTAAAAATAAAGCAATTAGAAATGCAAATAAGAAATTGCAAAGAAGGCAACTAGATTAATGAAAAAGTGTTTTACAAAAGGCCTAGTAGAGGAATGCTTCTACTACTAGAAAAATTGAAATAAAGAAAAGCAAACACAAATCCTCTAGATAGATGGTGAAGAAGAGGGCTTCTTGCTCCAAGGTTGGTGGCTCCCAATCTTGAAAAGAATCCTCCAACTCCTTGTTGTGCTCTGTCAAGGTGATGTCCTCCAAGGAAAGCCCTAAGGGGGCGTGCCCTAAGCTTCTCTCCAAGGGTGGACGTTGACCCTAGGTCCTTCTCCTTTTCCTGGCCGTCATCCTTGAAGTGGAAGAGTCCTCCTCCTTGGCGTGGCCCAAGTTGAAGAGAGTGGGGAGAAGAAGGCACCAAAAGGGCTGGTGATGTGCCCCTTTAATCTCCTTCTCTACTCCTTCTCCTTGGCCGTAGGTATAGGTGGTATAGGTAGCAAAATACACTAATGGAGGATGCCCCAAAATGGTGGTAGGTGGTGGGTTTTTATAGAATAGGAAGGGGGCTAAGGTGGCTCTTGGAATGAAGGGCTAAGATGAAGAGATGGAGGTGGTTAAGGATCCAATGGCCAAGGTCAATTGGCGCCACCTTAAGGGACACCTAGGAGGTGGTTATGGGTGTTGACACCCCTTGATTTTGGTGCCAAAATGGCTTCTAGAAGGGGGTCTAAGGTGGTGCCAAGAAGGTGTTGAACGTTTACGAACCTGCGCTAACGTGTTCGATTTTGGAAAACCTGTCGTTGTAGTTCGAAAGCGAAGAATTCATGTTCAACAGATAAAATTTATATCGAAATTAAAATTCCGGGTGGAACACAGGGGGGCAGATGATAGTGATTTCACGCGGTTTGTTAATTAGGTCGTTGTAACGCGCAAAATCGATCAACTCTTAAATTTATATTCCTAGATAGGGAAGTATCTAGGGTCGTCCAAGGAGGCCAAATGTTTGCAAATGTGATTCTCTTGCTTACAAATAGATCTCAACTTTCTGTTTGGTATTTTTCAATATATCATTTTTTTTTTCGTTTTTCAATTAAGACATGCGAAATGGTGGCGGGAAGGTAATTTACACTTCAATTTAACTACTACTTTCTAGTGGCAAGTAGAGCCTCTCCCTAAACTCACTCTAGGCAAGTGGAGGCCTAGAATGATTAGGGAGAGGGAGTGAAAAATGCTAAAAAGCAAAGCAAGTAGAAATGCAAAATAGAAAATTGCAAAGAAGGCAACTAGATTACTGAAAAGTGTTTTACAAAAAAGCCTAGTAGAGGAATGCTTCTACTACTAGAAAAATTAAAATAAAGAAAAGAAAACACAAATCCTCTAGATAGATGGTGAAGAAGAGGGCTTCTTGCTCCAAGGTTGGTGGCTCCCAAGCTTGAAAAGAATCCTTCAACTCCTTCCTTGCAATGCTCTGCCAAGGTGATGTCCTCCAAGGCAAGCCCAAAGGGGGCGTGCTCTAATCTTCTCTCCAAGGGTGGACGTCCACCCTAGGTCCTTCTCCCTTGCCTAGCCATCCTCCTTGAAGTGGAAGAGTCCTCCTCCTTGGCGTGGCTCAAGTTGAAGAGAGTGGGGAGAAGAAGGCACCAAAAGGGCTGGTGATGTGCCCCTTTAATCTCCTTCTCTACTCCTTCTTCTTGGCCGTAGGTATAGGTGGTTTAGGTAGCAAAATACACTAATGGAGGATGCCCCCAAATGGTGGTAGGTGGTGGGTTTTTATAGAATAGGAAGGGGGCTAAGGTGTCCCTTGAAATGGAGGGCCAAGATGGAATGATGGAGGTGGTTAAGGATCCAATGGCCAAGGGTGTTTGGAGCCACCTTAAGAGGCACCAAGGGGGTAGTTATGGGGGTTGACACCCCTTGATATTGGCGCCAAAATGGCTTCTAGAAGAGGGTCTAAGTTGGCGCCAAGAAGGATTCTAGAAGGGGGGGTTAGGTGGATGGCTAGGATGTCTTATGTGGGTAGGTGTAGGGTGGATTAAGGGCTGAAAGTTGGCGCCAATATAGAGGTGGTTAGGGGTAGTTTTTGGCACCAACTTAAGGTGTCTTTTGGTGGAGATAATGGGGTGAAGGGATGGCTAGGAGGTGGCGCCAACTTGAGTAGAGTAGGTAGCTTAAGTAGGCTTAAGTTGGTGAAGCTAGCTAGGGTTGACTTTGAAGGTGGTGGATGGCCAAGGAGCTGGTTGTTAGCTAAGCTAAGCTAAGCTAAGCTAGCTTAGCTAATGGAGGAGTAGAGGAGAAGGTGTTGGAGCTAGGGTTTGGAGGGAGGAGCTAAGGAGGAGAAGTCTGAAGCTGGAGCTGGAGCTGGCTGCTGCTGAAGAGGCTGGCATGGGGCTACTCTAGCTGGCTTAGCTTGCTAGTTCTTTGCTAGTTGCTAAGCCAAGCTAAAGTGAGCTAGATTCTACCAAAATAAGATGAGGTGAGCTAGGTCTGGTGCTCCCGGGGAGAATCAAGCTGGTTGAGGCAGCTAAGGTAGCTTAGCTCAACTGAGTTGAGCTAAGCTGAGTCCCCGGGAGCTGGACTTGAGCTTCCTTAGCTGGGATGAATTCTTCTTCAGCTGGCTGGAGCTGAGTGGAGCTGGATGTAGCTGGATCCGAGCTGGGGTGAACTCCTGTCAACTTAGCTGAGCTAGCTAGAGCTCCCTGTGGACTAGTGGGAGCTGAGATGAGCTAGACTCAGCTAAGTTGAGCTGGATCTGAGCTGACTTGAGCTTGGGTGAGCTAAGGTGAACTCTCTTGAGATGCCATCCAGCTAAGATTAGCTGAATGGAGCTGGGATGAGCTAACCCTAGTTCAAGTAAGCTAGGTTCCAGCTGCGGTGAGCTGGATCAAGCTGAGGTGAGCTGGATTAGGCTGAGTTCCAGCTAGTCTGGGCTTCTCTTTCACCATTTGCCTTCTTGAGTGCTAGGGTTTTAGGGATCTATATATCTGTACATCCCTAACACTCACAAAAACATATTAAAAAGATAATAAAAAATGCAATGCATGCCTAACCTATTTTATGCCTAAATGCAGCCCAAAAACCCATTTGCGGAGTAAAATCCTAAGAGCTAGGTTTGTTTTAATGCATAAGAATGATGATAAACTGGCGTTTATCAGCAGACGTTTGATTTAAAAACTACGCGTTTTCTTTTATTTGTTACAGAATAATTCAATTTAGAACTATCTAATTATTTACAATAAATAGAAGAGAGAGAGAGAGTAAGAGAGAAAGAGAATATTACACAGAGAAATCAAAATTAGATGTAGAATAAACAAGGAATTTTTGTATTGAAGAGATTGTTCATTACAACTAGAAAGCATAAAACAATTACTCTAGAAAGCGATAAATTTACTCTAGAAAGCATTAAAAGAATGGAGAGAGAAATGTCCTCCTCTACGATTGCTTGGAGGACGAGTAGATTAATCTAGAAAGCAGTAAATCTATACTAGAAAGCGGTAAAAAGAATAGGGAGAGAGAAATCCTCCTCGACGGTTGCTTGGAGGACGAGCTGGACGGGATGACGCCTGAACGAAGGAGAACGAAGCGGGACGAAGGAGGACGAAGCAGAAGAACGGGAACGAAGCAGCACGCCGTCATCGTCGCAGGATCCACTTCCGAAGGGGAACGAAAATTGGACTTTATCTCGCGAGAAGCATCCCGGGTGTGGGACAAGCTTCTCTTGAGCTTTGGAGGGGTAGAGAGGAGAAAGAAGGGATGAGAATTTCGTATGGAGGGGGTCTCCTTTTATAGTTGCAAGGAGTGGGGGCAAAATGGACATTACATCTTCAAAATAATAAATAAGGGGTCTTTAGTGACGGATAAATCCGTCATTGAAGTCCCGACGTGGCCGTCACCGCCGCACCCACGCGCGCCTCCTCGGCTGCCCGCTCCTCAACACTCGCGCACGTCCAGCGCTGTTCAGCCGTCCAATCACGAGATCGAACGGCTTAAATCGCGTCTGCGCCCGCTACAACCCGCCCGCCTATGCGTGCGATCGCGCGTTACGCGGGCGTCCAATCGCGCGTCGGCGCTATCGGGCACCCGCGACCGCACGATCTCCATCCGACGCTCCATGCGCCTCAATTACCCGCGCCTCCAATCCCCTCACCGCAGCTCGAACCCGCGCCTCGCTCTCGCGTAAGCGCGCTCGACCGCTGCGCTGCGGGGCGCGGATGGTCGAGCGCACGTTTTAAGCGCCGGGCAGCCACAGCCGTTGGATCTCCATCTGACGGTGGAGAGCGATCGGGTGGGGGCCTTCACAAAATGGCAACGGCCATTTGGGCGGCTGAGATGGCACCACGTGGCACCATCTTGGCCGTCCATCTTCTGGAAGTTGTAGATGGTGCCACGGATGTCAGATTGACTCGATTTTTGTGCCGTTGGGCTGCGATCGTCGATCCGAATTCATCCGTGCGGTCAGATTTGTCATCTGAAGTGCGGATTTACACCATCTTGGCCCTTGATCTTCTAGGGTTCCCCGCTCTCTATCTGATGCTACGAATGCCTGATTAGGGCGATCTTGGAGTCGTTGAACTCCAATTGTCGCCCTGATCATATCCATACGGTTGGATCTTTGATCCGAGGCCCCGATAAAATGTTTGCCCTGTCCAAGCACATAAAAGGAGACAATTAACCTCCATTTTATTCAAACTACTCTAAATGCGAGATGATGCATGTTATGCAATATTTATATCATGAAATGCAATCCTATGCTTAAGAACATGCATAAATAGACCTTTTAAGTAGTGTAAATGTGTTTACATCATACCCCCATGCCTATCTTTTGCTAGTCCCTAGCAAAAACTATATGCTATTTATAAAAGAATTAGGTTAGATTATTTGAACCTGAGTTATTTTCAATCATTAAGAAATTGTCTACTTAGGAACTGAACTTTCAAAGACACAACAGTGCCTGGGTATCAACCAAAATGCAGACCGCCTCAAGCCCTCGCCTTATTCAAAGAAAAATTCTTTTTCTTTCTACTCTTTTCTAATTTTTTTTTTTATTTTCAAATTTTAGGGTTTAAGAGTGGCTTTCTACGGCCATTCAACTCACCCAAGATTTGATGAGCACCCTAAGCTTTAAGCATCTTATTGTGATTTGTGATAGACTCGTTGACCGGCAATTAGAACGGACTTCGGATTTCTACGCCTCTAGGTGACCTCAAAAAGAATTCTGCCTAAAGGTGTATCTTTACAACCGGTAGCTTTCTCCCTACTTTTATTTTTTTAACAGGGTCAACACAAGGGTGAATCCAGTGTATATCTCTCGGGTTTATTCTACTTCTCCGCTTCTTCCTAAGTGTTTTGGGAATTTTTAGTGCTTTTTCTGAGCTGGGTTCTGGACAACCGGTCGATGAGCTGTTACCACCGACAACTTGCCAGCCATACTCGTGCGGCGAAGTGTGGCTTATTTCTTTTTGTTCTTTTCTCCTTTTTCTTTTTGATTTTTTTTTTTTTTTTAAGTAGGTGGCTTCCCTGATCTAAGATTTACCAAAAGGCAGTAAAAGGAGAAAGGTCCAGTGACTGGGCTCTGGACAACCTACCTATGGGCTGTTACCCACGATAACTTGCCAGCCATATCACCCTAGAAGGTTCATTAGCTACCCAATTTCCGTTAGAATCACCGAATAATGAGTCAGTGCAAAGAAAGTGTGTAGATGCTTAAAACTCAAAATTCTCTCAAATCAGAGGGCGGGTTGATAAGTCGTGTACTTATCACCCAAACTTATTTATTCCAATTATAATAGAATTAAGATGGCGAGGACTCAAAGACAAATCCACATTTTAGTGGATACACAGGCTAATTAAGTCCAAAGACCTGAGGGGTCTTTGTGTTTAGATCCTAATGTAAAATTTCTTAGGATTGAAAAGTCCTAATGTCCAACTAATCCTTCCTAATTTTTTTTTTCTTTTTCTTTTTTTATCAGAAGAGAAACAATTTACATGGATTTCACAAGGCTGACCAAATAATTCAAGAATGAATCCACCCCCCCATGCGTAGCTGATGCAATGTCCTCATTGAAAAAGAGACATGAAAGAGAGGGTAGAATAAGAAAGATGTCACCTGGATATGAAGCTCGTATCAGCCTTGTGTCATATGTACAATTGCTGAGTTTAATGCCGTCAGCTACGCGAAGTCCAGCCAAAGAAGCCACAGAATGGCTAGAGCAACAGAGTCTGAAACGGGTTCTGGAAGATTACGGTCAACAACAGGCTTCAGACGTTGACCGTTGACTTTAAAGGTGTTACCCGTCTTTGGGTCAGAAATCTGAACGGCACCATTTAGAAAAATCTGATCAATTATGAATGGGCCATTCCATTTAGATCTAAGTTTACCAGGAAAGAGCTTAAGTTTAGAATCGAATAACCAGACCTTCTGGTTTCGCTTAAAGCTCTTGCGGGAAATCATTTGATCATGTAGAGCTTTGGTCCGAGCCTTATAGATCTTGGCGTTCTCATAAGCATCATTTCTAAGCTCCTCCAACTCAGATAGTTGGAGTTTCCTGGTCTTCCCAGCTAGATTTAGATCTAGATTGCATTGTTTGATTGCCCAGAATGCCCTGTGTCCAATCTCTACGGGTAGATGACATGCCTTTCCATACACCAAACGAAACGGAGACATGCCGATGGGCATTTTATATGCCGTACGGTAGGCCCAAAGAGCGTCCTCATGCTTTTGAGTCCAATCCTTGCGATCAGGCCTAACCATTTTTTGCAGAATGTTTTTGATCTCTCGATTGGAGATCTCGGCTTGTCCATTCGTTTGGGGATGGTAAGGTGTGGAAATTCGATGATTAACCCCGTATTTGGCCAATAAATTTCGGAATTGGGCATTAGTAAAATGAGTGCCACCATCACTGATGATAGCCCTCGGAATCCCGAACCTACTGAAGATATTTTTCTTGACAAAATTGATGACCACCTTGTGGTCATTGGTTCGGGTGGGAATTGCCTCAATCCATTTGGACACATAATCAACAGCAACAAGAATGTACTGATGTCCAAATGAAGGGATAAAGGGTCCCATGAAATCGATGCCCCAAACATCAAAAATTTCGACAGGAAGAATAGGGTTTAGGGGCATCATGTCTCTCTTAGTTATGCTCCCGAGTGCCTGACATCGAGAACATGACCTTGAGAAATCCTGGGCATCCTTGAATAAAGACGGCCAATAGAAGCCAGATTGCAAGATTTTTGCAGCCGTCTTTCTTCCGGAGAAATTTCCACCACACCCAGATGCATGGTAGAACTCGAGTATACTGTTGAATTCATTCTCCGGTATGCATCGGCGAATAATCTGATCAGAGCCGATGCGATACAGTTCAGGGTCCTCCCAAAAGTAGTATTTGGCCTCAGATTTGAGTCTATCTCGTTGTTGCTTGGTCCAATCCTGGGGGATTTGACCAACGGCCAAATAATTAACAATGTCAGCAAACCATGGGGAGTGGACACCTAAAACTGTAAGAATGGTTTCGTCCGGAAAAGTGTCAGCAATCAGAATATCTGGACAAGAAGAATCACCTAGGAGTCTTGACAAATGATCTGCTACCACATTTTGTACCCCGGCTTTATCCTTGATTTCAAGATCAAATTCTTGAAGAAGCAGAATCCAACGAATAAGCCGGGGTTTAGCATCCTTTTTAGCCAAGAGATGTCTCAAGGCCGAGTGGTCGGTATAAACAATAACATGAGACCCCAAGAGATAAGCCCTGAATTTTTCTAAAGCAAATACTACAGCTAGTAATTCCTTTTCAGTAACAGTATAATTCCTTTGGACTTCATCCAGAGTTTTACTAGCGTAGTAAATGACCGAGGGCTTTCAGTCAATTTTCTGACCCAGGACAGCCCCGACCGCGTAATCAGAAGCGTCGGTCATGATATCAAATGGGGCTATCCAAATTGGTGGTTGCAAAATTGGAGCACAGGTGACTGCTGTTTTCAGAAAATCAAATGCCTTTCAGCATGATTCGTCAAAAACAAACGGCGTTTCTTTGGCAAGAAGATTGCTCAGAGGACGAGCAACCGTCGAAAAATCCTTGATGAATCTTCGATAAAATCCCACATGGCCAAGAAATGATCTGATTTGTTTAACAGATGTGGGATGAGGAAGTTTAGCGATAACATCAACCTTAGCTTTGTCCACTTCAATTCCCCGTTCAGAGATTACATGACCCAAAACGATGCCTTCTTGGGTCATGAAATGACTCTTTTCCCAGCTAAGGACCAGTCGTGTCTTGATACATCGCTTAAGAATCATTTCTAAATTAGCCAAACAAGAGTCAAAGGATTCTCCGAAAATAGAGAAATCATCCATGAAGACTTCCATAAACTCTCCCACCATGTCGGAAAATATGGCTAGCATACACCTTTGAAAAGTCGCAGGTGCATTGCATAACCCAAAAGGCATCCTATGAAAAGCAAAGGTTCCGTAGGGACAGGTGAAAGTAGTTTTTTCCTGATCCCCGGGATGGATAGGAACTTGATTATATCCCGAGTAGCCATCAAGAAAACAGAAGTACTTCTGCCCAGCTAATTTTTCCAAGATTTGATCAATGAAGGGCAGGGGAAAATGATCCTTTTTAGTGGCTGTGTTCAACTTCCTATAATCAATACAAACTCTCCAAGAGGAAGCTGAACGAGTTGTGACAGATTCACCTCTCTCATTAGTCACAACAGTAATCCCGGCTTTCTTTGGAACAATCTGAACGGGACTTACTCAGGGACTGTCAGAGATTGGATAAATAATTCCTGCATCGAGCCACTTGATGATTTCCTTTTTGACCACTTCTCGCATATTTGGATTTAATCTCCTTTGCATCTGGCGAGAAGGGCGGGATCCATCTTCCAAAAATATTCTATGATTACAGTAAGATGGCTCGATCCCCCTGAGGTCATGAATGGTCCAACCAATTGCCTCCTTATGTTCCTTTTGGACCTTAATCAATTTAATCTCTTGCTCCTTTGTCAATTTAGCACTAATAATCACAGGGAGCGTATTCTGCGGTCCTAAAAATTGATATTTCAAATTCTCGGGCAATGGTTTCAATTCAAGCTGGGGTGGGGTAATGATTGATGGTAGGGTAGATGCTGAAGATTCAACAAGAGGAAGAGGTTTTGAGTGAACAAAATCAGTAACCTCTTCCGAAGATGTCAGGTCAGAGGGTTGCGGGTCAAATTCATTAACCAAAGAGGAACTTTCAATTGAAGAAACTGTCAAACAAGTTTCAATATTAACATTATCCTCATCAAGTTCCTCAATAAATCCACAATCCTCAAATTTGTTTATCGCCTTAAAAATATCCAATTTCATTCGTTGGTCCCCAAAGGCGATTTCCATGCTATCGCTTTCACAATTAATGTTGGCCTTTGCGGTAGCCAGGAACGGACGCCCCAGAATGATGGGCATGTTCCTCAGATTATCTGGTACATCCATGTCAAAGACAAGGAAATCTACAGGAAAATAGAAATCCTTGACCTTAACTATAACATCTTCAATAACGCCTCGCGGGTTTGTGACCGAACGGTCCGCTAACTGTAGCGTTACTGAAGTTGGCCAAAGTTCACCTAACCCAAACTTCTCATAAAGAGAAGTCGGGATTACATTGATGGATGCATCGAGATCCAAAAGTGCTCTATCAAATGTGCAATCTCCGATAACGCAAGAAATCAAAGGAGCACTAGGATCTCTCTTTCTCTGAGGGAGGTAGTGCAGGATAACAGAGCTAGCCTGCTCAGAGAGTACCACCTTCCTCGGAACAGATTCTCTCAACTTACGCTTTTGTGTACATAATTCCTTTAAAAATTTTGCGTAAGCCAGTATGTGCTTAATAGCATCAAGGAGCGGAATATTGATCTCACCATTCTTAAATAAATTCAGAAGCTCCTCATTGCTATCAACAAACTTCTTCTTCTTTGCTTTGGCTAAGGCTTCAGGAAAAGGAACATTAGTTAGTGTTGGTGCTAGAGCACCACGATCATTTGTTTTGATGATAACAAAACACGTGTTATTTAACATTTGCAATTTGAGTCCTAGATTTCAGGTCAATTGCAAATGAGGACGTGTTTAGACGGAGTTCAAAGCTCGCATCCAGGACGGATTGGAGGAGCTTGACGGAAAACAGAGGAGGTTCGCGTGGAGCGAAAGATTGGAGATGGAAGACAAGAAGAATAGGATAGATTCTTTTTTATCCTTTCATGTATCTCTTGTATTTATTTTCTTGCTCTTTATTTTCCTTAGACATTATGTTAAAGAGCCTCAAAGAACCCTAACAGTAGTCCTAGGAACACCTGCACAACCCTAGGATACGTAGGTTTTCTGTAGAACACTTAGAAAACCAATATAGGGTTAAAACTGACTTTCCAGACGTCTAATTCACGAATCAGACGTCTGATAAAGGATTTTAAGACGTCTGACTGTTGTTTCAGACGTCTGATAACTGTTAGGCTGGACATAGTTAGTTCTGTCTGATGAATTCAGACGTCCAGACCTTATACCAGACGTCTTAGGAGACGTCTGATGACTTTGCCAGACGTCCAGTTAGTGGACCGTTGGCTGGCTTTGAAGACACTCAAGAATATGACCGTTAGAGCCTTATCAGACGTCCATAGGACTTCTCAGACGTCTGATAAATGACCGTTTTGCCTCGGCTGACCCAAAATCTCTTCTCAGAGATTTTCTAGCCGTTGCAACGTTTGGAAATCAATTCCCACGGTAAATGTAGGTTTCCAGACGTCCATACTTAGTGCCAGACGTCCTCTATGTCGTCTGATGGACTTGTACAAAAACCCTGTTTAGATCTGATTCAAGTCAGGGAGAAACCCGCATAGAATCAGACGTCTGACCTTGGAATCAGACGTCTTAAAGTGGCCTTCCAGACGTCTGATGCCAGAGTTAGACGTCTGATAACCCTGTGAAGTGTAATCATTGTCCTGATTTCGGCCTGATTCTCTTGGGCTTTGCACCCAACGGCTATGGAAGCTTTTCCAAGCCTTCCAAAACCTTCCTAAGGCCTCTATAAATAGAGGGGAACCTTTGTAACACAAGATACACACTAAGAGAAACAAGAGACACACCTAAGCAACTTAGTTCCACTCTTTTGTGTCCAATTGAGGCCCTTGCTCTCCAAGCTCTAGTTTCATTCTCTTGAGAGCATTAAGCCTTCGCGCGCCCGCTCTCCCGCTGTTGATAACGAGAGCGACGTAGCGCCGTCGCGTGGCACACGCACTGCGTCATCATCGACGCACTCCTTGCAAAGGGGAGTTTCCTATTTCCTATAGAAGCTAGGTTTAATTTTGTTGGCTCTATAGGACTGTTGTTTTATTTTATCTTTGTATTTTGGTTGGGTATTCGCTTTGCGAATTCCCGTCTCCTTCGTGGGACAAAATCCTTCTCGTGGAGAGAAGGGGTTGAGGAACGCTACCCTCGTACTTGTAGCGTGGTTGTATTGAGGTTGAATCACCCTCGTTCAAAGTGATTCGGTTAGTGGATTTGATCAACTAGGTTGATCGGAAAATCCTAACTCGAGAGGGTTAGGTGGTGGTTTTTACCCGGTTTGGGTTTCCACCTAAAAATTACTTGTGTACATTTTGTGATTGCCTATTTTGTGATATTGTTTATATTTATTTCCGCAATTATTACGTCACCCCCTCCTAGTAGGGACTTTCAATTGGTATCAGAGCAGGTCTTGCGAGATCGGAGTAACACCCGGCAAGAGATCAAATGGAGGGAAGCACATCAGCGATCAAAATTTCCGAGGGGCAGTCCACAACCCGTCCGCCCTACTTTGACGGGAACAACTACAGCTACTGGAAGCTGAGGATGAAGACGTGGCTCCAAGCCACTGAATTCGAGGTATGGGGATGTTGCGAAACCCCATACGAGATCCCGAAGCGACCCCAAGGAGGCTACTCGCAGGTGTAGATTCTAGAGCTCTCACTCAACGCAAAGGCAATGAATGCCTTGTATTGTGCGTTGAGTCTGAAGGAGTTCGAGAAAATCCAAGAGTGCACCACCGCCCACGAGATTTGGAGGAGGTTGGAAGGCACTCATGAAGAGACAAGCTCGGAAGAAGATCACGAGAAGGAGGAAACCGCTTGCTTTGGTTTCATGGCCAGAGGAAGCAACTGCGACAGTGAAAGTGGAAGCGACTCCGACGACGAGGTAAATCTTGATCTTCAAGAAGCTTTTAATGAACTTTTTGAGATTAGTAAATCACTTAGGATAGAAAATAAAAGTATTAAGAAGAACCTTAGTTTTCTTAAATCTGAAAATGATAGGTTAGAAATAAAACTTAAGGATCTAGAATCTTGTCGTAAAAATGATAACCTATTATTAGAAAATCATAACCTCATCAATGAAAATAATAAGTTGATTGAGGAAAATGATAGTCTAAAGTTAGAAATCTATGATTTAAAGACTAAGATGCAAACTATAGAAAAAGAAATTGCATGTCTTAGGGAAAATTCTAACAAATTAATTAACAAAGTTGATAATTTTTATAGCCCTAAGATTGAGAAAGGATCTCCATCAAGGAGACCCGCTAACAAATCCGGATCCAAGCCCACTTGGATACCGAAAAAAGAATTAGAATCTTGTTTTGTAGGGTTCAGGGATAATTACAACATAAGGGACTGGACCTACAAGCTCAAGGCTGGTCAACTCAAGTTAGGGGAACCAAGGAGTAGACCAAGGAGGAGAACAAGAAGACCGACGAGACGGCGAACAAACGACGGACCCGCCGCACGTCGACCACCAGATTGGAGACCGGCGCCAATGCCCGGGCCTCCAAGCTACGGATGGGAGCCCCATCCGATGTGGCATCCACCACCACCATTCGGTCCATTTTATTGGCCATGGTAGGTGAGGTAAAATTCTTAACCCTATCTTTTTATCATAAGCATTTAGATAGGGGGAGTTAAAAAATGATGAGCTTATTGTCAATTTTTAAGGGGGAGATATAAGGTAGCTAAATTTCCTTTAGAAAGGGGGAGAAAAACAATAGCTATCGCATTGTTACAAAAAGGGGGAGGACATTACCTTTGTCAAAAGAAACTCATAGAAGAGCATGTTTTAAGGGGGAGTTATAGGAAATATAAAATCAATTAAACCTTTTTGATAATGTCAAAAAGGGGGAGGATTTTTATGCATTATTTACGGTTTTGTCATCATCAAAAAGGGGGAGATTGTTGGTGCTAGAGCACCACGATCATTTGTTTTGATGATAACAAAACACGTGTTATTTAACATTTGCAATTTGAGTCCTAGATTTCAGGTCAATTGCAAATGAGGACGTGTTTAGACGGAGTTCAAAGCTCGCATCCAGGACGGATTGGAGGAGCTTGACGGAAAACAGAGGAGGTTCGCGTGGAGCGAAAGATTGGAGATGGAAGACAAGAAGAATAGGATAGATTCTTTTTTATCCTTTCATGTATCTCTTGTATTTATTTTCTTGCTCTTTATTTTCCTTAGACATTATGTTAAAGAGCCTCAAAGAACCCTAACAGTAGTCCTAGGAACACCTGCACAACCCTAGGATACGTAGGTTTTCTGTAGAACACTTAGAAAACCAATATAGGGTTAAAACTGACTTTCCAGACGTCTAATTCACGAATCAGACGTCTGATAAAGGATTTTAAGACGTCTGATAACTGTTAGGCTGGACATAGTTAGTTCTGTCTGATGAATTCAGACGTCCAGACCTTATACCAGACGTCTTAGGAGACGTCTGATGACTTTGCCAGACGTCCAGTTAGTGGACCGTTGGCTGGCTTTGAAGACACTCAAGAATATGACCGTTAGAGCCTTATCAGACGTCCATAGGACTTCTCAGACGTCTGATAAATGACCGTTTTGCCTCGGCTGACCCAAAATCTCTTCTCAGAGATTTTCTAGCCGTTGCAACGTTTGGAAATCAATTCCCACGGTAAATGTAGGTTTCCAGACGTCCATACTTAGTGCCAGACGTCCTCTATGTCGTCTGATGGACTTGTACAAAAACCCTGTTTAGATCTGATTCAAGTCAGGGAGAAACCCGCATAGAATCAGACGTCTGACCTTGGAATCAGACGTCTTAAAGTGGCCTTCCAGACGTCTGATGCCAGAGTTAGACGTCTGATAACCCTGTGAAGTGTAATCATTGTCCTGATTTCGGCCTGATTCTCTTGGGCTTTGCACCCAACGGCTATGGAAGCTTTTCCAAGCCTTCCAAAACCTTCCTAAGGCCTCTATAAATAGAGGGGAACCTTTGTAACACAAGATACACACTAAGAGAAACAAGAGACACACCTAAGCAACTTAGTTCCACTCTTTTGTGTCCAATTGAGGCCCTTGCTCTCCAAGCTCTAGTTTCATTCTCTTGAGAGCATTAAGCCTTCGCGCGCCCGCTCTCCCGCTGTTGATAACGAGAGCGACGTAGCGCCGTCGCGTGGCACACGCACTGCGTCATCATCGACGCACTCCTTGCAAAGGGGAGTTTCCTATTTCCTATAGAAGCTAGGTTTAATTTTGTTGGCTCTATAGGACTGTTGTTTTATTTTATCTTTGTATTTTGGTTGGGTATTCGCTTTGCGAATTCCCGTCTCCTTCGTGGGACAAAATCCTTCTCGTGGAGAGAAGGGGTTGAGGAACGCTACCCTCGTACTTGTAGCGTGGTTGTATTGAGGTTGAATCACCCTCGTTCAAAGTGATTCGGTTAGTGGATTTGATCAACTAGGTTGATCGGAAAATCCTAACTCGAGAGGGGTAGGTGGTGGTTTTTACCCGGTTTGGGTTTCCACCTAAAAATTACTTGTGTACATTTTGTGATTGCCTATTTTGTGATATTGTTTATATTTATTTCCGCAATTATTACGTCACCCCCTCCTAGTAGGGACTTTCAATTGGTATCAGAGCAGGTCTTGCGAGATCGGAGTAACACCCGGCAAGAGATCAAATGGAGGGAAGCACATCAGCGATCAAAATTTCCGAGGGGCAGTCCACAACCCGTCCGCCCTACTTTGACGGGAACAACTACAGCTACTGGAAGCTGAGGATGAAGACGTGGCTCCAAGCCACTGAATTCGAGGTATGGGGATGTTGCGAAACCCCATACGAGATCCCGAAGCGACCCCAAGGAGGCTACTCGCAGGTGTAGATTCTAGAGCTCTCACTCAACGCAAAGGCAATGAATGCCTTGTATTATGCGTTGAGTCTGAAGGAGTTCGAGAAAATCCAAGAGTGCACCACCGCCCACGAGATTTGGAGGAGGTTGGAAGGCACTCATGAAGAGACAAGCTCGGAAGAAGATCACGAGAAGGAGGAAACCGCTTGCTTTGGTTTCATGGCCAGAGGAAGCAACTGCGACAGTGAAAGTGGAAGCGACTCCGACGACGAGGTAAATCTTGATCTTCAAGAAGCTTTTAATGAACTTTTTGAGATTAGTAAATCACTTAGGATAGAAAATAAAAGTATTAAGAAGAACCTTAGTTTTCTTAAATCTGAAAATGATAGGTTAGAAATAAAACTTAAGGATCTAGAATCTTGTCGTAAAAATGATAACCTATTATTAGAAAATCATAACCTCATCAATGAAAATAATAAGTTGATTGAGGAAAATGATAGTCTAAAGTTAGAAATCTATGATTTAAAGACTAAGATGCAAACTATAGAAAAAGAAATTGCATGTCTTAGGGAAAATTCTAACAAATTAATTAACAAAGTTGATAATTTTTATAGCCCTAAGATTGAGAAAGGATCTCCATCAAGGAGACCCGCTAACAAATCCGGATCCAAGCCCACTTGGATACCGAAAAAAGAATTAGAATCTTGTTTTGTAGGGTTCAGGGATAATTACAACATAAGGGACTGGACCTACAAGCTCAAGGCTGGTCAACTCAAGTTAGGGGAACCAAGGAGTAGACCAAGGAGGAGAACAAGAAGACCGACGAGACGGCGAACAAACGACGGACCCGCCGCACGTCGACCACCAGATTGGAGACCGGCGCCAATGCCCGGGCCTCCAAGCTACGGATGGGAGCCCCATCCGATGTGGCATCCACCACCACCATTCGGTCCATTTTATTGGCCATGGTAGGTGAGGTAAAATTCTTAACCCTATCTTTTTATCATAAGCATTTAGATAGGGGGAGTTAAAAAATGATGAGCTTATTGTCAATTTTTAAGGGGGAGATATAAGGTAGCTAAATTTCCTTTAGAAAGGGGGAGAAAAACAATAGCTATCGCATTGTTACAAAAAGGGGGAGGACATTACCTTTGTCAAAAGAAACTCATAGAAGAGCATGTTTTAAGGGGGAGTTATAGGAAATATAAAATCAATTAAACCTTTTTGATAATGTCAAAAAGGGGGAGGATTTTTATGCATTATTTACGGTTTTGTCATCATCAAAAAGGGGGAGATTGTTGGTGCTAGAGCACCACGATCATTTGTTTTGATGATAACAAAACACGTGTTATTTAACATTTGCAATTTGAGTCCTAGATTTCAGGTCAATTGCAAATGAGGACGTGTTTAGACGGAGTTCAAAGCTCGCATCCAGGACGGATTGGAGGAGCTTGACGGAAAACAGAGGAGGTTCGCGTGGAGCGAAAGATTGGAGATGGAAGACAAGAAGAATAGGATAGATTCTTTTTTATCCTTTCATGTATCTCTTGTATTTATTTTCTTGCTCTTTATTTTCCTTAGACATTATGTTAAAGAGCCTCAAAGAACCCTAACAGTAGTCCTAGGAACACCTGCACAACCCTAGGATACGTAGGTTTTCTGTAGAACACTTAGAAAACCAATATAGGGTTAAAACTGACTTTCCAGACGTCTAATTCACGAATCAGACGTCTGATAAAGGATTTTAAGACGTCTGATAACTGTTAGGCTGGACATAGTTAGTTCTGTCTGATGAATTCAGACGTCCAGACCTTATACCAGACGTCTTAGGAGACGTCTGATGACTTTGCCAGACGTCCAGTTAGTGGACCGTTGGCTGGCTTTGAAGACACTCAAGAATATGACCGTTAGAGCCTTATCAGACGTCCATAGGACTTCTCAGACGTCTGATAAATGACCGTTTTGCCTCGGCTGACCCAAAATCTCTTCTCAGAGATTTTCTAGCCGTTGCAACGTTTGGAAATCAATTCCCACGGTAAATGTAGGTTTCCAGACGTCCATACTTAGTGCCAGACGTCCTCTATGTCGTCTGATGGACTTGTACAAAAACCCTGTTTAGATCTGATTCAAGTCAGGGAGAAACCCGCATAGAATCAGACGTCTGACCTTGGAATCAGACGTCTTAAAGTGGCCTTCCAGACGTCTGATGCCAGAGTTAGACGTCTGATAACCCTGTGAAGTGTAATCATTGTCCTGATTTCGGCCTGATTCTCTTGGGCTTTGCACCCAACGGCTATGGAAGCTTTTCCAAGCCTTCCAAAACCTTCCTAAGGCCTCTATAAATAGAGGGGAACCTTTGTAACACAAGATACACACTAAGAGAAACAAGAGACACACCTAAGCAACTTAGTTCCACTCTTTTGTGTCCAATTGAGGCCCTTGCTCTCCAAGCTCTAGTTTCATTCTCTTGAGAGCATTAAGCCTTCGCGCGCCCGCTCTCCCGCTGTTGATAACGAGAGCGACGTAGCGCCGTCGCGTGGCACACGCACCGCGTCATCATCGACGCACTCTTTGCAAAGGGGAGTTTCCTATTTCCTATAGAAGCTAGGTTTAATTTTGTTGGCTCTATAGGACTGTTGTTTTATTTTATCTTTGTATTTTGGTTGGGTATTCGCTTTGCGAATTCCCGTCTCCTTCGTGGGACAAAATCCTTCTCGTGGAGAGAAGGGGTTGAGGAACGCTACCCTCGTACTTGTAGCGTGGTTGTATTGAGGTTGAATCACCCTCGTTCAAAGTGATTCGGTTAGTGGATTTGATCAACTAGGTTGATCGGAAAATCCTAACTCGAGAGGGTTAGGTGGTGGTTTTTACCCGGTTTGGGTTTCCACCTAAAAATTACTTGTGTACATTTTGTGATTGCCTATTTTGTGATATTGTTTATATTTATTTCCGCAATTATTACGTCACCCCCTCCTAGTAGGGACTTTCAGTTAGATCTTTAGAATCAGGTTCCTGAGCCTTGATTTCTTCTCTAGAATTCTCCTCTCTCTCCTTAGATTCTTCAGGATTCAAAAGATCAGAATAGTGTGGTTGTGGATCCTGAGTCTTCGTACCACTCCTCAAAGTGACAGAGTTTGCAGAAGCGTAAGAATTTGGATCTTGGGGAAGGTTAGGAAAGATTGGAGGGGCTTGATTGATCATGAATTGTTGATTAGCAGAAGAAGAAGACGAGGAACCTTGCTCAACCACCTGAGCATGTGCATGCGGGTCCCTCTAATTTTCGTACCCTTGGGCTTGATTGCCCGAATTTATAATGTTTCGCGGGTTGGGTATGGGTTGGGATGGTAGAGATCCGGGTTGACGAGAGTTAGCAATGAGCCCGGATTGCAAGTTGTCTAGCGAGTTTTTCATTTGCTGCATAAGCTGGAGCATAGATCCTTGCATCTCTACCATTTGACGGTTCAAATCAGCCTGCCCTGCGGGTTGACGGGCATTCCAAGTTGGCTGATTGACCTGATTCGGAGGCAACTGAGTATATACATGACCCTGACCCATTGGACGTTGCGGAGCATAGTTGCTGGGTCGGAATTGGGTTTGTTGCCCCGGATTTTTCCAAGAGAAGTTAGGGTGGTTTCTCCAACCTGGATTATAGGCATTCGAGTAGGGGTTGGATCTAACATTCTCTTGTACAGCACAGACATCCTCATAGGGTGAGGATGGAGAGAAAGAAAGGGAAGGATCAGAAAAACTGGGATCAAAGGCCCCAGTTGGGAACCCATGGGGTTCCGAGAAATGCTGACTCATAGATTGAGTCACATCGAGTTGATTCACGAACTCCCGTCCAGAAGGAGCTCGTGGGGAAAGGAGTCCCGAATTTTGGGATTGAGTGGATTGAGAGTTGTTCATAGAATTGCCGGCCATCCACTCTTCCATTCTTTTAGCAACCAAGTCCACCTTATCAAGTTTATTACAAATCAATTCCATATCAAATGAATGAGAGTCCTGGACTTCATTGACATTTGATCTGGATTGCTGGGACCGGTTAAAAGTATCCATGGAGGCATGATTAATTGAATTCTTACTCATTTCCTTAAATAAATCATGTGCACTATCTGCATCTTTATTGAGGAAATTGCCTCCGCAAGAAGCATCAACATGGTTTCTGAGTTGCTCATTCAACCCATGATAGAAGATCTGCACGAGTTGCCATTTCGGCACCTCATGGTGTGGACACCTCCGCAATAAGTCCTGGAATCGCTCCAAGGCCACATGAAACTGCTCCCTCGGCCGCTGGGTAAAAGTAGTGATTGCCCGTCTCAAAGCATTGGTACGACCGACTGGGAAGAATTTCTTCAGAAAGGCCGACTTCAACTCATTCCAAGTTGTAATTGGTCTTCCTATTGTCCTATACCAATGCGCAGCTTTATCCCTAAGAGAGTGGGGGAAGAGCCTCATGATCATTTGCTCCTCGTTAACGTTTCGAGCCTTGGTGGTCTAGACCAAAGTAGTCAAATCCTCCAAGTGCTGAAATGGATCTTCGGAGCCAAGCCCATGATAATGTTTAATCAGGCTTAACACTTGGGGCTTGATTTCTACGTCACCGGCTGGAATCTGGACACCGAGACATTCCCCGTAATTCGAAGGATCATAAAAATCCTTCAAGGGCTGAGCGCCCGGCATTCTCTGGAACCATTCTTGCATTCTCTGCATTTGTTCCAGCTACCTTCTAAATTCTTCCTATGGATTTTCAAGCAGAGGAGGCTGTTGTTCGGCCATGGGATCAAATTGACCAAAATCTAACTTGCACCTCCTAGAATGTTCTAATGGTCCTTCCAACCGGGGATTCAATGACCGTCTTCCTGATAGCGAAAATACGCGGTTTGTTAATTAGGTCGTTGTAACGCATAAATCCGCTTTCACTCTTAAATTTATAATCCTAGATAGGGAAGTATCTAGGGTCGTCCAAGGAGGCAATATGGTTGCAAAATTGATTCTCTAGCTAGGAATATAAATCTCAACTTTCTTTTTGGTATTTTTTTCAATATATCATTTTTTTGTTTTTAAGCTAAGGCAACATGCGAACTGATGGCGGGAAAAGTGATTTACACTTCAATTTAAATACTACTTCTATGTGGCAAGTAGAGCCTCACCCTAAGCTCACTCTAGGCAAGCGAAGGCCTAGAATAATTAGGGAGAGGGAGTGAAGAATGCTGAAAATAAGCTAATAGAAATGCAAACAAGAAATGTAAAGAAGGCAACTAGATAATTGATAAAGTGTTTTACAAATGGCCTAGTAGAGGAAAGCTTGTACTACTAGAAAAATGCAAATAAGAAACGAAAACACAAATCCTCTAGATAGATGGTGAAGAAGAGGGCTTCTTTCTCCAAGGTTGGTGGCTCCCAATCTTGAAAAGAGTCCTTCAACTCCTTCCTTGCAGTGCTCCGCCAAGGTGATGTCCTCCAAGGCAAGCCCTAGGGGGGCTTGCCCTAAGTTTCTCTCCAAGGGTGGACGCCCACCCTAAGTTCTTCTCCTTTTCCTGGCCGTCCTCCTTGAAGTGGAGGAGTCCTCCTCCTTGGCGTGGATCAAGTTGAAGAGAGTGGGGAGAAGAAGGCACCAAAGGGGCTGGTGATGTGCCCCTTTAATCTCCTTCTCTACTCCTTCTTCTTGGCCGTAGGTATAGGTGGTTTAGGTAGAAAAATATACTAAGGGAGGATGCCCAAAATGGTGGTAGGTGGTGGCTTTTTATAGAATAGGATGGGGGGTTAAGGTGCCCCTTGAAATGGAGGGCTAGGATGGAAAGATGAGGGTGGTTGGTGATCCTATGGCTAGGGTGAGTTGGCGCCAACCCAATGGGTGTTAAAGGGGGTGGTTATGGTGGTGTTGGTGTCTTTTGGTGGTGGAGAGACACCCCCATGTTGGCGCCAACATGGGGTCTTCTAGAAGGGGGTTTAGGTGGATGGTGGAGATGGATGCAAGGGGGATTGTGTGGTGGAGATGATGGGGGATTTTGGAGGGAAAAGTGGCGCCATTAAGGGGTGGTTATGGGTAGTTTTTGGCGCCACTTTTAGGTGTCTTTTAGAGGTGGTGGGTAGATTAGGTTGGTGCCAAGTAGGTATGCTTATGTGGAGCTTAGGTGGAGCTAGTTGGGTGGAGTTGGTAGGTTGGTTTTTGGGGTGGTACAAGCCAAGGAAGTTGGAGCATAGTCAAGCTAAGCTAAGCTAGCTTAGCTAATGGAGGAGTAGAGGAGAAGGTGTTGGAGCTAGGGTTTGGAGGAAGGAGCTGAGGAGAAGTCTGGAGCTGGAGCTGGAGCTGGCTACTGCTGAAGAGGCTGGCATGGGGCTACTCTAGCTGGCTTAGCTTGCTAGTTCTTTGCTAGTTGCTAAGCCAAGTTAAAGTGAGCTAGCTTCTAACAAAATGAGCTGGGGTGAGCTAGGTCTGGTGCTCCCGGGGAGAATCAAGCTGGTTGAGGTAGCTAAGGTAGCTTAGCTCAACTGAGATTAGCTAAGCTGAGTCCCCGGGAGCTGGACTTGAGCTTCCTGAGCTAAGATGAATTCTTCTTCAGCTGGCTGGAGTTAAGTGGAGCTGGATGTAGCTGGATCTGAGCTAGGGTGAACTCCTGTTAACTCAGTTGAGCTAGCTAGAGCTCCCTGTGAACTAGTGGGAGCTGAGATGAGCTAGACTAAGCTAAGTTGAGCTGGATCTGAGCTGACTTGAGCTAGGGTGAGCTAAGGTGAACTCTCTTGAGCTACCATCCAGCTGAGACTAGCTAAATGGAGCTGGGATGAGCTAACCCTAGTTCAAGTAAGCTAGGTTTCAGCTGTGGTGAGCTGGATAAAGCTACGTTCCAGCTAGTCTGGGCTTCTCCTTCACCATTTGCCTTCTTGAGTGCTAGGGTTTTAGGGATCTGTACATCTGTGCATCCCTAACACTCACAAAAACACATTAAAATGACAATATAAAATGCAATGCATGCCTATCCTAATTTATGCCTAAATGCTGCCAAAAAACCGTTTGCGGAGTAAAATCCTAAGAGCTAGGTTAGTTTTAATGCATAAGAATGATGATAAACTGGCGTTTATCACGCCCCCATGCCTATCTTTTGCTAGTCTCTTAGCAAAACTTTAATTTTTTTGGAAAATGGAATTGTAGGGAAATCTAATTTTTTGACTTTTGAGGAGAAAAAGAGATTAAGGGAGCTTTGTAGATTAAAACACAGGAGGTACGGGATTTGTTGAAGATAAACATCAAGATTTGTTTTTGGATCCAACCATTAAACAGAACGGGATCAATATATCCTCCAGAAAATTCACAAATTAACCCCTTGTTAATTCAGATGACTTGAAATGTTTATTTTTAGGATTTTTCTGGCTTGTGAATCTGATTCGCAACTTGCAAATTCCTTTGAAACCTTGTGTCTGTGCTTGTGAAAAGCCAACATTTATAAGGACGTGTTATTATTATTATTATTATTATTTTCTCCCCCATGCTTATTTTCAGCTTAGTCTTACAACAGATGTGTCGGGATCATCATTCCCGTTACCATTCCTCGAGGGGGCTCTGGCGCCAGTACTTCGGGATAGCACTGTCCATGACACCACCCAGGAGCTCACAAGCCCAAAACACGATGCGGTGAAAAGGGGCACTCCAAGCAAACTCAAGCTCTTGCTCCGACGCTATAGGTAGAGCACCGTCTAAGAAACTTGAGCTGTTGAAAAGCACTTTAATGCTCCGTCTAAAGATATGAAATATAGATATAGAGCAGCGTTGAGGCGGTAACATGTTGACATCGCGTCCTCAAAAAAGGTATTTTCCTTCTTCTCAGCGGTGGGAACTCAAACCAATGATCTGCTTCAGACTTTTACTAAATCCAAACAAGGGAGTTTTTCAAATTTTTAGTTGTTTTTAAGTGTTGGCTTGTGTGTGAAAATTGACACAATAAGTTTCTTGAGACCCGCAAGTTTTTGAATCAGAAACTAAGTCAAATACTTTCCATATTACAAAATAGGATCAAGTCACCTGAACTATCATGAGTTCAGGTGGAATTTTAGAGAAGGATATCTGATCTAGTCTAAAATAGACCCTGGAATTCTAATGATCAGATCCATATCCTCATCCTTAGTTTGTTAAAGATTAAATCCCAATGTACCAGAAGTGAATTTTTCGACCTTAGTCCCGATTTCAAAATTTTTTCCTCAAAAAGTTTTCAACATTTTTATTTTTTTGGGTATGCAAGCAGGAAATAAATTAAAGAAAATTACATGTTTTTAGGTTTTGAACATCCTAAATCGATCGTAAAAATTTAAAAACACCCCCCATGCTTAAGATATGCCATGTCCCCATGCATTAGGAGGGAAAAGGGATCACCTTAGTGAAGAACGGTCGGGTTTAGGATGAACAAAACCTGGAAAAAGAAGAAAAAAGGAAAGCAAGAAAAAATGATGGGTTACCTCCCATCCAGTGCTATCTTTTACGCCATTCAACCGGGCGTGAAGGTATGCACAGAAGACGGAAAATCATGTAAATAATTGGACAATTGGATGCCCGCAAAAAAGGTGTCTTCATCTAGATCCTTTGAAAATTGATTAGAAATAATATTGGGATCAAAGTGAGATGGAAATTGATAAGTGTGGCCCGAGTCTGGCCATGGTTTTAATTCAGGTTGGATGCCAAACTCGGGCGGGGTTGGTGGCAGGTTTGTAAGAAAGGGGTCGGGGAAGGAATGGTGAGTTAGTGTGGAAAAATTAGGTGCGTGAATAGTGGGTGGGTTAGGGGGGGTATCAGGAATAAATTTGGAGTCAAGACAAGTTTTCGGATCACAGATTTCGTCAACCACTGAGTCTGAATCAGAGTCCTCAAAAAAATTATGGTCGGTAAGGGTATCTATTAACATTATCTCCACCATATTGGAAATTTCAGTATCTGAGTCCTCAAAGAAGTTATCATCATGGAATCTACTGGAGGATTTAAAAATATCTAAAGTGATAGTTTGGCCTGCACAGTTGATATCCATTTTGCCTGTATGGCAATTGATATTTTCCTTTGCAATGGCCAAAAAGGGGCGTCCAAGGATTATCGGGGAGTCTAGTAATGATTCGGGTGCCTCAATGTCAAGAACCAGAAAGTCTGCAAGGAAGACACAATTCTGGACCTTGACTAATACATCCTCGACAATCCCATGAGGTTTGATTGTAGATCGGTCGGCTAATTGCAGGGTAACCTCGACGGGTTTTAATTCACCGATCTGAAATTCTTCGAATAAACTCGTGGGAATAATATTTACTGAGGCACCAATATCAAGGAGGGCACGATTAAATGTAGTGTCATCAATAATTACAGAAATTAAAGATGCCCCCGGATCTTTCATCTTAGGAGGCAGCTTACTCTGTATGACAGAGCTTACTGTCTCCGAAAGATGCACCTATCCTAGATTTTTGGCCTGCCTTTTAGGAATACAAATCTCCTTTAAAAATTTAGCATAGGCAGGTATATATTTAATGGCATCTAGGAGAGGGATATTGATATGAACTTGCCCAAATAGCTCCATGAGTTCTTCTATAGTGGGCTCAGATTTCTTTTTTCTGTTGGTGGTGGGGTAGAGCGGTTATGGGAAAGGGGTAGGAATCTTGTCTTGAGATTTTTGTTTTTCTTTTGCTTCCTGATGGGGAGGTGGGGAGTCAATTTGCACATGTATCTTACCAAGTTCGCGTGAAGGCCCGGGGTCAGTGGTGGTTTTCCCACTCCTCAAAGTAACTGCATGTGCAGTCGGATTATTATTTGGAGGAGGTGGGGGGTCCTGTGATTGCAGAAACCTGGGCGGCTGCTGAGGTGGTGGATTAGGAGGAGGCTGATTTGGATAGTGTGGATTTCTGCCCATATAATGGTTCCCTTGGTGATTGGGGTTGGGTATGGGTTGGGATGGAAGGTGTCCTACAGGTCTTTGCGTGGGAGTAACCCTAATCTGATTATTCAGATTTGTGATGTTGCGGGTTACTTCCGTCATTTTTGTTTGCATATCCTGCAGGGTTCGCAGCATCTGGGCATTGATATCTTGTTGGGATGGCCCAGGATGGAAGTTTGGATTCGACCCATACCCATTAAAATGATATGGTTGGGAGGAAACTTGATTATTCCAGGAGTAGTTCGGGTAATTTTTCCAATTGGAAGAATTTTTAAAGGGCTCCTGGATGGCAGAAATATTTTGGGTGGGGTTAAGATCTGGATAATTGAAATTCCCCAGTGAATCATGGGCAACCTCAGAATAATCAGAAGGAGTAGTGTTGAGATTGTGCAAATTTTCTCTTCGTGGAAAGTTAGGTTGGGTTAGATGTGGGTGTGGAGCTTGAGTTGATGTGGCTAGTCTTTCCTCAATTTTCTTTGGTTAATATGCATCTGGTCGAGTTTTTGAGCGATCAATTGAAGATCGTCTTGGGTGACAGGGATAGATTGAGTGCCTATTTCATGAACACCGAACTGCGGGTTTTGGGTTCTGCAAAATGTGTTCATGGAAGCTTGATTAAATGAGTTTTCACTCATTTCTTCAAACAGGTCGTAGGCACTATCAACATCTTTATTTAAGAAGTTGCCGCCACACGAGGCGTCGACATAATGTCAGATTTGATCTTCTAATCCATGATAGAAGATTTGCACGAGCTGCCATAAAGGAATCTCGTGGTGTGGGCAACTTCTTAAAAGATCTTGAAATCTTTCCCAAGAATCATGGAAAGTTTCACCAGATTTTTGGTGAAAGGTTGCAATAGATCTTCGCAAGGAATTGGTATGACCTATGGGAAAGAATTTCTTGAGGAAGGCACTCTTGAGTTAAGGCCATGTTGTGATGGGTCGGCCAGTGGTCCTGAACCAATAAGCGGCCTTATCTTTGAGAGATAAAGGAAAAAGCCGCATCAGCCATATGTCTTCTTGCACATTTCGGGAACGGGTTGTCTGTGCAAGAAGAGTTAGTTCTTCAATGTGGCTGAAAGGGTCTTCCCTAGGAGGGCCATGAAAGTGTTTAATTTGGTTCAGGACGGCAGGCTTGATCTCAAAGTCCCCTTCCGATATGACCACCCCTGGTCGTTCCTCATAATAAGATGGATCATAGAAATCTTTTAGAGGAACAACAGGCTGCTGACGGGGTGGCGGGTTTGGCCTTAGATTGGCTAGGTTTTGGATGTTCCTAGTCAATGTTTGTTGATTGGAATTTAATTTATTAATCTGATCGGCCATTAATTTTAAAAGATCAGGAAGGGGGTCATGATGTTGTGTGTGGGGCAACTCAAGATTAGGGAGCTCCAAGTGTGGGAAGTTAATGGTGGGTGGGTTTTGGGTGGAAGGGTTAGAATTAGGGTTAGTGATGGGGTTAGAGGTAAAGTTAGAGGTGGAAGTGGAAGGGTTAGTGGACCTATTTTGTTGTGTTTCCATTTTTTCAGGAGAAGAAGACAGAAAAAGTGGTCTTTTTACGCAGGGGGCGAAATCAAATGGTCCTTCCAAGTGAGGATTTTGAGACCGTCGCCCGTGCATAAAATGGAAGAACGGGAGGGGAGGAGAAGAGAAAGAGGTGAGAGAAAGTGTGCAATTCAAACAAACAAACCTAGACCTAACTTAAATGTGACTCCCTAATAATAACCTAAGACTTGGTCTATATAAGAAATAAGTAGCCAATAGTGAATATCCGTTCTATCAACAAATCTAGCCAAGTTGCTTAAGAAGAGGTTTGGGCCCAAATGTTTCCCAGGGAAAACCCCAGGTGCTTCTACAAACCCGCACCTGGTCGTTTGCCACGACCCCTCAACCTGAACACCAGATATAGATGACAGAATTGGTACTAACTAAAGAAAACTTAAGACCTAAATAGCAAGCTTAAGTTGATAAAGCCTTAGGGGTCAAGTTGCTACAAATTTTAATTAGGTCTAGGATGCTATAGTGCACACGGAATGTGGAGGGCGTTTATTGGGTTGTTGCCCTGTTATTTGATTTTTTTTTTGTGTGTGCAGGAATTGGAGAGTGGCTCCAATGGAAATCAAGTTGTCACAAAATTTTCTTGTATTTATGTCTTTTAGGATTCAATTTAATTAAATGAGTTTTATGATTTTTCTCTTTAAGCATTCAAACAAGTTTGAAAGTTCACAATCAAAGGAAAGACAAGTTGTATGTGTGATTGTATATTTCCTTTCAATTGAGTCTCTAAAGAGAAAGAAGAAACCCTAAGCCAATTATCCCTAAGACAGAAATTTAACTACCAATGAATTATTTTTAGGCTTTCAGAAATAAATAGTGGTTCAAACAAGTCAAACAACACCACTACTTTGAATAAAATCAAACAAGGATTCCAAAAAAGATTTTTTTAAGATTTTAAGAATTTGTTTGATAATTATTTTGAATTTTTAATTGTACTGGTGTCAAAGTCCAGAAATGATACCTATGGGTATTTTGGACTTTTCTGTATTACCACCGACCTCATAAAATTTTTATAATTTTATATGATATGTAAAATTTTACAAGGATTCCAGTAAGCTAAATTTCTCAAAAATTGGATGAGTATAAAAATTCTGAAAATTCGCGGATAGTAGCAAAACAGGAAGATTAGAGGGTGTGACCCCTCTGCAATCCATGGATTTTTAAAAATTAAATACAAATCCAATTGATTTCAAATTTGGTAAAGATGTTCCTAGCTTAATTGGGAATCACTCTATGAAATTTTATGATTTTATGAGGCCTGGTGTGTTAGGAATCGATTTTTCAAGTCTGGACAGAAATCTGGACCTGAAAAACAGAACACCAATACTTACAATGGAATGGTGCTAAAGAAGCATACAAGCAAACAATGGATTTTATAATGCACCACTCCACTTAATTAAAGTGTTTAGGGTCCTGAAAGCCAAGTTTAATATAATTTTGGTAGTTTTAATTAATTATGTGACCAGAAAGAGGAACCAACCTGAATTTTTGCGGGAAGAAAAGGATCTTTAAGCTCTCGCTTCCAGATTCTCGCTTTCCCGCTGTAGTTCCTGCACACACAAAAGAAAGAAAGAGAAGGGGATGAGATCCACTTCAAGCAAGAGAAAATTAGTTAATGCAAAGCCATGCCTCCCCGGCAACGGCGCCAAAAAGTGATAGCGAAAATACGCGATTTGTTAATTAGGTCGTTGTAACGCGTAAATCCGCTTTCACTCTTAAATTTATAATCCTAGATAGGGAAGTATCTAGGGTCTTCCAAGGAGGCAATATGGTTGCAAAATTGATTCTCTTGCTAGGAATATAAATCTCAACTTTCTTTTTGGTATTTTTTTCAATATATCATTTTTTTGTTTTTAAGCTAAGGCAACATGCGAACTGATGGCGGGAAAAGTGATTTACACTTCAATTTAAATACTACTTCTATGTGGCAAGTAGAGCCTCTCCCTAAGCTCACTCTAGGCAAGTGAAGGCCTAGAATAATTAGGGAGAGGGAGTGAAGAATGCTGAAAATAAGCTAATAGAAATGCAAACAAGAAATGTAAAGAAGGCAACTAGATAATTGATAAAGTGTTTTACAAAAGGCCTAGTAGAGGAAAGCTTGTACTACTAGAAAAATGCAAATAAGAAAAGAAAACACAAATCCTCTAGATAGATGGTGAAGAAGAGGGCATCTTGCTCCAAGGTTGGTGGCTCCCAATCTTGAAAAGAGTCCTTCAACTCCTTCCTTGCAGTGCTCCGCCAAGGTGATGTCCTCCAAGGCAAGCCCTAGGGGGGCTTGCCCTAAGTTTCTCTCCAAGGGTGGACGCCCACCCTAAGTTCTTCTCCTTTTCCTGGCCGTCCTCCTTGAAGTGGAAGAGTCCTCCTCCTTGGCGTGGATCAAGTTGAAGAGAGTGGGGAGAAGAAGGCACCAAAGGGGCTGGTGATGTGCCCCTTTAATCTCCTTCTCTACTCCTTCTTCTTGGCCATAGGTATAGGTGGTTTAGGTAGAAAAATATACTAAGGGAGGATGCCCCAAAATGGTGGTAGGTGGTGGCTTTTTATAGAATAGGATGGGGGGTTAAGGTGCCCCTTGAAATGGAGGGCTAGGATGGAAAGATGAGGGTGGTTGGTGATCCTATGGCTAGGGTGAGTTGGCGCCAACCCAATGGGTGTTAAAGGGGGTGGTTATGGTGGTGTTGGTGTCTTTTGGTGGTGGAGAGACACCCCCATGTCGGCGCCAACATGGGGTCTTCTAGAAGGGGGTTTAGGTGGATGGTGGAGATGGATGCAAGGGGGATTGTGTGGTGGAGATGATGGGGGATTTTGGAGGGAAAAGTGGCGCCATTAAGGGGTGGTTATGGGTATTTTTTGGTGCCACTTTTAGGTGTCTTTTGGAGGTGGTGGGTAGGTTAGGTTGGTGCCAAGTAGGTATGCTTATGTGGAGCTTAGGTGGAGCTAGTTGGGTGGAGTTGGTAGGTGGGTTTTTAGGGTGGTACAAGCCAAGGAAGTTGGAGCATAGTTAAGCTAAGCTAAGCTAGCTTAGCTAATGGAGGAGTAGAGGAGAAGGTGTTGGAGCTAGGGTTTGGAGGAAGGAGCTAAGGAGAAGAAGTCTAGAGCTGGAGCTGGAGCTGGCTGCTGCTGAAGAGGCTGGCATGGGGCTACTCTAGCTGGCTTAGCTTGCTAGTTCTTTGCTAGTTGCTAAGCCAAGCTAAAGTAAGCTAGCTTCTACCATAATGAGCTGAGGTGAGCTAGGTCTGGTGCTCCCGAGGAGAATCAAGCTGGTTGAGGCAGCTAAGGTAGCTTAGCTCAACTGAGATGAGCTAAGCTGAGTCCCCGGGAGCTGGACTTGAGCTTCCTGAGCTGAGATGAATTCTTCTTCAGCTGGCTGGAGTTGAGTGGAGCTGGATGTAGCTGGATCTGAGCTGGGGTGAACTCCTGTTAACTCAGTTGAGCTAGCTAGAGCTCCCTGTGAACTAGTGGGAGCTGAGATGAGCTAGACTCAGCTAAGTTGAGCTGGATCTGAGCTGACTTGAGCTAGGGTGAGCTAAGGTGAACTCTCTTGAGCTACCATCCAGCTGAGATTAGCTAAATGGAGCTGGGATGAGCTAACCCTAGTTCAAGTAAGCTAGGTTTCAGCTGTGGTGAGCTGGATCAAGCTGCGTTCCAGCTAGTCTGGGCTTCTCCTTCACCATTTGCCTTCTTGAGTGCTAGGGTTTTAGGGATCTGTGCATCTGTACATCCCTAACACTCGCAAAAATACATTAAAATGATAATATAAAATGCAATGCATGCCTATCCTAATTTATGCCTAAATGCAGCCAAAAAACCGTTTGCGGAGTAAAATCCTAAGAGCCTGGTTAGTTTTAATGCATAGGAATGATGATAAACAGGCGTTTATCACTTCCCAGCATAAACTAGGAGAAGGTCGGAAGGACTGGGGATATGGACCCTGCAGCACAACAAAACAAGGCTGTCCTTAAGTGGGGTAGCCTAAGGATCTACTGACTCCCAAAACCAGCCTTAAGACTGTAAGTGATTTACTTTACTTGCGTCTGTTTAATCCAACCAGTTAGAAGGAGGGACTGGGGAGAAGGTTCTTCCTTTGGCTTTCGCCTCTGGTTCCTAGTGTACCCCCCAGCCGCGATCGTTTGACTCTGCTCCCCTAGCTAGACATCAGATTAATCAGTACAAGTAGGTTAATCAAAAATAATCTCAGACTAGGCCCTGAAGAGCGAATCAAACCTTAAGGCCAACGTCTACTCAATTTTATTAAGGCCTGGGATTGTGGTGCTTATGGAATGTGATGGGCCCTTACAATGGGTTGTGCCCTTAATGATTGATTGAGATTTGTGTAAGTGCGTGCACAACCAAGGTTTTCAAGCAAGATTATTGATTATGCGTGAATTTTAATGTTCAAATCTTGCTTAAGTAGCTTTTAGGGTTTCAAATTTGGTGAATTGCAATGAAGTTTCTAGGCAAACCAAGTTGTAAAACACAGGTGAAGATAGTTTTCCTTTAAAATCAGAAAGAAAGTGGAGTGCCTGGAATATACCTAGATTGAAAACCCTAAGGAGGAGCTACTTGATGAGTTGGTTTTAAATAAAATGGTGCGACCCAAACAACTCAAACAATTGGCCACAATTGCACCACTAAGTTAGGCACTCAAAGATGGTTAACCTAGAATGATTTCTACTCTGTTATGTGTTGCTTTATGTGTACCAGTTTCACAGATCAGAACCCGGTTGAGTAGAAAATAAATCAAGTTGATCAAGTGCCTTGAATGTGGGTGTGTGTTGTGTGTTTGTTGGAAATTACCCCACAAGATTATCTTTTTGTTATTATTATTTTTTATGAACGAAGGTGGAATGAATGTGAGTGGAAATCCAAACAACCAAACTATTCCTAGGATTTATGCAAACACCTAGGTTAATTGGAATTTGGATTTAATGTAGCGAATGAAATCTATGGAGGGGGAAAGAATGGGGGAGCACTTACAGTTGTCTTCAACTGCACTTTACTCCAGTCTACCGCTTGTTGATTCCTTGATGGAGGTCTCTGCAAAACAATAGACACAAGAGAAAGCTAGTTAGAAAACAAATAAAGTGCAAGAAATGCGAAGAAAAGATTGGAAATCGTTGCATCCCCGGCAACGGTGACAAAATGTTGAACGTTTACGAACCTGCGCTAACGTGTTCGATTTTGGAAAACCTGTCATTGTAGTTCGAAAGCGAAGAATTCGTGTTCAACAAATAAAATTTATACCGAAATTAAAATTCCAGGTCGAACACAGGGAGGCAAACGTTTGATTTAAAAACTACGCGTTTCTTGTTATTTGTTACAGAATAATTCAATTTAGAACTATCTAATTATTTACAATAAATAGAAGAGATAGAGAGTAAGAGAGAAAGAGAATATTACACAGAGAAATCAAAATGAGATGTAGAATAAACAAGAAATTTTTGTATTGAAGAGATTGTTCATTACAACTAGAAAGTATAAAATAATTACTCTAGAAAGCGATAAATTTACCCTAGAAAGCATTAAAAGAATGGAGAGAGAAATGTCCTCCTCTACGATTGCTTGGAGGACGAGTAGATTAATCTAGAAAGCAGTAAATCTATACTAGAAAGCGATAAAAAGAATAGGGAGAGAGAAATCCTCCTCGACGGTTGCTTGGAGGACGAGCCGGACGGGACAACGCCTGGACGAAGGAGAACGAAGCGGGACGAAGGAGGACGAAGCAGAAGAACAGGAACGAAGCAGCACGTCGTCGTCGTCGCGGGATCCACTTCCGAAGGGGAACGAAAATTGGACTTTATCTCGCGAGAAGCATCCCGGGTGTGGGACAAGCTTCTCTTGAGCTTTGGAGGGGTAGAGACGAGAAAGAAGGGATGAGAATTTCATATGGAGGGGGTCTCCTTTTATAGTTGCAAGGAGTGGGGGCAAAATGGACATTACATCTTCAAAATAATAAATAAGGGGTCTTTAGTGACGGATAAATCCGTCACTAAAGTCTCGACGTGGCCGTCGCCGCCGTGCCCACGCGCGCCTCCTCGGCTGCCCGCTCCTCAACGCTCGTGCACGTCCAGCGCTTTTCAACCGTCCGATCGCGAGATCGGACGGCTTAAATCGCGTCCGTGCCGGCTGCAACCCGCCCGCCTGCGCGTGCGATCGCGCGTTACGCGGGGCATCCAATCGCGCGTCGGCTCTATCGGGCGCCCGGGACCGCACAATCTCCATCCGACGCTCCACGTGCCTCAATTACCTGCGCCTCCAATTCCCTCACCGCGGCTCGAACCCACTCCCCGCTCTCACGTAAGCGTGCTCGACCGCTGTGCTGTGGGGCGCGGATGGTCGAGCGCACGTTTTAAGCGCCGGGCGGCCACAGCCGTTGGATCTCCATCTGATGGTGGAGAACGATCGGGCGAGGGCCTTCACAAAATGCCAGCGGCAGTTTGGGCGGCTGAGATGGCGCCACGTGGCGCCATCTTGGCCGTCCATCTTCTGGAAGTTGTAGATGGTGCCACGGATGTCGGATTGACTCGATTTTTGTGTCGTTGGGCTGGGATCGTCGATCCGAATTCATTCGTGCGGTCGGATTTGTCATATGAAGTGTGGATTTACACCATCCTGGCCCTTGATCTTCTAGGGTTCCCCGGTCTCTATCTGATGCTACGGATGCCTGATTAGGGCGATCTTGGAGTCGTTGAACTCCAATCATCGCCCTGATCATATCCATACGGTTGGATCTTTGATCCGAGGCTCCGATAAAATGTTTGCCCTGTCCAAGCACATAAAAGGAGACAATTAACCTCCATTTTATTCAAACTACTCTAAATGCGAGATGATGCATGTTATGCAATATTTATATCATGAAATGCAATCCTATGCTTAAGAACATGCATAAATAGACATTTTAAGTAGTGTAAATGTGTTTACATCAGAAGGGTTCTAGAAGGAGGGGTTATGTGGGTAGGTGTAGGGTGGATGAAGGGCTGAAAGTTGGTGCCAAAAGAGAGGTGGTTAGGGGTAGTTTTTGGCACCAAATTTTGGTGTCTTTTGGTTGTGATAATGGGGTGAAGGGGTGGCTAGGAGGTGGCGCCAACTTGAGCAGGGTAGCTAGCTTCGGTAGGCTTAAGTTGGTGGAGCTAGCTAGAGTTGAATTTGAAGGTGGTGGATGGCCAAGGAGCTGGTTGCTAGCTAAGCTAAGCTAAGCTAGCTTAGCTAAAGGGGGAGTAGAGGAGAAGGTGTTGGAGCTAGGGTTTGGAGGGAGGAGCTGAGGAGGAGAAGTCTGGAGTTGGAGCTGGAGCTGGCTGCTGCTGAAGAGGCAGACATGGGGCTACTCTAGCTGGCTTAGCTTGCTAGTTCTTTGCTAGTTGCTAAGCCAAGCTAAAGTGAGCTAGCTTCTACCATAATGGGCTAAGGTGAGCTGGGTCTGGTGCTCCCGGGGAGAATCAAGCTGGTTGAGGCAGCTAAGGTAGCTTAGCTCAACTGAGTTGAGTTAAGCTAAGTCCCCGGGAGCTGGACTTGAGCTTCCTGAGTTGGGATGAGTTCTTCTTCAGCTGGCTGGAGTTGAGTGGAGCTGGATGTAGCTGGATCTGGGCTGGGGTGAACTCCTGTCAACTCAGCTGAGCTAGCTAGAGCTCCCTGTGGACTAGTGGGAGCTGAGATGAGCTTGACTCAGCTAAGTTGAGCTGGATCTGAGCTAACTTGAGCTAGGGTGAGCTAAGATGAACTCTCTTGAGCTGCCATTCAACTGAGATTAGTTGAATGGAGCTGGGATGAGCTAACCCTAGTTCAAGTGAGCTAGGTTCCAACTGTGGTGAGTTGGATCAAGTTGAGTTCCAGCTAGTCTGGGCTTCTACTTCACCATTTGCCTTCTTGAGTGCTAGGGTTTTAGAGATCTGTATATCTGTACATCCCTAACACTCACAAAAACATATTAAAAAGATAATAAAAAATGCAATGCATGCCTAACCTAATTCATGCCTAAATGCAGCCCAAAAACCCATTTGCGGAGTAAAATCCTAAGAGCTATGTTTATTTAAATGCATAAAAATGATGATAAACTGGCATTTATCAGTGGTCGCGGCGAAGTGCGAGGTGGCCAGAGGTGGCCGAACGGAATAGAGAAGGGCAGCGGCGATGGGTTGGTTGTTGCTACTGTGAAGCAGCTCAACTCACGGGCTGGAGGCGACGAGGCGCAGGGTTGTGCGCACGTGGTGCGGGAGGCCGCTGGAGGTGCTATGCTGGAGGCACAGTGAGCGGACGTCCCTGTGCGCTGGAGGTGCTCGGGCTAAACTGCTGGAGGACGTGCAGCCACGTGCGTGGTGCTGTAGCTGCAGCTACTGCGTGGACCGGTAGTGCCTGCGCTTAGCGCGGAAGGCACAAGTGGAGGCTAAGCTTACTCTGCGCGTAGGAAAAGCTGCTACTGGTAATGCGCGCGCTCTGCCCGCATGGGCTGGAGGTGATTGGGTGCTTTATTGCTACTGGAGCAACAACTTGGAGTGGCTGTGGGAGGCGCTGAGCGTGCGGTGACGGCGTGCTGCAAGGAGTGCTGGCACGCGGTCTGGAGGTGAGTGGGTGCGCTAGAGGGGCACTGGTGGGCGTGCGCTAGGCGCTGGGGTGTAGCGTGCAGCAAGGAGTTGGAGCGTGGAGGTGTTGTGCGGAGATGTGTGGCACGCACGGGGTAGTCGGGCAGGCGTGGATGGCAATGGTTGCAATGGTGTATAGGGGAAGGCAAGTCATGCATCAGTAGATGCACTCACGGTAGGTGAGCTTCAAGGAGCTCGTGCACGATGGCGGCCAACTCCATCCTCTTGGCACGGTGGTCTGTCACCCCGTTGGCCCACGATATGGCAGAGCTTGGCCGTGGAGGCCCACGGTGGTGGAATGTTGCATGGTGGTGAAATGGCATGATGGCCTCCTCGGGCTCGGTAGCAGCTGCCTCACTCTTGTAGCTGTGTGCAAGGATTTGAAATGGAGAGGCGGGAGCAAATCTGCTTCTCATGGCCATGAAGGAGGTGTAGCTACCGCAAGAGAGGCGGAGCCATTCCTGCAGAAGAGGAACAAAGAAGAATAATAAAATAATTAAGATTATTTATACATAACTCCTTAACTTCTATGTTAATTAAAACAATGTATCTAATGCACCTAATTAATTAACTAATCAAATGCATGCAATTCTAAGTTAATTCTAAATGCATTTTGATATGGATGCCACACATGAATTATGTAATTAAGCTAAAAATATGAATTAATTTATTTACATCCTAATGTATGCTATCTAAATGTTAAAATTAACTTAATGTCTAGGTACTTAAATACTTAAATAGCCCACAAATATGGGCTAATCAACTCCCAAGGAGGATCAAGCTGGTTAAGGTAGCTAAGGTAGCTTAGCTCAACTGAGTTGAGCTAAGCTGAATCCCCAAGAGATGGACTTGAGCTTCCTGAGCTAAAATAAAGTCATCTTCAGCTGCCTGAAGTTGAGTGGAGCTGGATGTAGCAGGACCTAAGTTGGGGTGAACTCCAGTCAACTCAGCTGAGCTAGCTAGAGCTCCCTATGGATTCATAGGAGCTGAGATGAGCTAGACTCAGCTAAGTTGAGCTGGATCTAAGCTGACCTGAGCAAGGGTGAGCTAAGATGAGCTCTCTTGAGCTCCCATTCAGCTGAGATGAGCTGAATGGAGCTAGGATGAGCTAACCCTAGTTCAGGTGAGCTGGATTCCAGCTATGGTGAGATGGTAAGGTGTGGAGATTCGGTGATTAACCTCGTATTTTGCCAGCAAATTACGGAACTGGGCATTAGTGAAATAAGTGCCACCATCGCTGATGATAGCCTCGGAATCCTAAACTGACAGAAAATGTTCTTGACAAAATTAATGACCACCTTGTGGTCATTGGTTCAGGTGGGGAAAGCCTCGATCCACTTGGACACGTAATCAACAGCGACAAGAATGTACTGATGTCCAAATGAAGGGAGGAGGGGTCCCATGAAGTTGATGCCCCAAACGTCGAAGATTTTGATGGGAAGAATCGGGTTTAGGGGCATCATATCTCTCTTAATTATGCTCCTAAGTATCTGGCATCAGGAACACAACCTCGAGAATTCCTAGGCATCCTTGAATAAAGACGGCCAATAGAATCCAAAATTGCAAAATTTTTGCAGCTGTCTTTTTCCTGGAGAAGTGTCCACCACACGCAGATGCATGGCAGAATTCTAGAATACTCTTGAATTCGTTCTCCGAAATAATTCAGCGAATAATCTGACCAGAGCTGATGCGGTACAGTTCAGGGTCCTCCCAGAAATAATATTTGGCCTCAGATTTGAGTCTGTCCTGTTGTTGCTTGGTCCAATCCTGGGGGATTTGACCAACGGCCAAATAATTGACGATGTCAGTAAACCATGGGGTTTGGACACCTGAAACTGTAAGGATGGTCTTGTTCGGAAAAGTGTCAACAATCGAAATGTCTGGACGAGAAGAATCACTTAGAAGTCTCGACAGATGATCTGCCACCACATTCTGTACCCCGAATTTATCCTTGATTTCATGATCAAATTCTTGAAGTAGAAGAATCCAACGAATAAGCTGGGGTTTGGCATCCTTTTTGGCCAAGAGATGTCTCAAGTCCGAATGGTCGGTATATATGATGACATGAGACCCTAAGAGATAAGCCCTGAACTTCTCCAAAGCAAATACTACGGCTAGTAATTCCTTCTCAGTAACAGTGTAATTCCTCTAGGCCTCATCCAGAGTTTTACTAGCATAGTAGATGACAGAGGGCTTCCTATCAACTTTTTAACCCAAAACAGCCCTGACCGCGTAATCAGAAGCATCCGGTCATGATCTCAAAAGGGGTTGTCCAAACCGGTGATTGTAACACCGGAGCATAAGTGACTGTCATTTTAAGAAAATCAAATGCCTTATGGTATCATTCGTCGAAATCAAGCAACATTTCTTTGGCGAGAAGATTGCTCAAAGGACAAGCAACCTTCGAAAAGTCCTTGATGAATCTCCTGTAGAATCCCACATGACCAAGAAATGATCAAATTTGTTTGACAGAGGTGGGAGGAGGATGTTTAGCGATAGCATCAACCTTAGCTTTGTCCACTTTGATTCCCCGTTCAAAGATTACATGACCCAAGACAATGCCTTCTTGTGTCATGAAATGACTCTTCTCCCAGCTAAGGACCAGTCTTGTTTTGATGCAACGTTTAAGAATCATGTCAAGATTAGCTAGACAAGAGTCAAACGATTCTCCAAAAATAGAGAAATCGTCCATGAAGACTTCCATAAACTCTCCCACCATGTCAGAGAATATGACCAGCATACACCTTTGAAAAGTCGCAGGTGCATTGCATAAGCCGAATGGCATCCTACGGAAAGCAAAGGTTTCGTAGGGACAGCTGAAAGTAGTTTTTTCCTGATCCTCAGGATGGATAGGAACTTGGTTGTATCCCGAGTAGCCATCAAGAAAACAGAAGTACTTCTGCCCAGCTAATCTTTCAAGGATTTGATCAATAAGAGGCAGAGGGAAATGATCCTTTTTTGTGGCTGTGTTCAGCTTTCTGTAATCAATACAAACTCTCCAAGAGGAAGCTAAACGAGTTGTAACAGATTCTCCTTTCTCATTAGTCACAACGATAATCCCGACTTTCTTGGGAACAATCTGCACGGGACTTACCCAAGGACTATCAGAGATCAAATAAATGATTCCTACATCGAGCCACTTGATAATCTCCTTGACCACTTCTCGCATATTCGGGTTTAATCTCCTCTGCATCTGACGAGAAGGGCGGGATCCATCATCCAAAAATATTCTATGATTGCAATAAGATGATTCGATCCCCTTAAGGTCATGAATAGTCCAACCAATTGCCTCCTTGTGTTCCTTTAGGACCTTAATCAGTTTAATCTCCTACTCCTTTGTTAATTTAGCATTGATAATCACAGGGAGCGTCATATGTGGTCCTAAAAACTAATATTTCAGATTCTCAGGCAATGGTTTCAGTTCAAGATGGGGCGAGTTGATGATTGAAGGTAAGGAAGATGCTGAAGAAGACTCATCAAGAGGAAGAGGTTGAAAGTGAACAAAATCAACAACCTCTTTAGAAGATGGCAGGTTTTCCATAGAGGGTTGTGAGTCTAGATCATCATCAGAGGAGGAACTTTCAAATGCAGAACCATCATACAAGTTTCAATATTCACATTATCATCCTCACGTTCCTTAATAAATCCACAATCCTTGAATTTAGTAATCACCTTAAAAATATCAAATTTCATTCTTTGATCCCCAAAGGCAATTTCCATGCTACCACTTTCACAGTTAATGTTGGCCTTGGCGGTAGCCAGGAATGAATGCCCCAGAATGATGGGGGTGTTCCTTAGATTTTCAAGTACATCTATGTCAAGGACAAGGAAATCTACAGGAAAATAGAAATCCTTAACCTTAACAATAACATCTTCAATAACACCTCGTGGATTTGGTACCAAACGGTCCGCTAACTGTAGCATTACTGAAGTTGGCCAAAGTTCACCTAATCCAAACTTCTCGTAAAGAGAAGTCGAAATTAGGTTGATGGATGCACCTAGATCCAATAGTGCTCTATCAAAGGTATAATATCTGATTAGCCCATAGTTGTGGGCTATTTAAGTATTTAAGTGCCTACACATTAGGTTAATTCTAACATTTATTTAGTATAAATCATAGTTTAAATCTAATTACATAATCCATACATTGCATTCATATCTTAAGTGCATTTAGAATTAGCTTAGAATAGCATTCATCTAATTAGATAACCAATTAGGTACATTGTTTTCATTAACATAGAAGTTGAGGGTCTGTACATAAATAACCCTAATATTTTAACATTATTTTCTTTATTCTTCTTCTTTCAGAACAGCTGGCTGCCACTCCAACGCCCGGCTACTGCAGTGAAGAAGGCATTCAAGGGGGAGCGGATGTGGTGGATCTGGTCGGGCGGCTGATTTCAAACTTGTGTAGGCCACTACAAAAGGAGGAGGGAGGCAGCCGAGCTCAGGAGGCCTCCGCCACCGACCCACCACTGTGCAGAGAGAACCTCTCTCTTCCACTCCACACTGCCGGCCTCTACTGTGGCGACGAGCCTCCATCACCGTGGGCGTGTGGTGTGACAGGCCACACCGCCATCCGGAGCTCGCCGCATCACCGTTTGCACCTTAGCGTGCATCCCCCTAGCCGTCATTACCGACCACCATCACTGAGCTACTGATCATCCACCCTCTCAGTAACTTAAGACGTCTGGGAAATTTCCCAGACGTCTGAAGTTACCCGCTCACTTCCACCGCAGCCATTTCCCCGCGCCTGCAGACCACCGCAGCCATCTCCACGCGCCTGCAGACCACCGCAGCCACGCTTTCCCCGCGCCTGCAGACCACCGCAGCCATCTCCACGCGCCTGCAGACCACCGCAGCCACGCCTCCAACCGAGCCTGCAGACCACCGCAGCCACGCCTCCAACTGCGCCTGCAGACCACCGCAGCCACGCCCCCAACCGCACCTGCAGACCACCGCAGCCACGCTTTCCCCGCGCCTCCAGACCACCGCAGCCATCTCCACGCGCCTGCAGACCTCCGCAGCGCCAGCCGCACACGCCAGCCGCAGACCCACCGAGCACGCCTCCGCCCGTGCTTGCAGAAGCGCCTGCAGCTTGCGCGCCCACGCCAACCGCGCCAGTGCCCTCCGCAGACCCTCCGCCCACGCACAACCGCCTGCAGACCGCCACCAGCAGCACCTCCGCCGGAGCTCGTCCGGCCACCTCCGGTCGCCGCACGACTCGTCGCCACCACCGATTCGAAGCTCTTGGTCCAAGGGACCTCCTCCGAGCTTCCCGTGCCCGACCATCGGCTCCTCGTCGCGCAAGACAACGGGAAAAAATTCCCCTGTTTTGCTACTGTAAACCGTCAATTAAAATTTACATTTTCTGCCATTGCCACATTTTAATCATATTTTATTGACTCTGCATTGAGGAAAATATCCTATAGTTTCTCATAATTGCCATTTCAGCATTGTTTCATGCTTAAGCCTTAATCTAAAGGCAATCTTGGCTTGGTTCTTGTCCAAATTGACTACGAACAAACATTTTTAAGTGGCGCGAATTTTAATACGTTATTGCCTCCCTGTGGATACGACCCGCTCCTCTGCGAGTGGTTATTTCTTGTTAAAAATTGATTAGTCGATTTTTCCACCACATTAAACTACAAACGACTTAAAAGCGAAAGATCGAACAGTCAAATGGCGCTGTTGCCGGGGAGGCAACAGATGCAATAATTTCGCCTAATTTTATTTTGATTATTTGTCAATTGCAAAGAGATTTGACAATTCATTATTTTCTTTTCTGTGCGAGAAAATTTGTGCAAGAATCAGCCAGTGTGAGAGGCGACCCTTGACGTCGCCAGACGAGAATTGGGCGAGCCATTTTTAAACGGAGGAGAAGGACGAGGACGCGACGGACACCATTTAGTCATTAGTTTAATTAGAATAGAATTAAGCTTGTAGACTTAATTTTTCATTACAGTTAGTTTGAAACCCTTGTTCTGGGGCATATTTTGAGGGGTTTGTTCCCCGATTTTGTTTTGGACCCGTGTTGGGTAATTTTTGGGAGCCTGTTCCCTTTTCTTTAGATTTAGGTTTATTTTTTATTATTTCTTTTATTTGCTTGTGCATAAGTAGTTTTAAAAAAAATAGAAAAAGAAAAAATGAGCTGCCTGCTAGATGCTGCCTGCCCTAGGACGAACCATTTAGGTCTGTATGAGCAGCCTCTAGATTTGCTTTTCTGCATTGCGTGCATTTTTGCATCGAAGATAGCTGGAGGCAAGGTACGTATTCTCTTACTTTGCATTATATTTTTAATCACGCATTGCATTTAGGATTTAATGCAAAGACCACAAAGTCTGTCTTGAAGCGATCTAACAAGTGGTCACATATATTCAAAAAAAAAAAAAGGACTAATTAAAGGAGGGACATCTAAAAATCAAGGACTTGATTGTAAAACGTGGTGTGCGATTAAAAATTCAAAATCATTTTGCGGTGAATGCACACTTATATCTGTTGCACCATAACACTCATTTAGACACTCCTAAGTCTTGAAACGACTAGGACAAGAGCCCTCCTATCTTTGGATTCTGAAGTGTTCGGAACTGGAAATCAAAGGTTTTGTAAATCCAAAGAGGGGGATACCCTGTCACGGATTTTTGGGGGTAGTTGAGGAGCACTGCGAAAGCATAGCTTCAAAGGAAGGCTTAGGCCTACTTGCATCCCTCGATCTTCCGTCTTTGGATTTACTTGACCATTTGAGATTTAGGGAAGAACACCTAAGCTCCAACTAGGTCTTCTTAGGCGAACCGTAGGTTGGCAATAGGCACGTAAATTGACTGAACAAATTGTATTGTCACCTGCAATCTGACTTAAAATCAAAAGCCTAAATTGGGAAAGACCTAAAAGGTCCTTTTTGAATTGTGTCTTGCTTGGGGAATTCTGATTGAAGTGTGAGTTAGAATGGACCACATTGATTTTCATCCTTTCACATCTTGCCTACACCCTCACCCCCACTCTGCATCCTTCGATCCCAGACGCCGAGATGGTCCATTCCTTGATGGACATAATGGCAATCATTGGGATCCGTTTTACTCCTATTATAGGAGTATTGGCCTAGTTAAGCCCCAAATTACTGAGTAGAACTCAGGAGCGGGATTTGCTTTGCCCAATATCCCACATACCAAAGAAATACCCAACCCACCCTACCTGAAAACTTATAATGGTTGGACAAACACTCCTGGGTACTATGAGCCTGAGCCTGACTTCTCTCATGATAGAAATGACCTCTCCTCTTTGAAGATGGAAATACAGAAAATACAAAACGAAATGAGTGAATTGTTAGGAGAATCTTTGAGAGCAGGCCAACAAGAAAGAGATGAAATTAGCCACCCAATCTACCCCATTGAGGATGACGTACACCCCTCTACAATAGATGCATCTCCCGTGGAAGAGCTACACTTTAAGTTGGAGGGAAATTCTAGGGAGAATAGCTACTTTTCAAGGATCAATTTTGAAACCTCCCCATTAGATAACAATTCCTTGAGCGATCTACACCTTAGGTGGGAGGAAAATACACATGACAGTAGCTATGCATTGGATGAAGAAAGGTGGCAACCCGAGGAAGATGATGATAAGGTTGAGTATCCACCTGAATTATATTGGAGTCAAAAGAAGGGAATGATGGTACCATTGGAAGACCTCGACCCAGATGATAGTATTTTCGTGACATTTGATGAAGTGGGTCAAAGTCAAGTTGTTAATCCTACCCTCCCTTCTGATCACGATATGGAACTCAAACCCACCCTTAGGGAACCTAACCCTAAAGAAATTGACCTATCTGAGGAGTCTGATGTTACCAGTGTAAACCATTTACCTCAGATAGAGCACCCTAGGGGATCTGCTGAGATATTAAATGATTCTAGACCTCGGGTACATGATGAATTGTGTGATGAGGAGGAGGACGAATTATATGAGGAACCTACATTCAAGATTTGGAGTGACACTAAGGGTGATTATGTCTTATTTGAAGAGTTAGCCCCTGAGGATGTCACAAATTTGACCAAATTAGGTTTCCTTAGCACACCCATTGATGATATTTCTCCTCATGATAAAATGATGGAAAATTTGGAAGCAATTTCTAAGATTTATGTGGATTCACATATAGACTCCGGGGAAGATTTGAGTAAAGAACAAAAACTCGGGGATGACATTGATAGGATAATCCCTAGATCTGTTGCTTCCAACCTGCCTTCATTCACTTCGAAGTCACCCTCTGATTCGCTTATATCTGAAAGCGAAATTGTGACTCCTGATGAAGGGCAGGAAGATCCACGTGATTGTGCAAGGAATGCTAGGGATGAAATTGAGGATTTAGAAAGAGTGTTTGGGATGGACACCAAGCTGATTAAACCCAACCTAGATCTTATGGCCATCCCACAACCTCGTAACTTGGACACGCTAGACGATCCTTGCCTTAGAGAATTGCTCATTTTTGTTCTGACTAGGGGGCTTAACAGACCAATATTTTCTGTAATGGAGTATCGGGTATGGATTGATGATTTCTTTAGTCAGTCCATTACCCTGGGGGTTTATCTCTGTACCATTCCTTCCCCATACCTTTTGGAGGATCCATATTATCCTCCCCCTACCCCTTTGGAGGTTGTTTTACCTGTTTATCCTTTAGAACCTCTTCTGATGACCTGGGAAGATTTCATTCCCATTTTAGTTGGGCGAGCATTTGCTATCGGGATTCATCATCAGCTCGCCAACATCCTAGGTTACCTATTTTCTATGCCAACTTTGCTTTGCTCATTTTTAGGGCCTATTTCTGTAATTCTTGAACTTGATTTGCAGGTTCTTTGGCTATTCAGCCCAGCTCTAACCCAGGTAATATCCTTCTTTGCAATGAGGACATTGCAAATTTTAGGCTTGGGGGGGTGTACCTTGGGATATACATAGCATAATTGCATACATTTGTACACATAAAAAAAAAAAAAAGTTTTGAGCTTAACTGGCTAAGTCCTGCATTCTTAAGCAAATCATAACTCTTGCGTGGACTAAATTAATTCTAGGGTCAAACTTTAGAAGCTAAATAAGCTACTAGCTTTAGACCTTTAGGGTCCTTTGTGGACTTAAAAACTTAAGTAGGAGTTAAGTTGTGGACCATTCTTCAAGAGGTTGAGGAAGGGAAGCTAGGGTTTGAGTTAAAAGGTGGGGTAGTACCTAGAGTCTTATTCTACCTTTTGGTTTACGGGTCCTTGCAACCCAAGCATCCAAATTTCACACACTTGGTCTGGTAATTAACTTAATTTCTGAAAAGAGATTTGGTTCTCTTAGTTTTGACTTAAGAAAGGCTTGAAAACACATTTTGATTGGAAGAGTTCCCGCCACAGGAGAGGTGGAGTATATACTCACCTTGAGGATGCGATGGTAACATATTACCTCCTCGGAGCTTGTCTCTTAGGATATCCATCCTACTGGGGGCATGTAAGCGCATTGCGCGGCTCAGGTACCATGGGCGGCCCTATCTCGAAGTGCCGATTGCCATAGGCCTGAATTCGCTTAAGAAATCCATGGGCGATACTATCTCGAAGTGTCGATTGCCAGGAGTTCTTGGGGTCGTTATGGGCGGTGCTATCTCGAAGCATCGAAAGCCAGGCACCCTTCGAGGTATGGTAATGGGGACAATGAATCCGACACAGACCGTGTTGATAGCTGATCTGAGGTTAGACTTAGAAGAATAAAAAAAAAAAAAAATTCCTTTAACGCAAATAACTCGGACCAATGCACAAGCATGGATGCTTTAATCTCAGGGATCAATAAACTTTAGGGTAGAGTCAGAAATCAGGGAAACTTGTGCCTACAACTCGTCTTTAGCCGACCTAGTCTGTAACTTAGCAACTACTTAGGAATCTTGGGTCTAGAACCTGAACTTAATATGCTTCTGAAGGAAGACTAAGTGAGTTGACTAGTCTACCTAGAGTGCTAGGTTTCGCTTAATTTTGCTAGGGACTAGCAAAAACTAGGCATGGGGGTATTTGATTAGCCCATAGTTGTGGGCTATTTAAGTATTTAAGTGCCTACACATTAGGTTAATTCTAACATTTATTTAGTATAAATTAGGATGTAAATAGGTTAATTCATAGTTTTAATCTAATTACATAATCCATACATTGCATTCATATCTTAAGTGCATTTAGAATTAGCTTAGAATAGCATTCATTTAATTTGATAACCAATTAGGTACATTATTTTCATTAACATAGAAGTTGAGGGTATGTACATAAATAACCCTAATATTTTAACATTATTTTCTTTATTCTTCTTCTTTCAGAATGGCTGGCTACCGCTCCAACACCCGGCTGCTGCAGTGAAGAAGGCATTCAAGGGGGAGCGGATGTGGTGGATCTGGTCGGGCGGTTGATTTCAAACTTGTGCAGGCCACTACAAAAGGAGGAGGGAGGCAGCCGAGCTCAGGAGGCCTCCTCCACTGACCCACCACTGTGCAGAGAGAACCTCTCTCTTCCACTCCACACTGCCAGCCTCTACTGTGGCGACGAGCCTCCATCACCGTGGGCGTGTGGTGTGACAGGCCACACCGCCATCCGGAGCTCGCCGCATCACCGTTTGCACCTTAGCGTGCATTCCCCAGCCGTCATCGCCGACCACCATCACTGAGCTACTGATCAGCCACCCTCTCAGTAACTTAAGACGTCTGGGAAATTTCCCAGACGTCTGAAGTTACCCGCTCACTTCCACCGCAGCCATCTCCACGCGCCTGCAGACCACCGCAGCCACGCCTCCAACCGTGCCTGCAGACCACCACAGCCATCTCCACGCACCTGCAGACCACCACAGCCACGCCTCCAACCGCGCCTGCAGACCACCGCAGCCACGCTTTCCCCGTGCCTGCAGACCACCGCAGCCATCTCCACGCACCTGCAGACCACTGCAGCCACGCCTCCAACCGCGCCTGCAGACCACGGCAGCCACGCTTTCCCCGCGCCTGCAGACCTCCGCAGCGCCAGCCGCAATCCCACCGAGCACGCCTCCGCCCGCACTTGCAGAAGCGCCTGCAGCTTGCGCGCCCACGCCAACCGCGCCAGCACCCTCCGCAGACCCTCCGCCCACGCACAACCGCCTGCAGACCGCCACCAGCAGCACCTCCGCCGAAGCTCGTCCGGCCACCTCCGGCTGCCGCGCGACTCGCCGCCACCACCAATTCGAAGCTCTTGGTCCAAGGGACCTCCTCCGAGCTTCCCGCGCCCGGCCATCGGCTCCTCGTCACGCAAGACAATGGGAAAAAATTCCCCTATTTTGCTACAGTAAATCGTCAATTAAAATTTACATTTTCTGCCATTGCCACATTTTAATCATATTTTATTGACTCTGCATTGCGGTAAATATCCTATAGTTTCTCATAATTGCCATTTCAGCATTATTTCTTGCTTAAACCTTAATCTAAAGGCAATCTTGGCTTGGTTCTTGTCCAAATTTACTACGAACAAACATTTTTAAGTGGCGTGAATTTTAATACCTTATTGCCTCCCTGTGGATACGACCCGCTCCTCTGCGAGTGGTTATTTCTTATTAAAAATTGATTAGTCGATTTTTCCACCACATTAAACTACAAACGACTTAAAAGGAAAGATCGAACAGTCAATATCCAATGACACAAGAAATCAAAGGAGCACCTAGATCTCGCTTTATCTGAGGGAGGTGGTGCAGGATAACAGAACTAGCCCGCTCCGAGAGTACTACCTTCCTCGGAACAGATTCTCTCAACTTATGCTTCTGTGTACATAAGTCCTTTAAAAATTTTGCATAAGCCGGTATATGCTTGATAGCGTCGAGGAGCGGGATATTGATCTCGACATTCTTGAAAATATTTAGAAGCTCCTCATTACTATCAACAGACTTCTTCCTTGATCTAATTAAGGCCTCAGTGAGAGGAACATGAGTCAGATCTTCGGAATCAGGTTCCTGAGCCTTGATTTCTTCTCCAAAGTTCTCCTTTCTCTCCTCAGGCTCTTCAGGATTCGGTAAATTAGAACAGTGTGGTTGTGAATCCTGAGTTTCTTTACCACTCCTCAAGGTAACAGAATTAGCAGATGCATACGAGTTTAGGTCATGAGGAGGGTTAGGAAAGATTGGAGGGGCTTCATTAGCCAAGAACCATTGATTTGTAGAAGAAGAAGAAGAGGAAGGACCCTACTCAACCACCTGAGCATGTGCGTGTGGGTCCCTCTGATTCACATACCAAAGGGCTTGATTGCCCGAATTCTAGATATTACTCGGGTTGGGTATGGGTTGAGATGGTAGAGATCCAAGTTGACGAGAATTAGCAATGAACCCATTTTGCAAGTTGTTGAACGTTGGGTTGCTATGCTAACGTGTTTGGTTTTGAAAACCTTGTCATTGTTGTTTGAAAGCGAAGAACTCGTGTTCAACAAATAAAATTTATACCGGAATGGAAATCCCGAGTTGAACACAGGGAGGCGGACGTTTGATTTAAAAACAACGTGTTTGTTTTATTTGTCACGAAGTAATTCAATTGATTAAAACTATCTAACTATTTACAATAAATAGAAGAGAGAGAGAGAGTAAGAGAAAGAGAGAATATTACAAATAGAAATCAAAACGAGATGTAGAATGAACAGGGAATTCATCATTAAAGAGATAATTTGTTTCACTAAACATTACAACTAGAAAGTAGAAAATAATTACATTAGAAAGCAGTAAATCTACTCTAGAAAGCATTCAAAGAATGGAGAGAGAAATATCCTCCTCGACGGTCTCTTGGAGGATGAGCCGAACTACTCTAGAAAGCAGTAAATCTATTCTAGAAAGCAGTAAAAAGAATGGGGAGAGAGATATCCTCCTCGACGGTCACTTGGAGGACGAGCCGGACGGGATGACGCCTGGATGAAGGAGGATGAAGCAGGACGAAGGAGGACAAAGCAGAAGAACGGGAACGAGGCAGCACGTTGTCGTCATCACGGGATCCACTTCCGAAGGGGGACGAAAATTTGACTTTATCTCGCGAGAAGCATCCCGGGTGTGGGATAAGCTTCTCTTGAGCTTTGGAGAGGGAGAGAAGAGAAGGAAGGGATGAGAAATTCGTGTGGAGGGTGTCTCCTTTTATAGTTGCAAGGAGTGGGGGCAATTTGGTCATTACAACTCTGAAAACATTAATTTAGGACCTTTAGTGACGGATAAAACCGTCGGTAAAGGTCTGAACGTGGGCATAGTGGGCGGCACGCGTGCGCCCTCTCGCTTGCTCGCGCGCGCAACATTCTCGCACGTCCAGACGATCTCGATCGGACGGCTTAAATCGCGCCTTCACCCGCCTGCACTACGCGCCCGCCCGCGTGCGATGCCGCGTCCTCGCCGCGCGTGCAATAGTGTGTGGGCGCTATCGGATGATCTGGGCCACCCACAGTAGATCGGGTGGTCACCTTTAATTGCTCGCGCCCGCAGATCGCGAGTCGAACTCGCGTCTTGTGAACGCGCAACGCCTCGCGACCGCTACGCTGGGTGGTGGAAAGTGTCACGCAGATGATTTAAGGTGCAGGCGTCCACAGCCATTGGATCAAGATCCAACAGCAGAGAAGAGACACTCTGATTGAAGAAGAGAAGGTGCGGCAGTGCTTAAGGGCCGGTTGGACGACTGAGATGGCACCACGTGGCGCCATCTTGGCCGTCCATATTCTGAATGATGTAGATAGTGCCACGGTTGTCGGATTGAGTCGATTTTCGTGCCGTTAGGGTGCGATCGTCGATCTGAATCCATCCGTGTAGTCGGATTTGTCGTTTGAAGTATGGATTTATACCATCTTGGCCCTTGATCTCCTAGGGTTCCCCGGTCACTATCTGATGCTACATATGCCTGATTAGGGCGATCTTGGAGTCGTTGAACTCCAATCGTCGCCCTGATCACATCTGTACGGTTGGATCTTCAATTCGAGGCCTCGATAAAAAGTTTTCCCTATCTAAGCACATAAAAGGAGACAATTAACCTCCATTTTATTCAAACTACTCTAAATGCAAGATGATGCATATGATGCAATATTTATAGCATGAAATGCAATCTTATGCTTAAGAACATGCATAAATAAACATCTTAAGTAGTGTAAACATGTTTACATCATACCCCCATGCCTATCTTTTGCTAGTCCCTAGCTAAAACTATAGGATATTTATAAAAGAATTAGGTTGGATTATTTGGGCATGAGTTATTTTCAATCATTAAGAAAATGTCTACTTAGGAGCTGAACTTTCAAAGACACAACAGTGCCTGAGTATCTGTCAAAATGCAGACCGCCTCAAGCCCTCGCCTTATTCAAAGAAAATTTTCTTTTTCTCTTTTTCCTCTTATCTAATTTTTTTGGATTTTCAAGTTTTAGGGTTAAAGGGTGGCTTTCTACGGCCATTCAACTCACCCAAGATTTGATGAGAACCCTAAGTTCTAAGCATCTTATTGTGAATGTGATAAACTCATTGACCGGGAATTAAAATGGACTTCGGATTTCTACGCCTCTAGGTGACCTAAAAAGAATTCTGCCTAAAGGTGTATCTTTACAACCGGTAGCTTTCTCCCTACTTTTATTTTTTACGGGGTCAACACAAGGGTGAATCCAGTGTATATCTCCCCGATTTATTCTACTTCTCTGCTTCTTCCTAAGTGTTTTGGGGATTTTCAGTGCATTTATTGAGTTGGGTTCTGGACAACCGGTCGATGAGCTGTTACCGCCGACAACTTGCCAGCCATACTCGTGCGGGAAGTGTGGTTTATTTCTTTTTTTCTTTTCTTTTCTCCTTTTTCTTTTGATTTTTTTTTTTTTTTAAGTAGGTGGCTTCCCTGGTCTAAGATTTATCTAAAGGCAGCAAAAAGAGAAAGGTCCAGTGACTAGGCTTTGGACAACCTACCTATGGGCTGTTACCCATGATAACTTGCTAGCCATATCACCCTAGAAGGTTCATTAGCTACCTAATTTCCGTTAGAATCGCCGAATAACGAGTCAGTGACAAGAAAGTGTGTAAATGCTAGAAACTCAAAGTTCCTTCAAATCAGAGGGTGGGTTGATAAGTCGTGTACTTATCACCCAAACTTATTTACTCCAATTAAGATAGAATTTAGGTTGGCGAGTACTCGAAAAATAAATCCACATTTTAGTGGATACACAAGCTGATTAAGTCCAAAGGCCTGAAGGGTCTTTGTGTTAAGATCATAATGTAGTATTTCATAAGATTGAAAATTTTCTTAAACCTAAGTTCTCTTTCCTAATTCCATTTTTTTTTTAATAAAAGAAAATAAAACAAATCTACGGAGCTGACGAATAAATTCAGAGATGAATATCCACCCCACCATGCATATCTAATGTAATGTCCTCATTGTATTAAAACGACATAAAACAGAGTGGAATAGCATAGAAAGCACCTGAATTGCGTGAATGTCAGGTCCGCTCCGAGATAGAAACTAAAAAGAACTGTATATGTGCTAAATTTAGTGCCTTCAGCTAGGCACATTATACAAAGAGGAGAAATAATGAATTCATAGTTGCAGGTCAGGATCAGAATAAACATAAGAAACTTCTGACCTGTCAGTAAATGTCCACAGGTTAGGACCAAATTGTGGTGCAGACCCATACCCCATAATTGAGAATATCTCAGGTTCTGGATAAAAATTACCAAAAACCTAAAATCAGTATGCAAGCGGGGTCGGGTCTGCGATTTATGAGGATGCAACCCAAGACCAAAAAGTCAGGTTATAGAGAAATCAAGGTCAAAAGGATAATCATTGAATGTGTGCTTGGGTTGGACATCCTCAAAATAGATGTCGTAAGGGTTTTGGTTTGATGGTTTCAGCTGAAATGGAACCCTTGGACATAGTCTTCTACTTCCTCCGGGGTTAGCTTCCCAAATCAGAACTTCCCAGCTCCTATCCTCCTCAATCAGAATGTTAAATTTCGAGACCTCTTGCATGTTAATCACCCCATCTGAAATCTCCAAGTGTAAATGATGTGGCTGAATCAAAATTGACTTGGGTCTAATTATCTCAGAAATAGAATCATCAATAAGCTCAATGGGGTGTAACTGACAATCAGGACATTGAATTGAATCCTCTAGAAAATGCGATTCTGGATCCGTAATGTGTGCCCTAATAGGATCAATTTCCTCAGTTCTTGGGCTAGCAAATGATCTTTCAGATTCCTCAAGCCCAATCGTCTCACAAAAATTGTGTTCTGTAAACTCGAGTGAGACTTCGCAAATTGAATCTTTACCATCAGAATCGAAGAAATCAAGATCCGTATTAATGTATGTCTCAAAATCATCTGTCACTTTCTGGTCCATGGAGACATACGTTTCCTCGTACCCTGGCTTAGGGATCTCAGGTGAAGAAATCAGACCATCCTTAATTGGTTGCTCTAATTCAATCTGGTCAACCTCGTAGCACGTGTCCCCCCAACAGGTGCCTGAGCAGGTTCTATCATTGGCTTTCCTGAAGGAAGTTCATCCTGGGAATCATCCCATGATTGAATCAAAGTGACCATGAATCTCATCCGCAATTTCGCTAATTTCCCAAGTAGAAACTTACCCGGGTTCTTATCCTTAACATCCTGGAGCCAATCCAACAAAGACTTGTTCAAATCATCAATCATTTCAATCAGGGGCTCCAATCTCTCAATTCAAGGTATTGGCTGAACTTCTAAAGATTGTATGATATTCCTCAAGTTAGCCAGAACCTTATCTTGAACCTAGTTACCCTGAACCAAATGAGTTGGTTCAAGGTTGGGCGGGTTTGGGATCAAAGCAGGGGAATTAACAAATTGAGATTCATTATACCCTTCCTGATAATAAGTCATTTCAAATTGTTCAAAAGGTGGTGATGACCTAAAGGCAGTGTAATCAGAGGATGGGTAAGGATTAGTATATCCTTCTTGATTGTAGATCGTATTAGGTTGTTTATGAAAGGATGATGATCTATAATCGATGTGGCTCTGAGAAGGATAGAAATCACAATCAAAGTGATCAGGGTTAGACCCTAAACATGGAGGTCCGAAACTGTATCCCCAATCTGAGTTATCCCAACTAATTGATGGTTGATTACAGTACGAGTCAGGATAATCATCATGTTGAGGATAATTCAAAACAGGAGGGAAAGAGCGGGAATGCGTGTAATATGTGGAAGGATTCATGAGAAACAGGAGGAAGAAAGGTGCCCTGCAATACAAACAATCAAACCTGTCCTTAAGTGGGCTAGCCTAAAGACCTACAGACTCCCAAAACTAGTATTGAGATAAAGGAATGATTTGATCTACTTCTGTCTACTCAATCCAACCAGTTAGAAGGAGGGACTGGGGAGAAGGTTCTTCCTTCGGCTTGCACCTCCAGTTCCTAGTGTACCCCCCAGCCGTGATCGTTTGATTCTGCTCCCCTAGCTAGACATCAGATTGAATAGTAGAAACAGACTAATCGAAAATAATCTCGTTCTGGGCTCTGAAGAGCGAGTCAAATCCCTAAGGCCAACGTCTAATTTGTTTTATTTAGGGCTAGGTTTGAATGTGCTTTGGAATGAGATGGGCCCTTTAAATGGGTTGTGCCCTTAATGATTGATTGATTTGTGTGTGCGTGCACAACCAGTGATTTTCAAGCAAGATTATTTTTGATGTGGTGAATTTTAGGATTCAAATCTTGCTTAGTAGCTTTTAGGGTTCAACTTTAGGTATTTTCAAACAAGTTTTGTTAGCACACCAGGTTTTTGAAAGCACAGGTGAAGATGTTTTCCTTTAAAGCTTAAAATGAATGTGGAGTGCCTGGTAAATCCCTAAGAGTTGAACCTAAGTGGCAGCTACTTGATGAGTTGATTTTTAATTGAAGTGGTGTGGCCCAATCAACTCAAACAATTGGTCTGTTGCACTACTTAATTAGACACACAAATATGGTTAACCTAGAATGATTTCTACTCTTTTATGTGTTTCTTTATGTGTACCAGTTCCACAGATCATAACCCGGTCGAGTAGAAACAAATCAATTCGATTAAGTCCTTGAATGTGGGTGTACGTTGTGTGTTTGTTGAAATTACCCCACAAGATTTCTTTTTGTTATTTTTTTTTTATAAATGAGGGTGGAATGAATGTGAGTGAAAATCTAAACAACCAAACTATTCCTAGGATTTATGCAAACACCTAGGTTAATTGGAATTTGGATTTAATGTGGCGAATGAAATCCATGGAGGGGGAAAGAATGGGGATAACTTACAAAACCTTCTACAACACTTTACTTCAATCTACCACTTTTGCTTGTCTCAAAAGAGTACCTGCAATCACAATAAGAAAGAGAGAAGTGAGGTAAATGATTCGTAAGTTGTAAAAACGCGAAGAAAAAATCAAATAGCGTTGCCTCCCCGGCAACGGTGCCAAAATGTTGAACGTTGGGTTGCTACGCTAATATGTTTGGTTTTGAAAACCTTGTCGTTGTAGTTTGAAAGTGATGAACTCGTGTTCAACAAATAAATTTATACCGGAATGGAAATCCCGGGTCGAACACAAGGAGGCGGACGTTTGATTTAAAAACAACGCATTTGTTTTATTTTTCACGAAGTAATTCAATTGATTAAAACTATCTAACTATTTACAATAAATAGAAGAGAGAGAGTAAGAGAGAGAGAGAATATTACAAACAGAAATCAAAATGAGATGTAGAATAAACAGGGAATTCATCATTAAAGAGATTGTTTGTTTCACTAAACATTACAACTAGAAAGCAAAAAACAATTACACTAGAAAGCAGTAAATCTACTCTAGAGAGCATTAAAAGAATGGAGAGAGAAATATCCTCCTCGACGGTCACTTGAAGGACGAGCCGAATTACTCTAGAAAGCAGTAAATCTATTCTAGAAAGCAATAAAAAGAATGGAGAGAGAGATATCCTCCTTGACGGTCGCTTGGAGGGCGAGCCGGATGGGACGACACCTGGATGAAGGAGGATGAAGCAGGACGAAGGAGGACGAAGCAGATGTCGTCGTCGTTGCGGGATCCACTTCCGAAGGGGGACGAAAATTTGACTTTATCTCGTGAGAAGCATCCCGGGTGTGGGACAAGCTTCTCTTGAGCTTTGGAGAGGGAGAGAAGAGAAGGAAGGGATGATAAATTTATGTGGAGGGGGTCTCCTTTTATAATTGCAAGGAGTGGGGGCAATTTGGTCATTACAACTCTTAAAGCATTAATTTAGGACCTTTAGTGACGGAAAAAACCATCGCTAAAGGTCTAAACGTGGGTGTAGTGGGCGACGCACGCACGCCTGCTCGCTTGCCAGCGCGCGCAACGCTCGCGCACATCCAGGCGATTTCAGCAATCTGATCGCGAGATCGGAGGGCTTAAATCGCGCCTTCTCTTACTTACGCTGCGTGCCTGCCCGCGTGCTATGCTGCGTCCTCACCGCGTGTGCAATAGCGCGTAGACGCTATCGGATGATCTGGGCCGCCCACAGTCGATCGAGTGGTCGCCTTTAATAGTGCGCGCCTGCATTTAATCACGTGCGCCCGCCGATCGCGAGTCGAACTCGCGTCCTGTGAACGCGCAACACCTTGCGACCGCTGCGCTGCTCGGTGGAAAGTGTCGCGCGGACGATTTAATGCGCGCGCGTCCATAGCCGTTGGATCAAGATCCAACGGCGGAGAAGCGGTGCTCTGATTGAAGAAGAGAAGGTGCGGCAGTGCTTGAGGGCCGGTTGGACAGCTGAGATGGCGCCACGTGGTGCCATCTTGGTTGTCCATCTTCTCGATGTTGTAGATAGTGCCACGGTTGTCGGATTGAGTCGATTTTCACTCCGTTAGGCTGCAATCGTCGATCTGAATCCATCCATGCAGTCGGATTTCTCATTTGAAGTGTGGATTTACACCATCTTGGGCCTTGATCTTCTAGGGTTCCCCGATCACTATCGGATGCTATAGATGCCTGATTAGGGTGATCTTGGAGTCGTTGAACCCCAATCGTCACCCTGATCACATCTGTACTGTTGGATCTTCGATCCGAGGCCCCAATAAAAAGTTTACCCTGTCCAAGCACATAAAAGGATACAATTAACCTCCATTTTATTCAAACTACTCTAAATGCAAGATGATGCATGTTATGCAATATTTATAGCAGGCAATGCAATCCTATGCTTGAGAACATGAATAAATAGACATCTTATGTAGTGTAAACGTGTTTACATCACAAGTTGTCCAGCGAGGTTTTCATTTGCTGCATGAGTTGGAGCATAGATCCTTGCATCTCTACCATTTATCGGTTCAAATCAGTCTGCCCTACGAGTTGCCGGGCATTCCAAGCTGGTTGATTGACCTGATTCGGGGCCAGCTGAGTGTAAACATGACCCTAGCCCATTGGCCGTTGCGGAGCATAGTTGCTGGGTCAAAATTGGGTCTGCTGCTCTGGGTTTTTCTAGAATAAGTTAGGGTGGTTCCTCCAACCCAGATTATAAGCACTGGAGTAAGGGTTGGACCTAACATTCTCCTGTACAGCATAGACATCCTCATAGGGTGAGGATGGAGAGAAAGAAAGGGAGGGATCAGAGAAACTGGGATCAAAGACCCCAATTTGGAACCCATGGGGTTCCGAATAATGCTGTCTTGTTGGCTGAGCCGCATCAAGTTGATTCATGAACTCCCATCCAAAAGGAGCTCACGATGAATGGAATCCCAAATTCTAGGCTTACGTGAATCAAGATTTGTTCATTGAGTTTCTAGCCATCCACTCCTCCATTCTCTTACCAACCAAGTCCACCTTATCAAGTTTATTACAAATCAATTCCATATCGAATGAATGAGAGTCATGGACTTCATTAACATTCAATCTGGGCTGCTGGGACCGATTAAAAGTATCCATGGAGGCATGATTAATCGAATTCTCGCTCATCTCCTCAAACAAATCATGTGCGTTATCTGCATCTTTGTTGAGGAAATTACCTCCGCAAGAAGCGTCCATGTGATTTCTGAGTTGCTCAGTCAACCCGTGGTAGAAGCTCTACATGAGTTGCCATTTCGGCACCTCGTGGTGTAAACACCTCCGTAATAGGTCTTGGAATCGCTCCCAAGCAACATGAAACTGCTCCCCTTGCCGCTGGGAAAAGGTAGTAATTGCCCATCTCAACGCATTGGTACGTCCGACATAGAAGAATTTCTTCAGGAAGGCCGATTTCAACTCATTCCAAGTTGCAATTGGTCTTCCTATAGTCCTGTATCAATGAGCGGATTATCCCTAAGAGAGTGGGGGAAGAGCCTCATGATCATTTGCTCCTCATTCATGTTTCGTGCCTTGGTGGTCTGGACAAAAGTGGTCAAGTCCTCCAAGTGCTGAAATGGGTCTTCAGAGCCAAGCCCATGGAAATGTTTGATCAGGCTTAACACCTGGGGCTTGATTTCTACGTCTCTGACAAGAATCTGGATGCCGGGACGTTCCCTGTAATTTAAAGGATCATAAAAATCCTTCAAGGGTTGAGCGCCTTGTATTCTCTAGAACCATTCTTGCATTCTCTACATTTATTCTAGCTGCCTTTGAAATACCTCCTGTGGATCCAGAGGCAGAGGAGACTATTAATCGGCCATGGGATCAATTTAGCCAAAATCCAATCTACGCCTCCTAGAATACTCTAGTGGTCCTTCCAATCGAGGATTCAATGACCTTCTTCCCAACATAAACTAGGAAAAGGTTGGAAGGACTGGGGATAAGAACCCTGCAGCACAACAAAACAAGCCTGTCCTTAAGTAGGGTAGCCTAAGGATCTACAAACTCTCAAAACCCGTCTTAATATTATATATGATTTACTCTACTTGTGTCTACTCAATCCAACCAGTTAGAAGGAGGGACTAGGGAGAAGGTTCTTCCTTCGGCTTGTACCTCCAGTTCCTAGTGTACCCCCCAGCAGTGGTCGTTTGACGCTTCTATTGAACGTGTACGAACCTACGCTAACGAGATTGGTTTTGGAAAACCTGTCGTTGTAGTTCGAAAGCGAAGAATTCGTGTTCAACAAACAAAATTTATACCGAAATTAAAATTCCGGGTCGAACACAGGGAGGCGGACGTTTGATTTAAAACTACGCGTTTCTTTTTATTTGTTACAGAATAACTCAATTTAAAACCATCTAATTATTTACAATAAATAGAAGAGAGAGAGAGAGTAAGAGAGAAAGAGAATATTACACAGATAAATCAAAATGAGATGTAGAATAAACAAGGAATTTTTGTATTGAAGAGATTGTTCATTACAACTAGAAAGCATAAAACAATTACTCTTGAAAGCGATAAATTTACTCTAGAAAGCATTAAAAGAATGGAGAGAGAAATGTCCTCCTCGACAATTGCTTGGAGGACGAGTAGATTAATCTAGAAAGCAGTAAATCTATACTAGAAAGCGGTAAAAAGAATAGGGAGAGAGAAATCCTCCTCGACGGTTGCTTGGAGGACGAGCCGGACGGGACGACGCCTGGACGAAGGAGAACGAAGCGGGACGAAGGAGGACGAAGCAGAAGAACGGGAACGAAGCAGCACGCCGTCGTCGTCGCGGGATCCACTTCCGAAGGGGAACGAAAATTGGACTTTATCTTGCGAGAAGCATCCCGGGTGTGGGACAAGCTTCTCTTGAGCTTTGGAGGGGTAGAGAGGAGAAAGAAGGGATGAGAATTTCGTATGGAGGGGGTCTCCTTTTATAGTTGCAAGGAGTGGGGGCAAAATGGACATTACATCTTCAAAATAATAAATAAGGGGTCTTTAGTGACGGATAAATCCGTCACTAAAGCCCCGACGTGGCCGTCGCCGCCGCGCCCACGCGCGCCTCCTCGGCTGCCTGCTCCTCAACGCTCGCGCACGTCCAGCGCTTTTCAGCCGTCCGATCGCGAGATCGGACGGCTTAAAACGCGTCCGCGTCCGCTGCAACCCGCCCGCCTACGCGTGCGATCGCGCGTTACGCGGGGCGTCCAATCGCGTGTCGGCGCTATCGGGCGCCCGCGACTGCACGATCTCCATCCGACGCTCCACGCGCCTCAATTACTCGCGCCTCCAATCCCCTCGCCGCGGCTCGAACCTACGCCCCGCACTCGCGTAAGCGCGCTCGACCGCTGCGCTGCGGGGCGCGGATGGTCGAGCGCATGTTTTAAGCGCTGGGCGGCCACAGCCGTTGGATCTCCATCTGACGGCGGAGAGCGATCGAGCGGGGGCCTTCACAAAATGCCAGCGGCCGTTTGGGCGGCCGAGATGGCGCCACGTGGTGCCATCTTGGCCGTCATCTTCTGGAAGTTGTAGATGGTGCCACGGATGTCGGATTGACTCGATTTTTGTGTCGTTGGGCTGCGATCGTCGATCCGAATTCATCCGTGCAGTCGAATTTTTCATCTGAAGTGCGGATTTACACCATCCTGGTCCTTGATCTTCTATGGTTCCCCGGTCTCTATCTGATGCTACGATTGCCTGATTAGGGTGATCTTGGAGTCGTTGAACTCCAATCGTCGCCCTGATCATATCCATACGGTTGGATCTTTGATTCGAGGCCCCGATAAAATTTTTGCCTTGTCCAAGCACATAAAAGGAGACAATTAACCTCCATTTTATTCAAACTACTCGAAATGCGACATGATGCATGTTATGCAATATTTATATCATGAAATGCAATCCTATGCTTAAGAACATGCATAAATAGATATTTTAAGTAGTGTAAATGTGTTTACATCATACCCCCATGCCTATCTTTTGCTAGTCCGTAGCAAAAACTATATGCTATTTATAAAAGAATTAGGTTAGATTATTTGGACCTAAGTTATTTTCAATCATTAAGAAATTGTCTACTTAGGAACTGAACTTTCAAAGAAACAACAGTACCCGGGTATCAGCCAAAATGCAGACCGCCTCAAGCCCTCGACTTATTCAAAGAAAAATTTCTTTTTCTCTTTTTACTCTTTTCTAATTTTTTTGGATTTTCAAATTTTAGGGTTTAAGAGTGGCTTTCTACGGCCATTCAACTCACCCAAGATTTGATGAGAACCCTAAGTTTTAAGCATCTTATTGTGATTGTGATAGACTCGTTGACCAGCAATTAGAACGGACTTCGGATTTCTATGCCTCTAGGTGACCTAAAAAAAATTCTGCCTAAAGGTGTATCTTTACAACCGGTAGCTTTCTCCCTACTTTTATATTTTTACGGGGTCAACACAAGGGTGAATCCAGTGTATATATCCCCGGTTTATTATACTTCTCCGCTTCTTCCTAAGTGTTTTGGGAATTTTTAGTGCATTTTCTGAGCTGGGTTCTGGACAACCGGTCGATGAGCTGTTACCACCGACAACTTGCCAGCCATACTCGTGTGGCGAAGTGTGGCTTATTTCTTTTTGTTCTTTTCTCCTTTTTCTTTTTGATTTTTTTTTTAAGTAGGTGGCTTCCCTGATCTAAGATTTACCTAAAGGCAGCAAAAAGAGAAAGGTCCAGTGACTGGGCTCTGGACAACCTACCTATGGGCTGTTACCCACGATAACTTGCCAGCCATATCACCCTAGAAGGTTCATTAGCTACCCAATTTCCATTAGAATCGCCGAATAACGAGTCAGTGCAAAGAAAGTGTGTAGATGCTTAAAACTCAAAATTCCCTCAAATCAGAGGGCGGGTTGATAAGTCATGTACTTATCACCCAAACTTATTTATTCCAATTATAATAGAATTAAGATGGCGAGGACTCAAAGACAAATCCACATTTTAGTCGACGCACAGGCTAATTAAGTCCAAAGACCTGAGGGGTCATTGTGTTCAGATCCTAATGTAGTATTTCCTAAGATTGAAAATTTTCTTAAACCCAAATTCTCTTTCCTAATTCCGAAATTTTTTTTTTTTTATAAAAGAAAATAAACAAATCTACGGAGCTGACGAATGAATTCAGAGATGAATATCCACCCCCCCATGCCTATCTAATGCAATGTCCTCATTGTATTAAGAAGACATAAAACAGAGTGGAAAAGCGTAGAAAGCACCTGAATTGCGTGAATATCAGGTTCGCTCCAAGATGAAAACGAAAAAGAACTGTATAAGTGCTGAGTTTAGTGCCTTCAGCTAGGCACACTATACAAAGAAAAGAAATGAAGAATTCACATGTGCAAGTCAGAATTAGAATGAACAGAAGAATCCTCTGACCTGTCAGCAGAGGTCCACAGATGTGGACCAGATTGTGGTGCAGACCCACACCCCATAATCGAGAATATCTTAGGTTCTAGATAAAAATTACCGAAACCTAAAATCAGAATGTAAGCAGGATCGGGCCTGCGATTTCTGAGGATGCAACCCAAGACCAAAAAGTCGGGTTACAGAAAATTGAAGCTCAAAAGGATAATCGTTGAATGTGTGCTTGGGTTGAACATCCTCGAAACAAATGTCGTAAGGGTTCTAATTTGATGGTTTCAACTTAAAAGGAACCCTTCGACTCAATCTTCCATTTCCTCCTAAATTAACTTCCCAAATCAAAACTTCCCAGCTCCTATCCTCCTCATTTAGCATATCAAATTCCAGGACCTCTTGTATATTCATCACCCCGTCTGAAATCTCCAAGTCTAAATGATGTGGCAGAATCAAAATTGACTCGGGTCTAATTATCTCAGAATTAGAATCATCAATAAGCTCAACAGGGTGTAACTGATAATCAGGGCATTGAATTGATTCCTCCAGAAAATGTGATTCTGGATCCGTAATGTGTGCCCTAATAAGATCAGTGTTCTCAGTTATTGGGCTATCAATTGATCTATCAGATTCCTCAGGCCCAATCGTCTCACAGAAATCATGTTCAGAAAACTCGCGTGAGACTTCGCAACTTGAATCTTCACCATCAGGATCCGTATCAATGTATGTCCCAAAATCATTTGTCACTTTGTGTTCCAAGGAGACATACATTTCCTCGTAACCCGGCTTAGGGATCTCAGGCGAAGAAATCAGATCATCCTTAATTGGTTGTTTTAATTCAATCTGGTCAGCCTCGTAACACGTGTCCCCCCCAACAGGTGCCTGAGCTGGTTCTATCATTGGCTTTCCTGAAGAGAGTTCATCCTGGGAATTATTCCAAGATTGAATCAAAGCAACCACGAATCTCATCCTCAATTTCGCTAATTTCCCAAGTAGAAACTCACCCGGGTTCTTATCCTTAACATCCTGGAGCCAATCCAACAAAGACTTATTTAAATCATCAATCATTTCAATCAGGGGCTCCAATCTCTCTATGCAAGGTATTGGCTGAACTTCTAAAGATTGAATGATATTCCTCAAGTTAGCCAGAACCTTATCTTGAACCTGATTAACCTGAACCAAATGAGTTGGTTTAGGGTTAGGCGGGTTTGACATCAATGTAGAGGAATTAACGAATTGAGATTCGTTATACCCTTCCTAATGATAGGTCAGTTCAGATTGTTGAAAAGATGGTGATGACCTAAAGGCAGTGAAATCAGAGGATGGGTAAGGATCAGTGTATCCTTCTTGGTTGTAGATCGTATTAGGTTGTTCATGAAAGGAGGACGATCTATAATCGATGTAGCTCTGAGAAGGATAGAAATCAGAATCAAAGTGTTCAGGGTTAGACCCTAAACACGGGGGTCCGGAATTGTATCCCCAATCCGAATTATCCCAACTAACTGATGGTCGATTACAATACGAGTTGGGATAATCGTCATGTTGAGGATAATTTACAACAGGAGGGAAAGAGCGGGAATGTGTGAAATATGTGGAAGGATTCATGATACACGAGAGGAAGAAAAGTTCCCTGCAATACAAACAATCAAACCTATCCTTAAATAGGTTAGCCTAAAGACCTACAGACTCTGAAAACCCGTCTTGAGATAAAGGAACGATTTGATCTACTTCCGTCTGTTCAATCCAACCAGTTAGAAGGAGGGACTGGGGAGAAGGTTCTTCCTTCGGCTTGCGCCTCCGGTTCCTAGTGTACCCCCCAGCCGCGATCGTTTGACTGTACTCCCCTAGCTAGACATCAGATTGAACAGTAGAAATAGACTAATCGAAAATAACCTCGTTCTGGGTTCTGAAGAGCGAGTCCAACCGTAAGGCCAACGTCTACTCTATTTTATTTAGGGCTAGGTTTGAATGTGCTTTGGAATGTGATGGGCCCTTTAAATGGGTTGTGCCCTTAATGATTGATTGATTCGTGTGTGAGTGCACAACCAGTGGTTTTCAAGCAAGATTGTTTTTGATGTGGTGAATTTTAAGGTTCAAATCTTGCTTAGTAGCTTTTAGGATTCAACTTTAGGTGTTTTCAATCAAGTTTCATTAGCACACCAGGTTTTGCAAGCACAGGTGAAGATGTTTTCCTATAAAGATTAAAAAGAATGTGGAGTGCCTAGTAAATCCCTAAGAGTTGAACCTAATTGGCAGCTACTTGATGAGTTGATTTTATTTGAAGTGGTGCGGCCCAATCAACTCAAACAATTGGCCTGTTGCACCACTTAATTAGGCACACAAATGATTACCTAATTTGATTTCTACTCAATTATGTGTTTGGATGTGTGTACCGGCTCCTAAGATTGGTTTACCGGTTGAGTTTGAAAATCAGATGAGGTTGTGTACCTCTGTGAGATTTTTTTTTTTTTTAATGTGGGGGTTGGGGTGAGTATGGGTGTCAAACAACAAACAATCTAACCTTAGAGTTTATAAAAACACCTAGGTTGATTGATGTTTGAGTTATTATGTGATGAAATGAAATCTAATGGGTGGGAGGTGGGGGGTAACTCACAAAACCTTCTACAGCACTTTACTCCAATCTACCGCTTTTGCCTGCCTCGAAAGAGTACCTGCAATTACAATAAGAAAGGAGAAAAGTGAGGTAAATGATTTTTAAGTTACAAAACACGAAGAGAAATCAAAGATCGTTGCCTCCCCAGCAACGACGCCAAAATGTTGAACGTTTACGAACCTACGCTAACGAGATTGGTTTTGGAAAACCTGTCGTTGTAGTTCGAAAGCGAAGAATTCATGTTCAACAAATAAAATTTATACCGAAATTAAAATTCCGGGTCGAACACAGGGAGGCGGACATTTGATTTAAAAACTACGCATTTCTTTTTATTTGTTATAGAATAATTCAATTTAGAACCATCTAATCATTTACAATAAATAGAAGAGATAGAGAGTAAGAGAGAAAGAGAATATTACACAGAGAAATCAAAATGAGATGTAGAATAAACAAGAAATTTTTGTATTGAAGAGATTGTTCATTACAACTAGAAAGGATAAAACAATTACACTAGAAAGCGATAAATTTACTCTAGAAAGCATTAAAGAATGGAGAGAGAAATGTCCTCTTCGACAATTGCTTGGAGGACGACTAGATTAATCTAGGAAGCAGTAAATCTATACTAGAAAGCGGTAAAAAGAATAGGGAGAGAGAAATCCTCCCCGACGGTTGCTTGGAGGACGAGCCAGACGGGACGATGCCTGGACGAAGGAGAACGAAGCGAGACGAAGGAGGATGAAGCAGAAGAACGGGAACGAAGCAGCACGCCGTCGTCGTTGCGGGATCCACTTCCGAAGGGGAACGAAAATTGGACTCGCGAGAAGCATCCCGGGTGTGGGACAAGCTTCTCTTGAGCTTTGGAGGGGTAGAGAGGAGAAAGAAGGGATGAGAATTTCGTATGGAGGGGGTCTCCTTTTATAGTTGCAAGGAGTGGGGGCAAAATGGACATTACATCTTCAAAATAATAAATAAGGGGTCTTTAGTGACGGATAAATCCGTCACTAAATCCCCGATGTGGCCGTCGCCGCCACGCCCATGCGCGCCTCCTCGGCTGCTCGCCTCAACGCTCGTGCACGTCCAGCGCTTTTCAGCCGTCCGATCGCGAGATCGGACGGCTTAAAACGCATCTGCGCCCGCTGCAACCCGCCTGCCTGCGCGTGCGATCGCGCGTTACGCGGGGCGTCCAATCGCGTGTCGGCGCTATCGGGCGCCCGCGACCGCACGATCTCCATCCGACGCTCCATGCACCTCAATTACTCGTGCCTCCAATCCCCTCGCCGCGGCTCGAACCCGTGCCCCGAGCTCGCGTAAGCGCGCACGACTGCTGCGCTGTGGGGCGCGGATGGTCGAGCGCATGTTTTAAGCGTCAAGCGGCCAGAACCGTTGGATCTCCATCTGACAGCGGAGAGCGATCAGGCGGGGGCCTTCACAAAATGCCAGCGGCCGTTTGGGCGGCTGAGATGGCGCCATGTGGCGCCATCTTGGCCGTCCATCTTCTGGAAGTTGTAGATGGTGCCACGGATGTCGGATTGACTCGATTTTTGTGTCGTTGGGCTGCGATCGTCGATCCGAATTCATCCGTGCGGTCGGATTTGTCATCTGAAGTGCAAATTTACACCATCCTGGACCTTGATCTTCTAGGATTCCCTGGTCTCTATTTGATGCTACGGATGCCTGATTAGGGTGATCTTGGAGTCGTTGAACTCCAATCGTCGCCCTGATCATATCAATACGGTTGGATCTTTGATCCGAGGCCCCGATAAAATGTTTGCCCTATCCAAGCACATAAAAGGAGACAATTAACCTCCATTTTATTCAAACTACTCTAAATGCGAGATGATGCATGTTATGCAATATTTATATCATGAAATGCAATCCTATGCTTAAGAACATGCATAAATAGACATTTTAAGTAGTGTAAATGTGTTTGCATCAGCTACTCCCCTAGCTAGACATTAGATTGATCAGTACAAGCAGGTTAATCGTAAACAATCTCAGACTAGGCCCCAAAGAGTGAATCAATCCTTAATGCTAATGTCTACTTGATTTTATTTAGGCTTGGGATTGTAGTGCTTATGGAATGTGGTGGGCCCTTAAAATGGGTTGTGCCCTTAATGATCAATTGTGTATGTGCAAGTACATGCACAACCAGGGTTTTCAAGAAAGATTATTTGTGATGAGTAGATTTTAGAGTTCAAATCTTGGTTAAGTAGCTTTTAGGGTTTAGAATTAGGTTTAATTTAATCAAGATTGAGGCAAACTAGGTTTTCAAGCACGGGTGAAGATCGCTTTCCTTTTGAAATCAGAAATAAAGTGGAGTGCCTGGTATGAACCTAGATTGAAAACCCTAAGAGGAAGCTACTTGGCGAGTTGATTTTATGTTGAGTGGTGCAGCCCAAACAACTCAAACAATTGGCCACAATTGCACCACTGAGTTAGGCACACAAAATGATTAACCTAAAATGATTTCTACTCGTTTATGTGTTGATTTTGGTGTACTGGTTCCACAGATCAGAATCCGGTGAGTAGAAGAAAATCAATTAGATTAAGTGTCTTGAATGTGGGTGTATGTTGAATTACCCCACAAAAATATTTTTTGTTTTTTTATATGCGAGAGTGAAATGAATGTGGGTGAAAATCCAAACAACCAAACTAATCTTATGATTTATGCAAACACCTAGGTTAATTGAAATTTTAATTAATATGATGAAATGAAATCTAAGGAGGGGGAAGAATGGGGAGCACTTACAGTTTTCTTCAATTGCACTTTACTCCGATCTACCGCTTGACGATTCCCTGATAGAGGTATCTGCAAAATAATAGACACGAGATAAAGCAAGTTAGAAAATAGTAAAGTGCATAAAATGCGAAAAGATGATCGAGAAATCGTTGCCTCCCCGGCAACAATGCCAAAATGTTGAATGACGGAAGACTACGCATTCGCAATTGGATTTGAAAACCTATCCTTATAGTTCGAGTTGCGAAGAAATCCGTTCAACAAATAAAATTTATACGGAAAAATCTGTAAAGAAATTTCAGGTTGAACACAGGGAGGCTACGTCGATCAAAATTCACAGTTATATTTTTTTTTGTATTTTTGTTTTAAGGACGAGATAATCACAATGGAAGCAATATAAACAATAAGAGAGAGAGAGAAAGAACAATCACTTGATGTTGAATAATATTTTTACAACTAATAAAGCAAGAAAGGATTACACTAGAAAGCGGGAAATTGTTACAACTCAGCTTGATCCAGCTCGCCACAACTGGAATCTAGCTAACTTGGGCTAGGGTTAGCTCATCCTAACTCTATTCATCTAATCTCAGTTGAATGGTAGCTCAAGAGAGCTCATCGTAGCTCACCCTAGCTCAGGTCAGCTCAGATCCAGCTCAACTTAGTTGAGACTAGCTCATCTCAGCTCCCACTAGTCCACAGGGAGCTCTAGCTACCTCAGTTGAGTTGACTGGAGTTCACCCCAGCTCAGATCCAGCTACATCCAGCTCCACTCAACTCCAACCAACTGAACAAGAATTCATCCCAGCTCAGGAAGCTCAAGTCCAACTCCCGGGGACCTAGCTTAGTTTAAGCTAATTGAGCTAAGCTACCTTAGCTGTCTCAACCAGCCTTAACTGTCTCAACCAGCTCAATCCTCCCTGAGAGCACCAGACCTAGCTCACCTTAGTTCCATTCAACAGAAGCCAACTCACTTTAGCCTGGCTTAGCAACTAGCAAAAAACTAGCAAGCTAAGCCAGCTAGAGTAGCCCCATGTTGACCTCTTCAGTAGCTGCCAACTCCAATTCAACTCCAGACTCTGCATATCCAACTCCTCTCCTCAAACCCTAAGCTCCACAATCATATTCCTCTACTCCATAGCTAGCTAATCTAGCTTAGCTTAGTTTAGCCTAGCTATCATCCACCTCCCTGACACCGAAAACCTAACCCTAACTCCACCAACATAACCTACCACTCCAAGTCCACCTAAGCCTACTTAAGCTAGCCCCACCTCTACTCAAGTTGGCGCCACCCTCTTCACCACCTTTCACCCCTCAACTAACCACCAAAAGACACCTAAAGTTTCCGCCAAAACTAACCCTAACCACCTCCCTTTTGGCCCCAACTTCAATCCCCATATCCACCCTACACATAACCCCTCCAAGCCATCTCCACCATCCACCCCAACCCTCTTCTAGAAGCCTAGAAATTGGCACCAACCCATGGCACCTCTCCATGGTTGGCACCACTTTTAGGTGTCCCTTGGCCACCCATAACTACCCCCCTTACAACCCTTAGGTGGTGCCAACTCTCCTTAGTCCTAGTATCACCTAACCACCTCCATCTTCCCATCTTAGCCATCCATCTCAAGAGTCACCTTAACCCCTCATACTACCCTATAAAAAAACCACCACCCACCACCTTACAACCCATCCTTGGCTAGCAAAATTCCTCTCATACTCAACCTAAAGCCCATGCCCAAGAAAGAAGAAGAAGAAGAAGATTAAGGGGATATTCTGTCCCCTTGGTGCCTTCCCCTCTTCCCTTCTCTCTTGTGCCCATGCCAGCCAAAGGAGGAGCCAAGCAAGGAAGGCCTTTGGAGGAGGTCTTGAAGGTGGTCCACGCCACCTTGGAGGAGAGCTTGAGGGTGGTGCACGCCCACCCTTGGAGGAAAGAATTGAGGTGGAGAGCATCCACCTTGGAGGAGCTTTCAAGGAAGGAGAAGAAGGAGACCCTCTTTTCAAGCCAAGGAGTAGCTAGGCTTGGAGCAAGAAGACTCCCTTCTTCACCATATTCCGCAAGAGGAATTGTGTTTCTTCTATTGCTTTTATATTTTCCATTTCTAGTAGAAGCATTCCTCTACATGTTTTTGTAAAACACAAATTCTACTAAATCAATTTGCCTTCTTTTCATTTTCTATTGCAATTGCTTTATCTTTGTTCTAGCACCTTTTCACTTCCACTTCCTAATTACTCTAGGCCTCCACGTGACTAGAGTGAGCTTAGGGAGGGGTCATATTGATCTCTTAAGTTTTAGCTTAGTAAATATAGGTGTTAGTTACTTTTTTGTCACAACTCGCATTTTGCCCTCATTATTTCAAAACTAAAAAAAATTATATATTTAAAATACCAAAAAGAAAGATTTAGTTTCCCTTTGAAGTAAGAGATTTGAATTGCAATCTTGCCTCCTTGGATGACCCTAGATACTCCCCTATCTAGGAATATAAATTTAAAAGCGTATGCGAATTCGCGTGTTACAGCGACTTTAAAAACCCTAATTACAAATCACGCGAATTCATGCCCCTGATTATAAATTCTGGACTTACCGAGGCACAAGAGCACAAACTTCTCCAGGTTTTGAGTAAATATAGAAAAGCTATTGGCTGGACCCTTTCTGATCTTAAGGGTATTCATCCATCCTATTGTACACATCGTATATATTTAGATAACGATTCTTGCCCCTTCCACCAACCACAAAGGGGCTTGAACCCAATTTTGCAGGAGGTGGTAAAAAAGGAGATTATTAAGTGGCTTGATGCTAATATCATCTACCCCATTTCTGACAGCTCCTGGGTTAGTCCAACACAAGTTGTGCCCAAAAAGGCTGGACTAACAGTTGTCACTAATGGTAATGGGGAGAATATAGCCACTCAAACTGCCTCTTCTTGGCGTGTGTGTATTGATTACAGAAAATTAAACACCGCCACAAAAAAGGACCATTTTCCTCTCCCCTTTATTGATCAAATCTTGGAGCGTTTAGCTGGATGGGATTTTTACTATTTTCTAGACGGTTATTTCAGCTATAATCAAGTAGTGTTCATCCTGAGGACCAAGACAAAACAACTTTCACCTGCCCCTTCAAAACCTTTGCTTTCCGAAGGATGCCCTTCAGTCTTTGCAACACACCTGCGACTTTTCAAAGGTGTATGCTTGCAATATTTTCAGACCTGGTAGGTGAATGTTTAGAAGTCTTTATGGATGACTTCTCTATTTTTGGAGATTCTTTTTACCATTGTCTCAAGAACCTTGAAAGAACTCTCCAAAAATTCATAGAAGTCAATCTGGTCCTCAATTAGGAAAAAAGCCATTTCATGGTCCAGGAAGGTATTGTCTTGGGCCATGTTATTTCAAAACAGGGAATCATGGTAGATAAAGCAAACATAGATGCTATATCTAAGCTCCCACCACCCACTACTGTCAAACAAATCAGATCCTTTTTGGGTCATGTGGGTTTCTACCGTAGATTCATACAAAATTTTTCCTAAATCTCCAAGCCCTTAAGTCAGCTACTTACTAAAGACCAGCCATTTGATTTTGATGATAAGTGCCTGGAGAGTTTTTTGAGGTTGAAGAAGGTTACTAAGGCACCAATTTTACAGGGACTTGATTGGAATAGTCCCTTTAAATTAATGACAGATGCCTCAGATTTTGCTGTAGGGGCCATTCTAGGGCAAAGAATTGGCAAGAAGCCCGTTGTGATCTATTATGCTCGCAAAACTCTTGACGATGCACAACGGAATTACACGGTTACTGAAAAGGAACTTCTTGCCATTGTATTTGCCTTAGAAAAATTTAGATCTTATCTTTTGGGGTCACATGTCACTGTCTGTATATACTGACCACTCAGCAATTAAATATTTGCTGACAAAGAAAGATGCGAAACCCCGCCTTATCCATTGGATTCTGCTGCTCCAGGAATTTGACTTGGAAATCAAGGATAAGGCGGGGTTGCGTAATGTAGTGGCCGACCATCTCTCTCGTCTTATGACAAATGACATAATGACCCCACCTGATCAATTCCCCGATGAAAGCATTTTAGCTGCTACTACCCTCCCTTGGTTTGCACCCATCGCAAATTATTTAGAAACAGAATGAATCCCCACTGATTGGCCAAAAACAAAATGGGATAAGTTCTTTGCTGATATTAAATACTATTTTTGGGAGGAGCCTGACCTTTTCTGCATTTGTGCCGATCAGGTCATTCGATGATGTGTACCTGATTCTGAAATCCATGATATTTTGACACATTATCACTCAATGGCCCGTCGCGGACATTTTTCGAGCAAGAAAACTACAACTAAAATCCTTAATGTGGGATTCTATTGGCCCAGCTTGCACAAAGATGCTTATGACTTTGTTTGGTCCTGTGTGCATTGCCAGAGCATCGGCAACATGATTCAGAAGGATATGATGCCCCTTAATCTTATTTTAGAGGTTGAAATTTTTGATGTTTGAGGCATCGACTTCATGGGACCGTTCATCAACTCTGGTGGGTATTTATATATACTAGTCGTAGTCAACTATGTTTCAAAATAGATAGAACCAATACCCACCCGCACTAGTGATCACCGTGTGGTTGTCGAATTTCTTAAGAAAAATATTTTCTCAAGATTCGGCATTCCAAAAGCCATTATCAGTAATGGAGGTTCACATTTCACTCACTCACAATTCCGTCATCTTCTTTCTAAATATGGGGTTAATCATAAAATTTTCACACCTTATCACCCCCAAACAAATGGCCAGGCAGACGTCTCTAACCAAGAAATTAAAAATATTTTACAAAAAACGGTTAGGCTCGACTGTAAAGATTGGTCCACCAAATTGGATGATGCTTTATGGGACTACCGTACCACTTTTAGAACTCTGCTCGGTATGTCTCCCTTTCGTCTAATTTTGGGAAGGCATGCCATCTCCTGGTAGAACTAGAACACAAGGCTTTTTGGGCAATAAAACAATTAAACATGGATTTATCTGACGTTGGTATCCATAGAAAACTACAATTAACTGAATTGAAAGAATTACGTAATTTTTCCTATGAAAACACGAAGATTTATAAAGACCAAACAAAGAAATTTCATGATAAATACATTGTTCGGAAACACTTTGACGTTAATCAATGCGTTTGGCTTTTTGATGCTAGATTACATCTTTTTCCTGGCAAATTAAAATCCAAATGGACCAGCCCCTTTATTGTCCATAAAACTTATCCATACAACGCTCTTGATCTTTTTGATCCTAAAACTAATACGACATTTCAAGTTAACGGCCAACGTTTAAAGCCCTATTTTGATCATACATCGAATCTTCCGTCTGAATCTTTCGATTTCAATGAGCCAGCCACCTTTGATCACTAGTGCAAACTACACCCGACTGAATGGTGTAAAAGATATCACTGGATGGGAGGTAGCCCATCATTTTTCTTACTTTCCTTTTTCCTTCTTTTTCCAGGTTTTGAGCATCTTAAACCTGACCGTTCTTCATTTAAGGTGATCCCTTTTTCCTCCTAATGCATGAGGGCACTGCATATCTTAAGCATGGGGGGTGTTTTTAAAATTTGATGATCGATTTAGGGTTTTCAAAACCTAAAAATATGCATTTTTCTGTAGTTATTTTAATTTCCTGCTTGCATACCCAAAAATATAAAAATGTTAAAAACTTTTTGAAGAGAAATTTTGAAATTGGGACTAAGGTCGAAAAATTCACTTTTAGGTATAATGGGATTAATCTTTAACAAACTAGGGATGAGGATGTGGATCTAATCATTAGAACTTCATGGTCTATTTTTAGACCAGATCATATATCCTTCTCTAAAGTTTCACCTAAACTCATGATAGTTCAAGTGACTTGATCCTATTTTGTAATGAAGAAAGTATCTGACTTAGTTTCCGATTCAAAAACTTGCATGTCTTGAGGAACTTCTTGTGTCAATTTTCACACACAAGCCAACACTTAAAAACAACTAAAAATTAGAAAAACTCCCTTGTTTGGACTTAGTGAAAGTCTGAAGCAGATCATCGATTTGAGTTCCCACCATCGAGGAGGAAAATACCTCCTTTGAGGACACAATGTCAACATGTTACTGCCTCGACATTGCTCCATATCTATATTTCATATCTTCAGACGGAGCATTAAAGCGCATTTTAGCAGCTCAAGTGTCTTGGACGGTGCTCTACCTATAGTGTCGGAGCAAGAGCTTGAGTTTGCTTGGAGCACCCTTTTACACGGTATTGTGTTTTGGGGTTGTGAGCTCCTAGGTGGTGTCATGGACAGTACTATCCCAAAGTATTGGCACCAGAGCCCCCTCGAGGATTGGTAACAGGAATGATGATCCCGACACATCTGTTGTAAGACTAAGCTAAAAATAAGCATGGGGGAGAAAAGGTTTTAAACCAAAGAAAACACGCCCCAATAAATGTTGGCTTTTCACAAGCACAGACACAAGATTTTAAAGGATATTGCAAGTTGCAAATCAAATTCAAGAGACAGAAAAATCCTAAAAACAAAAATTTCAAGTCATCTGAATTAATAAGGGGTTAATTTGTGAATTTTCTGGAGGATATATTGATCCTGTTTTGTCTAATTTTTGAATCCAAATACAAATCCTGACGTTTATCCTTAACAAATCCCATGCCTCCTATCTTTAGATTAACCAAGGTCCCTTAATGTTTTTCTCCTCAAAAGTAAAAAAAAAAATTTAGATTTCCCAAAAATTCCGCTTTCCAAAAAAATTAAAGTTTTGCTAAGAGACTAGCAAAAGATAAGCATGGGAGTGTGATAAATGCAAGTTTATCATCATTCTTATGTATTAAAATAAACCTAGCTCTTAGGATTTTGCTCCAAAAAACAGATTTTTGGGTTGCATTTAGGAATTAACTAGGCTAGGCATTCATTGCATTTTTTCTTGTCATTTTAATGTGTTTTTGTTAGTGTTAGGGATGAACAGATATACAGATCCCCAAAACCTTAGCACTCAAGAAGGCAACTGGTGAAGGAGGAGCTCAAACTAGTCGGAACTTAGCTTGATCCAGCTCACCATAGCTGGAATCTAGCTCACTTGGACTAGGGTTAGCTCATCCTAACTCCATTCAACTAATCTCAACTGAATGGCAGCTCAAGAGAGCTCATCTTAGCTCACCCTAGCTCAGGTCAGCTCAGATCCAGCTCAAGTTAGTTGAGTTTAGCTCATCTCAGCTCCCATTAGTCCATAGGGAGCTCTAGCTAGCTCACCTGAGTTGACGAGAGTTCACCCCAGCTCAGATCCAGCTACATCCAGCTCCACTCAACTCCAGCCAACTGAAGAAGAATTCATCCAAGCTCAAGAAGCTCAAGTCCAACTCCCGAGGACCCAGCTTAGCTCAAGCTAATTGAGCTAAGCTACCTTAGCTGTCTCAACCAGCTCAATCCTCCTCGGGAGCACTAGACCTAGCTCACCTCAGCTCCACTTAACAGAAGACAACTCACTTTAGCCTAGCTTAGCAACTAGCAAAGAACTAGCAAGCTAAGCCAGCTAGAGTAGCCCCATGTTGACCTCTTCAGTAGCTGCCAGCTCCAATTCAGCTCTAGACTCTGCATATCCAGCTCCTCTCCTCAAACCCTAAGCTCCACAAGCATATTCCTCTACTCCATAGCTAGCTAAGCTAGCTTAGCTTAGCTTAGCCTAGCTAGCATCCACCTCCCTGACACCAAAAACCTAACCCTAACTCAACCTACATAACCTACCACTCTAAGTCCACCTACGCCTACTTAAGCTAGCTCCACCTCTACTCAAGCTGGCGCCACCCTCTTAACCACCTTTCACCCCTCAACTAACCACCAAAAGACACCTAAAGTTGGCGCCAAAACTAACCCTAACCACCTCCCTTTTGGCCCCAACTTCAACCCCCATATCCACCCTACACATAACCCCTCCAAGCCATCTCCACCATCCACCTCAACCCTCTTCTAGAAGCCTAGAAGCTAGCGCCAACCCATGGCACCTCTCCATGGCTGGTGCCACTTTTAGGTGTCCCTTTGCCACCCATAACTACCCCCGTTACACCCCTTAGGTGGCGCCAACTCTCCTTAGCCCTAGGATCACCTAACCACCTCCATCTTCCCATCTTAGCCATCCATCTCAAGAGTCACCTTAACCCCTAATCCTACCCTATAAAAGGACCACCACCCACCACCTTACAACCCATACTTGGCTAGCAAAATTCCTCTCATACTCTACCTAAAGCCCACGCCCAAGAGAGAAGAAGAAGAAGATTAAGGGGATATTCTGTCCCCTTGGTGCCTTCCCCTCTTCCCTTCTCTCTTGTGCCCATGCCAGCCAAAGGAGGAGCCAGGCAAGGAAGACCTTTGGAGGAGGTCTTGAAGGTGGTCCACGCCACCTTGGAGGAGAGCTTGAGGGTGGGGCACGCCCACCCTTGGAGAAAAGAATTGAGGTGGAGAGCATCCACCTTGGAGGAGCTTTCAAGGAAGGAGAAGAAGGAGACCCTCTTTTCAAGCCAAGGAGCAACTAGGCTTGGAGCAAGAAGACTTCCTTCTTCACCATATTATGCAAGAGGATTTGTGTTTCTTCTATTGCTTTTATATTTTCCATTTCTAGTAGAAGCATTCCTCTACATGTTTTTGTAAAACACAAATTCTACTAAATCAATTTGCCTTCTTTTCATTTTCTATTGCAATTGCTTTATCTTTGTTCTAGCACCTTTTCACTTCCACTTCCTAATTACTCTAGGCCTCCACGTGCCTAGAGTGAGCTTAGGGAGGGGTCATATTTATTTCTTAAGTTTTAGCTTAGTAAATATAGGTGTTAGTTACTTTTTTGTCACAACTCACATTTTGCCCTCATTATTTCAAAACTAAAAAAATATATATATTTAAAATACCAAAAAGAAAGATTTAGTTTCCCTTTAAAGCAAGAGATTTTAATTACAATCTTGCCTCCTTAGACGACCCTAGATACTCCCCTATCTAGGAATATAAATTTAAAAGCGTATGCGAATTCGCGTGTTACAGCAACTTTAAAAACCCTAATTACAAATCATGCGATTTTTTGCATCACCATTCTGAAGCTTTCCTCTACCTAACATCCTCCTGCATCTCACCTCCATCATCTCGCTCCTCACCTCCTTCATCCAAGCTTCCGCCAGGCATCGTCGTCTCACTGAAAAGTCAATTCGGGAGATTCCTTCTCACCTCCCTCTCTTTTTATTCTTTCGTAGATTATTGTAATTGACATTGGAGTGATATATATCATATTTGTTCCATATCTCTTGTGAATTTATTCTGCTTGTCTTCTTATTTCAAAAACACAACAAAAAAATAACAAAACTTCAAAATACCAAAAACAAACAAAACAAAGTGCGATTTTCAATTAAAGTAAACGTCGCCTCCCTGTGTTCGACCCGGGACTCCCTTGGAGTTTTGGTAAAATTTTATTTGATAACGAGTTTTGTGACTACAACGACGGGTTACTCTTAACCCCAAATTTCATTTCGCAAAACATTTCGAATCAATGAGGAAACATCTTAGGAACTCAGTTGTGGCTTTAATTTGACAAAGAAACACCATCTGCAGCCTTGATTCTCTGAAGCTCCATCAGCAGAAACCCATGAAGAAGTAAGGACCAATTAGTCCCACATTGTAAAAAGCTAAAAAGAAAATCGATACAAATTGAATTCCTCTCATTAGCTATGTGCCTTAAGATGCTAAGGTGAGGTCCTACTCACCTATCCTGTTCACTCCTCGCCCACCACACACATCGACGGGCTTGGTCCTGGATCCGTTTACCTGACCATATTATAGAGAGAGAGAAGAGGGAAATTTTTGAGGGAAGGGGGTTTTTTGCACTGTGTATCCTTGGGATTCGTGCCTACACTTAGGCAAATTTTGAGGCTTTGGGGCTTGATAGTTAAGTCGTATAACGCTTTGACCCGACATCTGACTTATGGGAATTGACTTTGATATTGTCTACTATTGACTGAGAATTGACTTGGGATTTGTGCCTAATTGTGGGGATTAATTGGTGGTTTCAACCACCATTTTTAGGATTCTCTTTATCTTTTTGTCATTGATTTTTAGATACAATTTGGATTCTGTTACAACCCAAACCTGGCCCCTCATGGAACCTAGGGACGACCCACCTTAACTAATCCCAAGACCTAGTCATCCATCGAGAAATAAGCCAAATGCAAAAAGAAATACAACATTTCCACACATGTAATGTAGCTAAGCATTAAATAAAAAGGCAGCAACAAAATAGAACAGTACATTCCAAAGGACAACACGCCACAGGCGAAAAGTAGAGTTTGCTAACTAGCCATCACAGCAAGAAAGAAAAGATGTAAAGCAACAAACGGTTTCAATTACACTAAAATACTCACAAACAATAAACAGAGACTCAGAAGAGGAACGAAAGGGAAACAAACTACTGCTGGGCTCAACTGGGCCTAGCACCCTCTGCAGTCGGTGATGCTGGCTACTCAACTCCCTAACCTGAACATGTATACATATATAATGGTCATCAGCTAAACGCTGAGTAGAGTGGCAACATAAGAACATCTAATGAAATAAATAAAAGGAAAGCGGTAAACCATTCACGCATTTTTCAGTTATTTAGATAGTTATCATCTGGTTCCATTCATAATCACTATGTGCTTAGTATTCAATTATTCTAGTAAAGGTCCATATCATCACTTAATCCACATGTTCCCTAAGGGAACGATCTTGATGTAGTTTTCCTGCAATGCCGGATGCACACGTGGCACTCTCCTAGTCAAGAGAGTACCCCGTGGTAGTCCTACGCCCAGTCCACCACTGCAGGGATATGGTCGCGATGTAGCGGTGACTACGGCACACACGATAAGCGCACGGATAGCTACCCCACACTAGCCCACGATCAGTCCTTTCCGCTAGCGGGTATGCTCTAGCATAGAGCAGAGAACAGAACAGGGGCCACACCCCTCAACAGTCTGTGTACCCTCGCCCGACTATCCCAGTTTGCCCAATGGGCTCCATAGGAGTCAGTATAGGGAGGCCATTCCTACCCTCGGGTCCCAACCGATGGGGAGGCTAGCTCTCTCCCTACATAAAAGTGATGATAGCTCTCCTCGATACCACGTACACGAGGGCCAACTCACTTTCTACACCCAAGTCCAACCAACCGATCGTCATACCTATATAGGCGAGGTATTCCATCGTACATCAAAGTACCATGTCATGGTACTTTAACTACTTTCCCAGCTCCCCCGTAGGGTTCGTGCATAGTACTCGGTTCATTCCAACAAGTTACATGTATCCCCATTCACATTCAGGTTTTTAATCATGGGAAACAGGACAGGCAGCTTGTAATACAATAGTAAAAGCATCCAATTATATCAATTGAATTACCACTTACTCACAATATGGAATTTATCAGTACGCATACTTATATCATGTCAAGCGAGGTTCATGCATAATGCGGCGTGTTTCGCGAATTAAAATTAGGGTTTGGAGAACTCATCATCGAAGCTTGCAAAATGCATCTATCAAATACAATTTATAACCGAAACTCCAGGGGAGTCCCGGGTCGAACACAGGGATGCGACGTTTACTTTTGTTGAAAACCGCATCTTGTTTTGTTTCTTTTTGGTATTTTGAGGTTATATTTTTTTTTGTGTTTTTGAAATAAAAAGACAAGCAAGACAAGTTCACGAAATGAGATGGAACACAACTATGATATATTACACAAATGTTTGTTACAATAATATATGAATAGATAAAAGAGATATGGGTGAGAGGAAATCTCCCGAATCGGCTGTTCGGCGAGACAACGGTGCCTGGCGGAAGCTTGGATGAAGGAGGTCAGATGCAGGATGACAGAGGTGGGATGCAGGAGGATGTCGAGTAGAGGAATGCTTCGCTGAGGCTCTGGAATGGAGGTAAGGAGGCGGAGATGATCTGATACCAGAATGGAGGTGAGAAGATGGCTCCAAGGCAACCTATGAATGGTGATGGGAAGATGGAGGAATATTTGGTGGGGCAAAGGGATGCTACACTAATAGGAGCCTTGGGAGCTTGAGAGTAAGCTACACTAATGAATCATGTCATAAGGCATTTGACTTTCTTAAAATGGCAGTCACTTGTGCTCCGATTTGCAACCACCGGTTTGGATAGCCCCATTTGAGATCATGACCAACGCTTCTGATTATGCGGTCGAGGCTATTTTGGGTCAGAAGATTGACAGGAAACCCTCTATCATATACTACGCTAGGAAAACTCTGGACGAGGCCCAGAGGAATTACACTGTTACTGAGAAGGAATTACTAGCTGTAGTATTTGCCTTGGAGAAATTCAGGGCTTATCACTCAGGGTCTCATGTCATAATATATACTGACCACTCGGCCTTAAGACATCTCTTGGCCAAAAAGGATGCCAAACCCTAGCTTATTCGATGGATTCTTCTGCTTCAAGAATTTGATCTTGAAATTAAGGATAAATCTGGGGCACAGAATGTGGTGGCGGATCATCTTTTAAGACTTCTGAGTGATTCTTCTCGTCCGAATATTCCGATTGTTGATACTTTTCAAGACGAGACGATCCTTACAGTTTCAGGTGTCCAAACCCCGTGGTTTGTTGACATTGTAAACTATTTGGCCATTGGTCAAATCCCTCGGGATTGGACCAAGCAACAACAAGATTGACTCAAACCTGAGGCCAAATAATACTTCTGGGAGGACCCTGAACTATATCGCATTGGCTCTGATCAGATTATTCGCCGATGTGTTCCGAAGATTGAATTCAAAAGTATACTCTACTTCTGCCATGCATCTGCATGTGGTGGACATTTCTCCAGGAAAAAGATGGCTGCAAAAATTTTGCAATTTGGATTCTTTTGGCCGTCTTTATTCAAGGATGCCGAGGAATTCTCGAGCTCGTGTTCCCGATGCCAGGCACTTGGGAGCATAACCAAGAGAGGCATGATGCCTCTAAACCCGATTCTTCCCATCGAAATCTTCAATGTTTGGGGCATCGATTTCATGGGACCCTTCCTCCCTTCATTTGGACACTAGTACATTCTCATCGCTGTTGATTACGTGTCCAAGTGGATCGAGGCCATTCTCACTCGAACCAATGACCACAAGGTGGTCAACGATTTTGTCAAGAAGAACATCTTCAATCGATTCGGGATTCCGAGGGCCATCATCAGTGATGGTGGTTCTCACTTCACTAATGCTCAGTTTCGTAATTTGTTAGCAAAATCCAGGGTAAATCATAGAATCTCCACACCTTACCTTCCCCAGACGAATGGACAGGCCGAGATCTCCAATCGGGAGATCAAGAATATTCTTCAGAAGACGATTAGGCCTGATCGAAAAGACTGGACTCAAAAGCTTGAGGACACTCTTTGGGCCTACCGTACGACGTACAAAATGCCTATCGGCATGTCACCATTTTGTCTGATGTATGGAAAGGCATGCCATTTACCTGTAGAAATTGAACATAGGGCATTCTGGGCAATCAAGCAATGCAATCTGGATTTGAGTTTAGCCAGAAAGACCAGGAAACTCCAACTATTTGAGTTGGAGGGGCTTAGAAATGATGCGTACGAGAATGCCAAGATCTACAAGGCTCGGACCAAAGCTCTTCATGACCAATTGATATCCCGCAAGTGTTTTGAACCGAATTAGAAGGTCTGGCTCTTTGATTCTCGACTTAAGCTCTTTCCCAGCAAACCTACGTCAAAATGGAACATCCCGTTCATCATCGATCAGATTTTTCCAAATGGGGCCATTCAGATTTCTGACCCAAAGATGGGTAATTCATTCAAAGTCAATGGTCAATGTCTAAAGCCTTTTATTGACCGCATTGTTCCATAACCCGTTTCAGACACGATTGCTCTCATCATGTTGTGATTTCTTTGGTTGGACTTCGCCTAGCTGATGGCATTAAACTCATAAGTTGTACAATCTAGCTCAAAGCTGACCCAAGGATCATATTTAGGTGATATCTTCTACATTCTACCTTCCTTTCATGTCTTTTATTCTCAATGCGAACATTGCATCAGCTAGGCATGGGGGGTGGATTCATTTCTAAATCAATTTGTCAGCTTTGTGGAATTCTTATAAATTCTACCTATTTTCTTATATATACCTAAAAAAACAAAAAAAATTGAATTAGGAAAGAATACTTGGGCATTAGGACTTTTCAATCTTAGGAACTATTACAGTATGATCTGAACATTAAGACCCTTCAGGTCTTTGGGCTTAATCAGCCCGAGTATCCACTAAAATGTGGATTTGTTTATCGAGTCCTCGCCATCTTGAGTTCTATTTAAATTTTATTAAATAAGTTTGGGTGATAAGTATACGACTTATCAACCCGCCCTCTGATTTGAGGGAACTTTAAGTCTAAGCATCTACACACTATTTACATGGACTTGTTGTTCGGCGATTTTAACAGAAATTGGATAGCTAATGAACCTTCTAGGGTGGTATGGCTGGAAAGTTATCGTGGGTAACAGCCCATAGGTAGGTTGTCCAGAGCCCAGCCACTTGACTATTCATTTCCTGCTGCCTTTAGGGAAGCCACCTACTTAAAAAAAAAGAAAACGAAAGTCCAAAAAGAGAAAAGAAAAAGAAAAAGAAAAAGAAAACAAAAGAAATAAGCCACACTTCACCACACGAGTGTAGTTGGCAAGTTATCGTGGGTAACAGCCCATTGGTAGGTTGTCCAAAACCCAGCTCAAGAAATGCATGTAGAATTACTAAAACACTTTGGAAGAAGCGGAGAAGTAGAATAAGCTGAGGAGATATACATTGGATTCACTCTTGTGTTGACCCCATAAAAAGAAAAGTAAGGAGAAAGCTACCAGTCATATAGATACATGATATTGACACATCTATTTAGGTTAAAATGCCTATTCATGCATGTTCCTAGGCTTAGATTTGCATTTCATGTTATAAATATTGCATAGCATTCATCATTCTACATTTAGAGTAGTTGTATATATTTTAGGTTAATTAGGTCCTTTTTATGGTAAGGAGAGAAGAAGACTTATTTCAGGGCCTTGGATGGATGATCGGACCATACAGATCTAATTAGGACAACGATCAGAGTCTAACACCTCTGAAATCATCTAAATCGGAGAACCGTAGCATCATATGAAGTTCGAGGAAGATCAATGGCCAAGGGGTAATGCGACATCCATACGAGTTTTAGATGGAAAATCTGACCATACGGATGGATCCGGAGTGACGATCGCATTTCAGCAACGCGTGAATCATCTCCATTTGAGCACCGTGGCACCCTCTACAAAAGAAAGAAGAATGGATGACCCAGATGGTGCCATGTGGTGCCATCCAGGCCGCCCAACGCCAGCCAGCAGCAGGCACGCACACAGCCGTAGCCACGCACAACATACGCACATAGCCACAGTCACGTGCAGCGTACTGCGCACAGCCGCAATCACACGCACAACTGTAGCCACACGGAGCGCACCGTGCACAGCGCAGCAGCAGTGCAACGCATGCCAGCGCACGCACGCGAACGGCGCGGGGAGCATGGGCACGTGATACGGGCGCCAGTGCAGCGGAGCGGATCTTCAGTGATGCGCACCTTTAGTGATGCTTACAACTATCACTAATGGTCTGCATGCACCAGCAAGAGGATTTGAAGGGTGGATCTACAGCAACAGCTGTAGCGACATTTATGGACGTCAGTAATGACCCAGATGCAAATTTGTTCTTCCTCCTCTACTATAAAAGGAACTACCCACCACCATTTCAAACCATCACTTCCTTTCTTCATCTCACCACCTCCAAGGCTCTAGAGAGAGCTTGTCCCAAGCCCAGGATGCTTCTCTAGAGTAAAACCAAATAGTTTTCCCTCCCCTCATCCCCATTCGTGGAGCATCCCGTGGCCGTCCTCTCATCGCCCTTCGGGAAGAAGATCCTCGCCGCGACGCCATCCTGCCCCATCCTCTGTCCTCCAGCTCCGTCCTCCTTCATCCCTCCCCTCACCACCTTCCTTCAAGCAATGTCAGAGTGAGTCGTCCTCTGAGAAACCGTCGAGAGGGATTTCTCTCTCCTCTTTCTATCTTTTTTCATTTTTGTAGTATACTTTTCTTGCTTTCATAATTGTAGAAAACATTCATGAGATAAATAGATGATTGTTTCTCTCTCTCTTTCTCTCTCTCTTTTATATTTGCAAGTAGATTAGCTAGATAAGCATTTGTCGATATGATCTCTTGCTTCCTATAAATACAAAAAAAAATTAGAAAAGATAAAAATGACCAAAAATAAATAAAAGTGAAGCACGGATTTCATAAAACCAAATGTTCACCTCCCTGTGTTCGACTCGGGACTCACTTTTCGAGTTTCAGTTATAAATTTTATTTGACCACACGTTTTGCAATTACGACGATGGGTTACTTGTAACCCTGATTTCTAACTCCTGAAACACATGCAATCATTTTGACGCCATTGCGGGGAGGCAATGCTCTTTGATTTTTTTTCCGTGTTTTCTTTCCACCTTACCTAACTTTTATATCACTTTTTCTCTGATCTTACTGTGATTGCAGGTACTCTTCTGAGGCGGGCCAAAGCAGTTAGATTAGAGAAAAGTGCTGATGAAAGTTCTATAAGTGTCCCCCACACCACCCCCACCTTAGTTTCCATTCCATAACCTAATAACTCAAACCCAAATCAACTTAGGTGCTTTTTATAAACCCTAGGATCGATTTGGTTGTTTGTTTGCCACCTCCACTCACCTCACCATCCACATAAATAAATAAATATAAATAAATAAAGTGTTATCTGATTGTGGGGTTTTCTGAAAGAGACACACCTTAACACCCACAACTCTCGACTTAAGGCGTACCACTCCACTTTGATTCTACCACTTAACCAGGATCTAACCTGTGGACCCGGTGCACTTCAACTCAAAACAAATAAGTGAGTAGAAATTTGATTAGGCTAAGACATTGTGTGCCTTAATATGTAGTGCGAATAGGCTAATTGATTGATTTGTTTGGGCCACACCACTCAAATTAAAAGCAATTCATCAAGTAGCTTACCACTTAGGGTTGATTCTTAGGGCTGAACCAAGCATTCCACATTTTTTTCTCTGATTTCTAAAGGAATATATCATCACCCGTGTTTTCAAAACTTGGAGCATTCTACTAAACCTTGATTGAACCAACCTAAGAATTAAACCCTAAAAGCTACTAAACAAGGTTAAACCCTAAAAGACACATCATCAAATAACCTTATTTGTAAACCCTAGTTGTGCATGCACACACATTTTAGCTGATCATTAAGGACACAACCCATCTAAAGGGCCCATCACATTCCAAGAGCATGATCATCCCAAACCTAACTAAAATCGAGTAGACGTTGGCCTTAAGGATTGATTCGCTCTTCGGGGCTCAGACTGAGATTTTTTTTTATTATTATGCTTCTGCTGGTCCATCTGATATCTAGCTAGGGGAGTAGTGTCAAACGATCGTGGTTGGGGGGTACACTAGGAACCGAAGGCACAAGCCAAAGAAAGAACCTTCTCCCCAATCCCTCCTAACCGGTTGGACTGACCAGATAAAAGTAGACTAAATCATTTATAATCTCAAGACGGGTCCTGGGAGTCTGTAGGTCTTTAGGCTACCCACATAAGGAAAGGGTTGATTGATTGTACTGCAGGGCACCTTTCTCTCTTCTGATTTCCCTCCTTACTTCACCATGTACCTTTCCACATCCTACACACATTTCACATCCTATTCTCCTACCACCACTTATCCCCAAGATGATTACTATTCCGACTTGACTTGTAATTACCCATCCACTAGCCGGGATGACTTTGATTGGGGAAATGAATACGGACCTCAATGTCCAGGGCCTAACCCTGGACAGCAAGACTATGATTGCTATCCTTCCCAAACTTACAATGATTATGGATCTCCATCCTTTGATGACCAAACCAACCAGAACTACAATCAGGAAGGATATAATGATTATAACGCCTACCCTCCAAAGTATTCCACTGAATATAGGTTGCCACCAACCTTTGAACAACCTAGAGCGACCTACTTTTAGGGAGGGACCCGAGGACCTCGACATCTTGACTCCCCATGATTTAACCCAAACCCACCCAAACCTGAATCGAACCAGTCGGTTCAGGTGAACCAGATCTAGGATAGGGTGTTGGCTAATTTAAGGAACACTATACAATCTTTAAAAGCTCAGCCAACACCATGCACTGAAGCACTGGAGCCTATGATCAAAATGATTGATGAACTTATTAGTTCTTTATTGGATTTGTTCCAAAGTGTTAGGGATAGGGACCTGGGTGAGTTTCTTCTTGGGAAATTATCAAGGATGGGGATGAAATTTGTGGTTGCCCTAGTCAAGTCTTGGGATGATTCTCAAGATGAACCCCCTTCAGGAGAGCTAATGTCTGAACCCGCTCAGGAGCCTGTCGGGGGGGATACATATTTTGAGATTGGAGATGACCAGGATGGACTAGAGCAATCCTTTGAGGATGAACTGAGTTTCTCACCTGAGATCCCCAAGCCAGGGAGCGAGGAAAAATATGTCTCTGAGGATCATGGATTCTTTGATTCTGAGGGTAAGGAATCTCTTAGTGAAGTCTCACTTGAGTCTAAGGAAGATGATTTTAGTGAGACAAATGGGCTCGAGGAGCATGACGAACCATTTGATAGCCCAGTCATTGAAGATTTCAATTCGGTTGGGGCTAACTTGGAGGATTCAAATCCTCATTTACTTGATGATTCAATCAATGACCCCATTCATCATCTGCACCCTGAAGAGCTGACTTTTGAGATCATTGTGCCCATGTCAATCTTGATTTAGCCACGATTTCTGGACTTGGGAGAATCATATGGGGTGAATGATATGCTAGAGGTCTCGAAGTCTGAGCCCTTGATGTTGGAAGATAGAATTGTTGAAATAAAAATTTGGGAGGCTAATTCTGAGGGAACTTTGAATTTGGGTCTAAGGGTACCTATTGACCGGAGACCACCTACTTTCTATTAGGACCCTTACGATATCTTTCACATGCAACCCAAGCTTGAAATAACTGATTATTTTTCTAAGCTAGATGTTAAGTGGACAATCGCACCTATTGAACCATCTTTACTCATTGTCCGACCTTTGGTCTTGGGTTGCACACCACTAAACCGTAGGCCTAGCCCCGCAAACACAACAACCTTCGATTCTGGGTGATTTTCGTCTAGAACCTGAGAACCACTCGACCCTGGGGCATAGGTCTGCACCATAATCTAGTCCACATCTATGGACATCTTCTGCAGACGGGTTTCAGGATCAACCTTTTGATTTTGCTTCTGACCTGTACTTGTGAATTCCCAACTTCTTTATATGTATGTTATGCCTAGCTAAAGGCATTAAACTTAGCGTGTGTGTATACTCTCTTCTCTCTGCGAAGTTGACTGGGTTGTCATGAAATTCAGGTGATATTTTGTTTACTCTGCCCTTTTCATGTCTTTGTTTTTACAATGAGGACATTGCCTCATTTAAGCATGAAGGGGTGGATAGTCAATTCCTGAAATCATTATGTTAACTCCATAGAATTTCTTTTAGTTTCTTATAAAATTAAAGAAAATTTTGAAAATTTGAAAAAGATAAAAAAAGGAAAGAAATTAGGAAAAGAGAACTTAGGCATTTGGAAGTTATTAGCTTTAGGAAATGATACGAGAGGACCTAAACATTTAGACTCTTCAGGTCTTCTAGCATAATTAGCCTGGGTGTCCACTCGAATGTGGACTTAGTCTCGAGTCCTCGCGAATTCAAATTCATTTTTAATTTGGTTAATAAATTGGGATGATAAGTATGTGACTTATCAACCCACCCTCCGATTTGGGGGGACTTTAAGCCTAAGCATCTACACACATTTTTTTGCACTGACTCACTTTTCAACAGTTTCTTCGGAAATTGGGTAGCTAATCAACTATCTAGGGTGGTATGGCTGGCAAGTTGTCGGTGGTAATAGCTCATCGGCCGATTGTCCAGAGCCCAGCCACAGGACCATTTTCATTATACTGCCTTTAGGCAAATTTTAGATCAGGGAAGCTACCTACTTTAAAACAAAAAAAAAGGAGAAAAAAAATATAAAACCACACTTCACCGCACGAGTATGGCTAGCAAGTTGTCGATGGTAATAGCTCATCGGCCGATTGTCCTGAACCCAACTCACAAAAAAATGCACAATAATTCCCAAAACACTTAGGGAAGAAGCAGGGAAGTAGAATAAACCGGGGAGATATACACTGGATTCGCCCTTGTGTTGACCCTATAAACAAAAGAAGAAGGGAGAAGCTACCGTTCGAAAAGATAAACCTCTAGGCAAGGTCACCTAGGGTCGTAGAAACCTGAAGTCCATTTTAATGGTTTCCTAGTGAGTCTTTCACTCTTTTAACTATATGCTTGCACTTAGAGACCTTTTCGAGTCTTGGGAGGGTCGAGTAGCCATAAAAAGTTATCCCAGAACTCTCAAACTCCAAAAGTACAAAAAAATTAGAAAAAAAAAAGAATAAAAAAATGTAACTTCCCTTTTCAAATAAGGCGAGGACTTGGGCGGTCTGCATTCTGGCAGACACCCGGGTACTGTTGAGTCTTCGTAGTTTAGGACCTTAGTTGAAATTTTCTATTGTTAATAAACGACTTAGGCCTAAGCGATCTAATCCTAATTGTAATTTTATACATAGCATGTAGCTTAGTTTTGCTAGCGAAAGATAGGCATGGGGGTATGATATAGACACATCTATTTAGGTTAAAATGCCTATTCATGCATTTTCCAAGGCATAGATTTGCATTTCATGTTATAAATATTGCATAGCATGCATCATTCTTCATTTAGAGTAATATATATTTTAGGTTAATTAGGTCCTTTCTATGGTCACGAGAGAAGAAGACTTATTTCAGGGCCTCGAATGGATGATCGGACCGTACGGATCTAATTAGGACGACGATCAGAGTCTAACGCCACTGAAATCGTCTAGATCGAAGAACCGTAGCATCATACAAAGTTCGAGGAAGATCAATGGCCAGGAGGGAATGCGACATCCAAACGAGTTTTGGTTAGAAAATCTGACCGTACGGATGGATTTGGAGCGACGATCGCAGTCCAGCAACACAGGAATCATATCGATTTAAGCACCGTGGCACCCTTTACAAAAGAAAGAAGAATGAACGGCCTAGATAGCGCCACGTGGTGCCATCCAGGCTGCCCAATGCCAGCCAGCAACAGCGCACACACACTACTGGAGCCGTGCGCAGTGCACACGCATAACCACAAGTGCGTGCAGCGCACCATGCACAGCCACAGTGCACGCGCAAAGCGGCAGCCACACGCAGTGCATCGCGTACAACACAGCCATGTGCAGCAATAGCGCAGTGCATGCCAGCACACGCACGCACACAAGGTGCAGGGAGCATGGGCACATGAGCAGAGCGCGCGCCAGCAGAGCGGATCTTCAGCGACGCGTGCCTTTAGTGACGCTTACAGCTATCACTAATGGTCTACGCACGCCAGCAAGAGGATTTGAAGGGTGGATCTTCAGCGACAGCTGCAGCGACGTTTATGGACGTCAGTAATGACCCAGATGCGAATTTGTTCTTCCTCCTCCACTATAAAAGGACCTACCCACCACCATTCCAAACCATCTCTTCCTTTCTTCTCCTCACCACCTCCAAGGCTCTAGAGAGAGCTTGTCTCAAGCCGAGATGCTCCTCTAGAGTAAAACCAAACAATTTTCCCTCCCCTCATCCCTATTCATGGTGCATCCCATGGCCGTCCTCTCACCGCCCTTCGGGAAGAAGATTCTCGCCGCGACGCCATCTTGCCACATCCTCCATCCTCTGGCTCCGTCCTCCTTCATCCCGCTCCTCACCACCTTCCTCCAGGCAACGTCAGAGCGAGTCATCCTCCGAGCAACTGTCGAGGGGGATTTCTCTCACCTCTTTCTATCCTTTTTCGATTTCGTAGTGTATTTTTCCTTCTTTCGTAATTGTAGAAAACATTCATGAGATAAATAGATGATTGTTTCTCTTTCTCTCTTTCTCTCTCTCTCTTTTACATTTGCAAGCAGATTAGCTAGATAAACATTTCTCGATCTGATCTCTTGCTTCCTAAAAATACAAAAAAAAATTAGAAAAGATAAAAGCGACCAAAAACAAATAAAAGTGAAGCACGGATTTCATAAGACCAAACGTTCACCTCCCCGTGTTCGACCTGAGACACACTTTCCGAGTTTCGGTTATAAATTTTATTTGACCTCGCGTTTTGCAACTACGATGACAGTTTACTTGTAACCCTGATTTCAAACTCGTGAAACATGTACGATCAATACACCTTTAGGCAGAATTCTTTTTAAGGTCACCTAAGGGCGTAGAAACCCGAAGTCCGTTCTGATTACCGATCAATGAGTTTATCACTTCCACAAAAAGATGCTCAGAACATAGGGTTCTCATCAAGCGTTGGGTGGGTTATAACCCTAAATTCAAAAATAAAAAAAATTAGAAAAGGAGAAAAAGGAGAAAAAGAGATCTTTCTTTGAATAAGGCGAGGGCTTGAGGCAGTATGCATTTTGGTAGATACCCAGGCTCTCTTGTGTCTTTGAAAGTTCAGGTCCTAAGTAAAAATTTCTTAATGTTGAAAATGACTTTTGCCTGAGTAATCCAACCTAATTCTTTTATAAATAACATGCAGTTTCTGCTAGGGACTAGCAAAAGATAGGCATGGGGGTGTGATGTGCATACATCTAAATAGCCAAAAATGTCTATTAATGCATGTTCTTAGTGTCATATTAGCATCATGCATCGTAAATATTGCTTAACATGCATAATCATGCATTTAGGACAAATTGTATAAATTGTATAGTAATTGTCTCCTTTTATGGTCAGGGATAGCGACTTTTAATCGGGACCTCGGATCAAAGATCCAACCATACGGATTTGATCAAGGCGATGATTCAAGTTCAATGACTCCAAGATCGCCTTGATCGGACATCCGTAGCACCAGATAGAGACCGAAGAAGCCTAAAGATCAAGGGCCATGATGGTGCCAATCCGCACTTCAAATGAAAAATCCAACTACATGAATGGGTTCGGATCAATGATCGTAGGCTAATGACGCAAAAATTGGCTCAATCCGACGTCAGTGGCACCTTCTACATGTCAAAGAAGTTAGACGGCCATGATGGCACCACATGGCACCATCACAGTCGCCCAAATCAGCCGCAGCATCACTCCCCATCTTCTGAAGGCACGGTGAGGAGATCTGGGCTGTTGGATCTTCATCCTACGGCTGTGAAGAGTGCATGCTTAAATCATAAACACGGCAAAGAAGCACCGCTAGCACAGCGGTCGAGTGGCGTTGCGCAAGCGCAAGACGCGCATTCAACTCGCCATCTGCAATGCACGAGCGATTAATCGCGACCGCACGATCGGCTACGGGCGTCTCAAATCGTCCAATCGCCCACATGCGCAATCAAAAGCACATGCGAGCACGCACGACCGATCGCATGCGAGCGCGCGATTAAACGTATATGAAGGCGCGGGCGAGGACGACTTTAAGCCGTCCAACTTTAAGATCGGACGGCTGTGATTGCAAGGACGTGGGCATGAGTTTTGAACACAACAGGCGAGGAGGCAGGTGTGCATGCGAGGCTGCGGCCACGTGGGGTCTTTAGTGACGCTCAAATCCATCACTAAAAACCCCCTCATTTAATGTTTTAATTATGAAATGACCAAATTGCCCACTATCTTGGCAACTATAAAAGGAGACCTCTACCCAACAAAATCCTCATCCCTTCCTTCACCTCTCTCCCTCTCCAAAGCTCAAGAGAAGCTTATCCCACACACAGGATGATATTCTAGAGACAAATCCAATTTTCTTGCCCCTGTTCTGGAAGTGGATCCCACGATGACGAAAACATGTTGCCTCGTTCCCACTTCTTCCTACTTCATTCTCCTTCCTGCTCCATCCTCTGTCTTCCAAGCGTCTCTCTGTCCGACTCATCCTCCAAGCATTCGTCGAGGAGGATAACATCTCTCTCCCTTCTTTTTAATCGCTTTCTAGAATAGAATTTTTTGCTTTCTAGTTGTAATCATTTCTCGCTTTCTAGTTGTAAAAACATTCTGATTATATCAAGTGATTGTTCTCTCTCTCTTTCTCTCTCTCTTATTGTTTATATTAGCTCCATTGTACTTATCTCATTTTCAAAACAAAAACACAAAAAAATATAATCGCGAATTTTAGATCGACGTAGCCTCCCTGTGTTCTACCCAGAATTCTTAGAATTTCGGTATAAATTTATCTATTGATGGATTTCTTCGCAAATCGAACTACAACGATGGGTTTTTCGAAACCAACTTCAATCGCAAAGTTTTCCACGTTCAACTTGCGATTTGCAGTGCGTGCACAATTAATTTTGACCACATGATCAGCTGCAGACTGCCCAGATCGCCCAATTGGGTGCACGCGTGACTAGATGCACTTCTGCACGCCCCATCGCACGTGTGGGCACGGTTAAGCGCAGAAGAATGCACGTGCGAGGAGCAATCTGGGCCATCCGATCTCGTGATCGGACAGCTGAGATTTCAAGAATGTAGGCGAGTGTTAGGTGCATGGCAACCAAGGAGGCAGGCTTGCGAGGCTACGGCGACGTGGGGTCTTTAGTGACGCTTAAATCCATCACTAAAGACCCCCTTATTTAATGTTTTAATTATGAAATGACCAAATTGCCCCCTATCCTTGCAACTATAAAAGGAGACCCCTACCCTACAAAATCCTCATCCCTTCCTTCACCTCTCTCCCTCTCCAAAGCTCAAGAAGAGCTTGTCCCACATCCGGGATGCTATTCTAGAACCAAAATCCAATTTTCTCACCCCCATTCTTGAAGTGGATCCCGCGACGATGATGTGCTATCTCATTCCCACTTTTTCCTGCTTCATCCTCCTTCCTCTCGTTCCGTCCTCCGTCTTCCAGGCGTCATCCCGTCCGGCTCGTCCTCCAAGCAGCCATCGAGGAGGATAACTTCTCTCTATCTTCTCATTACTGCTTTTTAGAATAGATTTCCCACTTTCTAGTGTAGATTTCATGCTTTCTAGTGTAGTGGGTAGTTGTAATTGTAATGAACATCAACTTGTGATAATGAAATCCATGTTTATTCTACTTCTCTTTTGTCTTTATTTGTAATATGCTCTCTCTATCTTCTATTCTTTATTCTTTAAGTAGATAGTCAATTTTGATTCAATTCGACTAGCTAATCTGCCTCGTGACAATTAAACAAACGCAGTTTTGAATCAAACGTCTGCCTCCCTGTGTTCAACTTGGAATTCTTAGAGTTTCAGTATAAATTTATCTGTTGACAGATTTCCTCACAAATCGAACTACAACGACGGGTTTTTCGAATCCAACTTCGATCGTATAGTTTCCATTCTCAACACTCACGCTCATGCACACTGGCCGCGCATTACGCGTTCCTTATCGACGCATGCTTGGGTGTTGGCGCCTCACTGTGCGCGTTTGTGCAAGCAGCCGAGCTAAGCTGTGCGCGTTATGCGCTGCACCCTTGCGTAAGCAGCAGTGAGCTTAATTGGCCAATTAAGGGGGCTACGGGGATTCAAACCCGCACCCCTCCGTTGAAAGCCCACACCTCCACCGTTGCGCTAATTCGTCTAGATGGTTGCATGGATTCCTTAAGGCGCGTAGTGGGGGAGAGCTCTTAGCGGTTGGATCAAGATCCAATGGCTGAAAATTGATGAAGATGATGAGGGGCACGTTCCAATTGCTGCTGGCCGGTGTTGGGCAGCTTGGATGGTGCCAAGTGGTGCCATCTAGGCCATCCAACTTCTTTCTATTGCAGAGGGTGCCACAGTGCTCAGATTGAGATGATTCATGCGTTGTCGGACTGCGATCGTCGCTCTGGATCCATCCGTATAGTTGGATTTTCCATCTGAAACCCGTATGGATGTCTCATTGCCCCCTGATCGTTAATCTTCCTCGGACTTCATATGATGCTACAGGATTCCGATCTAGACAATTTCAGAGGCGTTAGACTCCGATCATCATCTTGATCAGATCTGTACAGTCGAATCATCCATCCGAGTCCTTGAAATAAATCTCCTTCCCTCCTGGCCATGAAAAGGACGTAATTAACCTAAAATATACACAACTACTCTAAATGCAGGATGATGCTTGCTATGCAATATGTATAACATGAAATGCAAATCTAAGTCTAGGAACAAGCATGAATAGGAATTTTAACCTAAATGAATGTGTCTACATCATGCCCCCATACCTATTTTTTTCTAGTCCCTAGCAAAATTAAACTACATGCTATATATAAAAACAGAATTAGGACTCAATCGCTTAGGCCTAAGTCGTTTATTAACAATAGAAAATTTCAACTAAGGTCCTAAGCTATGAAAACTGAATAGTACCCAGGTGTCTGCCAGAATGTAGACCGCCCAAGTCCTCACCTTATTTGAAAAGGGAAGATAAATTTTTTTTATTTTTCTTCTTTTCTAATTTTTTTGGACTTTTGGAGTTTAAGAGTTTCGAGGTAACTTTTTACGCCTACCCGACCTACCCAAGACTCGAAAAGGACTCTAAGTGCTAAGCATCTTGTGAAAGGATGATAGACTCACTAGGCGGCTGTTAAAATGAACTTCGGGTTTCTACGACCCTATGTGATCTTGCCTAAAGGTTTATCTTTTCAAACGGTAGCTTTCTCCCTACTTCCTTTATTTATGGGGTCAACACAAGGGCGAACCCAGTATATATCTCGCCAGTTTATTCTACTTCCCCGCTCCTTCCCTAAGTGTTTTGGGAATTATTGTGCATTTTTGTGAGTTGGGCTTTAAACAACCGGCCAATGGGTTGTTACCCACGACAACTTGCCAGTCATACTCGTGCGGTGAAGTGTGGTTTTATTTGTTTATTTTTTTTCTCTTTTTTCTTTTTTTCTTCTTTTTTTTCTAAGTAGGTGGCTTCCCAGATCTGATTTACCTAAAGGCTATGCCTAGAGGTATGTGGAGGATGGCTACAACTACATCCCGTGTGTCAGTGATGAGAAAGCTAATATGCTGGTTGCGCCTATTATTGAATAGGAGGCTATGGATGCCATCAAAGACTTAAACAATGAGGGAGCTCCAGGGCCAGATGGGGTTCAAGTTTTCTTTTACAAAGAGATGTGGAGTGTTCTTAAAGAGGAAGTGATGGGGGTTATACATGAATTTCAAAAGGGAAATTCTGGATTCAAACGGCTAAACAAATCATACCTCTTTTTGTTATCAAAGAAATCAGGAGCGGAATGTTTCTCCGACTATAGGCCTATTGCGCTATTGAATTCCATATATTTAATCATTAGCAAAATCCTCGCCAATAGAATCCGTGGTGTTCTACAAGGCCTGATTATGCCTACTTAGTCTACTTTCCTTCCTAGGAGGTCTCTACAGGAATATTTTATCATGGCTCAAGAAATGGTGACGGGTTGGCATAGAAGGAAGTCTAAGGCCTTCCTTTGGAAGGTAGATTTCTCAAAAGCTTATGATTCAATTTCGTGGCCATACCTATGGGAAATTCTTAAAAGAAGAAAGTTCCCCACCCTACGGATCCAATGGATGAAATAGTGTACCACAACTACCTCCTACTCCCCATTGATAAATGGGAAACCCTGTAAAGCTTGGATTCAACCTCAATGTGGGGTGAGGCGAGGCCGTCCTCTTGTTCCGTTGATTTTTAATTTTGCTATGGATACTTTAGCTAGATATGCATGCAAGTTGGCAGGAGATGGCTTGATTAGGGGCTACTCGATGACAAATAGGACTCTGGCCCCCATTCTTCAATATGCAGATGACACGATTTTTTTTATAGGAGGGAAAACGGAAGCGCAAGCACTCTCTTATATGGTTAGCATTTTTGGAGAAATTTCAGGTCTAAAGCTAAAGGGAAGTAAATTTTCTTTGGTTTGTTTTGGCATGAATGGTAATGATCAAAGTGATATCTCTTCTATCCAGGGCACACCAGTGGTTCCATTGCCAATCAGATACTTGGATCTACCGCTGAAGTATACAAAGATGAAGAAGAGTGATTGGAACTTTCTCTTTGAGAAGGTGGCTACGAAGTTAGAAGGCTGGAGCAGTAGGTACCTATCGAAAGGGGGGAGGCTTGCGCTGCTGAATTCCGTGATTACATCAATCCCAGTCTTCTTCTTTTCCATCCTCAGAGTGCCAAAGTCAATCTGGAAGAAACTTGATGTTATGCGTAAAAGATTTTTTTGGAAAGGAGCCTCTCACCAAGGTAAATTTTTACATCCTATTAAATGGGATACAATGTGCTCTCCAAAGAAGTATGGTGGCATGGGAATAAGATCTCTTAAAGAATTTAATGATGCCTTGCTCTTAAAATGGGTGGTTAAGTTGTTGCAAGGGGAACAAAAGCCTTGGATAGAGATTGTGCTTGACAGCTACGGTGTGGCAAATGATGAGAAAAGTCGTCTGAATCTGACCAAGCCCTCTCCTTTCTGGACCTCTGTGGTGTGTGCTATGGCTGAAAATTGGAATCTTTTCCAGCCAATCCTAGGGGATGGAAGAAGTTTCAAATTCTGGAGTGAAAAATGGACACCAAATGGGGTGTTAAAGGATAGATATCCTCTTGCATATTCAGCTACTTCAGATAGAAATGCGGTGGTGGGTGATTATTAGGATATAGAATCAGAAAAGTGGAAGATAAATATGGACGAGTGGAATAGCTATGAAACCAGGACGTGGATGGAGAATCAACGCCTCCTACAAGAACTGAATGCTTTCAAACCCAAGCCAAAAGAGTGTGATACTTACAAATGGGATGGGATTTTTTCCCCAGCGGCTGCATATAAAAGGCTCATTAGATTGTCTAGTTTGGTAAAGGTGGATGAGATTGGGAGGAACTTATGGAAGTTGAGAGTCCCATTAAAGGTGCAAATTTTTCTGTGGCTATGTAGAAGGGATGGCCTGATTACGGGTGACATGCGGCATAGGAGGATGGGCACCCCCGCTCAGTTTTGCTAGCTATGCGGGTTACATAATGACTGCAGCTGCCACTTTTTCTCTTCTTGCATGGTTACAAATTGTGTTGGGAGAAAGGTTTGCAAGGATTCGATCCCCATGTGGGAAAATCTTTGGAACTCCTTCTTAGTTACAAATAAATCCCATGTGCTGGTGGCAGTGCTATGGTTGGTTTGGAGAGCTAGAAATGAGAAATTATTTTAGGAGAGACCAGTGAGGGTGGATAATATTGTAAATATGTGCTGGACTCTCATACATATGTGGGGTTTGATTTTGTAACCTCCTCTTTTATATAAATGAAAGCTCTCCCAGATTGCTATTGGCGATTTGATAGCCTTCCTTGCTATTTCAAAAAAAAAAAGATTTACCTAAAGGCAGTACAAAGAAAATGGTCTTGTGGCTGGGCTCTAAACAACCAGCCAATGGGCTATTACCCACGACAACTTGCCAGCCATACCACCCTAAATAGTTCATTAGCTACCCAATTTTCGTAAAAACCATCGGAAAGTGAGTCAGTACGAATAGTGTATAGATGCTCAGACTTAAAATCCCCTTAAATAGAGGGTGAGTCGATAAGTCATGTACTTATCATCCCAATTTATTTCTAGATTAAAGATGAAATTGAATTGGTGAGGACTCAAGACTAAGTCCACATTCGAGTGGACACCCGAGCTAATTAAGCCTAAAGAGTCTTAAGTGTTCAGGTCCTATCATGTCAATTCCTAAGTTAATAACTTCCAAAAGCCTAAGTTCTCTTCTCCTAATTCGATTTTTTTTCTCTTTGAAATTTCAATTTTTTTAAAATAAACTAATAGGAAATTACTGTTACGGCTGACAACAAGATTATTGTTGAATGATTTACGAACCTACGCTAACGTGTTTGGTTTTGGAAAACCCGTCGTTGTAGTTCGAAAGCGAAGGATTCGAGTTCAACAAATAAAATTTATACCGAAATAAGAATTCCGGGTCGAACTCAGGGAGGCTACGTTGATCTATATTCGCAATTATGTTCTTTTTAGGATTTTTGATAAACAAGGCGAAATAATTACAACGGAGCTATCAAACTGAGAGAGAGAGAAAGAGAACATGCATTCAATATTTCAATTGTTTATACAAGCAAACGAAATGAAAGTTACACTAGAAAGCGGGAAATCAATTACACTATAAAGCAGGAAAATTCTACACTAGAAAAGCTGTAAATAAGAATGGGAGAGAGAAGTTATCCTCCTTGACGGTCGCTTGGAGGATGAGCCGAACGAGACGACGTCTGGACGAACGAGAACGGAGAAGGACGAGGGAGGACGAAGCAGAAGAGCGGGAATGGAGCAGCACGCCGTCGTCGTCGCGGGATCCACTTCCGAAGGGGGACGAAAATTTGGACTTTATCTCGTGAGAAGCATCCCGGGTGTGGGACAAGCTTCTCTTGAGCTTTGGAGAGGTAGAGAGGAGAAGGAAGGGATGAAAATTTCGTATGGAGGGGGTCTCCTTTTATAGTTGCAAGGAGTGGGGGCAAAATGGACATTACATCTTCAAAATAATAAATAAGGGGTCTTTAGTGACGGATAAAACCGTCGCTAAAGCCCCGACGTCGCCGTCGCCGCCGCGCCCACGCGCGCCCGCTCGGCTGGCCGCGCGCGTAACGCCTACGCACGTCGCTTGATTTTCAGCCGTCCGATCGCGAGATCGGACGGCTTAGATCGCGTCCGCGCCCGCTGCGTAGCGCACCGCCCGCGTGTGATCGCGCGTTACGCCCGGTGTCCAATCGCGCGTCGTCCTGATTGAGCGCGCGCAGCCGTTGGATCTTCATCTGACGCTCGTGCGCGCCCGCTCGCCCGCGCCTTCCACCCCCTCACCGCGGCTCGAACCCGCGACCTCCGCTTCGCCCGCAGCTGCGTCGCCGCTGCGCTACGCGGGCGAAATGGTCGCGGGGACGTTTTTAAGCGCGAGCGACCGCAGCCGTTGGATCGAGATCCAACGGTGGAGAGGAGACGGTGCGCGGTCTTCACCAGACGCATGCGGCCGATTGGGCGGCTGAGATGGCGCCACGTGGCGCCATCTTGGCCGTCCATCTTCTGGAAGTTGTAGATGGTGCCACGGATGTCGGATTGACTCGATTTTTGTGTCGTTGGGCTGCGATCGTCGATCCGAATTCATCCGTGTGGTTGGATTTGCCATCTGAAGTGCGGATTTACACCATCCTGGCCCTTGATCTTCTAGGGTTCCCCGGTCTCTATCTGATGCTACGGATGCCTGATTAGGGCGATCTTGGAGTCGTTGAACTCCAATTGTCACCCTAATCATATCCATACGGTTGGATTTTTTATCCGAGGCCCCGATAAAATATTTGCCCTGTCCAAGCACATAAAAGGAGACAATTAACCTCCATTTTATTCAAACTACTCTAAATGCAAGATGATGCATGTAATGCAATATTTATATCATGAAATGCAATCCTATGCTTAAGAACATGCATAAATAGATATTTTAAGTAGTGTAAATGTGTTTACATCATACCCCCATGCCTATCTTTTGCTAGTCTCTAGCAAAAACTATATGCTATTTATAAAAGAATTAGGTTAGATTATTTGGACCTGAGTTATTTTCAATCATTAAGAAATTGTCTACTTAAGAACTGAACTTTCAAAGACACAACAGTGCCCGGGTATCAGCCAAAATGCAGACCGCTTCAAGCCTCGCCTTATTCAAAGAAAAATTTCTTTTTCTGTTTTTACTCTCTTTTTTTTTTTTTTGGATTTTCAAATTTTAGGGTTTAAGAGTGGCTTTCTACGGCCATTCAACTCACCCAAAATTTGATGAGAACCCTAAGTTTTAAGCATCTTATTGTGATTGTGATAGACTCGTTGACCGGTAATTAGAATGGACTTCGGATTTCTACGCCTCTAGGTGACCTCAAAAAGAATTCTGCCTAAAGGTGTATCTTTACAACCGGTAGCTTTCTCCCTACTTTTATTTTTTTTTAACGGGGTCAACACAAGGGTGAATCCAGTGTATATCTCCCCGGTTTATTCTACTTCTCCGCTTCTTCCTAAGTGTTTTGGGAATTTTTAGTGCATTTTCTGAGCTGGGTTCTGGACAACCGGTCGATAAGCTGTTACCACCGACAACTTGCCAGCCATACTCGTGTGGCGAAGTGTGGCTTATTTCTTTTTTTTTTTTTCTTTTCTCCTTTTTGATTTTTTTTTTTTTCTTCTTTTTTTTTTTTAAGTAGGTGGCTTCCCTGGTCTAAGATTTACCTAAAGGCAGCAAAGAGAAAGGTCCAGTGACTGGGCTCTGGACAACCTACCTATGGGCTGTTACCCACGATAGCTTGCCAGCCATATCACCCTAGAAGGTTCATTAGCTACCCAATTTCCATTAAAATCGCCGAACAACGAGTCAGTGCAAAGAAAGTGTGTAGATGCTTAAAACTCAAAATTCCCTTAAATCAGAGGGTGGGTTGACAAGTCGTGTACTTATCACCCAAACTTATTTATTCCAATTATAATAGAATTAAGATGGCGAGAACTCAAAGAAAAATCCACATTTTAGTAGATACACAGGCTAATTAAGTCCAAAGACCTGAGGGGTCTTTGTGTTCAGATCCTAATGTAAAATTTCTTAGGATTGAAAAGTCCTAATGTCCAACTAATCCTTCCTAATTGTCTCTTTTTTTTTTTTTTTTTTTTTTTTTTTTTTTAGAAAGAGAGCAATTTATATGGATTTCACAAAGCTGACCAACTAATTCAAAAATGAATCCACCCCCCCATGCCTAGCTGATGCAATGTCCTCATTGAAAAAGAGACATGAAAGAAAGGGTAGAATATGAAAGATGTCACCTGGATATGAAGCTCGTATCAGCCTTGTGTTATATGTACAACTGCTGAGTTTAATGCCGTCAGCTAGGCGAAGTCCAGCCAAAGAAGTCACAGAATGGCTAGAGCAACAGAGTCTGAAACGGGTTCTGGAAGATTATGGTCAACAACAGGCTTCAGACGTTGACCGTTGACTTTAAAGGTGTTACCCGTCTTTGGGTCAGAAATCTGAACGGCACCATTTAGAAAAATCTGATCAATTATGAATGGGCCACTCCATTTAGATCTAAGTTTACCAGGAAAGAGCTTAAGTTTAGAATCGAATAACCAGACCTTCTGGTTTGGCTCAAAGCTCTTGCGGGAAATCATTTGATCATGTAGAGCTTTGGTCCGAGCCTTGTAGATCTTAGCATTCTCATAAGCATCATTTCTAAGCTCCTCCAACTCAGATAGTTGGAGTTTCCTGGTCTTCCCAGCTAGATTTAGATCTAGATTGCATTGTTTGATTGCCCAGAATGCCCTGTGTTCAATCTCTACGGGTAGATGACACGCCTTTCCATACACCAGACGGAATGGAGACATGCCGATAGGTGTTTTATACGCCGTACGGTAGGCCCAAAGAGCGTCCTCAAGCTTTTGAGTCCAATCCTTGCGATCGGGCCTAACCGTTTTTTGCAGAATGTTTTTGATCTCTCGATTAGAGATCTCGGCTTGTCCATTCGTTTGGGGATGGTAAGGTGTGGAAATTCGATGATTAACCCCGTATTTGGCCAATAAACTCCGGAATTGGGCATTAGTAAAATGAGTGCCACCATCACTGATGATAGCCCTCGGAATCCCGAATCTACTCAAGATATTTTTCTTGACAAAGTTGATGACCACCTTGTGGTCATTGGTTCGGGTGGGAATTGCCTCAATCCATTTAGACACATAATCAACAGCGACAAGAATGTACTGATGTCCAAATGAAGGGATAAAGGGTCCCATAAAATCAATGCCCCAAACATCAAAAATTTCGACAGGAAGAATAGGGTTTAAGGGCATCATGTCTCTCTTAGTTATGCTCCCGAGTGCCTGGCATCGAGGGCATGACCGTGAGAAATCCTGGGCATCCTTGAATAAAGACGGCCAATAGAAGCCAGATTGCAAAATTTTTGCAGCCGTCTTTTTCCCGGAGAAATGTCCACCACACCCAGATGCATGGCAGAACTCAAGTATACTGTTGAATTCATTCTCTGGTATGCATCGGCGAATAATTTGATCAGAGCCGATGCGATACAGTTCAGGGTCCTCCCAAAAGTAGTATTTGGCCTCAGATTTGAGTCTATCCCGTTGTTGCTTGGTCCAATCCTGGGGGATTTGACCAACGGCCAAATAGTTAACAATGTCAGCAAACCATGGGGTGTGGACACCTAAAACTGTAAGAATGGTTTCGTCCGGAAAAGTGTCAGCAATCGGAATGTCCGGACAAGAAGAATCACCTAGGAGTCTCGACAAATGATCCGCCACCACATTTTGTACCCCGATTTTATCCTTGATTTCAAGATCAAATTCTTGAAGAAGAAGAATCCAACGAATAAGCCGGGGTTTAGCATCCTTTTTAGCCAAGAGATGTCTCAAGGCCGAGTGGTCGGTATAAACAATAACATGAGACCCCAAGAGATAAGCCCTGAATTTTTCCAACGCAAATACTACAGCTAGTAATTCCTTTTCAGTAACAGTGTAATTCCTCTGGGCTTCATCCAAAGTTTTATTAGCGTAGTAAATGACAAAGGGCTTTCGGTCAATTTTCTGACCCAGGACAGCCCCGACCGCGTAACCAGAAGCATCGGTCATGATCTCAAATGGGGTTGTCCAAATAGGTGGTTGCAAAATTGGCGCACAGGTGACTGCCATTTTTAGGAAATCAAATGCCTTTTGGCATGATTCGTCAAAAACAAACGGTGTTTCTTTGGCAAGAAGATTGCTCAAAGGGCGGGCAACCTTCGAGAAGTCCTTGATGAATCTTCGATAAAATCCCACATGGCCAAGAAATGATCTGATTTGTTTAACTGAAGTGGGAGGAGGAAGTTTAGCGATAGCATCAACCTTAGCTTTGTCCACTTCAATTCCCCGTCCAGAGATTACATGACCCAAAACGATGCCCTCTTGGGTCATGAAATGACTCTTTTCCCAGCTAAGGACCAATCGTGTCTTGATACATCGCTTAAGAATCATTTCCAAATTAACCAAACAAGAGTCAAATGATTCTCCGAAAATGGAGAAATCATCCATGAAGACTTCCATAAACTCTCCCACCATGTCGGAAAATATGGCTAGCATACACCTTTGAAAAGTCGCAGGTGCATTGCATAACCCGAAAGGCATCCTACGAAAAGCAAAGGTTCCATAGGGACAGGTGAAAGTAGTTTTTTCCTGATCCTCGGGATGGATAGGAACTTGGTTGTATCCCGAGTAGCCATCAAGAAAACAGAAGTACTTCTGCCCGACTAATTTTTCCAGGATTTGATCAATGAAGGGCAGGGGAAAATGATCCTTTTTAGGGGCAGTGTTCAGCTTCCTGTAATCAATACAAACTCTCCAAGATGAAGCTGAACGAGGTGTGACAGATTCTCCTTTCTCATTCGTCACAACAGTAATCCCGGCTTTCTTTGGAACAATCTGAACGGGACTTACCCAGGGACTGTCAGAGATTGGATAAATAATTCCTGCATCGAGCCACTTGATGATTTCCTTTTTGACCACTTCTCGCATATTTGGATTCAATCTCCTCTGCATCTGGCGAGAAGGGCGGGATCCATCTTCCAAGAATATTCTATGATTGCAGTAAGATGGCTCGATCCCCCTAAGGTCATGAATGGTCCAACCAATTTCCTCCTTATGTTCCTTTAGGACCTTAATCAATTTAATCTCTTGCTCCTTTGTCAATTTAGCACTGATAATCACAGGGAGCGTATTCTGAGGTCCTAAAAATTGATATTTCAAATTCTCGGGCAATGGTTTCAATTCGAGCTGGGGTGGGGTGATGATTGATGGTCGGGTGGATGCTGAAGATTCAACAAGAGGGAGAGGTTGTGAGTGGAAAAAATCAGTAACCTCTTCCAAAGATGTTAAGTCAGAGGGTTGCGGGTCAAATTCATCAACCAAAGAGGAACTTTCAATTGAAGAAACTGTCAAACAAGTTTCAATATTAACATTATCCTCATCAAGTTCCTCAATAACTCCACAATCCTCAAATTTATTGATCGCCTTAAAAATATCTAATTTCATACGTTGGTCCCCAAAGGCGATTTCCATGCTACCGCTTTCACAATTAATGTTGGCCTTTGCGGTAGCCAGGAACGGACGCCCCAGAATGATGGGCATGTTCCTCAGATTATCTGGTACATCCATGTCAAGGACAAGGAAATCTACAGGAAAATAGAAATCCTTGACCTTAACTATAACATCTTCAATAACGCCTCGCGGGTTTGTGACCGAACGATCCGCTAACTGTAGCGTTACTGAAGTTGGCCGAAGTTCGCCTAACCCAAACTTCTCGTAAAGAGAAGTCGGAATTAGGTTGATGGATGCACCGAGATCCAGAAGTGCTCTATCAAATGTGTAATCTCCGATAACGCAAGAAATCAAAGGAGCACCAGGATCTCTCTTTTTCTGAGGGAGGTAGTGCAAGATAACAGAACTAGCCTGCTCGGAGAGTACCACCTTCCTCGGAACAGATTCTCTCGACTTACGCTTTTGTGTACATAATTCCTTTAAAAATCTTGCGTAAGTCGGTATGTGCTTGATAGCATCAAGGAGCGGGATATTGATCTCAACATTCTTAAATAAATTCAGAAGCTCCTCATTGCTATCAACAGACTTCTTCTTCTTTGCTTTGGTTAAGGCTTCAGGAAAAGGAACACGAGTCAGATCTTTGGAATCGGATTCCTGAGCCTTGATTTCTCCTTTAGAATTCTCTTCTCTCTCCTCAGATTCTTCAGGATTCAAAAGATTAGAATAATGTGGTTGTGGATCCTGAGTCTTCTTACCACTTCTCAAAGTGACAGAATTTGCAGAAGCGTAAGAATTTGGGTCTTGAGGAGGGTTAGGAAAGATTGGAGGGGCTTGATTGACCATGAATTGTTGATTTACAGAAGAAGAAGACGAGGAACCCTGCTCAACCACCTGAGCATGCGCGTGTGGGTCCCTCTGATTTCCGTACCCTTGGGCTTGATTGCCCGAATTCGTAATGTTTCGTGGGTTGGGTACGGGTTGGGATGGTAGAGATCCGGGTTGGCGAGAGTTAGCAATGAGCCCGGATTGCAAGTTGTCCAGTGAGTTTTTCATTTGCTGCATGAGCTGGAGCATAGATCCTTGCATCTCTACTATTTGATGGTTCAAATCAGCCTGCCCTGCGGGTTGACGGGCATTCCAAGCTGGCTGATTGACCTGATTCGGAGGCAACTGAGTATATACTTGACCCTGACCCATTGGTCGTTGCGGAGCATAATTGCTGGGTCGGAATTGGGTCTGTTGCCCCGGATTTTTCCAAGAGAAGTTAGGGTGGTTTCTCCAACCTGGATTATAGGCATTCGAGTAGGGGTTGGATCTAACATTCTCTTGTACAGCACAGACATCCTCATAAAGTGAGGATGGAGAGAAAGAAAAGGAAGGATTAGAAAAATTGGGATCAAAGGCCCCAGTTGGGAACCCATGGGGTTCCGAAAAATGCTGACTCATAGGTTGAGCCGCATCGAGTTGATTCACGAACTCCCGTCCAGAAAGAGCTCGTGAAGAATGGAATCTCGAATTTTGGGATTGAGTGGATTGAGAGTTGTTCATAGAATTGCCAGCCATCCACTCTTCCATTCTTTTACCAACCAAGTCCACTTTGTCAAGTTTATTACAAATCAATTCCATATCAAATGAATGAGAGTCATGGACTTCATTGACATTTGATCTGGGTTGTTGGGACCGGTTAAAAGTATCCATGGAGGCATGATTTATTGAATTCTCACTCATTTCCTCAAATAAATCATGTGCACTATCTGCATCTTTATTAAGGAAATTGCCTCCGCAAGAAGCATCCACATGGTTTCTAAGTTGCTCAGTCAACCCATGATAAAAAATCTGCACGAGTTGCCATTTCGGCACCTCGTGGTGTGGACACCTCCGCAATAAGTCCTGGAATCGCTCCCAGGCCACATGAAACTGCTCCCCCGGCCGCTGGTTAAAAGTAGTGATTGCCCGTCTCAAAGCATTGGTACGACCGACTGGGAAAAATTTCTTCAGAAAGGCCGATTTCAACTCATTCCAAGTTGTAATTGGTCTTCCTATTGTCCTATACCAATGCGCGGCCTTATCCCTAAGAGAGTGGGGGAAGAGCCTCATGATCATTTGCTCCTCGTTTACGTTTCGAGACTTGGTGGTCTGGACCAAAGTGGTCAAGTCCTCCAAGTGTTGAAACGGATCTTCGGAGCCAAGCCCATGATAATGTTTAATCAGGCTTAACACCTGGGGCTTGATTTCTACGTCACCGGCTGGAATCTGGACGCCGGAACGTTCCCCGTAATTTGAAGGATAATAAAAATCCTTCAAGGGCTGAGCGCCCTGCATTCTCTGGAACCATTCTTGCATTCTCTGCATTTGTTCCAGCTGCCTTCGAAATTCTTCCTGTGGATTTCCAGGCAGAAGAGGCTGTTGTTCGGCCATGGGATCAAATTGACCAAAATCTAACTTGCGCCTCCTAGAATGTTCTAATGGTCCTTCTAATCGGGGATTCAATGACCGTCTTCCCAGCATAAACTAGGAGTAGGTCGGAAGGACCGGGGATAGGGACCCTGCAGTACAACAAAACAAGGCTGTCCTTAAGTGAGGTAGCCTAAGGATCTACTGACTCCCAACACCAGCCTTAAGACTGTAACTGATTTACTCTACTTGCGTCGGTATAATCCAACCAGTTAGAAGGAGGGACTGGGGAGAAGGTTCTTCCTTTGGCTTTCGCCTCCGGTTCCTAGTGTACCCCCCAGCCGCGGTCGTTTGACGCTACTCCCCTAGCTAGACATCAGATTAATCAGTACAAGTAGGTTAATCAAAAACAATCTCAGACTAGGCCTTGAAGAGCGAATCAAACCTTAGGGCCAACGTCTACTCAATTTTATTACGGCCTGGGATTGTGGTGCTTATGGAATGTGATGGGCCCTTACAATGGGTTGTGCCCTTAACGATTGATTGAAATTTGTGTAAGTGCGTGCACAACCAGGGTTTTCAAGCAAGATTATTTATAATGTGTGAATTTTAATGTTCAAATCCTGCTTAAGTAGCTTTTAGGGTTTCAAATTAGGTGAATTGCAATCAAATTTCTAGGCAAACCAAGTTGTAAAACACGGGTGAAGATAGTTTTCCTTTAAAATCAGAAAGAAAGCGGAGTGCCTAGAATATACCTAGATTGAAAACCCTGAGGAGCTACTTGATGAGTTGGTTTTAAATAAAGTGGTGCGGCCCAAACAACTCAAACAATTGGCCACAATTGCACCACTAAGTTAGGCACTCAAAGATGGTTAACCTAGAATGATTTCTACTCTGTTATGTGTTGCTCTGTGTGTACCGGTTCCACAGATCAGAACCCGGTTGAGTAGAAAACAAATCAAGTTAATCAAGTGCCTTGAATATGGGTGTGTGTTGTGTGTTTGTTGAAAGTTACCCCACAAAATTATCTTTTTGTTATTATTTCTTTTTTTATGAATGAGGGTGAAATGAGTGTGAGTAGAAATCCAAACAACCAAACTATACCTAGGATTTATGCAAACACCTAGGTTAATTGAAATTTGGATTTAATGTGCCGAATGAAATCTATGTAGGGGGAAAGAATGGGGGAGCACTTACAGTTGTCTTCAACTGCACTTTACTCCAGTCTACCGCTTGTTGATTCCTTGATGGAGGTCTCTGTAGAACAATAGACACAAGAGAAAGCTTAGTTAGAAAACAAATAAAGTGCAAGAGATGCGAAGAAAAGATCGGAAATCGTTGCCTCCCCGGCAACGGCGCCAAAATGTTGAATGATTTACGAACCTACGCTAACGTGTTTGGTTTTGGAAAACCCATCGTTGTAGTTCGAAAGCGAAGGATTCGAGTTCAACAAATAAAATTTATACCGAAATAAGAATTCCAGGTCGAACTCAGGGAGGCTACGTTGATCTATATTCGCAATTATGTTCTTTTTAGGATTTTTGATAAACAAGGCGAAATAATTACAACGGAGCTATCAAACTGAGAGAGAGAGAAAGAGAACATGCATTCAATATTTCAATTGTTTATACAAGCAAACGAAATGAAAGTTACACTAGAAAGCGGGAAATCAATTACACTATAAAGCAGGAAAATTCTACACTAGAAAAGCTGTAAATAAGAATGGGAGAGAGAAGTTATCCTCCTTGACGGTCGCTTGGAGGATGAGCCGAACGAGACGACGTCTGGACGAACGAGAACGGAGAAGGACGAGGGAGGACGAAGCAGAAGAGCGGGAACGGAGCAGCACGCCGTCGTCGTCGCGGGATCCACTTCCGAAGGGGGACGAAAATTTGGACTTTATCTCGTGAGAAGCATCCCGGGTGTGGGACAAGCTTCTCTTGAGCTTTGGAGAGGTAGAGAGGAGAAGGAAGGGATGAAAATTTCGTATGGAGGGGGTCTCCTTTTATAGTTGCAAGGAGTGGGGGCAAAATGGACATTACATCTTCAAAATAATAAATAAGGGGTCTTTAGTGACGGATAAAACCGTCGCTAAAGCCCCGACGTCGCCGTCGCCGCCGCGCCCACGCGCGCCTGCTCGGCTGGCCGCGCGCGTAACGCCTACGCACGTCGCTTGATTTTCAGCCGTCCGATCGCGAGATCGGACGGCTTAGATCGCGTCCGCGCCCGCTGCGTAGCGCACCGCCCGCGTGTGATCGCGCGTTACGCCCGGCGTCCAATCACGCGCAGCCGTTGGATCTTCATCTGATGCTCGTGCGCGCCCGCTCGCCCGCGCCTTCCACCCCCTCACCGCGGCTCGAACCCGCGACCTCCGCTTCGCCCGCAGCTGCGTCGTCGCTGCGCTACGCGGGCGAAATGGTCGCGGGGACGTTTTTAAGCGCGAGCGACCGCAGCCGTTGGATCGAGATCCAACAGCGGAGAGGAGACGGTGCGCGGTCTTCACCAGACGCATGCGGCCGATTGGGCGGCTGAGATGGCACCACGTGGTGCCATCTTGGCCGTCCATCTTCTGGAAGTTGTAGATGGTGCCACGGATGTCGGATTGACTCGATTTTTGTGTCATTAGGCTGCGATCGTCGATCTGAATTCATCCGTGTGGTTGGATTTGCCATCTGAAGTGCGGATTTACACCATCCTGGCCCTTGATCTTCTAGGGTTCCCCGGTCTCTATCTGATGCTACGGATGCCTGATTAGGGCGATCTTGGAGTCGTTGAACTCCAATTGTCACCCTAATCATATCCATACAGTTGGATTTTTTATCCGAGGCCCCGATAAAATATTTGCCCTGTCCAAGCACATAAAAGGAGACAATTAACCTCCATTTTATTCAAACTACTCTAAATGCAAGATGATGCATGTAATGCAATATTTATATCATGAAATGCAATCCTATGCTTAAGAACATGCATAAATAGACATTTTAAGTAGTGTAAATGTGTTTACATCAATTATTTCATAGGATATCCACCCCCCCATGCTTAGCTAATGTAATGTCCTCATTGTTAAAATGAAAACATGCAGGAGAGCAGAAATGGAAGAATAGCATCTAGTTTCCATGAAATTATGGTTAGCTCGAAATAGTCTTTACACATGCTGAGTTTAGTGCCTTCACCTAGGTGAGGTCCTTAATCAAAAATAACTAACATTGAGGCTGTAATAACACAGTTTCTGGGCCCCTAGATCTGGGTCCTGGAGAGTAAAAATGGACTTACCAACGAGATGATCAATGAAAGTGGTAAGCTGGTGGTGTAGGGAGAGCCCAAATGGTCTTCAATAGGAGTTCTTTTGATTTAGTATAGAGGAGGTGTGGGTGGATATAGAATTTGTTCAATGGTTGGGTGAAAAAGGATGGTGAGGGTTTGGAGCTGAGTTGGGGGTTTGTGGGTACTCTAGAATATTTAACATTTCAAGAGTTTCTCCCCAAAGTTCAATTTCATCCTCACAATTTCGGTGCTTAATACAACCATCCCGACCTTCATGATTCCCACCCAAACATTGAACCTCAAACTCTAAAAATTCAGGATGAGGACATTGTTGGGTTTTAACTTGATCAGGTGAATCATCCAATAAATTTCCAAATTCATAAATATCTTCCTCATCCCGGGTTGCCATAGTTTATTGTATGTCTTTATTATCCTCAATTATCCCTACAACTGTGTGATTTTCTTCCTGAGTTTGGGTTGAGTTGACCCTTAAAAGGTTGTCTAAGGTATGTATGGCCATTACCTCTATTCTACCAAGCTCCTCCATCAAACCACACTTAATTTTATCCTTCCTTGAGACCCCAAAAATATGAAACCGATTCATTTTATTCCCAGAGGCCATTTCTATATTTCTCGATTCTCAATCAATCCTTGTCTTGGCAGTAGCCAAGAAAGGTCTTCCCAAATAATTGGGGTGTGGTTGAGCTGTTTTGGTGCTTCCATGCCCAGGACAATAAAATTAGCAAGGCAATGCAAATCATTAACCTTTCCTAAAACATCCTGCAAATTACCCCTTGGTTTCGTAATGGATCTATCGTTTAACTGTAAGGTTATGTTAATGTGTTTCAGGTAGACTAGACCCAATTCCATGTGCAATGAGGAGGGGATCACATTAATGGAAGTGCTCAAGTCAAGAAGGGCCCGGTCAAAAGTGATGTTTCCAATTGTGCAGGAAATCAGCGGGGCTCCCGGTGATGTGCATACATCTAAATAGCCAAAAAGTCTATTAATGCAAGTTCTTAGTGTCATAGTAGCATCATGCATTGTAAATATTTCATAACATGCAAAATCATGCATTTAGGTTAAATTATATAAATTGTATGGTAATTGTCTCCTTTTATGGTCAGGGATAGGGCGACTTTTAATTGGGGCATCAGATAGAAGATCCAACCGTACGGATCTGATCAGGGCAACGATTGGAATTCAATGACTCCAAGATCGCCTTGATTGGACATCCGTAGCACCAGATGTAGTCCGAGGAGATGGTGCCAAACCTCACTTCAGACGACAAATCCAACCTCAATCAGCTCAAGGACCATGATCTAGTCGGATCGATGATCACAGCCTAACGACATGAAAATCGGCTCAATTCGACATCCGTGGCACCTTCTACATGTCACAGAAGATAGACGGCCATGATGGCACCACGTGGCGCCATCACAGGTGCCCAAATCGACTACAACATCGCTTCTCATCCTCTGAAGACACGGGCGAGGCGAGATCTGGGCCATTAGAACTCGATCCAACAGCCACGAGCGCACAAGCTTAAAACGTAAACGTGACAAAGAAGCGACGCTAGAGCAGCGGTCGAGCACCCTTACGCAAGCGTGGGCCGTGGGTTCGACTCATGATTTGCGGCATGCGCGTTTAATCTCAACCGCGCAATTAGCTGTGGACAACCCAGATCACCTAATTGGGCGCACACACGATCAGACGCGCCTCCTCACTCTCGATTGCACACGTAGGCGGCGTAGCTGAAGCGAGCGAGGAGCGATCTGAGCCTTCCGATCGCAAGATTTCTTGGACGTGGGTAGGCATTGGGCGTGCTGCAGGTGAGGAGGTGGGCGTGTGTGCGAGGCTGCAGCGATGTAGGGTCTTTAGTGACGGATTTTTAGTGACGCTTAAATCCGTCACTAAAGACCCCCTCATTTAATGTTTTAACTATGTAATGACCAAATTGCCCCTATCCTTGCAATTATAAAAAGAGACCCCTACCCTACGAAATTCTCATCCCTTCACCTCTCTCCCTCTCCAAAGCTCAAGACAAGCTTGTCCCACACCTAGGACGCTATTCTTAAGCTAAATCCAATTTTCTCGTCCATGTTCCAGAAGTGGATCCCGCGATGACGATGACGTGCTACCTCGTTCCGGCTTCTTCCTACTTCATCCTCCTTCCTGCTCCGTCCTCCATCTTCCAGGCATCGCTCCATCTGGCTCGTCCTCCAAGCATTCGTCGAGGAGGATAGCATCTCTCTCCCTTCTTTTTAATTGCTTTCTAGGATAGAATTTCCCGCTTTCTAATTGTAATCATTTCCTACTTTGTAGTTGTAAAAACATTATTATTATATCAAGTGATTGTTCTCTCTCTCTTTCTCTCTCTCTTATTGTTTATATCAATTCCATTGTAATTATCTCATTTTCAAACAAAAATACAAAAAATATATATATAATCGTGGATTTTAGATCGACGTAACCACCCTATGATTGACCCAAAATTATAAGAGTTTCGGTATAAATTTATCTGTTGATGGATTTCTTCGTAGATCGAACTACAACGATGGGTTTTTCAAATCCAACTTCGATTGCGTAGTTTTCCGCTCTCAACATTTTAGCACCTTTGCCAGGAAGGCAACGATTTTCGATTTTCGTTTCGCATTTCCTGCACTTTATTATTTTCTAACTTGCTTTATTTCTCATCTATTGTTTTGCAGGTACCTTAACAGGAAATCTTCAAGCAGTAGATCGGAGTAAAGTGCAGTTAAAGACAACTATAAGTGCTCCCCATTCTTCCCCCTCCATAGATTCCATTTCACAACATTAATTCAAACTCCAATTAACCTAGGTGTTTGCATAAATCCTAGGGTTAGTTTGGTTGCTTAGATTTCCACTCACATTCATCTCAGCCTCATAGAAAAAGAAAATCAACAAAAAGATATTTCTTGTGAGGTAAATCAATATACACACTACATACACCCACATTCAAGGCACATAACCTAATTGATTTTTATCTACTCAACCGGATTCCGATCTGTGGAATGGTACATGCAAATCAACATATAAAAGAGTAAAAATCAGTCTAGGTTAATCATTTTGTGTGCCCTAACTCAGTGGTGCAATTTTGGCCAATTGTTTGAGTTGTTTGGGCCGCACCACTTAACCTAAAAGCAACTCACTAAGTAGCTTCCCCTTAGGGTTTTCAATTTAGGTCAATACCAGGAACTCCACTTTATTGATGTCAAAAGGAAAAGGATCTTCACCCGTGCTTGAAAATCTGGTTTGCCTCAAAACTTGATTGAATTAACCTAATTCCAAACCCTAAAAGCTACTTAAGCAAGCTTTGAACTTTAAAATCCACTCATCAAAAATAATCTTGCTTGAAAACCTTGGTTGTGCATGCACTTACACATATTCAATCAATCATTAAGGGCACAACCCACCTTAAGGGCCCACCACATTCCATAAGCACTACAATCCCAGGCCTAAATAAAATCAAGTAGACGTTGGCCTTAAAGATTGATTCGCTCTTCGGGGCCTAGTCTGAGATTGTTTATGATTAACCTGTTTGTACCGATCAATCTAATGTCTAGCTAGGGGAGTAGCATCAAACGACCGCGGCTGGGGAGTACACTAGGAACTGGAGGTGCAAGCCGAAGGAAGAACCTTCTCCCCAGTCCCTCCTTCTAACTGGTTGGATTGATTGGACACAAGTAGAATAAATCATTTATAATCTTAAGATAGATTCTGAGAGTCTGTAGATCCTTAGGCTACCCCACTTAAGGATAGGCTTGTTTTGTTGTGCTGCAGGGTTCTTATCCCCAGTCCTTCCGAACTCTTCCTAGTTTATGCTGGGAAGGAGGTCATTCAATCCCCAATTGGAAGGACCACTAGAGTATTCTAGGAGGCGTAGATTGGATTTTGGCCAAATTGATCCCATGGCCGATCAACAACCTCCTCTGCCTCAGAGTCCGCAGGAGGTATTTCAAAGGCAGCTGGAACAAATGCAGAGACTGCACGAATGATTCCAAAGAATGCAGGGTGCTCAGCCCTTGAAGGATTTTTATGATCCTTCAAATTACGGGGTGACATCTCAGCATCCAAATTCCTATTGGAGATGTAGAAATCAAGCCCTAAGTATTAAGCCTGATCAAACACTTTCATGGGCTTGGCTCTGAAAGCCCGTTTCAGCACTTAGAGGGCTTGACCACTTTGGTCTAGAGCACCAAGGTGCGAAACATGAATAAAGAGCAGATGATCATGAGGCTCTTTCCCCATTCTCTTAGGGATAAAGCCGCTCATTGGTATAGGACCATAGGCAGGTCTATTGCAACATGGAACGATCTGAAATCGACTTTCCTGAAGAAATTCTTCCCTATCGAACGTACCAATGCTCTGAGACGGGTGATTACTACCTTCACCCAGCAGTCGGGGGAGCAGTTCATGTTGCCTGGGAACGATTCCAGGACTTATTGCGGAGGTGTCCACACCACATGGTGTCGAAATGGCAGCTCGTGCAGATCTTCTACCACGGGTTGATTGAGCAACTCAAAAATCATGTGGACGCTTCTTGCGGAGGCAATTTCCTCAACAAAGATGCAGATAGCGCGTACGATTTGTTTGAGGAGATGAGTGAAAATTCAATCAATCATGCCTCCATGGATACTTCTAACTGGTCCCAACAACCCAGATCGAATGTTAATGAAGTCCACGACTCTCATTCATTCAATATGGAATTGATTTGCAATAAACTAGATAAGGTGGACTTGGTTACTAAAAGGATGGAGGAGTGGATGGCTGGAAATTCAATGAACAATTCTCGATCCACTTAATCCCATAATTCAGGATTACATTCAATGCATGCTCCATCTAGATGGGAGTTCGTGAATCAACTTATTGCGGCTTAACCTGGGAGCCAGCATTATTCGGAACCCCACGAGTTCCAAACTGGGGCCTTTGATCCCAGTTTTTCTTATCCCTCCCTTTCTTTCTCTCCGTCCTCACCCTATGAGGATGTCTATGCTGTACAGGAGAACGTTAGGTCCAACCCTTACTACAATGCTTACAATCTGGGTTGGAGGAACCACCTTAACTTCTCTTGGAAAAACCTGGGGCAGTAGACCCAATTCTGACCTAGCAATTATGCTCTGCAAAGACTAATGGGTCAGGGTCATGTTTACACTAAGCTGCCCCCGAATCAGGTCAATCAGCTAACTTGGAATGCCTGTCAACCTGTAAGGCAGGCTGATATGAACCGATAGATGGTAGAAATACAAGGATCTATGCTCCAACTCATGCAGCAAATGAAAACCTCACTGGACAACTTGCAAACCGGGTTCATTGCTAATTCTCGTCAACCTGGATCTCTGCCATCTCAACCCGTACCTAACCTACGTAATATCCAGAATCCGAGCAATCATGCCCAAGGGTATGGGAATCAGAGGGACCCTCACGCACATGCTCAGGTGGTAGAGTAGGGTCCTTCCTCTTCTGCTTCTTCAAATCAAAGGTTTCTAGCTAATGAAGCCCCTCCAATCTTTCCTAACCCTCCCCAAGATGCAAACCCGTATGCATCTGCTAATTCTGTTACCTTAAGTTGTGGAAAACAAACTCAGGATCCACAACCACACTGTTCTGATCTATTAAATCCTGGAGAGCTTGAGGGGAGAAAGGAGAACTCTGAAGAAGAAATCAAGGCTCAGGAACCTGATTCCAAAGATCTAACTCATGTTCCTTTTCCAGAGGCCTTGATTAAACCTAGGAATAAGAAGTATGTTGATAGTAACGAGGAGCTCTTGAATATATTCAAGAATGTTAAGATCAATATCCTGCTCCTTGACACTATCAAACACATACCGACTTACGCTAAATTTTTAAATGATTTATGCACACAAAAGCGTAAGTTGAGGGAATCTATTCCGAGGAAGGAGGTACTCTCCAAGCAAGCTAGTTCTGTTATCCTGCATCACCTTCCTCAGAAAAAGAGAGATCCAGGTAATCCTTTGATTTCTTGTGTCATCGAAGATTACACCTTTGATAGAGCACTTCTGGATCTAGGTGCATCTATTAACCTAATAAGGACTTCTCTTTATGAAAAGTTCAGATTAGGTGAACTTCGGCCGACTTCAGTGATGCTGCAGATAGCAGACCGTTCGGTCACAAATACTTGAGGCGTTACTGAAGATGTTATTGTTAAGGTTAAGGATTTCTATTTTCCTGTAGATTTCTTTGTCCTTGACATGGATGTACGTGAGAATTTAAGGAACATGCCCATCATTCTGGGGCATCCGTTCCTGGCTACCGCTAAGGCCAATATCAACAGTGAGAGCGGTAGCATGCAAATCACCTTTGGGGATCAGAAATTGAAATTGGATATTTTCAAGGAGATTAACAAAATCGAGGATTGTGGATTTATAGAGGAACTTGAGGAAGACAATTTGAACATTGAAACATGTATGGCAGTTTCTGCAATTGAAGGTTCCTCCTGTTGTGATGGATTTAACCTACAACCCTCTGTGGTAAACCCACCACATTTTTAAGAGGTTATTGATTTTATTCACTTTCAACCTCTTCCTCTTAATGAATCTGAAATTCCCTACTTGGAGGGGGTGAGATATGCGTGACGTATAAAATGCAAAATTAAAAAAAGATAGAAATCTCACAAAATTAGAAATCGCACAATGTACACAATTATTTTTAGGTGGAAATCCAAACAGGGTGAAAACCACCACCTAACCCTCTCGAGTTAGGATTTTCCGATCGATCTAATCGATCAAATCCACTATACGAACTACTTAAACGAGGGTAGTTCAACCTCAATTACAACCATGCTACAAGTACGAGGGTAGTGTTCCTCAACCCCTCCTCTTCACAAGGAGGATTTTGTCCCTTGATGGAGATGAGAATTCACAAAGCGAATACTCAAGCCAAAAAATAATAAAAGTACAACAATCCTATAGAGCCACAAATATTAAAACCTAGCTTCTATAGGAGTCAGGAAACTTTCCTTTGACGGAAGTGCATCGATTTGACGACGCAAGTGCGTGAACCATGCGGTGGTGCTTCGTCGCTCTCGTAATCGCAGAGGGAGAGCAGGTGTGCAAATTGGATGAGGAAATTTGATGTGGAACTAAACCTTGAGAGTGAGTGCTTCTTCTACTTCAATTTGACACAAAATGAGTGGAAATATTCTTGCAAGGTGTGTGTCTACAAAAAAGGGCCTAGGAAGGCTTTGGAAGGCCTTGGAAGGCTTTCGTAGCCATTGGGTGCAAATCCAAGGCAAATCAACTCAGAATCAGGATCAATCATGACTTTGACAGTGTTATCAGAAGTCTGGTCTAGGCATCATACGTTTGGAAAACCTATTTAAGACGTCTGGGAACTAAGTCAGACGTTTGATTCTAAGCAGGTTTCCTTCCTGACTTGAATCAGACCTAAACAGGGTTCTAGTGTATGGCCATCAGATGACATATAGGATGTCTGGCACTAGGTCTGGACATCTGGAAACCTATTTGTTATGCGAAAATGGATTCCCAAGGAAGGTAATGGCTAGAAATTTTCTCAAAAGAGATTTTGGGTCAGTCGAGGCAAAATGGTCACATATCAGACGTCTAATTATAAGGATATCGATCATTTTCCTCAACGTTTATATAGGCAGCCAACGTTCCACTAATTGGACGTCTAACAAAGGCATCAGACGTCTCCTAAGACGTCTGGACTATGGTCTGGACAACGGATTCCAACAGACAAAACCTATTAAGTCCAGCCTAGATGTTTTGGACGTCTAATCAAACAGTCAGATATCTTAAAAGTCAATATCAGACATCTAATTTCCAGATTGGACGTCTGGAAAGGCTGTCTAAACCCTATTTTGATTTTCTAAGTTCTTTACAGAAAACCTAAGTATCCTAAGGTTTGTGCAAGTGTTCCTAGGACTACTGTTAGGGTACTTTGAGGCACTTTAACAAGAATCTAAGAAATAAAATAAAGAGCAACAAAAAAAATAAAATATAAAGTACAATAGAAAGGAAATATATCCTATTCTTCATCCTCTTTCTTCTTCAAGCTTTCGCTCCTCGCAAAGCTTCTTCGCCTCTGTCAAGCTCCTCCAATCCGCCATGGATGCGAGCTCGAACTCCGTCTAAACACCTATCTCCATTTGCAATTTGATCTGAAAACTAGGACTCAAAAGCAAATGTTAAAAGACACGTGTTTTGTTATCATCAAAATAAACGATCGTGGTGCTCTAGCAGCAACAGAATCTTCTTCAGCATCATCTTTACCCTCAATCCAAAACCCTCCCCAGCTCTTACTGAAACCATTGCATGAGAATTTGAAATATCAGCTTTTGGGACCTCAAAGACATTCCCTGTGATTATCAGTGCTAGATTAACTATGGAGTAGGGGATTAAAGTGATCAAGGTCCTAAAGGAACACAAGGAAGCAATTGGTTGAACCATTCATGACCTTAGGGGGATCAAGCCGTCTTACTGCAATCATAGAATATTCTTGGAAGAAGGATCCTGCCCTTCTCGCCAAATGTAGAGGAGATTAAACCCTAATATGCGAGAAGTGGTCAAGAAGGAAATTATCAAGTGGCTCGATGCAGGAATCATTTATCCGATCTCTGATAATCCTTGGGTAAGTCCTGTGCAAATTATTCCCAAGAAAGTCGGGATTACTATTGTGATTAACGAGAAAGGAGAATCTGTCACAACTTGTTCAACTTCCTCTTGGAGAGTTTGTATTGATTATAGGAAGTTGAATGATGAGAACCTCATCATGAGCCATAACTAGCTCATTTTGACCTAATACAAAGGATAAAAGCTCCTACATATCTCAAGGAAAGGCTTAACTCAGAGAATTCTGAGTTTGAGAAGAAAACAAGTCATAAGGGGTAAAAATGCAATTTTACCAGTATAATCTGCATACAGGGTAATTCAGGGCCCAAACATAGGTCAAAGCAGCTTAATAAGAATAAAAGTGGGATGAGATGATCTAGCAAGGGCTACAGCACTTCCAAGAAACTAAATGATAATCTGTAACCCTAAAACAACCCACTTCAATTCACAAGGTTCGAGGCAAAGTAAAAATAGAATAAACCCTCTAAAATTCATAGAAAAATAATCTCTAGGGTTTAGAACCTTCAATTTGGCCTTCAGAACCCATTTTGACCTACATTGAGAACCATGCCCAATTAATAACTTAATTTGGGTTTTTGCGTAAATTGACCGGTCAAACAAGGTTTAATATAGAAATGAAATTCACCATCAGATTCCTTAGGTCCTAATTAGTCATGTATAAAAACTTGAGCCTAAGAAGAAACCTCCTTGACCGACTTTACACTTTGGTCCTCATATATTTACTCTTTGGCCCTCAACTTTTGAACCCTCGCATTTTGGCCCCTAACTCTCCTTCGTTCTTTGCGATCAGGTCCCTCCTGCAAAACCTGCCAGCACCATGCTCCGGCGACCTTGCGCGGAGCATGGCGCCGCGCAGGGTGAGGTGGGGGACCTGGCAAGTATACCGGGGGTGCCCTGCGTCGTCAGCCGTCGCAGGAGCACCCCCATGGTCATTGTAGCCCCCCATACCGGCCGTGCGAACGCACGGACGGTATGGGTTCATGTTCCGACCATTCTCCGGCGAGGGAGACACGTCGTCTCCCTCCGCCTTCCCCCCTGCTTCATCCCTATAAATACCCCCCGCCGCTCCAACGACCAGGGCAGCCTGGATCTGACGGAGAAAACCCCCAGCTTTCTTCTCTTCTTTCTCCGGCAGACGCTCACCAGCTCCGGCGACTTCCTCCCCCTCCACCTCTTCGCTCTGCCGCAATACCAGCAGCAGAGACTTCCTCCCCTGTTCTTCCCGCGCCACGCCGCACCCAGCTGGCGCCTCTCCAGCCCTCTGCTCGCCGCCGCCCCTCTCCCTGAGCATCGTCTTCTCCGGCGACAGTCGATACGACTGTCGCCCTGTTCCTCCTCCTTCGTCCCTGCAAGTTAGTTAGACCTACTCCCCTTCTTCTCCTCTTTCTTTCCCCGCTTTCAATTTAGTCAATTAAACCCTCGACCGCTCCTGTTCACCCTCATCCTCTCCGCCTCCGACCACCCTCCGGCGAGCCGCTCCCATCACCTCAGCGACCCACACGGCTCGCCGACCACCGCAGAACCTCCGCCTCCTCACCCTGATCCTCTTCCGCCCCTCCACTTCCCACCAAACACCCTCTGCAGATCCACCGAACACACCCACTTCCTCGCTCACAGTTTGACCTAGGACGACCTGTTAGCTCAACCTCGCCCCCTGCAGACCCCCTGACCACCTTCGCCGTGCCACGGCGAAGGTCTCCCGCCTGTCTGATTTGGCCGAGAGGCCGTTCTTCTGTGACCAGGTGACTCGCCCGCCGTCGCCATTACTGCGCAGGCAGAGCTGCTTCACCTGCAGGTGCAGGCACGCCTTCGCCCAGGGTTGACTCCCAGGTTGCGCAGGGACTCTCCGCGAAACGTCCCTGGTTCACAGACGGGGCGAAGGCCGCGCGGGAAGCCACGATCGCCCACAGCTCCATCCGCGACGCGCGCTCAATTGGGGTGGGACATTTAGTCCCACCTCGGAACCTCTCGGAGGCGCGCAGACGCATAAAGGCAAAAAGTGCCTTATGCTGTCTGCCTCCTGACCACGGGGTGAGGTCCCTCTCACCCGACCCGACCCGACCCGGCCTCATCCGTGACCACGCTCCGCGGACCTGGCCCGACCCGATTAGACTGACCTGCACTCCTCGCCCACCACGCACGCCGGTGGGCCTGGACCCGGGCCTGACCCGAACCCGATTACCCGGTAGCGCTCTGGGAGAGCTTCCGAAGAGTGATTTCAGAGAGAGAGATACGCGGGGGAGGGGGGTAGAGTAGGTTTTTGCCTCTTGACGAAAAAACTCTGAAGTGTGCAGGCCAAAGAAGAAGAAGCAGACCCGCTGAAGAAGAAGGAGCTGCTGCACTGTAGCATAGGCATCGTTAAGTCGTCTCAGCACCGGGGCAGACGACGGAAGGTCAGCAGCCAGAGCAGGAAAGAAGACAGGCTGAAGAAGAAGGAAGAGCAACGGCCAACGCGAAAGAAGAAGAAGAGAGGTCAAGGCAGAAAACCAAAGAAGAAGAAGAAATGAAGAGAAGCAAGAAGCAAGAAAAGAAGAAGAAGATCTGAAGAAAAAGAAAGAAAGAAAACAAGGAAGAACAGAAGACAGAAGAAGAAGAGCACGAGGGGAAGATCTGAAGAAAGCAGAAGAAGAAGAAGAAGAACAGGAAGAACAAAAGCCAAAGAGGAGATAAGACAAAGAGGAAGAAAGAAGAGAAGAAGAAGAAGCCAAATTTTCATCTCTCTCTCTCTCTCTCTCTTTATTTTTGTAATAGAACTTGTATATCTCTAGAATACAACTTGCTCCCTGAGTTCGACCTCGGGAACTCTTTTATTTTTCCGAGTAAAAAAAATTTTTATATGAAACGTTGGTAACAACCGGCTTTACTACAACGTTATAACAGACCCGGTTGCCGCTCTACGCTTTCATTTTGGCGCCGCTGCCGGGGAGCAACGGCTATTCTAGAGGTAAACATTCCTGTTTCTTTTTAATTTCTGATAATCTCCTCTCTTTTGTGCAGAAAACTACAGGAAATCAAGAAGACAAGCAACTGCACAACAACCACTCCGAGGACAGGTAAATTTTTTCCTCTCGCTATTAACCCCTAAAACTCAAAAGAAAAGAAAAGAACAAGCAATATAGGGCTAACTTGTCTTCCATACTTAGTAACCATAAAAGTTGCATGTTTTCAACTCATTAGTCCTGCACACTATTAAGGGTATTTAAGGGCTAACACATTCTTGCTTGAGCCCTAATTACCCAACAATGAACTAACTGGACCAAGTAGAGCCAACATAAGATTCAACATTAGGGTTTTAGAGACACACTACTTAAATCAAGAATGAAGAAAATCCAAAAGAAGTGTGCCTAAACCATTGATTGAAAATACCTATTCAAAGAAAACCTAAAACAATTGGCTCTCTAAACACTTGAACCCTAAAAGAAAGGACCCAAAAAGCTCTCAAAGGAACAAGAGGTAAAGTTGACTCCTTGGGTCAACCAACCTTAAAATTAGGTCACTTTCTCACTCAAAATACCTAAGAGTTCAAGTGTAACTTTAAGCACCCTGATCTTAAGCTAAAATTGGTAGACTCAAGAGGTCAAGATCCCCATTCTGGTCTACCTGGACCCGCAGTGACAAGAGAGGTCGGGTGGGGGAAACCCTGTAACCCGTGGGGACGCTCTACCGTGTAGGGGTCTTCGCGGGACTCTCCCTCTCTGGCTGCCCAGGTAATTCTCAGATGGACGATCTTTCTGATCAAGGGGTCCATCTGCCCCAAACCTCTATAGTCACCCAACCATTTTTGGGTGTCTTGATTGGGTCCAGCACCTGCTTATCTCATCCAGCCCTTCAGTATTTTTCAGGAGGTCCTTGAAACCTCCTATAGAAATTCACTCTCCCCGAGGCTAAGCCTCGGCTCCTTTGTTTTTGCAGAAATCATTCACATAGCCCCTCTTTCCTCTAATTCTGAACAAAATCCCCTTCTTCCATCTTGATTCAAACTTTGATTCTATATCTTGATTCCACCACCTGATCCAATTATGCAGCCTAATTACCTAGCAAGACTACCATTCAAAAAACCTGAATATCTGAGATCCATGAAAGATAAGATGATTGAGGATGCCCTTGAAATCTATGAAATCAAACCCTCAACACCAGTAGAAAACATTCAGGTTGATGTCCCAACAACCACAGCTTTCATCATAAACTGTGCCCAAATTCTATTGACTGAAATTTCAAAAGGATCAACCCGAGATATGCTCATGACAGGATACATTGAGATGAAAAAATTACACCAATCTGAATACCTTCAATGCTTGACAAATCCTGTACTTTGGGAACAACACCAAGATGCCCTTATAAAACGGGTAGAAATGATGAAATCAGTAGAACAAATTATCAACCAGAAATACCCGTATATACCAGAAACAGAGGATGAACCATCTTGGAACAGTATTAAGGAACAATTCAGTTTCCCAGATCTCGGGATTGAGGCACAAAGTGGTTGTGAAATCCCAACCCAAATAGAAGACAATGTTGAATTAGGTTGGGATATTGCAGGAGAACACAATGATGAGCCAAACTTAGACCATGAATTGCCAAGCCTAGAATTTCAAAACTCCTGCAATAATGAGATCAGAACTGAACCTTCTGAGGGTATAAATTCCGCCCCTTATTTTGATAAGGTGACCCTCGAAGGTTATTCGGACTTAGGTTCTAATAATTCTACCCACATCCTAAGCCTAGAACCTAGATCTGAAACTTATTGGGAAGATTATGAGGCCCCTTATGAGAAAGATCAAATTTTTACAGAATATAATTCCGGGCCTCTATTTGATAAATATCCCTCTCCAACATCCTCAGGAAATCTGATCGATTTTTCAGAAAACATGCCAATTTATGATACAGAAACTGAGGAGTTGGATGAGCAAGGTTTTAATGGGGTCTATCCTACCAGCTTAGAGCTTGAACAGAACATCTTTTTGAGCCCAGAATTGACATATAGGCTAGAACCCAGTCAGGCTGCTGATTCCACGTCTGATGATTTTTGCTGTGGTGGAATTCATGATCATGAATCTCATTTTCGCCAACTCTCCGACAATTTCAAATCTGACTATAATTGCGGAGAGATTCCCCTTCCTGAACACGCCAGGCCTATCTACGACCTCATTTCTCATGACTCTAACTCCGACTCTGAGGTCCTGATTCCCGAGATCACCGATAACATAGAATCATTCCTTTTCGATCCTCAGGAACCAAAAACAGAAAATGCCAAGAGTGATTGCAACCAAGAATCCAAATTTTTTCTCGAATCCGATTCCTTTCATCCTACAAACACTCTTCCGGCATTTGATAGTTACCCATAGGACTCTCTACAGAAAACCACCTATCATCTGTTTCTAGAAGAACCCTCGTACACAATGGCCACCTCGTCCGCACACACAGAACGGATCAAAACCTCTCCCAAACCCCGACCCGCAACCGGACTCAATTTCTATTCAGATTCACCTCTCACCGAGCCGATTGCATTTCCACATCGGGTTTCGAACATTGATCAGACTACATACCATGCTCTATCATTCTCTGATCACCCCTGTAGGGTTTCCGCGTCATTCATTGATTATTCTACGGGTCCCTACTCTGACCAGGCTGATTCGACTCAGCCAAACCCTGCATTTACACTTTCACATCCATCTGAGCTTCATAGTTTATGGTGGGTTCCACACCTTTTTATCCACATCTATCAACCCACCAGATTGATTGGGTTTGGGCTGCATCATCAGCCTGTTGATCTGAACAAGCACCTGGTTGGACCAACCAGGCTCTTAATCAAGGTGCTTGTCTTACAAAACTCTGCTGATTTGACCATCCCCTCTCCATCGCATTTCCCGCTTGGCTGAAGGCATCAAATTTAGCGCTCAACGGGAGGCAGCCCGTCATTCTCTTTGAAAACCTGAAACTTGTTCTGACAGCTTTTTGCACTTGAAGTTCACACTTTAGGACAGCCGACTCCACCTCAGGTGCTTGCATCTGAGATTAGAAATCGTCCGCAACAGTCACCCCGACCCATTCACTCATCAAAACAGCTATCCTAATGTATGAACTTAGTTGAATAAAAACCCCTAGGTTACAATGAGGACATTGCAAATCTTAGGCATGGGGGGGTATGAAAGTGCAAAAACTTGTAAGAAAAGGTTTCAAACAAAAAATTCACATATGCCAAAAATACCATAAAAATTAAAAAATTTTCGAAAAAGAATAAGAGGAAAAGAGGAGAAGGAAAATTTTGTGAAGGAGAAAAGAAACAAAATGAAAAAGGAGCACAAAATTATGAGAAAAAGTGATAGTCATTAGTAAGGAACTAAGGAATTAACCTAAGTTCTAGACCTCATTCAAGAAAAGTGCACAAGGAGATTAGTAAAGAATGCAAACCTTAGGCATTCTTGAATAGACTCTTAGTACCCATTAAGATCTGGACACTCCTCAAGAGGGTGAGGAAAATGAAAAGCTGAAGTATTAGGTCTAAGGCTTAGGGAGTATTCGGCCTCGTTAACTAATTTTTGGTTTACGGGACTCAGTAACCTAAGCACCCTAACCTCACACACAGCCTGGTTCAGTAAGCGTAAAAATCAGAATCACGCAGAAGCGTCGCAAAATTCTGAAAAGAACACCTAGAATAGGAGCGACCGATCAACACAAGTTGATTTGGACGAGTTCCCAGCGCGGAGAGGCGGGAAATCCCCTCGAAGATGCGTAACAAAATATCATCTCCTCGGTGCTTGTCTCTTAGGATATTTACATATCCTACTGGGGGCGTGTAAGCACTCTGCTGATTCAGATTCCATGGATGGCATTATCTCGAAATGTCAATTGCCAGGGTCTGGATTCGGCCACGGAACACCATGGATGGGATTATCTCGAAATCTCAATAGCCAGGGTTCCGGGGGTTGCCATGGGCGGTGCTATCTCGAAACATCGATCGCCAGGAACCCTTGAGGATTGATGATGGGAACAAGGAATCTGATACAGACCGTGTTGAAAAGCCAACCCTAGGCTAGAACTAAAAAGAAAAAGAGAGAGAAAACTCTCCAAACAGAAAAACTTTCTATCTCTCTCTTACAAAACGCACTGCGAACTGAGCCAGGGCTAAAATCATTTCAAGCACGGGTGCTTTAACCACGAAGTCCAATAAACCTTAGGTTAGTTCTTGTGGACCTTAAAAACCTTTGCTAAAAGACTGAGGCTAAGGCTAGACAGATTTGGATCTTGATTGGTACTAGAGTACCTTTTAGGCCTATGGTCAGCATTCTAACCTAATCTATGCTCAAATAAAAAAAAAAAAAGGGCACTTATCTAAAACTATTAAAAACTTCATGGTCTAGAACAAGGGTTGAAACCTTAAGTTTTTGCTAAGGGACTAGCAAAAGCTAGGCATGGGGGTATGATGAGAACCTCATCATGAGCCATAACTAGCTCATTTTGACCTAATACAAAGGATAAAAGCTCCTACATATCTCAAGGAAAGGCTTAACTCAGAGAATTCTGAGTTTGAGAAGAAAACAAGTCATAAGGGGTAAAAATGCAATTTTACCAGTATAATCTGCATACAGGGTAATTCAGGGCCCAAACATAGGTCAAAGCAGCTTAATAAGAATAAAAGTGGGATGAGATGATCTAGCAAGGGCTACAGCACTTCCAAGAAACTAAATGATAATCTGTAACCCTAAAACAACCCACTTCAATTCACAAGGTTCGAGGCAAAGTAAAAATAGAATAAACCCTCTAAAATTCATAGAAAAATAATCTCTAGGGTTTAGAACCTTCAATTTGGCCTTCAGAACCCATTTTGACCTACATTGAGAACCATGCCCAATTAATAACTTAATTTGGGTTTTTGCGTAAATTGACCGGTCAAACAAGGTTTAATATAGAAATGAAATTCACCATCAGATTCCTTAGGTCCTAATTAGTCATGTATAAAAACTTGAGCCTAAGAAGAAACCTCCTTGACCGACTTTACACTTTGGTCCTCATATATTTACTCTTTGGCCCTCAACTTTTGAACCCTCGCATTTTGGCCCCTAACTCTCCTTCGTTCTTTGCGATCAGGTCCCTCCTGCAAAACCTGCCAGCACCATGCTCCGGCGACCTTGCGCGGAGCATGGCGCCGCGCAGGGTGAGGTGGGGGACCTGGCAAATATACCGGGGGTGCCCTGCGTCGTCAGCCGTCGCAGGAGCACCCCCATGGTCATTGTAGCCCCCCATACCGGCCGTGCGAACGCACGGACGGTATGGGTTCATGTTCCGACCATTCTCCGGCAAGGGAGACACGTCGTCTCCCTCCGCCTTCCCCCCTGCTTCATCCCTAAAAATACCCCCTGCCGCTCCACCGACCAGGGCAGCCTGGATCTGACGGAGAAAACCCCCAGCTTTCTTCTCTTCTTTCTCCGGCAGACGCTCACCAGCTCCGGCGACTTCCTCCCCCTCCACCTCTTCGCTCTGTCGCAATACCAGCAGCAGAGACTTCCTCCCCTGTTCTTCCCGCGCCACGCCGCACCCAGCTGGCGCCTCTCCAGCCCTCTGCTCGCCGCCGCCCCTCTCCCTGAGCATCGTCTTCTCCGGCGACAGTCGATACGACTGTCGCCCTGTTCCTCCTCCTTCGTCCCTGCAAGTAAGTTAGACCTACTCCCCTTCTTCTCCTCTTTCTTTCCCCGCTTTCAATTTAGTCAATTAAACCCTCGACCGCTCCTGTTCACCCTCATCCTCTCCGCCTCCGACCACCCTCCGGCGAGCCGCTCCCATCACCTCAGCGACCCACACGGCTCGCCGACCACCGCAGAACCTCCGCCTCCTCACCCTGATCCTCTTCCGCCCCTCCACTTCCCACCAAACACCCTCTGCAGATCCACCGAACACACCCACTTCCTCGCTCACAGTTTGACCTAGGACGACCTGTTAGCTCAACCTCGCCCCCTGCAGACCCCCTGACCACCTTCGCCGTGCCACGGCGAAGGTCTCCCGCCTGTCTGATTTGGCCGAGAGGCCGTTCTTCTGTGACCAGGTGACTCGCCCGCCGTCGCCATTACTGCGCAGGCAGAGCTGCTTCACCTGCAGGTGCAGGCACGCCTTCGCCCAGGGTTGACTCCCAGGTTGCGCAGGGACTCTCCGCGAAACGTCCCTGGTTCACAGACGGGGCGAAGGCCGCGCGGGAAGCCACGATCGCCCACAGCTCCATCCGCGACGCGCGCTCAATTGGGGTGGGACATTTAGTCCCACCTCGGAACCTCTCGGAGGCGCGCAGACGCATAAAGGCAAAAAGTGCCTTATGCTGTCTGCCTCCTGACCACGGGGTGAGGTCCCTCTCACCCGACCCGACCCGACCCGGCCTCGTCCGTGACCATGCTCCGCGGACCTGGCCCGACCCGATTAGACTGACCTGCACTCCTCGCCCACCACGCACGCCGGTGGGCCTGGACCCGGGCCTGACCCGAACCCGATTACCCGGTAGCGCTCTGGGAGAGCTTCCGAAGAGTGATTTCAGAGAGAGAGATACGCGGGGGAGGGGGGTAGAGTAGGTTTTTGCCTCTTGACGAAAAAACTCTGAAGTGTGCAGGCCAAAGAAGAAGAAGCAGACCCGCTGAAGAAGAAGGAGCTGCTGCACTGTAGCATAGGCATCGTTAAGTCGTCTCAGCACCGGGGCAGACGACGGAAGGTCAGCAGCCAGAGCAGGAAAGAAGACAGGCTGAAGAAGAAGGAAGAGCAACGGCCAACGCGAAAGAAGAAGAAGAGAGGTCAAGGCAGAAAACCAAAGAAGAAGAAGAAATGAAGAGAAGCAAGAAGCAAGAAAAGAAGAAGAAGATCTGAAGAAAAAGAAAGAAAGAAAACAAGGAAGAACAGAAGACAGAAGAAGAAGAGCACGAGGGGAAGATCTGAAGAAAGCAGAAGAAGAAGAAGAAGAACAGGAAGAACAAAAGCCAAAGAGGAGATAAGACAAAGAGGAAGAAAGAAGAGAAGAAGAAGAAGCCAAATTTTCATCTCTCTCTCTCTCTCTCTTTATTTTTGTAATAGAACTTGTATATCTCTAGAATACAACTTGCTCCCTGAGTTCGACCTCGGGAACTCTTTTATTTTTCCGAGTAAAAAAAATTTTTATATGAAACGTTGGTAACAACCGGCTTTACTACAACGTTATAACAGACCCGGTTGCCGCTCTACGCTTTCATTGAACACATCCACGAAAAAGGATCATTTCCCTTTGCCCTTTATCGATCAAATCCTTAAAAGACTAGCCAGGCAGAAGTACTTCTATTTCCTAGACGGTTAGTCGGGATACAATCAAGTCCCTATCCATCCCAAGGATCAGGAAAAAATGACTTTCACCTATCCCTACAGAACCTTTGCTTTCCGTAGGATTCCTTTCGGCTTATGCAATGCACCCACCACTTTTCAAAGGTGTATGCTAGTCATATTCTCAAACATGGTGGGAGAGTTTATGGAAGTCTTCATGGACGATTTCTCTATTTTTGGACTCATTTGATTCTTGCCTGGCTAATCTTGAAATGATTCTTAAAAGATGCATCAAAACAAAATTGGTCCTTAGCTGGGAAGAGAGTCATTTCATGACACAAGAAGGCATTGTCTTGGGTCATGTAATCTCTGAACGGGGAATCAAAGTTGACAAAGCTAAGGTTGATGCTATCTCTAAACTTCCTCCTCCCACATCTATCAAACAAATTCGATCATTTCTTGGTCATGTGGGATTCTATAGGAGGTCCATCAAGGACTTCTCTAAGGTTGTTCGCCCTCTACGCAATCTTCTCGCCAAAGATACGCCATTTGATTTCAATGAATCATGTCATAAGACATTTGATTTTCTTAAAACGGTAGTCACTTGTGTTCCAATGTTGCAACCACCGATTTGGACAGCCCCATTTAAGATCATGACCGATGCTTCTGATTATGCAGTTGGGGCTATTTTGGGTCAGAAGATTGACAGGAAGCCCTCTATCATTTGCTACGCTAGCAAAACTCTGGATGAGGCCTAGAGGAATTACACTATTATTGAGAAGGAATTGCTAGCTGTAGTATTTACCTTGGAGAAATTTAGGGCTTATCTCTTAGGGTCTCATGCCATAATATATACTGACCACTCGGCCTTGAGACATCTCTTGGCAGAAAAGGATGTCAAACCATGGCTTATTCGATGGATTCTTCTGCTTCAAGAATTTGATCTTGAAATCAAAGATAAATTTGGGGCACAGAATGTGGTGGCGGATCATCTTTCGAGACTTCTGAGTGATTCTTCCCATCCGGATATTCTGATTGCTGATACTTTTCCGGACAAGACTATCCTTGCAGTATCAGGTGTCCAAACTCTGTGGTTTGCAGACAACGTAAATTATTTGGCCATTGGTCAAATCCATCAGGATTGGACCAAGCAACAATGAGATAGACTCAAATCTGAGGCCAAATATTACTTCTGGGAGGACCCTGAATTGTATCACATCGGCTCTAATCAGTCTATCCACCGATGTGTTCCAGAGACTGAATTCAAAAGTATACTCGAGTTCTGCCATGCATCTGCATGTGGTGGACATTTCTCCGGGAAAAAGATGGCTGCAAAGATTTTGCAATCTGGATTTTATTGGCCATCTTTATTCAAGGATGCCCAGGAATTCTTGAGGTCGTGTTCCCGATGCCAAGAACTTGGGGGCATAACCTTGAGAGACATGATGACCCTAAACCCGATTCTTCCCGTCGAAATCTTTGACATTTGGGGCATCGATTTCATGGAACCCTTTCTCCCTTCATTGGACACCAATACATTCTCGTCACTGTTGATTACGTGTCCAAGTGGATCGAGGCCATTCCCACTCGAACCAATGACCACAAGGTGGTCATCGATTTCGTCATGAAGAACATCTTCAATCGGTTTGGGATTCTAAGGGCCATCATCAGCGATGGTGGTACTCACTTCACTAATGCCCAGTTTCGCAATTTACTGGCAAAATATGGGGTAAATCATAGAATTTTCACACCTTACCATCCCCAGATGAATGGACAGACCGAGATCTCCAATCGAGAGATCAAGAATATTCTTCAGAAAACGATTAGGCCTGATCGTAAAAGCTGGACCCAAAAGCTTGAGGACGCTCTTTGGGCCTACTGTATGGCATACAAAATGCTTATCAGCATGTCACCATTTAATCTGGTGTATGAAAAAGCGTGCCATTTACCCGTAGAAATTGAACATAAGGCATTCTGGGCAATCAAGAAGTGCAATCTGGATTTGAGTTTAGCCGGAAAGACTAGGAAACTCCAACTATCTGAGTTGGAGGAGCTTAGAAATGACGCATACGAGAATGCCAAGATCTATAAGGCTCGAACCAAAGCTCTTCATGACCAATTGATATCCTGCAAGAGCTTTGAGCCAAACCAGAAGGTCTGGCTCTTTGATTCTCGAACTAAGCTCCATCCCGGCAAACTTAGGTCAAAATGGAACATCCCATTCATCATCAATCAGATTTTCCAAATGGGGCCGTTCAAATTTCTAACCCAAAGATGGATAATTCATTTAAAGTCAACGGTCAACGTCTGAAGCCATTTATTGACCATCTTGTTCCAGAACCTATCTCAAACGCGATTGCTCTCATCATGTTGTGATTTCTTTGGCTGGACTTCACCTAGCTGATGGCATTAAACTCAGTAGTTGTACAGTCTGACTCAGAGCTGACCCGAGCATCATATTCAGGTGATATCTTCTACATTCTACCTTCCTTTCATGTCTTTTATTCTCAATGCGGACATTGCATCAGTTAGGCATGGGGGGGTGGATTCATTTCTGCATCAATTTGTCAGCTCTATGGAATTCCTGTAAATTCTACTTGTTTTCTTTTATATATATATATAAAAAATTGGATTAGGAAAGAATACTTGGGCATTAGGACTTTTCAATCTTAGGAAATATTACAGTAGGATATGAACACTAAGACCCTTCAGGTCTTTGGGCTTAATCAGCCTGGGTATCCACTAAAATGTGGATTTGCTTATCGAGTCCTCACCATACTGAATTCCATTTCAATTTTATTAAATAAGTTTGGGTGATAAGTACATGACTTATCAAGCTGCCCTCTAATTTTAGGAAACTTTAAGTCTAAGCATCTACACACTATTCGCATTGACTCATTGTTCGGCAGTTTTAATGAAAATTGGGTAGCTAATGAACCTTCTAGGGTGGTATGACTGGCAAGTTATCGTGGGTAACAACCCATAGGTAGGTAGTCCAGAGCCCAGCCACTGCACTATTCCACTGCACTATTCTTTTCCTGTTGCCTTTAGGTAATCTTAGACCAGGGAATCCACCTACTTTAAAAAGAAAAAAAAAAGTCCAAAAAGGAAAAAAAGAAAAGAAAAAGAAAAGGAGAAAAGAAAAAAAAAACAATAAGCCACACTTCACTACACGAGCATGGCTAGCAAGTTATCGTCGGTAACAGCCCATTGGTAGGTTGTCCAGAACCCAACTCAAGAAATGCACGTTTAATTCATAAAACACTTAGGAAGAAGCGGAGAAGTAAAATAAGCTAGGGAGATATACACTGGATTCACCCTTGTGTTGACCCCATAAAAAGAAAAGTAGGGGGAAAGGTACCGGCCATATAGATACACCTTTAGGCAGAATTCTTTTTAAGGTCACTTAGGGGCGTAGAAAGCCGAAGTCCATTCTGATTGCCAATCAACTAGTCTATCACATTCACAAAAAGATTCTTAGAACTTAGGGTTCTCATCAAGTCTTGGGTGGGTTGAGTGGCCGTAGAAAGCTGCTCTGTAACCCTAAACTCAAATTTCCAAAAAAATTAGAAAAGAACAAAAAGGAGAAAAAGAGATCCTTCTTTTAACAAGGCGAGGGCTTGAGGCAGTCTGCATTTTGGCAGATACCCGAGCGCTATTGTGTCTTTGAAAGTTCAGGTCCTAAGTAAAAATTTCTTAATGTTGAAAATAACTTTCCCCCGAGTAATCCAATCCTAGTTCTTTTATAAATAGCACGTAGTTTTTGCTAGGGACTAGCAAAAGATAAGCATGGGGGCATGATGTGCATACATCTAAATAGTCAAAAATGTCTATTAATGCATGTTCTTAGTGGCATATTAGCATCAAGCATTGTAAATTTTGCATAACATGCATAATCATACATTTAAGTCAAATTGTATAAATTGTATAGTAATTGTCTCCTTTTATGGCCAGGGACAGGGTAATTTTTAATCAGGGCTTCAGACGGAAGATCCAACCATACGGATCTAATCAGGGCGATGACAGAAGTTCAACGACTCCAAGATCGCCCTGATCGGACATCTGTAGCACCAGATATAGTCTGAGGAAGCCTAAGGATCAAGGGCCAAGATGGTGCCAAACAGCACTTCAGATGACAAATCTGACCGCACGGATGGGTTTGGATCAATAATCGCAACCTAACAGTGCAAAAATCGGCTCAATTAGACATCCGTGGCACCTTCTATATGTCACAAAAGATGGACGACCATGATGGCACCACATGGTGCCATCACAGTCGCCCAAATTGGCTGCAGCATCGCTTCTCATCCTCTGAAGGCACAAGCGAGGAGAGATCTAGCCATTGGATCTTGATCCAACGGCCACAAGCACGCGCCCTTAAAATGTAAACGCGACAAAGAAGCAGCGCTAACGCAGCGATCGGGCACCCTTTCGCAAGCGCGGGGCATGCGTTCGACTCGCGATCTGCGACACGTGCGCGTTTAATCTCGATCGTGCGATTGGCTGTGGATGGGCCAGATCACCCAATTGGGTGCACATGCAATCAAACGCAGCTCTTCACGCCGATTGCACGCACAGGCGACGTAGCTGAAGCGGGTGAGGAGCGATCTGAGTCATCCAATCTCGCGATCGGACGGCTGAGATTTCTTAGACATGGGCAAGCGTTAAGGGCATGGCAGGCGAGGCTGCGGCGACGTGGGGTCTTTAGTGACGCTTAAATCCGTCACTAAAGATCCCCTCATTTAATGTTTTAACTATGTAACGACCAAATTGCCCCCAATCCTTGCAATTATAAAAAGAGACCCCTACCCTACGAAATTCTCATCCCTTCCTTCACCTCTCTCCCTCTCCAAAGCTCAAGAAAAGCTTGTCCTACACCCGGGATGCTATTCTAGAGCCAAATCCAATTTTCTCACCCCCGTTCCGAAAGTGGATCCCACAACGACAACGACATGCTGCCTCATTCCCACTTCTTGCTTCGTCCTCCTTCCCACTCCATCCTCCGTCTTCCAGGCATCACTCCATCCGGCTCATGCTCCAAGCATTCGTCAAAGAGGATAACATCTCTCTCCTTTCTTTTTAACCGCTTTCTAGAATAGAATTTTCTGCTTTCTAGTTGTAATCATTTCCCGCTTTGTAGTTGTAAAAACAATATTATTATATCAAGTGGTTGTTCTCTCTCTCTCTTATTGTTTATATCAATTCCATTGTAATTATCTCATTTTCAAACAAAAATACAAAAAATATATATAATCACGGATTTTAGATCGACGTAGCCTCCTTGTGTTCGACCCGAAATTCTTAAAGTTTCGGTATAAATTTATCTGTTGACGGATTTCTTCGCAGATCGAACTACAACGACAGGTTTTTCAAATCCAACTTCGATCGCGTAGTTTTCCGCTCTGAGCACCTGGGTCCTGCTTCTTAGGAGGTAGCTTGTTTAAGATCACTGTGCTTGTGTTATCAAATAAGACTACTCTCCTAATTTTTTCAGATTCCGCTCTATGCTTTGCTTTATATGAATTCAATAAACCTACGGCATAGGTGGGGATTGATCCGATAGCCGCAAGGAGTAAAATGATTGCCAATTTGAAAGCCTAAAGTAAGGACATCCTTTCGTCCAATTTCTCCTCTGACTTTTTCTGTTTGCCCATACAACAACAACATACTACCAAATCGGACTCTGATGTTTTGTTGATCACATTCCTACTTGGGAGTCTAGAATTCTTTCTATGGGGCCTAATGGTGTTGCCATGGGGTTGGGTAGGTCCCTTGTGTCTACTACCACTCCTCAAGGTGATGGTATTTGCCGTGGCAAGTGCTTTGGGGAGGGTTGGGAAAAACAGGAGGCTCCTGATTGATTATGGTAGGAACTTGGTTCACTCCAGGAGGGCTGGGGTAGCCTAATAGATAGCATGAGCTTGAGCATACAACTCCCCATTATTACTAAACCTTTGAGACCCAGTGCCTTGGTTATGTACATTCCTTGGGTTTGGTATAGGTTGTGATGGTAGAGATCTAGGATGTCGATTGTTTGCACCAAGTTTGGATTGCAAGGTGTCCAGCGAAGTTTTCATTTGTTGCATGAGCTGGAGCATTGACCCTTGCATTTCTACCATCTTCACGCTTAAATCAGCCTGCTTGGCGAGTTGTTGAGCATTCCACATGGACTGATTAACCTAATTCGGGGGCAACTGAGTATATACATGACCCTGACCTGTTGGTTTTTGCAATACATAGATGTTGGGTCGATATTGGGTCTGCTGCCCCTGATCTTTCCAAGAAAAGTTAGGGTGCTTTTTCCAACCAGAATTGTAGGAATTCGAGTAAGGGTTGGACCTAACATTCTCCTGCACAGCATGAACATCCTCACAAGATGAGGATGAAGAATGATCAAAAAAACTAGGATCAAAGGCCCTAGTTTGGAACCCATAAGGTTCCGAGAAGAGCTAGCTCGAAGGTCAGGTCGACTCCAGCTGGTTCACAAACTCCCGTCCCGTAGGAGCTTACAAAGAATGGAATCCCGATCCATAGGATTGAGTGGATCTAGAAAAATTAGAGTTTCCAGACATCCGCCCTTCCATTCATTTAGCAACCAGATCCATCTTATCTAATTTATTGCAGATCAAATGTATGAGAATCTTGGACCTCATTGGTATTTGATCTAGTTTGTTGGGATCGTTAAAGGTTTCCATGGAGGCGTGGTTTAAAGAGTTTTCACTCATTTCCTCAAATAAATCATAGGTGCTATCTACATCTTTGTTGAGGAAATTGCCTCTGCAAGAAGCATCCACATGATTACGGAGTTGATCATTCAACCCATGATAAAAAATCTGCACAAGTTTCCATTTAGGCACCTCATGGTGTGGACACTTCCGCAACAGATCCTGGAATCTCTCCCAGGCCCCATGAAACGGTTCCCCCTGCCGCTGGGCAAAAGTGGTAATTGCCCATCGCAATGCATTGGTTCGCCCAATTGGAAAGAATTTCTTCAGGAAGGGTGATTTCAAAGTTGTCCAGGTAGCAATCGGTCTTCCAATGGTACGATACCAATGTGCGTCCTTATCCCCTATTGAATGGGGAAAAAGTCTCATGAGCATCTGTTCTTCATCCACATTCTGCGATTTGGTGGTCTGAACCAGAGTGATCAGGTCCTCCAAATGTTGGAATGGGTCCTCTGAGCCAAGCCCGTGAAAATGTCTAATTAGACTCAAAACTTGAGGCTTGATCTCAATATCACCAGCGTGGATCACAACGTTGGGACGATCCTCATAATTTGAAGGATCATAAAAATCCTTCAAGGGTCGAGTGCCCTGACCATTCATTCGTTGGAACCATTGCTGCATCTGCTGCAATTCTTCCAACTACCTCTGAAACAGCTCCTGCTGGTTCGGGGGCGGGGGAGGTGGTTGTTGATCAGCCATGGGATCTACTTAGCCAAAACTCAACCTCCACCTCTGAAATGGTCAATAGGTCCTTCCAAATGAGGGTTCAATGACCTCTTTCCAAGCATACATTGGAAGGAAGTCAGAAGGATGGGGAAGAGAAGGGACCCTACAGCACAAAAAATACAAGCCTGTCCTTAGGTTGGGTAGCCTAAAGGTCTATAGACTCTTAGAATCCATCTTAAGATTATTAACAATTTACTCTACTTGTATCCAATCAATCCAACCAGTTAGAAGGAGGGACTGGGGAGAAGGTTCTTCCTTTGGCTTGCACCTCCGGTTCCTAGTGTACCCCCCAGCCACGGTCGTTTGATAATACTCCCCTAGCTATATGTCAGATTGACTAGCATAAGCAAGTTAATCATGAACAATCTCAATCTAGGCCCCAAAGAATGAATTAGTCCTTATGGCCAATGTCTAATCAATTTTAGTTAGGCTTGGGATATTTAGTGCTTTCAGAATATGATGGGCCCTTAATGGGTTGTGCCCTTAATGATTTGTTTGAGAATGTGTGTATGTGCACAACCAAAATGTTTTCAAGCAAGATTATTGAGGTTGAGGTGAATTTTAGGATTCAAATCTTGCTTAGTAGCTTTTAGGATTCAAATATTAGGTATATTCAACCAAGTTTTAAGGAGGCAAACCAAATTTGAAATCACGAGTTCAAGTGTTTTTCCTTTATAAATCACGAATAAATATGGAGTGTCTGGCTTGACCTAAATATTGAATCCTATGGGGCAGCTACAAAATGAATCAGTTTTAAATTAGGGGGTGCGGTCCAAACAATTAAATCAAGTGACCCAGATGCACCACTGATTGCACAGCAATCATGGGTCTTAATTGACCTAAATTAGGCTAGGACTTAGCAAAAGTTAAGGTAGGTCATGCATCCATAAGTATTATTTGTATCCTTACTGCTTTCTTCTAGCTATGCATAATATAATGCTATAATGTACTAATTAGGTGCAATATGTCAATTGCAGGTAATAAGCTAATCAGAAGCTAGATCTGAAGCTGGATCTAAAGAATAAAGAATAACTGGTGTTGCAGCAGAACTAGAGCAGAAGACCTAGATTAGATCTAGTAGATAATAATATAAGGGAGTTAAGGTATGCTATTCTATTAAGTATGAATAAAGTAATAAATTGTAAAGAACTTAGGTCTATCCTAGCCGTAGGACAGCCTAGAAGCTTTCCCAAGCCTTAGCCACCCTTAGATTAGGTCACCGCACCCTAGGAAACCATAAAACCCTAATTCCAGCCTCTATCTGGATGTCCAGATGAGTTATAGGACGTTCAGAATGTTGGACCCTAGTTCCATCTCTCTTCTATGCTTTGATGTTAACAAAATCGTTTTAAAATCTAATATGTTTCTGAAGTGATTATAGGTCAAAAGAATCTATGGATGCATGCAAAAAGATTGCACATGAAGGAAGAAGCTTTTTGAAGATTTTAGTTTTTATTGTATCTTAGAATTTTTGTATGTCTCCAAACAAGTAAAATATAATTTAGGTATTAAAATCAAAGTAGAGATAACTAGGATTCAAAATATCGTTCATTTACTCGGTTCTTAACTCAAAGTCGACTCTTTCAAAACAAAGTCGCCTAGAGTAGATTGGATTTCTCAACTGATTAACACTAATGATCTTTGATACTTGCTCGGCACAGGTTTGGACCTAAGTTCCAAACTGTGAACATCAAGTACCGGTACTCATCATGAGTACCGGTATTAAGTGGTCACAGTTTGTGAACTAGGTTTTTGTCTGGACCATACAAGTACCGGTACTCATCATGAGTACCGGTACATGAAGGTCACAGGACCCATGACTATGCGTTACAAGTACTGATACTCATCATGAGTACCGATACATGTAGGTCACAGGACCCAAGACTATACGTCACAAGTACCGGTACTCATAATGAGTACCAGTACCCAGTGATTTAGCTGTACTGACTGTATGTAGTCAGTACCGGTACCAACTAACCATTGTGACCAGTCTGAACGGCTAATTTGCAATTAATCATAATTCTAATGTTTCTAAAATACCCCTAACGGCTAGAATTCATGGGAGAGGTGATTAGTGGTCAATATAAGCACTCTTTGAGTGTTGTTTTAGATACATCTCTTAAGAAAAATCACACTCTTGCCTACACCTTCAATTCTCCATTTTAAAGCTGAAAGAGAGTTTGCTTTGTTGCATACATTTCAAGGCATCTCATCATTTGCAACAAATCATCAAAGGCGATCATATTTTTCTGTAATCAATCTTTTGTTTTACGCCATAGTTTTTCTCATTAGATTTGATTATACTTGTTGTAAGATATATTCTTGTTGGAGACTTAGGTAATAGTTGTAAGCTTCTATTTACATTTTGCTTACACCTATATTTTTATCTTTTCTTCATATCTTGTAATTGGGTTGAGGTAACCCGATAATTACCTCTGATATTAGCAAATTGATTCCCTCTGAGTTGAGGGAATCGGGTTAAAAATCCTAAGTCAGGAGACTTAGGTAGTGGAGTACCCAGGTGAGGGGAACCACTATACATCTGGTGCCTTTGTTTTTGTGGTTTGATTTGTCTTGCAATTTTTTATTTCCCACACTATTCATCCCCCCTTCTAGTGTGCTTGTGATTTACAGATCCTACAGGTGGTCTCAGAGCGGGTTGGGAAAAGAAGTGACAATTCTATTTCGCAATGGCATCTCCAGTAAAGCGCACCGAAGGACAGTCATCCACACGTCCTCCCTACTTTGATGGGACGAACTATGGATACTCGAAGAGGAGGATGCAAATCTTCCTCAAGGCCATGGATGAGGACTCATGGATGTTTATCCAAGAGAAGTACATGGATCCGGAGCCACAAGAAGGAGTGGCATGGACGACAGAACAAAAGAAAAGAATCATGGGAAATGCAAAAGCGATGAATGCTCTCTATTGTGCATTATCAAGAGAAGAATTTAACCGTATCTCTGCATGCAAGTCCGCATACGAGATATGGAACACATTGCAAGTCACCTATGAAGGTACAAGTAAAGTTAAAGAAACACATATTTCTATTCTAATAGAAAGCTATGAGTGTTTCAGGATGCAGAAAGGTGAAATAATCAAAGGGATGTACACAAGATTTGGAGAGATTATTAATCCATTGAAGAATCTTGGAGTTAAGCTGAAGGAGGAACAACTTGTAAGGAAAATCTTAAGATCCCTTACAAGTGATTGGCCTCCAAAGACCACAGCCATTCAAGAGGCAAAAGATCTCTCTACTCTCTCATTAGATGAGTTAATTGGAAGCCTCATGGCATATGAAGTCCAGTTAGAAAATATGAAGAAGAATGAAGAAAAATCCATAAGCAAGAAAAAGGAGCTTGCTTTCAAAGCTTTAAAGGAGGTATTGGACTTTGAAGACTCAAATTTTGACGAAGAAGAGGAGCTTGCTCTTCTAACAAGAAGATTCAGAAGATTCATCCGAAAACAAGGTAAGAAAGTCAATAAATTTTCAAATGAAATTATTTGTTTTGAGTGTAAGAAAAAGGGGCACGTACGAAAAGATTGTCCAATGATCAAGAAGAAGAAAGAAGGAAAGGACAAGGAACTTGATTGAAAGAAAAAGAAGACTTCAAGAAAGGCATTCAAGGCAACTTGGGATGATAGTGATTCCGACATGGAATCATCTTCCGAAGAATCTGAAGAAACAGAAGTTGCACATCTTTGCTTAATGGCAAACGATGACAACTCGGAAAATGAGGTAGATTCTGAAGTTACCTTTACTGAAGTAGTACAAGCATATGAAGATTTATATAATAAGGCTAGGATGATTAAAAAAGAAAATAAGGTTTTGCATGATAGTTATAGAACTCTAGAAATAGAGAAATCTTGTTTGGAAATAGAATTAGATATGTCTAAAGAAACTAACAATCAATTACATGAAAAAATAGTAGAATTAGAGGATATTTATGAACACTTTGAAGATACTTTGAATAATTTAAAAACAACTAGGCTGAATACGGAATTTTGTAATAATCTAAAAGCTAAGTTCAATAATAAAAAGAATACACAAAATAAATCACATACACCTAGACATGGATGGATTTATCAAAAGGTCAATAATCTTAAGAATTATAGATCTAACACTAAAATGATCTATAAACCTAAGGATTTGAAAGGTACTAACCATCAAGGACCCAAAAGAAAATGGGTACCTAAAATAGATTTAATAAATTATCTTGCAGGTCAAAAAGGACAAATGGATCCTAGACAATGGTTGTTCCAAGCACATCACGGGACACTCCGACCTCTTTATCAAATGGACCAAAATCGAAGATGGAGGACACGTCAAGTTGGGCGACAACAAACGTTGTCGCATTATTGGTGAAGGTATAATAGGAAACTCTTCTAAGCAAGTACGTAATGTTCTTTTAGTAGAAAACTTAAAACATAACCTGCTTAGTGTTAGTCAAATATGTGATAATGGATGTGATGTTTTGTTCACTAAAGTAGGATTTAAAATATTAAAATAAGGAACAAACATGATTTTAATTGAAGGATTTAGATATGAAAATATCTATGCCCTTCATTTTTCAAAAGAGAAGTATGTAAAATGTCTGCTTGCCTCCCATATTGAACTAGATCTTTGGCACCGTAGGTTAGGTGATGTAAACATGTTTACACTACTTAAGATGTCTATTTATGTATGTTCTTAAGCATAGGATTGCATTGCATACTATAAATATTGCATAACAAGCTTCATCTTGCATTTAGAGTAGTTTGAATAAAATGGAGGTTAATTGTCTCCTTTTATGTTCATGGATAGGGCAAACCTTTTATCGGGGCCTCGGATCGAAGATCCAATAGTACAGATGTGATCAGGGCAACGATTGGAGTTCAACGACTCCAAGATCGCCCTAATCAGACATCTGTAGCATCAGATAGTGATCGGGAAACCCTAGAAGATCAAGGGCCAAGATGGTGTGAATCCGCACTTCAAACGACAAATCCGACCGCACGAATGGATTCGAATCAACGATCGCAGCCTAACGACGTGAAAATGGACTCAATCCGACAACTGTGGCACCATCTACATCATCCAGAAGATGGATGGCCAAGATGGCACCACGTGGCGCCATCTCAGCCATCCAACCGACCCTCAAGACCGCCGCTGCCTCTCCAAAGAAAATCCGATGCGTGATCTGGGCCGTTGGATCTTGATCCAACAGCCATGAGCACGGGTCGCTCAAAACATCCGCACAACCATCTAGATGACGCAGCGCAGTGGGTGAGAGCTCTACTGCGAGCAAGTGACGCACGATCGATTCCTCTCAAGTGGGTGCTGGAGCGTGGGAGAGCGGGCTCCGCGACCGCTCGATCGCGATAGAGTGGCTGCGGGCGCCCAATCATCCCCACACTCTATCGCACGCCCGTGCGTGACGCAGGATCGCACGCGAGCGGCCGCACGCTAAGTAGACGAAGGCGCGACTTAAGCCGTCCGATCGTGAGAGCGACTGGACATGCACGTGCGTTATGCGCGAGGGGGTGAGCGGGCGCGCGTGCGCCGCCCACAAAGGCCACATTCGGACCTTTAGAGATGGCTTAATCCGTCACTAAAGGTCCTGAATTAATGTTTTTAGAGTTGTAATGACCAAAACTGCCCCCACTCCTTGCAACTATAAAAGGAGACCCCTCCATACGAAATTCTCATCCCTTCCTTCTCTTCTCTCCCTCTCCAAAGCTCAAGAGAAGCTTGTCCCACATTTGGGATGCTCCTCACAAGATAAAGTCAATTTTTCGTCCCCCTTTCGGAAGCGGATCCCGCGAAGACAATGACATGCTGTCTCGTTCCCATTCTTCTGCTTCGTCCTCCTTCGTCCTGCTCCGTCCTCCTTCATCCAGGAGTTGTCCTGTCTAGCTCATCCTTCAAGGGACCGTCGAGGAGGATATCTCTCTCCCCATTCTTTTTACTACTTTCTAGAATAGATTTACTGCTTTCTAGAATAGATTTACTATTTTCTAATGTAATCATTTTCCCACTTTCTAGTGTAATGAACAATCTTAATAATGATGAAATTCCATGTTCATTCTACATCTCTTTTTTATTTTTGTTTGTAATATTCTCTCTCTCTCTCATTCTTTCTCTCTCTCTTCTATTTAGTGTAAATAGATAGATACTTTCTAGTCAATTAAATTACTTCGTGACAAATAAAACAAACGCGTGTTTTTAAATCAAACGTTCGCCTCCCTGAGTTCGACCTGGGATTTTCATTCCGGTATAAATTTTATTTGTTGAACACAAGTTCTTCGCTTTCAAACTACAACGACAAGATTTTCAAAACCAAACACGTTAACGTAGCAACCCGATGTTCAACATTTTGGCGCCGTTGTCAGGGATTCAACATTTTAGCGCCGTTGTCGGGGAGGCGACGCTCTTTGATTTCTTTTTCTTCACGTTTTCTAACTTACAAATCATTTGCCTCACTTCTCTCCTTTCTTATTGCGATTGCAGGTACTCTTTTGAGACAAGCAAAAGCTGTAGATTGGAGTAAAGTGTTGTGGAAGGTTTTGTAAGTTACCCCCACCTCCCACCCATTAGATTTCATTTCACCACATAATAACACAAACATCAATCAACCTAAGTGTTCTTATAAACTCTAAGGTTAGATTGTTTGTTGTTTGACACCCATACTCACCCCAACCTCCATATTTAAAAAGAAATTAAAAAAAAATCTCACAGAGGTACACAACCTCATCTGATTTTCAAACTCAACGAGTAAATCGATCTATGGAGCCGGTACACACATTCAACACATAATTGAGTAGAATTTAGATTAGGTAATACTTGTGTGCCTAATTAAGTGGTGCAACAGGTCAATTGTTTGAGTTGATTGGGCCGCACCACTTCAATTAAAATCAACTCATCAAGTAGCTGCCACTTAGGTTCAACTATTAGGGATTTACCAGGCACTCCACATTCTTTTAAGTTTTAAAGGAAAACATCTTCACCTGTGCTTTTAAAACCTGGTGTGCCAACTAAACTTGTTTGAAAACACCTAAAGTTGAATCCTAAATGCTACTAAGCAAGATTTGAACCTTAAAATTCACCACATCAAAAATAATCTTCCTTGAAAACCACTGGTTGTGCATGCACACACAAATCAATCAATCATTAAGGGCACAACCCAGATAAAGAGCCCATCACATTCCAAAGCACATTCAAACCTAGCCCTAAATAAAACAGAGTAGACATTGGCCTTAAGGATTCGACTCGCTCTTCAGAGCCCAGAACGAGATTATTTTCGATTAGCCTGTTTCTACTGTTCAATCTGATGTCTAGCTAGGGGAGCATAATCAAATGATCGCGGCTGGGGAGTACACTAGGAACCGGAGGCGCAAGCCGAAGGAAGAACCTTCTCCCCAATCCCTCCTCCGAACTGGTTAGATTGAACAGACAGAAGTAGATCAAATCGTTCCTTTATCTCAAGACAGGTTTTGGGAGTCTGTAGGTCTTTAGGCTAGCCCACTTAAGGACACGTTTGATTGCTTGTATTGCAGGGTGCCTTTCTTCCTCCCGTCTTTCATGAATTCTTCCACATATTACACGCATTCTCGCTCTTTCCCTCCTGTTTTGAATTATCTTCAACATGACGATTATCCCGACTCATACTGTAATCAACCATCAGCCAGTTGGGATAACTCAGATTGGGGATACAGTTCCAGACCTCCGTGTTTAGGGTCTAACCCTGAACACTATGATTGTGATTTCTATCCTTCTCAGAGCCACATCGATTACAGATCGTCACCCTTTTATGAACAACCTAATACCATCTACAATCAAGAAGGATACGCTGATCCTTACCCATCCTCTGATTACATTACCTTTAGGTCATCACCACCTTTTGAACAATCCAAAATGACCTATTATCAGGAAGGGTATAACGAATCTCAATTCGTTAATTCCCCTACATTGATCCCAAACCCGCCCAACCCTGAACCAACTCATTTGGTTCAGGGTAACCAGGTTCAAGATAAGGTTCTGGCTAACTTGAAGAATATCATACAATCTTTATAAGTTCAACCAATACCTTATATTGAGAGATTGGAGCCCTTGATTGAAATGATTGATGATTTGAACAAGTATTTGTTGGATTGGCTCCAGGATGTTAAGGATAAGAACCTGGGTGAGTTTCTACTTGGGAAGTTAGCGAAATTGAGGATGAGATTTGTGGTTGCTTTGATTCAATCATGGGATGATTCCCAGGATGAACCCTCTTCAGGAGAGCCAATTTCAGAACCCGCTCAGGCACCTGTTGGGGGGACACGTGTTACGAGGCTAACCAGATTGAATTAGAGCAACCAATTAAGGATGATCTGATTTCTTCACCTGAGATCCCTGAGCCGGGGTACGAGGAAACGTATGTCTGCATGGATCAGAAAGTGACAGATGATTTTGGGACATACATTAATACGGATCTTGATCTCTTTGATGGTGAAGATTCAAGTTGCGAAGTCTTACGCAAGTTTACAAAGCACTATTTCTATGAGATGATTGGGCCTGAGGAATCTGATAGATCATTTGATAGCCCAATAATTGAAGAAACTGATCTTATTGGGGCTCACATTATGGATCGAGAATCGTACTTTCTGGAGGATTCAATTCAATGCCCTGATTGTCAGTTACACCCCGTTGAGCTTATCGATGATTCTGTTTCTAAGATAATTAGACCCAAGTCAATTCTGATTCAGCCACATCATTTAGACTTGGAAATTTCACACGGGGTGATTAATATGCAAGAGGTCCAAGAATTTAACATTCTGATTGAGGAGGATAGGAGTTGGGAAGTTCTGATTTGGGAAGCTAACTTTGGAGGAAATAGAAGATTAAGACTAAGGGTTCCAATTCATCTGAAACCATCAAACCAGGACCCTTACGACATTTGTTCTGAGGATGTCCAACCTAAGCATACATTCAAATATTATCCTTTTGAGCTTGAATTCTCTATAACCTAACTTTTTGCTCTTGGGTTGCATCCTCATGCATCGCAGGCCCGACCCCGCTTGCATACTGATTTTAGGTTTTGGGTAATTTTTATCCATAACCTGAGATATTCTCGATTATGGGGTATGGGTCTACACCACAATCTGGTCCACATTTTTGGACATCTGCTGACAGGTCAGCAGTTTCTTATGTTTATTCTGATTCTGACCTGCACCTGTGAATTTTTTATTTCTCTTCTTTGTATAGTGTGCCTAGCAAAGGCACTAAATTTAGCACGTATACAGTTCTTTTTAGTTTCTATCTTGGAGCGAACCTGACATTCACGCAATTCAGGTGCTTTCTATTCTATTCCACTCTATTTTATGTCTTTTTAATACAATGAGGACATTGCATTAGATAGGCATGGGGGGGTGGATATTCATCTCTGAATTTATTCGTCAGCTCTGTAGATTTATTTTATTTTCTTTTATTAAAAACAAAAAAAAAATTTGTGGAATTAGGAAAGAGAACTTGGGTTTAAGAAAATTTTCAATCTTAGGAAATACTACATTATGATCTGAACACAAAGACCCTTCAGGTCTTTGGACTTAATCAGCCTGTATATCCATTAAAATGCGGATTTGTCTTTCGAGTCCTCACCATCTGAATTCTATTTTAATTGGAGTAAATAAGTTTAGGTGATAAGTACACGACTTATCAATCCACCCTCTAATTTGAGGGAACTTTAAGCCTAAAGCATCTACACACTACCTTGTCACTGACTCATTGTTCGGTGATTTTAATGGAAATTGGGTAGCTAATGAACCTTTTAGGGTGATATGGCTGGCAAGTTATCATGGGTAAGCCCATAGGTAGGTTGTCCAGAGCCAAGTCACTGGACCTTTCTCTTTTTGCTGCCTTTAGGTAAATCTTAGACCAGGGAAGCCACCTACTTAAAAAAAAAAAGAGAAAAGAAAAAAAAAAGAAATAAGCCACACTTCGCCGCATGAGTATGGCTGGCAAGTTGTCGATGGTAAAGTAGGGAGAAAGCTACCGGTTGTAAAGATACACCTTTAGGCAGAATTCTTTTTGAGGTCACCTAGAGGCGTAGAAATCCGAACTCCATTTTAATTGCCGGTCAACGAGTCTATCACAAGCACAATAAGATGCTTAAAGCTTAGGGTTCTCATCAAATCTTGGGTGAGTTGAATGGCCATAGAAAGCCACTCTTAAACCCTAAAATTTGAAAATCCAAAAAAATTAGAAAAGAGTAAAAAGAGAAAAAGAAATTTTTCTTTGAATAAGGCAAGGGCTTCAGGCGGTCTGCATTTTGGCTGATACTCGGGCACTGTTGTGTCTTTGAAAGTTCAGATCCTAAGTAGATATTTTCTTAGTGATTGAAAATAACTCATGCTCAAATAATCCAACCTAATTCTTTTATAAATAGCATATAGTTTTTGCTAGGGACTAGCAAAAGATAGGCATGGGGGTATGATGTAAACATGTTTACACTACTTAAGATGTCTATTTATGCATGTTCTTAAGCATAGGATTGCATTGCATACTATAAATATTGCATAACATGCATCATGTTGCATTTAGCGTAGTTTGAATAAAATGGAGGTTCATTATCTCCTTTTATGTTCATGGATAGGGCAAACTTTTTATCGGGCCTCAGATCGAAGATCCAACAATACAGATGTGATCAGGGCGACGATTGGAGTTCAACGGCTCCAAGATCTCCCTAATCAGACATCTGTAGCATCAGATAGTGATCGGGGAACCCTAGAAGATCAAGGGTCAAGATGATATGAATTAGCACTTCAAACGACAAATCCAACCGCATGGATGGATTCAGACTGACGATCGCAGCCTAACGGTGTGAAAATCGACTCAATCTGACAACCGTGGCACCATCTACATCATCCAGAAGATGGATGGCCAAGATGGCACCACGTGGCGCCATCTCAGCCATCCAACCAGCCCTCAAGACCACCGCTACCTCTCCAAAGAAATTACGACGCGCGATCCAGGCCATTGGATCTTGATCCAACAGCCATGAGCACGCACCGCTCAAAACATCCGCGCGACCATCTGGACGACGCAGCGCAGCGGGCGAGAGCTCTACCACGAGCAAGCGGCGTGCGATCGATTCCTCGCAAGCAGGTGCTGGAGCACGGTAAGCGGGCTCCGCGACCACTCGATCACGATCGAGTAGCTGCGAGTGCCCAATCCGCCCCACGCTCTGTCGCACGCCTGCGCGTGACGTGGGATCGCACGCGGGTGGGCGTGCGCTAAGAGCAGACGAAGGCGCGACTTAAGCCGTCTGATCGAGAGCGGCTGGACGTGCACCTGCATTACGCGCGAGGAGGTAAGCGAGCGCATGCGCGCCACCCACGAAGGCCACGTTCGAACCTTTAGCGACGGTTTTATCTGTCACTAAAGGTCCTAAATTAATGTTTTTAGAGTTGTAATGACCAAATTGCCCCCACTCCTTGCAACTATAAAAGGAGACCCCCTCCATACGAAATTCTTATCCCTTCCTTCTCTTCTCTCCCTCTCCAAAGCTCAAGAGAAGCTTGTCCCACACCCAGGATGCTCCTCTCGAGATAAAGTCAATTTTTCGTCCCCCTTTTGGAAGTAGATCCCATGACTACGATGACGTGCTACCCCGTTCCCGTTCTTCTGCTTCATCCTCCTTCGTCCAGGGGTCGTCCCGTCCGGCTCATCCTCCAAACGACCATCGAGGAGGATATCTCTCTCCCCATTCTTTTTACTACTTTCTAGAATAGATTTACTGTTTTCTAGTGTAATCATTTTCCCGCTTTCTAGTGTAATGAACAATCTTTCTGAAGATAAAATTCCATGTTCATTCTACATCTCTTTTTTATTTTTGTTTGCAATATTCTCTCTCTCTCTCTCATTCTTTCTCTCTCTCTTCTATTTAGTGTAAATAGATAGATACTTTCTAGTCAATAAAATTACTTCGTGACAAATAAAACAAACACGTGTTTTTAAACCAAACGTCCGCCTCCCTTAGTTCGACCTGGGATTTCCATTCCGGTATAAATGTTATTTGTTGAACACGAGTTCTTTGCTTTCAAACTACGATAAGGTTTTCAAAACCAAACACGTTAGCGTAGCATCCCGACGTTCAACATTAGGTCACATTAATCATAAACATCTTAAGAGGTTAGTCAAAAATGAGTTAGTAAAGGACCTACCTAAACTAACTTATAAGAAGGATGTTTTGTGCAAGTCGTGTGAACTCGGAAAAATGCCCAAAACTTCTTTTAAACCTAAAGACTTAGTTTCAACAACACAACCTTTAGAGTTGTCACACCTTTATCTATTTGGACCAACACAATTTGAGAGTCTAAATGGATCAAAATTTTGTCTACTTATTGTTGATGACTTCTCTAGGTTCACTTGGGCCATCTTCTTGAAACATAAGGATGACTCATTTGATTCCTTCCTAAGTCTTATTCGAAGACTTCAAAAGGAAAAATCATCCTCTATTCTTAGACTTAGGACTAATCATGGGGGTGAATTTGAAAATGAAAAATTTTCAAGTTTTTGTGTCAATTCTGGCATAACCCATGAATTTTCATTTCCTTGGGCTCCATCTCAAAATGGTGTTATAGAGCGCAAGAATCGCACTCTACAAGGATGCGCCCGAACTTTGCTCTTGGAGTCTGGGCTTCAAAAATATTTCTGAGCAGAAGCCATTAATATGGCATGTTATGTTCTAAATAGAACACTCTTAAGGCCTATTATTAATAAAACTCCATATGAGCTTTATTATGAGAAGTCTCCTAGGATATCATATTTCAGGGTGTTTGGAAGTAGATGTTATTTATTAAACACCCGTGACCGGCTTGATAAGTTTGATGCTAAAGGTGATGAAGGCATTTTTATTGGCTATTCAACAAGAAGCAAAGCTTATCGAGTCTTTAAGAAAAGAACTTTTGTCATTGAAGAATCCCTACATGTTTCATTTGATGAAACAAATTTAGGTGAACCAAAACCAAATCATTTAGATTCTGATGATGAAGATGCCCCCTTCATTGATGTATCAAAGATAGAAGATTCACAAAATGTACATGATCTTCCAAAAGAATGTGTACACCATAAGGATCACCCTTAAGAACAGATTATTGGTGATATTGAACAAGGTGTTAAAACTTGATCTCACTTTAGAGCTGACTTTGCCCTTAATGCTTTTGTTTCACAACTTGAACACAAGAAAGTTGATGAGTCATTAAAGGATGAATCATGGGTTGCAGCTATGTAGGAGGAGCTACTGCAATTTACTAGGAACAATGTATGGAACTTGGTACCCGCTCCTAAGGGTAATTCCATCATTGGAACCAAGTGGGTGTTCCGAAATAAATTGGATGAATCTGATTCAGTGATCAAGAATAAAGCCAGACTTGTAGCTCAAGGCTATAACCAACAGAAGGGTATTGACTTTGATGAGACATATGCTCCTGTTGCTCGCTTGGAGTCCATACGGATGCTACTTGCCTTTGCAAGTGCAAAGGACTTCAAGTTATATCAAATGGATGTCAAGAGCACTTTTCTTAATGGGTATATTAAGGAAGAAGTTTATGTTCATCAACCTCCCGGGTTCGAGGACCCAACACACCCAGAGCATGTATACAAGCTCAATAAGGTGTTATATGGACTTAAATAAGCTCCCAATGCCTGGTATGATAGGCTCAGGACCTTTCTTCTTCAGCACGATTTTAGAATTGGAGTTGTTGATTCAACTCTTTTTGTAAAAGAAGGTAATGACATCTTATTGATTCAAATATGTCGACGATATTATATTTGGATCAAATAAGGAGTCCCTGTGTCAACATTTCTATGAGACAATGAAGACTGACTTTGAAATGAGTATGATGGGTGAACTCAGATTCTTTTTAAGACTCCAAATTCAACAATTAGAGATAGGAATTTACATTAGTCAAAGAAAATATATTCTTGAAATTCTCAAGAAATTTGACTTTGAAAATGTAAATGGCAAACTGACTCTAATTACTTTATCTACTTCTCTTGATGAAGATTTATCTGGCAAGAGGGTAGATGAAAAGAAATACCAAGGAATGATAGGTTCACTACTCTATCTCACAGCTTCTAGACTTGATATTCTTTTTGCTACATGTTTATGTGCGAGATTCCAGTCGGAACCCAAGGAATCTCATTATAATGCAGTAAAAAGAATATTTAGATACCTAAACAGCACAAAAAACCTTGGTCTTTTCTATCCTAAAGCACAATCTTTAGATCTATTATCCTATAGTGATGCAGACTATGCAGGGAGTCGGACAGACCGAAAGAGCACTAGCGGCACATGTCATTTTATTGAAGAATCTCTAGTCTCTTGGTTCTCTAAGAAGCAGACTTGTGTTTCACTTTCTACAACTGAAGCTGAGTATATTGCAGCTTCACTTGCTTGCTCTCAGGTCATTTAGATGAGACAGACTTTGTCTGACTTTGGATTGATTTTTACGCAATCCAAGATATTATGTGATAATACAAGATTAATAAATCTATCCAAAAATCTGGTACATCGTTCACGTACCAAACACATAGACATTAGACATCATTTTCTCAGAGATAATATACTTCAAGGCTCTATTCAATTAGAATTCATTGACACTCAAAACCAATTGGCAGACATCTTTACAAAACCTCTTGCAGTAGAGAGATTCTGCTTTATAAGGAGAAAATTAGGACTTTGTACAATAAAAGAGATTCTAATCTAACATTTTGTTTGATATAAACTTTCTTTATATTTATGAAAATTCCTAAGGGCTTTTTTGCAAATTACCCATGCTTACTAAAAGAGGGGTAAAATGTAATATTTCCATATGTCTGGAAATACCAGGGTGTTGTTTGCAATTTGGTTGCTTAACTTAGGTTGTTGATCACATTATTTTTTCAACACCTAAGTTGTCAATTTTTCTTCTCTCAACCAATTAAGTAGTCATGTGACAAGCACATGACCCATCCCATATAAAAGAGGTCAAGTGCAAACACTTGCCTCATTTCTTCGCAACCAAACCCTAGTTCCACCACAAGCCTCTCCAAGCCCTTGCCAAGAAGAAGAAGAATCATCTCCAATCTTCATACCCTAGGTACATTCTTCTCATCAAATCTTGTTTCCTTGATTCATTCTATATCATTTTTTTATTTCTCGTCATCATTTCTGCTGCTGTAATATGTTTTTCATCGGGTACCAGATGGTACCGATACCCATCATCGGTACCGATACTAGCTGGGCGCAGTAGTGCCTGCTTTACAGAGCAGGTACCGATACTGAAGATGAGTACCAATATTTGCTCGTATTTCTGGTTGGAACAGAAACCAACCAGTACCGGTGCTAATCACCAGTACCGGTACATGCAGGCTTAAATGTGTTGTTACTTGAACACATGATCTTTATCTCTAATTGTATTCCTATTTCTTGTTGTTGTATGCTTTCAGATGGCACCAAAATCTAAAAGTAAGGGAAAAGCACCTCAAGATGCATTCCAAAAGTTTTGCATCAATGAGGATGCTAAATCAAAATTTGATTGGTATAAAGGCCTAAAACTCCATCACTGTAGGCCTGTTGAGTGGAAAGATTTTTCTCTACAAATCTATGAGTTCACTACCTGTCTTTCCAATCAACATCTTATGAATTTCTTTGATGAGGCATTTTTTTGCTGATATTCCTGGAGTTTACCCTGACATTAATTGTCTATTTTTTGCTAATATCTAAGAACAAGAAAATCGAGCCCATCTTGTCTTAACATCCAAAGTCTTTGGTCAAAAGTTCACCATTCCTCCTAAATTTTTATCAACCATCACCCAATGCCCTAATGAAAGTCATTGTTTTAACACACTTAAGGAGCAATTTCCTACTCACAAAATTCATGAAACTCTATTGCTTCCTAATTGTCAGGGCAAAGCATTGGTTGCCCCCAACATGACTCTTTTTGCTTGTGTTCTTTTCCGTATCTTAGCATGGAATTTAAGGGCTAAAAATTTGGGTTTTCACAAAATTCCAGTTGACATCTTGCCCATAATTTATGCTATCATTACAGGATTTCCGGTCAACTGGAACATGGTTTTCATTCACTTTCTTAGACCTCATTACCGTGCATCAGCTTTACCCTTGCATATCTTGGTTCTCATATATTTCATAAAAATAAAATTGACCTTTCTAATTTCACTCCTCTTAGAGAAGTGGTTTATTTCAAATGGACCACTCTCTGGAAAATGGGAGTGAAACCCACTAGAGAGGAATCTACCAGTGATGATGAAGAAGATGAAGTTGATCCAAATGCTCAATCTTCTTCTCATCCACCTCCTAAATCATCTTCAGCTGTTGTCCCCATTACCTATCCATTTTCGGAAGCCAAAACTCCTTGGAAGAACCTATCCCATGAGTCTGACACCGATCCCTACATGATCAACACTTTCAATTACATTGGCCAAAATTTAACCAATCTGAATTTTGCCTTCTGTCACATGGAATGCAAATTTCATGATCTTTCTATGTCTCTTGAGTCTTACTATGTTGCATCTTCCACTCAACATACCAAACAAAGGAAGCGGACTCAACCAAAAGCACCTCCGGAATACAGCGAAAGAAGACAGAAACACTTCTAAGATCCATCTTTTGTAGCAGAAAAAGAACCAATTATCAATGAAGATGAGGAAGAAGAAGATACAAAAGATGAAGAAAATGTTTCATATGAAGAAAACGGTGATGATGAAGACGACGACAACGATGATGATGATGACGACGGCACCAATGATGATGATGACAATGACGATGACAATGAAGATGAGGAAGAAGATGAACAACCACTTATTAGAAAATGTCGTAGAAATTAGTTTAGTTTTTGAGTATGTAAGCTTGTTGTTGATTGTATCACTCTTGAAATTGTTATGAAATTTATTTTGTGTCATGTAAGCTTGCTAGAAAACTTCTACGGCTCTTAATATTTATGAAATCTGATCTTTTATGATATTTGCTCAATTTTCTGCTTGCCTGACAAAAAGGGGGAGAAATGAAATGAATGAATGGATACTTCATATCTAAAATAGGGAGAGCTTAGTTTGGGGGGGAGGTTTTTTACTCTCTTGTGGAGTTTTTTATTCTTCTCTTATTAAGTCTCTATTTATTTTTAATATGAGTATCCTATTTCTTTTATCAAAATCAAAAAGGGGGAGATTGTTGGACCCTAGCTCCATCTCTCTTCTGTGTTTTGATGTTAACAAAACCGTTTTAAAATCTAATATGTATATGAAGTGATTACAGGTCAAAAGAATCTATGGATGCAAGCAAAAAGATTGCACATAAAGGAAGAAGTTTTTAGAAGATTTTAGTTTTTATTGTATCTTAGAATTTTTGTGTGTCTCCAAACAAGTAAAATATAATCTAGGTATTAAAATCAAAGTGGAGATAACTAGGATTCAAAATATCGTTCATTTACTCGGTTCTTAACTCAAAGTCGACTCTTTCAAAACAAAGTCGCCTAGAGTAGATTGGATTTCTCAACTGATTAACACTAATGATCTTTGGTACTTGCTCGACACAGGTTTGGACCTAAGTTCCAAACTGTGAACATCAAGTACCGGAACTCATCATGAGTACCGGTATCAAGTGCTCACAGTTTGTGAACTGGGTTTCTGCCTGGACCTTAAAAGTACCGGTACTCATCATGAGTACCGGTACATGAAGGTCATAGGAGCCATGACTGTGCATTACAAGTATCGGTACTCATCATGAATACCGATACATGTAGGTCACAGGACCCAAGTACCGGTGCTCACAATGAGTACCGGTACCCAATGATTTGGCTGTACTGATTGTATGTAGTCAGTACCGGTACCAACTAACCGTTGTGACCAGTTCGAGCGGCTAATTTGCAATTAATCATAATTCTAATGTTCCTAAAATACCCTTAACAGCTAGAATTCGTGGGAGAGGTGGTTAGTGGTCTATATAAGCACTCTTTGAGTGTCGTTTTAAATACATCTCTTAAGAAAAATCACACTCTTGCCTACACCTTCAATTCTCCATTTTCAAGCTGAAAGAGAGTTTGTTTTGTTGCATACATTTCAAGGCATCTCATCATTTGCAACAAATCATCAAAGGAGATTGTATTTTTCTGTAATCAATCGTTTGTTTTACGCCTTAGTTTTTCTTGTTAGATTTGATTATACTTGTTATAAGATATATTCTTGTTGGAGACTTTGGAAATAGTTGTAAGCTTCTATTTACATTTTGCTTACACCTGTATCTTTATCTTTTCTTCATATCTTGTAATTGGGTTGAGGTAACCCGGTAATTACCTCTGATATTAGTAAATTGATTCCCTCTAAGTTGAGGGAATCGGGTTAAAAATCCTAAGTCAGGAGACTTAGGTAGTGGAGTACCCAGGTGAGGGGAACCACTATACATCTGGTGCCTTTCTTTTTGTGGTTTGATTTGTCTTGCAATTTTTTATTTCCCACACTATTCATCTCCCCTTCTAGTGTGCTTGTGATTTACAGATCCTACACAGAACCTTTAGCCAACTCCCGCACACCTTAAACCCACTTCTGCAGTGTTATTGGATGTCCAGACACTTGGTCAGACGTCCAATTTCTGCAGAACACCCAAGACAGAACCTAGAAACCTTCCTGACTCTAATTAGACGTCCAGACTTGAATTCTGGACTTCTGAGTTTTTACTATAAGTCGTCTGACACTTTTATTAGACGTCTGGAACTGCACTCCAGTTCCTGTTTTGGAATTCAAGCCTTGATCTTGAGTTCTTAGCTCCCTAAACCCAAGTCCAACCCCTTCGGAACCTAAATTAAGGTACCCTAACCCTAGTACACCATCTTTAAACCTTCCCAAGAACCTAATTAGGTTCTCATTAAGCCCAATTGACTTAGATTATAGTCAATCTCATCAGCCTATTCAATTGGACTCATAGAGTCCAATTGAGCTCAGATCTCAACCCATATAAGTCCAATTGGACTCAGTGAGAGTCTAATTGACCTAAGCCCAACCTAATTGAGTTATTTCACTATCAATTAGGTTCACACTCATTCAATTAAACTTGTGTTATGTTTAATTGCATTTCCCCCATAGCAATTAGGGTTTGCAACCCTAATTTAAGACCTACACTAACCCAAACCCCTTAGGACCTAACCTAGACCACTTAGCCACATAGGGTACGGCCACACACACACACACAGACACCCATTCAAGCACTCCCACACCACCTAGAGTGTTCTAGGTTCTTCCAAAGGTGGTGCCACTTTGGTTGCTAAAATTAGCAACTAAGAGACATTCAAATTATAGATCCACAAATGGTGGATCTAAAAACCACCTCCTCTCTCCTTGGCCAACCACTCTTGGAGCTCTCTCTAGAGAGTTCCACACTTCTCTCGAGAGTCTCCCTTAGGTCTATAAAAAGACCTAAGGGGTGGCCATTTGCACCCATTCACTCTTGGCTTCCATTTAGCTTAGCAACATTCCACCTCCACTCCACCTTCACGAGCTGCTTCACCATGGCCACCACCATCTCCACGCCAAGATGTTGGATCACCTCCTCAACCTCTCTCTAAGGGCCAACCTAAGCACCATTGGCCGCCCCTCCTCCTCTCAACCAACTCAAAGGCCATCGGAGCCCACCTCTGAATGCCCTTATTTATGCTAGATTAGTAGCCTAGTTCTTCATAGTTTACATGCTTTATTTACTACTTAGTAGTGTAGCTCTATATGCTCCCCCAATGATGCATGCATAATCCCCCTCTAGATTTATGCATGCGATCATTTTCTGCTAGCTAGATTTGTGTTTCCAAGCATTCCTCTATAAGCTTTCCACGAGTTCCATGTTGCAAACACCATGATGAATCAATAAAAGATCTTTTTCTATATATATATCTATGTGTTGAGAATCACCATGAGCTTATTGCAATATATTTTGTGTGATTAAAGTTGCATGCTTTTAATTATTATCTGTTGCAACTAGCATGTCGGTATCTAAAAATATCGAGGATCTAACTATTAACGCATTTTCCATAAACAACCACCACATAACTAGAATCGTGCATACTAAAACTCACACTTTCACATTTGTCATCTATCTAACACATTCACACGTAATTAGGGTTCATAATGAAAGTGGTTGAACATTGATCCGACGATTAGAGATCGGCGTGCAATTTTAAGCAAGTAGAGCAAGTGAGATCGATTTCAAATCTGCATTTCCATAAACTCCTCCCAAAGACGAACGACCGAGACTCAAGTCTTGTTATCTTATAAATTACTTTTGTTGATCGTATTTCGCAACTATACTACGACGCATTCTGATCAAATACGTGCTATACGATTCCAGCAACCACCAATTAGGCATGCAGAGATGATTAACCTAGACTAATTTCTACTCCTTTATGTGTTGATTTGTGTGTACCAGTTCCACAGGTCGAAATTCCTATTGAGTAGATAAAAATCAAGTTAAGTTACGTGCCTCAAATGTGGGTATATAAAGTGTGTATGTTGATTCATCCCACACAAAAGTATCTTTATATATATATATATATATATATATATATATATATATATGCGAAGGTGAGATGAATGGAGGTGACAAACAAGACAAACACTTTCTATCCTAGGGTTTATGCAAACATCTAAGTAGATTAGGTCTTGGTTATGAGTGTGGCGAAATGAAACTAGTTGGCAGGATGTGGGGAACACTTACAAATTACTTTACCGGCACTTTACTCCGGTCTACCATACTTGGATCTCCATGCTAGGGTACCTACAAGATAGTAGATCAGAGACAAGCGGGTTAATAATATGTAAATGCAAAGAAATGCATAAAACAAGAAAGTAAATTCTATTGCCTCCCTGACAACGGTGCCAAAATGATGTGGCGTGTTTCACAAATTAAAATTAGGGTTTGGAGAACCCATCGTCATAGCTCGCAAAATGTGTCTATCAAATACAATTTATAACCAAAACTCCAGGGGAGTCCCGGGTCAAACACAGGGAGGCGATGTTTACTTTGGTTGAAAATCGTGCTTCGTTTTGTTTCTTTTTAGTATTTTGAGGTTTTGTTATTTTTTTGGATTTTTGAAATAAAAAGATAAGCAAGACAAGTTCACAAAATGAGATGGAACACAACTATGATATATTACACAAATGTTTGTTACAATAATCTATGAAAGCATAAAAGAGATAGGGATGAGAGGAAATCTCCCGAATCGACTGTTCGACGAGACGATGACGCCTGGTAGAAGCTTGGATGAAGGAGGTCAGAAGCAGGATGACAGAGGTGGGTTGCAAGAGGACGTCGGGTAGAGGAATGCTTCGCTGAGGCTCTGGAATGGAGGTAAGGAGACGAAGGTGATCTTCTACCAGAATGGAGGTGGGAGGATAACTCCAAGGCAACCTATGAAGGTGGCGGGACGAAGGATGAATATTTGGTAGGAAGTAGGATCATTACACTAATAGGAGGCCTTTAGAGCTTGAAAGTAAGCTCTAATGGAGCTTTGGTAGGCTATTAAAGCTTAGGAGTAGGTGGGAGTAGAGTAGGTAGAGATGAAGAAGAATGGGGGGTGTAGGGGTGTTTATATAGTGGAGGGAAGAAGAAATTCGTGTAAAGGGCTATAGTGACAACTGCAAGCGTCACTAAAGACCCCTACAGCTATCACTGAAGATCATGCTCCCACCACTCACATCATGATCGCACGTGTTTCGCGAGTTCGAAATCAGGGTTACGAGGAACCCATCGTCGTAGTTGCAAAATGCCTGGTCAAATAAAATTTATAACCGAAACTTGAAAAGTGAGTCCCGGGTTGAACACGGGGAGGCGAACATTTAGTTTTATGTGTAGGTTTGGGGCGCTACCAGGAGGGGTGACGTAATAAAATGCAAAAATAAAATATAAAGCAATCTCACAAAAAATCAGTCGCACAAGTACACAAAGATTTTTAGGTGGAAACCCAAACCGGGTGAAAACCACCACCTAACCCTCTCGAGTTAGGATTTTCCGATCAACCTAGTTGATCAAATCCACTAAACGAATCACTTTAAAACGAGGGTGATTCAACCTCAGTACAACCACGCTACAAGTACGAGGGTAGCGTTCCTCAACCCCTTCTCTCCACGAGAAGGATTTTGTCCCACGAAGGAGACGGGAATTCGCAAAGCGAATACCCAACCAAAAGACAAAGATAAAATAAAACAAGTAATCCTATAGAGCCAGCAAAGTAATTTAAACCTAGCTTCTATAGGAAATAGGAAACTCCCCTTTGCAAGGAGTGCGTCGAGTTGATGACGCGGTGCGTGTGCCACGCGATGGCGCAATGTTGCTCTCGTGAACAACGGCGAGAGAGCGGGTGCGCGAAGGCTTGATGCTCTCAAGAGAATGGAACTAGAGCTTGGAGAGCAAGGGCTTCTCTTGGACACAAAAGAGTGGAACTAAGTTGCTTAGGTGTGTCTCTTGTTTCTCTTAGTGTGTATCTTGTGTATCTAGGTGTGTAAAGGCTCCCCTCTATTTATAGAGGCCTTAGGAAGGCTTTGGAAGGCTTAGGAAACGTTCTATAGCCGTTGGGAACAAAGCCCAAGAGAATCAGGCCGAAATCAGGACAATGATTACACTCGATAGGGTAATCAGACGTCTAACTATTTCATCAGATGTCTGGAAGGCCACTTTAAGACGTCTGATTTAAAGGTCAGACGTCTGATTCTATGCGGGTTTCCTCCTGACTTGAATCAGATCTAAACATGGTTTTTGCGCAAGTCCATCAGACGACAAACAGGACGTCTGGCACTATGTACGGACGTCTGGAAACCTACTTTTACTAAGGGAATGGATTTTCCAAACGTTGCAACGGCTACAAAATCTCTGAGAAGAGATTTTGAGGCAGCCGAGGCAAAACGGTCATTTATCAGACGTCTGGAAATGTCTAAGGACGTCTGATAAGGCTCTAACGGTCATACTCTTGAGTGTTTTTTAAGCCAGCCAACGGTCCACTTATTGGACGTCTGGCAAAGCCATCAGACGTCTCCTAAGACGCCTGGATTAAGGTATGGACGTCTGATTTCATCAGACAGAACTAACTATGTCCAGCCTAATAGTTATCAGACGTCTAAAACAATAGTCAGACATCTTAAAATACTTTATCAGACGTCTGATTTGGGAATTAGACATCTGGAAGTGCTGTTTGAACCCTATATTGGTTTTCTAAGTGTTCTATAGAAAACCTAAGTATCCTAGGGTTGTGCCGGTGTTCCTAGGACTACTGTTAGGGTACTTTGAGGCTCTTTAACATAATATTCTAAGGAAAATAAAAAGAGCAAGAAAATAAAGACAAGAGATACAAGAAAGGATTAAAAAGAATCTATTCTATTCTTCTTTTCTTCTATCTTCAATCTGTCGCTCCACGCGAACCTCCTCTGTTTTCCGTCAAGCTCCTCCAATCCGTCCTGGATGCGAGCTCGAACTCCGTCTAAACACGTCCACATTTGCAATTGACCTGAAATCTAGGACTCAAATTGCAAATGTTAAATAACATGTGTTTTGTTATCATCAAAACAAATGATCGTGGTGCTCTAGCACCAACATTATGAAATCTACACTTTACTTTTTATTTGTTTATTTCACTTTTGTATTTTCTATTTTTTTTTTGTATTTTTAACAAGTAAGAGATTAGGTCGATGAAAACTTTATCTACTTGCAAAAATATGAGAAAGGGAGAGGGAGAGAGAGTGAGAGAAACAATCATCCATTCATCAAGAACTGTTTGGTACAACTACGAAAGTAGGAAAACTACACTACGAAAGCGTAAAACGATAGAAAGAGGTGAGAGAAATCCCCCTCGACGGTTGCTTGGAGGATGACTCGCTTTGACGTCCCTTGGAGGAAGGTGGTGAGGAGCGGGACGAAGGAGGACGGAACCAGAGCATGGAGGATGGGGCAGGACAGCGTCGCAGCGAATATCTTCTTCCCGAGGGTTGGTGAGAGGACGGCCACGAGATGCTCCACGAATGGGGATGAGGGGAGGGAAAACTATTTGATTTTCTACTCTAGACGAGCATCCTGGGCTTAGGACAAGCTCTCTCTAGAGCCTTGGAGGTAGTGAGAGGAAGAAAGGAAGAGATGAAGAAAAATGGGAAGGGTAGGGGTCCTTTTATAGTGAGGAAAGAATCAAATTCATATACAGGACATTTAGTGAGGTCATAAACATCGCTGAAGATCCGTCGCAAACGTCACTGAAGATAGCCCACCCGCTGCTGCGTTGGAACGTGATACGTGTCGCTGCCTCCGCACGCGCGCTATGCTGCTGCGCACGCCGCTGCGCTTGTGCGTACGTGCCTCCACGCACACGCGTGCACCCATGCTGCTATGTGCGTGCGGTGGCGCATGCATGCGCATGGGCGACCTGGGTTACGCCACATGGTGCAATCTGGGCCGTCCATCTTCTTTCCTTTGTAGGGGATGCTACAGGGGTCGAATTGAGTCGATTTTCATGCCGTTGGGCTATGATCGTCGACCCGAATCCATCTATGCAGTTGGATTTGTCACTTGATGCTCTGGATTGTGTCTCCTAGTCCCTTGATCATTGATCTTCCTTGGATTGCATATGGTGCTATGGGACTTCGATCGAGACGATTTCGGAGGCGTTGGACTCCGATCGTCGTCTTGATCAAATCCGTATGGTCGGATCATCAATCTGAGTCTTCAAAATAAATATCCTTCTCTCCTGACCACAAAAAGGATGTAATTAACCTGAATTATATACAACTGTTCTAAATGCAAAACAATGCATGCTATACAATATTTATAACATGAAATGCAAATCTAAGCCTAGGAACTTGCATGAATAGTCATTTTAACTTAAATAGATATGTCTACAACATACCCCCATGCCTATATTTTGCTAGACCCTAGCAAAATTAAGCTACATGCTAAGTTTATAATCAAAATTAGGATTAGATCGCTTAGGCCTAAGTCGTTTATTAACAATAGAAAATTTCAATTAATGTTCTAAACAACGAAAGCTCAATAGTACCCGAGTGCCTACCAGAATGCAGACCGCCCAAGTCCTCGCCTTATTTGAAAAGGGAAGATACATTTTTTTTTTTATTTTTCTTCTTTTCTAATTTTTTTGTACTTTTGGAGTTTGAGAGTTCTGGGATAACTTTTTACGGCTACCCGACCCACCCAAGACTCAAAAAGGAATTTAAGTGCTAAGCATCTTGTGAAAATAGTGAAAGACTTACTGGCTGACCGTTAAAACAGACTTCGAGTTTCTATGACCCTAAATAACCTTGCCTAAAGGTTTATCTTTTCGACTGGTAGCTTTCTCCCTACTTCTTTTATTTATGGGGTCAACATAAGGGTGAACCCAGTGTATATCTTCCCGGTCTATTCTACTTCCCCGCTTCTTCCCTAAGTACTTTGGGAATTATTGTGCATTTTTTTTGTGAGCTAGGTTCTGGACAACCGACCAATGGTTTGTTACTCACAGCTGATAGGATCTAACGATATGGAAATATATGGCTACGCGCACAAACACTCAAGAACAACATTAGTAATAACAAGAAAATTTGCACAATCAATTCAAACCACAAAAGGGCACAAAATGTATAGTGGTTCCCCTCCCATGGGTACTCCACTACCTGAGCCTCCCAGCTTAGGGCTTTTAACCCGATTCTCTCAACCCTGAGAGAATCAATTTACTAAATCGAGGTAATTAACGGGTTACCTCAACCCAAGTACAAAAATGGGTTTGTTACAACCCAATGAGTAAATGCTCAAGAACAAATGAAATACAGGTGTAAGAAAGAAAGATCTTACAACTAAGTTCCTAAGCCTTTCAACAAATGTAAATATAATGTTACCGATTTGAGAGCCTAGAATGAGCGTGAATGCCTTGACAATGCATGAAGAAATCACGTCGAAGTGTTTGCAAAAGCGTAGAGAAATTGATAACAACAAACTATTCCTTCTTCTTCAAAATATTGTGAGAATATGAAATATAGCTCTAGAATTTTTCTTCTCTATTTCTCATATACAAACTAAGGGTCCAAGGGTTTATTTATAGAGTTTAGGACCTCAAGGATTCGTCTACTAGACGTTGGGGTTTAAATCCCAACATTCATATAGCCAAAATTAATTTTCTAGCCGTTTAGTTTTGAGCTAACGGCTACCTGGTACCGGCACTAAAGTATGGGTACCGGTACTCGTTGCTTCCAGATTTGGGTTTCAAACTCTTAACACAAATCTGTAACCCACTTGTACCGGTACTAATCATTAGTACTGGTACTCGTTACCTCCAGTACCGGTACTGATCATGAGTACCGGTACTTGCATGGTACAAGTTTGTTTCATGACAAAACCCAAACCTATAACTACCGGTACTTGTGGGTTAACAAGTACCTTTTTTAAGTGATTTAATCAATTGCATTCTTTGAAAATGATTGCAATATTAATCCTAATTTATCTCTAATTATTTTTATGATCTAAGTTATATTCCTTTGTTAAGAGGCACATACAATCTATAAATAAAAACTCTAAACTAAAAGGCCAAAGGTGATCTTCTCCTCCTTGATTCTACCTTGTCATCTTGCCTCCTTCTTATCATGATCTTCTCCTTTTCGTCAAGCCTCTATCATTTCCTATTTGCCTTAATCTTCACCTAAATCTGAAAAGAACTCAATTGCAAACATTAATCCATAATAATTTTGTTAACACCAAAATAAGATGTGGAACAAGGTTCCAACAATCTCCCCCTTTTTGGTGTTGACAAAACTATCTTGCAAATAGATAATTACAAGAATAAAAATAATTAATTTAACAATGTTATATGAAGGAAAAAAACTTTTAACTAAATCCTCCCCCTGAATATATGCTCCCCCTAAAAATATTACTATTTGCCCTCTATCTTTCTCCCCCTTTTTGTCAATCACAAAAAAATGAAGAAATATCATACCATAAAATTTACAAATAGTAAAATGGAGCTTGCGGATACCAAGCATCTCTCATCCAATATTCTTGGTCTTCATTCAACCTATAGAAAGGTTGAAGTGTTCCGTTATGTGCTTTGAATACCTATTGATTATTTTGATCTACTCCTGCAAAACAAATATCTTTTCTTAGTACCCATTTTCTTGTGGGTCCTTTAGAGTTAGCACCTTTCAAATCCTGAGATTTATAGAACTTTTTAGTGTTAGATCTATAATTCTTGGGATTTTTAGCCTTTTGATACATCCATGCATGCCTAGGTGCATGCGATTTATTTTGTATATTCTTTTTACTTTGAAATTTTGATTTTAATGAATCACAAAATTCAATATTTAGCCTAGTTGTTATTTTAAGATTATTTAAAGTACCTTCAAAGTGCTCATAAATATCTTCTAATTCTACTATCGTTGCATGCAACTGATTGTTAGTCTCGTTTGACATTTTTAATTCCATTTCTAAACATGATTTATCTATTTCTAATGTTTGATAATTATCTTTTAAAACCTTATTTTCCTTTTTAAATAACTTAGCTTTATGATATAGTTCTTCATAGGCTTCTAATAATTCTTCAAAAGAAAAATCAGGGTCTACCTCTTTTTCTGTGTCTTCTGAAGTGCAACAAGACAAAGGTGTGCGACCTCATCTTCATCCGATTCACTAAAGTCAATGTCCATGTTAGAGTCACTATCATCCCATGTCGCTTTAAATGCTTTCTTCTTCTTCTTCTTCTTGAGCTCCTTTGTTTCTTTCCTATTGTCCTCCTTCTTGTTTAAGGGGCAATCCTTTTGCAAGTGGCCCTTCTTCTTGCACTCATAACAAATAATATTAGAAGAAATTTTATTTACTTGCTTACCTTGTTTCTTGAGGAATTTCTGGAATTTCCTAGTGAGCATTTCCATCTCGTCTTTGGATTCTGATGTTGTTGAGTCTGAGTCCTCCTTGATTGCTCTAAAAGCAATGCTTTTCTTCTTGCTTCTCGCCTTCTCTTCATTCTTCTTGATATTCTCCAATTGGACTTCATATGCCATGAGGCTTCCAATTAGATCATCCAAAGGGAGAGTGGATAGATCCTTCTCCTCTTGGATCACTGTGGTCTTTGGAGACCAATCGCTTGTAAGTGATCTCAAGACCTTTCTTACAAGCTGCTCCTCTTTCAGCTTGACTCCTAGATTTTTCATTGGATTCACGATCTCTCCAAACCTTGTGTACATGTCCTTGATTATTTCTCCTTTTTCCATCTTGAAACACTCATAATTTTCTGTTAAAATAGAAATACGTGTTTCTTTTACCTTGTTTGTACCTTCATAGGTGATTCGTAAAGTATTCCAAATCTTGTAGGCGGACTCGCATGCGGAGATTCGATTGAACTCCTCCCTTGATATGCACAATAGAGTGAGTTCATTGCCTTCTCATTTCCTGCAATCTTTTTCTTTTGCTCAGCTATCCATCCAACTCCTTCTAGCGGTTCCAGATCCATGTACCTCTCTTGAATGAAAGTCCACAAATCTTCATCCATGGCTTTGAAGAAGACTTGCATTCTCCTCTTCCAATACCCATAATCCGTTCCATCAAAATAAGGAGTATGGGTCGACAATTGTCCTTCGATGCACCTTGAGGTTGATGCCATCGCGAGCAAGAGTTTTTACTTCTTACTACCTGCTCTGATACCACATGATAGGATCTAAGGATATGGAAATATATGGCTACGCACACAAACACTCAAGAACAATATTAGTAATAACAAGAAAATTTGCACAATCAATTCAAACCACAAAAGGACACAAAATGTATAGTGGTTCCCTTCCCTTGGGTACTCCACTACCTAAGCCTCCCAGCTTAGGATTTTTAACCCGATTCTCTCAACCCCGAGAGAATCAATTTACTAAACCGAGGTAATTAACAGGTTACCTCAACCCAAGTACAAAAACGGGTTTGTTACAACCCAACGAGCAAATGCTCAAGAACAAATGAAATATAGGTGTAAGAAAGAAAGATCTTACAACTAAGTTCCTAAGCCTCTCAACAAATGTAAATATAATGTTACCGATTTGAGAGCTTAGAATAAGCGTGAATGCCTTGATAATGCGTGAAGAAATCACGTCGAAGTGTTTGCAAAAGCGTAGAGAAATTGATAGCAACAAACTATTCCTTCTTCAAAATATTGTGAGAATATGAAATATAGCTCTAGAATTTTTCTTCTCTATTTCTCATATACAAACTAAGGGTCCAAGAGTTTATTTATAGAATTTAGGACCTCAAGGATTCGTCTACTTGACGATGGGGTTTAAACCCCAACATTCATATAGCCAAAATTAATTTTCTAGCCATTCAGTTTTGAGCCAACGGCTACCTGGTACCAGTACTAAAGTGTGGGTACGAGTACTCGTTGCTTCCAGATTTGGGTTTCAAACTCTTAGCACAAATCTGTAACCCACTTGTACCGGTACTGATCATTAGTACCGGTACTCGTTACCTCCGGTATCAATACTGATCATAAGTACCGGTACTTGCAGGATACAGGTTTGTTTCTTGACAAAACCCAAACCAGTAACTACCGGTACTTGTGGGTTAACAAGTACCATTTTTAAGTGATTTAATCAATTACATTCTTTGAAAATGATCGCAATATTAATCATAATTTATCTCTAATTATTTTTACAATCTAAGTTATATTCCTTTGTTAAGAGGCATATACAATCTATAAATAAAAAATCTAAACTAAAAGATCGAAGCTGATCTTCTCCTCCTTGATTCTTCCTTGTCATCTTACCTCCTTATCATGATCTCCTTTTCATCAAGCCTCCATCATTTCATGTTTGCCTTAATCTTCACCTAAATCTAAAAAGAACTCAATTGCAAATATTAATCCATAATAATTTTGTTAACACCAAAACAAGATGTGGAACAAGGTTCCAACAACAACAACTTGCCAGTCATACTCGTGCGGTGAAGTGTGGCTTTATTTTTTTTCTCCTTTTTCTATTTTTTTTATTTTTCTTTTTGTTTGTTTTTTTTTTTCTTTAAGTAGGTGACTTCCCTGATCTAAGATTTACCTAAAGGCAATACAATGAAAATTGTCTTGTGACTGGGCTCTGGACAACCAACCGATGAGCTGTTACCACTAACAACTTGCCAGCCATACCACTTTAGATAGTTCATTAGCTACCTAATTTCCGAAGAAACCGCCAAAAAGTGAGTCAGTGCAAAAAAATGTGTGTAGATGCTTAGGCTTAAAGTTCCCCCAAATCAAAGGGCGGGTTGATAAGTCGCATACTTATCATCCCAATTTATTAGCCAAATTAAAAATGAATTTGAATTGACGAGGACTTGAGACTAAGTCCACATTCAAGTGGACACCTGGGCTAATTAAGCCCGAAGACCTGAAGAGTCTAAGTGTTTAGGTCCTCTCGTATCATTTCCTAAAGTTAATAACTTCCAAATGCCTAAGTTCTCTTTTCCTAATTCTTCTTTTTTTTTATCTTTTTGAATTTTCAATTTTTTTTTAATGAAACTAAAATAAATTCTACGGAGTTAACAAAATGATTTCAGGATTAAGTATCCACCCCCCCATGCCTAAATGATGCAATGTCCTCATTGTAAAAATAAAGACATGAAACGGGCAGAGTAAACAGAATATCACCTAAGTGTCGTGAAAATCCGATCAGCTTCGCAGAGAGAAGAGTGTATACACACACACTAAGTTTAATACCTTTAGCTAGGCATAACATACATATAAAGAAGAAATTGAGAATTCACAAGTGCGGGTCAGAATCAAAATAAAAATATTGATTCTCAGACCCACCAACAGAAGATGTCCACAAATGTGGACTATATTATGGTGCAGACCCATGCCCCAGGGTCAAGTGGCTCTTAGATTCTGGATGAAAATCACCCAGAACCGAAGGTTTTTGTGTTTGCGGGGTCGGGCCTATGATTTTGTGGTGTGCAACCCATGACCAAAGTGGCGGACAATAGGTAGATCTGGCTCACTAGTTTTAGATGTCCACTTAACATTCAGCTCAGAAAAATAATCAGTTATTCCAGGCTTGGGTCACACGTGGAAGATATCATAAGGGTCTGTATAGAAGATAGGTGGTTTTAGGTCAATAGGTACCCTTATATCCAAAATCAAAGTTCCCTTAGAATTAGCCTCCCAAATTTTTATTTCCAACTTCCTATCCTTCGAAATCAATGTTTCCGAGACCTCCAAATTGTTGTACACCTCATCTAAAGTACCCAAGTCCAACAATTGTGGCTGAATCAGGATTGACTTGGGTTTGGCGATCTCAAAAATATCATCATTCAATTCTTTAGGGTGTTTTTGAGGAATGGGGCTACTGATTGAATCATCAGGATTCAAATTGTCCAAGTTAGCCCCAGAATGATCATAATCTTCAATGATCGGGCTATCAAATAGTTTGTCATACTCCTCAAGCCCGATTGTCTCACTAGAATGCTCTTCCTTGAGTTCAAATGAGACTTGACCAAAATATTCTTCACCCTCAGAATCAAAGAATTCATGATCCTCATTTATATATGTCTCAAAATCGATTGTCATTTCCTGGTTCAAAGAGATATATTTTTCCTCACTCCCTGGCTCGAGGATCTCGGGTGAATCAATCGGTTCATCCTCAATGGGTTGCTCTTGCCCAACCTGGTCATTCTCGGTCTCAAAAAATATATCCCCCCCGATAGGCTCCTAAGTGGGTTCAGACATTGGCTCTCCTGAAGGGGGTTCATCTTGCAAATCATTCCAAGATTTGACTAGGGTGTTTGAGCGACCGACTCGATCGTGTTTTAACAGTTAATTACGTCGTAGTATAGGTGATCAAGCGTCGTCAACAAATAAAGATTTTTATTACTCGAAAACCAGAGTATCCGAGGTCGAACACAGGAAGCAATCGGAATTTACTACTAATCTCAAATGTAATTGAACATTCTAATTTACTCAAAACTTGAATTCAAATATGAATGTATGTGGTTAAAAAGTAATTATGACAAAAGAGTAAAATTGGACGTCAGATCTTGTGATCAGACGTCTTAAAAATGTTTTCCCTTTTTCTTTTGCTTTCTTTCCTCTGTAGTCTTCACTTTGCCTTTCTTCTTTCTCTATAGTCTCTCTTCCTTCCTTCTCTTCTGTGAAGGCTTCTTCTTTGGTCTCTTCTCTTCTTCCTCTTTTTGTCTATAGTTCTTCTTCTTGCCTTGATCTTCTTCCTGCCCTTGCTTCTTTTCTTGCAGTCCTTCTTTCTCTCTGCAATCCTTCTTTCTTCCTTCTCTTCTCTGCCTCGCTCAGGCTCTTCTTCTACTTCTTCGCTTCTTCTTCCTTGCGGTTTAGTCTCTTTTCCTCAACGCTCAGCCTGCCTGCACAGAGAGGTGGAAGCAAAACCTACCCTGTCCCTCTACCCGCACGTCTCTCACTCTCTGCAATTCACTCAAAGGACGCTCTCCCAGAGCCGCAGGTAATCAGGTCGGATTTCGCACCCGAGACCAGGCGCACCGGCGTGAGGGTGATGCGCGAGGTGTGCTCAGATAGGGTCGGGTCGGAGCCCACCAGATCCGCGAGGTGAAATTGTGGACGAGGCGAGCGTGGGTAAGGTGAGGGACCTCACCCCTGTGCGTTCGGAGGTGAAGAGCTAATAACACAAAATCACTTTATACCTCTTCAGTCGCTTGTAACTTCACGATGTGGGACTATTAGTCCCGCCTTGCTCTCGCGCGCGCCCGCAGAAGATTCTTCTTCGATTGCCAAGGCTGCAGATGTCGCTGCGCTCCTTGCTAGACCCGATGTCTTCGCACTGCTCGCCCGAGTCCGCTACACCTGAAGCCTGGAGCTACTGAAGCCTGGAGCTGCTCCGAAGCTGCTTCAACCGTCAATGGCGGCAGGGGCGGAAATAATTTCAAACACAAAACAAGCCTCTCAGCTTAATCAGACCAGCTGGGGACCTTCGCCGTGGCACGGCGAAGGTCGTGCATGGTGCCGCAGGTCGTGGGACGGCCTAGGCGTGCGTGCCTAGGTCGTCCTGTGACCGGAAGTGTGGGGGTGTTCGGGGGGCTGTGGTGGAGGCGTAGAGGGATGGTGGATGGGCGGAGAGTGTTCCTTGTGGTGAGGCAGAGCTTATGAGATGGTTGGCGAGGCGTATGGAGGGGCGGAATGATGGGGGCGACTCGCCGGAGGTTGGTCGGAGGCGAGGAAGATGGCGGTGGTCAGCGACGGTCGAGGGGCAATCAATTGAAATAAAATCGGGAAAAGAAAGAGGGGAGGTTGTGGAACAATTCTAACCTACTTACAGGGACGAAGGGGGACGGAGAGGTGGACAGCTGTACCTGCTGTCGCCGGAGAAGAAGCTGCCTAGTGGAGGAGGACGGGGGCGACGACGGGGCTGAGGCGGCGTGCGCGGGTATTGCACGACGAGGAGGAGAATCAGGAAGATGACTCTGCCATTAGTTTTGTGGCAGAGCGAAGAGGGAGGGGAGGGGGGCTCGCCGGAGCTCATTAGACCCTTGGCCGGAGAAGAAAGAGAAGAATTTTAGGTGGAAGTCCGGCCAAGTCAAGCTAAAATTGAGTGGCCGGGTTTGGGGGTTCTTTTATAGGTGCTGGGCCATATGCTCAGAGCGTGGAGGGCACGCCTTCATCTCCGATGGCTCGCCGGAGAAGGAAAGTGGGTGGATACCCAAATCCCTCATGCGTTCGCACAAGAGATTGGCTTCACACCAGGGATCAAGATTGGCCTTAGATGGAAGGGAATTCCTCAAAGAATCTCCCTTCCATTTCTGGGAGGGGATCTCTGAGGAATCAGAGAGTATTCCCTCTCTATTCCTCATTGGAGAAGGATTCTACCCCAATACTAGCGGAAGGACCTGATTGCAAAGGTGGCGAGGAAGTTAGGGGGTTCTCTGCGATGATTTTCAAAAGTTAGGGACCAAAATGTGATTTGGGTGTACTAAATTGAAAAGTAGGTCAAGATGACCTCCCCTTAGGTCCAAATTTTGGTACAAATCTAATTTTGACCTAAGGAATCCAATGGTAAAGTTGGATTTTAGGTTTGACCATGTTTGATTGGACATTTTTTGTAAAACCCAAATTAGGTCAATTGATGAGCTAAGACTCTAATCTAGGTCAAACTGGGTTCCAAAGGCCAAATTGAATGTTCTAAACCCTAGAGGATATTTTTCCATGATTTTTAGAGGGTTTACTTGGTTTTTATCATGATCGGAACCTTGTTGATTTAAGCGGGTCTATTTTAGGGTTACCAAATGTCATTTAATTCCTGGATTGCACATAAACCCATTTCTGATTGACTCAACCCACTTTTTATCTTATTTAGGCCATTTGACCTACGTTTTGTCTCTAAGAAATCCCGTTTATGTACTGCAATGGTAAAATTACAGTTTTAACCTTTAATTCATGTTTTCTTCTCAGAGCACTTATTCCTTCATTTAGGCCTTCTACTAGGTTATGTAAGAGCTTTTATCTTCTTTATTGGGTCAAAATGTGCTAGTTATGGCTCATGATGAGGCTCTCATCATAGGGCAACCACAAATTTCATCCTCAACCTCGACAATTTCCCAAGAAGAAACTCACCCAGGTCCCTATCCCTAACACTTTGGAACAAATCCAATAAAGAGCTATTAAGTTCATCAATCATTTTGATCATAAGCTCCAATGCTGCAGTGCATGGTGTTGGCTGAGCTTCTATAGATTGTATAGTGTTCCTCAAATTAGCCAACACCCTATCCTAGATCTAGTTCACCTGAACCGACTGGTTCGATTCAGGTTTGGGTGGGTTTGGGTTAAATCCAGGGGAGTCAACATGTTGAGGTTCTCGGGTCCCTCCCTGTAAGTAGGTCATTCTAGGTTGTTCAAAGGATGGTGGCAACCTATATTCAGTGGAATACTGGGGAGGGTAGCTGTTATAATCATTATATCCTTCCTGATTGTAGAACAGGTTGGTTTGGTCATCAAAGGATGGAGATCCATAATCATTGTAGGTTTAGGAAGGATAGCAATCATAGTCTTGTTGTCTAGGGTTAGGCCCTGGACATTAAGGTCTGAATTCGTATCCACAATCAAAGTTATCCCGGCTAGTGGATCGGTAATTACAAGTCAAGTCAGAATAGTAATCATCTTGGGGATAAGTGGTGGTAGGAGGATAGGATGGGAAATGCATGTAAGAAGTGGATGGATACATGGTAGAGTAGGAGGGAAAACAAAAGAGAGAAGGTGCCCTGCAGTACAAGCAATCAACCCTATCCTTAGGTGGGTTAGCCTAAAGACCTACAGACTCTTAGTACCCATCTTGAGATTATAAACGATTCAGTCTACTTTTATCCGGTCAATCCAACCAGTTAGAACGATGGACTGGAGAGAAGGTTCTTCCTTTGGCTTACACCTCAGGTTCCTAGTGTACCCCCTAGCCGCGGTCGTTTGATGCTACTCCCCTAGCTAAATGTCAGATGGACCAGTAGAAGCAGATTAATCGAAAAAAATCTCAGTCTGAGCCCCAAAGAGCGAATCAATCCTTAAGGCCAACTTCTACTCAATTTTATTTAGGCTTAGGATGATTATGCTCATGGAATGTGATGGGCCCTTTAGATGGGTTGTGCCCTTAATGATCTATTAAAATGTGTGTGCGTGCACAACTAAGGTTTCAAAACAAGGTTATTTGATGATGTGTCTTTCAGGGTTCAACCTTGTTTAGTAGCTTTTAGGGTTTAATCATAGGTATATTCAATCGAGTTTAAGAGAACACTCCAAGTTTTGCAAGCACTGGTAATGATATATTCCTTTATATATTAGAGAGAAAATGTGGAGTGCCTGGTTCAGCCCTAAGAATCAACCCTAAGTGGAAAGCTACTTGATGAATCACTTTTATTTTGAGTGGTGTGACCTAAACAATTCAAGCAATTGGCCTATTGCACCACTTAGTTAAGGGACACAGAAATGTTTCACCTATTCAGATTTCTACTCACTTATTTGTGTGCTGAGTTAAGTGTACCGGGTCCACAGGTCAAATCTCGGGTAAGTGGTAGAATCGATGTGATTGTGCACCTTAGGGTGAGAGGTTGTGGGTGTTAAGTGTGTAGCTTTCAAAAAATTCCACAAGTGAAGAGTTTATATATATATATATATATATATATATATATATGCGAGGGTGAGATGAGTGGAGGTGGCAAACAAACAACCAAATCTATCCTAGGGTTTATAAAAAGAACCTAAGTTGATTTGGGTTTGAGTTATTAGTGTGGTGAAATGAACTAGTGGGTGGGGGTGGTGGGGATAAACTTACGAAACCTTCATCCACACTTTTCTCTGATCTACTACTTTGGCCCACCTCGTATGAGTACCTGCAATCACAGTAAGATCAAATAAAAGGTGAGATAAAAGTTAGGTAAGGCGGAAAAACACGAAAAAAAAACCAAAGAGTGTTGCCTCCCCGACAACGGCACTAAAATGATCACACGTGTTTCGCAAGTTTGAAATCAGGGTTACAAGTAACCCATCTTCATAGTTGCAAAACTCGTGGTCAAATAAAATTTATACCGAAACTCCAAGGGAGTCCCGGGTCGAACACGGGGAGGCGAACGTTTGGTTCTGAAAATTCGTGCTTCTCTTTTATTTGTTTTTGTCATTTTATCTTTTCTAATTTTTCTGGTATTCTAATAGGGCAAGAGATTAGGTCAATGAAAACTTTATCTAGCTAATCTACTTGCAAATATAAAAGAGAGAGAGAGAAATAATCATCTATTTATCAACAAATGTTTGTTACACTATGAAAGCGGGAAAAATATACACTACGACAGCATAAAAAGATAGAATGGGGTGAGAGAAATCCCCCTCGATGGTTGTTCAGAGGACGACTCACTCTGACGTCTCCCGGAGGAAGGTGGTGAGGAGCGGGACAAAGGAGGACGGAGCCAGAGGGTGGACGATGGGGCAAGACGGCGTCGCAGCAAGGATCTTCTTCCCAAAGGGTGGTGAGAGGACGGCCACGGGATGCTCCACAAATGGGGATGAGGGGAGGGAAAACTATTTGGTTTTACTCTAGAGGAGCATCCCAGGCTTGGGACAAGCTTTCTCTAGGGCCTTGGAGGTGGTGAGAGGAAGAAAGGAAGAGATGAAGAAAAATGAGAGGGGTAGGGGTCCTTTCATAGTGGAGGAAAGGATCAAATTCGTATACAAGACATTTAGTGACGGTCATAAACGTCGCTAAAGATCCACCGCAAACGTCGCAGAAGACAGCCCATGCGCCCACCTGCCACTGCGCTGGCACGTGCTCCACGCGCCCTTGTCGCGCTCACATACGCACCGTTGCCTCCACGCGTGCCCTGCACTGCTACGCACACTGCTGCGCTTGCACGTACATACCTCTGCGCACGCGTATGCACCCACGCTATTGTGCGCGTGCACTTGGGCGGCCTGGGTTGTGCCACGTAGTGCAATCTGGGTCGTCCATCTTCTTTCCTTTGTAGGGGTTGCTACAGAGGATGGATTGAGTCAATTTTTGCGCCGTTGGGCTGCAATCGTCGACTCGAATCCATCCTTGTGGTCAGATTTTTCGCTTGATGCTCCAAATTGCATCACCTAGTCCCTCGACCATTGATCTTCCTTGGATTGCATATGGCGCTACAGGACTCCGATCGAGCGATTTCAGAGGCATTGGACTCTGATCGTCGTCTTGATCAGTTTCGTACGGTCAGATCGTCAATCTGAGGCTCCAAAATAAATATCCTTCTCTTCTGACCATAAAAAGGATGCAATTAACCTAAATTATATACAACTACTCTAAATGAGAATGATGCATGCTATGCAACATTTATAACATGAAATGCAAATCTAAGCCTAAGAACATGCATGAATAGGCATTTTAATTTAAATAGATGTGTCTACATCACGTCCCCAGCTGGCCTTCCACCTACAAGCAATTAGTGACAGCTATAAGCATTACTAAAGGTCCACCCAAGTTGTCGTTGTTGCCTCCAACTCACTCTCAGTTACGCTGGCGCATGCATTGCATGTTTCTTGTCGCGCGCCATGTTGTGCGCGCTATGCGCTGCACCCTCACCAGCATGGCTGTGCGCTCAATTGGCCAATTGGGGGGGCAACGGGGATTCGAACCCGCACCCCTCCATTGAAAGCCCATGCCTCCACCATTGCGCCAAGTCGTCCAGATGGTTACGCGGACGTCTTAAGGCAAGAGGTCGGGGAGAGCTCTCAACCGTTGGATCAAGATCCAACGGTTGAGAATTGATGAAGATGATAAGGAGTGCTTCCAGTTGCTACTGGCTGGTGTTGGGTGGCTTGGATGGCGCCATCTAGCCTGTCCATCTTCTTTCTGTTGCAGAGGGTACCACGGTGCTCAGATCGAGATGATTCCTGCATTGCCGGACTGCGATCATCGCTCTAGATCCATCTGTATGGTTGGATTTTCCATCCGAAACCCATATGGATGTCACATTGCCCCCTAGCCGTTGATCTTCCTCAGACTTCATATGATGCTACAGGATTCTGATCTAGACGATTTCAGAGGCATTAGACTCCGATCGTCGTCTTAATCAGATTCGTATAGTCAGATTGTCCATTCAAGGCCCTAAAATGAATCTCCTCTCCTAGCCATAAAAAGGATGTAATTAACCTAAAATATACACAACTACTCTAAATGCAGAATGATGCATGCTATGCAATATTTATAAAATGAAATGCAAATCTAAGCCTAGGAACATGCATGAATAGGCATTTTAACCTAAATGAATGTGTCTACATCAATGCACTGAACATAAACATTCACATTCTCAATCCTAGGGTTCATTCCTTCACCTAGGTTTCAAGTGGAGATCTATAATTTGACATCCACTTAACAGAAAAAAACAACAGGAGTAGAGAGGACCACTCTACCAACGGGTACGGAAGATATGGGAGCACGAACGGCGATCCTAGTGTCTCCGCAAGTCCTGTGCGCACTACTGACTAGAGACCTATTCCAAACAGTTGGTCAAACCAGACATTAATAATGTTGACCAACAATTCAACACGTCAAATAGGCTCAAAACAATACGAAAACAACTCCAACATGGTGTGGATGTTTTTATGACTAAAGGATGGCTTTGCACTCGCGGTGGCCATGTGATCATGGTCATTGGATGAAGATCTAATGGCCATGTTTGCTCTTGGACTTCTCCTTCAAAGAATGTAAGGCACGTCAGAGATTGAATCCCAATCATTGATTGCAAATCCAATGGTTGAGGATAATGGTGCTGTGGAGAGGAAGGCAAGGGCTGATCCAGCTGCGTGGTGGCTTTGCGGCCGTTGGATCCTCATCCAACGGCCCACAGCATGCATTGAGGGCGCTTTAGAGATTGGATGACTCTAATGGTGCCACACGGCACCATCTAAATTATCCATCTTCTTTTGCTTGTAGGGGATGCTATGGACAACCGATTGAGTCGATCTTCGCGTCTGATGTGCATACATCTGATCAACCTAAAATGTATATTAATGCATGTTCTTAGTGTCACATTAGCATCATACATCGTAAATAATGCGTAACAAGCATAATCATGCATTTAGATCAAGTTGTATAAATTGTACAATAATTGTCTCCTTTTTATGGTCAGGGATAGGGTGACTTTTTATCGGGGCCTCGAATCAAAAATCCAACCATACGGATCTAATCAGGGCGACGATTGGAGTTCAATGACTCCAAGATCACCCTAATCGGACATCCGTAGCACCAGATAGAGATTGAGGAACCCTAAAGATCAAGGGTCAAGATGGTGTTAATCCACACCTCAGATGACAAATCTGACCGCACGGATGGATTCGAATAGACGATCACAACCTAACGGCGCAAAAATCAATCCAATTCGACACCTGTGGCACCATCTGCAATACTCAGAAGATGGATGGCCAAGATGGCGCCATGTGGCACCATCTTGGCCACCCAACCGGCCCCAAGGACCCGTAGCTGCCTTTCCTTCTTCACCCGCTGGCTCAATCTCAACCATTGGATGTTAATCCAATGGCTGCAGGCCTGTGCGCACAAAACAAGCGCGCAACACAAAAGTGCCCGCAGCACGTTGGTCTAGCATGCTATCAAAGATGCAAGGGGCACGTTCGAAGCCGCAGGCACTTCAAATGAGAGAGCAGGCGAGTGGGTGCGTGAGGAGCGAAGCCGTGCGATGAAGATCGTGCGGCGCTGAGAGGCCGATAGCGCTCGCTAAAGGTCGTGAATTAATGTTTTTCAAATTGTAATGACCAAAATGACCCTACTCCTTGCAACTATAAAAGGAGACCCCCTCCATACAAATTTCTCATCCCTTCTCTTCTCTCCCTCTCCAAAGCTCAAGAGAAGCTTGTTCCACACCCGGGATGCTCCTCAAGTGATAAAATCAATTTTTCACCCCCATTCCGGAAGCAGATCCTGCGACGACGACGACGTGCTACCTTGTTCCCATTCCTCCTGCTTCGACCTCCTTCTTCCCACTCCGTTCCTCGCCTTCCAGGCGTTGTCTCGTCTGGCTCATGCTCCAAGAGATCGTCGAGGATGATAACTTCTCTCTCCCATTCCTTTTTCCTACTTTCTAGAATAAAATTTTCCTACTTTCTAGTTGTAATAGTTTTCCTGCTTTCTAGTTTAATTTCTCACTTTCTTAGATGTACAAACATTTTGCAACTTCAAGTGGATGTTTTCTCTCTCTCTCACTCTCTTTCTCTGATTATTTATATTGATTCATTACATTGTAATTACTCCATTCTTTAAACAAAAACAAAAAAAATATAATTGCGAATTTTGATCGACGTAGCCTCCCTAAGTTCGACCTGAGATTTCTATTCTGGTATAAATTTTATTTGTTGAACCCGAGTTCTTCGCTATTCAAACTACAACGATAGGTTTTCAAAACCAAATCCGATAGCATAGTCCTTCGACATTTCAACATTTTGGCGTCGTTGCCGGGGAGGCAACGATTTTTCGATCTTCTTTTCGCATTTCACATACTTTACTGTCTTCTAACTTGCTTTCTTTCATGTCTATTGTTTTGCAGAGACCTCTATCAAGGAATTGTCAAGCGGTAGATCGGAGTAAAGTGTAGTTGAAGACGACTGTAAGTGCTTCCCATTATTCCCCCCTCTATAGATTTCATTCATCTCATTAAATTCAAATTCCAATTAACCTAGGTGTTTGCATAAATCGTAGGATTAGTTTGGTTGTTTGGATTTCCACTCACACTCACATTTCACCCTCGCATATAAAAAAAATAAAAAGATAATTTTGTGGGGTAATTCAACATACAAACAACATACACCCACATTCAAGGCACTTAACCTAATTGATTTTTTTCTACTCAACTAGATTCTAATTTGTGGAACCGGTACACATAAATCAACACATAAAAGAGTAGAAATCATTCTAGGTTATCATTTTGTGTACCTAACTTAGTGGTGCAACTGTGGCCAATTGTTTGAATTGTTTGGGCTGCACCACTCAACATAAAATCAACTCATTAAGTAGCTGTCACATAGGTTCAACTCTTAAGGATTTACCAGGCACTCCACATTCTTTTAAGCTTCAAAGGAAAACATCTTTACCTATGCTTTCAAAACCTGGTGTACCAACAAAACTTGTTTGAAAATACCTAAAGTTGAATCCTAAAAAGCTACTAAGCAAGATTTGAATCCTAAAATTCACCGCATCAAAAATAATCTTGCTTGAAAACCACTAGTTGTGCACACACACACACATCAATCAATCATTAAGGGCACAACCTAGAATCTCAAGATGGGTTCTGGGAGTTGAAAGAGCGATCTTCATTTTCATTGAAAACTTTATCATAAAATGATGTGTCATTGTATTTAATCGTGTGGTAGAAAATCGCTTTTCAAAACATTTAAATTTTCAAAATCTAACCACAAATAGTTAGGTCGTCTCCACAGGGAGGAATTAGCCTATTTAAATTAATAAATAGTGTCTCTTTTATTCAGGAAACTCAATAGATATGCTTGCTACTTCGTGCTTTTCTTTTTCTCACCTAAATGCTTGTTTTAACCAATTAATCAAGAATGTAGGTGCTATTATGCAAATTCACCATAATATAATAACATGTAAAATAGTGATCTCTATACTGGTAAGCACCGTAAATATTAATTTCAAAAACATAACTTGTTCTCCATAATCCATGCATTCAATCATTCATGTGATATATATATATATATGTGCAAATAATTTAGGTCAAGTAGAAGGAGGACTATGCAATTTCACCGCAATAATGTAATGCATAAAATAAATGAATAGGAACTTCCGCAATGGCATTTAAGGTAAATATTAATGGACTAATCACTGTAGCAAAACAGGGGTTTTCGTTCCCTCGTGCGCACGCGGAGGAGAAGGCGCGGCTGGAGGTGCGGTGCTCGGAGTCGATCGGCCGAGATGTGGGCTTTGTGTTGGTGGTCGTGGCGTCGACGGAGGTGACCGGCTGCGGCCGGTCGGAGCCTTAGATGCCGTCGGCGGCGGGTTGCGCGCAAGATGCGTAGGGACGGCGGGAAGGGTTGCCGCGAGTGTGGGCACCCTTGTGAGGTCAAGGCGGAGTCGATGGCGCTGTTGGAGTGAAGCTTCGTGGTGCATGGAGGTGGCTGCACTTGGAGGTGGACGGCCAGCGATGGGTTCTTTTGGGGAAGAAGATGAACAGTGGGGTGGCTGGTGGCACTACGCGAGGGCGGTTTGCACGCGAGCGGGTTGTGCTTGGTGCAGGGTTGTGCACGGCGCAGTTGGACACTGCGTGTGGCCACAAGGGCGCGGCGCCTGCGCTGTGGCCGATTTGTGCATGCTGCAAGGTGCAAAGGTGGGAAGGCATGGGAGATGGCAAGCGGGCGCATGAGGTCTACTTGCAAGAAGGAGGCGTGCGGGAGAGTTGTGGGCAGGCTGATGGTGCGGTGCCTGCAAGCACTTGGTTCGGCGGGGGCGGTAGGTGATGAGGGGCGCTGGAAGATGGCAAGCGGGCAGGTGCTTGCGGAGGGAAGTTGCAGGGCGCAGAGACCACGGTGCAAGCTTGAAACACAGAGTGCATTTGTTCCACAGTGGTGGGAGGGAGAAGATCCCCTCCAAGGGAGGAAGATCTGCCCTATCCTCGGAGGACGCCCTTCTTTTTGAACCCTACTCTCCTTTTCCTTCGACCGCAAGTATCTCCAACTACTCGCAACGATCGCGAGTGGTTGGAACGGTAGATAAGTACGAGCAGTTCCTTCTTCAGACGTCTATCTGGAGCATCAGACGTCTTAAAAATATAATGCCGCGGATTTGTAATTAATAATTCCAGACATCCAATCCAAGTCCCAGACGTCTTATATAAGTAAAAATTAACTCCTGATCTTGCACCTAACCTGCATTTATCAAATACATTATATTATCATAACATATGCTATTAAATGTAAAAATTAAAGCATAAAATTAAATGCACGCCAAGGTGAATTGCCATATAACTCCTAATTAATTAACAACTAAGAACAAATAATTAAATAGTACTTAAGCTAAATAATAGTCCACAAAAGTGGACTTATCAAATGCCCCCATGCCTAAGTTTTGCTAGTCCCGAGCAAAAATGGAAGACAATAAAAGTAATCAGAAGATTTCTTCTTTTCTTATTTCAAAACTTTAGAGATCCAGACAAATGTGAAGTGCTGATAACCTAGGTAACAGATCCAAGTGAAAGAGCCAATTCGCATTAGGAGTTCGTACATCACCCTTGCCAAAAATTCTTGTCGAGATAGGCAACTACTTCCCTTGGGGATAAAGCAGATGATAATCTGTAATTTGACCCCGGCGTTTGGCTTAGGTAGGAGATCTCAAGTTGAATGGATTTGTATTTGGTGGCACACACTCTACTGGTGCTACATATAGTCTAGTACTGCAGACTCTAAATCTTTAGATTATTAGACAAGTCAACTCTGAAAGAGGCTACACAATTGTGCTCTCTTGATGTTCCTGGGCACTCTCTCTTTTCTTTCTTTCTGAGATCACGAACCTCGCCAGATTTAGAAATTGTACACACTATTTGGTGGCCTCACATGGCATCCACACTTCAATTAAAGTCCTAATAACTCTACAACTAAGTTAGAGTCCTCAACCAGTATTCAGGCGATCAGAAATAGTAGAAGGTAGGTATGGGTCATATTTGGTGGAAAGCAATAGGTGTTCTGTTGCCTCAGAAACATTAGAAACTTGGACTTTTTTTTTCTTTTTTTTTTTGGTAATATAACTATATCTTCTTTTTCTTCTTTCTGTTTCTTCTTTTTCTTCTTTTCTTTCTTCCCTTTTTTTTTATTTCTTCTTGTTTTTGTTTCTTTTTCAATCAGCACAACATGATATAGACTTTTATTTACGAGGCATTATTAGGGATGATGACGGTCAAGAGGAAGTTGTGTGGCTTATTTGGTGGAAGTGCCTATTCTCGGCACCGGGAAGGAATGGATAGGACAGGCGTATTTCTGACCTTTGACACTATTACCCTCCTTCAGCTGAGGACTCTATGAAGGACGGTCGTAACCATCCACCATAGTTATAGCTTTATTAAGACTCAATCTTTGTGTATCTGCCTTATTTGGTGACTCTCAGGAATTCACTCAAAGTACGCACCCAGGAACAGAGAGTGAAAACTACGCCTAACTCTGAAGTATCATCATCTAATTATCCAGAACTTAAGAGTCCTTGCACTAGACTTAGCGCACCAGTAATCTCTCTACTTCTTCTCATAAATATGAGGTGGATTTACTAGAAGATAGTATGCCTGACTCTCTATGAACTATCCAAGGGTTCAGTAGACTACAAATGCTCATTGGTTTTCCTCAAGGGTCCATTACCAAGTCTACGTGCAGGTGAAATAAATGTACTGGATTCTAAACTTAAGAAATAATTCAAGAAGAAAAACCTCCAACGACAAAGGTATTCTGCTAGGGACTAACCTAATTAGCTCAAGAAAAGAGAAATTTTTTTTTTTAAACTAACCTAAATGCATAAATACTTCCTAAAATGCAAATGCACTCCCCTATGCCTAAATCCTACAATGTCCCCATTGTAAAATTAAAATAGGAGGAGAAAAGAAAAATATCACCTGACATAGTTTGCTGGGTTGCCTCCCAACAAGCGCTGCATTTTCTGTCAGCAGCCAGACTTATAAGGAACCTGTAAGTCAGGTTCCAAATAGAAAAGGTTAGGCCTTAAGAATATCTGTAATAGTGCAGGCCTAGAAAATAGGTAACCACGAATGTTGGCGAGCTGATGATGTAATGTAATCCCAAATGCTCGCCAGAAGATATGAAAGCTAAAAGCCTCGTTGGCTACCTTGGGAGGTCTAGGGATAATAAATGGAATATGAAAAGGGACCTCCCGAAACGGAATAAGTGGAGGATAACAATGGTCCTCCAAAGTAGGACGAATTTTAAAAGATATAATCATTATTAGTTCAAACCCTTGAATGGCGAGAGTAAAAGTACAAGCATCAATCCATACTCACCATTCTACCCTAGGATGTACTGGCCTGATATATTCTCCAGAAAGAATGTACATGAGCAGAGATCTGAGCCAAGGATCGGTTAGGGTGTATAAGGGTTGTTTGTAGTGTTGGAAGGTAATGGTTAAGTCCAATGAGGGCTTAGTAGGTGTTAGGTCCAATTCCAACAATGATTCGAATTGTGTACAGTCCCTAACAGTAGTAGACAACTTCAAGTTATCCTACCTAGCATTAATGATTGGAGTCATATTTGAATCAAGGGTAGACTCCAAACTACAACTTTTTGATGGCAGGGTCAAAATGTAAGAATCATTATCATTCAGCTCATCCCCAGATTCATTTGGTTCACTGGAATGTTTGTCTGGGTGTATCTGTGATTCCTTAGGAGTTGGATCAGTATCCTCAATTATTTCTAAGGGAGGATTAGTTTTAATATTTTGGAGGAAGCCTATATCTTTGAATTCGTCATTCTTCTCAGAGTATAAATCCTCAATTGACATCTTTTGTTCCCGAGAGTCTCCCATAGACTTCTCATTATTTTGTTTGTCCTCCTCTAATATCAACTCCTATTTTGATGGAGGATGGCTCTCAAAAGAAAGGAGGAACTTAGATTTAATCATATTATTTCTATCCTCTGGAGCTAAATCCTCAAATGATAAATAATTCTCCTGTGATTCACTCCAGATTTTCAATCCAGGTTCCTCTGTTGGGGCATCCTCATCCTCTGAATTAGGCTCTTCATATCCCTGAGACCAAAATTGATCATCCTCCATTCCCTTAGGGTCACCTTCAATAGGTACATTTGAATCCTCAAGATATTGAATGATAGGTGTTGATTCCCTAAGTGGAGGGTCAGGAGTAGGCTCACTAAGAGTAGAATGGAAATCCACCAAATAATCAAGAGGGGAAGTGATAGGAATAATAATCTTCCCTTGCTTTTGACTCCAATATAGTTCAGGTGGATAATCGCTATGATTGTTGTCCTCTAGTGGTCGCGTCCCATTGGGAGAGTCTAAGTGATCGCTACATGAAATTGGATCCCTATTGTCATTAAGTACCTAAGAATTATTTTCATGATCATGATCGGATGGGTAGGGATCAAGATTATTTGGAACCGTGTAGCTAAGTTATCTTATTTCTTCAATTAATTGTTGACTATTCCTCAACATCTCTCCCATTGATTCCATTATTTCTTTTTATTATTTTTGCATTTCTATCATAAAAGAGGAGAGGCTACTATTATTAGGTTGGGGAGGATAGTCAATTTCAGGCTCGGGTTGCCTAGGGGTATCGGTCCAACCTCGATATGGAAAATCATGAAGGGTGGGAGGGTTGGGTGTTTGCATGGAAGTAGGGATTTCAGGATTGGAAAATCCCACTCCTAGGCTCTGCTCAAAAGTGGGAGTTATCAAGCCAGTACTCCCAGGGTAAGAATGAGAATGATCCCATGAATTATCAATGTACCCATCAAAGGATGGATACGCTCGGAGCATGGGATCTTGATTAAAAGATGGAAAGTATTGCCTCTGATAATCTGAATGATAGGAGTAAGAGTAATCCATTTCTTTAAGCAAAACAATTTTAACTCTCTTAGGCTTTAGCAAAATTCAGAATATAAGCAGAAAACTTCCTAGAGAGTTCTATTGTCAAAGCAAACGCAAATTCAACGGGATCTGTTTTTAGTAGATTGTAGGTCTTAGAGTTATATGTTTAGTTGGTGGCCAAACAAGTTTTGCAAAAATTACACTTCCTAGGCCAACCTTCGTTGGTGCCTATAACCTACTCGCAAGGGATGGAAGTCTCGAATCGTGCCCACACACGAGGAACCGAAGTAACTTGGTGGATAGGCTTGTTGATTTTCGGCTAACTTCCCTTGTGGTGCAAAAGAGGAGAGGTAGAAATTTATCTAGTGACTTTATGTGAGGTGCACAGTGTCTCAAGTGTGCAAGCAAACGATCGTGTTTTGATTTTTTAAAATTACGCAAACAGGGTCCTTTTGCACACAATTCTCAGTCACAGATTTTAAAGTCCAACCTCTTAACAGTACCAATTTGTTTAAAGTGACCACTGAATTAATTTGATTCATGCACTTTTGTGCTCTTAGATTTAGGTTCAATGCATATGCATGACAAGTAATTAATGCTCAAGAGAAGACGTACCTTACTCCAACTTTCTTCATGCAGTGATGAATGCAGTGCAATAAAAAATAAACTAGATGCCGTTCATTCAGTCCTAGATGATCGTCCTATAGATATGCAGCTTCTAGCAGGAAATTCGAATATATATTTTTTTTAATAAGAATAACAAACAGACCTAATCTAACTAACTAACTGAAATGCAGTTCAAAACAGTTCAAATAATCCTATAATCTAAATAAATGGGAACACACTCCCGAAAATACGCTCCCGCATACAAGAGTGATCAGAAATAAAATGGCACTGGGAACACGTTCCCAAAAATACCCAACATGGGCCCAAAAGACAGTAATTTAAATTCTAATGTCTATCTAACTAAATCTAACTAAGACCTACTGCCAAAATCAGAAATAGGCTTCTCCGCAAGCCTATGTGCATGGGATCAAGGCCCACATGTTCCTGTTGCCGTCTTCCAAGTGGCTTCAAGGTCCACGAAAAAGATCGTCTCCGCCGTACGCGTTGATTGCGCAACAATCATAGGTCTTAATTGGCCTAGATTAAGCTAGGACTTAGCATAAGTTAGGGTTATTCATGCATGCATACGCATTATCTGCATCTTTACCACTTTCCTTTAGCTATGCATGAAATAATGTTATAATGTGCTGATTAAGTGAATTATGTCAATTGCAGGCAATAAGCTGATCAGGAGCTGGATTTGAAGCTAGATCAGGAATAACGGGAGTTGTAGTAGACTGGAGTAGAAGGCCTAGTTTAGATGTAGGAATAATAATGTAAGGGGGTTAAAGGTTTTCGATTCTATTAAATAGGAATAAAGCAGTAAAATGTGAAGAGCTTAGGTCCATCCTAGCCCTAGGATAGCCTAGAGACTTCCCCAAGCCTTAACCACCCTTAGATTAGGTCACAACACCCTAGGAAGCCCTAAAACCCTAGTTCCAACCCTTCTCTGGACGTCCAGGTAAGTTTTAGGACGTCCAGGACCCTTAGCCAACTCCCGCACACTTCAAACCCACTTCTGCAGTGTTATTGGACATCCAGACACTTTGTCAGACGTACAATTTCTGCAGAATACCCAAAACAGAACCCGAAATCCTTCCTGACTCTGATTGGACATCCAGACAACAAGTCTGGACTTCTGATTTTTGAATATAAGATGCCTGATTCTATCATTAGACGTCCGATACTGCTCTCCAATTCCTGTTTTGAGATTTAAGCCTTGATCTTGGATCTCTAGGTCCCTAAACCCAATTCCAACCCCATAGGAACCTAAATTAAGGTACCCTAACCCTAATACATCACCTCTAGACCTCCCTAAGGACCTAATTAGGTCCTCACTAAATCTAATTGACTTGGATCTTAGTCAATTCCATCAGCCCATTCAATTGGACTCATTGAGTCCAATTGAGCCTTGATCTCAGCACACACTATCCAATTGGACACAGTGAGAGTCCAATTGACCTAGACCTGACTTAATTGAGTTGTTTTACTCTCAATTAAGTTTCCACACACCCAATTAAACTTGTATTAAGTTTAATTGCACTTTACCTTAGTGAATTAGGGTTTATAACCCTAATTTGAGACCTACCTTGACCTAAACCCACTAGAACCCAACCTAATCAACCTAGCCACCTAAGTTTCGACGCACACACACCCACACACACCATCCACATGAAAATATCTAGCCTAGAGTTCTCTAAAACTCTCTCCCATGTGTGGTTGCCATGGTTGCCAAAAATAGCAACCAAGAGCCATTCAATTTTTAGATCCACATTTGGTGGATCTAGAAACCACCATCCACCCTCTCTCTCTCACTTTCCCACAAGCTCCCACCAAAGGCCTCTCTAGAGAATTCCATAATTCTCTAGAGAGCTTCCCTTAGGTCTATAAAAAGACCCCTTGGGTGGCCATTTGCAACCATTCACTTCTTTGGCAATCGCACTCCATTGGTGCCATTCACGCCACCTCCATAGTCACTCCACCCCCACGAGCTCACCACCACCACCATGGAGGACACCATGCCTGGATGCTGGATCGACCCTACCTCTCTCCAAGGGCCAGCCTAAGTTCCATTGGCTGCCCCTCCTTCTTCTCTAGACCACTCCAAGGCCATTGGTGACCACCCCTGAATGCCCTCTATTCTTCTAGCTTTAAATCATGCTCTTCATAATCTTTATTGCTTTCATTTACTGCTTGGTAGTGTAGTCTTCTCCCCCAATGATGCATGCGAAATCCCCCCGTTGATTCTTGTATGCAATCATTTTCTGGTAGTTAGATTTAATTTTTAAGCATTCATGTATAAGCTTTCCTCTAGATTTCCTTGTGCAACAACTCTCCAATGATGAATGAAATTTCACTTTATATATATATATATATATATATATATCTTATGTGTTCGAAATCACCACAAGCTGAATGATTATCATATTTGCATGATTTAAGTGCATGTTCTTTAATTGCCTATATATTATGCACCAGCATGTCGTTTAAATAAAGTAGAGAGGCTTTAAGATCGATTTCAAAAGCAAAAACAACGCCTCCCAGAGACGAACGACCGGGACTCAAAGTCTCCTTATTTTTACAAAGCAATATCTTTGTTGGATCGTATTTCACAACTATACTACGACGCTTTTATCAAAAATGCGATCTACGACCACCCAACAAAATGGCGCCGTTGCCAGGGAGGCAACGTCATTTTTCTTGATTTCGATCTTTTAATCTATCACTGACAAATCTGCCGCTACTTTTTTTTTGATGTGCAGGACAACACGGAATGAAAACGGGATCTACGCACACACTGAGCGCGATGAAGAAAAATCAGGTGCACATCATCTATCTTAGATTAGGTTTCTCTTTCTGAACCCTAGGAGTAGATTTACTTGCTGCAATTTCTTTTCAAAAATTCTTTGTGAAAAGAAAAAAAAAATATTTTTCTCATTTTCGTAAAAAAGAAAAAAAATCAAAAATAAAAATTTTGAAAAAAAAAATCTATATTAGGTTTCCTTTCGAATCTAGGTTACTTTAAAAAAAATGAAAAAAAATATTTTCTATGAATCTTTTGAAAAATATTTTTTGAAAAAAAATATGCGCAAAAGTTTTGAAAAAAAAAACATCCTTTTTGGTGAAAAGCCTAGATTTGAATTCAAACCTTTTTAAAAAGCTTTTCCACCATCTTCTGATTTTTTGCCAGATTTCAAATCTAAATTAAAAATTCGATTGCCAAAACATTTGTTAGCGAAAAAATTTGAAATTTGGGCTAAACGTTCATTTTCAAACCATCTTTCAATTTCCACCATTACTTTGAAAATATTCCAAGTATAAAATTTTTAAAAATTTGCGAAGTGCATGGGGGTTAAATTGACCGAGATTCAAATTTTTTCAAATTTCAAAAAGCAATTCACAAATCTGTTTTGACTAAAAATGATGGGGTTTGAAATATGATCTCATTGGCTTTATTTTCCATATTTTTTCTAAATTTTTTAAGATAATTTGATACTGTTTCAAAGCGAAAAATCGACCAAGGGTCAAAATTCAAAATCTGACCCCCTGATATTCAAAATTCCCTAAAAATTAAGTTGAAAAAGAAAAAATTCCAAAAAAATATTCTCTGAAAAACTGATTGAAAAAGGAATCTACTCACAAAATTTCAAATTAATTTGATTCAAATTATTAGTAGAAATCAGCATTAATTTTGTGGTCTGCTGAAACAGAGAGAAACCCTAGATGTGCATGCAACCTAGGTCAAACCCTTAGGGTTACAACTAGAGACCACACATTGGGCTAAATTATACTTAATCAAGTCTAGTTAGCCGGTGAACTTGGTCACCTTGTGGGCCACTCACCACAAACCCCACTGAAGGAAACGGATTAAAATTAACTTTAAAATATGAAACCAACTCGAGTTCGTTGTCATACTACTGGGTGAGTTTAATCTCTCTTGCCAAACCTGGTGACTAAGTCTGCGGGGTAGTGTCAAATGACCGCGGCTCGGGGGTCAACGGAACCGGAGGCGTAAGCCAAAGGAAGAACCTTCCCCTTAGTCCCCTCGTAACCAGACTAGCTGGGTTAGCTTAAGAGGTGGGATTCACTTTCAGTCGGTTGTACGATGAACTTATCTTCAGGAATTCAAATCCATAACGAAAAATTTGGTCACCTGATCTATACGGACCATTTGATTGACAGGGCCTTAGCCTTGTCCTGCGTGGCTACACCAACCCAGGGGTTGGGCGGTGTATGCACGGAAGGAGGTCACTTCGACCTCACTTGGTTGGACCTTGGGAGCCACTCCCAAGGAGGCGAGTCACTCGCTCGGACCATCTTCTCCCCACATTTCTTCTACTCCAAGAGCCACCATGGCAAATCCTGGACCTAGACCTAGACCGGGTCAGGACATTGAGAATCTGGACCCGATGGCTCGTCTAGAAGCCCGGGTCGCTGAATCTGAGGAGCGGCATCAGCAGAGCATGGATCGTATTCTGACGACACTTGACAGGATGCAGCACCCGCCACGATGAGAACAGCTGTGGGATTTTTACGACCCAGCCGCACCCATCGTTGCACCGCTAGTCAGAATTCCCGTAGGCGGAGATGCATTTGAGCTCAAGCCCAATGTAATTGGGTTGATCAGCACTCATTTCTACAGGAACTCAAGCGAAGATCCATTCTAGCACCTTGAGGACCTGAGTCGACTCGCTGAAACGATCCAACCCAGGAATATTGATCTCAGAATCGTTCTGATGAAGCTCTTCCCGTTCTCTCTAAGGGACAAAGCTTCATACTAGTTCAAGACTATTGGGAAGCCAATTGGAACCTGGCAGGAATTACGATGTGAATTCCTGCAAAAGTTCTTCCCAATCGATCGAACAAATGCAATGCGGCGCACAATCACGACTTTCTCCCTGGGAGCTGGGGAGAAATTACATGAGGCATCGGATAGATTTCATGACCTTCTCCAAAAATGCCTGCATCATGGTATACACAGATGGCACTTAGCTCAGATTTTTTACCGTGGGCTAGATGACACACATCAGTATCTGGCCGATGCATCTAGCGGCGGGAATTTTCTCGCAAAAGATGAGAACAGCGCATTTGAGCTGTTCGAATCATTAGCGAAGAACTCAATGAATGCCGCATCTATGAACCAGTTCCAGCGGCCTGGTCAGCAGCAGGTTGGTGTCCACGAGGCTCACACCGATTCTATTCGAGCCGACATGGATATCATCGTCAAGCAGCTGGATAGAATGAACCTGATTGAGAAGAAGATTGACCAGATCAGTCAAGGTCAATCCGACTTGAGCTCTGTCGCCGCAAGATCCTCTTATGCACCCCGAGCTCCACCTGCTCGAGTTAATCTACTCACTCGGGATGCACCTTCTCTGTATTTATGAGATCCCGCATATCAGGATCCCGTGAATAATCCAGATCTGGCACCCTACGACCAGGGTTACGCACCACCCACAGATTATAATGTGTATCCCTTTGACGGATATACATCTCAGACATCTTCGGCCTACGAGGACGTCAGCACTATCCAAGGATACGGGCGTAATAACCCGTATTCAGAGACATATAACCCTAGTTGGCTCCAGCATCCGAACTTCTCCTGGTCTAGTAATTCACAGAGACCACATCAAGATCCACACCACCAGACCAGGCAATATGGGAATGCGCAAAACACGTATCCTAGGCAGCAGCCATTCCCGCCTCAGCAGCAACCACCCCACTCGTTATACCAGCCGCTGCACCAAGCTGCCAACCACCCTCCAAAGCGGGCCGACCCTTTGGAGGCGCTGAAAGAGGAGCTGCAAGAATCGATGAGGAAGTCTACACAAGATAGCTTGCAAATAATGAAGGCTATGGCTGATCAGATTCAGACCATACAAAATAGGCAGAACCAACTGTTGCAGGAGCATAGGACTCAGGGAGCCTTGCCCTCCCAACCCGTCCCGAATCCTCGATATGTGCAGAACTAGGGTGACCTGCCTAGGTTTCAGGCACCGCAGGGACAGGCACACGCCATACTACAGGCGTCTCCTGCACCACCCGGTTACGTGCAAGGCCAGTTGCCTTTGCAGAATCCCACGTATTCTGTCCCATCCGCTCCCCCACCACCTCATCGACAGCAAGCCGATGCACACGCTGTCTCATTGCGGAGCGAAAGGAAGACATTCGACCCACCACTTAGGCAGGCAGGTTCTGATTTTTCCCACCCTTTGCCGTAGGCAGATTCGACTCCTTCAGCATCTCAGGAGCCACCTGTGGTAGATAAGGGTAAGAGGCCACTTAACCCTAAGATTCTCGTCCCTTTTCCTGAGGCTCTGACACGAAATATAGTATGGAAAAAGGACACACGGAATTTCGAGGATCTGAAATCGATGTTTAAAGAAGTACATATTCAAGTCCCCCTCCTCGAGGCTATCGATCACATTCCCGCTGTCGCTAGGTTCTTTAAGGACTACTGTACCCCGAAGCGACAGCCGAGAATTGGACGACAAGCGGTACTGTCGAAAGAAGCTAGCACCGTGATTCTAGCTGACTTACCACCGAAGAAGAAAGACCCTGGCACCCCACTCATATCTTGCTTTTTGCAGGATTCTCCATTTGATCGGACCCTTCTAGATTTGGGTTCGTCCATCAACCTAACTCCCACCGCCGTATTTGATCAATTTCGATTTGGGGAGTTGAAACCCACCTTGATTATGATTCAGCTGGCTGACAGATCAGTCAAAACACCGAGGGGGGTGGTTGAGAACGTGATCGTAAAAGTCCGTGGGTTCTGCTTTCCCGTAGATTTTTTCGTTCTCGATATGGAAGTTCCTCCTAATCTCCAAGATGCACCAATTATTTTGGGTCGCCCATTTCTGGCGACAGCCCGAGCAAACGTCGATTGTGCATCCGGGTGTATGGAGATTGCCCTGGGAAATGAGCGACTTCGACTAGACATATTCAGAGCAGCAAAGAACTTCGACTATGATCGAATAGAGGAGGATGGTGAAGATGAAGATTTGGCTTACGGTGGTAACATTGGGCTCCTTTGTGACGACCCAATGTCTCATTCGTCTACACTATCAGGGTTTTCGAACCTCGATCCACACGGGATTGAAACCACTGCATTACATATATCTCCTCGAGGATCTGACTGTTTGGGGTGTGCTTCTGACCACAGCACCCCTGAATCCAGCAATCTTGATCCATATATTACTGAATCGCCCCTGTTATCATAGGAAGACGTGACTACAGCTAACGGGTTTCTCGTTAACGCAGTCACAACAGATTTCACAGGGAGCGACTCAGTGGGAATTCACGTGTACAAGGATCAGCGGATTCCCACCCTCGATTCTACTCCTCCCACTCTCAGTTCTGATTCTTACCCACCTGTAATTGAATTGAAGCCCTTACCTGACTCACTCAAGTACGTGTTCTTGGGCAAAAGTGAGACATATCCAGTCATTATCAATGCCCACTTAACCCAAGAACAGGAGCACTTCAAGACCATAGGGCTGCTATCAGGTGGAGTGTTGCTGATCTCCGCGGTATTCGCCCCTCGTATTGCACTCATCACATTTACATGGATGAGGGGGTGAAACCTTCGAGACAACCTCAAAGATGGCTAAATCGGAATATGGTAGAGGTTGTTAAGAAGGAGATCATCAAATGGTTGGATGCAGGCATTGTATATCCAATCTCAGACAGCCAGTGGGTGAGTCCGATTCAAATAGTGCCCAAGAAAGCAGGACTCACCGTTATAAAAAATGATAAGGGTGAATCCATCCCGACCCACACTGCAACCTCTTGGCGGGTCTGCATTGACTACAGGAAACTGAACACAGCTACCCAGAAGGATCACTTTCCTTTACCGTTCATTGATCAAATCTTGGAACGGTTAGCCGGATGTAGTTTCTTCTGCTTTCTGGATGGATACTCCGGGTATAATCAGGTAGCAATTAGCCCGGAAGATCAGGACAAGACCACATTCACATGCCCCTTTGGAACATTCGCCTTTAGGTGGATGCCCTTTGGCCACTGCAATGCACCAGCAACATTTTAGCGTTGTATGATGGCTATCTTCTCTGACATGATTGGGGATTACGTGGAGGTATACATGGATGATTTCTCTATTTTCGGAGATGATTTCACGTCTTGTCTTGATAACCTCACAAAGATCCTGAAATGATATATTGAGGTAAATGATGAGAGCCTCATCATGAGCCATAACTAGCTCATTTTGACCCAATAAAGAAGATAAAAGCTCCTACATAACCTAGAAGAAGGCCTAACTGAAGGAACAAGTGCTCTGAGAAGAAAACATGAAATAAAGGTTAAAACTGTAATTTTACCATTGCAGTACATAAACGGGATTTCTCAGAGGCAAAACATAGGTCAAATGGTCTAAATGAGATAAAAAGAGGGTTGAGTCAATCAGAAATGGGTTCATGTGCAATCTAGGAATTAAATGACACTTGGTAACCCTAAAACAGACCCGCTTAAATTAACAAGGTTCCGGTCAGAACAAAAAGCAAGTAAACCCTTTAAAAATTGTGGAAAAACATCCTCTAGGGTTTAGAACACTTAATTTGGCCTTTGGAACCTAGTTTGACCTAGATTAGGGTCCTAGCTCTTCAATTAACCTAATTTGGGTTTTTACGCAAAATATCCAGTCAAACGAGGTCAAACCTGAAATCCAACTTCTCCATTGGATTCCTTAGGTCCAAATTAGGGTTATACCAAAATTTGGACCTAAGGGGAGGTCATCTTGACCTACTTTGCAATTTAGTACACCCAAATCACAAATAGGTCCCTATCTTTTGAAACCTTTGCAGAGAGCCCCCTAGGTTCTTCGCCTCCTTTGCAAACCGGTCATGCCGCCATTGCTAGGGCAGAACCGAGCTCCGGCGAGGTTCAGAGAGGGATTGCTCTCTAATCCCTCAGAGATTCCCTCCCAGAAATGGAAGGAGGATTCTCTGAGGAATTCCCTTCCTTATAAAGCCAATTACAATCGCTGGTGTGAACCCAATCTCTCGTGCGAACGCACGAGAGATTTGGGTATCCACCTTCCTTCCAACTCTGGCGAGCCGGCAGACCTAATTGCGTGCTCTCCACGTGCTGATAGGAGCGGCCAACACCTATAAAAAACCCCCCAGACCCTGCCGCAGAAGGCGAGCTTGATTTGGTCGAGTTTCCACCCCCAATTCGTCTCCTCCTGCCCGGCCAAAAGTCCCAGCAAGCTCCGGCGAGCCCCCCTCCCCTCCCTCTTCGCTCTGCCACAAAACCAGTGGCAGAGTTAGCATCCTGACTTCCCTCCGCATCGCACAGTACCCGCGCACGCCGCCTCAGCCCCGTCGTCGCCGCCGTTCTCCCCCACTGGGCATCATCTTCTCCGGCGACAGCAGGTACTGCTGTCCTCCTTCCGTCCCCTTTCATCCTTACAATTAGGTTAGAAGTCCTCTCCATCCTCTCCTCTCTCTTTTCCCCCTATTATCTCATCTGATTACCCCTCGACCGACGCTGACCACCCTCATCTTCCACATCACCGACCGACCTCCGGCGAGCCGCTTCCACCATTCCAGCCCCCACACGGCTCGCCCACCACCTCGAGAGCTCCGCCTCACCACCAGGAACTCGCTCCACCCCACAACTGCCACTCCAGACCTCCACAATCACCCCCCGAACAACCCACCATCTCCGGCCATAGGTTGACCTAGGCACGCACGCCTAGGCCGACCTGCGGCCTGCAGCATCATCCACCGCCTTCGCCGTGCCACGGCGAAGGTCTCTAGCTGATCTGATTGGGCCGAGAGGCTTGTTTTGTGCATGACAGTGTTTGAGCTCCTGCCGCCATGGACGACCTCTGATGAAGCTCCAACGAAGCTCCAGGCACCCGGTCTCCCAGGCTAACAGGTGCTGCATACTCGCGCGAGTGTCACAAGGTGAGGGAGTCCAGCAAGGAGCGCCAGCGGAGCCAGCAGCTGTGGCGTTTGCATGTAGGTCTGCGGGCGCGCGCAAAGGTAGGGCGGAACCTTTAGTCCCACATCGTGGAATCGCGAGGTGCGGGCATACCATAAATTGAATTCGTGCTTCATTCTCACTGCCTCCGTAAGCACAGCGGTGAGGTCCCTCACTGACCCCACACCCGCCTCGTCCGCGGCTTGACCACGCGGACCTGGCGGATCCGACCCGACCTAGACCTACGCACTCCTCGAGCATCATCACCTGCAGGTGCGCCTGGTCCCGGGTACGATCCGACCCGATTATGGCTGTGGCTCTGGGAGAGCGTCCCTGAGTGAATTGCTTGAGAGAGAGAGATGCGTGGGTAGAGGGAGAAAGGATAGGTTTTGTTCTGTGTAGGCACAGGCTGAACGTTGAGGAAGGACTCGGTCGTGAGAAGGAAAAGAAGAAGGAGGAAAGAAAGGCAGGAAGAACAGAGAAGACCAAAGAAGAAAGAAAGAAGTTCGCAGGAGAAGAAGAAGGAGCAAGACAGAGAAGAAACAAGGCAGAGAAGAAGAAGAAAGAAAGAAGCCTTCGCAAGAGAAGAAGAAAGAGAAGAAAAGAAAGCAAACACAGCAGCAGAAAAAGAAGAAACAGAGAGACTGCTGAGGAAGAAGAATAATCAAGAAGAAAAGGGAACCTACTTTTAAGACGTCTGATCTTGTGATCAGACGTCCAATTTCATTTCTTTTTGTCCTAACTACCTTTAATCGCATACATTCATAGTTGAATTGATATTTTGAGTAAATTAGAGTGTTCAATTACATTTTGACTAGTAGTAAATTCCATTTGCTCCCTGTGATCGACCTCGGATACTCCGGTCTTCGAGTAATAAAATTCTTTATATATGTTTAGACGTTTTGTCGGTTGTGCTACAACGTGATATACTTTAAACCCGCACAAAACGTCGACAACATTTTGGCGCTGTTGCCGGGGAGCAATGCGCAATTTACCACTAGTCTCTACATTCTTTTTATCATATTGAACACTAACTTGCCCTACTTTGCTTTAATGTGATCTTGCAGGTACTTCATGAGAAAATCTCTCCCGCAAGTCAACCACTCCAGGGCAGGTAATTTGTTTTCTTCCTTAATCATCCCCTAATCTTTGAAAGACAAAAGGAAGAAAATCAATTTAGGAATCAATTGCCTTCTTTATATAGTAATCACCATCTCTAAGGCAAAACATTTCCTGATTTAACGAAAATTTCTGCAAATATTCTTGAAGTTGGAGTGATTTTTTTTTCCATCCCACAAATTCTTGTGCCTAATTGAAATAACGCTTAATCTCGGTGGACCACACACTTCTTGTTTATAAGTCCAAAGGGAACTTTTGAAAAAGAAAAAGAGGATTGGAAATAGAACCAAATTAAGGTTTCCACATTAGGGTCTTGAAGCGCTAGGCACACATGCCTGTGTAAAAGGAAATAAACCCTCCCGCATCAGTGTGCTACCCAAGCCCTTGATTGAGGAAAGCTAAATAAGACAAACCCTAAAATTGAGCTCTAAAATCACTTGAATCTTAAAATTTTTTTTTTGACCTAATAACCTGGGAGTCAAATCAGGGTGATCTCTAGGCTCCGAGCTTAGAATCACTCTGCCATCTATAGGACAGGTCAGGTGAAGTTGACCCCTTGGGTCAACCAACCTCTAAATTAGGTCACAATACCAAAAACATCTAAAGTTCAAGTGAGAACCCTAAAAGCACCTTTGAAATAAAAAGTGATAGACTTAAGAGGTCAAGGTCCCCATTCTGGTCTACCTGGAATCTCAGTGACAAGAGAGGTCGGGTGGGGGAAACCCTGTAACCCGTAGGGACGCTCTACCGTGTAGGGGTCTTTGCAGGACTCTCCCTCTCTGGCTGCCCAGGTAATTCTCAGGTGGACGATCTTCGGATCCAGGGGTCCATCCGCCCCGAACCTCCATAGTCATCCAAACATCTTTTGGGTGTCTTGATTGGGTCAAGAACATCTCCAGTCCCTCATCTTTTCTCTTTAGAGCACACATATACGTTTTTAGTGGGACTCATTATTCAGATCTGATCGCTTCATAACACATCTTGAGTCAAACTCTAATCTTGATTCCACCACCTGGTCCAAATATGCAGCCGAACCACCTAGGACTACCATTCAAGAAACCTGAATACCAAAGATCCATGAGAGATAAAATGATTGAGGATGCCATGAGATTTTATGAAAATGAAGAAACCTCAACAACAGTAGGAAACATTCAGGTTGATGTCCCAACAACCACAACCTTTGTCATAACTTGTGCACAAGTACTATTAGCAGAAGCTAACAAAGGATCAACCCGTGACTTGCTCATTACTGCATACATTGAGATAGAAAAATTGCACAATAGTGAATACCTTCAATGTATGACAAATCCTCGACTTTGGAAGCAACACCAAGATAGTCTTGAAAAACGGGAAGAGATAATGAGATTAATAAAACAAGTGATTGATCAGAAATACCCGTACATACCACCAACAGAGGATGAGCTATCTTGGAACAGCATCGAGGATAAATCTGACCTCGGGTTTGAGGCACAAAATGGTTGTGGATTCCCAACCCAGATGGAATATAATGCACCTGATATTGAAGAAGGTTGGGAAGCTCCAAATGTCGGAAAAGACCATGATGAGCCCATTTTAGAATCCCAAGACTCCTACAAGTATGAGAGTAGAACTGAACCTCTCGAGGGTGTAAATTCCGTCCCTTATTCTGATAAGGTGACCCTCGAAGGTTATTCAGACCTAAATTCTAGTAATTCAACCCACATCCTAAGCCTAGAACCTAGATCTGAAACATATTTTGAAGATTTCAAGGCCCCAGATGAAGAAAATCAATCTCTTAATGAAGAATATGATTTTGGGCCTCGATTTGATGAATATCCCTCGTCAACCTCCTCAGAGGAACGAATCGATTTTGCGGAGGTCATGCCAATCTACGACACAGAAATCGAGGAGTTGGACGAGCAGGGTTTTAATTGGGTCTGCCCTACTAGCTTAGAATCTGAGCCTCTACCAGATAAGGATACCCTTTTAAGCTCAGAATTAACATTTAGGCTAGATAACAATCAGGCTACTAAATATACAACATATGATTTATTCTATGGTGGAACTCATGATCTAGAATCTCATTCAAACTTTGATTTTCACAAACTCTCCGACGATCTCGAATCTGACCATAACATCGGAGAAAATCTGCCTCCTGATTATAACATGTCAATCTTCTTTGAAGCCACCTGCTCCACATATATAGAACCAATCAAAACCCGTTCCCCACCCCGACCCGCAACCGGACTCAATTTCTATTCCGATTCACCTCTCACTGAGCCGTTTGCAGATGATTCAACTCCATATCTAGACCAGGTATCGGGTACTGATCAGACCACAAATCAGGAGCCTCCATCCTTTGATCACCTCTGTAGGGATTCCACACCTTACATGGATAATTTTTCGGAACCCTACTTTGACCAGGCTAATTCGACTCAGCCTGAACCCGAGTTTTCACTTCCATATCCATCAGAACGTCACTGCATATGGTGGGTTCCGCATCTACTGATCTACATCTATCAACCCACAAGACTTATTGGGTTCAGGCTGCATCATCAGCCCACTGATCTCAACAAGCACCTGGTTGGACTAACCAGGCTCTTAATCAAGGTGCTTGTTTTCCAAAACTCCATGGATTTGACCACTCCCTCTCCACCCCATTTTCTGCTCGGCTGAAGGCATTAAATTTAGTGCTTAACGGGAGGCAACCCGTCATCCCAAACACAGAGACCCGTCTGATTATCCATCTAGACTCCACGTCTATTGCACCTTGAGACCAGCCTTAGACAGAGGATCCCACCTCTGGTACACGTATCAGAGCTTGAAATCATCTGCATCAGTCATTTACGACCCATTCACCCACCCGATGTATCCTGTTCTAAGCCCCTGACCTCAACACTAATTCCTACCCTCTGTTTGCAATGAGGACATTGCAAAACTTAGGCATGGGGGGGTGATAAAGTGCATACATACAGAACCAAGAAAAAAAATCAGGAGTCTTACACACAAAAAAAATTTGCATATGTCAAAAACGTAAAAAAAAAAAATTGAAAAAAATTAAGAAAAAGAACAAAAAAATGGGGGGAGGGAGGAAATTTTGTGAGCCACTTAAGCATAAGGAGGAGAAAAAGAAGAAAAATGATAAAAAGGAGCACAAAATGAAAATGAAAAGAAATAGTCATTAGTAAAAGATTAAGGGGTTAACTGAAGTTCTAGACCGAATCAAGAAAAAGAAAAGAAAAGTGCTACGGAGATATAACAAGAGATTAGCGGGAACGCTGGTCTTAGGCCTTTTGGGCTAGTACCTTTAGCTTAAAAATTCACGTATCCGTTAAAATCTGGATAATCCTCAAGAGGTTGAGGAAAATGCGAAGCTTGAGTATTAGGTCTAAGGCTTAGGAAGTATTCGGCCTCGTTAACCGACCTCCGATTTGCGGGATTCGGTAACCTAAGCACCCAAATTCACACACAGTCTGGTTCAGTGCGCATAAACATCCAAATCACGCGAAAAGCGTTTAATGTTCTGAAAAAGTCACCTAGATTAGGAGCGGTCAATCAACACAAATTGATTTGGATGAGTTCCCAGCGCGGAGAGGCGGGAAATTCCCCTCGAAGATGCGTAACAACATATCGTCTCCTCGGTGCTTGTCTCTTACGATATTTAAATATCCTACCGGGGGCATGTAAGCACTCTGCTGGTTCAGATACCATGGGCGGCATTATCACGAAATGTCGATCGCCAGGGTCTGGATTCGGCCACGGAACGCCATGGGCGGGATTATCTCGAAATCTCGAAAGCCAGGGTTCCGGGGGTTGCCATGGGCGGGATTATCTCGAAATCTCGAAAGCCAGGGACCCTTGAGGATTGATGATGGGGACGAGGAATCCGATACAGACCGTGTTGAGAAGCTAATCCGAAGCTAGAAATATAAAGAAAAGAGAGAGAAAAGCTCTCCAAACAAATAAATCTTCTATCTCTCTTTTACAAAAAACGCACTGCAAACTGAACTTAGGCTAAAAATGTCTCAAGCACGGGTGCTTTAACCACGGAGTCCAACAAACCCTAGGTCAGTTTCTGTGGGCCGTAGAAACCTTTGCGGAAGACTGAGGCTAAAGCGGAACAGGTCCGGATTTTGGTTGGTACTTGAGTACCTCTAGGCCTATTATCGGCATTCCCACCTAATGACAAAAGAAAAGGAGAAGCACTTATCATTGTTGACAGACATTCAGGGTCTAGAATGGAAGTTAAAACCTTGAAATTTTGCTAAGGCACTAGCAAAAGCTAGGCATGGGGGTATGATGAGAGCCTCATCATGAGCCATAACTAGCTCATTTTGACCCAATAAAGAAGATAAAAGCTCCTACATAACCTAGAAGAAGGCCTAACTGAAGGAACAAGTGCTCTGAGAAGAAAACATGAAATAAAGGTTAAAACTGCAATTTTACCATTGCAGTACATAAACGGGATTTCTCAAAGGCAAAACATAGGTCAAATGGTCTAAATGAAATAAAAAGAGGGTTGAGTCAATCAGAAATGGGTTCATGTGCAATCTAGGAATTAAATGACACTTGGTAACCCTAAAACAGACCCGCTAAAATTAGAAAAGGTTCCAGTCAGAATAAAAAGCAAGTAAACCCTCTAAAAATCATGGAAAAACATCCTTTAGGGTTTAGAACACTTAATTTGGCCTTTGGAACCTAGTTTGACCTAGATTAGGGTCCTAGCTCTTCAATTAACCTAATTTGGGTTTTTACGCAAAATATCCAATCAAACGAGGTCAAACCTGAAATCAAACTTCTCCATTGGATTCCTTAGGTCCAAATTAGGGTTATACCAAAATTTGGACCTAAGGGGAGGTCATCTTGACCTACTTTGCAATTTAGTACACCCAAATCACAAATAGGTCCCTATCTTTTGAAACCTTTGCAGAGAGCCCCCTAGGTTCTTCGCCTCCTTTGCAAACCGGTCTTGCCGCCATTGCTAGGGCAGAACCGAGCTCCGGCGAGGTTCAGAGAGGGATTGCTCTCTAATCCCTCAGAGATTCCCTCCCAGAAATGGAAGGAGGATTCTCTGAGGAATTCCCTTCCTTATAAAGCCAATTACAATCGCTGGTGTGAACCCAATCTCTCGTGCAAACGCACGAGAGATTTGGGTATCCACCTGCCTTCCAACTCCGGCGAGCCGGCAGACCTAATTGCGCGCTCTCCACGCGCTGATAGGAGCGGCCAGCACCTATAAAACACCCCCCAGACCCTGCCGCAGAAGGCGAGCTTGATTTGGCTGAGTTTCCACCCCCAATTCGTCTCCTCCTGCCCGGCCAAAAGTCCCAGCAAGCTCCGGCGAGCCCCCCTCCCCTCCCTCTTCGCTCTGCCACAAAACCAGTGGCAGAGTTAGCTTCCTGACTTCCCTCCGCGTCGCGCAGTACCCGCGCACGCCGCCTTAGCCCCGTCGTCGCCGCCGTTCTCCCCCACTGGGCATCATCTTCTCCGGCGACAGCAGGTACTGCTGTCCGCCTTCCATCCCCTTTCTTCCTTACATTTAGGTTAGAACTCCTCTCCATCCTCTCCTCTCTCTTTTCCCCCTGTTATCTCATCTGATTACCCCTCGACCGACACTGACCACCCTCATCTTCCACATCACCGACCGACCTCCGGCGAGCCGCTTCCACCATTCCAGCCCCCCCACACGGCTCGCCAACCACCTCGAGAGCTCCGCCTCACCACCAGGAACTCACTCCACCCCACAACTGCCACTCCAAACCTCCACAATCACCCCCCGAACAACCCACCATCTCCGGCCATAGGTTGACCTAGGCACGCACGCCTAGGCCGACCTGCGGCCTGCAGCATCATCCACCGCCTTCGCCGTGCCACGGCGAAGGTCTCTAGCTGATCTGATTGGGCCGAGAGGCTTGTTTTGTGCATGACAGTGTTTGAGCTCCTGCCGCCATGGACGACCTCTGATGAAGCTCCAACGAAGCTCCAGGCACCCGGTCGCCCAGGCTAAATGGTGCTGCATACTCGCGCGAGTGTCGCAAGGTGAGGGAGTCCAGCAAGGAGCGCCAGCAGAGCCAGCAGCTGTGGCGTTTGGACGCAGGTCTGCGGGCGCGCGCAAAGGCAGGGCGGAACCTTTAGGCCCACATCGTGGAATCGCAAGGTACAGGCATACCATAAATTGAATTCGTGCTTCATTCTCACTGCCTCCGTAAGCACAGGGGTGAGGTCCCTCACTGACCCCACACCCGCCTCGTCCGCGGCTTGACCACGCGGACCTGGCGGATCCGACCCGACCTAGACCGACGCACTCCTCGCGCATCATCACCTGCAGGTGCGCCTGGTCCCGGGTACGATCCGACCCGATTATGGCTGTGGCTCTGGGAGAGCGTCCCTGAGTGAATTGCTTGAGAGAGAGAGACACGTGGGTAGAGGAAGAAAGGATAGGTTTTGTTCTGTGTAGGCACAGGCTGAACGTTGAGGAAGGACTCGGTCGCGAGAAGGAAAAGAAGAAGGAGGAAAGAAAGGCAGGAAGAACAGAGAAGACCAAAGAAGAAAGAAAGAAGTTCGCAGGAGAAGAAGAAGGTGCAAGACAGAGAAGAAACAAGGCAGAGAAGAAGAAGAAAGAAAGAAGCCTTCGCAAGAGAAGAAGAAAGAGAAGAAAAGAAAGCAAACACAGCAGCAGAAAAAGAAGAAACAGAGAGACTGCTGAGTAAGAAGAATAATCAAGAAGAAAAGGGAACCTACTTTTAAGACGTCTGATCTTGTGATCAGACGTCCAATTTCATTTCTTTTTGTCCTAACTACTTTTAATCTCATACATTCATAGTTGAATTGATATTTTGAGTAAATTAGAGTGTTCAATTACATTTTGACTAGTAGTAAATTCCATTTGCTCCCTGTGATCGACCTCAGATACTCCGGTCTTCGAGTAATAAAATTATTTATATATGTTTAGACGTTTTGTCGGTTGTGCTACAACGTGATATACTTTAAACCTGCAAAAAACGTCGACAACAGTAAACCTAGTACTATCCTAGGAAAAAAGCCATTTCATGGTGAGGGATGGTATAGTACTAGGGCACAGGATCTCCAAAAATGACACGAGGTCGACCGGGCCAAATCAGAGATCATCTCCCACTTACCGCCACCTAGCTCGGTCAAGTAGATTAGATCATTCTTGGGCCATGTCGGCTTCTATCGGAGATTTATACGCGATTTTTCAAAAATTGTGCGGCCCTTGACGAATCTCCTGGTTACTGATATCCCATTTGAATTTAATACCTCGTGTCTAAACGCCTTCGAGACTATATGAAGTGCTGTTTCCAACTCCCCGATTCTCCAACCACCCGACTAGTCGCTTGATTTCGAAATGATGTGCGACACTTCTGATTTTTCCGTCGGTGCTGTTTTAGGCCAGCGTCGGGAGAAACAACCTTTTGTCATATACTATGCTAGCAAGATGCTGAATGAGGCTCAGTGCAATTATACTGTCACAGAGAAAGAACTGCTAGCAGTAGTATTCGGGTTGGAGAAATTCAGATCATATTTATTAGGGTCCAAGGTCATCATCTTCACTGACCACTCCGCCCTCCGGCACTTGTTGGCAAAGAAGGATGCCAAACCACGACTCATTAGATGGATCCTTCTATTACAAGAATTTGATACCGAGATCCGTGACAAAGCCGAGAAACAAAATGTTGTGGCGGATCACCTATCCAGATTGGACCCAGACCACATTCCTTATTCCCTGCCTATCCATGAACAATTTCCGGATGAATCACTTTTGGCAATTCATTCTGTTGAGTTCCCCTGGTATGCGAATTTCGCGAACTACCTTGTTGCAGGCAAAATTCCCGTGAACCTATCCAAAGACCAGAAACTCAAATTCATTGCAGAGGCCAGATACTATCTCTAGGATGACCCACTGCTCTTCCACATTGGAGAGGATTAGATTATCCACAGATGCATCCCAGACTCTGAGATCCCCAGTGTGTTATCTTTCTGCCACAATGATGCGTGTGGTGGCCATTTCTCAGGACGGAAAACTGCTGCAAAAATTTTGCAGTTGGGATTTTTCTGTCCAACCATCTTCAGAGATACACATGATTACGCCCAACACTGTAAATGATGTCAATCGATCGGTTCTATGACCAGGAGAGACATGATGCCACTCCAATCCATCATGGTCGTAGAAGTGTTCGACGTCTGGGGCATAGATTTTATGGGCCCTTTTCTGAACTCGCATGGCTTCGAGTACATATTGCTAGCCGTTGATTATGTCTCAAAGTGGGTCGAGGCCATCCCGGCAAGACGGGCTGACCACAAGACCGTCGTTTCTTTCATACGGCAAAATATTTTCACAAGATTCGGAATACCCCGTGCTCTGATTAGCGACAGGGGAAGCCACTTCATCCACGCCCATTTCAGGTCATTATTAAAGAAATACAAGGTACATCACCGCATAGCCACCCCGTATCACCCGCAAACCAATGGGCAGGCTAAAGTGTCTAACCATCAAATCAAGCTGATTCTCCAGAAGACGGTTAGACCAGACAGGAAGGACTGGTCCGACAAATTAATCGATGCACTCTAGGCATATCAGACTGCATACAAGGCCCCACTCAGAATGTCACCATATCACATGGTATATGGCAAGGCCTGTTGTTGAACAGTTTTCGAACGCTACACTCACGTGTTTGGTTTTGGAAAACCTGTCGTTGTAGTTCGAAAGCGAAGAACTCGTGTTCAAAAAATAAAATTTATACCGAAAAGAATTCCGGGTCGAACACAGCGAGGCTACGTTGATCTATATTCGCAATTATATTTTTTTAAGGATTTTTGATAAGCAAGGCGATATAATTACAATGGAGCTATCAGACTAAAAGAAAGAGAGAGAGAGAGAGAAAGAGAGAGAGAGAAAGAGAACATGCATTCAATATTTCAATTGTTTATATAATCAAACTAAATAAAAGTTACACTAGAAAGCGGAAAATCAATTACACTATAAAGCAGGAAAATTCTACGCTAGAAAAGCTATAAATAAGAATGGGAGAGAGAAGTTATCCTCCTCGACGATTGCTTGGAGGACGAGCCGGACGGGACGACGCCTGGACGAAAGAGAATGAAGCAGGACGAAGGAGGACGAAGCAGAAGAACGGGAACGGAGCAGCACGCCGTCGGCGTCGCGGGATCCACTTCCGAAGGGGAACGAAAATTGGACTTTATCTCACGAGAAGCATCCCAAGTGTGAGACAAGCTTCTCTTGAGCTGTGGAGGGGTAGAGAGGAGAAAGAAGGGATGAGAATTTCGTATGGAGGGGGTCCCCTTTTATAGTTGCAAGGAGTGGGGGTGAAATGGACATTACAACTTGAAAACAATAAATAAGGGGTCTTTAGTGACGGATAAATCTGTCACTAAAGCCCCAACATGGGCGTAGCTTCCGCGCCCACGCACACCTCCTCGGCTGCCTGCTCATCAACGTCCACGCACATCCAGCGATCCTCAGCCGTCCGATCGCGAGATCAGACGGCTTAAGTGGCGCCTTCTTCCGCAGCATCGCACGCCTGCCCGCGCGTCTGATTGCACGTCCGATTGCGCGTCCAATCGCACATCGACACTATCGGGCATGCGCGGCCGTCCGATCTCCATCTAACGCTCCACCCGCGCCCAATCGCCCGCGCCTGCCTCTCCTCGCCACGGCTCGAACCCACACCCGGCGCTCGCGATAGCGCGCTCGACCGCTGCACTATGGGGCACGGATGGTCGAGCGGATGCTTTTTAAAGCGAGCGCCCATAGCCGTTGGATTAAGATCCAAATGCGAAGAGCGATCGGGCGCGGGGCCTTCACAAGATGAAGTGGTCTCTTGGGCGGCTGAGATCGCACCACGTGGCGCTATCTTGGCCGTCCATCTTCTGGAAGTTGTAGATGGTGCCACGGATGTCGGATTGACTCGATTTTTGTGTCGTTGGGCTGCGATCGTCGATCCGAATTCATCCGTGCTGTCGGATTTATCATCTGAAGTGTGGATTTACACCATCATGGCCCTTGATCTTCTAGGGTTCCCAGGTCACTATCTGATGCGACGGATGCCTGATCAGGGCGATCCTGGAGTCGTTGAACTCCAATCGTCGTCTTGATCACATCCATACGATTGGATCTTTGATCCAAGGCCCCGATAAAATGTTTGCCCTGTCCAAGCACATAAAAGGAGACAATTAACCTACATTTTATTCAAACTACTCTAAATGCAAGAGGATGCATGTAATGCAATATTTATATCATGAAATGCAATCCTATGCTTAAGAACATGCATAAATAGACATTTTAAGTAGTGTAAATGTGTTTACATCATACCCCCATGCCTATCTTTTGCTAGTCCCTAGCAAAAATTATATGCTATTTATAAAAGAATTAGGTTAGATTATTTGGACTTGAGTTATTTTTCAATCATTAAGAAATTGTCTACTTAGGAACTGAACTTTCAAAGACGCAACAGTGCCCAGGTATCATCCAAAATGCAGACCGCCTCAAACCCTCGCCTTATTAAAAGAAAATTTTCTTTTTCTCTTTTTCTCTTTTCTAATTTTTTTGGATTTTCAAATTTTTGGGTTAAGAGTGGCTTTCTACGGCCATTCAACTCACCCAAAATTTGATGAGAACCCTAAGCTTTAAGCATCTTATTGTGATTGTGATAGACTCGTTGACCGGCAGTTAGAATGAACTTCGGATTTCTACACCTCTAGGTGACCTAACCAGAATTCTACCTAAAAGTATATCTTTACAACCGGTAGCTTTCTCCCTACTTTTATTTTTTTTATGGGGTCAACACAAGGGTGAATCCAATGTATATCTCCCCGGTTTATTCTACTTCTCCGCTTCTTCCTAAGTGTTTTAGGAATTTTTAGTGCATTTTCTGAGCTGGGTTCTGGACAACCGGTCGATGAGCTGTTACCACCGACAACTTGCCAGCCATACTCGTGCGGCGAAGTGTGGCTTATTTCTTTTTGTTATTTTCTCCTTTTTTTTTTAAATAGGTGGCTTCCTTAGTCTAAGATTTACCTAAAGGCAGCAAACTAAGAAAGGTCCAGTGACTGGGCTCTGGACAACCTACCTTTGGGCTGTTACCCACGATAACATGCCAGCTATATCACCCTAGAAGGTTCATTAGCTACCCAATTTCCGTTAGAATCGCCGAACAACGAGTCAGTGCAAAGAAAGTGTGTAGATGCTTCAAACTCAAAATTCCCTCAAATCAGAGGGCGGGTTGATAAGTCGTGTACTTATCACCCAAACTTATTTATTCCAATTATAATAGAATTAAGATGGCAAGGACTCAAAAACAAATCCACATTCTAGTGGATACACAAGCTAATTAAGTCCAAAGACCTGAGGGATCTTTGTGTTAGATCCTAATGTAAAATTTCTTAGGATTGAAAAGTCCTAATGTCCAACTAATCCTTCCTAATTTTTTATTTATTTATTTATTATTTTTTTTTTTTAAATAAGAAGAGAGACAATTTATGTGGGTTTCACAAAGCTGACCAAATAATTCAAGAATGAATCCACCCCCCCATGCCTAGCTGATGCAATGTCCTCATTGAAAAAGAGACATGAAAGAAAGGGTAGAATATGAAAGATGTCACCTGGATATGAAGCTCGTATCAGCCTTGTGTCATATGTACAACTGCTGAGTTTAATGGCATCAGCTAGGCGAAGTCCAACCAAAGAAGTCACAGAATGGCTAGAGCAACAGAGTCTGAGACGGGTTCTAGAAGATTACGGTCAACAACAGGCTTCAAACGTTGACCGTTGACTTTAAAGGTGTTACCCGTCTTTGGGTCAGAAATCTAAACGGCACCATTAGTAAAAATCTGATCAATTATGAATGGGCCATTCCATTTAGATCTAAGTTTACCAGGAAAAAGCTTAAGTTTAGAATCAAATAACCAGACTTTCTGGTTTGGCTCAAAGCTCTTGCGGGAAATCAATTGATCATGTAGAGCTTTGGTCCGAGCCTTGTAGATCTTGGCATTCTCATAAGCATCATTTCTAAGCTCCTCCAACTCAAATAGTTGGAGTTTCCTAGTCTTTCCAGCTAGATTCAGATCTAAATTGCATTGTTTGATTGCCCAGAATGCCCTGTGTTCAATCTCTACAGGTAGATGGCACGCCTTTCCATACACCAAACGGAATGGAGACATGCCGATGGGCATTTTATACGCCGTACGGTAGGCCCAAAGAGCGTCCTCAAGCTTTTGAGTCCAATCCTTGCGATCAGGCCTAACCATTTTTTGCAAAATGTTCTTGATCTCTCGATTGGAGATCTCGGCTTGTCCATTCGTTTGGGGATGGTAAGGTGTGGAAATTCGATGATTAACCCCATATTTGGCCAATAAATTCTAGAATTGGGCATAGTAAAATGAGTGCCACCATCACTGATGATAGCCCTCGGAATCCCGAACCTACTGAAGATATTTTTCTTGACAAAATTGATGACCACCTTGTGGTCATTGGTTCGGGTGGGAGTTGCCTCAATCCATTTGGACACATAATCAACAGCAACAAGAATGTACTGATGTCCAAATGAAGGGATAAAGGGTCCCATGAAATCGATGCCCCAAACATCGAAAATTTCTACAGGAAGAATAGGGTTTAGGGGCATCATGTCTCTCTTAGTTATGTTCCCGAGTGACTGACATCGAGAACATGACCTTGAGAAGTCCTGGGCATCCTTGAATAAAGACGGCCAATAGAAGCCAGATTGCAAGATTTTTGCAGCCGTCTTTCTCCCGGAGAAATGTCCACCACACCCAGATGCATGGCAGAACTCGAGTATATTGTTGAATTCATTCTCCGGTATGCATCGACGAATAATCTGATCAGAACCGATGCGATACAGTTCAGGGTCCTCCCAAAAGTAGTATTTGGCCTCAGATTTGAGTCTATCCCGTTGTTGCTTGGTCCAATCCTGGGGGATTTGACCAACGGCCAAATAGTTAACAATGTCAGTAAACCATGGGGTGTGGACACCTAAAACTGTAAGAATGGTTTCGTCCGGAAAAGTGTCAGCAATCGGAATGCCCGGACAAGAAGAATCACCTAGGAGTCTCGACAAATGATCCGCTACCACATTTTGCACCCCAACTTTATCCTTGATTTCAAGATCAAATTCTTGAAGAAGAAGAAGAATCCAACGAATAAGCCGGGGTTTAGCATCCTTTTTAGCTAAGAGATGTCTCAAGGCCGAGTGGTCTGTATAAACAATAACATGAGATCCCAAGAGATAAGCCCTGAATTTTTCCAACGCAAATACTACAGCTAGTAATTCCTTTTCAGTAACAGTGTAATTCCTCTGGGCTTCATCCAGAGTTTTACTAGCATAGTAAATGACAGAGGACTTTCGGTCAATTTTCTGACCCAGGACAGCCCCGACCGCGTAATCAGAAGCGTCGGTCATGATCTTAAATGGGGCTATCCATATTGGTGGTTGCAAAATTGGAGCACAGGTGACAGCCATTTTCAGAAAATCAAATGCCTTTCGACATGATTTGTTAAAAACAAACGACGTTTCTTTAGTAAGAAGATTGCTCAAAGGATGAGCAACCTTCGAGAAATCCTTGATGAATCTTCGATAAAATCCCACATGGCCAAGAAATGATCTGATTTGTTTGATAGATGTGGGAGGAGGAAGTTTAGCGATAGCATCAACCTTAGCTTTATCTACTTCAATTCCCTGTTCAAAGATTACATGACCCAAAATAATGCCTTCTTGGGTCATGAAATGACTCTTTTCCCAGCTAAGGACCAGTCGTGTCTTGATACATCGCTTAAGAATCATTTCCAAATTAGCCAAACAAGAGTCAAATGATTCTCCGAAAATAGAGAAATCATCCATGAAGACTTCCATAAACTCTCCCACCATGTCGGAAAATATGGCTAGCATACACCTTTGAAAAGTCGCAGGTGCATTGCATAACCCAAAAGGCATCCTACGAAAACCAAAGGTTCCATAGGGACAGGTGAAAGTAGTTTTTTCCTGATCCTCGGGATGGATAGGAACTTGGTTGTATCCCGAGTAGCCATCAAGAAAACAGAAGTACTTCTGCCCAGCTAATTTTTCCAAGATTTGATCAATGAAAGACAAGGGAAAATGATCCTTTTTAGTGGCTGTGTTCAACTTCCTGTAATCAATACAAACTCTCCAAGAGGAAGCTGAACGAGTTGTGACAGATTCTCCTCTCTCACTAGTCACAACAGTAATCCTGGCTTTCTTTGGAACAATCTGAACGGGACTTACCCAGGGACTGTCAGATATTAGATAAATAATTCCTGCATCGAGCCACTTGATGATTTCCTTTTTGACCACTTCTCGCATATTTGGATTCAATCTCCTCTGCATCTGGCAAGAAGGGCGGGATCCATCTTCCAAAAATATTCTATGATTACAGTAAGATGGCTCGATCCCCCTGAGGTCATGAATGGTCCAACCAATTGCCTCCTTATGTTCCTTTAGGACCTTAATCAATTTAATCTCTTGTTCCTTTGTCAATTTCGCACTAATAATCACAGGGAGCGTATTCTACGGTCCTAAGAATTGATATTTTAAATTCTCAGGCAATGGTTTCAATTCAAGCTGGGGTGGGGTAATGATTGATGGTAGGGTAGATGCTGAAGATTCAATAAGAGGAAGAGGTTTTGAGTGAACAAAATTAGTAACCTCTTCCGAAGATGTCAGGTCAGAGGGTTGCGGGTCAAATTCATCAACCAAAGAGGAACTTTCAATTGAAGAAACTGTCAAACAAGTTTCAATATATACATTATCCTCATCAAGTTCCTCAATAAATCCACAATCCTTAAATTTTTTGATCGCCTTAAAAATATCCAATTTCATTCGTTGGTCCCCAAAGGCGATTTCCATGCTATCGCTTTCACAATTAATGTTGGCCTTTGCGGTAGCTAGGAACGGACTCCCCAGAATGATGGGCGTGTTCCTCAGATTATCTGGTACATCCATGTCAAGGACAAGGAAATCTACAGGAAAATAGAAATCCTTGAACTTAACTATAACATCTTCAATAACCCCTCGCAGGTTTGTGACCGAACAGTCTGCTAACTGTAGCGTTACTGAAGTTGGCCGAAGTTCACCTAACCCAAACTTCTCGTAAAGAGAAGTAGGAATTAGGTTGATGGATGCACCGAGATCCAAAAGTGCTCTATCAAATGTGTAATCTCCGATAACGTAAGAAATCAAAGGAGCACCAGGATCTCTCTTTTTCTGAGGGAGGTAGCGTAGGATAACAGAGCTAGCCTGCTCGGAGAGTACCACCTTCCTCGGAACAGATTCTCTCGACTTACGCTTTTGTGTACATAATTCCTTTAAAAATTTTGCATAAGCCGGTATGTGCTTGATAGCATCAAGGAGCGGAATATTGATCTCAACATTCTTAAATAAATTCAGAAGCTCCTCATTGCTATCAACAAACTTCTTCTTCTTTGCTTTGGCTAAGGCTTCAGGAAAAGGAACATGAGTCAGATCTTTGGAATCAGGTTCCTGAGCCTTGATTTCTCCTCTAGAATTCTCCTCTCCCTCCTCAGATTCTTCGGGATTCAAAAGATCAGAATAGTGTGGTTGTGGATCCTGAGTCTTCTTACCACTCCTAAAATGACAGAATTTGCAGAAGCGTAAGAATTTGGGTCTTGGGGAGGGTTAGGAAAGATTGGAGGGGCTTGATTGACCATGAATTGTTGATTAGCAGAAGAAGAAGACGAGGAACCCTGCTCAACCACCTGAGCATGTGCGTGCGGGTCCCTCTGATTTCCGTACCCTTGGGCTTGATTGCCCGAATTTATAATGTTTCACGGGTTGGGTACGGGTTGGGATGGTAGAGATCCGGGTTGACGAGAGTTAGTAATGAGCCCGGATTGCATGTTGTCCAGCGAGTTTTTCATTTGCTGCATAAGCTGGAGCATAGATCCTTGCATGTCTACCATTTAACGGTTCAAATCAGCCTACCCTGCAGGTTGACGGGCATTCCAAGCTGGCTGATTGACGTAATTCGGAGGCAACTGAGTATATACTTGACCCTGACAAATTGGTCGTTGCGGAGCATAGTTGCTGGGTCGGAATTGGGTCTGTTGCCCCGGATTTTTCCAAGAGAAGTTAGGGTGGTTTCTCCAACCTGGATTATAGGCACTTGAGTAGGGATTGGATCTAACATTCTCTTGTACAGCACAGACATCCTCATAGGGTGAGGATGGAGAGAAAGAAAGGGAAGGATCAGAAAAACTGGGATCAAAGGCCCCAGTTGGGAACCCATGGGGTTCCGAAAAATGCTGACTCATAGGTTGAGTCGCATCAAGTTGATTCACGAACTCCCGTCCAGAAGGAGCTCGTGAGGAATGGAATCCTAAATTTTGGGATTGAGTTGATTGAGAGTTGTTCATAGAATTGCTAGCCATCCACTCTTCCATTCTTTTAGCAACCAAGTCCACCTTATCAAGTTTATTACAAATCAATTCCATATCAAATGAATGAGAGTCATGGACTTCATTGACATTTGATCTGGGTTGCTGGGACCGGTTAAAAGTATCCATGGAGGCATGATTAATTGAATTCTCACTCATTTCCTCAAATAAATCATGTGCACTATCTGCATCTTTATTGAGGAAATTGCCTCCGCAAGAAGCATCCACATGGTTTCTGAGTTGCTCATTCAACCCATGATAGAAGATCTGCACGAGTTGCCATTTCGACACCTCGTGGTGTGGACACCTCCGCAATAAGTCTCGGAATCGCTCCCAGGCCACATGAAACTGCTCCCCCAGCCGCTAGGTAAAGGTAGTGATTGCCCGTCTCAAAGCATTGGTACGACCAACTGGGAAGAATTTCTTCAGAAAGGCTGATTTCAACTCATTCCAAGTTGTAATTGGTCTTCCTATTGTCCTATACCAATATGCGGCTTTATCCCTAAGAGAGTGAGGGAAGAGCCTCATGATCATTTGCTCCTCGTTAACGTTTCGAGCCTTAGTGGTCTGGACCAAAGTGGTCAAATCTTCCAAGTGCTGAAACGGATCTTCGGAGCCAAGCCCATGATAATGTTTAATCAGGCTTAACACCTGGGGCTTGATTTCTACGTCACCGGCTGGAATCTGGACGCCGGGACGTTCCCCGTAATTTAAAGGACCATAAAAATCCTTCAAGGGCTGAGCGCCCTGCATTCTCTGGAACCATTCCTGCATTCTCTACATTTGTTCCAGCTGCCTTCAAAATTCTTCCTGTGGATTTTCAAGCAGAGGAGGCTGTTGTTCGGCCATGGGATCAAATTGACCAAAATGTAACTTGCGCCTCCTAAAATGTTCTAATGGTTCTTCCAATCGGGGATTCAATGACCGTCTTCCCAGCATAAACTAGGAGAAGGTCGGAAGGACTGGGGATAGGGACCCTGCAGCATAACAAAACAAGGCTGTACTTAAGTGGGGTAGCCTAAAGATCTACTGACTCCCAAAACCAGCCTTAAGACTGTAAGTGATTTACTCTACTTACGTCTGTTTAATCCAACCAGTTAGAAGGAGCGACTGGGGAGAAGGTTCTTCCTTTGGCTTTCGCCTCCAGTTCCTAGTGTACCCCCCAGCCACGTTCGTTTGACGCTACTCCCCTAGCTAGACATCAGATTAATCAATACAAGTAGGTTAATCAAAAACAATCTCAGACTAGGCCCTGAAGAGCAAATCAAACCTTAAGGCCAACGTCTGCTCAATTTTATTAAGGCCTGGGATTGTGGTGCTTATGGAATGTGATGGGCCCTTACAATGGGTTGTGCCCTTAATGATTGATTGAGATTTGTGTAAGTGCGTGTACAACCAGGGTTTTCAAGCAAGATTATTGATAATGTGTGAATTTTAGTGTTCAAATCTTGCTTAAGTAGCTTTTAGGGTTTTAAATTAGGTGAATTGCAATCAAGTTTCTAGGCAAACCAAGTTGTAAAACATGGGTGAAGATTGTTTTCTTTTAAAATCAGAAAGAAAGTGGAGTGCCTGGAATATACCTAGATTGAAAACCCTAAGGAGGAGCTACTTGATGAGTTGGTTTTAAATAAAGTGGTGCGGTCCAAACAACTCAAACAATTGGCCACAAATGCACCACTAAGTTAGGCACTCAAAAATGGTTAACCTAGAATAATTTCTACTCTGTTATGTGTTGCTTTGTGTGTACTGGTTCCACAGATCAGAACCCGGTTGAGTAGAAAACAAATCAAGTTGATCAAGTGCCTTGAATGTGGGTGTGTGTTGTGTGTTTGTTGAAAATTACCCTACAAGATTATCTTTTTGTTATTTTTTTTTTAGGGATGAGGGTGGAATGAATGTGAGTGAAAATCCAAACAACCAAACTATTCCTAGGATTTATGCAAACACCTAGGTTAATTGGGATTTGGATTTAATGTGGCGAATGAAATCTATGGAGGGGGAAAGAATGGGGGAGCACTTACAGTTGTCTTCAACTACACTTTACTCCAGTCTACCGCTTGTTAATTCCTTGATGGAGGTCTCTGCAAAACAATAGACACAAGAGAAAGCTAGTTAGTAAACAAATAAAGTGCAAGAAATGCGAAGGAAAGATCGGAAATCGTTGCCTCCCCAGCAACGGCGCCAAAATGTTGAACGGGTTTTGTGAATCGCTACGCTCACGTGTTTGGTTTTGGAAAACCTGTCGTTGTAGTTCGAAAGCGAAGAATTCATGTTTAACAAATAAAATTTATACCGAAAAGAATTCTGGGTCGAATACAGGGAGGCTACGTTGATCTATATTCGCAATTATATTTTTTTAAGGATTTTTGATAAGCAAGGTGATATAATTGCAATGGAGCTATCAGACTAAAAGAGAGAGAAAGAGAGAGAGAGAGAGAGAAAGAGAACATGCATTCAATATTTCAATTGTTTATATAATCAAACTAAATAAAAGTTACACTAGAAAACGGAAAATCAATTACACTATAAAGCAGGAAAATTCTACGCTAGAAAAGCTATAAATAAGAATGGGAGAGAGAAGTTATCCTCCTCGACGATTGCTTGGAGGACGAGCCGGACGGGACGACGCCTGGACGAAAGAGAATGAAGCAGGACGAAGGAGGACGAAGCAGAAGAACGGGAACGGAGCAGCACGCCGTCGTCGTCGCGGGATCCACTTCCGAAGGGGAACGAAAATTGGACTTTATCTCACGAGAAGCATCCCAGGTGTGAGACAAGCTTCTCTTGAGCTGTGGAGGGGTAGAGAGGAGAAAGAAGGGATGAGAATTTCGTATGGAGGGGGTCCCCTTTTATAGTTGCAAGGAGTGGGGGTGAAATGGACATTACAACTTGAAAACAATAAATAAGGGGTCTTTAGTGACGGATAAATCCGTCACTAAAGCCCCAACATGGGCGTAGCTTCCGCGCCCACGCACACCTCCTCGGCTGCCTGCTCATCAACGTCCACGCACATCCAGCGATCCTCAGCCGTCCGATCGCGAGATCGGACGGCTTAAGTCGCGCCTTCTCCCGCTGCATCGTGCGCCAGCCCGCGCGTCTGATTGCGTGTCCAATCGTGCGTTGATGCTATCGGGTGCGCGCGGCCATCCGATCTCCATCTGACGCTCCACCCTCGCCCAATCGCCCGCGCCTGTCGCTCCTCGCCACAGCTCGAACCCGCGCCCAGCGCTCGCGATAGTGCGCTCGACCACTGCGCTATGGGGTGCGGATGGTCGAGCGGATGCTTTTAAAAGCGAGTGCCCACAGCAGTTGGATTAAGATCCAACGGCGGAGAGCGATCGGGTGCAGGGCCTTCACAAGATGAAGCGGCCGCTTAGGCGGCTGAGATGGTGCCACGTGACGCTATCTTGGCCGTCCATCTTCTGGAAGTTGTAGATGGTGCCACGGATGTCAGATTGACTCGATTTTTGTGTCGTTGGGCTGCGATCGTCGATCCGAATTCATCCGTGTAGTCGGATTTATCATCTGAAGTGTGAATTTACACCATCCTGGCCCTTGATCTTCTAGGATTCCCAGGTCACTATCTGATGCTATGGATGCCTGATTAGGGCGATCTTGGAGTCGTTGAACTCCAATCGTCGCCCTGATCACATCCATATGGTTGGATCTTTGATCCGAGGCCCCGATAAAATGTTTGCCCTGTCCAAGCACATAAAAGGAGACAATTAACCTCCATTTTATTCAAACTACTCTAAATGCAAGATGATGCATGTAATGCAATATTTATATCATGAAATGCAATCCTATGCTTAAGAACATGCATAAATAGACATTTTAAGTACTGTAAATGTGTTTACATCACCTGTCACCTTCCTGTAGAGCTGGAAAACCGTGCCTTTTGGGCGGTGCGAAAATGCAACCTCGACCTAGATGCAGGAGGTCGAGAACGGAAACTCCAGCTCAGCGAATTAGAAGAAATCCGGTGGGAGGCCTATGAGAATGCATTTATATACAAGGACAAGACCAAGGCCTTTCACGACCGCCACATTCGGAGGAAAGTATTCACGCCCAACCAGTAAGTCTAGTCATTTGATTCAAGACTGAAACTGTTTGCGGGGAAGCTTAAGTCCAAATGGACTGGCCCGTATGTTGTGATGCAACCATATCCTAATGGGGCAGTCCAAATCAAGGACCCTAAATCTGGGCATTTATTCAAGGTAAATGGCCACCGCGTCAAGCCATTTTTGACCCAGGAACCTCCTCCACCTGACGAGACCATTCATCTTAGTGAGGACGTGTGATTGAGTGCTCACCCAGCTGGAGGCGTTAAACTCAGCACGTATAAATACCATTTCACCATCATCTATACATAACCATTTTTATACATAGCATATTTTTATTTTAGCATATTTCCCTTTTCTATATTGCATGTTAACAGGTTGGCCGGTGCTGAATATAATTTCAAGAGCAATTACAGGTGATTTCTACCCATTCTCTCCCTTTAGCATTTATTTTCTTTTACATTCATGCATGAGGACATGCAAGAACTTAGGCATGGGGGGGTAGATACAAAAAAACTGAAAAAAAATTTATGCCAACACTTAGGAAAACCTCGAAGCTGCATGCAAAATGTACTTTAGGACCTTAAATAAAAGAACAACCGACTCCACCTCCAGTGCTCTCATTGGAGCTAGAAATCGTTCGCAACAATCAATTCCGACTCACCCGCTCACCTTTTGTTCTAAATTTAGGGTTAAGCTGATTGTAACCCGATATGGGAAATTCACGAAGTACAAATTATATGAGGTTACATGTTTATAGCATATATAGATATTGCATTCATGAATAAGATTATTTTATTAAGAGAATGCATTAGGGATTTTATCCTTTAGTTGATTCCTGTAATCTGGAATCCAGTACAACTTTTTACACACATGTAGAATTTGCAATGGATTCACGGTGAAGGTTGATAAATGTCTTCAGTTTGTCGAGAAGAAGCAGTACTTCTTTTCCTGAACCCTTGGACAATGTTTTGGGAGTCAGGCAGATTTTCCTCCAAAAATCCACCAAATAGTGTGAGATGAGAGTAGAGTGTACTGGTACTCTAAGATTAGTGTGAGGAATATGGAATCCTAGATAATTAGGTGATGATGCTCTGAGATGAGACATAGTTTTCGCTCTCGGTTCCTGCGTATGCATTTTGTGTGAAATTGTGAGAGTCACCGAATAAGGCAAATGCGCAGAGAGTGAGTTTTCATAAAACTAGGGCTAAGGTGGATGGTTACAACCATTCTTTACGGAATCCTCGGCTGAAGGAGGGTATTGATGTCAAGGTCAGAAATACACCGTCCTATCCGTCTCTCCCAGTGCTGTGAGTAGGCACTTCCACCAAATAAGCCACCCAATGTCTCTTGAATACCACCAATCTCCAATAATGCCTCCTTAATAAAGTTCATGGATGTATGCCAGTTGTGTTATGTTGAAAAAAAAAATTAAAAAAAAAAGAGAAAAGAAAAAGAAAAAGAATGATGAAAAGAAAGAAAAACTAAAAAAAAAAAAACTAAAAAAAAAATAGAAAAGGAAGAAAAAGAAAAGAATGAATATTTAGTGCTTATTTCATCGAGGCAATACCACCAAATAAAATTGAGCTCCACCAAATATGGCCTTAACCTATCTTTCTTATGTTTCTAACCGCCCGAATAATGGCTGAGAAATTCCGACTTAGTGTTAGGGTTATGAGAACTCAATTAAAGTGTTAATGCCTAGTGAGACCACCAAATACAGAACATGTGTGAATCTGGTGAGGTTGTGAGCTCTAAGAAAAAGAAAGAAAAAGAGTAAGAGAGAATGAATACAAAGGAATCAAAAGGAAGCATAGTTTTTCTCGTCTTTCTCTGAGTTAAGTTACTTAGTAATCCGGGAATCTAGATTCTTTAGTACTAGTCCCTATGTAGCACCAAGTGAGAATGAGACACCAAATATATAATCCTTTCCCTCAGAGATTCTCTACCTAAGCCTAAAGCCAGGGTGGAATTCATAAAATATCTTGAATACCCCGAGGGAAGAAGTCCGCCTATCCTGCTAGAATTTTTACTAGGGGTCAAGTACAGGCTTTAGAGGTGCATTAGTTTTCACTAGAATCCGTTGCAAAAGCTACATAGCTGCACCATCACGATTGTCTAGATTTCTAGAGCATAGGATGAAAACGAAAAGGAGAAAAATCTCTATGCAAACACTTGATAAAATAACCAGTCCCTTAGGGACCCTTGCTGTAAATAATTTAGTCTTGCATTTGCTACGAACTAGCAAGATTTAGGCATGGGGGTATGATTGCGCAGCAATCATAGGTCATAACTGCCCTAGATTAAGCTAGGACTTAGCATAAGTTAGGGTTATTCATGCATGCATACGCATTATCTGCATCTTTACCGCTTTCCTTTAGCTATGCATGAAATAATGTTATAATGTGCTGATTAAGTACATTATGTCAATTGCAGGCAATAAGCTGATTAGGAGCTGGATCTGAAGCTGGATCAGGAATAACGGGAGTTGTAGCAGACTGGAGCAGAAGGCCTAGTTTAGATGTAGGAATAATAATGTAAGGGAGTTAAAGGTTTTCTATTCTATTAACTAGAAATAAAGCAGTAAAATGTGAAGAGCTTAGGTCCATCCTAGCCCTAGGATAGCCTAGAGACTTCCCCAAGCCTTAGCCACCCTTAGATTAGGTCACAACACCCTAGGAAGCCCTAAAACCCTAGTTCCAACCCTTCTCTGGATGTTTAGATAAGTTTTAAGACGTCCAGGACCCTTAGCCAACTCCCGCACACTTCAAACCCACTTCTGCAGTGTTATTGGACGTCCAGACACTTTGTCAGACGTCTAATTTCTGCAGAATACCCAAAACAGAACCCGAAATCCTTCCTGACACTGATTGGATGTCCAAGCAACAAGTCTGGACTTCTACTTTTTGAGTATAAGACGTCTGATTCTATTATTAGACGTCTGATACTGCTCTCCAATTCCTGTTTTGAGATTTAAGCCTTGATCTTGGATCTCTAGGTCCCTAAACCCAATTCTAACCCCATAGGAACCTAAATTAAGGTGCCCTAACCCTAGTACATCACCTCTAGACCTCCCTAAGGACCTAATTAGGTCCTCACTAAGCCTAATTGACTTGGCCCTTGTCAATTCCATCATCCTATTCAATTGGACTCATTGAGTCCAATTGAGCCCTGATCTCAGCACACACTGTCCAATTGGACTCAGTGAGAGTCCAATTGACCTAGACCTGACTTAATTGAGTTGTTTTACTCTCAATTAAGTTTCCACACACCCAATTAAACTTGTATTAAGTTTAATTGCACTTTACCTTAGTGAATTAGGGTTTATAACCCTAATTTGAGACCTACCTTGACCTAAACCTACTAGAACCCAACCTAATCAACCTAGCCACCTAAGTTTCGACCCACACGCACCCACACACACCATCCACATGAAAATATCTAGCCTAGAGTTCTCTAGAACTCTCTACCATGTGTGGTTGCCTTGGTTGCCAAAAATAGCAACCAAGAGCCATTCAATTTTTAGATCACATTTGGTGGATCTAAAAACCACCATCCACCCTCTCTCTCTCACTCTCCCACAAGCTCCCACCATAGGCCTCTCTAGAGAATTCCATAATTTTCTAGAGAGCTTCCCTTAGGTCTATAAAAAGACCCCTTGGGTGGCCATTTGCAACCATTCACTTCTTTGGCAATTGCACTCCATTGGTGCCATTCACGCCACCTCCATAGTCACTCCACCTCCATGAGCTCACTACCACCACCATGGAGGACACCATGCCTGGATGCTGGATCAACCCTACCTCTCTCCAAGGGCCGGCCTAAGTTCCATTGGCCGCCCCTCCTTCTTCTCTCGACCACTCCAAGGCCATTGGGGACCACCCTTGAATGCCCTCTATTCTTCTAGCTTTAAATCATGCTCTTCATAATCTTTATTGCTTTCATTTACTGCTTAGTAGTGTAGTCTTCTCCCCCAATGATGCATGCGAAATCCCCCCGTTGATTCTTGTATGCAATCATTTTCTGGTAGTTAGGTTTAATTTTTAAGCATTCATGTATAAGCTTTCCTCTAGATTTCCTTGTGCAACAACTCTCCAATGATGAATGAAATTTCACTTTATATATATATATATGTATATATATATATATATATGTATATATATATGTATATATATATATATATATATCTGTTATGTGTTCGAAATCACCACGAGTTGAATGATTATCATATTTGCGTGATTTAAGTGCCTGTTCTTTAATTGCCTATATATTACGCACCAACATGTCGTTTAAATAAAGTAGAGAGGCTTTAAGATCGATTTCAAAAGCAAAAATAACGCCTCCCAGAGACGAACGACCGGGACTCAAAGTCTCGTTATTTTTACAAAATAATATCTTTGTTGGATCGTATTTCGCAACTATACTACGACGCTTCTATCAAAAATGCGATCTACGACTTTCCGACACTTATAAACAAGCCAGGCTTGAGGATTGTTCTCAAGTTGAGGTGGTAGATGATCTGATTGAAGAGACAACACCTGCAATGTTATGTGATGACCCCCTTCAGCCTGTCATGCTAGATGAGCATTCCCATCTCTTGGAGGAATGTGAAGGGGATATACTAGAACTTGAGGAGTTGCTGGGTGTTTCTGCTGAGTCTCTTTCCCCATCATCTCTGCCCAAGGTAGGTCTGCTACCTGAGATGGGGACATCTATTATGAAACCCTCAACCATACAAGCCCCCGACCTTGAGTTGAAACCCCTGCCAGACACTCTCAAGTATGTCTTCCTGGGTGCCAATGATATGCTCCCCGTTATCATTTCGGCTGTGCTATCTGAGGCATAGGAGGGAGCCCTGAATGAATGCTTGTCTAGGCACAAGGAAGCTATTGCTTGGAGCAATGCCGACATTAAGGATATAGACTCTACACTCTGCATGCACCACATTTATACTGATGATTCCATCAAGACATTTAGGGACATGCAGAGACGTCTGGACCCTAATATGAGGGCGGTGGTTAAAAAGGAAATCTTGAAGTGGTTGGATGCTGGGATCATATATCCCATTGCAAATAGTAAACGGGTAAGTCCTATTCATGTGGTGCCAAAGTAGGCAGGCTTTACTGTGGAATTTAATGACCAAGGTAAACAAGTTGTGACTAAACCCTCAACTGGATGGAGGGTCTATATTGATTACCGCAAGCTGAACATCGCTACCCAGAAGGATCACCTTCCCTTGCCTTTTATTGATCAAATTCACGAGAAATTGGCAGGGAATAAGTACTATTGCTTTCTCGATGGATATTCTCGGTACAACCAGGTTGCAGTCTTCCCTGATGACCAGGAGAAGACGACGTTCACGAGCCTTTATGGCACCTTTGCGTTCAGGCGTATGCCGTTTGGATTATGTAATGCCCCTGCAACCTTCCAGCGATGTATGATGTCTATTTTTTCAGACATGATTGATGAGTGTGTTGAAGTGTTTATGGATGACTTCTCCATTTACGGCTCATCTTTCAACCAATGTCTCCTGCACCTAAAGAATGTGTTGAAGCGATGTAAGGAGACTGGTTTAGTCCTCAGCTGGGAGAAAAGCCACTTCATGGTACAGAAAGGAATTGTACTTGGGCATGTTGTGTTTGAGCGAGGCTTGGAAGTATATAAAGCCAAGATTGATTATATTTTCAAACTTCCATTGCCCACGAATGTCAAACAAATTAGATCCTTTCTGGGCCATGCCGGCTTTTATAGGCTCTTTATTAAAAATTTCAGTAAAATTTCTAGGCCACTTTGTGACCTGTTGGTGAAGGAATCTTCCTTCAATTTTGATTCAAAGTGTGTCGAAACCTTTCAAACTCTGAAGTAGGCCTTGATCTCTGCGCCTATTCTCCAAGCTCCTGATTGGACACTCCCATTTGAGCTGATGTGTGATGCTTCGGATTATGTAGTGGGAGCAGTCCTTGGACAAAGGGTTGAGGGAAGACCTCATGTGCTACATTATGCCAGCAAGACTTTAACCGAACCACAGCAAAACTATGCCGTCACTAAAAAGGAATTACTTGCTATAATTTTTTGCTCTGGAGAAGTTTAGCTCTTATCTTCTTGGGTCTAAGGTGGTTATTTTCACTGATCATGCAGCAGTGAAACATCTCATTGCTAAGAAAGATTCCAAGCCATATCTGATTAGGTGGATCCTACTCCTTAAAGAATTTGACTTGGAGATACGTGAAAGAAAGGAGTAGAAAATGTTGTGGCTGACCACCTGTCTCGCCTTCCACTTAATGACTCTTCATCTAGAGACATCCGCGAGACATTTCCTGATGAAACCCTTATCATGGTAACACCAACTTCACCTTGGTATGCTGATACAGTTAATTACTTGGTCACTGGAGAAACTCCTGGCTCTTGGGATGAGCAAAAAAGAAAGAGATTCATTTCCCAAGCAAGATACTTTCATTGGGAAGAACCTGAATTATTTAAAGTTGGACAAGACCAAGTATTAAGACAATGCATGCCTGAAGAGGAGCAACAAAGTGTGCTGAGTTTTTGCCATGAACTTCATTGTGGAGGACACTTTGGTGCTAAGAAAACTGCTTTTAAGGTTCTCCAGTCCGATTTTTGGTGGCCTTCATTATTTAAGGATTCTCAATTTTGTTAAGGCATGTATTAGATGTCAACAAACTGGAACGATTGGGAAGAGGAATGAGATGCCTCAGCACCCTATTCAATCTCTTGAAATTTTTGATGTGTGGGGAATTGACTTTATGGGCCCCTTCCCTTCGTCCCGTGATTATGAATATATCTTGGTGGCAGTTGATTATGTCTCCAAATGGATAGAGGCCATTCCTACGTGCACAAATGACCACTCTGTGGTCTTGAAATTTGTGAAAGCCAATATCATATCTCGTTCTGGCTGCCCCAAGACCATTATAAGTGATGGGGGACCTCATTTCCGAAACCACCACTTCAATCGACTACTCAGGAGTCTGGGAGTAACTCACAAGGTTGCTACCCCTTACCATCCTCAAATAAGTGGCTAGGTTGAAGTATCGAATAGGGAGATAAAGAACATTTTAGAAAAGACTGTTAGACCTGATAAGAAGGACTAGTCCCAAAAGCTCGATGATGCTTTGTGGGCGTATCGAACAGCCTATAAAACCCCTTTGGGTACATCTCCCTTTCGAATTGTGTATGGGAAAGCATGCCATTTACCTGTTGAGCTAGAACATAGGGCACTTTGGGCTATTCAAAGTGTTAACATGGATTTTGAAAAGGCAGGTAAGGCACGACTTCTAGAATTAAGTGAGCTTGAGGAGCTGAGGAATGATGCCTATGACACCTCTCAAGCTTATAAAGAGAGAACTAAGGTCTTGCATGATAAATATATCCTTAGAAAGACCTTTGAGCCCAACCAACAAGTCTGGCTTTTCAATTCCAAACTTAAGCTTTTTCCAGGGAAATTAAAATCTCGTTGGGATGGGCCTTACATAATCACTAAAGTGTTTCCGCATGGAGCTGTGGAGATTAAGAGCCCTTCCTCTTCAGCAACTCCCTTTATCATTAACGACCAACGGTTAAAACCATACATTACTTTGAATGGCCATCTAGTTGACGAGGTCACTCTTGAGGAGCCTTTGCTCCTGTCATTCTCCGCCTCAGGTAATATCTTTCTTTAACTATTTTGTTTCAGATGAGGACATTGTTTGAACTAGGCATGGGGGAGAGGACCTAAGGCATCTATTTATAGCATGTCTACATTTTTCATTCATTCATGCATATTGCATTCAAAAGAAAAAAAAAGAAGAAAAATATTTTGTATTATTGAGCTTAACTGGCTGGGCCCTGCATTCTTAAGCAAACCAGAACTTTAGGTTAGACTAAGTTGATTCTAGGTGTCAAACTTTAGAAGCTAAGTAAGCTGCTAGCTTTAGACCTTTAGGGTCCTTTGTGGACTAAAAAACTTTAGGAGTTAAGTTGCAGACCATTCCTCAAGAGGCTGAGGAAGGAAAGCTAGGGATTGAGTTAAAGGTTGGGTAGTACCTAGAGTCTTATTCTACCTTTTCGTTTACGGGTCCTCATAACCTAAGCATCCACATTTCACACACACTTGGTCTTGTGTAAATAGTGATCACCCTAATTCATTTCTTAAAGAAAAGTTGGTTCTCTTAGCTTTGACTTAGGAGAAGCTTGAAAGTACAATTTGATTGAAAGAGTTCCTGCCGTAGGAGAGGTGGGGTATATACTCATCTTGAGGATGCGATGATAACATGTTACCTCCTCAGTGCTTGTCTCTTAAGATATCCATCCTACTGGGGGCATATAAGTGCATTGTGCGATTTAGGTACCATGGGCGGCCCTATCTTGAAGTGCCGATTGCCATAGGCCTGAATTCGCTTAAGAAATCCACGGGCGATACTATCTCGAAGTGTCGATTGCCAGGAGTTCTTGGGGTCGCTATGGGCGGTGCTATCTTGAAGCATCGAAAGGCAGGCACCCTTCGAGGTACGATGATGGGGACAATAAATCCGACACAGACCGTGTTGATAGCTAATCCAAGGTTAGACTTAGAGGAATCAAACAAACATATATATATTACAAAAAAAAAATCTTTTTTCCTCTCTAGGTTGGCAATCATACCAACCTCAAATTACTCAAACCAATGCACATGCACGAATGCTTTAATCTTAGGGATCAATAAACCTTAGGGTAGAGTTAGAAATCAGGGAAACCTGTGCCTGCAACTCGACTTTAGCTGAAATAGTCTATAACTTAGCAACTACTTAGGAACCTTAGGTCTAAAGTCTGAACTTAACATGTTTCTAAAGGAAGACCAATTAGGTTGTCTAGTCTACTTGGAGTGCTAGGTTATTGCTTAGATTTGCTAGGGACTAGCAAAAGCTAGGCATGGGGGTATTTGATTAGCCCATATTTGTGGGCTATTTAAGTATTTAAGTGCCTAGACATTAAGTTAATTTTAACATTTAGATAGCACAATTAGGATGCAAATAAATTAATATTTTTAGCTTAAGTGCATAATTCATGTGTGGCATCCATATCTAAATGCATTTAGAATTAACCTAGAATTGCATGCATTTGATTAGTTAATTAATTAGGTGCATTACCTACATTGTTTTAATTAACATAGAAGTTAAGGAGTTATATATAAATAATCCTAATTATTTTATTATTCTTCTTTTTTCCTTCTGTAGGAACGACTTCGCCTCTCCTCCTCCAGCCATACCTCCTTAATGGCCGTGAGAAGTGAATCTACTCCCACCTCTCCATTTCAAACCCATGCACACGGCTACAAAAGCGGGGCAACTGCTACCGTGCTTGGGGAGACACCACCCCACTCCACAACCGTGTACTCCACTCCACCACCGTGGTCTCCAAGGCCGAGCTTCACCACACCGTGGGCCAGCGAGGTGACAACTCACCGCGCCAATCCGATGAGCTCGGCCATCACCGTGCGCATGCATCTCCAACAGCCACGCAACCATCACCATTCAACTACCAGATCACCCTCCTTGTCCACGCACCACCAACACCATCCTCTTCTTTTCCTTCTTCTTCTTCTTCTTCCTCTGTTTTCATAACAAAACCATCCCTGCGTCCTCCTCGCTGCACCTCCTCCCCGTAGATGCAGCAGTGAGCAACCTCCTACGCATGCTCCCTCGCCATCCCCGCGCGACCGCCCTCCAGCGCCACCGAGGTAGGTGCATGCACGGCCCTTCTGCATGCACCGACCTCCACGCTCCAGCCCCTAGCGCATGCCCCTCAGCCCACCGGCCCTCGCCTCCAGCCCACGCATGCAAAGCGCGTGCATCACCAGCAGCAACTTCGCCCACACACCTCCAGCGCACAGGGACGTCCGCTCGCTGCACCTCCAGCGAGCAACACCTCCAGCAGCCTCCCGCACTGCTGTTAAACGGTCGAATTGCTACGCTAACATGTTCGATTTTGGAAAACATGTCGTTGTAGTTTAGAAGAGAAGAATTCATGTTCAACAAACAAAATTTATGCCGAAATGAAAATTCCGGGTCGAACACAAGGAGGCGGATGTTTGATTTAAAAACTACGCATTTGTTTTTATTTGTCACAAAGTAATTCAATTTAAAACTATCTAATTATTTATAATAAATAGAAGAGAGAGAGAGGGTAAGAGAGAGAGAGAATATTATACACAGAAATCAAAATGAGATGTACAATAAATAGAGAATTTATCATTAAGGAGATTGTTCATTACAAGTAGAAAGCATAAACAATTGCACTAGAAAGCAATAAATTTACTCTAGAAAGCATTAAAAGAATGGAGGGAGAAATGTCCTCCTCGACGAATGCTTGGAGGACGAGCAGAACTACACTAGAAAGCAGTAAATCTATATTAAAAAGCAGTAAAAATAATAGGGAGAGAGATATCCTCATCGACAGTTGCTTGGAGGACGAGCCAGACGGGACGACGCCTGGATGAAGGAGGATGAAGCAGGACAAAGGAGGACGAAGCAGAAGAACGGAAACGGAGCAGCACGTCATCGTCGTCACAGGATCCACTTCCGAAGGGGGACGAAAATTTGGACTTTATCTCGTGAGAAGCATCCCGGGTGTGGGACAAGCTTCTCTTGAACTTTAGAGAGGTAGAGAAGAGAAAAAAGGGATGAGAATTTCGTGTGGAGGGAGTCTCCTTTTATAGTTGCAAGGAGTGGGGGCAAATTGGTCATTACATCTTTAAAACAATAAATGAGGGGTCTTTAGTGACGGATGAAACCGTCACTAAAGCCCCAACGTGGGTGCAGTGCCTGCTGCCCACACGTGCCTGCTCAGCTGCTCTCTCTCTCAACACCCGCCCATGTTCTTTCACCCGCCCATCGGACGACTTAAAAATGCGCCTAACCCCATTGCTGCGCGCCCGCCCAGCGCGTACGATGCCGCGTGAGGCGCGAGCGTGCAATAGCGCATCATCGCTATTGAGCGTAGACGGCCGTCCGATCAAGATACGACGCACGCCCGTGCCCGCTCGCTCGCACCATTCGCCTCCTTGCTGCAGCTCGAACGCGCGTCAGCTGCTCGCGATAGCGCCCTTGACCACTACGCTATGAGGCACGGATGGTCGAGCAGACGCTTTTAGGCATGGCTGTCCACAGCTTTTGGATCGAGATCCAACGGCGGAGAGGGAGTGGGTACGGAAGCTTCACTAGATGCATGCGACCGTTTGGGTGGCCGAGATAGCGCCATGTGGCGCCATCTTGGCTGTCCATCTTCTGGATGTTGTAGATGGTTCCACGGATGTCGGATTGACTCGATTTTTGTGTCATTGGGCTATGATCGTCGATCCGAATTCATCCGTTCGGTCGGATTTGTCATTTGAATTGTGGATTTACACCATCCTAGCCCTTGATCTTCCCCAGTCACTATCTGATGCTACGGATGCCTGATTAGGGTGATCTTGGAGTCGTTGAACTCCAATCGTCGTCCTAATCACATCCATACGGTTGGATCTTTGATCCGAGGCCCCGATAAAATGTTTGCACTGTCCAAGCACATAAAAGGAGACAATTAATCTCCATTTTATTCAAACTACTCTAAATGCAAGATGATGCATGTTATGCAATATTTATATCATGAGATGCAATCCGATGCTTAAGAACATGCATAAATAGACATCTTAAGTAGTGTAAATGTGTTTATATCAACTGCACGCATGCATCCCTCTGGCCGTGCATCCGCCACGCCCGCAGCAACACGAGCGTGGCCGTGCATCCTCCAGCAGCACCCCCGCACGCCCGCGCCCTCTTCTGCCACACACACCGTCTAGCACTAGCGTGCCACTCGCACGTAGCTGGCCTCCGTCTTCTTCTTGCTCGTCTTCTCCTCCAACAAACCGAAGGAAACCCAAAGTCTTCGTGGTCCTCCACGCAACCGCCTCATCTAGCCTCGAAGCTTCGTGCCATCAATGACAACAAACTCGCCTCGACCTCAGGAGCTTGGCCACACCCTCCGAAGGCCGACAGCAGCCTGCCTGCATCTGTGAGCCATCGCCACCATTGCCAGCCTTCCTCGTCGCCGACGAGACCACCGGTGGCCATTCAACACCCGTTACCGCCCACACGTAGCCCTCATCGTGGCCAACCACCTCTGAGCTCTGCACACCCGACCGCGAACTCCTCATCGCGCACGCACAAAGGAAGCAAATGCTCTCTTTCATGTCATATTAATATTTACATTCACATGCCATTTCCACTCTTTTAATTTTGAATTTATTAATTAAATATTATGGCTAATTTATGCAAGTGATCTCCCTCTTTCTCAAAAATGCCATTTCAGCATGATCTCTTATTGTTTTCTTAGTTTGAAGGTGGATTTGGCTCGATTTCTTGACGAAATTAATCGTGAACATCTATTTTTAACCTGTGCAAGTTTAAATAGGTCATTGCCTCCCTGAGTACACGACCCATTCTCCTGTTAGTGGTTGAATTTTAATTCTAATTATTTTGATTAGTCGATTTTCCACCACTTAGAAATACAATGATAAATCTTCTTAATCATCATTTTCGAAAGAGAAAATCGACTCGTCATTTACAAAATAATTTGATGAACTTGTATTAAGTTTGAACTTTAAGAAATCTAACAAGTTCAAAGATGCACTTGGTTTTACGAAATAAAGTGATTTAATTTAAATCTTAAGTGTAATGAATAAATATATATTTTTTTAATGCTTAACAAAATAAAATGATCAAGTGTAAATGGTGTTAAGCACTAAATAATCCATATCGAGCAAGACTATTCAATAAATGTTCATTTGGAACCAAAACTTAAGCCAAATCAACAAACTTTGCGATTCAATCCTTGAAAAACTAAGTTTGTTGCAAGATGGTCCCTAAATATTTATGATTTAATCCCTGCGAATGTTTCCCTTTGTAAAGGGGTCCTTGTGAGCTTTCTTTTCTTCCCAGTAAACCATTGCCAGCAGTAGGGGATTGATCTCCTCGTCAGCATAGGTCACCGGAGAGACGTTGGAGATGGTCGTCCATCGTTGGATGGCTCCAACAATGAGCAGAGGGGGACCAACAGTTCACGACCGACACGATGGCAGTGGTCGATCGGTGGTTCATGACGAGGAGAGTGGCGAACGACGGTAGTGACATTGCAAATCTGACAAGGGTTGGTCGACAATGAAGGTGGTCGCAATCTCAAGCGAGGGATCAGAGAGCTTCGCCTAACCTTGGAAAAGGTCTTGCCGATGGAGATTTGATGCGTGATGGTCGGTGACAATGTGCTGGAGGTGGAGAGGACAGTTTAAGGAGATGAGTTCGTCGGAGGGCCTCGAGCATGGAACCTCTCAATAAATTGAGGGGTTTTTCTCGTGGGAACATGGTAAAGCTCATAGGGTGGATGGCGAGTGGGGAGAAGGTGTGGAGTGATGAAGGCAGCATGGTCGAAGCTCCGTCAGAGCATGGCTGTGTGCGTGGAAGATGACGGTGAGGGTAGATGTGTAGGGGTTGATTCCAAATTCTAGAGAGCTTAGTCTATACTACAGAGGGAGGGGAAGAAGAGAGGTACTTAAGGTTGGACGAAGAGGGGAGGAGGGCATTCGATGTTGGCTGGTCGGACATGAGGAAGAAAGGTGGTTCGGCGAGGAAGAGGCTGAAGAAGCCTGCTTCTTTGATGGGAAACACGGTAACGAGAGGTGAAGAACTGCGGCCTCAGTTGGCAGCGAGATGTGGTGACAAAGGAGGTCGGGAAAGCTCCAACAGCCTCATAATGGTGATGTCAGGGAAGAAGGAATGAGGGGTGCTGATGCACCAAAACTTGACCTTAAGGCTAGTGGGGGCACGATGGAGCTTTATGGATGTGTAGCTACGGTGATTGAGGCGAGGATGAGATCCAAATAAGGTTGACAATGCCATGATTTTGTGCCAACTTTGGCCATGAATTGCGAGCTCCATATAATTAATTACAAGCTATGATTCGTACCAGTTATGGAGGCATGATTGGGGATGATCTCTACCAAATTTAGTGAGATTCCAACACGAGGATTGGGAGATACGGGCCTCCAATGATGGCATCAAACAAATGTTTGGCAAGGAGATGGTGCTGCTGGAGGTTGAAGATGACGTTGATGTCACCATGACGTTAGTGAGCGACCAAAAAGATACTATTTTGGACCTAAATGAAAGAGATTCAAAAATTAAGGGCCATTATGCAAAGTAGGTTGAGATGAAATCCAATTGGTCTCAAATTTTTAGGGTAACCTAATTTATATCCAAGGAATCTATTGGTGACTTCAATTTTGGGTTTTGATGAAGCTTGATTAGTCAATTTACAATTTAACCAAAAATATATCAATTATTCGCTTAGGTTTCTGTTTTAGGTCAAAATAAGTTTCTTTTTTCAAATTGATTATTCCAACCCTTATAGAATATTTTTTAATGATTTTTAGTAAGTTTAGATTACATTTATTTTCATAAGAACCCTATTAATTTAAGTGAGGCTGAAATTAGGATTTTATTAATTGTAATTTGCCTTTTATTTCATAAAATCCTTGAATCAATCGGTGTGAGCTCACTTATTGAGAATTTGAGCTTAGTTGACCTTTAATTACATATAGGTTTACCCCTAGGTTAATTTACATTTATTTTTTTCTATTAAAATAGTAGAATTAACCAATTTTTTATTCATGCCCTCCAATTCTTAATATTCTTCAGTTATACCCTTTTAATGATTAATTAGGTGAATTTAACCTTAGAACCTAGTCAAATTAAGCTAGATATAGAGGATGACAGTGTTACCATCAATCAACATTTGCCATGATCTGCTTCTACAAATTCTTGATTAAAACTAACCAATAACAATAAAATGTTGGGAATCTTCTATAAAAGTCTATTCTACTCAATAAAAGAGATGTACTATAGTTCCTTACTTTAACTGCTACACACTATAGAAGATACCCCACAAAGCTCGTGCTCTACCCCTCACTTCCGTTTGTCCCATGACCACTTACCTACCTTAGAACATAAACACCAATATGTTGAGCTTCCTACAACTCCACCACCCACCTCCTCCAAAATTATTTTTATTTCCAGGTTCTTCAAGAAAGGCTTTAATAATTTAGAACTCGTTATGGTTGAATCTCATTAGATCTCATCTTTTATGAGCTCATTCTAAGAGAGCTTTACTTGAAAAGCCTAATTTTATACTTCAACAACCCTAAGTGAGCCATTAATGCCCTTCACTAGCCTACAATAGCTTTTAGCATCTCTCCACAGGTTGTCAACCACCTCATGGTTGCCCTAGAGACTTTAAGGGATTTTAAAGAGATTAGAGAGAATGGAGGGATCAAGGGGCATTTATAAACACTTATTGTCACTGCATAGCCAATCATAAAAATGCTACAGTCAATCACAACGGGGTTTATTTGTATAGATTAATTTGCTTCAGCCATAACTTTCATACCAAATATATATCTGATTGACCCCATTCTTTTCCACATGCATCCCTATTTTCAAGTAGAATGTCTTAGACTATTGGATCTACCTTTTAACATTAGAACTCAAAAGGGACAACTAGAATCTTTAGAGGGTAAACTCTAAATCTTAGTAGAAAGAGATAAGTTCCTCTGACTTAAGCTCACTTTTTTTGGCTTCTCTTTAATCCTCTATTGCTTGCATCTTCATGAATAATTTGATACTTAATTATTGAGGGCATTCATATTTAATAATAGTAGGCATTACAAAAGGATGACAAGAGTAGGGAAAGGGATGGGGATAAGTGAGAGGATAGCTATTGTAGCTGGTGAGCATAATGGTGGGTGCTAGTTGGGTATACAAGTTAGGGGTTGTTGATAAAGTCAATTGGAAATAAGGGATGGTGAAAATAATGATGGAAATGGCTAAAACAATCAATGTTCATTATGGCAAGCATTAGGATGAGGTATTAATGGTGGAGGTAACGTAGTGGATGGTAAAGGAGCTTGAAGTCAATGCAAGGGGAACAACAATTATATGAATCTACTTATTGAAGAATCGATTTATGAGAGGAACCAAGTCATCAGCTACAATAGCTAGAAGTGAATGTTTCAGAGAGATAAGGTTATGGCCTTCAAGAAGGAATAGTTGTTAACTAATTGCATGCCATTGAAGAGTGAAGATATGGTTGTAAGGTTGATGTGTGATAAATACACATTTATTTATGATAAAATATCTATTTATATGAGTTCCTAAGCTTAACATTGCATTCCACATTATAAATTTTGCATAGCATGCATTATTATGCATTTACGATAAATTATATAAAGCATAGGTTAATTTGCTCCTTTCTGTGGCCAGGAGAGAAAGAGATTCATTTCAGGACATCAAATTGATGATCCAACCATACAGATTTGATCAGGACGATAATCAGAGTCCAACACCTCCAAAATCACCTTGCTAGGAGTCCCGTAACACCATATGCAATCCGAGGAAGATTAGCAGCCAAGGGCAAGGTGATGCAATTCGAAACTTCAAATGACAAATCCAACTATATGGATGGATCTAGAACAACGATCGCAATTAGTCAGTGCGAAAACCACTTTGATCGGAGCTCTGCAACACCCTCTACAAGGAGAAGTTGGATGGGAATGATGGCATCACGTGGCTCCATCGTAGCCCTCCAGCGTGGCTGCAGCCACCCCTCCGAAGCCACGCCCACGAGATCTCGGCCGTTTGATTCAAATCCAATGGTCACCGAGAGGCCACGTCGCCCCTCCTTAGGCCAAGCAGAGCAGAGCTTCACGAGACCTTGATCGTTGGATGAAGATCCAATGATCATGGGCACGTGAACCATAATTCCAAAATGCAACACTTGTGAGCACATAGCACAGCAGTCGCGAAGGGAGCTCTCAAGCCACCAGCGCACGTTTGAAATCGGCTGCAGCACCTAATTTCACGAGCATGGGTGCGAATCGATTGCGTCCATTGGATGGCCATTGAGAGGTGCCTACTTCATCACATGGCACAATCCTATGAGCCAGATGAGGGTGATGCGTGAACGCACATGATCACGAGCAATCGTGTGCACAATCTGACGCACAGTAAGCTCGCGATCTAGAGCGCCAACTCACGCACAATCCTCGACCCTCAGATCTTGATCCAACGGTGAGCATGCGATGACAGCCGTGCGTGCAGGAGCGTTAGTGGGCACCTGAGCTAGGATCTTCAGCAACGTTTGATGGGGACCTACAACGATGACTTGAATGTCGCTATTGACCCATGAATGGATTTTTGCCTCCTCTCCTCCACTATAAAAGGACCACCATCCCTCCCATTCTTCATGATCTCTTCCTATTCTCTCCTCACCTACTCTAGATCTCAAAACATATCTTAAGCTAGTGTCCAAATCCCTTGGGATGCTCCACTAGAGAAAAGAAAATATTTTTTCCACCATCTCACTACCATTTGTGGAGCTCTCATCAATCGTCTTCTCAACCCCATTCTGGGAAGTAGATCACCCTGTGACTCCACCCTTCCTCACCTCATCTTCCCACGTTGTTCCCCTTCCTCCAGCTCTTCATCATCTTCACCTCGGGCTCCATCAACGCAACCTCGTCCTCCATGCAACCGACAAGGAGGATTTCTCCCACCTTTATCTTTTTCAGCTTTCTTAGTGTAGATTTTATTGTAATAGACATTCTATCTTTAAGCATACATCTAGAAATATTTTTTATTCTCTCTCTTTATAATTTGCAGGTAGAATAGCTTTTCCTGCTTCTTAAAATAGAGTAGTCTAAATATCACTCTTGCTTTCCCTCTCGCTATCACAAAATACAAAAAAATAGCAAATACAAAACTGCAAAAAGAAACAAAGCGGAACACAAATTTCAAAGAATAAAACACCCCTCCATATGTTCAACCTGGACTCACGTTGAGGTTCGGTAAATTTATTTAGTAGCGAACTTTTGTGACTACGACGATGGGTTCTCTATAACTCCAATTTTTCTCGCAAAAATTACTCTCACTAATGTGCGAGTGATGGGAACACCATCATGAGTCATAACTAGCTCAATTTGATCTGATTAAGTCAATAAAAGCTCCTACATATCTTTCAAAAGGTCTTAAGGGCACAAAACATTCATTTGAGAAGAAGACAAGAATACAGGGTTATTTCTACAAATTTACCATTCTATCACAAAAATAGAATAACACGGGTTTTCTCAAAGGTTGAATAAAGGTCAAATACTCTTTAAAGTCTATTAAGGGAGTTCATGCAGAATGAAATGGGTTTTCATGCGTTACGGGAATTAATGGACATCTGAAATCCTGAAAATAGACCCACTTAATTAACTGAGGTTTCGATCAGGATAAAATTCACCTAAACCCTCTAAAATTCATATAAAAATATTCTCTAGGGTTTAGCACCTTCAATTTGACCATCAAAACCCGTCTTGACCTAAAATAGAGCCACAGACAAACTTTTACCCTAATTTGGGTAATTATGCAATTTATCTAGTAAAACTTGGTCAAAACCTAATTCTAACTTTACCATTGGATTCCTTGGGTCCAAATTAGGTTTGTACCAAAATTTGGCCCCAACCTGAGATTGTTTCAACCTAGTTTGCACTTTGGTCCAAGTCTGACTTTCTTTATTTCACATGGCCCCTCATCTTTTGAATTTCTTACAAAAGGCCCCCAATGCACCAAAATCCTATTCCTACAACTCTGGTGAGCTTCATTTGGCAATATCTCCTTGATTTCTTGACAAATCCTTCTCAGATTTGAAAAAGGAATTCGTCAAGAAACGAACTTCCTTTTTAACCAAATCCGAAGTCCCAGAAATCACCCAAATCCTCATGCGAATCCTTCAAACATTTGGGTTTCCAACTCTGGCAACCTTCCAAGCTTCCTAAGCTCTAATCACCCTCTCACGGCCTATATAAGACTCCCCAGGGCAGACTGTTCTCCCTAAGCTCGATTTCGACCAGATCTACCCCAAAATTTTCCCTCCTAATCCAGCCAAAAGGCTCCTCGAGCTCCGACAACTCTCCCTACCTCTCCTTGTCGTCAGACATCAATACCGATGGTAGATATTCCTTCCTCGTCTTCCTCCGCATTGCGCAATACCAGCTGGCATCCCTATCTCATTCATCCTCGCCGTCATCACCCCACCGGAGCCATCTTCGTCTCTAGCGCCGACCATACCGCAACTAGTGCCAACTCTGATCCTCGTCGTTCGCTACCTATCTCTATCGACTCCTCAGCTTCTCCACTTCACGACAACACCTCCAACACTCCGCTTCAACCTCTGCATCAACCTCCATGACCCTGTCTTCCATCTAGCCAGCATACCACCGGCGAGCGCTAGCAGCCACCACAGACCACCTACATAGCTTCTTCCACACTCCTCACCATCGCCTCAACTCAGAGACTAAAACCCTTCAAGTAATTGAGGGGATTAGCCTCTCTAACACCTCACCGAACACCACCACATTCGTAGCTTCGCCCCGACTTCGCCCTACACCCACACACACTCTCACAGCACACCACCGCCACCGTTGCACTCCACGACGTCTGACTAAGGTTCTGAACCATTTTGTCATGGCCATTAGGCCTTGTTCTTGTTTTCAGGCCACACGAGAAGCCGCCATTGCTGGAGCTTCTTCGAAGAAGCTCCAGAGCATGTTCTTGGCTTGCTAGCTCCAAGCTATGCAGATTCATTCCAGGATTACAACCAACCAGTCAATTAGGAGCATTGACCACTCCACCTATAATTGACTGATCCACTAGCAGCTACTGTGCGCAGAAGGAAGCAGGGACATAGTCCCACATCAAAAGTAACCAAGCACCTGAAGACGTCTAAGTTGTTTTTGTGTTCTGGGCTTATTGCATCAAAACATGGGGTGAGGTCCCATTGGCCTCACTCGATCCAACTCGCCTAAGCTCTCACTCCTTACTCACCACCCACTGCTAGTGAGCTTGGACCTAGGTATGTGCATGATCGCACGGGTTTCGCATGTTTGAAATAGGGGTTACAAGTAACCCATTGTCGTAGTTGCAAAACTCATGATCAAATATAATTTATATCAAAACTCCAAGGGAGTCCCGGGTCGAACACAGGGAGGCGACGTTTACTTTGTATGAAAACAGTGCTTCAATTTGTTTCTTTTTGGTGTTTTGTGGTTTTGTTATCTTTTTTTATTTTTGAAATAAAATGACAAGCAATCACAAGAGAGAGATAGAATCGAATATGATATATTGCATGCATGTCAATTAAAATAATCTAAAAAACATATAAAGAGGGGGAGGTGAGAAGAAATCTCCCATAGAGGCAGTTCGGTGAGACGATGGTGCCTGGCGGAAGCTCGGGTGAAGGAGTTGGGAAGTAGGACGACAGAGGTAAGAAGCGGGAGGACGTCGGGTAGAGGAAAATTTCAGCTCAGCTCCGGAATGGAGGTGAGAAGGTGGAGATGATCTGCTACCGAAATGGAGGTGGGAGGACAGCTCCAAGGCGACCTATGAATGGGGATGGGAAGTTGGAGGAGTATTTGGTGGGGCAAAGTTTCCTTACACTAATAGGAGCCTTAGGAGCTTGAGAGCAAGCTCTAACAAAGCGTTGGTAGGCTTGCTAGAGCTTGGAAGTAGGTGGGAGTAGAGTAGGTAGAGATGGCTTGGAAGGGAGGGGGTGTAGGTCCTTTTATAGTGGATGAAAAGAGGCTAGAATAGGAATGGGACCATTAGCAACCTCCAAGTCGTCGCTGTAGGCAGCTCACGCCCGCTCACGCTCACAGCTGGCCTTGCTGGCGTGTGAACAATTAGCAACGGCTATAAGAGTTGCTGAATGTCTACCAGGCTGTCATTGAAGGCTGGCACCAACCGAGCACGCGCCCACCCATGCAAGCTACACTATCCTGGCTCATGCGTGCAGATTGCGCGGTGACCCTACTGGCGTGTGTGCTGGCATGTGAAGACGTACGCGTGTGCGTGCACTGTTGGTGCGTGTTGGCGCTGCGCTTCCGCTGCTATTGCATGTGCGCGCATTGCTGGTTGCATTGGGTGCTAGCTGGATTGAGAATGGGGGGGCTGTGAGGATTCAAACCCACGCCCCTCCCTTGTGATCCAACGCCTCCACCGTTGCGCCATGTCCGCAAGTGTGCCGCGAAGATGAGTTGAGGCCGTGTGGTAAGGGCAAGTTCTCGCCGTTGGATTTTCATCCAACAGTTGAGATCACTTGTTGGGTGGCCCTTAGAGGTGTGCCACGTGGCACCATCTGGACCATCCACCCTTCATTGCTTGCAGAGGATGCCACAGTGCTCGAATCGAGGTGATTTCTACGTTATCGAACTACGATCATCACTCCGGATCCATCCGTATGGTCGGATTTTTCATCCGCAGTCCGTAAGGACATCGCATTGCCTCCTGGTCATATAAAATGAAGGAATTAATATATAAAGCATACAACTATCCTAAATGCTATGCAATGGATGTTATGCAGTATCTATAACATGATATGCAATTCTAAGCCTAGGAACTATCATAAATAAACATTTTATCATTAATTCATGTGTGTTTATCATACCCCCATGCTTACTTTTTGCTAGTCCCTAGTAAAATTAGCCTAAATGCTATTTATAAAAGTAGAATTAGGATTTGATCTCTTAGGCATAATTTGTTGATTATTTTAGGAACTTTCAACCCATGACCTAGTTACGAAGACTCAACAGTGCCCAGGTATCTACCAGAATACAAGCCATCCAAGCCCTCGCCTTATTTGAGACGAGAAGATACAAATTTTTTTTCTTGTTTTTCTTCTTTTCTAATCTTTTTGTACTTTTGGAGTTTGAGAGTTCCGGGATAACTTTTTACGGCTACTTGACCTGCCCAAGACTTGAAAAGGACTCTAAGTGCTAAGCATCTGGTGAAAAGAATGAAAGACTCACTAAGCCACCGTTAAAACGAATCTCGGGTTTCTACTACCCTAGGTGACATTGCCTAAAGGTTTATCTTTTCGAATGGTAGCCTTCTCCCTACTTCTTTTATTTATGGGGTTAACACAAGGGCGAACCCAGTGTATATCTCTCCGATTTATTCTACTTCCCATCTTCTTCCCTAAGTGTTTTGGGCATTATTGTGCATTTTCTTGTGAGCTGGGTTCTGGACAACCAGCCAATGGGCTGTTACCTATGACAACTTGCCAGCCATACTCGTGCGATGATGTGTGATTTTTTTATTATTTATTTTTTTCTCGTTTTTCTATTTTTTTCTTTTTCTCTCTTTTTTTTTGAGATCAAATAAAAGGAAATTACTATTACAGATAACAAAAAGATTATAAGATATATCCACCCCCCAATGCTTAGCTATTGCAATGTCCTCATTATTAAAAATGCAGGCATGCAGGAGAGTAGAAGTGGAAGAATAGCACCTGGTTTCCATGGGATTATGGTCAGCTTGGAACAGTCTTTACACGTGCTGAGTTTAGTGCCTTCAGCTAGGCGATGATCGGCCCGAGGTGGTTAAGGCAAGGTAAGAGCAACCTTGTCTGAGACGGGTTCAGGGAGCATATGGTCAACAAAGGGTTTGAGACGCTATCCGTTGATCTTGAAGATATTACTCGTCTTTAGGTCAGAGATTTTGACAGCCCCGTTAGAGAAAATTCGCTCAATAACGAACGGGCTGTACCACTTAGACCTGAGTTTTCTGGGGAAATGCTTCAATTGAGAATCAAAAAGCCAGACCTCCTGGTTCGGCTCAAAGCTCTTATGTGAAATCATCTGGTCATTGAGAGCTTTGGTCCTTGCCTTATATATTCTGGCATTTTCATAAGCATCATTTCGAAGCTCCTCCAACTCAGATAGTTGGAGTTTCCTGATTTTCCTAGCCAACTCTAGGTCAAAATTACATTATGCCTGATGTTCAAGTTCTATGGGTAAGTGACATGCCTTACCAAACACCAAACGAAATGGAGATATACCGATAGGCATTTTGTATGCCGTATGGTAGGCCCAAAGAGCATCATCTAGCTTTTGGATCCAATCCCTTCTATCAGACCTAACGATTTTCTGCAAAATGTTTTTGATCTCCCAATTAGAGACCTCGGCCTGTCCATTCGTCTGAGGGTGGTAAGGTGTGGAAATCTGATGATTCACCCTATATTTCCCCAGTAAATTTCAAAACTGGGCATGAGTGAAATGTGTGCCACCACACTAATAATTGCTTGAGGAACCTCGAACCGACTAAAGATATTTTTCTTCACAAAATCGAGGACCACCTTGTGGTCATTGGTCCAGGTAGGAATTGCCTCAATCCATTTGGACACATAATCAACAACGACCAGAATATACTGGTGTCCAAATGGAGGGAAGGGTCCCATAAAGTCGATGCCCCAAATGTCAAAAATTTCGACGAAAAGTATTGGGTTCAGGGGCATCATATCTCTCTTAGCCATGTTCCCAAGTGTCTGGCATCGAGTGCATGACTTTGAGAATTCCTAGGCATCCTTAAATAATGATGGCCAATAGAATCCGGATTGCAAGATTTTTGCTGTTGTCTTTTTCCCAAAAAAGTGTCCACCACATGCAGATGTGTGGCAGAACTCAAGTATGCTATGGAACTCGATTTCCAGGACGCATCGACGAATAATCTGGTCTGCGCCAATGCGGTACAGCTCGGGATCATCTCAAAAATAATATTTGGCCTCAGACACAAGTCTATCCATTTGTTATTTGGTCCAATCCTGGGGGATTTGACCAATGGCCAAATAATTGACAATATCCACAAACCAAGGGGTTTGGATACCCGAGACTGTAAGGATAGTATCATTTGGAAAAGTATCAGAGATCAAGAATCTAGATGAGGAGAATCAATTAGGATTCTCAAGAGGTGATCCGCCACTACATTTTGTGCCCCAGCTTTGTACTTGATTTCAAGATCGAATTCTTGAAGCAGCAGAATCCAGCGAATAAGCTGAGGTTTAGCATCCTTTTTGGCCAAGAGATGTTTCAAGGCCAAGTGGTCGGTATAGATGATGACACAAGAACCTAACAGATAAGCCCTAAATTTTTTCTAAAGCAAAAACTACAGCTAGCAATTATTTTTCAGTAACGGTGATGTTCCTCTAGGCCTCATCTAGAGTCTTGCTAGCAGTAAATCACGGAGGGCTTTTTCTTGATCTTCTGACCCAAGACAGCCCCGATGGCATAATCAAATGCATCAACCATAATCTCAAATGAGGCTGTCAAGACCGGTGGTTGCAACACCGGGGCACAAGTGACTGCCGTTTTTAATAAATCAAATGCCTTACAGCATGATTCATCAAACTCGAATGGCGTGTCTTTGGACAGAAGGTTACTCAAGGGTCGAGCAACCTTCGAGAAGTCCATGAATCTTCTGTAAAAACCCACATGCCCAAGGAAAGAGCGGATCTGTTTTACGGATGTGGGTGGAGGAAGTCTAGAGATAATGTCCACCTTAGCTTTATCAACCTTAATACCCCGACTTGAGACCACATGACCCAGGACAATGCCTTCCTGAGTCATAAAGTGGCTCTTTTCCCAACTAAGGACCAGCCATGTTTTGATGCATCTCTGGAGGATCAATTCCAAGTTAGCTAGGAAAGACTCAAAAGAATCTCCGAAAATAGAGAAATCATCCATGAACACCTCAAGACAATCTCCCACCATGTCAGAAAAGATGGCCAGCATGCACCTTTGAAAAGTCACAGGTGCATTACAAAGCCCGAATGGCATTCTAAAGAATGCAAAGGTTCTGTAGGGACATGTGAAGGTTGTCTTTCCCTGGTCTTCGGGATGGATAGGGACTTGGTTATATCCCAAATAAGCATCCAGGAAGCAAAAGTATTTTTGCCCAGCTAACCTTTCAAGGATTTGATCGATGAATGGCAAGGGAAAGTGATCCTTTTTAGTGGTTGTGTTCAACTTCCTATAGTCAATACAGACTCTTCAAGCAGAAGCTGAACGAGTGGTGAAGGTTTCCCCTTTCTCGTTAGTCGTAATGGTTATTCTCTCCTTCTTGGGTACAATCTGAACGGGGCTAACCCACGAACTATCCGAGATTGGGTAAATAATCCTAGCATCGAGCCACTTGATTTTCTCCTTCTTGACCACTTCTCGCATATTCGGGTTTAGTCTCCTTTGCATCTTGCGAGTCCATCTTCCATAAAAATACAATGATTACAATAAGATGGCTCGATCCCCCTAAGGTCGTAGATGGTCCAACCAATTGCCTCATTGTTCTTAAGGTCCTTAATTAACCTCGATTCTTGCTCCTTAGTCAAATCAGCACTAATAATCACAGGGAGCGTGTTTTCAGGTCCTAAGAACTCATATTTCAAATTTTTAGGCAATGGTTTCAATTCCAACTGAGGTGGGTTTAGAATAGAAGGTAGGGACGATGCTGACAAAGATTCATCAGGACGATCCAGTGGAAGAGGCTGGGAATGAACAAAATCAACAACCTCTTCAGGATGTGGCAGGTCTACCACGGAGGGTTGTGGGTTGGGTTTGCTAAAGCTGGTGGAGTCCTCGAGTGCACTGATTGTCATACAAGTCTCAAGATCCTGATCCTTGAGCTCCTCAATGAATCCACAATCCTCAAATCCTCTTATTTCCTTAAAAATATCCAGTGTTAACTTCTTATCCCTAAAGGCAATCTCCATACTACCGCTTTCACAATTTATGTTGGCCTTGGCAGTAGCTAGGAACGGATGCCCCAGAATGATGGGCATGTTCCTCAAATCATTTGGTACATCCATGTCAAGGACGAGGAAATCTACGGGAAAATAGAAATCCTTGACCTTGACAATTACATCCCCAATAACGCCTCTCGGTGTGGTGACCGAACGGTCAGCTAATTGTAACATTACTGAGGTTGGCCTGAGTTCACCTAACCCAAACCTCTCATAAAGAGAAGTCAGGATTAGGTTGATGGATCACCTAGGTCCAATAGTGCCCTAACAAAAGTGTATTCCCCAATAACTCTTGAGATCAAGGGGGCACCTAGATCTTTCTTCTTTTGAGGAAGGTGATGTAGGATAATAGAACTTGCCTGCTCAGAGAGAATCACCTTCCTCAGAGTGGGTTCTCTCAGCTTATGCTTTTGGGTACACAGTTCTTTCAAGAATTTAGCGTACACCGGGATGTGATTAATAGCGTCGAGGAGCGGAATATTAATGTCTACGCTTTTGAATAAATTCAGGAGCTCCTCGTTGCTATCTATGGTTTCTTTCTTCTTGGTTTTCAATGGGGCCTCAGGGAACAGGATATGGGTAGTATTTTCAATTTTCGATCCCTGGGCCTTATTGTCTTCTTCAATCTCCTCCTCTCTCTCTCAAGCTCCCTGGGGTTTTGACTTCTAGAAGGTAATTCAGGGTTCTGGGTCTGCTTCCTACTTCTCAAGGTGACGGAGTTTGCAAAGGCATATGGGTTTGGGTCTTGAGGTGGGGTAGTAAAGATTAGAGGGCCTTGGTTGGTCATATAACCAAAAGAAGAAGAAGATGAGGGACCCTACTCAACCACCTGAGTATGTGCATGTCGGTCCCTTTGATTTCCATACCCTTGGGCTCTATTGCCTTGATTTTGCACATTGTGCAAGTTGGGTACAGGTTGGGATGGTAGAGATCTGGGTTGTTAGGTGTTAGCAATTAACCCAGATTGCAAGTTATCCAATGATGTCTTCATTTGCTGCATAAGCTGAAGCATGGACCCTTGCATTTCTACCATCTACCGGTTTAACTCAACCTGCCCTATAGATTGTTGGGCAATCCAAGATGGCTGAGTAACCGGTCTCGGGGGCAACTGGGTGTATACTTGACCCTGACCCATAGGTCTTTGAGATGCATAGTTGCTGGGTTGAGTTTGGGTCTGTTGCCCCTGACTTTTCCAGGAGAAGTTAAAGTGGTTCCTCCAACCCGAGTTATATGTGTTGGAATACAGGTTGGACCTAACATTCTCCTGCATTACATACGAATCCTCATAAGACAAGGATGGAGAGAAGGATCAGAAAAACTGGGATCAAAAGCCCTAATTTGGAACCCATAAGGTTCCGAGAAATTCTAGCTCACAGGTTGAGCCGATTCAAGTTGGTTCACAAACTCTCGCCCCGTGGGAGCTCGTGAGGAATGGAATCCCGAATTGTAGGATTGAGTAGGTATAGAAGTGTTTCCTGAATTCCCAAACATCCATTCTTCCATTCTCTTAGCAACCAAGTCCATTTTATCCAGTTTATTACAAATCAATTCCATGTCAAATGAATGAGAATCCTGGATCTCATTAGCACTTGACCTAGGTTGTTGGGATTGGTTGAATGCATCCATGGAGGCATGATTAATTGAGTTCTCGCTCATTTCCTCAAACAGGTCGTATGCGCTATCTACATCCCTATTGAGGAAATTACCTCTGCAAGAGGCATCCACATGATTACGAAGTTGCTCAACCAACCCGTGATAGAAAATCTGCACAAGTTTCCATTTCGGCACCTCGTGATGTGGACACTTCCTCAAAAGTTCCTAGAATCGCTCCCAGACACCATGAAACGGTTCCCCAGGCCACTGGGCGAAAGTGGTAATCGCTCATCGCAAGGCGTTGCTCCTTCCGATAGGGAAGAATTTCTTCAAGAAAGTTGACTTAAGAGCAACCCAAGTTTCTATCAGCCTTCCTTTGGTCCGGTACCATTGTGTAACTTTATCCCTAAGAGAATGGGGGAAGAACCTCATGATCATTTGCTCTTCATTCATATTCCTTGCTTTAGTGGTCTAAACCAAAGTGGTCAAATCCTCCAAGTGCTAGAATGGGTCCTCCGAGCCAAGCCCATGAAAATGCTTAATCAAGCTTAAGACTTGGGGCTTGATTTCTATGTCCCCGACGGGAATCATGATGCCAGGACGTTCCCCATAGTTTGAAGGATCATAAAAATCCTTCAAGGGCTGAGCGCCCTGACCATTCATACGTTGGAACCATTGCTGCATCTGCTGCATTTCTTCCAACTACCTGTAAATCAGCTCTTGCTGGTTCAGGGGCAAGGGAGGTGGTTGTTGATCAGCCATGGGATCTGCTTGACTAAATCTCAACCTCCGCCTCCAGGAATGGTCTAAAGGTCCTTCCACTCTAGGGTTCAATGATCTCCTTCCAAGCATACACTAGAATGAAGTCGGAAGGACGAGGAAGAAAAGGAGCCCTACAGCACAAAAATATAAGCCTGTCCTTAGGTTGGGTAGCCTAAAGGTCTCCAGACTCTTAGAATCCATCCTAAGATTATGGACGATTTACTCTACTTATGTCCAGGCAATCCAACCAGTTAGAATGAGGGACTGGGGAGAAAGTTCTTCCTTTGGCTTGCGACTCCGATTCCTAATGTACCCTCCAGCCGCGGTCGTTTGACTCTACGCCCCTAGCTAGACATTAGATTGACTAGTATAAGTAGGTTAATCGTGAATAATCTCAATCTAGATCTCGACAAGCGAACCAATCCTTAAGGCCAACGTCTACTCAATTTTAGTTAGGCTTGGGACAATGGTGCTTCTAGAATGTGATGGGCCCTTAATGATTGTTTGAGAATGTGTACAACCAAAAGGTTTTCAAGCAAAATTATTAATGATGAGGTGAGTTGTAGGGTTCGAATCTTGCTTAATAGCTTTTAGGATTCAAATATTAGGTGTTTTCAACAAAGTTTTGTGAGGCAAAACAAGTTTGTTTTTAAAAGCATGTGTTCAAGTATTTTCCTTTAGAAATTAAGAAAAATATAGAGTGCCTGGCTTGACCTAGTTATTGAATCCTATGGGACAGCTACAAAATGAACCTCTTTTAGATTAGGTGGTGCGGCCCAAACAATTCAATTAATCGGCTCAAATGCATCACCGATTAAGGCACACAAAAAGGTGATTAACCTAATATGATTTCTACTCTTTTATGTGTTGAATTAGTGTATCGGGTCCACAGGTCGAAATCCTGGCTGAGTAGATGAAAATCAAGTTAGGTTATGTGCCTCTGATGTGGGTGTATAAAGTATGTAAATTGATTCATCTCATAGAAAGTATCTTTTTGTTTTTTTTTTATAAAATGTGGGTGAGATGGGTGAAGGTGGCAAACAAGACAAATAAAGTCTATCCTAGGGTTTATGCAAACACCTAAGTAGATTAGGCCTTGGTTATGATTGTGGTGAAATGAATTAGTAGGGGGCAATGTGGGGGACACTTACAAAGTACTCTACCCACACTTTACTCCGATCTACCGCACTTGGATGTCCATGCTAGGGTACCTGCAAGACAATAGATGAAAGACAAGTAGGATTAGTGCTATGTAAATGCAAAGAAGCGCAGAAAATAATAAATTAAATTCCGTTGCCTCCCCGTCAACGACGCCAAAATGATCACACAGGTTTCGCGTGTTTGAAATCAGGGTTACGAGTAACCTATCGTCGTAGTTGCAAAACTTGTGATCAAATATAATTTATACCAAAACTCCAAGGGAGTTCTAGGTCGAACACAGGGAGGCAACATTTACTTTGTATGAAAACCGCGCTTTAATTTGTTTCTTTTTGGTGTTTTGTGGTTTTGTTACCTTGTTTTGTTTTTGAAATAAAATGACAAGCAATCACAAGAGAGAGATAGAATCAAATATGATATATTGCATGAATGTCAATTACAATAATCTAGAAAACATATAAAGAGGGGGAGGTAAGAAGAAATCTCCCAAAGTGGTTGTTCGGTGAGACGACAGCACCTGGTAGAAGCTCGGATGGAATTGGGAAGCAGGACGACGAAGGTGAGAAGCGAGAGGACGTCAGGTAGAGGAAAGCTTCCGCGCAGCTCCGGAATGGAGGTGAGATGGCGGAGATGATCTACTACCGGAATGGAGGTGGGAGGATAGCTCCAAAGTGACCTATGAATGGGGATGGGAAGTTGGAGTATTTGGTGGGGTAGAGTTTTGTTACACTAATAGGCGCCTTGGGAGATTAAGAGCAAGCTCTAACAGAGCGTTGGTAGGCTTGCTAGAGCTTGGGAGTAGGTAGGAGTAGAGTAGGTAGAGATGGCTTAGAAGGGAGGGGGTGTAGGTCCTTTTATAGTGGATGAAAAGAAGCTAGAATAGGCATGAGACCATTTGCGATTTCCAGGTCGTCGCTGTAAGTGTCGCTGTAGGCAGCTCATGCCCGCTTACGCTCACAGCTGGCCTTGCTGGCGTGTGAACAATTAGCGATGGCTATAAGCGTCGCTGAATGTTTGACAGACTGTCATTGAAAGCTGGCGCCAACCGAGCACGTGCACGCCCATGGGAGCTGCGCTGTCCCGCCTCATGCGCACTGATTGCATGGAGACCCTACTGGCGTATGTGCGTGCACGCTGCTGGTGTGTGTTGGCACTGCGCTGCCGCTGTTGTTGCATGCGCACACATGCGCTAGCTACGTTGGGCATCGGTTGGATTGAGAATGGGGGGGCTGTGTGGATTCGAACCTGTGCCCCTCCCTTGCGATCCAACTCCTCCACCATTGCGCCACGTCCACTAGCATGCCGCGAAGATGAGTTGAGGCCGCGTGGTGAGGGCGGGTTCTCAACCGTTGGATTTTCATCCAACAGCTGAGATCACTTGTTGGGTGGCCATTGGAGGTATGGCGGGTAACTTTGGGCACTCCAGATGGTGCCACGTGGCACCATCTGGACCGTCCACCCTTCATTGCTTGTAGAGGATGCCATGGTACTCAGTTCAAGGTGATTTCTACGTTGTTGGACTGAGATCGTCACTCCGGATCCATCCGTATGGTCGGATTTTTCATCCAAAGTTCGTAAGGACATCGCATTGCCTCCTGGCCATATAAAATGAAGGAATTAATATACAAAACATGCAACCATCCTAAATAACATGCAATGGATGTTATGCAGTATTTATAACATAATATGCAATGCTAAGCCTAGGAACTATCATAAATAAGCATTTTATCATAAATTCATGTGTGTTTATCAGCTTGACCCGAATATCCAATTTCCCGTTACTGTAGAAGGCTCTAGGAGAGCGGAACCCAGAGAGAGAGCACGGGGACAGGGGGGTTTTTGCTCTCACAGGTACCTATGTGACCCTTAGTCGCAAAAAAAGCAAAGAAAGAAAGGAGAAAAGAGGAGAACAGCAGAAAGGCAAAGAAGAAAGAAAGAGTTCTGAAAAAGAAGAAAGGAGAAGAAAGAAGAAGAGTCTGCAGAAGAGCCAAAGAGTAGAAGAAAAGTACTGTAGAATCCGACGTTTAAGACGTCTGATCCTACCATCAGACATCTGATTTGAGCTTCTTAACTTAATTGATATTGTGCATCTATTTGCTATTATTGTGAGGGGTAATTGGTGATTCAAATCACCATTTTATCCTCTTCTTTTTGCACATTGCTACTTGAAATTATTGCTATATCATTTTGAATCAATTATGATTGCAATTGCTCATATCTTTTACTTAGAATTGTGATTTTGAGATTGAATTCCTACTTGCTCCTAGCGAATAACCTCGGATTTCATTCAAGTTGCAAATCTTATTTGTTTTTCGTACTGATTCGAACTGTACTACAACGCGACGATTTTAAAATTTGTTTCAGAGTGACAAACAGCGAGTTAAAGAAGGCAACAAGGTGGCAAAGGTAGTCAACAATACATCCAGCCTAGTTCCATATTAGAGAAGAATTCAATTGTGCACCTACAAAAGCTTATATGGTTTAAAAAAGATCAAACCAGTTTTTTAATTATGATTATCATAAGAGAAGTATGAGGAATTTGACTTCATCATTAGTTGCCTAATGATCGTTGTGGTGCACCTATTATACCTACCAACATAGAGTTTTGCTGGGAGGTCATATGTCTACTAGATCTATAATTCCTTTAAGTATCGTATTTTGGTTCTCTTTTTCCTTGGTGCCATTCTATATTATGCCCCTTGAAGTTCAGTTTTGTTCACCCAATCAAAGTTTTAGACATGCTGGAGTTCCATGTTCTCTTCTCTTTCATATATACAGTTACAATGAAAATATTGACTTACAAAAATGAATATGTAAATTATAGTAAATCAACTCATTTTAGTATCTGGCCGCCACTCAATCCAACGTCAAACTAATCGCCTTATTTATGATTAACCCTTACAGAATTAATCAATTTAAAAGCTAGCCCTTGTTGATTTTAATCAGATAACAAAGTGTTTCTAACATATCTATGATCCAAACAAGTAATTAAAAATAAAGCTACTTATGTCTCACTATATAAATAATAAGAACGTATAATATATATAATTATATGTTGTTCCCACTGAAATTAGATTGCTTGAGAAGCACTCTACCATGTAAAAATTCACGTAACAAAACTCAAATCTGATCGTAATCTTCAACTTTTTTATTCATAAAGCTTTGCCATATGCAAAGAGGATCCAAGCACCATCAGTTGGGTGACGAAGGAAAAGGAGGACGTATAAAGGAGACAGGAGGAAAGAAAGCATGTGAGAAAGGAAGGAGAAGATGATGAGAATTTTCACGTACCTTTGATGATTGCGACTGATTTGATGTTATCTCTTTCTGAGGAATAAATCTCCGGACAGGAGAAAGGTTAGCTGCAACCTCCGCCACACCGATCCTTCAAAAGATGACGTTTGCTATTTGCCTCCTTCAACGAGATAATATTAAACATCCCTTCTTAGCTGGGTGACGTCGTTTTTTCTCAAACAAATATAGATGCCCTTTTGTCTATTTCGATGTGTGCCAAGTTTTCTTTTACAAAAAATGGTCTCCCGGTAGATTGATGAGGTTATATAGTGATGGGTTGGGATGGGTCACGTAACTAGACTATTCCAATAGGCCATGTTGTCTCCCATAATCTTTTTCTTTTTTTTTCTTTTTGCGAAATCAAACCTTTCGTTAAAGGGGAAGAATCCGATATAATAAATGTACCCTAGAGGAGAAAGGGGAGACAGAGAATCCTCGCCTACGAAGGAGGAAATATGTCCCATAGAAATGGAAGGATGCAAGAACAAAAAAATAAAATAAGAAACAAAGGAAAAAGAAAAAAGAATCGTGTCTGTCCTAATCCTAACTACTATGTATGTTGGTCACATATTTTTTTTATAAGCAACAACCCAAAGGAAGCATTTTATTGATTCATTTGATGAGAGATGACTGAAGGGGTCATTGTATTACATCAACTTCCTACAGACCCACCCCTAAAATAATCTTTCACAAGAGTGTGAGCGATAAGAACTTGTGTTCTAGGAACATTAACAAGGGACACATTACCATTAGCATAAATAAGCTGTTTACATCTAAGAATCGAGAATTTCTTCCTCCAAATAGGATCTTGCATACCTAAGATTATTTAAACAACATTGGCATAGTCGTTGTGGATATGTACTTTGTAACAAGCATATGTGTCAACGAGATCTAAGCCAGCTTCAATCACGCTTATCTCTACTTCTTCTAGTGAGGAGTCCTCTATTTGAATGGCAAGTGCATCAAAAAAACAAGTCCCCAGGTAGTAAACATACTACTGCCGCAATTGCTTTCCCATCTTTGAATGTTGTTTCCAATTGAATGCTAATCTCTGCCCCTAGGTTTGCCTAAGTTGAACCCTCCTGCTTGCAATTTACTCTATGCTCTTTATTCTTTGCGTCCCCGCTGCCGCATGCATGTAGGGTTAGGTTCACAGCTTTGGTGCTTCTTCTCACATCTAGCATTACAAATATTATGTAATATGGTGCAAGTTATAACAAAGAGATGCTCCTGGCTAATGAGAGTTTGGGAAACAAATTCCTCAAGCTGTTGTTCAATCCAATGTTAAGAGCTCAAAATTTGTATATTCCTTGATTCACTACAACAATTTTCACAACCGACGGCAAAGTCTTTTTAACCGATGCCAAAAAACGACGGCATAAGTAGCGTTGTTATTTCTTTTTCCCGTCAATTACAAGGAACATCCGACTTGGAAATATCGTTCGCCTAGCGGACGGGTTGGATTTTTTACCGTCGTTTGATAACCGACAGCATTTGGATTTCCCGTTGCTTCTAAAAAAAGTGACTGCGTTTTTACGTTGTTCGTGTGTTAACACACTTTTTTTTGAGTTTTGCTGTCATTTAAAAGAGAACGTTATCGCTTATACAGGCAATGATAAAAATAGTTTTGTCATCGCTTTCTCAAATAAGCGATGGCAAAACCCTTTCATTGCCTAAAAAACTTACCTTTTTTCTACCATCGATTATTTTAAAAATCAATGGGAAAAAAATATTTTTACAATCATTTTCTGTAATAAGCTTTGGGAAATAGCCACCTTTGTTAAAAAAATTATCTTTTAACACCATCGGTTATTGTAAAAATCGACGGCAAAGGTAGGATTACATTTTTTTAAATTCTAAAAATTAGGATCTTTATACATGCTCATGCATATAAGTTATCCTGAATAATTCAAAATAAGAAAAGTATAGAACAACCAAGGGGACACTATTTGGTCGAGGGGAAAAAGATGTTTCATCGCATTTTACCTGAACATGAAAACTTAATATTATAATAAGAAGGAAAGGTGGGGATAAATGTAGCACAAGAACACCTAGGCATCTCCATTTTGTTCCAACCCATCTACCAGGATCTATATATCACTAACACCAACAATTATGACAGTAAACCTATGAGGTGTTCTATAATTGTCACATCATTTCTGGATACAAGTAAAGGAGGGTAGAGACAAAGGTGAACAGGCACATACAAAGCTTCCAACATCTAGAATACACATAGTTTTCAAATATGAATTTGTTTGGATGGTGAACACCTAAGTACTCATATAATCTTCAAGAAAAATGGAGACATAGATAGAACTTGTGCATGTATTCTCGACTGAAATGAGCATGTAGTTCACCTATCAAACAAACCAATGCAGCCAATGATCCCTTTTAAGACCCAAAACCCCCCATTTCATACATCTAAGAACTTCATCACCCAAAAAAAAATGATCAATGGGCACAGACACTTTAGCAGGCAATTAGCGAACATCTAACAACACCTTTCATCTCCGAAACCTTTGTTGTGTGTCTTGAAGCTTCATTTGAACTCTAAGAGATTAACTTGGAGGTAAGAACTACAATATCTGAGTAGAAGCACCTTATAGAGCTTAAAAAGCAAGAGTAGTGTCAAAGTACCTAAAGCTTGTGAAGTGGGTTTGTAATCTTGTCAATTTGGCCTTCAATGGCCATGACCTGTGAAATAAAAAATTCTGCCACGTCGAAATGTATCTTATGCAATCATCCAATTTTGCTATAAATATTAGGAAAACTTGTACCACAACCATACACCAACATCAGAACCATTTATTTTGGGGGGTAAAGGGTAAAGGATGGTTACCAGAGATCAGCAGCCATTCACCTCATTAGCACCACCAAGACAAGCAAAAAATATATATACATGGTCTCATTATTATGGACATTTGACTAGAATCCACTTTCTTTGGCTGTGCACACTCATATTCAGAACAGTATATAACTTTGCTTGTTCTTAATGTGTCCACTTATTTCCAATTTATCTGATGTCTGAAGACATCTTTCTTCCTAAATGAAGATGTTATAATTCTGCATACTTGATACTTAACTGACAAGCATCTTCTATATGCACATTGTAGAATTAATGATACGGCAGAATGACCAATATTCATAAGAGCAATCATCATGAGATGGTTGATTAACAATGATGTTCAGAATATCCATAGCTAAAAAAAGGGATAAAAGTTTGATGTGCATTACCAGATTAAGCTATTATAGGAAACAAGCTGCATCTTAACCTTCAAAAAGAAAATATAGCTCAAAGTCAATAGTCAAAGATAGATCAAATTATCACTTAATTGTCACATAATTGGCTCATCTTAATCTTCAAAAGAAATAGCCTAAGTTAGTAGTTAGATATAGATCAAATTCTCACTTTAGACAAAAAATAGATGACCAAGCATTGGCAAGTGACTAATAGCTTCTTAAAGTATGACCTCTTTACACCTCCATCAGTTTGGAACACCCAAGAGACAACACCACTCCTAAAATCAATAAAGTAAACTCTTCCCATATAGCAGCTAACTACCACCTGCAAAAGCTCGATATTTCAATTTGGTAAAAGAAAGCGCACACACACAACACACACTATTGGAACCTTGTTCCACATCTTGTCTTGGTGTTAACAAAATTATTATAAATTAATGTTTGCAATTGAGTTCTTTTCAGATTTAGGTGAAGATCAAGGCAAACAGGAAATGATGGAGGCTTAATGAAAAGGAGAAGATCATGATTAGAAGGAGGCAAGATGAAAAGGAAGAATTGAGGAGAAGAAGATCATCATTGACCTTTAGTTTCTTTAGTTTAGATTTTATATTTATAGATTATATATGTCTCTTAACAAAGAATCATAACTTATATCATAAAATCAAGTAGAGATAAATTAGGATTAATTTACATTGCAAACATTTTCAAAGTACGTAATGGATTAAAACATTTAAAACAGGTACTTGTAAGCAAATACCGGTACTGTTTATCAGTACTGGTATTTGCAAGACACAGGTTTGAGAATTCGTCTCAAACTGTAAACAACAAGTACCGGTACCAACCATGAGTACCGGTACATGTTGGCCACAGGTTGAAGCCTTTATTCTAGCTTGAACCTTACAAGTACCGGTACCCATGATGAGTACCGGTACAAGTAGGTTACTGTGCCCAAGGAATTTCAAACCTGGGAGTCACAAGTACCGGTACCAGGACTCATGTACTGGTGGCAGTGAGCTGCTAGTACCGGTACAGGTACTTTAGTACCGATATCAGCTAGCGTTTGGCCTAAAACAGAACAGCAGAAATATTAATTCCAATAATATGAAAGTTGGGAATTAAATCCCAACGTCTAGTAGATGAGTATCCTAGGTCCTAAACTCTATAAAATGACCCTAGGACTCTTTGTTTGCACACAAGAGACAATAGAAAATAGAAGAAAATTCCTACAGCTATAATTCATATTTTCCACCACATATTCAAGAGAAGAAATCGTGTTTGCTGCTTTCCAATCATGCTACGGGTTTGCAAACACATTGACGTGTTTTGTTCATGCAATGCAACACGATTCGCGTCCTTTCTAGGTTCTCAAATCGATAACATTATATTTACATTTGTTGAGAGGCTTTGGTTCTTAGTTGTAAGATCTTTCTTTCTTACACCTGTATTTCATTTTGTTCTTGAGCATTAGCTCGTTGGGTTGTAACAAACCCACTATTGTACTTGGGTTGAGGTGACTCGTTAATTTCCTCGGATAGTAAATTGATTCTCTCAGGGTTGAGCGAATCGAGTTAAAAACCCTAAGCTGGGAGGCTTAGGTAGTGGAGTACCCAAGGGAGGGGAACCACTATACATATTGTGCCTATTTCTATGGTTTGTTTGATTGTGCAAATCTTTCTTGTTATTACTAATATTGTTCTTGAGTGTTTGCGCGCATATATATATATATATTTCCATATCTTTAGTTCCTATCAAGTGGTATCAGAGCGAGGTTGCGAGAAAACGTAACAAATCAACTTGCAATGGCATCCACATCAAGGTGCACCGAAGGACAGTCATCCACCCGTCCTCCCTATTTCGATGGGATGGACTACGGGTATTGGAAGAGGAGGATGCAAGTCTTCCTCAAAGCAATGGACGAGGAGTCTTGGATTCTCATTCAAGAGAAGTACACGGATCCGGAGCCGCAGGAAGGTGTAGCTTGGACAAAGGAGCAAAAGATAAAGATTGTGGGAAACATGAAGGCGATGAACACACTTTATTATGTGTTGTCAAGGGAAGAATTCAACCGTATCTCAGCATGCGAGTCAACATTTGGGATATGGAACACACTTCAAATCACCTACGAAGGTACTAACAAGGTAAAAGAAACCCATATTTCTATTCTAACCGAAGAATATGAGTGTTTCAGGATGACAAAAGGTGAAACGATCAAAGACATGTACACAAGGTTTGGGGAAATAGTTAACCTCCTAAAGAACCTTAGAGTGAAGTTCACAGAAGAGCAGCTTGTAAGGAAGATATTAAGATCTATTACAAGTGATTGGTCTCCAAAGACCACAGCAATCCAAGAGGCGGAGGATCTATCCACTTTCCCCTTGGATGATCTAATTGGAAGCCTCATGGCATATAAAGTCCAATTGGAGAATATCAAGAAGAACGAGGAGAAGGCGACAAGCAAGAAGAAAAGAATTGCTTTTAGACCAATTAAGGAGGACTCGGACTCAACAACATCGGATCCAAAGACGAGGAGATGGAAATACTTACTAGGAAATTCTACAAATTCCTCAAGAAACAAGGTAAGCAAGTCAATAAAATTTCAACTAATGTTATTTGCTATGAGTGCAAGAAGAAGGACCACTTGCGGAAGGATTGCCCAATGAATAAGGAGAAGGAAGACAAAAGGAAAGACACAAAAGAAGTCAAGAAGAAGAAAAGGAGAGCTTTAAAAGCAACATGGGATGATAGTGACTCCGACATGGACACCGACTTTAGCAAATCGGATGACGATGAGGTCGCTCATCTATGTTTGGCAGCAACTACGAAAGATACGGACAATGAGGTAAACCCTGATTTCTCCTTTGAAGAATTATTAGAAGCTTATGAAGAACTATATCATAAAGCTAAGTCATTTAAAAAGGAAAATAAGATTTTAAAGAATAATTATCAAACATTAGAATTAGAAAAATCATGTTTAGAAATAGAATTAGAAATGTCAAAAGAAACTAATAATCAACTGCATGCAAAGATAGTAGAATTAGAAGATATTTATGAGCACTTTGAAGGTACGTTAAATAATCTCAAAACAACAACTAGGTTAAATACTGAATTTTGTGAAGCTATAAAATCAAAAGTTCAGAATAAAAAGAATACACATATTAAATCACATGCACCTACGCATGCATGGATGTATCAAAAGGCTAAAAATCCCAAGAATTATAGATCTAACACTAAAAAGTTCTATAAATCTCAGGATTTGAAAGGTGCTAACTCTAAAGGACCCACAAGAAAATGGGTACCTAGAAAAGATATTTGTTTTGCAGGAGTAGGTCAAAGTAATCAATGGGTGCTCAAGGCACATAACGGAACACTTCAACCTTTCTATAGGTTGAATGAAGACCAAGAATGTTAGACGAGAGATGATTGGTATCCACAAGCTCCATTTTACTATTGGTAAATTTTATGGTATGATATTTCTTCATTTGTTTGTGATTAACAGAAAGGGGGAGATTATTAAAGATAGAGAGAAAATAGTAATATTTTTAGGGGGAGCATATATTTAGGGGGAGGATTTAATTAAAAGTTTTTCCTTCATATAATATTGTTAAAAATTATTTTATCTATTTGCAAGATAGTTTTGTCAACACCAAAAATGGAGAGATTGTTGAAACATTGTTTCACATCTTGTTTTGGTGTTAACAAAATTATTATAAATTAATGTTTGCAATTGAGTTCTTTTCAGATTTAGGTGAAGATCAAGGCAAACAGGAAATGATGGAGGCTTGATGAAAAGGAGAAGATCATGATTAGAAGGAGGCAAGATGACAAGGAAGAATTGAGGAGAAGAAGATCATCTTTGACCTTTAGTTTCTTTAGTTTAGATTTTATATTTATAGATTATATATGTCTCTTAACAAAGAATCATAACTTATATCATAAAATCAAGTAGAGATAAATTAGGATTAATTTACATTGCAAACATTTTCAAAGTACGTAATGGATTAAAACATTTAAAACAGGTACTTGTAAGCAAATACCGGTACTATTTATCAGTACTGGTATTTGCAAGACACAGGTTTGAGAATTCGTCTCAAACTGTAAACAACAAGTACCGGTACCAACCATGAGTACCGGTACTTGTTGGCCACAGGTTGAAGCCTTTATTCTAGCTTGAACCTTACAAGTACCGGTACCCATGATGAGTACCGGTACAAGTAGGTTACTGTGCCCAAGGAATTTCAAACCTGGGAGTTACAAGTACCGGTACCCATGATGAGTACCGGTACCAGGACTCATGTACTGGTGGCAGTGAGCTGCTAGTACCGGTACAGGTACTTTAGTTCTGGCACCAGCTTGCAGTTGGCCTAAAACAAAATGGCAGAAATATTAATTCCAACAATATGAACATTGGGAATTAAATCCCAACGTCTAGTAGACGAATATCCTAAATCCTAAAATCTATAAAATGACCCTAGGACTCTTTGTTTGCACACAAGAGACAATAAAAAATAGAAGAAAATTCCTACAGCTATAATTCATAATTTCCACCACATATTCAAGAGAAGAAATCGTGTTTGATGCTTTCCAATCGTGCTACGGGTTTGCAAACACATTGACGTGTTTTGTTCATGCAATTCAACACGATTCGCATCCTTTCTAGGTTCTCAAATCGATAACATTATATTTACATTTGTTGAGAGGCTTAGGTTCTTAGTTGTAAGATCTTTCTTTCTTACACCTGTATTTCATTTTGTTCTTGAGCATTTGCTCGTTGGGTTGTAACAAACCCACTATTGTACTTAGGTTGAGGTAACCCGTTAATTACCTTGAATAGTAAATTGATTCTCTCGTAGTTGAGAGAATCGGGTTAAAAACCCTAAGCTGGGAGGTTTAGGTAGTGGAGTACCCAAGGGAGGGGGACCACTATACATTTTGTGTCCTTTTGTGGTTTGAATTATTTGTGCAAATCTTTCTTGTTATTACTAATTTGTTGTTTGAGTTTTTGTGCGCGTAGCCATATATATTCCATATCTTTAGATCCTATCAAGTGGTATCAAAGCTTTTACAAGTGGTATCAGAGCTCGGTTGCAAGAAGATGTAACAACTCGACTTGCGATGGCATCAACCTCAAGGTGCACCGAAGGACAATCGTCAACCCATCCTCCCTATTTCGATGGGACGGATTGTGGGTATTGGAAGAGGAGGATGCAAGTCTTCCTCAAAGCCATGGATGAAGATTCGTGGACTCTCATTTAAGCTGGGAGGCTTAGGTAGTGGAGTACCCAAGGGAGGGGAACCACTATACATATTGTGCCTATTTCTGTGGTTTGTTTGATTGTGCAAATCTTTCTTGTTATTACTAATATTGTTCTTGAGTGTTTGTGCGCATATATATATATATATATATATATATATATATATATATATATATATATATATATATATATTTCCATATCTTTAGATCCTATCACACACCAGCATGTGTTTTTGGTGTAAAGTTTATAGAAAACAACAAGAAACTAATATGTTATAAAGAACCTGAGAGAAATCATCCGTCATAACTATAGAACATTCAATTCTGCCATCCAATTTCACTTCCCACCTAACAACCCCACTAGCCAATCAAAAGAAAGCAACAAAACTTTACTAACAAAAGCTAGTGCACCAATTCTACAAAAAACTCTAAGCAAGCAAATTAAAGAATTAACAAAATACTATGACAGAAGCTATATAAGTAGAGAAGCATATATGATCACAAGCAATTGTATATTTGAAAACCACCAATTTAACTATGATTACAGAATTTTTCTTTCAAAAAGAAAGAACTTATTGGAATTCCAAACAACATTCCAATATAAAAGATCATAATATATAGACTAATGTAGAGCACAAGAAACTCTAAGTTTTACAACATAAAAAGGAACGGGAAGAAAAAGTTATTAGCATTTCAGAGAATGTGAACAAAAAAGACAAGCATCTCAAGAAGTGAGAAAAAGAAAAGGCCAAATATAAAGATTATACCTAAGTGGCCCCTTCGGATCATGAGGTGGAACCTCAATTTTATCTAGAACCTTAAAAAGGCAAGGACCACTCCACCACCCACAAACGTTTTTATCAACTCTATGCTTAACATTGCTACCTATTAGGCCAGAAATGAGAAGAAATTGAACATCTGCAAGAAAAAAATTACAGATGCCTCATAATACATCATAGCTAAAGCATAAGAAGAAATCACCACAATGTACAAATGATTTCCATCAAATAAACAGTGAAAAAAAACCAGCAAAACTGCATCATTGAACATTGGAAGGGAAAGAAACTTTTAACAACAATAAAGCCATAGTGGAACAGGTGAACTTTAATCATCATATTAACCTCATACAGTGCAGCAAATATAACATATTCTCTCAAGCATCCACTCTTCATTAACTGATCAACTTAATCCCAAATTAAATATTCGAGAAAACAAGGGAGCACACATCACTTATGAAGGCATAGGTGTAGATAACTTTTTTCTGAGTACATTATATTAACGATATTCCGTCATCATAATCACAGGCTCTGGATAAATTATTGTTTGTGGCAGCATATATGAATAAGAAATCAAGTTCCAAGAAGAAAACTTTTCGGTCGTTAAAGTCCATGCACACTTCTCTCTGCAAACAATGCAACTATGAACTAAACTATTAAACAAGGACTCTAGATTCATCACATTTTGCGGACCTTCTACATCTTAACCATAAAAAATAAAAAATCGCATCAGCATTGCCTTAAAAGAAACAGGTTCTTGAGTTAGAAATGCCTCTTTTAGAAAATATTTATCCAATATGTAGAATTCAATGTTACATCAGAAAATAAAGTCACAAAACTTGGAAAGTAAGATCAACATCTTGTTGTAAAATGTAATTTTCCCTCAAAAGTGCTGGATTGAAGTTGCAATAGAAGCTAAAAAGCATTTCAAAAATAGGTGCCTAAATAACTACCATGGTAAGCCTGAACATATGATGGTCACATACTTCCATTTAGCAACAAGGGTGCCTATTTAGAATACAAAGAGAAGTGCCTAACATGAAACATTTGGTTATGTATAGCAAAAGTATTTAAAATCGACAAATGAATCAAATCTAGCATCAACCAAGATAACAATAGGAAACCTCACAACACTATGCCAAATCCCAAAGGATGGAAATGCTTAAATTATTCTATTCATGCTAACCGATATAAATAAAATGATAAGTTTGTTGGAGGTAAATTGAACATCTTTCAAGCATACCTAAAAAGCATATATGTGGTCATCTAAGGAATTCCCACACAAAAATACAAATTTAAAAGAGTTCTCTAGGCCCTTTGCTCTAACAAATTGTGTTAATATAGGCTGCAATACATGCATTGCTACTACAGATTCCAAAGGCAACTCATCATCATTAGCAGTAGGGAGGAGGAGGAGGAGGGCGGTGGCAAGGAAGCGAAATAGCAGGGCAGTAAGGAGGTGGAAGAGGAGGGGGACGAGGAAGAGGAGAGGGGCAAGAAGGAGGAGGAGGAGGATGGTGGCGATGAGGAGGAGGTGCTGGTAGGAGGATGACAGTGAGGAAGAGGAGTGTAACGAGCGCGTGCCCCAGACGCCTTTTAAGACGTCTGGGAGGTGGCCCAGACGTCTGTCAAGACGTTTGGGATCACATCCAGACGTCTGACCAGACGTCCGGGATAGTTTACAGACGTCTGGAGAACAGTTATGCTCGCACGCAAGATTCGTCTGCGCGCCTGTGCGCGCAGACCTGCGTTTCTGCCTTCTTTCTCTGCGGCTGCAGGTGGCTGCGACCGCCTTCTCTCTCCTCTCCGCGCGGCGTTAAAAGGGGGGGGCGCGCCTCCCCTCCCATCTCCACCATCTTCCTCCTTCTTCTCCTGCCTGTGCGCGAGAGCGAGCGGACGCGAGGGCGCAGCGGCAGCGGCAGCCGCAGTAAGCGCGGAGGAGCTGCGGCGTGCGAGGGCGGGGCTCTGCCGTGAGGGCGAGCTCGCCAGGAGCGGCTTGGCCGGCCGGCGGAGGGCGCAGGGGGCGCAGAGCGTCGCGGAGAGGGACCTGCTGCGGGCGGAGCAGCGGACGCGCGAGGTGCGACGCGGGCGGCGTCGCGAGCGGAGGCCGAGCAAGGTTCTGATTCTGGAAAAATTTCCAGAATCAGACGTCTGGATTGATATCCAGACGGCAAGGTCGACGTCTGTGAGATCATACAGACGTCTGAAAGGTGAGTTTCCGCTTTCTTCTCCCTTCTTGTCGACTGACCGTACTGAGGGAGGGGGGTTGGCTGTGCGCAGGTTCGCTGATTCGCCATCCCTTGCGAATCAGACGTCTGGAAGTTGTACCAGACGGCGGGAGTGACCTCCAGACGTCCGGATGGACCATCGGACGTCTGGGATCTAGGCAGACGTCCCCACAGACTTCTGGACGTCCGGGGAACCAAGCCGAACAGGTAATTCTCTGATCCACCGTTTAAGACGTCTGGAAGGAGTTCCAGACGTCTGATTTTGCACAGTATCGTCTTTCTCGACCCGTTTAGGGCCCGTTTGGGCTCCGTTTTCCGCGATTCGAGTTGCATTCGTTTCAGAATTAATTCCTCTACCGCCTACAGTAGCTATACACTGTTTTGAGACACTCCTTGTGTTTGATCCTTGTGATAGGACCTCGTTCGGTTGCAGTCTTGAGAGTCGCGGAGGTGCGCGGGATTCCCGATCACGCCCCCATTACTCCCGTTGTACCTGGTAGAGTGGTTTTAAGTATTAATAAAATCTGTTAAAGTATGGAACCATAACTAGAACCTAGGGCTTGCATGAATCCTAGGAATGAGAAATATATGGAATGATAGCTCCTAGGTGTTGCATGAATCCTAGGGCCGGAAAACTAGATTGTATGATAGATCCTAGGATATGGCATGAATCCTAGGATGGAAAAACTAGTGGAATGTATATTACTGCAGTCTTGGAAAAATGGAAAGGAATATATAAAGCTGCCTGTAAATTTAATTAACAGCTGCCTGTTATGAATAAAGAAACATGTTTGAGGTCATGGAATTTGAGAACGTGAATCTGGAAAGTGAAACATATGATGTTCTGAAATAAAGAGCTGGAACCCTACGGGGAGTTAGGAGTGGAACTCCTGGAAAGAAAAAGGAATGGAACTGAGATGTAGTTTGTACTGTCTCTTGGGTACGCAGTACCAAGGGAAGTACCTGTACCTGTTTAGTGCAGAGTGGGGCCAGCCGCCCCAGGGACCCGGGGTTAGGATTGGCCGCTCTGTACCGACTTGCTGGCCCTCGTGTACGTAGTACCGAGGAGAGCTAGTAGTGTTAGGAGAGTACTAGCTACCCCACGGGCCCCGGGGTTCTGCTAGCCTCCTTCACCGACTTGTTAGGCCCACTGGGGCAAACCAGGGTAGTCAGGCGAGGGTGCGCGGACTGTGGAGGGGCAAGGCCCCGGTTTGGTTACTGTGGAGGGGTTGGACCCCTGTTACTGAGAGGGCTCTGCCCTGGTTCCGTGCTGTGCTTTGGGCGCACCCGTTAACGGAAACGACTGACCGCGTGCCAGTGCGGGCTAGCTACCTGTGCGTTTATCGCGCGTGCCGTAGTCACCGTTACGTCTGTTAGTGACCTTGGGGTGGTTGACTGAGGGTAGGATCACCACGGGGGACTCTCCCGGCCAGGAGAGCACCACGTGCTACTTCTACTTTTGGAAAAGACTGCAATCAAGATCGTCCCACGAGGACATTCGAGATCAAGTAAAGGATCTGAGAAATAAATGAAATAGTGAGAAAAAAAAAATTGAAAGATGTAAATAAAGGAAGTAATAGAACATAATAGCTACTGTACACTCTACTGTTGCCTTTAGTTAGTTTGCCACTCTACTCAGCATTTTGCTGACGTGTTACACTCGTTACCTTTTTCAGGACCAGGTGTTGAGCAGCCAGGGTCGGCGGCTACAGAGGACGCTGGGCCGAGTAGGGTCCAGTAGAGTTACCCCAGCTTTGTACCCCTTTTTGTTTCGGTTCTAGTGAGTAGTTTTGTTTCCGCTGTACCTTCTTTACCTGCAGTTTTTGTTATATGATAAATGTTGTTTTACTGTTGTGGTGGTGCCTACTGTAGTAGTTTCTTTCCTTACTGCTGTACTTTCTTACTGTTAGTTATATTCATGCTGAATGTGGTTTATTTTACTATCTTTTGGTTACTTCCTCGTTGGACGACTGGGTCTTGGGATTAGTCGAGTCGGTCCGGTTCTCGTGTCTCGTAGGGACTCGGGAATCGGGTCGTTACAAGATGGTATCAGAGCAAGGTCGTCCCGAGAAGTGAATCAACTGACTGGAAAATAACCAATTCACATGTTTATAGCTAGAGTAGCCACCACAACATATCTCTTGATATGAGCTCTTAGAAGTGTTGTTAGGTACCGTCTGTTTTGACATTTCCGTTTTGTTTCGTGTCTCCTTGCAGGAGATGCCTCGTCGTGGGACTGGCGAGACTGGCCGCGGGCGCGGCCGAGGGCGAGGTCGGCGAGGTGGACGTGCTGTCGTTGACGTCTCGGTGGACCAGCCACCACTCCCTGGCATCCAGGCCCAGGACCTCGCCAGACTGATACGGGATATTGTACGAGAGGAGCTCCACCCACCGCCCCGAGCACCTCCTCCTGGGGTTGCAGAGGGGGAGTCCTCTGTGGGACCACGCGACGGACGCGGCGCTGGACACGAGGGAGGGGATGGGCCCCTGCCGCCCCCACCTTCCTCCGACACTTCTGTACACGAGGCACCTTCGCCTGGAGGTGCACCAGCACCTCCCCTACAGCACCACTTCGAGCTTTTCGGACAGTTCCGGAAGCTGAAGCCCCCCTCCTTCAAGGGGGATGAGGACCCGACCGAGGCAGAGGACTGGCTTGAGCAGCTAGAGAAGATCTTCGACACCCTTCGCCCCCCGGTGTAGTGCCGCGTGGCCTTTGCCACGTACCAGCTGGAGAGTGCGGCACACCGGTGGTGGAGGGCGGTCCGGGGACAGGAGAGGGACGAGCCGACGTGGGACCAGTTCGTCACCCTCTTCTGCGAGCAGTACTTTCCCCAGACGTGGCAGGACCAGAGGAGGCGGGAGTTCCACACTCTCCGCCAAGGGACGATGACCGTGAGCGCGTACCGCACGCGTTTCTTGGAGCTGTCCCGCTTTGCAGCGACAGCGGTAGCCACTGAGGAGGAGCGCCTTTGGAGGTTCACCGAGGGGCTCCGGCCTGCGATTCGGGGGTATGTCAAACCCCTGAAGCTGCCGACGTTTTCGAGGGTGGTAGAGGCAGCTATGACTTACGAGGAGACCAACCCGTCCGCGCGAGAGATCGACGGCGGGCGGAAGAGGCCCTTTCAGCCAGACTTCTCACAGGGCCGGCGAGAACGGAGACACGTGGCGTCCGCAGGAGAGCCGTCACGTTGTGCAGGGCCATCAGTGGCCTTTGGGGGCCCTCGACAGGGGCCAGTCGCCAGCACCGGACCCCCGCCTAGCCGACAGCAGGGACTCACTGAGGGCGGGAGTCGGGTTCCCCTCTGCTACCAGTGTGGCCAGCCAGGCCACGTCAGGAGGGACTGCCCATCTAGGGCAGGAGGTCAGCAGATACTTCCTGCGCAGAGCATTGGAGGGCGCGCAGGAGGCCGCGGTTTCCAGGCGCAAGGAGGAGGACCGCAGTCGCGAGGAGGGTACCGGCCAGCACCTACCCGTCCGACGCAGAGTGTGGCTGCTTCGTCCGCACCTAGAGCTGAGGGGCGTATCAACGCCCTAACACACAGGGACGCCAGAGCTTCGGGATCCGTGGTAGCAGGTATGGTTTCAGTTTCTGGCAGACTCGTTTACACGCTTTTCGATTCCGGCGCTACGCACTCGTTTGTCGCAGACAGTTTCGCAGTTAGTTTGGACCAGGATTATACATTGTTAGAGAATCCGTTCGTAATCAGAGGTCCGAGTGGTCAGCTGTTTGTAGCTGAGGAGGTGTACACGGGTTGCGGGGTCAGCATCGGGGGACACAGCCTGCCAGCTGACCTGATTATGATACAGATGGAGGACTTTGGGGTGATTCTGGGGATGGATTGGCTGTCCGCTTACCACGCCTTGGTAGACTGCTTTGAGAGGAAGATTGTCTTCTCCATTCCGGAGTTGCCTTCCTTCGAGTTTCACGGGCAGCCAGTGGACGGAGGTTTCAGGTGCATTTCGGCACTTCGGGCGGCGAGACTTTTGAGCCAGGGGTGTGAGGGCTTCTTAGCTTGTGTGGTGGCAGAGCACAGCCCCGTGGCAGACTTCCAGAGCATCCCGGTGGTCAGAGAGTACCCCGACGTGTTTCCAGACGAGTTACCAGGACTACCGCCCGAGCGTGAGATCGAGTTTGAGATCTCACTAGTACCAGGGACCAGCCCCATCTCCACTGCGCCATACAGGATGGCACCGCTTGAGCTGCGAGAGCTCAAGTCTCAGTTGCAGGACCTTTTGGAGAAAGGTTTCGTGAGGCCCAGTGCGTCTCCCTGGGGAGCCCCGGTACTGTTTGTGAAGAAGAAGGATGGGACCCTACGCCTTTGTGTGGACTACCGACAGCTGAATAGGGTCACCATCAAGAACAGATATCCGCTGCCGAGGATTGACGATTTGTTTGACCAGTTGCGGGGTGCCACGGTGTTTTCCAAGATCGACTTGAGGTCTGGATACCACCAGTTGAGGATCAGGGAGACCGACGTCTCCAAGACAGCTTTCCGCACCCGCTACGGACACTACGAGTTTTTGGTCATGCCGTTTGGGCTGACCAATGCCCCCACTGCTTTCATGGACCTGATGAACCGGGTGTTTAGACCGTACTTGGACCAGTTTGTGGTGGTTTTCATAGATGATGTACTCATCTATTCTAGAGATCGGACGCAGCACGGACAGCACTTGCGGATGGTTCTGGACACTCTGAGACGACGCAGGCTGTACGGCAAATACAGCAAGTGCGAGTTCTGGTTGAGGGAGGTGACCTTTTTGGGTCATGTGATCTCTGGAGACGGCCTGGCGGTGGATCCCGCCAAGGTCGAGGCAGTGCTCAGGTGGGAGAGACCGCGTTCAGTCACTGAGATTCGCAGTTTCCTGGGACTGGCAGGTTACTACAGACGGTTCATCAGAGGGTTTTCGCAGATTGCACGTCCTATGACACAGTTGACTCGGAAGGATGTGCCTTTCGCTTGGACAGACGCCTGTAAGGCGTGTTTTCTGGAGCTGAAGGAGAGGTTGACCTCGGCTCCCGTGCTCACCATCCCTGACAGTAGTGGCGGGTTCGTTGTGTACACGGACGCTTCCTTGCAGGGGTTAGGAGGTGTGCTCATGCAGAGGGGTCACGTGGTCGCTTACGCTTCGCGGCAACTGAAGCCCCATGAGCATACCTACCCTACCCACGATCTAGAGTTGGCAGCTGTTGTCTTCGCGCTGAAGACATGGAGGCACTACTTGTACGGTGAGACCTTCGAGATTTTTACAGATCACAAGAGCCTCAGATATCTTTTTGACCAGAAGGAGCTCAACATGAGACAGAGACGTTGGTTGGAGCTCCTGAAGGACTACGACTGCAGCATCTCCTACCACCCGGGAAAGGCCAATGTGGTGGCTGACGCCTTGAGCCGTAAGGCGCCCGCACGCTTGGCCAGTCTACAGTTACAGAGTTGGAGCCTTTTGGAGGAGGTGGGCAGTTGGCGACCTCTAGAGTTACGAGGGTACTGTGGGGCAGTGACGGTGACACGGCAGACCAGGCCAGAATTGATAGACCGCATCATCACGGGACAGATGGCCGATCCGTACTTGCAGTCTTTGCGCGACAGAGTACTATCAGGGGACCCAGGGGACTTCTCTTTCACAGACCAGGTGTTACGCTTGGGGGGACGGTTGTGCATCCCCAGAGACGAGGAGCTGTTGAGAGAGCTCCTGACTGAGGCACACGGTTCCAGATTCACCATACATCCCGGAAACACGAAAATGTACCATGACTTGAGACGCGAGTTCTGGTGGAGAGGGATGAAGCGGGATGTGGGTGAGTTCGTGCAGCAGTGCTTAGTGTGCCAGCAGGTGAAAGCCGAGCATCAGAGGCCTGCAGGGCCGCTTCAGCCGCTTCCAGTGCCAGAGTGGAAGTGGGAGAGCATCACCATGGACTTGGTGGTGGGCTTACCTGTTACCCAGCGAGGACACGACGCAGTCTGGGTAATAGTGGATAGATTGACGAAGACGGCACGATTCCTGCCGATCCGAGTCACTTTGGGACCAGCACAGTTGGCAGAGAGGTATATCCGTGACGTGGTGCGACTACACGGAGTTCCGCGGGAGATCGTATCCGACCGGGATACCCGCTTTACGTCCCAGTTTTGGGCTGAGTTTCAGCAGGCTTTGGGGACGAGGTTGAGGTTTAGCACGGCTTACCACCCCCAGACGGACGGACAGTCGGAACGCACGATACAGACACTTGAGGACCTTTTGCGTGCCTGTGTACTAGACTGGAGGGGCTCTTGGGAGGAGCACCTGCCCCTGGCGGAGTTTGCATACAACAACAGTTATCACTCGAGCATCGGCATGGCTCCCTACGAGGCTCTGTACGGACGGAAATGCACGGCACCCTTGAGTTGGGTTGAGGTGGGGACCAAGTGGGAGGTTGGCCCCAGGTTGATCCGGCAGAGTCAGGAGGTAGTTGAGCAGATCCACAGACGACTCCGCACTGTCAGGAGCAGACAGAAGAGCTACGCAGATCGCAGACGCAGAGAGGTGCAGTTCGAGGTTGGGGACCACGTCTTTCTTCGTGTTTCGCCCATGAAGGGCTTACAGCGGTTTAGGGTGAGAGGGAAGCTCGAGCCGAGGTTCGTGGGGCCCTTTGAGGTCCTGGAGCGGGTTGGACCCGTTGCTTACAGGCTTGCCCTTCCCCCGCAGCTCTCTGGTGTGCACGACGTGTTCCACGTGTCCAACCTCAAGAAGTACGTAGCCGATCCCAGCCACGTACTGAGTCACGAGAGCGTCGAGGTGAGCGACGACCTGACCTACCCCGAGCGGCCAGTGCAGATCCTAGACCGAGCCGTCCGCAGGTTGAGACGAAAGCAAGTACCCCTGGTAAAGGTTTTGTGGAGGAGCCAGCGGTACGAGGAGGCTACCTGGGAGCCTGAGGCGGCAATGCAGGAGCGGTACCCGGAGCCTTTCGCGGGTACGTCCTTTCGGACCGGCTTCGGTCCTCTTTGAGTTTGTTATGGTTATTTGGACATCTTTTTCCCGCACCCTAGTTGGCGCAAGTTTCGGGGACGAAACTTCCTTTGAGTTTGTTATATTGTAACGAGCGCGTGCCCCAGACTCCTTTTAAGACGTCTGGGAGGTGGCCCAGACGTCTGTCAAGACGTCTGGGATCACATCCAGACGTCTGACCAGACGTCCGGGATAGTTTACAGACGTCTGGAGAACAGTTATGCTCGCACGCGAGATTCGTCTGCGCGCCTGTGCGCGCAGACCTGCGTTTCTGCCTTCTTTCTCTGCGGCTGCAGGAGGCTGCAACCGCCTTCTCTCTCCTCTCCGCGCGGCGTTAAAAGGGGGGGCGCGCCTCCCCTCCCGTCTCCACCATCTTCCTCCTTCTTCTCCTGCCTGTGCGCGAGAGCGAGCGGACGCGAGGGCGCAGCGGCAGCGGCAGCCGCAGTAAGCGCGGAGGAGCTGCGGCGTGCGAGGGTGGGGCTCTGCCGTGAGGGCGAGCTCGCCAGGAGCGGCTTGGCTGGCCGGCGGAGGGCGCAGGGGGCGCAGAGCGTCGCGGAGAGGGACCTGCTGCGGGCGGAGCAGCGGACGCGCGAGGTGCGACGCGGGCGGCGTCGCGAGCGGAGGCCGAGCAAGGTTCTGATTCTGGAAAAATTTCCAGAATCAGACGTCTGGATTGATATCCAGACTGAAAGGTGAGTTTCCGCTTTCTTCTCCCTTCTTGTCGACTGACCGTACTGAGGGAGGGGGGTTGGCTGTGCGCAGGTTCGCTGATTCGCCATCCCTTGCGAATCAGACATCTGGAAGTTGTACCAGACGGCGGGAGTGACCTCCAGACGTCCAGATGGACCATCGGACGTCTGGGATCTAGGCAGACGTCCCCACAGACTTCTGGACGTCCGGGGAACCAAGCCGAACAGGTAATTCTCTGATCCACCGTTTAAGACGTCTGGAAGGAGTTCCAGACGTCTGATTTTGCACAGTATCGTCTTTCTCGACCCGTTTAGGGCCCGTTTGGGCTCCGTTTTCCGCGATTCGAGTTGCGTTCGTTTCAGAATTAATTCCTCTACCGCCTACAGTAGCTATACACTGTTTTGAGACACTCCTTGTGTTTGATCCTTGTGATAGGACCTCGTTCGGTTGCAGTCTTGAGAGTCGCGGAGGCGCGCGGGATTCCCGATCACGCCCCCATTACTCCCGTTGTACCTGGTAGAGTGGTTTTAAGTATTAATAAAATCTGTTAAAGTATGGAACCATAACTAGAACCTAGGGCTTGCATGAATCCTAGGAATGAGAAATATATGGAATGATAGCTCCTAGGTGTTGCATGAATCCTAGGGCCGGAAAACTAGATTGTATGATAGATCCTAGGATATGGCATGAATCCTAGGATGGAAAAACTAGTGGAATGTATATTACTGCAGTCTTGGAAAAATGGAAAGGAATATATAAAGCTGCCTGTAAATTTAATTAACAGCTGCCTGTTATGAATAAAGAAACATGTTTGAGGTCATGGAATTTGAGAACGTGAATCTGGAAAGTGAAACATATGATGTTCTGAAATAAAGAGCTGGAACCCTACGGGGAGTTAGGAGTGGAACTCCTGGAAAGAAAAAGGAATGGAACTGAGATGTAGTTTGTACTGTCTCTTGGGTACGCAGTACCAAGGGAAGTACCTGTACCTGTTTAGTGCAGAGTGGGGCCAGCCACCCCAGGGACCCGGGGTTAGGATTGGCCGCTCTGTACTGACTTGCTGGCCCTCGTGTACGTAGTACCGAGGAGAGCTAGTAGTGTTAGGAGAGTACTAGCTACCCCACGGGCCCCGGGGTTCTGCTAGCCTCCTTCACCGACTTGTTAGGCCCACTGGGGCAAACCAGGGTAGTCAGGCGAGGGTGCGCGGACTGTGGAGGGGCAAGGCCCCGGTTTGGTTACTGTGGAGGGGTTGGACCCCTGTTACTGAGAGGGCTCTGCCCTGGTTCCGTGCTGTGCTTTGGGCGCACCCGTTAACGGAAACGACTGACCGCGTGCCAGTGCGGGCTAGCTACCTGTGCGTTTATCGCGTGTGCCGTAGTCACCGTTACGTCTGTCAGTGACCTTGGGGTGGTTGACTGAGGGTAGGATCACCACGGGGGACTCTCCCGGCCAGGAGAGCACCACGTGCTACTTCTACTTTTGGAAAAGACTGCAATCAAGATCGTCCCACGAGGACATTCGAGATCAAGTAAAGGATCTGAGAAATAAATGAAATAGTGAGAAAAAAAAAATTGAAAGATGTAAATAAAGGAAGTAATAGAACATAATAGCTACTGTACACTCTACTGTTGCCTTTAGTTAGTTTGCCACTCTACTCAGTGTTTTGCTGACGTGTTACACTCGTTACCTTTTTCAGGACCAGGTGTTGAGCAGCCAGGGTCGGCGGCTGCAGAGGACGCTGGGCCGAGTAGGGTCCAGTAGAGTTACCCCAGCTTTGTACCCCTTTTTGTTTCGGTTCTAGTGAGTAGTTTTGTTTCCGCTGTACCTTCTTTACCTGCAGTTTTTGTTATATGATAAATGTTGTTTTACTGTTGTGGTGGTGCCTACTGTAGTAGTTTCTTTCCTTACTGCTGTACTTTCTTACTGTTAGTTATATTCATGCTGAATGTGGTTTATTTTACTATCTTTTGGTTACTTCCTCGTTGGACGACTGGGTCTTGGGATTAGTCGAGTCGGTCCGGTTCTCGTGTCTCGTAGGGACTCGGGAATCGGGTCGTTACAAGGAGAGGGGTGATGGGGATGAGGACGACGAGGAGGATGAGGGCTGCAGGGAGGAGGAAGAGGAGGGGGTGTGAATGAGGAGGAGGAAGACGATGAGGCGGAGGGTAGCGAGGGGGAGTTACCTAAGGAGAGGACGATGAGGGACGATCGATGACGACGATCGATGATCGAGGAGGGGCAGCAATGAGGAGAGGCAGCGATCTAGGAGGGGCGATGATCGCTATCAGGGGGGCTTTGCGAGCCGATGAGGAGGGTTTGTGCTAAGTGTGGGGGAGGAGAGGGCTCTATGAGGGATTAGGTTGACTAACCTTTGCCGTCGATTTTATTAGAAAGAGACGGCACATGTCTAAATTTAACCCAATCCTCGCACCCAAATTTTTGTGGCTTCAGCGAGACAATTTTGTTTGCATTTTTACAGTCTCTTATTATAATAAGCGATGGCAAATATTTATTATATATTGCCTTTTACAGGAGATAGATGGGGTTAGTTTTAATAATATATTCACCGTCACTTATAGAAACAAGCGATAGCAAAAATATTTTTGTTGTCACTTTTGAAATAGACGGTAAATAATCGATGGTAAAATAGCTTTTTCTGTAGTGATTGTTAACATTAATTTCGCTTCTGGACGGTTTGTCTCTTGGCTTGATGATTATAGTAATGTCATAGATATCGCATAGCTCGCTCATAACCAGAATGAAGGAGTTATTGTTTATTCTAGGAGGTTTTATGCATTAATTGGGATCTATATATAGGGTGATGACATGAGAAATATGTGTTGAAATCAAAGATATTTAAATGAGGACTTTGTGCCACATTGACGGTGGACAAAACCCAAGTGGGGTTTATAAGAACTTTAGTTCTCAAAGGCTATGTTGCAAAGGTCTAAGGGGAGGGCTAGGGACCATACGTGTGCATACGTGCCTCACCCCAGTCCCTCTGACCTCAGTGTAAATTGATGAGAGACTCATCATGATCTCTAATTACCCCTAATTAACTAGTCTTCCTAGTTAATTAGCTAAGGATATGAATATATAAGGGTTAATTATAAAATAAGGGATATATAGTAAAGGACCTTAAAATAAGTTAAAAATGATATTTTATCATTCAATTAATATTATTACAATTTAATTAATAATTGGACTCGAGATCTTACTAATCATTTCCTTAATTAATAAGTTAAGTAACTTAAACATAATATGTACATAAGTATATAATAACTTAAGTAACTTTACTTAATTTAATAAATTAACTTAAAAAGGTCAAAAATGTAAATTCAAGGTGTAAACATAATAATTACCTTATTTTTAATCATATATAAAAGGTTGAAAAAGATCTAAGTTAAAATAAACTTTTAAAACTTGGGTTTACATTTTGGTCCTTAAAACTCATTGCAATCGAGTCCTTAATTTTTATATAGGTCCTTAAGTTTCACTGCACATAGATCCGTATCCCTTTCTTCTTCTTCTTCTTCAGCCGATTGAACGGCTGACGACGGAGAGTGACTCCACCACGCGATCACCGCCCTGCCGACATCATTCTTCCTTCTCCAAGCTCCTGGAGCTTGCACTCACCATTCCATCTTCATCCATCGGTCTGGATTACTCTAAAATCCTAATTTTTGGTGGAAGTTAACCTCACCGTCATCAGAGACGATGCCGGAGGTTAAGCTCCCCAAGCTTCTTCTTCGTCCAGACTCCACCATCCTCTTCGTCGCCATTCACTATAAATACCCCCTCACCCCTTCGATTTCTCTCAAGTTGGCTCCCTTCCCTCTTCTTCACTGCAGTCGACTTTGATAGGCTATTCTCTCCGCAACTCCGGCTATCTTCCACGCCATTCTCCGACTTCCTCCATCCATCCTGATTAGCTGAGGGACTTCGCCGAGGTTTGCTGCGTCTCTAGACACAGGCATTGACCAAGGAGTGCCTCTGCTTCATCCACATTCTCCCATCGGAGATCTTCCTTATTCCCCTCTGATTTCGCTCCTCCATTTTGACGAAGTTCCTCTGCCCCTTTCGTCCAAGTAACAGTAGGATAGGAGTAGGAGTAATTTAGCTAGGTAGTTTAGTTGTAATGTCTAATTTCTCAGATCATCTTCTACAATTCCGGCATGCTCCTTGAGTTCGCCAGAGCCCTAATTTCGTCTTTTGAATCCACGGTCCACTTTCTTTAATCATTCACGATCATTTCTAGCTCATTTAATCATTAATTTCATCATTGAATTTCCTAATCCAAATCCACCTCCATCAGTTACTTCTGCTGTCCATGGCGGCAATAGCTGACTTAGATTCACATCCATTGGATCCTCCATCATTAATTCATCATCAAAGGATCCTATTTATTATCTTAGTTTGATTAATTATCATAGATAATGTAAAAGCCTAATTTTATCTAAGCTCCTAAGCTCGCTGTCAATGGCGGCTCAAGAGTTGTTTAAATTATAAATTAAATACATATTTATGATCGCAGACTTCCTTTGACTTGTCTCAACCACTCTTCTGAGTGGGAGAGCAAGTCCTATGCTTCAACCCACTCAAATTCCATTCACACTGTATTCACTGTTTAATCTTCCATTTAATGAATTTAAGAGGAATTAATTATGATCCTGAGGTTCCTTGCAACCTCAGGAACATTTTCAAATCAAGAATGGCGCAATTTACCTTTCTATACATGGTTTTTAATTTTTACTAGACTCACCGGAGCTCCGGCGAGCTCTGGCAAGTGGAATTCACTCTTCACCCTACAGAAGATGATAAAAAGCTCCAAATTGATTTAATTTTGATTACTGATTAGCTTGATGATGTTCATTTGAAATTTTAACATTTGGAGCATAGGTTAAGACTTCTTCTTTTCCAACTCCGACAGAGTTGGAGAAGTCTGTACAGAAGCCTGAAAGCCACACTTAAGGTGTCTAGAAGCTTAAGTGCAGTGCACTGAAGCTATTCATGACTTTAGATTAGTGTAGCAAACTCTCAATTCCTCTTTTGAACAAAACACTTTTAGAGTTCAGGCAATGAGCCTGGAACCCTAATTTCTAGGGTTAAATCATCTGTTTAAGGGGTTGAGTGAATTCCTGAGGATGAAGAGATCCTATTCTAGGCTTTAATTGCTTGTAAAGAGGCTTAGAATAGAAAGTCAATTTTCAAGCCTAATAGTCAAACCTGAGATGGAGATTTCGATTCTAAGGTCAATTAGCTGATTTGAGAAGTTAAAGTTGTTCCTGAGATTCTGTTAAATTATTTTAAAGTGATTAGATTGAGCTCAAAAATGTAATCTGGTTGGAATTTAAACCCTGACAGTTTGGGTTATTTTCGAGCCCAAGCTGTTGGCAGTAGGTTTTTGATGAGATTTGATCTCAAATCCTGCCTAGATAAGTTTGTTTTACCCTTTAGAAGTTGTTCCAATCGATCAGATATGATTCCAAGTGTCTGTTACACCTTTTTCAAGTCTAAAACCTTTCTCTAAAGCTTTCAAAGAAGCTTCAAGCTTCTCTATAGAGACCTAAAGCTTTAAGAGCTCAAAACCCACACCATTAGCTGCGGAATCCCTTACAGAATCTATTTAGACCCTTAGCCAACTTAGAAAGTCCAACTGTGGACTTCTTAAGTCTGAATTCCATTCCCAGACAGTGTTTTACCCGTACAAACCCATAGTTTCGCCCTTCAAATCGAAGAGGAATTCTTCCCCTTCACCTTAAATTGACCCTATAATCTTGTAGAGCTACTCTAAAGCTTTCCAACAAGCTTTGAATCGCTTGATTTGGAGCTCTGAGCTAGGAGTAATCTTCACTTGAAGTTAGCACTGGAAGGGGGGAACAATAGTCCCACATCGGAAGTTCTGGAGCGCTTGCCTTAGTATAAAACATTTTTGTTAATATGCCTCTTCAGTCGACAAGAGCTGGGTGCGAAATGAAATCGAAACGAGCATGTGTGTGTGTGTGTGCGGGCATGTGTCCTTGCGAGCGCCTGTGTTGGCGTGTGCATTGTGTGTGGCCCTGGGAGGGCGAGGCCTGGGAGGCGGTTGGGCCGGTTTGGCTCGAAAGAAAAATAAACCAAAATAACTCGAATCAGGCGAGGACTTAGTAAGGTCTAGTCCTACCCTGAGAAGGGTGCTATGTACCCCTGGAAAGTCCTCGCTGCAAACCAAGAACCAATTTTTGGTTAAAGAAAGAAAACCCGGTTCGGCTCAAAGATAAGGAAAGGCTCAGAAGGGTAAGTGTTGAAGACGGAAATGCTAAGGCTAAGTTGCTAAGGAAAGAAGGTAAGGAAGAAAGGCTAAGGAGCAAAGCAAAGGAAAGAAAAAAAAGAAAGGAAAGGAAAAATAGGAGAATTCGTAGAAGACAGAGAAAAGGCTAAGCAGACACTAGAGAGAAGAGAAGCAGAAGAGAAGAAAGAAAGAGATAGAAAGGAAAAAGGAAAGAGCTCGAAAATATAAGAGAAAGAATAAAGATAAAGAGAAGTAAAAGAAAGAAAGAAAAAAAGAAGAAAAGAGAGAGAAAGGAGGATGAAGAAATAAAGAAAAGATAACAAAGGATTTACTTTCTTGTATTATTTTTAATTTCTCTTGCTTTTAATTGTAATGAGATGTTTTGAGTGTATAAATCTTATTTGCCTTTAATCATTTGAAATAAATGTTGTGAATAAAAGTTCATATGGGATTTTGCATGTTATTTCATTTTAACTAATTTTTAGCAAAATTCATGCTTCCGTAATTAACTTAAATATACCTCCTATACTTATAAAGAAAAATAAAGATAACTAGTGAATTTAGAATGAATTATACCTCCTAGCAAACGACCTAGACTCAACCAGTAAAAATTTCTAAAATGTTAGGTTAATTTGACCCTATACTACTAATCGACACAACTTCGAGTTAACCTAAGTGACTTTTCTTCTACTCTTAATTAAGTAAAATTAACTTAATTAACTGAGTTGAGGTAAGAAACGATCAGGAATCAATTTGGAACTTCAATATTTTTGCTACAAAAAAAAATGATTGATTTTCTGGCTCAATTTGCTAAATTATTTTAAGCTATTGGATTCTCAAATGTTACATCTTCTCGAGTCAACATTTTTCCTGCAATCCTTCGATTTTTGCCCACCTCATGTGGAGTATTTATTTCGCACAAGGGTTTATGCATGTGACTACTATTCCTCTCTATGCCTTCAGCACCCTTTCTCTCTCTCTCTCTCTCTCTCTCTCTCTACTACATTCTCCAGAGGTGGTTTTCAACGATGATCGTGATCGGAGTGCACCGATCATGGTGGTGTGATTGCTATCTCCTAGGAGCGGATCGCCAACCCATTACTCCAGTAAGATAGGGGTGAATCTTCTCTAAGGGAAGTCCATATATGGGTGTTTCGATCACATCGTATTCTAACCCTATCTCTACTATTTTATTTAATGTGCTTATGCATATGGCTTGTTCAATGGTTCTTTCTGGATCTTACTTTCTTCAATATTTACATTTGATAATAGGCATGTTTATATCATGAGTCTACTTATATCTATTGAAAATTCATGATGTAATATGTCTGATGTTGTTTCATGTGATTCAGTCGGATTTTCTTTGTTACAAAAATGTACTATCTATAGACCATGTCTGTATTTAGGCATATCTATTTACTTTGGTGATCATACATCTATTCATTTCCACAATCTTAGAGAAGATTCGTAGAACCATATTAGTAACATGTCATATTCGATGTTTAAGTAGTGTGTGGATATGGCTGGAACACCTGAAAAATTTGATGGGTAGAATTTCAAGCATTAGCAACAATGTATTAGAATTTGGTTGACAAGACTTGGTCTAATTTTTGTGGTAGAAATGGAATGCCCAACTTTGGTGGAGGATGACCCTGAAAGGCAAAAGTTGGTGTTGGCATGGAAGGAGCGAGGTGGTATATGTCATAGTTGCATCTTGTTGGCCCTATCCAACAAGTTGTTTGACATATACTGCTCCATTAACATTGCAAAGAGGATTTTGGAAGAACTTGATGAGAAGTACAATATTGAGGATCTCTATTTTGAGAAGTACTTACTTGCGAAGTTCTTGAAATTCTCTGTGGTAGAGGCCAAATCTATTTCAGAACAAGCACATGAATTTTTGTTTTTGTCCTATGATTTAGTGAATGCCAAAGTGAGACTTCTTGAGAAGTTTCAGGTGATGTCAATCATTGAAAATTTTCCTAATTCTTGGAAGGATTTTGGTATGTCCCTCAAGCATATGAAAGAAAAAATTCTATAGATGAGGGATGAGGTGGGCTCATCATAACTAAAATGCCTAAGTTGAGCTAAAAACTAGGTTAAACACTATCTTATTAACATGATATATAAATGGGTCAAGTGTGAGAATTAATAGAAATGAACTAAAACATCAAATTAGTGTTAAAAATGCATAATTAGGTCAATAAATGAGATATTCGATTTAGAAAATCGATTTGATGATCTAATTGCTAATTGAACACATTTCTAAGCTCAAAAATATAAATCAAGGGTAAAATTAACTTCTAATATGTTCAATTAAGATCCAATAAAAATATCATAACATTTGGACATCACTAGGACCTTACATTTAGTTGTTTACATATAGGTCCTTAGTACATAACATTTGCTTAAGCATTAAAGTCGCGAGGGCTTCTTTGAAACTCGTAGGGACTTACCTGCAAAGCATTCAGGGACCACTCTGTCACAAAACTTTCCACTTATGGGTTCCTTTTGCTATTATTCAACCCCTTCACATTTAAGGGTCTTTGGTGTAATTTCACCAAAAGACCTAGGGTATCTTCTCCTCACACGTAGATCTTCCATGAAGAACTCAAGAAGCCCAAGCCATCCATTTGCTGCTCTCTTGATCCTGCGGCTGATCATGATTGATGGTTCGTGTGCCTTTGTGCGGTGAGTCGATACCTCCCCCAGATCCCATCCTACGATGGAGATTTGGTTTAAATCTTCCCACACATCATTCTATCTCATCCCACCATCCAAGCCTTTGATGTCTAATCTCACTACATGGTGACCACAACCACTTAATCACCTACTTCAGTAGCTCCCCTAAGCTCACGTGAGCCCCATCAGCTCCTCTCCTACCTTCTTGAGCTGGTCATTTGCTCCCTCTAGCTCTCTTCTTCCCACATGGACCTGGCGATGTTGCTACTAAGCTCACCTTTTTCAATCTTCCACATCACTAGGGATGACATACACCTAAGGACATCCCTAAGCTCCTCTAGAGGGCTTTCACTCCGCCGAAGTCCTCTTCCTCCACTCTTCCTCTCCATCCACCAGGTGGGGACCCATAGGTCCCTTTCTTCCAATTAGATTAGGTTTTAAATGCTTTCTAGGTTATATCTAATGCTTTATATCTTAGTTTAGATCAATTAGAGTAGCAATTATCAGTTTTTTTATCCGAATTAGTTTAGATTAGGAGTAGATTAGATTATATTCGAATTCATCCTCTTCGATCAATTCAGATCGAAGAGGTATTTTATCATACTCGTATCGACTGATCTTCGTCTACGCCTCTGATGGTAACACCATCATTAGCCATAACTAGCTTGAATTAGTCAAAATCAAGAGATAAATGCTACCGAATGATCGTCTAAGGACCATACTTCCACTTAGATTTATTTTGAGAAGAGAATAATAAAACAAGGATAAATCTGAAGTTTTAACATCACATAATGAATGCATAGTAACCACAGGATCACCCAGGGGTTAATTAGAGGTCAATTGAACTTTAAAGACCAAAAAGTGGGTCCTAACTAACAGAAATAGCATTTCGTGCATTTCGAGAATCGAGACAGTACATAAAACCCTAATTTTAAACCCCACTTGAATTGGAGAGGTTCTGGTCATGATAAAATGCATCTAAACCTTCTAAAATTCATAAAAAAATATTCTAAGAGGTTTGGTACCTTTGGTTTGACCATTTGAACCCATTTTAACCTATAATAGTGTTTCAGATGAGATTTTACCCTAATTTGGGATTTTATATAATTTTTCCAGTCAAACATGGTCAAAACTCAAATCCAACTTTACCATTATATTCCTTGGGTCCAAATTAGGTTAAGACCAAAATTTGGGCCCAACCAAAGTCCATCTTGACCCAATTTGCAATTTAGTCCCTCAAACCTCTATTTCCCACACATAAACCCCTAAGTTTCGAATTTCCTTGCAATTCAATCCCTAACTTTGCTGTCACCTTCGCAAAAACACCCCTGCCACTATTGTTACGTCAACTCAGGCATGATCGATTTTTGACCAACCTAAAATAGCAACAAAACTACACCAAATCCCGCCAAATTTGGTGGGATTGATGTCCACACAACAAGGAATCATATAAACGTGATTTAAGACTCGAATCTCGCACACCTTCATAAAAACACCCCTGCCGCCATTGTTACATCAACTCGAGCATGACCGATTTTTGACCAACCTAAAATAGCAACAAAACTACACCAAATTTGGTGGGATTGATGTTCACACGACAGGAAATCATATAAGCGTGATTTAAGACTCGAATCTCGCACAAGAAACCCCTAGCGAATCTGAGAAATCGTGGGAATTCCTTGTTCCCAAAATTGACTCAAGTGCACCTAATTTCCTACTTAGAGCTCGAGTCCATGCTCTATAAAGGATCCTTAAGGTCCCAGGCTCCTCAGTCGATTCTAGGTCAATTTTCACCTTCTTTCCTCCTCTCCGGGCAGAAGCTGCACGACTTCGACGATGTCCCACACCCTCCTCCTTCTAGCCATCTAACCAACAAATTGGATGCATCAACTTCTTCCTCATCTTCCTCCGGTGTTAGCCAGCCAAAGCTACACTCCTTAATGCTCTTCCTTGTCATCACTGTTGCCACCCCCAGAGCAACCTTCGTCTCCGGCATTGGCCAATCACAACTAGTGCCAATTCCTCCCCTTTTGTCTGTTAGAGTAGGACTCCTCTCTCCCTCTTTCTCCCTAGATCTATTCTAACCCCTTAAATCCTCAAATCAGCCACCAATCCATAACCTCCCCCTCCATCTTCTTCGCAACCGACGAAGCTCCAGTGAGCTTCATCCCAACGACCTACCCACCAAACCACCTGCTACCTCGACCATGTCTGACCATCCTAGCACGCCAATCACCTTGCCACTGACACCGCCACACTTGCCATGGTTCGGCGAAGGTCCTGAGCAATTTTAATTGGGCTACAAGGCCGTATTTTGCCTTTCAGGGTTTGATCAGAGCACCGCCGCCGCAGCTGTCATCTTCAGCTCCGACCGCCACCTTCCGACCATCTTCGACCTCAATCCAACCATCGCTGCACGCAGAATGAATCCACGAGGACATCTAGGCCTTCTATTGTCCAAAGCAACATCTCCAATAGCTCGATTTGATGAATGAATCCCTGCAGCTACACACACGAAGAAAAGTGGGATAGCCCCACATCGGATACTGCCAAGCTCAAAATAGCATATAAAACATTTTTGTGATATCTGTTGCTTGCCTCTTCACACGGGGGGTGAGGTCCTCTATGCACACGCTCACCCACGTGCTTACTCCTCACCTGCCTCCATGTCGGCAGGCCTGGACCTCTGAACCGTATACCCAATTACCCGATTAACCCTAAACCCTATTTAAGAAGAGAAAGGGATCTGAGGAGGAGTTTGGAGGGTTTTTCCTTAGGATGCGTGCATACGTGCGTGCCTTAAAATGCATGGCTATGTGTTTATCGCGCTTGATCGGGTTTTAAAAGATAACAAGTTGTAATATAGCCGACAAAGCGTTCAAACAAATAGAGAATTTTATTACTCGAAAAATCGGAGTATCCGAGGTCGAAGACAGGGAGCAATCTTAGTACCTTTAAAGGACTAAAGAATACAACTTTTAAATGAAATACAATTGATTCAAAGAGAGATTTATAAAAGGTTGCTAAAAAATAACAGGATTGGACGTCTGATTTCTATATCAGACGTCTTAAATGTAGCTATTCTTCTTCCTGTTTTGATTCTGTTTTGGCCTTCTCTAAAGTCTTCCTCCTTACTTCTCTCTTCTGCCTTCTTCTTCTACGTAGGCTCTTCTTTTATTTTGATCTTACAGGTCCTCTTCTTCCTTTGATCTTCTTCCTGCCTTTGCTTCTTTTCTCTTCTGTCTTCTTCTTTCTCTCTGCAGTCCTTTCTTCCTTCTCTTCCCTGCCTCGCTCAACCTCTTCTTCTTCTGCTGCTTCTTTTTCTTCTTTGGCTAAGTTTCTTCTCTTCAACGCCCGGCCTGCCTGCATAGGAGAGCAAAACCTACCCCATCCTTCTCTACCTGCACGCCTCTCTCTCTCTACTATTCACTCAAAGGACGCTCTCCCAGAGCTGCGGGTAATCGGGTCGGATTTCGCACCCGGGACCAGGCGCACCGGTGTGTGGGTGATGCACGAGGTGTGCTCAGATAAGGTCGGGTCGGAGCCCACCAGATCTGCGAGGTGAAACCGCAGACGAGGCGAGCGTGAGTAAGGTGAGGGACCTCACCCCTGTGCTTTCGGAGGCGAAGAGACAGTAACACAAAATCAATTTAAATCATACTTGCGCTTCGTATTTTGCCGATGTGGGACTATTAGTCCTGCCCTGCTCTCACGCGCGCCCGCAGAAGACCTTCTTCGATTGCCAAGGCTACGGACTTCGCTGCATTCCTTGCTGGACCAGATAACTTCGCACTGCTTGCCCGAGTCCGCTGCACCTGAAGCCTGGACGTCCTGAAGCCTGGAGCTGCTCCGCGTCACTGTCAATGGCGGTAGGGGCTTGAATACTGTCAAACACAAAACAAGCCTCTCGGCTTAATCAGATCAGCTGGGGACCTTCGTCGTGGCACGACGAAGGTGGTACACGGTGCAGCAGGTTGTGGGACAGCCTAGGCGTGCGTGCCTAGGTCGTCCTGTGATCAGAGATGTGGGTGTGTTCGGGGGAGCGTTGTGTAAGTGTAGAGCGGCAGTGGGTGGGCGGAGGATGTTCCTTGTGGTGAGGCGGAGCCTCTGAGTTGGTCGGCGAGTCGTGCGGAAGTGTGGAGCGACGGGAGCGATTCGCCGGAGGTTGGCCGGAGGGATGGAAGATGGCGGTGGTCAGGCGTGGTCGAGGGGTAATGAAATGAAATGTAAGGGGGAACAGAGAGAGGGGAAGAAGGGGAATGTATCTGGAGTGTTCTGGAAGGGAGAGAGGCAGTGGAGTGGACGGTGCATAGCTGCCGTCGTCGGAGAAGAACCTTGAGGAAGGGAGCAGCGACGAGGACAAGGTCAAGGGAACGCGCGCTTGGTACGGCGCGACGCGGGAGGAAGAGGCGAAGTGGACTCTGCTGCTGGTATGGTAGAAGAGCGACGGGAAGGAGGGGAGGAGGTCACCGGAGCTTGCGGGTTCCTTGGCTGGAGATGGAAGAGAAGAAAATTTCGGGGAATCTCCGCCAAGACAAGTTTGAATTTGAGCGGTCGGACTTGGGGATTCTTTTATAGGTGCTGGCCGAACTTTCTAGTGCGTGGAGGGTGCGCAATCATCTCTGACGGCTCACCGGAGAAGGAAAGTGGGTGGATACCCAAATCTCTCATGCGTTCGCACGAGAGATTGGGATCAAATCAGAGATCATGGCAAGCCTCAGATGGGAGGGAATTCCTCAGAGAATCTCCCTTCCATTTCTGGGAGGGGATCTCTAAGGAATCAGAGAGTATTCCCTCTCTAATCCTCGTCGGAGAAGGATTCTGCCCCAATAATGGTGTAAGGACCTGATTGTAAGGTTGGTGAGGAAGTTAAGGGGCTCTCTGTGATGATTTTCAAAAGATAGGGACCAAATTATGATTTGGGTGTACTAAATTGCAAAGTATGTCAAGATGACCTCCCCTTAGGTCCAAATTTTGGTACAAACCTAATTTGGACCTAAGGAATCCAATGGTGAATTTGGATTTTAGGTTTGATCACGTTTGACTGGACATTTTGTGTAAAAACCCAAATTAGGTTAATTGATGAGCTAGGACCCTAATCTAGGTCAAACTGGGTTCCAAAGGCCAAATTAAGTGTTATAAACCCTAGGGAATATTTTTCCATGATTTTTAGAGGGCTTACTTGATTTTTATCCTGACCGAAACCTTGTTGATTTAAGCGGGTCTGTTTTAGGGTTACCAAATGTCATTTAATTCCTGGATTGCACATAAGCCCATTTCTGATTGACTCAACCCACTTTTTATCTTATTTAGACATTTTGACCTATGTTTTGCCCCTGAGAAATCCCGTTTATGTACTGCAATGGTAAAATTGCAGTTTTAACCTTTATTTCATGTTTTCTTCTCAGAGCACTTATTCCTTCATTTAGGCCTTCTTCTAGGTTATGTAGGAGCTTTTATCTTCTTTATTGGGTCAAAATGAGCTAGTTATGGCTCATGATGAGGCACTCATCATACCCCCATGCCTAGCTTTTGCTAGTCCCTTAGCAAAATTTCAAGGTTTTAACTTCTGTTCTAGACCCTGAGAGTAAGTGCTTTTCTTTTTCTTTTGTGATTAGGTTAGAATGCCGACAATAGGCCTAGAGGTATTCCCCAACCAAAATTCAGACCTGTTCCGCTTTAGCCTCAGTCCTCCGTAAAGGTTTCTAAGGCCCACAAAAACTGACCTAGGGTTTGTTGGACTCTGTGGTTATAGCACCCGTGCTTGAGACATTCTTAGCCAAAGTTCAGTTTGAAGTGCATTTTTGTAAGAGAGAGATAGAAGATTTATTTGTTTGGAGAGCTTTTCTCTCTCTTTTCTTTTTATTTCTAGCTTCAGATTAGCTTCTCAACACGGTCTGTATCGGATTCCTCGTCCCCATCATCAATCCTCAAGGGTCCCTAGCTTTCGAGATTTCGAGATAATCCCGCCCATGGCAACCCCCAAAACCCTAGTTTTCGAGATTTCGAGATAATCCCGCCCATGGCATTCTGTGGCTGAATTCAGACCCTGGTGATCGACATTACGTGATAATGCCGCCCATGGTATCTGAACCAGCAGAGTGCTTACATACCCCCAGTAGGATATTTAAATATCCTAAGAGACAAGCACCGAGGAGACGATATGTTGTTACGCATCTTCGAGGGGAATTTCCCGCCTCTCCGCGTTGGGAACTCATCCAAATCAACTTGTGTTGATTGGCCGCTCCTAATCTAGGTGACTTTTTTAGAACATTAAATGCTTTTGCGTGATTTGGATGTTTATGCGCACTGAACCAGGCTGTGTGTGAATTTGGGATGCTTAGGTTACCGAATCCCGTAAACCGGAGGTCAACTAACGAGGCCGAATACTTCCTAAGCCTTAGACCTAATACTCAAGCTTTGCATTTTTCCCAACCTCTTGAGGATTATCCAGATTTTAGCAGATACGTGAATTTTTAAGCTAAAGAATCTAGCCCAAGAGGCCTAAGACCAGCGTTCCCGCTAATCTCTTGTTATGTCTCCTTAGCACTTTTTCTTTTATTTCTTTTCTTAATCTGCTCTAGAACTTCAGTTAATTCCTTAATCTTTTACTAATGACTATTTCTTTTCATTTTCATTTTGTGCTCCTTTTTTTGGCATTTTACTCTTTTCCTCCTCTCATTTGTATGACCCTGAATTGTTCCTCCCCTCCTTCAAGTCTCTTTTTTTGTTTTTTTAATTGAAACCCTTTCTTGATATGAATTTTCGTGACATTTTGCACTTTCATACCCCCCCATGCCAAAGATTTGCAATGTCCCCATTGTAAATTAGATGGGTTCGATTTCAACTTAGTTCATGCATTAGGACAGGTGTGTGGTGAGTGAATGGGTCGAAGTGACTTGTTGCGAATGATTTCTAATCTCGGGTAGGGATACCTGAGGTGAAGTCGGCTGTTCTAATGGATGAACCCTAAAGTGCAATATGAATTCCGCATAGAAATGTCAGAAAAGGTTTCAGGTTTTTCAAAGAATGACGGGTTGCCTCCCGTTAAGCGCTGAGTTTTACGCCATCAGCTGGGCACAATGAGCTCAAGAGGAATGGAGGGTAAAGGATGACTCAGCCAAATCTATATCGGTCATGTCAATGAACGGCTTGAGTCTCTGACCGTTTACGACAAAGGGTTTAGAATCGTGGCTAAGTGGGATGATTTCAATGGATCCATTTCCGAAGTTTTGTCGGACTAGGTAGGGTCCGACCCACTTAGATCTTAGCTTTCCTGGGAATAATTTGAGTCAGGCATCAAAGAGTAAAACCTTTTGACCAGGATGAAAGACCTTTCTAGAAATGTGTTTGTCGTGAAAAGCTTTAACCCGTTCTTTGTAAATTCGTGAGTTCTCATACGCATCATGGTGTAATTCATCGATCTCGCTTATTTGAAGTCTTCTGTGGGTTCCAGCCTTAGAAAGATCTAGATTACAATTCCGTACAGCCCAATAGGCTTTATGCTCCAATTCGACGGGGAGGTGACATGCCTTCCCGTACACTAGTATGAAGGGAGACATTCCTAATTGGGTCTTGTGAGTGGTCCTATAGGCCCACAATGCTTCCGGAAGCTGGGAAGACCAATCTTTTCTATCAGGTCGAATAGTAACCTGAAGGATCTTCTTGATCTCTCGGTTAGATAGCTCAGCTAGACCATTAGTTTGGGGGTGGTAAGGAGTAGAGATTCGGTGTGACACCCCATATTTGGTCATCAGTGACCTGAACTGAGCGTTTGTGAAATGGGTCCCTCTGTCGGAAATTATAGCACATGGGATCCCGAACCTTGAGAAAATGTTTTGATCAATGAATTTTATAACAACTTTATGATTGTTGGTTCGGGTTGGAATGGCTTCTATCCACTTGGAAACATAGTCAACTGCGAGTAAGATGTATTCGAAGCCATCCGAGATCGGGAAGGATCCCATGAAATCAATCCCCCAGACATCAAAAATTTTGCATACCAAGATCGGCTGTAGAGGCATCATGTCTCAATGGCTCATGTTGCCCAGAGTCTGGCAACGGGAACATGCCTTACAGTGATCATATGCATCCTTGAAAATTGTGGACCAGTAAAAGCCACATTGGAGGACTTTTGATGCGGTTTTATGTCCTGAGAAATGTCCACCACATGCCTGGTCATGGCAAAATGAGAGTATGTCTTTGATTTCCACTTCCGCGACGCATCGTCGAATTATCTAATCAGCACCAATGCAGAATAGATACGGGTCTTCCCAAAGGTAATACTTGGCATCGAAACGCAATTTGTCCTTCTTGGCCTTCGGCCAATCAGACGGAATCTGATGTGATGCCGAGTAATTAACAATATCTGCGAACCATGGAAGACTTGTACTGATAGTTAGGAGGTGCTCATCAGGAAAGTGTTCTGTGATAGGTCCGGAAGGGTCAATAATTTCAGAAGGAAGGAGGAACAAGTGATCAGCTACCACATTTTGCTTTCCCACCTTGTCACGAATCTCAAGGTCAAATTCTTGTAACAGCAAGATCCATCGGATTAATCGAGGTTTCGCGTCCTTCTTTGCAAGGAGATGCCTCACAGCTGTGTGATCCAAGTATATAATGACACGGGAATCCAGAAGCTATGATCTGAATTTTTCTAGAGCAAATACTACAGCAAGCAGCTCTTTCTCAATAACTGTATAGTTACGCTGAGCCTCATCCAGTGTTTTGCTGGCTTAGTAAATGGCCACAGTTTTCCCATCAATTTTCTGCCCCAAAACCGATCCTACCGTGAAGTCAAATGCATCGCACATGATCTCAAAGGGTTGAGACCAATCAAGGGACTGTAGGATCAGGGCTTGGGTGACTCGGTCACGTAGGATCTCAAATGCTTGAGTGCATTCCTTGGAAATTTCGAAAGGCACATCCTTGGAGAGAAGATTGGTCAGGGGGCACGCGATTTTAGAGAAGTCAGGGATAAATCGACAGTAAAAACCGACGTGCCCCAAAAAAGATCGGATGTCCTTAATCGAGCTAGGCATAGGGAGCTTGGAAATCAGGTTAACCTTAGCTCTATCCACTTGGACGCCTTTCTTCGAGATTAAATGTCCCAGGACAATTCCCTCAGGCACCATGAAATGGCTCTTTTCCCAGGAAAGAACCAAATTCACATCGATGCACCGCCTGAGTATTTGACCAAGTGTTGGAGGCAATCGTCAAATGATTCTCCAAAAACTGAAAAGTCATCCATGAAGACTTCCAGATAGTCACCTACCATATCTGAGAATATGGCAAGCATGCACCGCTGAAAAGTTGCAAGTGCATTGCAGAGACCGAAAGGCATCCTTCGAAACGCGTACGTCTCGAAGGGGTAGGTGAATGTGGTCTTTTCTTGGTCCTCTGGATGGATTGTTACCTGGTTGTAACCGGAGTACCCGTCAAGAAAGCAAAAGAACCTATTTCCCGCTAGTTTCTCGAGGATTTGATCAATAAACGGTAGTGGGAAATGATCCTTCTTCGTGGAGGAATTTAGTCTTCTATAATCAATGCAGACTCTCCACGAGTTAGCTATTCAGGTCGGAATGACTTCTCCGGCTTCAGTCGTGATAATGGTAAGTCCTGCCTTTTTAGGCACCACCTGTATTGGACTCACCCAACGACTGTCGGAGATTGGGTAGATGATCCCTGCATCTAACCACTTTATGATATCCTTTTTCACAACCTCCTGTAGGTTAGGGTTTAGGCGTTGATGAGAACCTCGTCACAAATCCTAAACTAGCACCATTTAACCCTAATATGCAAGAAAAAGCTCCTACATAACTCTAGAAAGGCTTGGCTCAGAGAAATTCTGAGTTTGCAAAGAAAATAGAAACTAAGGGGTAAAAATGCAATTTCACCAATCCGATCTGAAAATAGGGTAACTCAGGGTCCAAACACAGGTCAAAATAACCTAATAAGAAGAAAAGTGGGATGAGATGACTCAATAAGGGCTACAGCAACTCCAAGGAATTAAATGACATCCTATAACCCTAAAAATAAATCCACTTCAATTCACGTGGTTCGAGGTAAGGTAAAAATCAACTAAACCCTCTAAAATTCATATAAAAATAATCTCTAGGGTTTAGGACTTTCAATTTGGCCTTAGGAACCCATTTTGACCTACATTGAGAACCATGCCCAATTAACAACTTAATTTGGGTTTTTGCGTAAATTGACCGGTCAGACAAGGTTTAATCTAGAAATAAAATTCACCATCAGATTCCTTAGGTCCTAATTAGTCATGTATAAAAACTTGGGCCTAAGAAGAAACCTTCTTGACCAACTTTACACTTTGGTCCTCATATATTTACTTTTTGGCCCTCAACTTTTGAACCCTCATATTTTGGCCCCTAACTCTCCTTCATTCTTTGCATTTAGGTCCCTCCTGCAAAACCTGAGCAGCGCCATGCTCCGGCGACCTTGCGTGGAGCATGGCACCGCGCAGGGTGAGGGAGGGGCCCTGGCAAGTCAATGGGGGGTACCCTGCGTCGTCACCCACCGCAGGGACACCCCCCTGAGTGCTGCGACCGCCCATACCACCCGTGCGAATGCACGGACGGTATGGGTCTCCACTTCCGGCGTCCTCCGGCGAGGGAGACACGTCGTCTCCCTCCGCCCTCCTCTCTGATTCTGCCCCTATAAATACCCCCGTCGCTCTGCCGTTCTGAAGGAGCTCGGATCTGACGGAGACACCCCCTCAATTCCTCCCTTCCCACTCCGACAGACGCCCCCTTGCTCCGGCGGCCTCTCCTCCTCCTCGTCGCCCTGCCGCACTACCAGCAGCAGGGTTACCTTCCCTCGATCTTTCCGCACCACGCCGCACACCCAGCTGGCACCTCTCCGGCCCTCTCCTCGCCGCCGCCCCTTCCTCTGGGCAATTTCTTCTCCGGCGACAGTCGATACGACTGTCGCCTGCGCCAACCCCTCTTCGTCCAGCTTAGTAGGTAAACTTCTCCTCTTCCTCCCCTCTTTCTTTTCCATACTGAAAGCCCTTACTGTCGCCACCGATTTCCCACCGATCACCCTCACCTTCTCCACCTCCGGCCAAACTCCGGCGAACCGCTCCCATCGCTCCAGCACCCCACACGGCTCGCCGACCTGTGCATAACCTCCGCCTCCTCACCCTGATCCTCTTCCGCCCCTCCACTTCCCACCAAACGCCCTCTACAGATCCACCAAACACACCCACTTCTCCGCCCGCAGTTTGACCTAGGGCGACCCTTTTGCTCCACCACGCCCACTGCAGACCCTCCGACCACCTTTGCCGTGCCACGGCGAAGGTTCTCCGCATATCTGATTAGGCCGAGAGGCCGTGCTTCTGTGAACAGGTGTTGCGCCCGCCATCGCCATTGCTGAGCAGCGAAGCTCCTTCGACCTGCTGCTCCAGGCAACACCACGCCCAGGTCAGACTCCCAGGCTTCGCGGGGTAGCTTCGCGAAGTGTCAGGCTGCAGTTCGGGCGAAGCCCTCGCCCGAAGCCCTCGCGCGAAGTTCGGCTGCCGCTGCTTCCTCTACGCAGGCGCTCACATTGGGGTGGGGCATTTAGTCCCACCTCGAAAGGCTTCGAAGAGGAGCGCCGATATAAGTTGAAAAAGTGCTGTAGGCTTATCGCCTCAGCACACGGGGTGAGGTCCCTCTCACACCACTTCACCCGACCCGTCCGCGAGCTCATCACGCGGATCCGGCCGACCCGACCTGACTTGACTGGAACTCCTCGCCCACCACCGCACGCCGGTGGGCCTGGACCCGGGCGCGACTCATACTCGATTACCCGGTTGCTCTGGGAGAGCTGTCCTAAGAGCGAATTCAGAGAGAGAGAGACGCGGGGAGAGGGTAGAGTAGGTTTTGCCCTCTGATGCTGAACTCTTGAGCGTGCAGGCACAGGTGAAGAAGAAGAAGGGCTGCGGAAGAAAAAGAACTGAAGCGGCACTGTAGCATCTGCGGGTTAAGTCGTCTGATCGGAAAATCAAACGACGTCCTGAAGACAGGTGAAGACAAAGAAGAAAAGAAGAGAGAAGGAGCAACCAAGTGAAGAAACAGAAAGTAGAAGAAGAGAAGCAAGAAGCAAGAAGCAAGAAAAGAAGAAGAAGAAGATCTGAAGAAAAAGAAAGAAAACAAGGAAGAACAGAAGACAGAAGAAGAAGAGCACGGGGGGGAAGATCTGAAGAAAGCAGAAGAAGAAGAAGAAGAAGAAGAACAGGAAGAACAAAAGCCAAAGAGGAGAGAAGACAAAGAGGAAGAAAGAAGAGAAGAAGAAGCCAAACTTTCATCTCTCTCTCGCTCTCTCTCTTTATTTTTGTAATAGAACTTGTATATCTCTAGAATACGACTTGCTCCCTGAGTTCGACCTCGGGAACTCTTTTATTTTCCGAGTAAAAAAATATATCTGTAATAATGGCAATAACTAGCTGTACTACAACGCTATTTCTATAACAAAAGCTAGTCACAACGCCGTTATCAGGCGTCTTTGCATTTCTCTTGAAGGTCGTGCGCCTTCTTCTGTGTAGATTCAATGTGTGCAGTATGAAGGGCTTATACCAGTCAAATCATCGAGAGTCCATCAAATGGCTCTACGATGTTGCTGGAGAACAGAAATCAAACAGAGTTCCTGTCAAGTGTGAGTCGAGAGTTGATAATCACAGGAAACGTATGATTCGAATCCAAAAAGACGTACTTCAGATGCTCGGGAAGGGGCTTGAGTTCCATGACAGGATTGTCAGCAGCAGCGGGCGGTTCGGGGTTTGTATCAGGAACAAGGGTAGGAGTCATAGGTGTGTCTAGATCATGTTTGTACTCCTCTGTTAGCGGGTTTTGATTCTCTAGTGGTTGATCAGGGATAATCAAGTTGTCCTCTATATGCAATTCATCAACCACGGCTCTGATATCACATATTTCCTCTATAACCCCGTAATTAATCCCTTGTTGGGCCTTAAAAATGTCAATCTTCAGGTTTTGATTCCCAAATTTTAATTCTATCTGGCCCACTTCGCAGTTTATGTTGGCCCTAGCAGTGGCCAAAAAGGGTCTCCCTAATATGATTGGTGTGTCCCTTAGGTTCTTAGGTGCATCCATGTCCAGTACTATGAAGTCCACCGGGAAATAGAAATCTCGTACCCTAACAATGACATCCTTGAGTATTCCTCTAGGTGACTTGATGGATCGATCGGCTAACTACAATGTCACCTCAGTGGGTTTAAGTTCAGATTCTTCAAGGTGGTCAAGGAGGGATGTAGGTATTAAATTTATGGAGGCACCTAGGTCTAGTAAGGCTCTATCAAATTGGGTTTCACCAATTTTACAAGAAATCAAGGGAGTTCCTCGGTCTTTAGCCTTGGGTGGGAGTTTGCTCAAGATGACAGAGCTGGCTTGCTCTAACAGTACGATTGGATTCCCATCCTTGGTTCGCGGCTTACGTTTAGGGGTACATCTGTCTTTCAAGAATCTTGCGTAAGCCGGTATGTGGCGAATTGCATCCATCGATGGGATGTTTATCTGGACCTGTTCAAAGAGCTTGACCAGATCCTCCTCAGGGGCCACGGGTTTGGTTATCCTTTTTCCTTTGGTCAAGGCCTCAGGAAATGGGATTCTAGTTGGTTCCTCTAGGATAGGTCCAGGTTCTTGATCTGGGAGAGTGGTATCTTGGATAACTATCCTAGGGTCTTGGCTATTATCAGGCTTAGAGTGGTTCGGATAATGTGGGTCTTGGGTTGTTTTACCACTACGTGTTGTTACAGAGTTTAATCCGGCCTGATTTTGGTTTGGGTTTGGTAGGAGGGGTGGCTGCTGCTGGAATCCCGCATAAGATGTCTAACCTTCCATCCCATCTAGTGATGGAGCAGCAGGGGCCTGATAAATCAAATGTGCTTGGCCTGAATTTGGATTCATAACGCACTTTTGGGTTAGCACGTTATTTGGGTTGGGCAGAGGTTACGAAGGAAGGGTGCCAAGTTGGCGGGAATTTGCCATCTAGGCCAGTTGGTTGCGAACCTCTGTGATCTCATCCTTGTGCTGTTTTTGCATTGCCGTATTCATCTTTTGAATGTCAGCCAGTGCTTGAAGGATAAGAGTCAGTTGATCCTGGTTTTGCCTGGATTAGTATGTGGGATTGGGCCGAGGCTGAGGCGACTGATATGGACGAGGGGCTTGTGGACGGGGTTGATATGGTGGTCTTTGAGAATTTCCCGTCCACTGAAAGTAAGGATGATTTCGCCATCCAGGGTTGTAGGTATTGGAGAATGGGTCATTCTGGATGGCGTTGAGGTCCTCGCAGTTCTGAGGAACCTCAGGAAAGTCAAAATACGAGGGTTCAGAGTTCCCCCAACTCAAGTAGAATGGATTGGAGGTCACTCTGGTTCGAGAGGCAGACGGGGGTGGATATGGGTCCATCCCCTTGGCAGATTGTTGATAGATGTTTTGCACAGTTTCCCTTGCTAGAGGTGGTCGTGCAAAAGAGTTTTGCGCAGAGGTGGCTTGCTGCAAATGCTGAGTTAGCTCGTCCACCTTCTTTTCTATGATAAAAACCTTGTCCAACCGACTGGCCATCAGTTCCAAGTCGACAGAATTGAACAGGTCCTGCATCTCATGTGTCCCTCTCAGATTCGTCGATGTGCAGGCATTCGTCCTGTCGAATAAGCCCATGGAGTCATTATTTATGGAGTTCTCGCACATGTTTTCGAGAATCTCCCACACCATGTCCTCATGTTGACCCATGATGTTTCCTCCGCACGTTGCATTGACGAATAAACGAATGTCTTCACGGAGTCCCTGGTAAAAAGACTGGACTTATTCCCACTTAGGAACTCCGTGATGGGGACACTTTCGCATGAGATCTAAGAATCGATCCCATGCTTCGTGAAGAGGTTCTCCCGGTTGTTGAGCGAAATGAGTGATCTGGTGGCACAAGGCATTCGTCCGGCCAACGGGGAAGAATTTTTTCAAAAATTCGGACTGAAGTTCCTCCCATGTATTGATCGGGCGGGTCTAAGTTTGATACCAATGTGCGGCCTTGTCCAAGAGGGAGAACGAAAACATTTTCATGAGTAGGATATCCCAATTTTGTAGATCTGACCCGAAGGTATGGGCCAGATGCTTTAGTTGTTTAATGTGTTGGAATGGATCCTCAGAGTTAAGCCCATGAAACTTCAGTATGGCATGAATCATATTGGGCTTCAGTTCAAAATCAGGTCCTCCAATCGGGATTCGTACTCGAGGTTCGATCTCCACCGCGGCGGGATTATAGTGATCTCGCATCATAGGTCGCTGCGGTGGGTTTACAAAGTTCTGAAAGAGATCATTAAGGCGTTGAAGTTGGTGTTCAAGGTTATTCTCCTCTTCAATGGGTTGTGCCATGATGGAAGAAGAAGGAGAATCAGGGTCTGAATCAGATGAAAGATTTGTGGTGGGGTTGCTGCACAAACAAGGGTGTTGTGGCTTGGCCTCGACGAGAATGAATTTCTAAAGGAGGTCTTAAGGGTGGCCTTAAGGACCTCCTTCCAAACATGCACCGAAGGATGTGATGAGATTAGAAGGTGCTGGACCCAATCAAGACACCCAAAAATTGTTGGGTGACTATAGAGGTTCAGGGCGGATGGACCCCTTAGTCAGAAAGGTCGTCCACTTGAGAAATACCTGGGCAGCCAGAGAGGGAGAGTCCCGCAAAGACCCCTACACGGTAGAGCATCCCCATGAGTTACAGGGTTTCCCCCACCCGACCTCTCTTTTCACTGTAGTTCCAGGTAGACCAGAATGGGGACCTTGACCTCTTAAGTCTACCTTTCTTACTTTAAGATCAAGGTGCTTAATGTTCCACTTGAACTTTTAGGTATTTTGAGTGAAAAAGTGACCTAATTTTAAGGTTGGTTGTCCCAAGGGATCAACTTCACCTCTTGTTCCTTTGAGAGCTTTTAGGTCCTTTCTTTTAGGGTTCAAATGGATTAAAAGCCTGATTTGCTTAGGGTTCCTCTTGTATAGATCTTTTCAAACAAGGTTTACGCACACCTCTTTTTGGAAAAATTTGTTTCTTTGTTTAAGATAAGATGTGTCTCTAAAAACCCTAGCTTTTTAATTCTTAACTTGGCTCTAGTGGGTCTAATTTAGTTGCCTCAGAATTTAGTACCTAGGGCTCAATCAAGAAAGTTTTAGCCCTAGTTACCTTAGTTGGATGAGCAGATAAAAATGTGTTGAAATGAAAATCAGGCAACTTGATGAGTTACTAAATATGAAACAGGTAGCCCTAAGTTGATTGTTCTTCTTTTTTTTCTTTTCAGGTTTTGAGGGAGTTAAGAGAGAGGGCTTATGGAAATTACCTGTTCCTTGGAGTGTCTATTGTGCAGCTGCTCTTCTTTCCTTTTTGCTTTCCCTGCGCTTCGTATTTTGCCGATGTGGGACTATTAGTCCAGCCCTACTCTCGCGCGTGCCGCAGAAGACCTTCTTCGATTGCCAAGGCTGCGGACTTCGCTGCGTTCCTTGCTGGACCAGATAACTTCGCACTGCTTGCCCGAGTCCGCTGCACCTGAAGCCTAGATGTCCTGAAGCCTGGAGCTGCTTCGCGTCACTGTCAATGGCGGCAGGGGCTTGAATACTGTCAAACACAAAACAAGACTCTCGGCTTAATCAGATCAGCTGGGGACCTTCACCGTGGCACGGCGAAGGTGCTGCACGGTGCAGCAGGTTGTGGGACGGCCTAGGCATGCGTGCCTAGGTCGTCCTGTGACCAGAGATGTGGGTGAGTTCGGGGGAGCATTGTGTGGGTGTAGAGCGGCAGTGGATGGGCGGAGGATGTTCCTTGTGGTGAGGCGGAGCCTCTGAGTTGGTCGGCGAGTCGTGCGGAAGTGTGAAGCGACGGGAGCGATTCGCCGGAGGTTGGCTGGAGGGATGGAAGATGGCGGTGGTCAGGCGTGGTCGAGGGGTAATTAAATGAAATGTAAAGGGGAACAAAGAGAGGGGAAGAAGGGGAATGTATCTGGAGTGTTCTGGAAGGGAGTGAGGCAACGGAGTGGACAGCGCGTAGCTGCCGTCGTCGGAGAAGAAGAACCCTGAGGAAGGGAGCAACGACGAGGATGAGGTCAGGGGAACGCGCGCTTGGTACGGCGCAACGCGGGAGGAAGAGGCAAAGTGGACTCTGCTGCTGGTATGGCAGCAGAGCAATGAGAAGGAGGGGAGGAGGTCGCCAGACCTTGCGGGTTCCTTGGCCGGAGATGGAAGAGAAGAAAATTTGGAGGAATCTCCGCCAAGACAAGTCTGAATTTGAGCGGCCGGACTTGGGGATTCTTTTAAAGGTGCTGGCCGAACTTTCTAGTGCGTGGAGGGCGGGCAATCATCTCCGACGGCTCGCTGGAGAAGTAAAGTGGGTGGATACCCAAATCTCTCGTGCGTTCGCACGAGAGATTGGGATCAAATCAGAGATCATGGCAGGCCTCAGATGGGAGGGAATTCCTCAAAGAATCTCCCTTCCATTTCTGGGAGGGGATCTCTAAGGAATCAGAGAGTATTCCCTCTCTAATCCTCGCCAGAGAAGGATTCTACCCCAATAATGGTGGAAGGACCTGATTGTAAGGTTGGTGAGGAAGTTAGGGGGCTTTCTGTGATGATTTTCAAAAGATAGGGATCAAATTATGATTTGGGTGTACTAAATTGCAAAGTAGGTAAAGATGACCTCCCCTTAGGTCCAAATTTTGGTAAAAACCTAATTTGGACCTAAGGAATCCAATGGTTAAGTTGGAGTTTAGGTTTGACCAAGTTTGATTGGGTATTTTGTGTAAAAACCCAAATTAGATTAATTGATGAGCTAGGACCCTAATCTAGGTCAAACTGGGTTCCAAAGGATAAATTAAGTGTTATAAACCCTAGGGGATATTTTTCCATGATTTTTAGAGGGCTTACTTGATTTTTATCCTGACCGAAACCTTGTTGATTTAAGCGGGTCTGTTTTAGAGTTACCAAATGTCATTTAATTCCTGGATTGCACATAAATCCATTTATGATTAACTCAACCCACTTTTTATCTTATTTAGACATTTTGACCTATGTTTTGCCTCTGAGAAATCCTGTTTATGTACTGCAATGGTAAAATTACAGTTTTAACCTTTATTTCATGTTTTCTTCTCAGAGCACTTATTCCTTCATTTAGGCCTTCTTCTAGGTTATGTAGGAGCTTTTATCTTCTTTATTGGGTCAAAATGAGCTAGTTATGGCTCATGATGAGGCTCTCATCACTATGTTCTTAACACTTAGCGAGAACTTGGTGCTTGACTCTGTGCTGGTGCTCTGCTTTGTGCTGCTTGGTGATACTTAAGGTGTCTGACCTTAGGGTCCGACGTCTAATCTTGGCCACTATTGAAATATTGCAATGCTTATCTGATGTGTAATTTGAGAATAAGTGGTTGAGACCACTGTAGCAAAATTGAATTGGTTGATACTTGGGATATGTCTTAATGTGGAAGATTTAATTGGTAATCTAAATCATCATTTTTAGAGTTCTCCCATTCTTTTTGTCCCATTATTTCTTGACATACAATTTGGTTTATCATTGAATATATTAGTGAATTATTCGTTGAATATCTTTTTATGCTTAATGATTACACTCATTACTATTAATTGTGATTAGTGTTGTGAATTCCAATTTGCCTCTTGCGAACGACCTCGGACTCAATTTTATTTTCGAGTTTATAAATTTTAAATGTTGTTACAATTTTTGTCACTATACTACTGATGGGAACACCATCATGAGTCCTAACTAGCTCATTTTGATCCAATGAAGAGAATAAAAGCCCTTACATAACCAACTGAAGGTCCTAATTCACTGAATAACCTTTCTGAGAGAAAAGTAAGAAACAAGGGGTAAAACTATAATTTTACCATTGCAGTACAACAACAAATTTTCTCAAGGGCTAAACAATGGTCAAAAGGTCTTAACAAGATAAAAAGTGGGTTGGATTTGACAGAAAAGGGTCTATGTGTGCCCTGTGAATTAAATGACTTCTTAAAATCCTAAAACAGACCCGCTTGATTAACCAAGGTTCTGGTCAGGATAAAATTCACCTAAACACTCTAAAAATCATATAAAAATATTCTCTAGGGTTTAGAACCTTTAAATTGGCTATTGGAACCCATCTTGACCTATAATGGGGTCTCCGACAAATATTTGACCTAAATTGGGTTTTTACATAAATTTCCCAGTCAAACATGGTCAAACACAAAATCCAACTACACCATTAGATTCCTTAGATCCAAATTAGGTTTGTACAAAAATTTGGACCTAACAAGAATTTGCCTTGACCTAGTTTGCAAAAAGGTCCAACCTAATTACATTTGTACCCCTATCTTTCAAAAACCTTTGAAAAAGCCCCCTATCTTCTTCATCGTTCTCACAATGAGGTCCCTCTGCCATTATAGCAGAGGAATCCTATTCTGGCAAGCTTTAGAAGGTGGTTTCTCCCTGATTTCTCAGATAATCCCCTTAAAAATTGGAATGGAGATTCTCTTATAAAATCCCACTCATATGTGAACCCAGTTTGATGCCCTAATTATTACCCAATCTCCCTAATTTGGGTTGGCTAATCTACTTGGAGTGCTAGATTTTTGCTTGGATTTGCTAAGGACTAGCAAAAACTAGGCATGGGGGTATTTGATTAGCCCATATTTGTGGGCTATTTAAGTATTTAAGTGCCTAGACATTAAGTTAATTCTAACATTTATTAAGCATAAATTAGGATGTAAATAAGTTAATTCATATTTCTAATTTAATTACATAATTCATGCATTGCATTCATATTTAAATGCATTTAGAATTAACTTAAAATTGAATTCATTTAATTAGTTAACTAATTAGGTGCATTACATACATTAATTTAAGTTAACATAAAAGTTGAGGGTTTGTATATAAATAACCATAATATTTTAACATTATTTTTTATTCTTCTTCTTGCAGCAACGGCTGCATTTCCTTCGGTTGCCGCTCCAACGCCATCAGCTGCCGCACTGAAACCTGCATTCAAGGACGAGCGGAGAATGTGGATCTGCTCCCGCCTCTCTATTCAAATCTATGCAGGTGGCTACAAAAGGAGGAGGGAGGCTGCCGAGCTGGGTGGTCCACCACCCCCAACCCACCACTGTGTTGAGAGTTCATCTCTCGTCCATTCCACCACCACCGTGGGTGTGTGGTGTGACAGGCCACACCGCCATCTGGAGCTCGTCTGCATTACCGTGAGCACCTCAGCGTGCACCACCCTTGCCGTCATCACCAACAACCACCACTGCAACCACTGCATTTTCATCTCCTCCGTCAGTTAAGATGTCCGGGAAACTTCCTGGACGTCTGAAGCTTCATCCCCGCACACAACAGCAACTAGCCTCTCCTTCACGCCTGCGTCCCTCCGACTGCACACTTCCGCCCCACCTCCTGCAGCATCCACCACACATGCCCTTCATCCACTTCACGCCTCTTCATCTCCACCTCCAGCGCGCAGCAGAACTCACGCCAGCCTGCAGCACTTCACCACGTGCCTGCAGATCGCGCGCCACCTCCGTGCACAACCTGCGACAGCAGCAACTCCAGAACCGCCGCTACCTTTCTCCTTCGGCAGGCCGGCACCGGCCACCGCTCGACGTATGGCAGCCACCACCATGACAGCCTCACTTCAGCCAACCGCCTGTGCGAACCTCTCCTCGATTGAACCTCTCTCCCGATCACGAGGAGGAGAGAGGTAAAAATCCTCTGTTTTTAGTCTAATTAGTAATTACATTTCATGCCATTTCCAGGAAAAATAATTTTCATTTATGAATATTTTATTGTGGTAAAATTACAACTTCATACTCAAGCTCTCGTATAATTGCGTGGCTTTTGTAATTAACATTGTTTGACATTGGTTTTGGGATTAAAATGTGCACAACTTTTCTATAATACATGTCAATTGAAAATTGCATAAAATCATCACATATTTATTGAATATTTCAGTGAGGAAAAATTGCACTTCTACCCTTACATTTTCAAGTTATTGTGCATCTTCTTTCTGTCGCATTTCATGTCAAATTTGACTACGTATTTCTCACGAGATTAAACGAATACGAAATAATCGAGATTTTATTGCATCATTGCCTCCCTGTGGACACGACCCACTCTACTGCGAGTGGTTATTTTAATTATTGATTAGTCAATTTTTCCACCACATAAAACTACAAACGACTTTAAAAGCAAAGAATCGACTCGTCAAATGGCGTCGTTGCCGGGGAGGCAATAGACGCAATAATTTCACCTATTTTTTTTTCATTTCTGATTATTTCTCATTGCACAGTGATCTGACCATTTTTTTTTTTTTCTGTGCGAGAAATTTATGCGAGGAATCAGCCATCGTGAGAGGCGACCCTTGACGTCGCCAGAGGAGGAATTGGTCGAGCTACCTTGCAAAGGAGGGGAAGGATGAGGACACGATGATCATTTAGTCGCTAATTTAATTAGAGTAGGATTAAGACTTTAGATTTAATCTTTCATTACACATTTGGTTTGAAACCCTTGTTCTGGGGTATATTTTGAGGGGTTTGTTCCCCAATTTTGTTTTAGGCTCGTGTTGGGTAATTTTTGGGAGCCTGCTCCCTTTTCTTTAGATTTAGGTTTTTTATTTTAATTTATTTTGTGGATTGTTTACTTTTATTTGCTTGTGCATAAGTAGTTAAAATAAAAAATAAAAAAAAATGAGCTGCCTGCTAGAAGCTGCCTGCCCCTAGGACGAACCATTTAGGTCTGTATAAGCAGCCTCTAGATTTACTTCTTTGCATTGCATGCATTCTCGCATCGTTGATTGCTAGAAGCAAGGTACGCATTCTCTTACTTTGCATCCTATTCTTGATCACGCATTGCATTTGGACTTAATGCGAAGACCACCTAATATGTATTGAATAAATCAAACAAGTGGTCACATATTTTCTAGAAAAAGCACTAATTAAAGGAGGGACATTTTAAAAAACAAGGATTTGACTTTCAAACTTGGCGTGTGATTCAAAATTCAAAATCTTTTGCGATGTATGCACACTTATTTCATTTGCACCACGGCACGCTTCTAAACACTCCTTAGGTTTGGAACGACTAGGACAAGAGCCCTCCTACCGTTGGATTTTGAAGTGTTTAGAACTTGAGATCAAAGGTTTTGTAACTCCAAAGAGGGGGATACCCTGTCACAGACTTTTGGGGGTAGTTGAGAAGCACCGCGAAAGCACAGCTTCAAAGGAAGGCTTAGACCTACTTGCATCCCTCGATCTTCCATCTTTAGAGTTGCTTTACCATTTGAGATTTAGGGAAGAACACCTAAGATCCAACTAGGTCTTCTTAGGCGAGCTGTAGGTTGACAATAGGCACGTAAATTGACTGAACAAATTGTATTGTCACCTACAATCTGACTAAAATCAAAAGCCTAAATTGGGAAAGACCTAAAAAGTCCTTTTTGAATTGTGTTTTGCCTGGTGATGAGAACCTCATCATGAGCCATAACTAGCTCATTTTGACCCAATACAAAGGATAAAAGCTCCTACATAACTCAAGGAAAGGCTTAACTCAGAGAATTCTGAGTTTAAGGAGAAAACAAGTCATAAGGGGTAAAAATGCAATTTTACCAGTATAATCTGCATACAGGGTAATTCAGGGTCCAAACATAGGTCAAAGCAACTTAATAAGAATAAAAGTGGGATGAGATGATCTAGCAAGGGCTACGACAATTCCAAGGAACTAAATGATAATCTGTAACCCTAAAACAACCCACATCAATTCACGAGATTCGAGGCAAAGTAAAAATAGAATAAACCCTCTAAAATTCATAGAAAAATAATCTCTAGGGTTTATAACCTTCAATTTGGCCTTCAGAACCCATGTTGACCTACATTGAGAACCATACCCAATTAATAACTTAATCTGGGTTTTCGCATAAATTGACCGGTCAAACAAGGTTTAATATAGAAATAAATTCACCATCAGATTCCTTAGGTCCTAATTAATCATGTATAAAAACTTGAGCCTAAGAAGAAACCTCCTTGACCGACTTTACACTTTGGTCCTCATATATTTACTTTTTGGCCCTCAACTTTTGAACCGTCGCATTTTGGCCCCTAACTCTCCTTCGTTCTTTGCATTCAGGTCCCCCCTGCAAAACCGGCCAGCACCATGCTCCGGCGATCTTGCGCGGAGCATGGCGCCGCGCAGGGTGAGGGGGAAAGCCTGGCAAGTAAACCAGGGGTGCCCTGCGTTGTCAGCCGTCGCAGGGACACCCCCCTGGTCGCTGTAGCCCACCATACCGGCCGTGCGAACGCACGGACGGTATGGGCTTTCGTCTCCGGCCATCCTCCGGCGAGGGAGACACGTCGTCTCCCTCCGCCTCCCTCCCTGTTTTGATCCCTATAAATACCCCCGTCGCTCCACCGTTCTTCCCAGCTCGGATCTGACGGAGAAAATCCCCAACTTTCCTCTCTTCTTTCTCCGGCAGACGCTCACCAGCTCCGACGGTTCCTCCCCCTCCTCCTCTTCGCTCTGCCGCAATACCAGCAGCAGAGACTTCCTCCCCTGCTCTTCCCGCGCCACGCCGCACCCAGCTGGCGCCTCTCCGGCTCTCTGCTCGCCGCCGCCTCCTTCCCTGAGCATCTTCTTCTCCGGCGACAGTCGATACGACTGTCGCCCTACTGCTCCCCCTTCGTCCCTGCAAGTAAGTTAGAACTATTTCCCTTCTCCTCTTTCTTTCCCCGGTTCCAATTTGTTCAATTACGCCCTCGACCGACCCTGACCATCGTCACCCCCTTCGACTCCGGCCACCCTCCGGTGAGATGTTCCCATCGCTCCACAGCCTCACACACCTCGCCGACCCTCACCGAACCTCCTCCTCATCACACTGAGCACCCCCCACCCCTCCACTGCCACTCCACACCTCCGTAACACTCCCCCGAACAAACCCATTCCTCCGGTTGCAGTCCAACCTAGGGCTGCCGCCAGACACCACCTTGCGGCTTGCCGCGCAGCTCCTCACCTTCGCCGTGCCACAGCGAAGGTTCCCCAGTGGTTTGATCAGGCCGAGAGGCCATATTCGTGTCCGACAGGTTTTGAGGTTCGACCGCCATTAACGCACATTGAAGCAGCTTCTCCCGCGCTCCAGGCTTGAGGACTCCAGGTCTCCAGCTGCTGCGGATTACGGGGAGTCTTGCGAAGGCAGCCAGCCAGCAACCTACGCAAATCAAAGCCGCAGCTGCAGAAGCCAGGCCGCGGTCTCCCAGCAGGCGCACGCGAGGAAAGGTCTGCGTTTAGTCCCACATCGGTAAGCCTCACACCCTTTCCACTGTTTAAATTGATTTTGTGCACTAGCCTTACTGCCTCAGCACACGGGGTGAGGTCCCCTTACACCCGCCCGGTTACCCGGTCTCGTCCGCGCTCACGCCCCGCGGACCTGACCCGACCCGACTTAGACTGACCTGCACTCCTCGCCCACCACGCACGCCGGTGGGCCTGGACCCGGGCGTGACCCAAACCCGATTACCCGGCAGCTCTGGGAGAGCTTTCCCAAGAGTGGTTTCAGAGAGAGAGAGACGCAGGGGGAGAGGGTAGAGTAGGTTTTGTTCTCTGACGTAAGCTCTGAAGTGTGCAGGCACAGGTGAAGAAGAAGAACCGCGGAAGAAGAAGGAAGTTGACTGTAGCAACAGGCAGTTTAAGTCGTCTGATTTGGAAATCAGACGACGTCCTGAAGGGAAAAGAAGAAAGACGGAGGAAGATCTGAAGGGAAAAGAAGAAAGACGGAGGAAGATCTGAAGAACAAAAGAAGAAAGACGGAGGAAGATCTGAAGAACAACAGAAGAAGGCGAGGCAGAGGAGAACACAAAAGAACAAGGGAAGAACTGAAAGAAGGAAAACAAAGAAGAAAGAAGAAGATCTGAAGAAAGACAGAAGAAAAAGGAGGAGCAGGAAAAGCAGGAAGAAGAAGAAGAGCATCACCATTGCAGAAGAAAGACATCACCTCTGCAGACAAAGAAGAAGAAGAACTGAAAGAAGAAAACAAAGAAAAAGAAGACAACAAATTCTTTCCCTCTCTCTTTCTTTTTGTAAAAGAAACATGTATATCTCTAGAATACAACTTGCTCCCTGAGTTCGACCTCGGGAACTCTTTTATTTTCCGAGTAAAAAAATTATATTTGAAATGTTGGCAATAACTGGCTATACTACAACGCTATAACAATAAAACCCGGTTATCTCTCGAAGCCAACGTCCCCAATTATTTGGCGCCGCTACCGGGGAGCGACGGCTATTCTAGAGGTAAACATTCCTGTTTCTTTTTTTTTTTAATTTCTGATAATCTCCTCTCTTATGTGCAGCTACAGGAACTCAAGAAGACAAGCAACCACACGACAACCACTCCGAAGACAGGTAAATTTTTCCTCTCACTATTAACCCCTAAACTCTAAAGAGGAAGAAAAGAAAAGAACAAGCAATATAGGGCTAACCTGTCTTCCATACTTAGTAACCATAAAGAGTTGCATGTTTTCAACTCATCACTCCTGCACACTATTAAGGGTATTTAAGGGCTAACACATTCTTGCTTGAGCCCTAATTGCCCAACAAAGAGTTAAATGGACCAAGTAGAGCCAACATAAGGTCAAACATTAGGATTTCAGTAGAGACACACCCCTTAATCAAGAATTGAGGAAATCCAAAAGAGGTGTGCCCAAGCCATTGATTGAAAATAATTAACAAGAAAAATCCTAAACAATTGGCTCTCTCTAAACACTTGAACCCTAAAAGACAAGACCTGAAAGCTCTCAAAGAAAACAAGAGGTAAAGTTGACCCCTTGGGTCAACCAACCTTAAATTAGGTCACTCTTTGCACTTAAAAAGACTAAAGTTCAAGTGAAACCTTAAGCACCCTGATCTTAAAATTGGTAGACTTAAGAGGTCAAGATCCCCATTCTGGTCTACCTGGAACCGCAGTGACAAGAGAGGTCGGGTGGGGGAAACCCTGTAACCCGTGGGGACGCTCTACCGTGTAGGGGTCTTCGCGGGACTCTCCCTCTCTGGCTGCCTAGGTAATTCTCAGGTGGACGATCTTTCTGATCAAGGGGTCCATCTGCCCCGCACCTCTATAGTCACCCAACACATTTTTGGGTGCCTTGATTGGGTCCAGCACCTTCTAAACTTACCTCTTCCAACAGTGCATGTACGGAAGGAGGTCCCTAAGACCACCCTTGAGACCTCCTTTAGAAATTCACTCTCGTCAAGGCCAAGCCTCGACGCCCGTGTTTGTGCAGCAACACCCTCACATTATTCTCTCTTCTGATTCAGAACCAAGTTCTTCTTCCCCCATCATGGCTCAGCCAGTTGAGGAAGAAAATAATCTGGAACACCAGCTCCAGCGACTCAATGACCTCTTCCAAAACTTCGTGCACCCACCACAGCGTCCTATGATGCGAGACCACTACAATCCTGCTGCGGTGGCCATTGAGCCTCGAGTCAGAATCCCGACTGGAGGACCTGATTCCGAATTAAAGCCCAACATGATTCATGCTATACCTAAATTCCATGGGCTTAATTCTAAAGATCCCTTCCAGCACATCAAACAGCTAAAGCATCTGGCCCACACTTTTGGATCAGATGCGCAAAATCGGGATATTCTTCTCATGAAGATGTTCTCCTTTTCTCTTATGGACAAGGCCGCCCATTGGTATCAAACTCAGACCCGGCCGATCAACACTTGGGAAGAACTTCAATCCGAATTTTTGAAAAAGTTTTTTCCCGTTGGTCGGACCAACGCCTTGCGCCATCAGATTACACACTTCACTCAACAATCAGGAGAACCTCTCCATGAGGCATGGGATCGCTTTCAGGATCTCATGAGAAAGTGCCCCCATCACGGAGTTCCTAAATGGGAACAAGTCCAATCTTTTTACTAGGGACTCCGTGAGGACATCCGCCTTTTCGTCAATGCAACTTGCGGAGGAAACATCATGGGTCAACATGAAGACACCGTATGGGAAATTCTCAAAAATATGTGCGAGAACTCCATCAACAATGACTCCATGGGATTATTCGACAGGACGAATACCCGCGCAGCGACGAATCTTAAGGGAGCACATGAGACGCAGGGCCTGTCCGCATCAGTCGACCTGGAATTAATGGCCAGTCGATTGGACAAGGTCTCAATCATTGAAAAGAAGGTGGATGAGCTGACTCAGCACTTGCAGCAAGCCACCTCCGCGCGTAACTCCTTTGCACAACCTCCCTCCACACAGGAAACTGTGCAAAACATCCTCCACCGACCTTCCCCTGGGATGGATCCATATCCATCCCCATCCGATCCTTTCTACACCAGCCGGGGGAACTCCATTCCCCCTTTCCCTGACTCTCAGGAGGCTCCTCAGACCTGCGAGGACCTCAACGCCATCCAGAACGACCCATTCTCCAACACTTACAACCCTGGATGGCGAAACCATCCCAATTTTCAGTGGGCAGGAAATTCCCAAACTCAAAGACCACCTTTTCAGTCCCGCCCACAGCCCCCTCGTCATTACCAGCCGCCTCAGCCTCGGCCCAACCCTACTTATCCATCAGGGCCAAATCAGGATCAAATGTCCCTAATCCTTCAGACTCTGGCTGACATTCAAAAAACGAATGCGGCTATTCAAAAACAGCAAAAGGACGAGCTTACTGAAGTTAAAACTCAACTGGCCCAGTTGGCAAATTCTCGCCAGCCAGGCACACTCCCTTCCCAACCTCTTCCTAACCCAAATAACGTGCCAACCCAGAAGCGCGTTATGAATCCAAATTTAGGCCACGCTCAATGGATTTATCAGGCCCCTACTGCTCCATCTCCAGACGAGATGGAAGCCTCAACTTCTTATGCGGGATTTCAGCAGCAGCCACCCCTCTTACCAAACCCAAACCAGAACCAGGCCGGATTAAATTCTGTAACAACACGTAGTGGTAAAACAACTGAAGACCCGCATTATCCAAACCACTCCAAGCCTGATAACCATGACCCTAGGATAGTTATCCAAGATACCGCTATTCCGGATCCACAACCTGGACCTATCCTAGAAGAACCAACCAAGATCCCGTTTCCCGAGGCCTTGACCAAGGGAAAGAAGACCACCAAACCCGTGGCCCCTGAGGAGGACCTGGTCAAGCTCTTTGAGCAGGTCCACATAAACATCCCCTTGATGGATGCAATCCGCCACGTACCAGCTTACGCACGATTTCTAAAGAATATATGTACACCCCAGCGTAAGCCGCGAACCAAGGGAGGGAGCCCAATTGTTATGTCAGAGCAAGCCAGCTCTGTAATCCTTAGTAGACTCCCACCCAAGGCAAAAGATCCTGGGACTCCCCTGATTTCCTGTAAGATAGGTGGTACCCAATTTGATAGAGCATTGTTAGACTTGGGTGCATCCATAAACCTGATACCCACATCCTTACTTGACCATCTAGAAGAATCTGAGCTAAAACAAACCGAGGTGACATTACAATTAGCAGATCGATCTATAAAGTCACCAAAAGGGATTCTCGAGGATGTTATTGTAAGAGTGCGGGATTTCTATTTTCCAGTGGACTTTATAGTCTTAGATATGGATGCACCTGAGAACCCTAGGGATACACCAATCATTCTAGGGAGACCTTTCTTGGCTACTGCTAGAGCCAACATCAGCTGTGAGGAGGGCCAAATAGAGCTTAAGTTTGGAGATCAAACACTGAAAATTGATATATTTAAGGCCCAACAAGGAATTAATTGCGGCGTCATCGAACAAATTTGTGACATCAAGACTTTGGTTGATGAATCACACCTCCAGAATGACTCGAGTATGCCTCATCAACCACAGAAGGATCTTGACCTGCAAACAGAGGAGTCGAATCCAGATGTGAACAACCCAGTAACTCCCACCCTTGAACCTCACATCTATACTGAACCACCCGCTGCTGCTGAAAACCCCATCCTCGAACTGAAATCCCTTCCTGCTCACTTGAAATACGTCTTTTTGGGTTCTAATCAGACCCTTCCTGTGATTATCAATTCCAACCTCAGTCCTGAACAGGAATCCCGTCTAATTGTTGTCCTCCAGCAACATCGCAGAGCCATCGGATGGACTCTCGATGATTTGACTGGAATAAGTCCCTCTTATTGTACTCATCATATCTATTCAGAAGAGGGCACACGACCTTCCCGTGAAATGCAGAGACGCTTAAACCCCAATCTGCAGGAGGTCGTGAAAAAGGAGATCATCAAGTGGTTAGATGCCGGGATCATCTACCCGATCTCCGATAGTCGTTGGGTGAGCCCAATTCAGGTCGTGCCCAAGAAGGCAGGACTCACCACTATAACGACTGAGACCGGAGAAATCATTCCTACCCGATTAGCCAACTCGTGGAGAGTCTGTATAGATTACCGCCGACTAAATTCCTCCACAAAGAAGGATCATTTCCCACTACCCTTCATTGATCAAATTCTCGAAAAACTTGCGGGAAATAGGTTCTTCTGCTTTCTTGACGGGTACTCCGGTTATAACCAGGTGGCAATCCATCCTGAGGACCAAGAAAAGACCACGTTCACCTGCCCCTTCGGAACATACGCTTTCCGAAGGATGCCTTTCGGTCTTTGCAATGCACCCGCTACTTTTCAGCGATGCATGCTTGCCGTATTCTCAGATATGGTAGGTGATTATCTGGAAGTCTTCATGGATGACTTTTCAGTTTTCGGAGCATCATTCGACGATTGCCTCCAACACTTGGTCCAGATACTCAGGCGGTGCATCGATGTGAATTTGGTTCTTTCCTGGGAAAAGAGCCATTTCATGGTGCCTGAGGGAATTGTCCTGGGACACTCGATTTCGGAGAAAGGTATCCAAGTGGATCGAGCTAAGGTTAATCTGATTTCTCACCTTCCTATGCCTAGCTCAATCAGGGACATCCGTTCCTTTTTAGGGCATGTCGGTTTTTATCGACGATTTATCCCTGATTTTTCAAAAATCGCGCGCCCCCTGACCACTCTTCTCTCCAAGGATGTTCCTTTTGAAATTTCCAAGGAATGCACTCAAGCATTTGAAATCCTGCGTGACCGAGTCACCCAAGCCCCGATCCTACAGTCCCCTGATTGGTCTCAACCCTTTGAGATCATGTGCGATGCATCCGACTTCGCTGTAGGAGCGATTTTGGGGCAGAAAATTGACAGGAAACCTGTAGCCATTTACTACGCCAGCAAAACACTCGATGAGGCTCAGCGTAACTATACGGTTACTGAGAAAGAGCTGCTAGCTGTAGTATTTGCCCTAGAAAAGTTCAGACCGTACCTTCTGGGTTCCCGTGTCATCATATACTCGGATCACACAGCTGTGAGGCATCTCCTTGCAAAGAAGGACGCGAAACCTCGATTAATCCGATGGATCTTGCTGTTGCAAGAATTTGACCTTGAGATTCGCGACAAAGCGGGAAAGCAAAATGTGGTAGCTGATCACTTGTCCCGTCTTCCTTCTGAAATAATTGACCCTTCCGGACCCATCACTGAGCATTTTCCCGATGAGCACCTGCTGACTATTGGTACTAGCCTTCCATGGTTTGCTAATGTAGTAAATTACTTGGCATCTCATCAGATCCCCTCCGATTGGCCGAAGGCCAAGAAAGACAAATTACGCTCCGATGCCAAGTATTACATTTGGGAAGACCCGTACCTCTTCCGCATAGGTGCCGATCAGATCATCCGGAGATGTGTCCCGGAGGGGGAATTCAACAATATCCTCTCTTTCTGCCATGACCAGGCATGCGGTGGCCATTTCGCCGGGCATAAAACCGCATCAAAAGTCCTCCAGTGCGGCTTTTACTGGCCCACACTGTTCAAAGACGCATACAATCACTGCAAGGCATGCAGTCGTTGCCAGACTTTGGGCAACATGAGCCATCGCGACATGATGCCTATGCAACCGATTCTAGTATGCGAAATCTTTGATGTTTGGGGGATTGATTTTATGGGCCCCTTTCCTGTTTCGGATGGTTTCGAATACATTCTGTTGGCTGTGGACTACGTGTCCAAATGGATCGAAGCCATACCGACCCGAACCTGTGATCACAAAATCGTTCTCAAATTCATTCATCAACACATTTTCTCAAGGTTCGGGATTCCTCGTGCAATAATCTCTGATGGAGGGACCCATTTCACAAATGCTCAGTTTAGGTCACTGATGACCAAATACGGGGTGTCTCACCGAATCTCTACTCCTTACCACCCCCAAACTAATGGTCTAGCTGAGCTGTCTAATCGGGAGATCAAGAAAATCCTGCAAGTCACTGTTCGACCTGACAGGAAGGACTGGTCGTCCCGACTTCCGGAAGCATTGTGGGCCTATAGGACCGCCCACAAGACCCAATTGGGCATGTCTCCCTTTAGACTGGTGTACGGAAAGGCATGCCACCTTCCCGTAGAACTGGAGCATAAAGCCTATTGGGCAGTACGGAACTGTAATCTCGATCTTTCCAAGGCTGGGACCCACAGAAAACTCCAAATCAGCGAGATCGATGAATTACGCCTAGACGCGTACGAGAACTCGCAAATCTACAAGGAGCGGGTTAAAGCCTTCCACGACAAACACATCTCGAGAAAGATCTTTCATCCTGGTCAAAAGGTCCTACTCTTTGATGCCCGACTAAAACTCTTCCCAGGAAAACTGAGATCCAAGTGGGTCGGACCATTTTTGGTCCGACAGGTTTTTGGAAATGGAGCAATCGAAATCAGTCCACTCAGCCACGATTCTGAACCTTTCATCGTGAACGGTCAGAGACTCAAGCCGTTCATTGATGTAACTTCTACTGATTTGGCTGAGGCATCTTATATCCTCCTTTCCCCTTGAGCTTATTGCGCCCAGCCGATGGCGTAAAACTCAGCGCTTAACGGGAGGCAGCCCGTCATTCTCTTTGAAAACCTGAAACTTGTTCCGACACCTTTTTGCACTCAAAGTTCACCCTTGTAGACAGCCGACCCCACCTCAGATACTTGCATCTGGGATTAGAAATCGTCCGCAAAAATTCAACCCAACCCATCCACTCATCCAAATTTCTGTCTTAAGGAATGAACTAAGTTAAATAAAAACCCCCTAGGTTACAATGAGGACATTGCAAATCTTAGGAATGGGGGGGTATGAAAGTGCAAAACTTGTAAGAAAAGGTTTCAAACAAAAAAAATTCACATATGACAAAAACACCATAAAAAATTAAAAAAAAAAATTTCGAAAAAGAATAAGAGGAAAAGAGGAGAAGGAAATTTTGTGAAGGAGAAAAGAAACAAAATGAAAAAGGAGCACAAAAATTAAGAGAAAAGGTGATAGTCATTAGCAAGGAACTAAGGAATTAACCTAAGTTCTAGACCTCATTCAAGAAAATAACTGAAAAGTGCATAATGAGATTAGTAAGAACGCAAACCTTAGGCATTCTTGAATAGACTCTTAGTACCCATTAAGATCTAGACACTCCTCAAGAGGTTGAGGAAAATGAAAAGCTGAAGTATTAGGTCTAAGGCTTAGGGAGTATTTGGCCTCGTTAACTAATTTTTGGTTTACGGGACTCAGTAACCTAAGCACCCTAACCTCACACACAGCCTGGTTCAGTAAGCGTAAAAATCAGAATCACGCAGAAACATCGCAAAATTCTGAAAAGAACACCTAGAATAGGAGCGGCCGATCAACACAAGTTGATTTGGACGAGTTCTCAGCGCGGAGAGGCGGGAAATCCCCTCGAAGATGCGTAACAAAATATCATCTCCTCGGTGCTTGTTTCTTAGGATATTTACATATCCTACTGGGGGCATGTAAGCACTCTGCTGGTTCAGATTCCATGGATGGCATTATCTCGAAGTGTCAATTGCCAGGGTCTGGATTCGGCCACGGAACACCATGGATGGGATTATCTCGAAATCTCAATAGCCAGGGTTCCGGGGGTTACCATGGGCGGTGCTATCTCGAAGCATCGATCGCCAGGAACCCTTGAGGATTGATGATGGGAGCAAGGAATCTGATACAGACCGTGTTGAAAAGCCAATCCTAGGCTAGAACTAAAAAGAAAAAGAGAGAGAAAACTCTCCAAACAGAAAAACTTTCTATCTCTCTCTTACAAACGCACTGCGAACTGAGCCAGGGCTAAAATCATTTCAAGCACGGGTGCTTTAACCACAAAGTCCAATAAACCTTAGGTTAGTTCTTGTGGACCTTAAAAACCTTTGCTAGAGACTGAGGCTAAGGCTAGACAGATTTGGATCTTGATTGGTACTAGAGTACCTTTTAGGCCTATGGTCAGCATTCTAACCTAATCTAAGCTCAAATAAAAAAGCACTTATCTAAAGCTATTAAGAACTTCATGGTCTAGAACAAGGGTTGAAACCTTAAGTTTCTGCTAAGGGACTAGCAAAAGCTAGGCATGGGGGTATGATGAGAACCTCATCATGAGCCATAACTAGCTCATTTTGACCCAATACAAAGGATAAAAGCTCCTACATAACTCAAGGAAAGGCTTAACTCAGAGAATTCTGAGTTTAAGGAGAAAACAAGTCATAAGGGGTAAAAATGCAATTTTACCAGTATAATCTGCATACAGGGTAATTCAGGGTCCAAACATAGGTCAAAGCAACTTAATAAGAATAAAAGTGGGATGAGATGATCTAGCAAGGGCTACAACAATTCCAAGGAACTAAATGATAATCTGTAACCCTAAAACAACCCACTTCAATTCACGAGGTTCGAGGCAAAGTAAAAATAGAATAAACCCTCTAAAATTCATAGAAAAATAATCTCTAGGGTTTAGAACCTTCAATTTGGACTTCAGAACCCATGTTGACCTACATTGAGAACCATGCCCAATTAATAACTTAATCTGGGTTTTCGCATAAATTGACCGGTCAAACAAGGTTTAATATAGAAATAAAATTCACCATCAGATTCCTTAGGTCCTAATTAATCATGTATAAAAACTTGAGCCTAAGAAGAAACCTCCTTGACCGACTTTACACTTTGGTCCTCATATATTTACTTTTTGGCCCTCAACTTTTGAACCGTCGCATTTTGGCCCCTAACTCTCCTTCGTTCTTTGCATTCAGGTCCCCCCTGCAAAATCGGCCAGCACCATGCTCCGGCGACCTTGCGCGGAGCATGGCGCCGCGCAGGGTGAGGGGGAAAGCCTGGCAAGTAAACCAGGGGTGCCCTGCGTTGTCAGCCGTCGCAGGGACACCCCCCTGGTCGCTGTAGCCCACCATACCGGCCGTGTGAACGCACGGACGGTATGGGCTTTCGTCTCCGGCCATCCTCCGGCGAGGGAGACACGTCGTCTCCCTCCGCCTCCCTCCCTGTTTTGATCCCTATAAATACCCCCGTCGCTCCACCGTTCTTCCCAGCTCGGATCTGACGGAGAAAATCCCCAACTTTCCTCTCTTCTTTCTCCGGCAGACGCTCACCAGCTCCGGCGGTTCCTCCCCCTCCTCCTCTTCGCTCTGCCGCAATACCAGCAGCAGAGACTTCCTCCCCTGCTCTTCCCGCGCCACGCCGCACCCAGCTGGCGCCTCTCCGGCTCTCTGCTCACCGCCGCCTCCTTCCCTGAGCATCTTCTTCTCCGGCGACAGTCGATACGACTGTCGCCCTACTGCTCCCCCTTCGTCCCTGCAAGTAAGTTAGAACTATTTCCCTTCTTCTCCTCTTTCTTTCCCCGGTTCCAATTTGTTCAATTACGCCCTCGACCGACCCTGACCATCGTCACCCCCTTCGACTCCGGCCACCCTCCGGCGAGATGTTCCCATCGCTCCACAGCCTCACACACCTCGCCGACCCTCACCGAACCTCCGCCTCATCACACTGAGCACCCCCCACCCCTCCACTGCCACTCCACACCTCCGTAACACTCCCCCGAACAAACCCATTCCTCCGGTTGCAGTCCAACCTAGGGCTGCCGCCAGACACCACCTTGCGGCCTGCCGCGCAGCTCCTCACCTTCGCCGTGCCACGGCGAAGGTTCCCCAGTGGTTTGATCAGGCCGAGAGGCCATATTCGTGTCCGACAGGTTTTGAGGTTCGACCGCCATTAACGCACATTGAAGCAGCTTCTCCCGCGCTCCAGGCTTGAGGACTCCAGGTCTCCAGCTGCTGCGGATTACGGGGAGTCTTGCGAAGGCAGCCAGCCAGCAACCTACGCAAATCAAAGCCGCAGCTGCAGAAGCCAGGCCGCGGTCTCCCAGCAGGCGCACGCGAGGAAAGGTCTGCGTTTAGTCCCACATCGGTAAGCCTCACACCCTTTCCACTGTTTAAATTGATTTTGTGCACTAGCCTTACTGCCTCAGCACACGGGGTGAGGTCCCCTTACACCCGCCCGGTTACCCGGTCTCGTCCGCGCTCACGCCCCGCGGACCTGACCCGACCCGACTTAGACTGACCTGCACTCCTCGCCCACCACGCACGCCGGTGGGCCTGGACCCGGGCGTGACCCGAACCCGATTACCCGGCAGCTCTGGGAGAGCTTTCCCAAGAGTGGTTTCAGAGAGAGAGAGACACAGGGGGAGAGGGTAGAGTAGGTTTTGTTCTCTGACGTAAGCTCTGAAGTGTGCAGGCACAGGTGAAGAAGAAGAACCACGGAAGAAGAAGGAAGCTGACTGTAGCAACAGGCAGTTTAAGTCGTCTGATTTGGAAATCAGACGACGTCCTGAAGGGAAAAGAAGAAAGACGGAGGAAGATCTGAAGGGAAAAGAAGAAAGACGGAGGAAGATCTGAAGAACAAAAGAAGAAAGACGGAGGAAGATCTGAAGAACAACAGAAGAAGGCGAGGCAGAGGAGAACACAAAAGAACAAGGGAAGAACTGAAAGAAGGAAAACAAAGAAGAAAGAAGAAGATCTGAAGAAAGACAGAAGAAAAAGGAGGAGCAGGAACAGCAGGAAGAAGAAGAAGAGCATCACCATTGCAGAAGAAAGACATCACCTCTGCAGACAAAGAAGAAGAAGAACTGAAAGAAGAAAACAAAGAAAAAGAAGACAACAAATTCTTTCCCTCTCTCTTTCTTTTTGTAAAAGAAACATGTATATCTCTAGAATACAACTTGCTCCCTGAGTTCGACCTCGGGAACTCTTTTATTTTCCGAGTAAAAAAATTATATTTGAAATGTTGGCAATAACTGGCTATACTACAACGCTATAACAATAAAACCCGGTTATCTCTCGAAGCCAACATCCCAATTACTTGGGGAATTCTGATTGAGGTGTGAGTTAGAATGAACCACATTAATTTTCATCCATTCACATCTTTCCCACACCCTCACCCCCACTCTGCATTCTTCGATCCCATACGCCGAGATGGTCCATCCCTTGATGGACATAATGACAATCATTGGGATCCGTTTTACTCCTATTATAGGAGTATTGGCCTGGTTAAGGCCCAAATCAGTGAGCAGAACCTAGGAGCGGGATTTGCTTTACCCAATATCCCACAAACCATGGAAATACCCAACCCACCCTCCTTGAAAAATTATAATGGTTGGACAGACACTCTTGGGTACTATAAGCCTGAGCCCGACTTCTCTCATGATAGAAATGAACTCTCTTCCTTGAAGATGGAAATACAGAAAATGCAAAACAAAATGATGGAATTGTTAGGAGAATCTTCAAGAGCAGGCCAACAAGAAAGAGATGAAATTAGCCACCCAATCTACCCCATTGAGGATAACGTACACCCCTCTACAATTGATGCACCTCCCATGGGAGAGCTACACTTTAAGTTGGAGGGAAATTTTGGGGAGAATAGCTACTTTTCGAGGTTCAATTTTGAAACCTCCCCATTAGATGACAGTTCCTTGAGAGATCCATGCCTTAAATGGGAGGAAGATACGTATGAAAGTAGCTATGCATTGGATGAAGAAAGGTGGCAACCTGAGGAAGATGATGATAAGGTTGAGTATCCACCTGAATTATATTTGAGTCAAAAGAAGGGAATGATGGTACCATTGGAAGACCTCGACCCAGATGATAGTATTTTCGTGACATTTGATGAAGTGGGTCGAAGTCAAGTTGTTAATCCTACCCTCCCTTCTGATCACGAGATGGAACTCAAGCCCACCCTTAAGGAACCTAACCCTGAAGAAATTGACCTATCTGAGGAGTCCGATGTTACCAGTGTAAACCATTTACCTCAGATAGAGTACCCTAGGGGATCTGCTAAGATATTAAATGATTCTAGACCTCGGGTATATGATGAATCATATGATGAGGAGAAAGACGAATTATATGAGGAACCTACATTCAAGATTTGGAGTGACACTAAGGGTGATTATGTCTTATTTGAAAAGTTAGCCCCTAAGGATGTCACAAATTTGACAAAATTAGGTTTCCTTAGCACACCCACTGATGATATTTCTCCTCATGATGAAATGATGGAAAATTTGGAAGCAACTTCTAAGATTTATATGGATTCACATATAGAATCCGGGGAAGATTTGAGTAAAGAACAAAAACCCGGAGATGACATTGATAGGATAATCCCTGGATCTATTACTTCCAACCTGCCTTCATTTATTTCGAAGTCACCATCTGATTCGCTTATGTCTGAAGGCGAAATTGTGACTCCTAATGAAGGGTAGGAAGATACACGTGATGGTGAAAGGAATGCTAGGGATGCAATTGAGGATTTGAAAAGAGTGTTAGGGATGGACACCAAGTTGATTAAACCCAACCTAGATCTTATGACCATCCCACAACCTCGAAACTTGGACACCCTAGACGATCCTTGCCTTAGAGAATTGCTCACTTTTGTTCTGACCGGGGGGCTTAATAAACCAATATTTCCCATAATGGAGTATTGGGTATGGATTGATGATTTCTTTAGTCAGTCCATTGCCCTAGGGGTTTATCTCTGCACCATTCCTTCCCCATTCTTTTTGGAGGATCCTTGTCATCCTCCCCCTACCCCTTTGGAGGTTGTGATACCTGTTTATCCTTTAGAACCTCCTCTGGTGACCTGGGAAGATTTCATTCCCATTTTAGTTGGGTGAGCATTTGCTATCGATATTCATCATCAACTCGCCAACATCCTAGGTTACCTATTTTCTAGGCCAGCATTACCTTGCTCATTTTTAGGGCCTATTTCTGCAACCCTTGAACCTGATTTGCAGGCTCTTTGGCTATTCAGCCCAGCTCTGACCCAGGTAATATCCTTCTATGCAATGAGGACATTGCAGATTTTAGGCATGGGGGGTGTACTTGGGGATATACATAGCATAGTGCATTCATTGCATACATTTGCATTTAAAAATAAAATAATAATAATAATAGTACTAATAATAAAAAGAAAGGGTTTTGAGCTTAACTGGCTAGGTCCGGCATTCTTAAGCAAATCAGAACTCTAGGTTAGACTAAGTTAATTCTAGGGTTAAACTTTAGAAGCTAAGAGAGCTATTAGCTTTAGACCTTTAGGGTCCTTTGTGGACTTAAAAACTTAAGTAGGAGTTAAGTTACGGACCATTCCTCAAGAGGTTGAGGAAGGAAAACTAGGGTTTGAGTTAAAAGGTGGGGTAGTACCTGGAGTCTTGTTCTACCTTTTGGTTTACGGGTCCTTATAACCCAAGCATCCAAATTTCACACACTTGGTCTGGTGTAAATAAGTAATTAACTTAATTCCTTTCTTAAAAGAGATTTGGTTCTCTTTAGTTTTGACTTAGGAGAGGCTTGAAAACACAATTTGATTGGAAGAGTTCTCGCCGCAGGAGAGGTGGAGTATATACTCACCTTGATGATGCGATGATAACATATTACCTCCTCGATGCTTGTCTCTTAGGATATCCATCCTACTGGGGGCAGGTAAGCACATTGTGCGGTTCAGGTACCATGGGCGGCCCTATCTCGAAGTGCTGATTGCCATAGGCCTGAATTCGCTTAAGAAATCCATGGGCGATACTATCTCGAAGTGTCGATTGCCAGGAGTTCTTAGGGTTGTTATGGGTGGTGCTATCTCGAAGCATCAAAAGCCAGGCACCCTTCGAGGTATGGTAATGGGGACAATGAATCCGACACAGATCGTGTTGATAGCTGAACTGAGGTTAGACTTAAAGGAATTAAAAAAAAAAATCATTTTTCCTTTAACTCAAATAACTCAGACCAATGCACATGCACGAATACTTTAATCTCAGGGATCAATAAACCTTAGGGTAGAGTTAGAAATCAGGGAAACTCGTACCTGCAACTCGTCTTTAGCCGACCTAGTCTGTAACTTAGCAACTACTTGGGAACCTTAGGTCTAAAGTCTAAACTTAATATGTTTCTAAAGGAAGACCGATTGGGTTGGCTAGTCTACTTAGAGTGCTAGGTTTTTGCTTGGATTTGCTAAGGACTAGCAAAAACAAGGCATGGGGGTATTTGATTAGCCCATATTTGTGAGTTATTTAAGTATTTAAGTGCCTAGACATTAAGTTAATTCTAATGTTTATTTAGCATAAATTAGGATGTAAATAGGTTAATTCATATTTCTAATTTAATTACATAATTCATGCATTGCATTCATATTTAAATGCATTTAGAATTAACTTAGAATTGCATTCATTTAATTAGTTAATCAATTAGGTGCATTGCATACATTAATTTAAGTTAACATAAAAGTTGAGGGTTTGTATATAAATAACCATAATATTTTAACATTATTTTTTATTCTTCTTGCAGCAATGGCTGCATTTCCTTCGGCTACCGCTCCAACGCCACCAGCTGCCGCACTCAAACCTGCATTCAAGGACGAGCGGAGAATGTGGATCTACTCCCACATCTCCATTCAAATCTATGCAGGTGGCTACAAAAGGAGGAGGGAGGCGGCCGAGCTGGGCAGGCCACCACCCCCGACCCACCACTGTGCAGAGAGTTCATCTCTCGTCCATTCCACCACCACCGACCTCAACCGTGGCGACGAGCATCCACCACTGTGGGCGTGTGGTGTGACAGGCCACACCGCCATCTGGAGCTCGTCTGCATTTCCGTGAGCACCTCAGCGTGCACCACCCTCACCATTGTCACCAACAACCACCACTACATCCACTACATTTTCATCTCCTCTGTCAGTTAAGACGTCAGGGAAACTTCCCGGACATCTGAAGCTTCATCCCCGCACACAACAGCAACTGGCCTCTCCTTCACGCCCGCGTCCCTCCGGCTGCACACTTCTGCCCCACCTCCTGCAACATCCATCGTGCATGCCCTTCATCCACTTCACACCTCTTCATCTCCTCCACCTCCAGAGCGCAGCAGAACTTGCGCCAGCCTGCAACACTTCACCACGTGTCTGCAGACCGCGCGCCACCTCTGTGAGCAACCTGCGGCAACAGCAACTCCATAACTGCCACTACCTTTCTCCTCCGGCAGGCCAGCACCGCTCGACGTACGGCTGCCACCACCGCGACGACCTCACTTTAGCCAACCGCCTGTGCAAACCTCTCGTCGATTGAACCTCTCTCCCGATCGCGAGGAGGAGAGAGGTAAAACCCTCTGTTTTTAGTCTAATTAGTAATTACATTTCATGCCATTGCCAAGAAAAATAATTTCCATTTATGAATATTTTATTGTGGTAAAATTACAACTTCATACTTAAGCTCTCGTACAATTGCGCGGCTTTTGTAATTAACATTGTTTGACATTGGTTTTGGGATTAAAATGTGCACAACTTTTCTCTAATACATGTCAATTGAAAATTGCATAAAATCATCACATATTTATTGAATATTTCAATGAGGAAAAATTGCACATCTACCCTTACATTTTCAAGTTATTGTGCATCTTCCTTCTGTCGCATTTCATGTCAGATTTGACTGCAGATTTCTCACGAGATTGAACGAATACGAAATAATCAAGATTTGATTGCATCATTGCCTCCTTGTGGACACGACCCGCTCTTCTGCTAGTGGTTATTTTAATTATTGATTAGTCAATTTTTCCACCATATAAAACTACAAACGACTTTAAAAGTGAAGAATCGACTCATCAGGCTGCACTCACCCGCTGAAGCTCTTCTGGCCAGTGCTTCTCCACCGTTGGATCAAGATCCAACGGCTACAAGGCTCGCGCGCTTGAGTTGTGCACTCGACATAAACGTGCCTGTAGCACGTTGGTCGAGCGTCTCATCCAGACGAGGAGGAGCGGGATCGAGCCCCCACATGCCTCAAATTGGAGCGGGTGCGCGGGCGCAATCAGCCGTGTGATCAAGATCCAACGGCGCCGCGTAATCAACATCCAATGGCGCCACTCAGCCGATAGCATCCATGCACCATCTGACGCCCCAGCGTGACGTGGGATCTTATGCGCAAGGCACGCAGTTGAGGCGCAGCGAGGAGAGCTCTCAGCCATCCGATCTCATGATCGGACGACCAAGATTTAATCGACGTGGAGCGCGCGTCGAGGCGCGGAAGGCAAGCGGGCACGCAAGCGCCACCCACGAAGGCCACGTTCAGGCCTTTAGTGACAGATTTATCCATCACTAAAGGTCCTGAATTAATGTTTTTCAATATGTAATGACCAAATGCCCTCACTCCTTGCAACTATAAAAGGAGATCCCCTCCATATGAATTTCTCATCCCTTCTTCTCTTCTCTCACCCCTTCCAAAGCCCTAAGAGCTTGTCCTAAACCCGAGATGCTCCTCTAGAGTAAAAATCTTAATTTTTCCACCTTCGTCACCCTTCGTGGAGCATCCTATGGTTGTCCTCTAATTAGCCCATATTTGTAGGCTATTTAACTATTTAAGTGCCTAGACATTAGGTTAATTCTAACATTTATTTAGCATAAATTAGGATGTAAATAGATTAATTCATATTTCTAATTTGATTACATAATTCATGCATTGCATTCATATTTTAAATGCAGTTAGAATTAACTTAGAATGGCATTCATTTAATTATTTAACCAATAAGGTACATTGCATGCATTAATTTTAAGTTAACATAAAAGTTGAGTGTTTGTATATAAATAACCATAATATTTTAACAATATCTTTTATTCTTCTTCTTTATAGCAACAGTTCGGCTACCGCTGCAACGACTCCTGCCGCACTAAAGCCACATTCATGGATTAGCGGAGAAGGTGGATCTACTCCCACCTCTCCATTCAAATTTGTGCAGGCAGCTACAAAAAGAGGAGGGAAGCTGCCGAGCAGAGTAGGCCTCCACCCCAACTATCCACACTGTGCAGAGAGTCCATCTCATCCATTTCACCACCGCCGGCCTCAACCGCAGTGACGAGCCTCCACCACTGTGGGCGTGTGGTGTGACAGGCCACACCGCCATCCGGAGATCGTCCGCATTACCGTGAGCACCTCGCCGTCGACACCAACAACCACTGCTACAGCCACTGAAATTTCACTCCTTAGTCAGTTAAGACGTCCAGGAACTTTCCCGGATGTCTGAAGCTTCGACCCACACATCAGCAGCAACCGGCCACTCACTCCATGCCCGCGCCCCTACGCTTGCACGCTTGAACCATCTCCTGCAGCATCTATTCTAGCGCCACCCACCAGCTCACTCCACACCCGCATCACACCTCCAGCATTAATCGCCAGCACCTTGCAGTGCATGCGCCTTTAGCCTGCAGCGCCTGTAGCCTCCCCGCAGCTACCTGCAGTGCCACACCAGTGCGTGCATGCGCTCACCTACAACGCCAAGCCCACGCGCGCTCACCTGAAGCGCCAAGCCCGCGCTCGCCAGCAACCTGCAGCAGTGCCAAGCCCGCGCGTCCGCTCCAGCTCACCCGCACCTTCCGCATGCAAAGCCTCTACGCCAACAGCAGCGCACCCTGCCGCCACCTGCAGCGCCTCCAGCAGTGCGTGCGGAATCAATGCTGACGAGTCGATTGTTCGCTTTAAAGTCATTTGCAGTTTTATGTGGTGGAAAAATCGACTAATCAATATTTAAAAAGAAATAACCACTCACAGAGGAGCGGGTCGTATCCACAGGGAGGCAATGACGTATTTAAATTTGCATCAGTTAAAAACGTTTGTTCGTAGTTAGTTTGGACAAGAATCAAGCCAGAATTGCCTTCAAATTAGGGTTGAAACAAGAAACAATGCTGAAATAATAATTATGAGAAACTAGAGGATATTTGTCGCAATGCAGAATCAATAAAATATTATTAAAAATTAACAATGGCATAAAATGTAATTTTTAATGGCCCGGTTACTGTAGCAAAACAGGGGATTTTTTCCCCTTTGCCGTGCGCGACGAGGAGTGGACGGCCGGACGCGGGAAGCTCGGAGGAAGTTCCTTGGACTGAGGGCTTTGAAACAGTGGTGGCGGCATGTCGCGCGGCGACCGGAGTCAACCGGACAAGCTCCGGCGGAGGTGGCTGCAGCCGGTGCTGCAGCTGCTGTTGGCGGGCGGTGCGCGCGCTGGCTAGAGGCGTGGGCGAACTGCTGCGCGCTGGCTGGAGGGCGCGGGAGTGCGCGCGGCCTGTTGGCGGTGAGGGCTACTGTGCAGGTGGTGAGGGGTGAGATGCTGCAGACTGAAGGTGTCGTAGGTGAGCTGCAGGCGGGTGCGCGCAAAGGCTGGAGGTGTTGGCAGAAGCTTGCAGTGGGTGTTACAGGCGCGGAAGGAGGGCGTACGCGGTTGTGTAGGTGCGGCTGCAGCTACCGTGGGTGCGCAGGCGGTTGCGCGCTCTGTTGGCGTAGGTGTGCAGGCGGTGAGAGCGGGAGGAAGTGGCGAGTTCTTGCGTGCGGCTGGAGCTGAGCGGGAAGACTACTGCAGCGTGGGTGGCGTGGGTGCGCAGGATGGAGGGTGTGGAGATGGCGCTGGAGGTGAAATGGGAAGACGGTGATTGCTGCTGGAGTGGGGTGTGGCTTCAGACGTCCGGGAAATTTCCCGTATGTCTTAACTAACTGAAAGGGTGGTTGTTGATGACGACGGCGAGGGAGATGCACGCTAAGGTGCTCACAGTAATACGAACGACCTCCGGATGGCGGTGTGGCCTGTCACACCACACGCCCTCGGTGGTGGAGGGTCGTCGTCGCGGTTGAGGCCGGCAGTGTGGAATGGAAGAGAGAAGATCTCTCTACACAGTGGTGGGTCAGTGGTGGAGGCCTCCCTCGCTCAACATCCTCTTTCCTCCTTTTGTAGTGGCCTGCACAAATTTGAAATCAGCTGCCCGACCAGATCCAACACATCCGCTCCTCCTTGAATGGGTTCTTCACTGCGGCAGCTGGTGGCATTGGAGCGATAGCCAGCCATTCCTGCAAGAAGAAGAATAAAGAAAATAATGTTAAAATATTATGGTTATTTATATACAAACCCTCAACTTTTATGTTAACTAAAACAATGGACCTAATTAGATGAATGACATTCTAAGCTAATTCTAAATGCACTTAAAATATGAATGCAATGCATGGATTATGTAATTAAATTAAAAATATGAATTAATCTATTTACATCCTAATTTATGCTAAATAATTGTTAGAATTAACCTAATGTCTAGGCACTTAAATACTTAAATAGCCCACAACTATGGGCTAATCAAATACCCCCATGCCTAGTTTTTGCTAGTCCCTAGCAAAATTAAGTGAAACCTAGCACTCCAAGTAGACTAGTCAACTCACTTAGTCTTCCTTCAGAAGCATAGTAAGTTCAGACTCTAGACCCAAGGTTCCTAAGTAGTTCCTAAGTTACAGCCTAGGTCGGCTAAAGATGAGTTGCAGGCACAAGTTTCCCTGATTTCTGACTCTACCCTAAAGTTTATTGATCCCTGAGATTAAAGCATCCGTGCCTGTGCATTGGTCTGAGTTATTTGAGTTAAAGGAAATTTTTTTTTTTGTTATATATATATATTGTTTGATTCTTCTAAGTCTAACCTCAGATTAGCTATCAACACGGTCTGTGTCGGATTCATTACCCCCATTACCATACCTCGAAGGGTGCCTGGCTTTCGATGCTTCGAGATAGCACCGCCCATAACGACCCTAAGAACTCCTGGCAATCGACACTTCGAGATAGTATCGCCCATGGATTTCTTAAGCGAATTCATGCCTATGGCAATCGGCACTTCAAGATAGGGCCGCCCATGGTACCTGAACCGCACAATGAGCTTACATGCCCCCAGTAGGATGGATATCCTAAGAGACAAGCGTCGAGGAGGTAATATGTTATCATCGCATCCTCAAGGTGAGTATATACTCCCCTCTCCTGTGGCGGGAACTCTTCCAATCAAAATGTGTTTTCAAGCCTCTCCTAAGTCAAAACTAAGAGAACCAAATCTCTTTTCAGAAAGACAGAAATTAAGTTAATTACCAGACCAAGTGTGTGAAATTTGGATGCTTGGGTTACAAGGACCCATAAACCAAAAGGTAGAATAAGACTCTGGGTACTACCCTACCTTTTAACTCAAACCCTAGCTTCCCTTCCTCAACCTCTTGAGGAATGGTCCGCAACTTAACTCCTACTTAAGTTTTTAAGTCCACAAAGGACCCTAAAGGTCTAAAGCAAGTAGCTCATTTAGCTTCTAAAGTTTGACCCTAGAATTAACTTAGTCTACCCTAGAGTTCTGATTTTCTTAAGACTGCAGAACTTAGCCAATTAAGCTCAAAACATTTTTTTTTTCATTTTCTCTTTTTTCTTTTTATATGCATGCTATAAAAAAAATGCTTCAGGTCCTCTCCCCCATGCCTGATTCAAACAATGTCCTCATTTAAAACAAAAATAGCTAAAGGAAGATATTACCTGAGGAGGAGAATGGTAGGAGCTAAGGCTCCTCAAGAGTGACTTCGTCAACCAGATGGCCATCTAAAGTTATGTACGATTTTAACCATTGACCGTTGACGATAAAGGGAGTTGCTGAAGAGGAAGGATTTTTGATCTCCACAGCTCCATGCGGAAATACTTTGGTGATTATGTAAGGCCCATCCCAACGAGATTTTAACTTCCCAGGAAAAAGCTTAAGTCTAGAATTGAAAAGCCAGACTTGTTGGTTGGGCTCAAAGGTCTTTCGAAGAATAAACTTAACATGCAAGACCGTAGTTCTTTCTTTGTAAGCTTGAGAGGTGTCATAAGCATCATTCGTTAGCTCCTCAAGCTCACTTAATTCTAGAAGTCGTGCCTTACCTGCCTTTTCTAAATCCATGTTAACACTTCGAATAGCCCAAAGTGCTTTATGTTCCAACTCAACAGGTAAATGGCACGCTTTTCCATACACCATCCGAAAGGGAGAAGTACCCAAAGGGGTCTTATAGGCCGTTCGATAAGCCCACAAAGCATTATCGAGCTTTTGGGACCAGTCTTTCCTATCAGGTCTAACGGTCTTTTCCAAAATATTTTTTATCTCCCTATTTCATACTTCAACCTGGCCACTTGTCTGAGGGTGGTAAAGGGTAGCAACCTTGTGAGTCACTCCCAAACACTTGATTAACCGATTGAAGTGGTGGTTTCAGAAATGAGGTCCCCCATCACTTATAATAGTCTTGGGGTAGCCGAAACGGGATATGATATTGGCCTTCACAAATTTCAAAACCACAGAGTGGTCATTTGTGCACGTAGGAATGGCCTCTATCCATTTAAAGACATAATCAACTGCCACCAAGATATATTCAAAACCATGAGACGACGGGAAGGGGCCCATAAAGTCAATTCCCCAGACATCAAAAATTTTAACAGATTGAATAGGATGTTGAGGCATTTCATTCTTCTTCCCAATCGTTCCAGTCTGTTGACATCTAATACAGGCCTTAACAAAATTATGAGAATCCTCAAATAAGGAAGGCCACCAAAAATCGGACTGGAGAACCTTAAAAGCGATTTTCTTAGCGCCAAAGTGTCCTCCACAATGAAGTTTATGGCAGAAACTCAGCACACTTTGTTGTTCCTCTTCAGGCACACAACATCTCAATACTTGGTCTTGTCCAATTCTAAATAATTCTGGCTCTTCCCAATGAAAATATCTTGCTTGAGAAATGAATCTCTTTCTTTTTTGCTCATCCCAAGAGCCAGGAGTTTGTCCAGTGACCAAGTAATTTACAGTGTCTACATACCAAGGTAAAGTTGGTGTTACCGCCATCAAAGTTTCATCAGGAAATGTCTTGCAAATCTCTTCAAAAAGAGAGTCATTAAGTGGAAGGCGAGACAGGTGGTCAGCCACAACATTTTCTACTCCGTTCTTTTCACGTATTTCCAAGTCAAATTCTTGAAGGAGTAAGATCCACCTAATCAGACATGGCTTAGAATCTTTCTTAGCAATGAGATGTTTCACTGCTGCATGATCAGTAAAAATAACCACCTTAGACCCAAGTAGATAAGACCTAAACTTCTCCAGAGCAAAAACTACAACAAGTAATTCTTTTTCAGTGACGGTGTAGTTTTGCTGAGATTCGGTTAAAGTCTTGCTTGCATAATGCAGCACATGAGGTCTTCCCTCAACCCTTTGTCCAAGGACAGCTCCAACTGAATAATCTGAAGCATCACACATAAGCTCAAATGGGAGTGTCCAATCAGGAGCTTGGAGAATAGGTGCAGAGATCAAGGCCTCCTTTAGAGTCTGAAAGGCCTCGGCACACTTTGAATCAAAACTGAAGGAAGATTCCTTCGCCAACAAGTCACAAAGTGGCCTAGAAATCTTACTAAAATTTTTAATAAAGTGCCTATAAAAGCCAGCATGGCCCAGAAAGGATCTAATCTGTTTGACATTCGTAGGCAATGGAAGTTTGGAAATAGAATCAATCTTGGCTTTATCTACTTCCAAACCTTGCTCGGATACAACATGCCCAAGTACAATTCCTTTCTGTATCATGAAGTGACTTTTCTCCCAATTGAGGACTAAACCAGTCTCCTTACATCGTTTCAACACATTTTCCAGGTGCAGGAGACACTGGTCAAAAGACGAGCCATAAATAGAGAAGTCATCCATAAAACTTCGACACACTCGTCAATCATGTCCGAAAAGATAGACATCATACACCGCTGGAAAGTAGCAGGGGCATTACATAATCTAAACGGCATACGCCTGAATGCAAAAGTACCGTAAGGACTCGTGAATGTCGTCTTTTCCTGGTCATCAGGAAAGACTGCCACCTGATTGTACCCAGAATATCCATCGAGAAAGCAATAATACTTATTCCCTGCCAATTTTTCAAGAATTTGATCAATAAAAGGCAAAGGAAAGTGATCCTTCTAGGTAGCGGTGTTCAGCTTGAGGTAATCAATATAGACCATCCATCCAGTTGAGGGTCTAGTGACAACTTGTTCACCTTGGTCGTTGAGTTCCACAGTAAAGCCTACCTTCTTTGGCACCACATGAATGGGACCGACCCCTTTACTGTCAGCAATGGGATATATGATCCCAGCATCCAACCACTTCAGGATTTCCTTTTTTACAACCTCCCTCATATTAGGGTTCAGACGTCTCTGCATGTCCCTAAAAGGCCTGATGGAATCATCAGTATAAATGTGGTGCATGCAGAGTGTAGAGTCTATACCCTTAATGTCAGCAATGCTCCAAGCAATAGCTTCCTTGTGCCTAGACAGGCATTCAATCAAGGCTCCCTCCTGTGCCTCAGATAGCACAGCCGAAATGATAACGGGGAGCGTATCATTGGCACCTAGGAAAGCATACTTGAGAGTGTCAGGGACGGGTTTCAACTCAAGGTCGGGGGCTTGTGTGGAAGGTCTCTTCTTAGGATTCTTTCAGGTTCAGGATCAAATACAAGTTGTCTCCTAAGAGAACGCCTACTAAGCATGCACTAAAACACAATTCAAAAGGACTTGTTTGGTCTTTACAAATTTAGTCTTTTGACTTTAGTTCAAATTGTACGTGACAAAAAAAGTTGCCCAATCAATTATGTGCCTATTGTCAACCTTCGAAATGCCTAAAAAGACCTAGTTGGAACTTAGGTATTCTTCCCTAAATCTCAAATGGTCAAGTAAATCCAAAGACGGAAGATTGAGGGATGCAAGTAGGCCTAAGCCTTCCTTTGAAGCTGTGCTTTCGTGATGCTTCTCAACTACCCCCAAAAATCCGTGACAGGGTATCCCCCTCTTTGGATTTACAAAACCTTTAATCTCAAGTTCCGAGCACTTCAGAATCCAACAGTAGGAGAGCTCTTGTCCTAGTCGTTTCAAGACTTAGGAGTGTCTAAATGAGTGCTGTGGTGCAACAGATATAAGTGTGCATTCACCGCAAAAGGATTTTGAATTTTGAATCGCACACCACATTTTACAATCAAGTCCTTGATTTTTAGATGTCCCTCCTTTAATTAGTCCTTTTTTTCGAATATATGTGACAACTTGTTAAATAGCTTCAAGACAAACTTTGTGGTCTTTGAATTAAACCCCAAATGCAATGCGTGATCAAGAATAGGATGCAAAGTAAGAGAATGCGTACCTTGTTTCCAGCAATCAACGATGCAAGAATGCATGCAATGCAGAGAAATAAATCTAGAGGCTGCTCATACAGACCTAAATGGTTCGTCCTAGGGCAGGCAGCTTCTAGCAAGCAGCTCATTTTTTTTATTTTTTTATTTTTTAAACTACTTATGCACAAGCAAATAAAAGTAATCAATAAACTAAAAACCTAAATCTAAAGAAAAGGGAACATGCTCCCAAAAATTACCCAACACGGGCCCAAAACAAAATCAGGGAACAAACCCCTCAAAATATACCCTAGAACAAGGGTTTCAAACCAAATGTAATGAAAAATTAAATCTAAAGTCATAATTCTATCAGCCTAGCGACTAAATATACAATGATGTCCGTCGCGTCCTCGTCCTTCTCCTCCTTTCAAAATTGCTCGTCCAATTCTCCTCTGGCGACGTCAAGGGTCGCCTTCTCACAGTGGTTGATTCTTGCACAAATTTTCTCGCACAGAAAAGAAAATAATAAATGGTCAAATCACTATGAAATTGAAAAATAATCAAAATAAAATCAGGCGAAATTATTCCGTCTGTTGCCTCCCCGGCAACGGCGCCATTTGACGAGTCGATTGTTTGCTTTAAAGTCGTTTGCAGTTTTATGTGGTGGAAAAATCGACTAATCAATATTTAAAAAGAAATAACCACTCGCAGAGGAGCGAGTCATATCCACAGGGAGGCAATGACGTATTTAAATTCGCACCAGTTAAAAACATTTGTTCGTAGTTAGTTTGGACAAGATTCAAGCCAGAATTGCCTTCAGATTAAGGTTGAAATAAGAAACAATGCTGAAATAGCAATTATGAGTAACTAGAGGATATTTGTCACAATGCAGAATCAATAAAATATTATTAAAAATTGACAATGGCAGAAAATGTAATTTTTAATGGCCCGGTTACTGTAGCAAAATAGGGGATTTTTTCCCCTTTGCCGTGTGCGACGAGGAGTGGACGGCAGGATGTGGGAAGCTCGGAGGAAGTTCCTTGGACTGAGGGCTTCGAAACGGTGGTGGCGGCGTGTCGGGCGGCAGCCGGAGTCGGCCGGACAAGCTCCAGCAGAGGTGGCTGCAACCGATGCTGCAGCTGCTGTTGGCAGGCGGTGCGCGCGCTGGCTAGAGGCGTAGGCGGACTGCTGCGCGCTGGCTGGAGGGCGCGGGAGCGCGCGTTGCCTGTTGGCGGTGAGGGCTGCTGTGAGGGCGGTGAGTGGTGAGGTGCTGCAGACTGAAGGTGTCGTAGGTGTGCTACAAGCGGGTGTGCGCAAAGGCTGGAGGTGTTGGCGGAAGCTTGCAGTGGGTGTTACAGGCGCAGAAGGAGGGCATGCGTGGTTGTGCAGGTGCGGCTGCAGCTTCCGCGGGTGCGCAGGCAGTTGCGCACTCTGTTGGCGTAGGTGTGCAGGCGGTGAGAGCGGGAGGAAGTGGCGGGTTCTTGCGTGCGGCTAGAGCTGAGCGGGAAGACTACTGCGGCGTGGGTGGCGTGGGTGCGTAGGCTGGAGGGCGTGGAGATGGCGCTGGAGGTGAAATGGGCGGACGGTGATTGCTGCTGGAGTGGGGTGTGGCTTCAGACGTCCGGGAAATTTCCCGTACGTCTTAACTGACTGAAAGGGTGATTGCACAGTGGTTGCAGAGGTGGTTGTTGATGACGACGGCAAGGGAGATGCACGCTAAGGTGCTCACGGTAATGCGAACGACCTCCGAATGGCGGTGTGGCCTGTCACACCACACGCCCTCGGTGGTGGAGGGTCGTCGCCGCGGTTGAGGCCGGCGGTGTGCAATGGAAGAGAGAAGATCTCTCTGCACAGTGGTGGGTCAGTGGTGGAGGCCTCCCTCGCTCAACATCCTCTTTCCTCCTTTTGTAGTGGCCTGCACAAATTTGCAATCAGCTGCCCGACCAGATCCAACACATCCGCTCCTCCTTGAATGGGTTCTTCACTGCGACAGCTGGTGGCGTTGGAGCGGCAGCCAGCCGTTCCTGCAAGAAGAAGAATAAAGAAAATAATGTTAAAATATTATGGTTATTTATATACAAACCCTCAACTTTTATGTTAGCTAAAACAATGGACCTAATTGATTAACTAATTAGATGTATGACATTCTAAGCTAATTCTAAATGCACTTAAAATATGAATGCAATGCATGGATTATGTAATTAAATTAAAAATATGAATTAATCTATTTACATCCTAATTTATGATAAATAATTGCTAGAATTAACCTAATGTCTTGGCACTTAAATACTTAAATAGCCCACAACTATGGGCTAATCAAGTGCGCGCAACAACAAGCTGTGCGCACCGCCCGCAAGCAGCCTTCGTGCGCGCGTAGCCACCCCTTCAGTAGCTACAGCCACCGTTGGCAACCACCTTCGCCGGAGCTCCGTCCGGCCGACTCCGACCACCGCGCGACTCGCCACCACCACCGCTGCGAAGCCCTCAGTCCAAAGAACTTCCTCCGAGCTTCCCACCTCAGCCGTCCACTCCTCTTCTCGCACGGCCAAGGGGAATAAATCCCCTGTTTTGCTACAGTACTCATCCCATTAATAATTACATTTTCTACCACTGTCATCTTTTAAATGATATTTTATTGAATCTACATTGCAAAAAATATCCTCTAGTTATTAAGAATTGCTATTTCAGCATGATTTCTTGATTCAACCTTAATCTGAAGGCAAATTTGGCTTGATTCTCGTCTAAACTAACTACGAACAAACGTTTTTAACCGGTTCGAATTTAAATACGTCATTGCCTCCCTGTGGATACGACCTACTCTTCTATGAGTGGTTATTTTTTTAAATATCGATTAGTCGATTTTTCCACCACATAAAACTACGAACGACTTTAAAGCGAACAATCAACTCGTCAAAATGGTGCCGTTGCCAGGGAGGCAATAGACGCAATAATTTCACCTGATTTTATTTTGATTATTTCTTAATTGCACAGTGATTTGACTATTTATTATTTTTCTGTGCGAGAAATTTGTGCAAGAATCAGCCATTGTGAGAGGTGACCCTTGATGTCGCCAGAGGAGAATTGGTCGAGCTACTTTGAAAAGGAGAAGGACGAGGATGCGACGGTCATCATTATACATTTAGTCGCTAATCTGATTAGAATAGAATTAAGACTTTAGATTTAATTTTTCATTACATTTGGTTTGAAACCCTTGTTCTAGGGTATATTTTGAGGGGTTTGTACCCCGATTTTGTTTTAGGCCCGTGTTGGGTAATTTTTGAGAGCCTATTTCCTTTTCTTTAGATTTAGGTTTTTAGTTTATTGATTACTTTTATTTTCTTGTGCATAAGTAGTTTAAAAAAATAATAATAATAATAAAAATGAGCTGCCTGCTAAAAGCTGCCTGCCCTTAGGATGAACCATTTAGGTCTGTATGAGCAACCTCTAGATTTACTTCTCTGCATTGGGTGCATTCTTACATCGTTGATTGCTGGAAGTAAGGTACGCAGTCTCTTACTTTGCATCCTATTCTTGATCACACATTGCATTTGGATTTAATTCAAAGACCACAACATTTATCTTGAAGCGATCTAACAAGTGGTCACATATATTCGTGAAAAAGGACTAATTAAAGGAGGGACATATAAAAATCAAGGACTTGATTGTAAAACGTGGTGTGCAATTCAAAATTCAAAATCCTTTTGCGGTGAATGCACACTTATATCTTTTGCACCACAGCACTCATTTAGACACTCTTAAGTCTTCAAGCGACTAGGACAAGAGCCCTCCTACCGTTGGATTCTAAAGTGTTCAGAACTTGAGATCAAAGGTTTTGTAAATCCAAAGAGGGGGATACCCTGTCACGGATTTTTGGGGATAGTTGAGAAGCACCGCAAAAGCACAGCTTTAAAGGAAGGCTTAGGCCTACTTGCATCCCTCAATCTTCCGTCTTTGGATTTACTTGACCATTTGAGATTTAGGGAAGAATACCTAAGCTCCAACAAGGTTTTTTTAGGCATTTCTAAGGTTGACAATAGGCGCGTAATTGATTGGGCAACTTGTTTTGTCACCTACAATTTGAACTAAAGTCAAAAGCCTAAATTTGTAAAGACCGAACAAGTCCTTTTGAATTGTGTTTGTAGTGCATGCTTGGTAGGCGTTCTCTTAGGAGACAACTTGTGTTTGATCCTGAACCTAAAAGAATCCTAAGAAGAGACATTCCAAGGGTAGAAATGGCCGGTCAAAGGAGCCTTAAGGAATATTTCATCCCAAACAATCAAGCTGGCCCTGCACTACGGAGGGGACAATCCGTATGAGATCAAAAGTAGTACCATATCCTTGCTACCCTCCTTTTATGGTACTACTAGGGAAGACCCTTACAGGCATATTAAGGAATTCACCGAGGTCTGTTCCACGGTGAAGTTGCAGGGCGTTACTGATGATGCTCAAATGCGGACCCTCTTTCCCTTCTCCCTAAAGGACAAAGCCAAGTATTGGTATCACACCCTTGATAATATAAATACTTAGGATGCCCTGAAGGAGTTTTTGAAGAAGTACTTCCCCATGAGCAAAACAAATCACTTTAGGAGGGAAATTATGAGTTTTGTTCAAAAGGATGGGGAAGCATTCCACGATGTATGGGAGCGCTTTAACGATTTGCTAAGACTTTGCCCACATCACCAGGTGCCTAAATGGCAACTGGTTGAAAGGTTCTACACCGGACTTAATGATTCGCATAGGCAAACTATGGATGGTGCCTGTGCAAGAACCTTTCTATCTAAGACTGAGGATGAAGCTTGGAACTTATTTGATACTTTGAGTGAGAATTCTATTCATTTGAATTCTACCTACATGGATAGAAAGCCCACTCTCATGCAAAGAAAGTTGGAGACGAATGAGGCAAGGGACACCCAGAATTTAGCCTATCAGATTCAATTATTGAATCAAAACATAAAAAGGCTTATGTCGAACCCGAGTTCATTCGTACCTAACACCTCCACATCCCAAGCTTCCGAATGCGTAATTTGTCAAGGCAATACACACGCCACTGTGGATTGCCACTTGGCCTCCCAATTCCCTGAGCTTGTACAAGCGGATTTGAATGCCGCTCAAGGGTTCCGTCCAAGACCTCGTAATGATCCTTTCTCCAACACTTATAATGAGGGATGGAGGAACCACCCAAACTTTTCATGGAGACAAGGAAATGTCTCAAATTCAGGGAATTACAAACCGCAATCCTTTCAAAACCATCAAATGAACCAACCTCAGACCTTTGCCCAACCTAAAACCTCTGAGATGGATGAATTGAAGGCGATGTTGAAAACTATGCAAGAAAGTCAAAGTGCCATCATCCACTCTCATGACAAGGCTATACATGAGATGAAATCACAAATTGGACACCTTGTTGAGGTCGTTAGATAGAGGGAGACTAGGAAGCTCCCCAGTGCTGCTGAGGAAAATCCTAAAGGAAAAGGGATTGTCTTTAGGGAACAAGCTCAGGCGGTGACTATTCTGAGGAGTGGGAAAGAAATTTCCAAACCCGATACTCCTATAGTCTCACCCCCTAAAAAACCATCCACCCCGACTTTCACCCCCACCGGAGAAGACTTGCCCAAATCTTCTCCGCTTGAAATCACCTCACCGAAAGAAGCTTCCCTCGTTCCACCCCTTACTCGACATGACAACCCTTCCACCCAGAGATCGAGAGTGCCTTTTCCAGAGCACTTATCCACCTCTGGGCATACTTCTGCTGGCTCATCTGGAGGCAAAGATAAGACGGATGAGATTATGGAAACTTTCAAGCAAGTGCAGATTAGCCTGCCTTTTCTTGAAGCTATCAGGTAGATTCCGTCTTATGCCTGCTTTTTAAAGGACCTGTGCATGAAAAAGCGACAATCTAGAAAACAGGTCCAATCAAAAAGTTGTCCTGCCTAATTCTGTTAGCTCAATTGTTCAACATGGCACACCCCCGAAACTTAAGGACCCAAGAGCCCCATACATCTCTGTAGTTATTGGTGACTTACAAATTGATAAGGCTCTACCTGATCTGGGTGCGGGGGTGAACATCCTTCCGAGCTACGTGTATGAACAACTTAGGGGAGGCAAGCTGAATCCTAGTCCTGTAATCCTTCATGTTGCTAATCGATCACTTAAGACACCACGGGGAATTTTGGAAGATGTCCCCATAAGAGTGGAGGATTTCTTCTTTCCCATTGACTTCTTAGTTTTGGACACTGACCCTACCAACAAGCCAACCAAACCCTCCATCATTTTGGGCCGCCCCTTCCTTGCAACTTCACATGCTTCAATCAATTGCAATACTGGGGCATTGAAAATGGGCTTTGGGAACAGGAAAATCCGGCTTAATGTGTTTGATGCTTACAAACAAGCCGGACTTGAGGATTGTTCTCAAGTTGAGGTGATAGATGACCTGATTGAAGAGGCAACTCCTGCAATGTTATGTGATAACCCCCTTCAGCATGTCATGCTAAATGAGCATTCCCATCTCTTGGAGGAATGTGAAGGGGATATACTAGAACTAGAGGAATTGCTAGGTGTTTCTGCTGAGTCTCTTCCCCCATCATTTCCGCCGAAGGTAGATCTACTACCTGAGATGGGGACATCTATTATGAAACCCTTAACCATACAAGCCCCCGACCTTGAGTTGAAACTCCTCCCTGACACTCTCAAGTATGTTTTCCTAGGTGCTAATGATACGCTCCCCGTTATCATTTCGGCTATGCTATCTGAGGCACAGGAGGGAGCCTTGATTGAATGCCTGTCTAGGCACAAGGAAGCTATTTCTTGGAGCATTGCTGACATTAAGGGTATAGACTCTACACTCTGTGTTACGACTGCAGTTCAAAACGTCTTTTAAGACGTCTGGGAGGTGGCCCAGTCGTCTGACCAGACGTCTGGAACCCCTTCCAGACGTCTGGGATTTGATTTTCTGTGGAAGGATGGATTTCGTCTGCGCACCTGCGCACGCAGACCTGCAGTTACCTCTTTTTCCCTCTCACCTCCGCAGGCGCTGCTCTCTCTCTCTCTCCCTGCGCGGCTTCAAAAGCCACGCCCTCTCCCTCACTCTCATCACCTCCGCTCCCTTCCTCTTCTCCTTCCAACCGATGCGCGAGTGCGAGCGTGAGCGAGCGGCGGCAGCGACAGCCGCGGTGGGTGTGGGAGGAGGTGCTGCGCGAGGGAGGAGGCATCAGCCGTGAGGGCTCGAGCCTGCCGGGGTAGCGAGAGCCAGCCGGCGGGGGCGCAGCGGGCACGGAGTGACACGGGAGGTCTGCTGCAGCTCGAGCAGGAGGCGGACGAGGCGCGGCGCGGCCGTGCATCGCGGGCGGAGGGCGAGTCGCGCTCTGATTCTAGAAGTTTTTCCAGAATCAGACGTCTGGGTTTCCAACCAGACGACTGGGAAGATGTGTGGAGGACTGTCCAGACGTCTGAAAGGTAAGTTATTTTCGTACCTTCTTCCTTTCCTTCGACCGTCCATACAGAGCATGAGGAATGGGTACGCACAGGTTCTGAGATTCTCATCCAACGCGAATCAGACGTTTGGCAGAGGTGCCAGATGACTGGAGGGACTTCCAGACGTCCGGGGTGACCATCGGACGTCTGGGAACTAGGCCAGATGCCCCCGCAGGCTTCTGGACATCTGAGAGACTACGCAGGACAAGGTACCATCTGATCTCCATTTTTAAGACGTCTGGAATAAGTTCCAGACGTCTGATTTTGCACTGTTTCATCATTTTCGACCCGTTTAGGGCCCGTTCGGAGTCCGTTTTCCACGTTTCGAGTTGCGTTCTTTTCGGAATAAGATCCTCTACCCGTTTCCAGCATTTATATATTATTTTGAGAAACTCCTTGTGTTTGATCCTTGTGATAGGACCCCGTTTCATTGCAATCTCGAGGGTTGCGGAGGCACGCGGGATTCCCGACCACGCCCGAGTACTCCTGTTGTAACTGGTAGAGTGGCTTTTAAGTTTATTAGTATCATCTGCTAAATTATGGAACCATAAATAGAACCTAGGACATTGCATGAATCCTAGGAATGAGAAACTAGAATGAATGGTAGATCCTAGGGTGTTGCATGAATCCTAGGGCTGGAAAACTAGATTGTATGATAGATCCTAGGGTATGGCATGAATCCTAGGATGGGAAAACTAGTGGAATATACGAATACTGCAGTCTTGGAAAAATGGAAAGGAACACATAGCTGCCTGTTATGAATAAATGAACATGATTGAGAATATGGGATGTATGAACGTGAAACTGGAAAGGTGAAACCTGAATGTGCTGAGTTAAAAGAGCTGGAACCCTACGGGGAATTAGGAGTAGAACTCCTGGAAAGTGAATGGAATAGAATTGGGAAAGTGAGCTGGCCCTTGAGTACGGAGTACCAAGGAGAGCGACTGTCCCCCTGTTTAGTGCAGAGCAGAGCCAGCCGCCCCAGGGACTTAGGGTTAGGTCTGGCCACTTTGTACCGACTTGATGGCCCTTGTGTAGGTAGTACCGAGGAGAGCTACTAGTGTAGGGAGAGCACTAGCTACCCCACGGGCCCCGGGGTTCTGCTAGCTCACCTACATCGACTTGTTAGGCACACTGGGCAAACCAGGGTAGTCAGGCAAGGGTGCGCGGACTGTGGAGGGGCAAGGCCCCTGTTTGGTTACTGTGGAGGGGTTGGACCCCTGTTACTGAGAGGGCTCTGCCCTGTACTGGTTCCGTGCTGTGCTTTGGGTGCACCCATTAATGGAAATGACTGACCGCGTGCCAGTGTGGGTTAGCTACTTGTACTTTTATCATGCGTGCCTTGTCACCGTTACGTCTGTCCGTGACCTTGGGGTGGTTAACTGAGAGTAGGATCACCACGGGGGACTCTCCCGGCCAGGAGAGCACTACGTGCTACTTCTACTGTTCGGAAAAGACTGCAATCAAGATCGTTCCCACAAGGAACATTCGAGATCAAGTGAAGGATCTGAGAAATAGATAAATTGTGAAACAATAGAAAGACGTAAATAAAGGAAGAAAGAAAATAAAACAGCTACTGTACACTTTACTGTTTCTTTAGTTTAGCTGCCACTCTACTCAGCTTTTCGCTGACGTGTTACACTCATTAATTTTCAGTACCAGGTGTTGAGCAGCCAGGGTCAGCGGCTGCAGAGGACACTGGGCCGAGTAGGGTCCAGTAGAGTTACCACTGTTCTTTTGTACCCCTTTTGTTTCCGCTGTAGTGAGTAGTTTTTGTTACTCTCTGTAATTTTCTTTACCCACAGTTCTTGTTATGTTAAATGTTGTTCTACTGTTGTGGTGGTACATGCTGTAGTAGTTCTTTTCTTACTGCTGTATTTTGTTACTGCTAGTTGTATTTCATGTTGAATGTGGTTTATTTTACTGCTCTTTTGGTTACTTCCTCGTTGGACGACTAGGTCTTGGGATTAGTTGAGTCAATCCGATTCTCGTGTCTCGTAGGGACTCGGGAATCGTGTCGTTACACTCTGCATGCACCACATTTATACTGATGATTCCATCAAGCCTTTTAGGGACATGCAAAGACGTCTGAACCCTAATATGAGGGAGGTGTTTAAAAAGGAAATCCTGAAGTGGTTGGACGTCAGGATCATATATCCCATTGCTGATAGTAAATGGGTCAATCCCATTCATGTGGTGCCAAAGAAGGCAGGCTTTACTATGGAACTCAATGACCAAGGTGAACAAGTTGTCACTAGACCCTCAACTAGATGGAGGGTCTGTATTGATTACTACAAGCTGAACACTGCTACCCAGAAGGATCACTTTCCTTTGCCTTTTATTGATCAAATTCTCAAAAAATTGGCAGGGAATAAATACTATTGCTTTCTCAATGGATATTCTGGGTACAATCAGGTGGCAGTCTTTCCTGATGACCAGGAAAAGATGACATTCATGAGTCCTTACAGTACTTTTGCATTCAGGTGTATGCAGTTTGGATTCTGTAATGCCCCTACAACTTTCCAGCGATGTATGATGTCTATCTTTTCGGACATGATTGATGAGTGTGTTGAAGTGTTTATGGATGACTTCTCCATTTATGGCTCGTCTTTTGACCAGTGTCTCCTGCACCTGGAGAATGTGTTGAAACGATGTAAGGAGACTGGTTTAGTCCTCAGCTGGGAGAAAAATCACTTCATGGTATAGAAAGGAATTGTACTTGGGCATGTTGTATCCGAGCAAGGTTTGGAAGTAGATAAAGCCAAGATTGATTCTATTTCCAAACTTCCATTGCCTACGAATGTCAAATAGATTAGATCCTTTCTGGGCCATGCTGGCTTTTATAGGCACTTTATTAAAAATTTAAGTAAAATTTCTAGGCCACTTTGTGACTTGTTGGTGAAGGAATCTTCCTTCAGTTTTGATTCAAAGTGTGCCAAGGCCTTTCAAACTCTAAAAGAGGCCTTGATCTCTGTGCCTATTCTCCAAGCTCCTGATTGGACACTCCCATTTGAGCTTACGTGTGATGCTTCGGATTATGCAGTGGGAGCAATCCTTGGACAAAGGGTTGAGGGAAGACCTCATGTGCTGCATTATGCAAGCAAGACTTTATCCGAACCTCAGCAAAACTACACCGTCACTGAAAAAGAATTACTTGCTGTTGTTTTTGCTCTGGAGAAGTTTAGGTCTTATCTGCTTGGGTCTAAGGTGGTTATTTTTACTAATCACGCAGCAGTGAAACATCTCATTGCTAAGAAAGATTCTAAGCCACGTCTGATTAGGTGGATCCTACTCCTTCAAGAATTTGACTTGGAAATACGTGAAAAGAAAGGAGTAGAAAATGTTGTGGCTAACCACCTGTCTCACCTTCCTCTTAATGACTCTCTTTCTAGAGACATTCGCAAGATATTTCCCAATGAAACTCTGATGGCGGTAACACCAACTTTACCTTGGTATGCAGACACTGTAAATTACTTGGTCACTGGACAAACTCCTGGCTCTTGGGATGAGCAGAAAAGAAAGAGATTCATTTCTCAAGCAAGATATTTTCATTGGGAAGAGCCAGAATTATTTAGAATTGGACAAGACCAAGTATTGAGACTTTGTGTGCCTGAAGAGGAATAACAAAGTGTGCTGAGTTTTTTCCATGAACTTCATTGTGGAGGACACTTTGGTGCTAAGAAAACTGCTTTTAAGGTTCTCCTGTCCGATTTTTGGTGGCCTTCCTTATTTAAGGATTCTCATAATTTTCTTAAGGCCTGTATTAGATGTCAACGGACTGGAACGATTGGGAAGAGGAATGAAATGCCTCGACATCCTATTTAATCTATTGAAATTTTTGATGTGTGGGGAATTGACTTTATGGGCCCCTTCCCGTCGTCCCATGGTTATGAATATATCTTGGTGGCAGTTGATTATGTCTCTAAATGGATAGAGGCCATTCCTACGTGCACAAATGACCACTCTGTGGTTTTGAAATTTGTGAAGGCCAATATCATATCCCGTTTCGGCTGCCCCAAGACTATTATAACTGATGGGGGACCTCATTTCCGAAACCACCACTTCAATCGGTTAATCAGGAGTTTGGGAGTGACTCACAAGGTTGCTACCTCTTACCATCCTCAGATAAGTGGCCAGGTTGAAGTGTCAAATAGGGAAATAAAAAATATTTTGGAAAAGACTGTTAGACCTGATAGGAAAGACTAGTCCCAAAAGCTCGATGATGCTTTGTGGGCTTACCAAACGGCCTATAAGACCCCTTTGGGTACTTCTCCCTTTTGGATTGTGTATGGAAAAGCGTGCCATTTACCTATTAAGTTGGAACATAAGGCACTTTGGGCTATTTGAAGTGTTAACATAGATTTAAAGAAGGCAGGTAAGGCATGACTTCTAGAATTAAGTGAGCTTAAGGAGCTGAGGAATGATGTTTATGACACCTCTCAAGCTTACAAAGAAAGAACTAAGGTCTTGCATGGTAAGTTTATTCTTCGAAAGACCTTTGAGCCCAACCAACAAGTCTGGCTTTTCAATTCCAAACTTAAGCTTTTTCCTGGGAAGTTAAAATCTCGTTGGGATGGGCCTTACATAATCACCAAAGTATTTCCGCATGGAGCTGTGGAGATCAAAAATCCTTCCTCTTCAGCAACTCCCTTTATTGTCAACGGTTAAAACCGTACATAACTTTAGATGGCCATCTGGTTGACGAAGTCACTCTTGAGGAGCCTTAGCTCCTACCATTCTCCGCCTCAGGTAATTTCCTTTAGCTATTTTTGTTTTCAATGAGGACATTGTTTGAACCGGGCATGGGGGAGAGGACCTCAGGCATTTTGTTTATAGCATGCATATAAAAAAAAAAAGAAAAAGAAAATGTTTTGAGCTTAACTGGCTAAGTCCTACATTCTTAAGCAAATCAGAACTCTAGATTAGACTAAATTAATTCTAGGGTCAAACTTTATAAGCTAAATGAGCTGCTAGCTTTAGACCTTTAGGGTCCTTTGTGGACTTAAAAGCTTAAGTAGGAGTTAAGTTGCGGACCATTCCTCAAGAGGTTGAGGAAGGGAAGCTAGGGTTTGAGCTAAAAGGTGGGGTAGTACTTGGAGTCTTGTTCTACCTTTTGATTTACGGGTCCTTGTAACCCAAGCATCTAAATTTCACACACTTGGTCTGGTAATTAACTTAATTTCTTTCTTTCTGAAAAGATATTTGGTTCTCTTAGTTTTGCCTTAGGAGAGGCTTGAAAACACATTTTGATTGGAAGAGTTCCCGCCGCAGGAGAGGTGGAGTATATACTCACCTTGAGGATGCGATGATAACATATTACCTCCTCGGCGCTTGTCTCTTAGGATATCCATCCTACTGGGGGCATGTAAATGCATTGTGCGGTTCAGGTACCATGGGTGGCCCTATCTCGAAGTGCCGATTGCCATAGGCCTGAATTCGCTTAAGAAATCCATGGGTGATACTATCTCGAAATGTCGATTGCCAGAAGTTCTTGGGGTCGTTATGGGCAGTGCTATCTCGAAACATCGAAAGGCATGCACCCTTTGAGGTATGGTAATGGGGACAATGAATCCGACACAGATCGTGTTCATAGCTGATCTGAGGTTAGACTTAGAAGCATCAAACAAAAAATATATATATATATTATTAAAAAAAAACTTTTTCCTTTAACTTAAATAACTCAGACCAATGCACAGGCACAGATGCTTTAATCTCAGGGATCAATAAAATTTAGGGTAGAGTCAGAAATCAGGAAAACTTGTGCCTACAACTCGTCTTTAGCCGACCTAGTCCGTAACTTAGCAACTACTTAGGAACCTTGGGTCTAGAGTCCGAACTTAATATGCTTCTGAAGGAAGACCAATTGAGTTGACTAGTCTACTTGGAGTGCTAGGTTTCACTTAATTTTGCTAGGGACTAGCAAAAACTAGGCATGGAGGTATTTGATTAGCCCATATTTGTGGGCTATTTAAGTATTTAAGTGCCTAGACATTAGGTTAATTCTAACATTTATTTAGCATAAATTAGGACGTAAATAGATTAATTCATATTTCTAATTTAATTACATAATTCATGCATTGCATTCATATTTTAAATGCAGTTAAAATTAACTTAGAATGGAATTCATTTAATTAGTTAACCAATTAGGTACATTACATGCATTAATTTTAAGTTAACATAAAAGTTGAGGGTTTGTATATAAATAACCATAATATTTTAACAATATCTTTTATTCTTCTTTTCAGCAACAGCTCGGCTACCGCTGCAACGCCTCCTGTCGCACTAAAGCCACATTCATGGATTAGCAGAGAAGGCTGATCTGCTCCCGCATCTCCATTCAAAATCGTGTAGGCGGCTACAAAAAGAGGAGGGAAGCTGCCGAGCGGAGTAGGCCTCCACCCCAACTATCCACACTGTGCAAAGAGTCCATCTCGTCCATTTCACCACCGTCGACCTCAACCGCAGCGATGAGCCTCCACCACCGTGGGCGTGTGGTGTGACAGGCCACACCGCCATCCGGAGATCGTCCGCATTACCGTGAGCACCTCGCTGTCGTCACCAACAACCACCACCGCTGCCACTGAAATTTCACTCCTCAGTCAGTTAAGACGTCCGGGAAGTTTCCTGGATGTCTGAAGCTTTGACCCACACTTCAGCAGCAACCGACCACTCACTCCACGCCTACGCCCCTCCGGTTGCATGCTTGAACCATCTCCTGCAGCATCTATTCCAGCGCCACCCACCAACTCACTCCACGCCCGCATCACACCTCCAGAGCTAACCGCCAACACCCTGCAATGCGCGTGCCATCCTCTTGCAGCGCCTGCAGCCTCCCCGCCGCTACCTGCAGTGCCGCACCAGTGCGTGCGCGCGCTCACCTGCAGCGCCAAGCCCACGCACGCTCACCAGAAGCCCCAAGCCCGCGCCCGCCAGCAGCCTGCAGCAGTGCCAAGCCAGCGCGTCCACTCCAGCGTGCCCGCACCTTCCGCCTGCAAAGCCTCTCCGCCAACAGCAGCGCACCCTGCCACCACCTGTAGCGCCTCCAGCAGTGCGTGCGGAATCAGTGCGTGCAACAACAGGCTACGTGCACCGCCTGCAAGCAGCCTTCGTGCGCGCACAGCCGTCCCTTCAGCAGCTGCAGCCACCGTTGGCTGCCACCTTAGCCGGAGCTCCGTCCGGCCGACTCCGACCACCGCACGACTCACCGCCACCATCGCTACGAAGCCCTCGGTCCAAAGAACTTCCTCCGAGCTTCCCGCCTCCGACCGTCACTCCTCTTCACGCACGGCCAAGGGGAATAAATCCCTTGTTTTGCTACAGTACTCATCCCATTAATAATTACATTTTCTACCATTGTCATCTTTTAAATGATATTCTATTGAATCTGCATTGCAAAAAATATCCTCTAGTTATTAAGAATTGCTATTTCAGCATGATTTCTTGATTCAACCTTAATTTGAAGGCAAATTTGGCTTGATTCTCGTCTAAACTAACTACAAACAAACGTTTTTAATCGGTTCAAATTTAAATACATCATTACCTCCCTGTGGATATGACCCGCTCTTCTGCGAGTGGTTATTTTTTTAAATATTGATTAGTCGATTTTTCCACCACATAAAACTACGAACGACTTTAAAGCGAACAATCAACTCGTCATCCTCTCTCTGCATTCGAGAAGTGGATCCTGTGACAACGACAACGTGCTGCTTCATTCCCATTCTTCCCGCTTTGTCCTCCTTCTTCCCACTCTGTTCCTCATCTTCCAGGCGTCATCCCATCTGGCTCGTCCTCCAAGCGATCATCAAGGAGGATATCTCTCTCTCCATTCTTTTTCTTGCTTTCTAGAGTAGATTTACTGCTTTCTAGTGTAATCATTTCCCGTTTTCTAGTCATAATGAGTAGTGTAATGAATAATTTTTTATAATGAAATCTATGTTTATTCTACATCCCTTTTGCTTTTATTCGTAATATTCTCTCTCTCTCTTCTATTTATTATTTGTTAGATAGATAGCTTGTTTTCAACCAGCTATTCTATTTCATGACAAATAAAACAAACGCGTATTTTTAATCAAATGTCCGCCTCCCTGTGTTCGACCTGGAACTTCTTATGGATTTTTCAGTATAAATTTTATTTGTTGAACTCGAGTTCTTCACTATTCGATCTACAACGACAGGTTTTCAAAACCAAATCCGATAGCATAGTACTCCGACATTCCAACATTCTAGCGCCGTTGCCGGGGAGGCAGTGCTCTTTGATTTTTTTTCACGTTTTCCAACTTACGAATCATTTACCTCACTTCTCTCCTTTCTTATTGTGATTGCAGGTACTCTTTTGAGACGAGCAAAAGCGGTAGATTGGATCAAAGTGCTGTTGAAGGTTCTATAAGTTTTCCCCCACCTCCCACCCATTAGTTTGCATTCCACCAAGTAATAACACAAACATAAATCAACCTAGGTGTTCTTATAAACTCTAAGGTTTGTTTTGTTTGTTTGTTTGACACCTACACCTACTGATGTGAACATGTTTATATTACATAAAATGTCTATTTATGCATGTTCTTAAGCATAGAATTGCATTACATACTATAAATATTGTATAGCATGCATCATCTTGCATTTAGATTAGTCTGAATAAAATGGAGGTCAATTGTATCTCTTTATAGTTAGGGACAGGGCAATTTTTTATCAGGACGACGATTGGAGTTCAACGACTCCAAGATCGCCCTAATCGGATATTCGTAGCATCAGATAGAGATTGAGGAACCCTAGAAGATCAAGGGCCAAGATGGTGTTAATCTGCACTTCAGATGACAAATTCGACCACACGAATGTGTTCGGATCGACGATCGCAGCCTAATGGCGAGAAAATTGATCCATTCTGATACCTGTGGCACCATCTACATCACTCAGAAGATGGACGGCCAAGATGGCACCACGTGGTGCCATCTCAGCCGCCCAACTGGCCGCATGCACCCGCGGTAGCCTTTCCTTTTCATCTAAGCTTCGCTTCTCCACCGTTGGATGCTCATCCAACAGCTGCGGGATGCACACGCACGAAACAAGTGCGCGACGCAAACACTCCCGCAGTGTGTTGGTCGAACGTGCTTTCGAAAAGAAGAGACACCCGTATGAGCCGCGGGCACCTCAATTTGGAGCAGGCGTGAGTGGGCGAGTGGGTGCGAGGAGTCACACAATTGCTATCCAACAGCGTTGCGCAACCGATAGCGCTCACGCACGATCGGACACGCGGTGAGAACGCGGGATCTCACGCGTTGAGGCGTGCGAATGAGGCGATGCGAGATGTGTTCTCAACCGTTCGATCTCACGATCGAATGACCAAGATTTAAAGAACATGAACACACGTTGAGGCAAAGGGAGATGAGCCGGTGCGAACGCGCCGCCCACTACAGCCATGTTCAGGCCTTTAGTGGTGGATTTATCCATCACTAAAAGTCCTGAATTAATGATTTTCAACATAAAATGACCAAATTGCCCTCACTCCTTGCAACTATAAAAGGAGACCCCCTCCATACGAAATTCTCATCCCTTCCTTCTCTTCTCTCCCTCTCCAAAGCTCACGAGAAGCTTGTCCCACACCCGGGATGTTCTCAAGAGATAAAGTCAAATTTTTGCCCTCATTTCGAAAGCAGATCCCACGATGACGACGACGTGCTGCCCCATTCTCATTCTTCCTACCTCGATCTCCTTCTTCCCACTCCTTCCTTCGTCTTCTAGGCGTCGTCCCGTCCGGCTCGTCCTCCAAGCGATTGTCGAGGACGATAACTTCTCTCTCCCATTCCTTTTTCCTACTTTCTAGAATAGAATTGTCCTACTTTCTAGTGTAATAGTTTTCCTGATTTCTAGTGTAATTTCTCGCTCACCTAATTGTGTAAACATTTTGAAGTATTAAGTGAATGTTCTCTCTCCCTCCCTCTCTATTTATGCGTGTTCTTAAGCATAGAATTGCATTACATACTATAAATATTGAATAACATGCGTCATCTTGCATTTAGATTAGGCTGAATAAAATGTAGGTTAATTGTCTCCTTTTTATGGTCAGGGATAGGGTGATTTTTTATCAGGGCCTCGGATGGAAGATCCAACCGTACGGATCTGATCAAGGTGACGACTAGAGTTCAACGACTCCAAGATCGCCCTAATCGGACATCCATAGCATCCGATACAGACCGAAGAAACCTAGAAGATCGAGGGCCAATATGGTGTTAATCCGCACTTCAGACGACAAATCCGACCACACTGATGGGTTTGGATCGACGATTGCAACCTAACTCCGCGAAAATCGATCCAATCCGATACCCGTGGAACCATCTACATCACTTAGAAGATGGACGGCCAAGATGGCGCCACGTGGCGCCATCTCAGCCACCCAACCGGCCGCATGCACCCGCCGCAGCCTTTCCTCTTCATCTGTGCGTCAATTCTCCACCATTGGATGGTTATCCAATGGCTACGGGACGCGCACTCACGAAACAAGCGCGCAACACAAATGCGCCCACAGCGCGTTGGTCGAACGCGCTTTCGAGAAGAAGAGACACCCGTTCGAGCCGCAGGCGGCTCAATTTGGAGCAGGCGCGAGCGGGCAAGCAGGCTCGAGGAGCCGCACGATCATAATCCAACGGCGCCGCGCAGCCGATAGCGCTCACGCGCGATCGGACGTGCGGGGAGAACGTAGGATCTCAAACGTTGAGGAGGGAGGATGAGGTGCGGTGAGATGCGTTCTCAGTCGTTCGATCTCACGATTGAACGGTCGAGATTTAAAGAACATGAACGCACGTTGAGGTGAAGGGAGACGAGCCAGCGCACATGTGCCACCCACTACGGCCACGTTCAAGCCTTTAGTGACGGATTTATCCATCACTAAGGGTCCTAAATTAATGATTTTCAACATAAAATGACCAAATTGCCCTCACTCCTTGCAACTATAAAAGGAGACCCCCTCCATACAAAATTCTCATCCCTTCCTTCTCTTCTCTCCCTCTCCAAAGCTCAAGAGAAGCTTGTCCCACACACGGGATGCTTCTCAAGAGATAAAGTCAAATTTTCGCCCTCATTTCAGAAGTGGATCCCGTGACGATGATGACGTGCTACCCCATTCTCATTCTTCCTGCCTCGATCTCTTTCATCCAGCTCCATCCTTCGTCTTCCAGGCGTTGTCCCGTCCGGCTTGTCCTCCAAGCGATCGTCGAGGAGGATAACTTCTCTCTCCCATTCCTCTTCCCTGCTTTCTAGAATAGAATTTTCCTACTTTCTAGTGTAATTTCTCGCTTGCCTAATTGTGTAAACATTTTGAAGTATTAAGCAAATGTTCTCTCTCTCTTATTCTAATTGTTTATAGTGCTTCATTGTAATTACTTCGCTTTTCAACAAAAAATATATGTAATTGCAAATTTAGATCGACGTCCGCCTCCCTGTGTTCGACTTGAGATTTCTATTCTGGTATAAATTTTATTTGTTGAACACGAGTTCTTCGCTTTCAAACTATAACAATAGGTCTTCAAAACCAAATTCGATAGTGTAGTAACCCGTAGCTTCAACACCCGCCTCAACCTCCACATTTAAAAAGAAAAATTTTTAAAAAATCTCATAGAGATACACAACCTCATCTGATCTTCAAACTCAACCGGTAAATCAATCTTTGGAACCGGTACACACATCCAAAGACATAATTGAGTAGAAATCAGATCAGGCAATCACTTGTATGCCTAATTAAGTGGTGCAACAAGCCAATTATTTGAGTTGATTAGGCCTCACCACTTCAATTAAAATCAACTCATTATCTGTCGTATAGGTTCAACTCTTAGGGATTTACCAAGCACTCCACATTCTTTTAAGTTTCAAAGGAAAACATCTTCACCTGTCCTTCCAAAACCTGGTGTGCGAACAAAACTTATTTGAAAATACCTAAAGTTGAATCCTAAAAGCTACTAAGCAAGATTTGAACCCTAAAATTCACCGCATCAAAAATGATCTTCCTTGAAAACCATTGGTTGTGACACACACACACATCAATCACTAAGGGCACAACCCAGATAAAGGGCTCATCACATTCCAAATCACATTCAAACCTAGCCCTAAATAAAACATAGTAGACATTGACCTTAAGGATTCGACTCGCTCTTTGGAGCCCAGAATGAGATTATTTTCGATTAGTCTGTTTCTATTGTTCAATCTAATGTCTAGCTAGGGGAGCAGAATCAAACGATCGCGGCTAGGGGGTACACTAGGAACCGGAGGCACAAGCCGAAGGAAGAACCTTCTCCCCAGTCCTCCTTCTAATTGGTTGGATTGAACAAACAGAAGTAGATCAAATCGTTTCTTTATCTTAAGATGGGTTTTGGGAGTCTGTAGGTCTTTAGGCTAGCCCACCTAAGGACAAGTTTGATTGCTTGTATTGCAGGGCACCTTTCTTCCTCCCTTCTATCATTAATCTTTCCACATTTTATGTGCATCCCGCTCTTTCCCTCCTGTTATGAATTATCCTCAACATGACGATTATCCCAACTTGTATCGTAATCAACCATTGGTTAGTTGGGATAACTCAGATTGGGGATACAGTTCCAGATCTCCGTGTTTAGGGTCTAACCCTGAACACCATAATTGTGATTTCTATCCTTCTCAGAATCATATTGATTATAGATCGCCACCCTTTCATGGACAACCTAATACGATCTATGTTCACGGGCGTTTCGTGCGGATTTAAAGCGTATTATGTTGTAGTATAACCGACAAAACGTTCGAACAAATACAAAGTTTTTATTACTCGAAGACCGGAGTATCCGAGGTCGAACACAGGGAGCAAATGGAACTTACCACTAAATCAAAATGTAATTGAACACTCTAGTTTACTCAAAATATCAATTCAGGTATGAATGTATGCGATTAAAAGGAGTTAGGGCAAAAAATATGAACTTGGACGTCTGATCTTGTGATCAGACGTCTTAAAAGCATTTCTCCTTTTCTTCTTGATTATTCTTCTTCTTCTTCTGCTGCAGTCTTTGCTCTTTCTTTTCTTCTTCTGATCTCTGCAAAGTTCTTCACTTGGCTTCTCTGTGCCTTCGCTTCTGGCTTGCTCTTTTCTTTCTTCCCCTGCGAAGGCTTCTTTCTTGCTGCTTCTTCTTCTTTCTATTCTTCTCTGCCCTTCCTTTGTCTTGCTTCTCCTTTCTTCTGCAGCGGCCACGTCCTTCTCCTGCAATCAGCCTGCCTGCACAGGGGAACAAAACCTAACCCTTCTCCCTCTACCCGCGCGTGTCTCTCTCTCAAGCAATTCACTCTAACCGCTCTACCAGAGCCACAGTCTCAATCGGGTCGGATCGTACCCGGGACCAGGCGCACCTGCAGGTGTGTGATGCGCGAGGAGTGCGTAGGTCTAGGTCGGGTCGGATCCGCCAGGTCCGCGTGGTCAGGCCGCGGACGAGGCGGGTAGGGTCAGTGAGGGACCTCACCCCTGTGCTTTCGAGGCAGTAAACGTATATCACAAAAAATCTTTATACCATACCTGTGCCTTGAGATTCCACGATGTGGGACTAAACGTTCCGCCCTTCCTTTGCGTGCGCCCGCAGACTCTCGTGTGCAATTGCCCACGCTGAAGGCCCTGCTGCTCATCCTTGCTAAACTCAGTCACCTCGCCACACTTGCGAGAGTCTGCTGCACCTGCCGCCTGGGAAGCCTGACGCCTGCTGCTGCTCCAAGCTTCCTGCTGCTTCGACTGTTAATGGCGGCCGGAGCGTTCACCTGAACTTCCACAGAACGGCCTATTGGCCCAATTAGAATAGCTGAAAACCTTCGCCGTAGCACGGCGAAGGCGGTGGGTGATGCTGCAGGTTGCCGGTCGGCCTAGGCGTGCCCGCCTAGGTCAACCTGTGGCCGGAGATGGTGGGTTGTTCGGGGGGTGGTTATGGAGGTCTGGAGTGGCAGTTGTGGGGTGGAGCGAGTTCCTGGTGGTGAGGCGGAGCTCACGAGGTGGTTGGCGAGCCGTGTGGAGTGGCGGAGTGGTGTGGGCGGCTCGCCGGAGTTCGGTCGGTGATGTGGAAGATGAGGGTGGTCAGCGTCGGTCGAGGGGTAATCAGATGAGATAACAGGGGGAAAAGAGAGAGGATAGGATGGAGAGGAGTTCTAACCTAATTGTAAGGACGAAAGGGGACAGAAGGCGGACAGCAGTACTTGCTGTCGCCGGAGAAGATGACGCCCAGTGGGGGAGAACGGCGGCGACGACGGGGCTGAGGCGGCGTGCGCTGGTACTGCGCGACGCGGAGGGAGGTCAGGAAGCTAACTCTGCCACTGGTTTTGTGGCAGAGCGAAGAGGGAGGGGAGGGGGGCTCGCCGGAGCTAGCTGGGGCATTTGGCCGAGCAGGAGGAGAGGAATTGAAGGGGGAAACTCGGCCAAATCAAGCTCAGCCTCTTCGGCCGGAGTTGTGGGTTCTTATATAGGCGTTGGACTTGGTGTGCAGGGCGTGAAGGGCACGTAATTGCCTGAGGTTGGTCGCCGGAGATGGAAAGGAGTTAGGATACCCAAATCTCTCGTGCGTTCGCACGAGAGATTGGGTTCACACCAGGGATCGATATCGGTCTTAAATGGAAGGCAATTCTTCAGAGAATTCTCCTTCCATTTCTGGGAGGGAATCTCTGAGGGATTAGAGAGCAATCCCTCTCCGAACCTCGCCGGAGCTCGGTTCTGCCCTAGCAATGGCGGCAGGACCGGTTTGCAAAGGAGGCGAAGAACCTAGGGGGTTCTCTGCAACGGTATTCAAAAGATAGGGACCAATTTGTGATTTGGGTGTACTAAATTGCAAAGTAGGTCAAGATGACCTCTCCTTAGGTCCAAATTTTGGTATAAACCTAATTTGGACCTAAGGAAACCAATGGAGAAGTTAGATTTCAGGTTTGACCTCGTTTGACTGGATATTTTGCGTAAAAACCCAAATTAGGTTAATTGAAGAGCTAGGACCCTAATCTAGGTCAAACTAGGTTCCAAAGGACAAATTAAGTGCGGAACCTTGTTAATTTAAGCGGGTCTGTTTTAGGGTTACCAAGTGTCTTTTAGTTCTTAGATTACACATGAACCCATTTCTGATTGACTCAACCCACTTTTTATCTCATTTAGACCATTTGACCTATGTTTTGCCTCTGAGAAATCCCGTTTATCTACTGCAATGGTAAAATTGCAGTTTTAACCTTTATTTCATGTTTTCTTCTCAGAGCACTTGTTTCTTCAGTTAGGCCTTCTTCTAGGTTATGTAGGAGCTTTTATCTTCTTTATTGGGTCAAAATGAGCTAGTTATGGCTCATGATGAGGCTCTCATCAATCTACACTTAAGGAGGATACACTGATCCTTACCCATCCTCTGAATACACTGCCTTTAGGTCATTACCAACTTTTGAACAATTTGAAATGACCTATTATTAGGAAGGGTATCACGAATCTCAGTTTTTAACTCCTCTGCACTGATCCCAAACATGCCCAACTGTTGAACGGTACGAACCTACGCTAACGTGTTCGATTTTGGAAAACTTGTCGTAGTTCGAAAGAAAAGAATTAGTGTTCAACAAATAAAATTTATACCAAAATTAAAATTCCGAGTCGAACACAGGGAGGCGGACGTTTGATTTAAAAACTACGCGTTTCTTTTTATTTGTTACAGAATAATTCAATTTAGAACTATCTAATTATTTACAATAAATAGAAGAGAGAGAGAGTAAGAGAGAAAGAGAATATTACATAGAGAAATCAAAATGAGATGTAGAATAAACAAGGAATTTTTGCATTGAAGAGATTGTTCATTACAACTAGAAAGCATAAAATAATTACTCTAGAAAGCGATAAATTTACTCTAGAAAGCATTAAAAGAATGGAGGGAGAAATGTCCTCCTCGACGGTCGCTTGGAGGACGAGTAGATTAATCTAGAAAGCAGTAAATCTATACTAGAAAGCGGTAAAAAGAATAGGGAGAGAGAAATCCTCCTCGACGGTTGCTTGGAGGACGAGCCGGATGGGACGACTGCTGGACGAAGGAGAACGAAGTGGGACGAAGGAGGACGAATCAGAAGAACGGGAATGAAGCAGCACGCCGTCGTCGTCGTGGGATCCACTTCTGAAGGGGAACGAAAATTGGACTTTATCTCGCGAGAAGCATCCCAGGTGTGGGACAAGCTTCTCTTGAGCTTTGGAGGGGTAGAGAAGAGAAAGAAGGGATGAGAATTTCGTATGGAGGGGGTCTCCTTTTATAGTTGCAAGGAGTGGGGGCAAAATGGACATTACATCTTCAAAATAATAAATAAGGGGTCTTTAGTGACGGATAAATCCGTCACTAAAGCCCCGACGTGGCCGTCGCTGCCGTGCCCACGCGCGCCTCCTCGGCTGCCCGCTCCTCAAAGCTCGCGCACGTCCAGCACTTGATCGGACGGCTCAAATCGCGTCTGCGCCCGCTGCAACCCGCCTGCCTGCGCGTGCGATCGTGCGTTACGCGGGGCGTCCAATCGCGCGTCGGCGCTATCGGGCGCCCACGACCGCACGATCTCCATCCGACGCTCCACGCACCTCAATTACCCGCGCCTCCAATCCCCTCACTGCGGCTCGAACCCGCGCCCCGCGCTCGCGTAAGCGCGCTCGACCGCTGCGCTGCGGGGCGCGGATGATCGAGTGCACGTTTTAAGCGCCGGGCGGCCACAGCCGTTGGATCTCCATCTGACGGAGAAGAGCGATCGGGCGGGGGCCTACACAAAATGCCAGCGGCCGTTTGGGCGGCTGAGGTGGCGCCACGTAGCGCCATCTTGGCCGTCCATCTTCTGGAAGTTGTAGATGGTGCCACGGATGTCGGATTGACTCGATTTTTGTGTCGTTGGGCTGCGATCGTCGATCTGAATTCATCTGTGCGGTCAGATTTGTCATCTGAAGTGCGGATTTACACCATCCTGGCCCTTGATCTTCTAGGGTTCCCCGGTCTCTATCTGATGCTACGGATGCCTGATTAGGACGATCTTGGTTGGAGTCATTGAACTCCAATCGTCGCCCTGATTATATCCATACGGTTGGATCTTTGATCCGAGGCCCCGATAAAATGTTTGCCCTGTCCAAGCACATAAAAGGAGGCAATTAACCTCCATTTTATTCAAACTACTCTAAATGCGAGATGATGCATGTTATGCAATATTTATATCATGAAATGCAATCCTATGCTTAAGAACATGCATAAATAGACATTTTAAGTAGTGTAAATGTGTTTACATCATACCCCCATGCCTATCTTTTACTAGTCTCTAGCAAAAACTATATGCTATTTATAAAAGAATTAGGTTAGATTATTTGGACCTAAGTTATTTTCAATCATTAAGAAATTGTCTACTTAGGAACTGAACTTTCAAAGAGACAACAGTGCCCGGGTATCAGCCAAAATGCAAACCGCCTCAAGCCCTCGCCTTATTCAAAGAAAAATTTCTTTTTCTCTTTTTACTCCTTTCTAATTTTTTTGGATTTTCAAATTTTAGGGTTTAAGAGTGGCTTTCTACGGCCATTCAACTCACCCAAGATTTGATGAGAACCCTAAGTTTTAAGCATCTTATTGTGATTGTGATAAACTCGTTGACCGCCAATTAGAACGGACTTCGGATTTCTACGCCTCTAGGTGACCTCAAAAAGAATTCTGCCTAAAGGCGTATCTTTACAATCGGTAGCTTTCTCCCTACTTTTATTTTTTAACGGGGTCAACACAAGGGTGAATCCAGTGTATATCTCCCCGGTTTATTCTACTTCTCCGCTTCTTCCTAAGTGTTTTGGGAATTTTTAGTGCATTTTCTGAGCTGGGTTCTAGACAACCGGTCGATGAGCTGTTACCACTGACAACTTGCCAGCCATACTCGTGCGGCGAAGTGTGGCTTATTTCTTTTTGTTCTTTTCTCCTTTTTGATTTTTTTTTTCTTTTTTTAAGTAGGTGGCTTCCCTGGTCTAAGATTTACCTAAAGGCAGCAAAAAGAGAAAGTTCCAGTGACTGGGCTCTGGACAACATACCTATGGGTTGTTACCCACGATAACTTGCCAGCCATATCACCCTAGAAGGTTCATTAGCTACCCAATTTCCGTTAAAATTGCCGAACAACGAGTCAGTGCAAAGAAAGTGTGTAGATGCTTAAGACTCAAAATTTCCTTACATCAGAGGGCAGGTTGATAAGTCGTGTACTTATCACCCAAACTTATTTACTCCTATTAAAATAAAATTCAAGTTGGCGAGAATTCGAAAACCAAATCTACATTTTAGTGGATACACGGGCTGATTAAGTTCAAAGACCTGAAGGGTCTTTGTGTTCAGATCTTAATGTAGTATTTCTTAAGATTGAAAATTTTCTAAAACCTAAATTCTCTTTCCTAATGTAGATTTTTTTTTTATATAAAGGAAAATAAAACAAATCTATGGAGCTGACAAATGAATTCAGAGATAAATATCCACCCCCCCATGCCTATCTAATGCAATGTCCTCATTGTATTAAAAAGATATAAAACAGAGTGGAAAAGCGTAGAAAGCACCTGAATTGCGTGAATGTCATGTCTGCCCCGAGATGAAAATGAAAAAGAACTGTATATGTGCTGAGTTTAGTGCCTTCAGCTAGGCACACTATACAAAGAAAAGAAATGAAGAATTCACAAGTGCAGGTCAGAATTAATATAAACAGAAGAATCCTCTGACCAATCAACAGTGGTCCACAGGTGTGGACTAGATTGTGGTGCAGACCCATGCCCCATAATCGAGAATATCTTAGGTTCTGGATAAAAATTACCCAAAACCTAAAATCAGAATGCAAGCGGGGTCGGGCCTGCGATTTTTGAGGATGCAACCCAAAGCCAAAATGTCGGGTTACAGAGAATTGAAGCTCAAAAGGATAATCGTTGAATGTGTGCTTGAGTTGAACATCCTCGAAACAAATGTCGTAAGGGTTCTGATTTGATGGTTTCAGCTTAAAAGGAACCCTTCCACTCAATCTTCCATTTCCTCCAAAACTAACTTCCCAAATCAGAACTTCCCCGCTCCTATCCTCCTCATTAAGTGTATCAAATTCCAAGACCTCTTGTATATTCATCACCCCGTCTGAAATCTCCAAGTCTAAATGATGTGGCAGAATCAAAATTGACTTGGGTCTAATTATCTCATAATTAGAATCATCAATAAGCTCAACAGGGTGTAACTGATAATCAGGGCATTGAATTGATTCCTTCAAAAAATGCGATTCTGGATCCGTATCGTGTGCCCTAATAAGATCAGTTTCCTCAGTTATTGGGCTATCAAATGATCTATCAGATTCCTCAGGCCCAATCGTCTCACAAAAATCGTGATCTCAAAACTCGTGTGAGACTTCGCAACTTGAATCTTCACCATCAAAGAAATCAGGATCCATATCAATGTATGTCGCAAAATCAGTTGTCACTTTGTGTTCCCAGGAGACATACATTTTCTCGTAACCCGACTCAGGGATCTCAGGTGAAGAAATTAGGTCATCCTTAATTCGTTGCTTTAATTCAATCTGGTCAGCCTCGTAACAAGTGTCCCCCCCAACAGGTGCCTGAGCGGGTTCTGTCATTGGCTTTCCTGAAGAGGGTTCATCCTGGGAATCATCCCAAGATTGAATCAAAGCAACCACGAATCTCATCCTCAATTTCGCTAATTTCCTAAGTAGAAACTCACCCGGGTTCTTATCCTTAACATCCTGGAGCCAATCCAACAAAGACTTGTTTAAATCATCAATCATTTCAATCAGGGGCACCAATCTCTCAATGCAAGGTATTGGCTGAACTTCTAAAGATTGAATGATATTCCTCAAGTAAGCCAGAACCTTATCTTGAACCTGGTTAACCTGAACCAAATGAGTTGGTTCAAGGTTTGGGCTCAATGCAGGAGAATTAACGAATTGAGATTCGTTATACCCTTCCTGATAATAGGTCATTTCAGATTGTTGAAAAGATGGTGATGACCTAAAAGCAGTGAAATCAGAGGATGGGTAAAGATCGGTGTATCCTTCTTGATTGTAGATCGTATTATGCTGTTCATGAAAGGAAGACGATCTATAATCGATGTAGCTCTGAGAAGGATAAAAATCAGAATCAAAGTGTTCAGGGTTAGACCCTAAACATGGGGGTCTGGAATTGTATCCCTAATCCGAATTATCCCAACTAACTGATGGTTGATTACAATACGAGTTGGAATAATCGTCATGTTGAGGATAATTCACAACAGGAGTGAAAGAGCAGGAATGCATGAAATATGTGGAAGGATTCATGAGATACGGGAGGAAGAAAGGTGCCCTGCAATACAAACAATCAAACCTGTCCTTAAATGGGTTAGCCTAAAGACCTACAGACTCTCAAAACCCGTCTTGAGATAAAGGAACGATTTGATCTACTTCCGTCTGTTCAATCCAACCAGTTAGAAGGAGGGACTGGGGAGAAGGTTCTTCCTTCGGCTTACGCCTCCGGTTCCTAGTGTACCCCCCAGCCGCGATCGTTTGACTCTGCTCCCCTAGCTAGACATCAGATTGAACAGTAGAAACAGACTAATCGAAAATAATCTCGTTCTGGGTTCTGAAGAGCGAGTCCAATCCTTAAGGCCAACGTCTACTCTGTTTTATTTAGGGCTAGGTTTGAATGTGCTTTGGAATGTGATGGGCCCTTTAAATGTGTTGTGCCCTTAATGATTGATTGATTTGTGTGTGAGTGCACAACCAGTGGTTTTCAAGCAAGATTGTTTTTGATGTGGTGAATTTTAAGATTCAAATCTTGCTTAGTAGCTTTTAGGATTCAACTTTGGGTGTTTTCAATCAAGTTTCGCTGGCACACCAAGTTTTACAAGCACAGGTGAAGATGTTTTCCTTTAAAGCTTAAAAAGAATGTGGAGTGCCTGGTAAATCCCTAAGAGTTGAACCTAATTGGCAGCTACTTGATGAGTTGATTTTATTTGAAGTGGTGCGGCCCAATCAACTCAAACAATTGGCCACAAATGCACCACTAAGTTAGGCACACAAAGATGGTTAACCTAGAATGATTTCTACTCTTTTATGTGTTCCTTTATGTGTACCGGTTCCAGAGATCAGAACCCGGTTGAGTAGAAACAAATCAATTCGATTAAGTGCCTTTAAATGTGGGTGTACATTGTGTATTTATTGAAAATTGCCCCACAAAATTATCTTTTTGCTTTTTTTTATATAAATGAAGGTGGAATGAATGTGAGTGAGAATCCAAACAACCAACTATTCCTAGGATTTATGCAAACACCTAGGTTAATTGGAATTTGGATTCAATGTGGCGAATGAAACCTATGGAGGGGGAAAGAATGGGGGATAACTTACAAAACCTTCCACAGCACTTTACTCCAATCTTCCGCTTTTGCTTGCCTCAAAAGAGTACCTGCAATTACAATAAGAAAGGGGAAAAGTGAGGTAAATGATTTGTAAGTTACAAAACGCGAAGAGAAATCAAAGATCGTTGCCTCCCCGGCAACGGCGCCAAAATGTTGAACGGTATGAACCTACGCTAACGTGTTCTGTTTTGGAAAACCTGTCGTTGTAGTTCGAAAGCGAAGAATTCGTGTTCAACAAATAAAATTTATACCGAAATTAAAATTCCGGGTCGAACACAGGGAGGCGGAGTTTTGATTTAAAAACTACGCGTTTCTTTTTATTTGTTACAGAATAATTCAATTTAGAACTATCTAATTATTTACAATAAATAGAAGAGAGAGAGAGAGTAAGAGAGAAAGAGAATATTACACAGAGAAATCAAAATGAGATGTAGAATAAACAAGAAATTTTTGCATTGAAGAGATTGTTCATTACAACTAGAAAGCATAAAACAATTACTCTAGAAAACGATAAATTTACTCTAGAAAGCATTAAAAGAATGGAGGGAGAAATGTCCTCCACGACGGTCGCTTGGAGGACGAGTAGATTAATCTAGAAAGCAGTAAATCTATACTAGAAAGCGGTAAAAAGAATAGGGAGAGAGAAATCCTCCTCGACTGTTGCTTAGAGGACGAGCCGGACGGGACGACGCCTGGACGAAGGAGAACGAAGTGGGACGAAGGAGGATGAATCAGAAGAACGAGAACGAAGTAGCACGCCGTCGTCGTCGCGGGATCCACTTCCGAAGGGGAACGAAAATTGGACTTTATCTCGCGAGAAGCATCCCGGGTGTGGGACAAGCTTCTCTTGAGCTTTGGAGGGGTAGAGAAGAGAAAGAAGGGATGACAATTTCGTATGGAGGGGGTCTCCTTTTATAGTTGCAAGGAGTGGGGGCAAAATGGACATTACATCTTCAAAATAATAAATAAGGGGTCTTTAGTGACGGATAAATCCATCACCAAAGCCCCGACGTGGCCGTCGCCGCCGCGCCCACGCACGCCTCCTCGGCTGCCCGCTCCTTAACGCTCGCGCACGTCCAGCACTTTTCAACCGTCCGATCGCGAGATCGGACGGCTTAAATTGCGTCCGCGCCCACTGCAACCCACCCGCCTGCGCATGTGATCACGCGTTACGCAGGGCGTCCAATCGCGCGTCGGCGCTATCGGGCGCCCGCGACCGCACGATCTCCATCCGACGCTCCACGCGCCTCAATTACCCGAGCCTCCAATCCCCTCACCGCGGCTCGAACCCGTGCCCCGCGCTCGCGTAAGCGCGCTCAACCGCTCCGCTGTGGGGCGCGGATTGTCGAGCGCACGTTTTAAGCGCCGAGCGGCCACAGCCGTTGGATCTCCATCTGACGGCGGAGAGCGATTGGGCGAGGGCCTTCACAAAATTCCAGCAACCGTTTGGGCGGCTGAGATGGCACCACGTGGCGCCATCTTGGCCGTCCATCTTCTGGAAGTTGTAGATGGTGCCACGGATGTCGGATTAACTCAATTTTTGTGTCGTTGGGCTGCGATCGTCGATCCGAATTCATCCGTGCGGTCGGATTTGTCATCTGAAGTGCGAATTTACACCATCCTGGCCCTTGATCTTCTAGGGTTCCCCGGTCTCTATCTGATGCTACGGATGCCTGATTAGGACGATCTTGGAGTCGTTGAACTCCAATCGTCACCCTGATCGTATCCATATGGTTAGATCTTTGATCCGAGGCCCTGATAAAATGTTTCCCCTATCCAAGCACATAAAAGGAGACAATTAACCTCCATTTTATTCAAACTACTCTAAATGCGAGATGATGCTTGTTATGCAATATTTATATCATGAAATGCAATCCTATGCTTAAGAACATGCATAAATAGACATTTTAAGTAGTGTAAATGTGTTTACATCACCAACCCTAAACCAAGTCATTTGGTTCAAGTTAACAAGGTTCAAGATATGGTTTTGGCTAACTTGAGGAATACCATACAATCTTTAGAAGTTCAGCCAATACCTTGCATTGAAAAATTGGAGCCCCTGATTGAGATGATTGATGATTTGAACAAGTATTTATTAGATTGGCTCTAGGATGTTATGGATGAGAACCCAGGTGAGTTTTTACTTGGGAAGTTAGCGAAATTGAGAATGAGATTTGTGGTTGCTTTAGTTCAATCATGGGATGATTCCCAGGATGAACCCCCTTCAGGAGTGCCAATGTCAGAACCTGCTCAGGCACCTGTTGGGGGAGACATGTGTTACGAGGCTGACCAGATTGAATTAGAGCAACCAATTAAGGATGATCCGATTTCTTCACCTGAAATCCTTGAGCCGGGATACGAGGAAACGTATGTCTCCATGGATCAGAAAGTGATGGATGATTTTGGGACGTACATTAATACGGATTTTGATTTCTTTGATTCTGATGGTGAAGATTCAATTTTTGAAGTCTCACGTGAGTTTACAGAACATGATTTCGGTGAGACGATTGGGTCTGAGGAATCCGATAGATCATTTGATGGCCCAATAACTGAGGAAACTGATCTTATTGGGGCTCACATGATGGATCCAGAATTGCATTTTCTAGAGGATTCAATCCAATGCCCTGATCGTCAGTTACACCCTATTGAGCTTACTGACAATTCTGTTTTTGAGATAACTAGACCCAAGTCAATCCTGATTCAGCCACATCTTTTACACATGAAAATTTCAGACGAGGTGATTAATATGCAGGAGGTCCTGGAAATTGACATTCTGAAAGAGGATAAGAGTTGGGAAATTTCGATTTGGGAAGCAAACTCTGGAGGAAGTAGAAGACCGAGGCTAAGGGTTCAACCATCAAACTAGGACCCTTACAACATTTGTTCTGAGGATGTCCAACCCAAGCACATATCCATTGATTATCCTTTGGAGCTTGATTTCTCTGTAACCCGACTTTTTGGTCTTGGGTTGCATCCTCATAAATCGCAGGCCTGACCACGCTTGCATACTGATTTTAGGTTTTGGGTAATTTTTATCCAAAACCTTAGATATTCTCGATCATGGGGTATGGGTCTGCACCACAATCTGGTCCACATCTATGGACATCTGCTGGCAGGTCCTAAAGTGAATCTTTTTATTCTGATTCTGACCTGCACCTGTGAATTCTTTATTTCTCTTCTTTGTATAGTGTGCCTAGCTGAAGGCACTAAATTCAGCACATATACAGTTTTTGTTTATCTCAGAGCGGACCTGTCATTCAAGCAATTCAGGTGCTTCCTATTCTACTCCACTCTGTTTCATGTCTTTCTAATACAATGCAGGCATTACATTAGATAGGCATGGGGGGTGGATATTCATCTCTAAATTATTTCGTCAGCTCTATAGATTCATTTTATTTTCTTTTATTTATATAAAAAAAAAATTGAATTAAGAAGGAATACTTGGACATTAGGACTTTTCAATCTTAGGAAATATTACATTAGGATCTGAACACAAAGACCCTTCAGGTCTTTTGGCTTAATCAGCCCGTGTATCCACTAAAATATGGATTTATTTTCTAGTCCCCGTCATTTTAACTTTATTGTAATTTTATTAAATAAGTTTGGGTGATAAGCACACGACTTATCAACCCGCCCACTAATTTGAGGGAACTTTAAGCCTAAAGCATCTACACACTAACATTTCACTGACTTGTTGATCGACGATTTTAACGAAAATTGGGTAGCTAATGAACTTTCTAGGGTGATATGGCTGGCAAGTTATCGTGGATAACAGCCCATAGGTTGGTTGTCCAGAGCCTAATCACTGGACCATTCTCTTTTTACTGCCTTTAGGTAAATCTTAGACCAAGGAAGCCACCTACTTAAAAAAGAAAAAATAGAGAAAGTCAAAAAGAAAAAGAAAAGGAGAAAAGAAAAAGAAAACAAAAGAAATAAACCACACTTTGCCACACGAGTATGGCTGACAAGTTGTCGGTGGTAACAGCTCATCGACCAGTTGTCCAGAACCCAGCTCATGAAATGCACTGAAAATTCCCAAATCACTTAGGAAGAAGCGAAGAAGTAGAATAAACCAAGGAGATATACACTGAATTCACTCTTGTGCTGACCTCATAAAAATAAAAGTAAGAAAAAAGCTATCGGTCGTAAAGATACACCTTTAGGCAGAACTCTCTTTTTAAGTCACCTAAATGCGTAGAAACCAAATCTAGGGGAGTCAAGATGTCGAGGTTCTCAGGTCCCTCCATGATAGTAGGTCGTTTCAGGTTGTTTAAAGGTTGGTGGCGACCTATATTTAGCATAATTCTAGGGAGGGTAAGTGTTATAATCACCATATCCTTCATGGTTGTAGATCTGGTGATGTAAACACATTTACACTACTTAAGATGTCTATTTATGCATGTTCTTAAGCATAGGAATGCATTGCATGATATAAATATTGCATAACATGCATCATCTTGCATTTAGAGTAGTTTGAATAAAATGGAGGTTAATTGTCTCCTTTTATGTACTTGGACAGGGAAAACTTTTTATCAGGACCTCGGATCGAAGATCCAACCGTACAGATGTGATCAGGACGACGATTGGAGTTCAACGACTCCAAGATCGCCCTAATCAGGCATCTGTAGCATCAAATAGTGACTGGGGAACCCTAGAAGATCAAGGGCCAGGACGGTGTAAATCCACACTTCAAATGACAAATCCAACCACATGGATGAATTCAGATTGACGATCACAGCCTAACGACGCAAAAATTGAGTCAATCCGACACACGTGGCATCATCTACAACATCCAGAAGATGGACGGCCGCGATAGCGCCACGTGATGCCATCTCGGCCACCCAAATGCCCACATGCAACTGCTGAAGCCTCTGCATCCTCCCCTCTCTGCCGTTGGATCTCGATCCAACGGCTGTGAACGGTTGCGCCTCAAATCGTCCGTGCGACCATCCGCGCTCCGTAGCGCAGCGGTCGCGAGGCACTGTGCGTTCACAAGACGCGGGTTCAAGCCGCAGCGACGAGGTGAAGGGCGCGGGCGTGTGTCGGATCTTGATCAGGCAGCCATCCGCGCTCAATAGCGTTGACGCGCTATCGTACGCCCGCACCTCACGCGGCATCGCATGGGTTGGGGCAGGCGCACAGCGAGCGGGCGAAGGCGCAATCACAGTCGTCTGATCTCGCGATCGGACGGCTGAACGTGCGGCAGGCGTTGAGAGTGAGCAGCTGAGCAGGCACGCGTGTGCTGCGGCCACTACGCCCACGTTGGGGCTTTAGTGACGGTTTTATCCGTCACTAAAGACCCCTTATTTAATGTTTTAAAGATGTAATGACCAATTTGCCCCCACTCCTTACAACTATAAAAGGAGACCCCCTCCACATGAAATTGTCATCCCTTCCTTCTCTTCTCTACCTCTCCAAAGCTCAAGAGAAGCTTGTCCCACACCCAGGATTCTTCTCGCGAGATAAAGTCCAAATTTTCGTCCCCCTTAGAAGTGGATCCCGCGATGACGACGACATGCTACCCCATTCCCGTTCTTCTTCTTCGTCCTCCTTCGTCCAGGCGTCGTCCCGTCTGACTTGTCCTCCAAGCAACCGTCGAGGAGGATATCTCTCTCCCTATTCTTTTTACTGCTTTCTAGAGTAGTTCTGCTCGTCCTCCAAACGATCGTCGAGGAGGACATTTCTCCCTCTATTCTTTTAATGCTTTCTAGAGTAAATTTATTGCTTTCTAGTGTAATTGTTTTCTGCTTTCTAGTTGTAATAGTGAAACAAACAATCTCCTTAATGATGAATTCCTTGTTTATTCTACATCTTGTTTTGATTTCTGTTTGTAATATTCTCTCTCTCTTACTCTCTCTCTCTTCTATTTATTGTAAATAATTAGATAGTTTTAGATTGAATTACTTCGTGACAAATAAAAACAAACGCGTAGTTTTTAAATCAAACGACCGCCTCCCTGTGTTCGACCCAAAATTTCAATTTCGATATAAATTTTATTTGTTGAACACGAGTTCTTCGCTTTCAAACTACAACGACAGGTTTTCCAAAACCAAACACGTTAGCGTAGCAACCCAACGTTCAACATCTGGTTAGGTTGATCATCAAATGTTATGACTCGATTCCCAAATCCCTACAAGACCCGAGACCAGCTCAACAAGACTAATCCCAAGACCCAGTCATCCAACAAGAAAGTAACCAAAAAGCAGGAAAGTAAACCACATTCACTATGCTAAGCAACTAATAGTAAAAAGGTACAGTAGTAAAGAAGTAAAAACTGCTACAATACATATCACTACCACAACAGTAGAAAGTAACAAGGTACAGGAACGTAAAGTACAGAATGTAAATGTACAGAACATAAAGGTACAAGAGTCTAACTCACTACTACAATAGAGGTACAACAAAAGAAGCTACTGCTACTAGACTCTACTAGGCCCAGCACCCTCTATAGCCGTAGACTCGGGCTACTCAACACCTGAACTTGAAAAGGGTTATGAGTACACAACGTCATCGAATGCTGAGTAGAGTGGCAACCAACTAACTAAAGCAATAAAGCTAACAGGTAACTAGCTATTCCAATTTCTTTAATTTACAAGTTATTCCTTTTTCACTCATTGGTTTATATATTTCCAAATCTCTTTCTTGATCTCGAATGTTCCTCATGGGAACGATCTTGATTGCAGTCTTTTCCGAAGAGTAGAAGGCACACGTGGTTGATTGCGCAGCAATCATAGGTCTTAATTGACCTAGATTAGGCTAGAACCTAGCATAAGTTAGGGAAATTCTTTCTCAAAAAAGAAAAATAAAAGTTAGGGAAATTCATGCATGCATAAGCATTATCTACATCTCTACTGTTTTACCTTAGCTATGCATGAAATAACGTTATAATGTGCTGATTAAGTGCAATATGTCGATTGCAGGCAATAAGCTGATCTGGAGCTGGTTCTGAAGCTGGATCAGGAATAACAAGAGTTGTAGCAGAGCTAGAGCAGAACGCTTAGTTTAGATATAGGAACAATAATGTAAGGGGATTAAAGGTTTGTTATTCTATTAAGTAGAAATAAAGCAGTAAAATGTGAAGAGCTTAGGTCCATCCTAACCCTAGGATAGCCTAGAGACTTCCCTAAGCCTTAACCACCCTTAGATTAGGTCACAACACCCTATGAAGCCCTAAAACCCTAGTTCCAACCCTTATCTGGACATCCAGATAAGTTATAAGACGTCCAGGACCCTTAGCCATCTCCCGCACACCTCAAACCCACTTCTGTAGTGTTATTGGACGTCCAGACACTTTGTCAGACATCCAATTTCTATAGAATATCCAAAACAGAACCTTGATTTCCCCCTGACTCAGATTAGATGTCCAGAACTGAAGTCTGGACTTCTAATTTTTTAGTTTAAGTCATCTAATCACATTATTGGACGTCTGGTACTGGTCTCCAGTCTCTGTTTTGAGATTCAAGTCTTGACTTAGATCTCTAGTTCCCTAGACCTAATCCCAACCCCATAGGAACCTAAATTAAGGTATCCTAACCCTAGTACATCACTTCTAGACCTACCTAAGGACCTAATTAGGTCCTCACCAAACCCAATTGACTTAGATCAAAGTCAATTACCTTCACCTAAGTCAATTGGACTCATTGAGTCCAATTGAGCTTAGATCTCAACCTACACAAGTTCAATTGGACTTAGTAAGAGTCCAATTGACCTAAACGCAACCTAATTGAGTTATCTCACTCTCAATTAGGTTCACACCCATCCAATTAAGCTTAGGTTAAGTTCAATTTCACTTTCCCCTTAGCAATTAGGGTTTGTAACCCTAATTCAAGACCTACACCTACCCAAACCCCTTAGGACCTAACCTAAGCCACCTAGCCACATAGAGAACGACCACACACACACACACACACACACCCATTCATGCACACACACTTCTCTAGAGTTTTCTAGAACTCACTTTGAAGTGGCGCCACCTCTTGGTTGCCAAAATTAGCAACCAAGAGGCATTCAAAATGAGATCCATAATTTTTGGATCTCATAACCTCTTGGCTAGCCACTCTTGGACTCTCTCTAGAGAGTTCCACACCTCTCTAGAGAGAAGCCATTGGGTCTATAAAAAGATCCCATGGGCGGCCAAATGCACCGATTGACATCCTTGGCTTCCATTGGCACCACTCACCTCATTAGCTCCATGCACGCCCACCTTCATTTAGGTCAGCTACTCCACCTCCACGAGCTCACCACCATCATGGAGGACATCATGCCGGGATGTTGGATCAATCCTCCCTCTCTCCAAGGATCGGCCTAAGTACATTGGCCACCCCTCATTCTCCTCCCGACCACACCAAGGCCATTGAGGACCACCCCTGAATGCCCTCTCTTCTGCTAGATTTAGTTTATTATCTCCATAATTTTTACTACTTTTATTACTACTTAGTAGCGTAGTCTTAACCTCTTCCCCAATGATGCATGAGAAATCCCCTATTGATTCTTGTATGCAGTCATTTTCTGGTAGCTAAATTTCCATTTCAAGCATTTATGTACAAGCTTTCCTCTAAATTTCTTGTGCAAACAACTCTCCAATGGAATGAATAAAGATGCATTTTTATATATATCTCTCTCTATATGTTGAAATCACCATGAGCTTAATAATTGTCATTCTTTTTGCGTGATTCAAGTTGCCTGTTTTCAATTGTTTATCTACTACAACAAGCATGTCATTTCCCGAGGATATTGAAAATCTAACAATAGATGCTTTCTCTGTAAATAGTCACCACCTCGCTAGAATCGTGCGCACAGAAACTCACATGTTCACCTTCGTAATTTAGTTGACGCATGCACACATAATCCGAGTTAACAACAGAAGTGGTGAAGTATTAATTAGGAGATTGGAAACCAGCGTGCGTTTTTAAATGAAGTAGAGCAGTAAAAAGATCAATTTCAAAAGTAAAAGCAAACGCTTCCCAGAGACGAACAACCGGGACTCAAGTCTCGTAATCTTTACAAACCTATTTTTGACAAACGTTTTTGTGCAACTATACTACGATTTCCAATGACTTTCAAATGAGCGAAAATGGCTCCCGTCAGTGGTGCTCTCCTGGCCGGGAGAGTCCCCCATGATGATCCTACACCCAGTCAACCACCCCAAGGTCGCAGACAGACGTAACAGTGACTACGGCATGCGCGATAAGCGCACGGGTAGCTACCTCGCACTGGCACGCGGTTAGTTGTTTCCGCTAACAGGTGAGCCCAAGTACAACATGGAACAGTATAGGGCCTAGCCCTCTCAGTAACAGGGGTCTAGCCCCTAAGAACCAAACAGGAGTCTCGCCCCTCCACAGTCTGTGCACCCTCGCCTGACTACCCTGGTTTGCCCAGTGGGCCTAACAAGTCGACGTAGGGCTGCTAGCTGAACCTCGGGCCCCGTGGGGTGGCTAGTTCTCTCCCTACACTAGTTGCTCTCCCCGGTACAGTGTACACGAGGGCCATGGAGTCGATGCAAAGTGGCCAAACCCACCCTGGGTCTCAACCCAAAGGGCGGCAAGCTCCCCTCTACACTAAGAGGTAACATGCACTCCCCTTGGTACCACGTACGCAAGGGCCAGCACACTTCCCAATGCATTTCCAGATCCATTCCATTTATTACCATGAGCTCTACTCCTATTCCCCCGTAGGGTTCAAACTCATGTTCCTTATGTCATTCCATACCAGGTTTCATCATTTCCATTTCCATTCTCAAGTTATACACATGCAACTTGTATTTCTATCATTCACATTTCCATTCTCAGGTTATACACATGAAGCTCGTATTTCTATCATTCACATTACCATTCTCAAATTATACACATGCAGCTCGTATTGTATCATTTAACGTATACAACAGGAAAGACACATGCAACAGTTAACTAGCACAAGTATTTCATATTTCACAGGCAACTTTTGTTCATTTACAGGCAGTTGTTAACATTTCTATCTACTCATTCAATACTGCAATTCAATCATCCAATACAGACATTTCGAGTATTTCTCGTCCTAGGATTCATGCCATATCGTAGGTTCTAATCATTCATTCCACACATGCATTCAGGTTTATAATTAACTTAGGGGAAGCCACTCTACCAGTCAACCCAGGAGCATTGGGGGCTTGAACGACAGGCTCACGTGCCTCAGCAAGCCCTGAACCTGCAATGGAATGAAGTCCTATAACAAGGGACAATCACAATGGAACATTCAGAATAGTATAGAAAGCCTTCTAACAAGTAGAAGAACTCACAAGGAAAACACCGGTATCTTGTTTGCATAAAACGAACCTCAAACGGACCCTAAACGGGTCAAAACAGGTTTACAGACTCAAATCAGATGTCTAGAACAACTTCCAGATGTCTTAAAAGTGTCCAGAAATGCATCTTAGTCTCTGCGTCATCCTCAGACGTCTAGAAACTCTCCTGGACTATCTAGACCCAGCTCCAGACGTCCGACCACCTCTCCAGACATTTGGAAGTGCTCCCAGTCATCTGGTAAGCTTCCTAGAAGTCTAAAATGCATGGGAGGGTGTGTCCCACGCCTTCCCAAAGCAAATCCTGCACGCAACCACCAAATCTCCTCAAAAAGGCCATGCGAAGAGTAGCTGCACAGCGGCCTGCATGGCCGTATCCGCAAAGGGAACATACCTTCGTGAAGCTCTCTCCTCAGACGGCTGGAACCACCTCCAAACGTCCGCTCCGTCGTCTGGACATCACTCCAGACGTCTGATTCTGGGAAAAACCTAGAACCAGAACCTACTCCCTCTCGCTCTCACCGCGCGTGGCTGCAGCTCACCTCCTCGACCGCAGCTCCGACTGCAGCAGTGTCAGGGAGGACTCTCCCGACGCACTCCTCCTCTCGCACACGCCCCTCCGACCGTGCACCCTCCAGTGAGCTCCCACACGAGCTCACAAGCTCACTCTCCTCCTCCTCTCCTCACACCACTCCTCGTCGTCGCTCTCACGCTCTCTCACTCATGCTGGGGTGGTGAGGAAGGGAAGAAGCGGCTGGAGTGGGGAGAACGAGAAAGGAGGAAGGGGGGTTATAAAGAGGTGGGTTAGGGTTCACTGAAGGGTGGAGTGAGAGAGAAGGGAAGAAAAAGAGAGAGAGAGAGAACTGTCTGCGTGCAGCTTGCACGTAGACGCGAGCTCGTACCCAAAACTTTTGATTTTCAGACATCTGGGAAGGTGTCCAGACGTCTGACCAGACGTATGACCAATAGTCCAGACGTCTTAAAAGGCTCAGAAAAGCATGGGTCTTAACATCAAAGGATAGAGATCTATAATCATTATAGCTCTAGGAAGGATAGCAATCATAGTCTTGTTGTCTAGGGTTAGGCCCTGGACACTGAGGTCCGGATTCATATCCCCAATCAAAGTCATCCCTGCTAATGGATGGGTAACTACAAGTCAAGTCGGGATAGTAATCATCTTAGGGATAAGTGGTGGTAGGAGGATAGGATTGGAAATGTGTGTAAGATGTGGAAGGGTACATGGTGAAGTAAGGAGGGAAATCAGAAGAGAAAGGAGCCCTGCAATACAAAAATACAAGCTTGTCCTTAGGTTGGATAGCCTAAAGGTCTACAAACTCCCAGGACCCGTCATGAGATTATAAACGATTCGGTCTACTTTTATCAGGTCAATCCAACCAGTTAGAAGGGACTAGGGAGAAGGTTGTTCCTTTCACTTGCGCCTCTAGTTCCTAATGTACCCCCCAGCCACTGTCATTTGACGCTACTCCCCTAGCTAGACATCAAATGGATTAGCAGAAGTAGATTAATAGAAAAAAATCTCAGTCTAAGCCCCGAAGAGCGAATCAATCCTTAAGGCCAACGTCTACTCAGTTTTAGTTAGGCTTGGGATGATCGTGCCCTTAGAATGTGATGGGCCCTTTAGATGGGTTGTGCCCTTAATGATCAGTTAAAATGTGTGTGCATGCACAACCAGGGTTCTCAAACAAGGTTATTTGATGATGTGTCTTTTAGGATTTAACCTTGTTTAGTAGCTTTTAGGGTTTAATTCTTAGGTTGGTTCAATCAAGGTTTAGTAAAACACTCCAAGTTTTGAAAGCATGGGTGATGATATGTTCCTTTAAAAATCAGAAATAAAATGTGGAGTGCCTTGTTCAGTCCTAAAAATCAATACTAAGTGGCAATCTACTTGATGAATCGCTTTTATCTTAAGTGGTGTGGCCCAAACAGTTCAATCAATTGGCCTATTGCACCACTTAGTTAAGGCACACGAAATGTTTTACCTATTCAGATTTCTACTCATTTATTTGTGTGTTGAGTTAAGTGTACCAGGTCTACAGGTTAGATCCCGATTAAGTGGTAGAATCAATGTGATTGTATGCTTAGGGTAAGAAGTTGTGGGTGTTAAGTGTGTAGCTTTCAAAAAATCCAACAAGAGAAGAGTATATATATATTTTTTATTTTTTATATATGCAGGGTGTTGAACGATTACGGACCTACGCTAACGTGTTCAGTTTTGGAAAACCTGTCATTGTAGTTCGAAAGCGAAGAATTCGTGTTCAACAAATAAAATTTATACCAAAATTAAAATTCCGGGTCGAACACAGGGAGGCGGACGTTTGATTTAAAAACTTCGCGTTTCGTTTTTATTTTGTCACGAAGAAATTCAATTTAAACTATCTAAGTATCTACAACAAAATAGAAGAGAGAGAGAGTAAGAGAGAGAGAGAGAATACTACACATGGAAATCAAAATGAGATGTAGAATAGACAAGGAATTTATCATAAAAGAGATCGTTCGTTACAACTAGAAAGCATAAAGCGATTACTCAAGAAAGAAGTAAATCTATATTAGAAAGCAGTAAAAAGAGTAGGGAGAGAGAATCCTCCTCGACGGTCGCTTGGAGGACGAGCCGGACGGGACGACGCCTGGACGAAGGAGAAAGAAGCGGGACGAAGGAGGACGAAGCAGAAGAACGGGAACGAAGCAGCACGCCGTCGTCATCGCGGGATCCACTTCCGAAGGGGGACGAAAATTTGGACTTTATCTCGCGAGAAGCATCCCGGGTGTGGGACAAGCTTCTCTTGAGCTTTGGAGAGGTAGAGTGGAGAAGGAAGGGATGAGAATTTCGTATGGAGGGGGTCTCCTTTTATAGTTGCAAGGAGTGGGGGCAAAATGGACATTACATCTTCAAAATAATAAATAAGGGGTCTTTAGTGACGGATAAAACCGTCGCTAAATCCCCGACGTGACCGTCACCGCCGCGCCCACGCACGCCCGCTCGGCTGCCCGCGCGCGTAACGCCTACGCACGTCCGCGAAGTCTCAGCCGTCCGATCGCGAGATCGGACGGCTTAAATTGCGTCCGCGCCCGCTGCGTAGCGCGCCCGCCCGCGTGCAGTCGCGCGTTACGCCCGGCGTCCAATCGCGCGTCGTCCTGATTGAGCGCGCGCAACCATTGGATCTTCATCTGACGCTCGTCCGCGCCCGCTCGCCGCTCCTTCCACACCCTCACCGCGGCTCGAACCCACGACCTCTGCTTCGCCCGCAGCTGCGTCGCCGCTGCGCTACGCGGACGAAATGGTCGCGCGGACGCTTTTAAGCGCGAGCGACCGCAGCCGTTGGATCGAGATCCAACGGCGGAGAGGAGACGGGTGCGCGGTCTTCACAAGATGCATGCGGCCGTTTGGGCGGCTGAGATGGTGCCACGTGGCGCCATCTTGGCCGTCCATCTTCTGGAAGTTGTAGATGGTGCCACGGATGTCGGATTGACTCGATTTTTGTGTCGTTGGGCTGCGATCGTCCATCCGAATTCATCCGTGCGGTTGGATTTGTCATCTGAAGTGTGGATTTACACCATCTTGGCCCTTGATCTTCTAGGGTTCCCCGGTCTCTATCTGATGCTACGTATGCCTGATTAGGGCGATCTTGGAGTCGTTGAACTCCAATCGTCGCCCTGATCACATCCATACGGTTGGATCTTTGATCCGAGGCCCCGATAAAATGTTTGCCCTGTCCAAGCACATAAAAGGAGACAATTAACCTCCATTTTATTCAAACTACTCTAAATGCAAGATGATGCATGTTATGCAATATTTATATTATGAAATGCAATCCTATGCTTAAGAACATGCATATATAGACATTTTAAGTAGTGTAAATGTGTTTACATCATACCCCCATGCCTACCTTTTGCTAGTCCCTATCAAAACTATATGCTATTTATAAAAGAATTAAGTTAGATTATTTGGACCTGAGTTATTTTCAATCATTAAGAAATTGTCTACTTAGGAACTGAACTTTCAAAGACACAACAGTGCCCGAGTATCAGCCAAAATGCAGACCGCCTCAAGCCTCGCCTTATTCAAAGAAACATTTCTTTTTCTCTTTTTACTCTTTTCTAATTTTTATTTTTTTTTTTTTTTTGGATTTTCAAATTTTAGGGTTCAAGAGTGACTTTCTACGACCATTCAACTCACCCAAGATTTGATGAGAATCCTAAGTTTTAAGCATCTTATTGTGATTGTGATAGACTCGTTGACCGGCAATTAGAACGGACTTCGGATTTCTACGCCTCTAGGTGACCTCAAAAAGAATTCTGCCTAAAGGTGTATCTTTACAACCGGTAGCTTTCTCCCTACTTTTATTTTTTAACGGGGTCAACACAAGGGTGAATCCAGTGTATATCTCCCCAGTTTATTCTACTTCTCCGCTCCTTCCTAAGTGTTTTGGGAATTTTTAGTGCATTTTCTGAGCTGGGTTCTGGACAACTGGTCGATGAGCTGTTACCACCGACAACTTGACAGCCATACTCGTGCGGCGAAGTGTGGCTTATTTCTTTTTGTTCTTTTCTCCTTTTTGATTTTTTTTTTCTTTCTTTTTTTTTTTTTTTTTTTAAGTAGGTGGCTTTCCTGGTCTAAGATTTAGCTAAAGGCAGCGAAAAGAGAAAGGTCCAGTGACTGGGCTCTGACAACCTACCTATGGGCTGTTACCCACGATAACTTGCCAGCCATATCACCCTAGAAGGTTCATTAGCTATCCAATTTCCGTAAAAATTGTCGAACAACGAGTCAGTGCAAAGAAAGTGTGTAGATGCTTAGGACTCGAAATTCCCTCCAATCAGAGGGCGGGTTGATAAGTCGTGTACTTATCACCCAAACTTATTTATTCCAATTATAATAGAATTAAGATGGCGAGGACTCAAAGACAAATCCACATTTTAGTGGATACACAGGCTAATTAAGTCCAAAGACCTGAGGGGTCTTTGTGTTCAGATCCTAATGTAGTATTTCCTAAGATTGAAAATTTTCTTAAACCCAAATTCTCTTTCCTAATTCTGAAATTTTTATTTATTTTTTTTTTTATAAAAGAAAATAAACAAATCTACGGAGCTGACGAATGAATTCAGAGATGAATATCCACCCCCCCATGCCTATCTAATGCAATGTCCTCATTGTATTAAAAAGACATAAAACAGAGTGGAAAATTGTAGAAAGCACCTGAATTGCGTGAATATCAGGTCCGCTCCAAGATGAACACGAAAAAGAACTGTATAAGTGCTGAGTTTAGTGCCTTCAGCTAGGCACACTATACAAAGAAAAGAAATGAAGAATTCACATGTGCAGGTCAGAATTAGAATGAACAGAAGAATCCTCTGACCTGTCAGCAGAGGTCCACAGATGTGGACCAGATTGTGGTGCTGACCCACACCCCATAATCGAGAATATCCTAGGTTCTGGATAAAAATTACCCAAAACCTAAAATCAAAATGTAAGCGGGATCGGGCCTGCGATTTCTGAGGATGCAACCCAAGACCAAAAAGTCGGGTTACAGAAAATTGAAGCTCAAAAGGATAATCGTTGAATGTGTGCTTGAGTTGAACATCCTCGAAACAAATGTCGTAAGGGTTCTGATTTGATGGTTTCAGCTTAAAAGGAACCCTTCGACTCAATCTTCCATTTCCTCCAAAATTAACTTCCCAAATCAGAACTTCCCCGCTCCTATCCTCCTCATTAAGTGTATCAAATTCCAGGACCTCTTGTATATTCATCACCCCGTCTGAAATCTCCAAGTCTAAATGATGTGGCAGAATCAAAATTGACTTGGGTCTAATTATCTCAGAATTAGAATCATCAATAAGCTTAACAGGGTGTAACTGATAATCAGGGCATTGAATTGATTCTTCCAGAAAATGCGATTCTGGATCCGTAATGTGTGCCCTAATAAGATCAGTTTCCTCAGTAATTGGGCTATCAAATGATCTATAAGATTCCTCAGGCCCAATCGTCTCACAAAAATCGTGATCTGAAAACTCGCGTGAGACTTCGCAACTTGAATCTTCACCATCAAGATCCGTATCAATGTATGTCCCAAAATCATTTGTCACTTTGCGTTCCAAGGAGACATACGTTTCCTCGTAACCCGGCTCAGGGATTTCAGGTGAAGAAATCAGATCATCCTTAATTGGTTGTTTTAATTCAATCTGGTCAACTTCGTAACACGTGTCCCCCCCAACAGGTGCCTGAGCGGGTTCTGTCATTAGCTTTCCTGAAGAGAGTTCATCCTGGGAATTATTCCAATATTGAATCAAAGCAACCACAAATCTCATCCTCAATTTCGCTAATTTCCCAAGTAGAAACTCACCCGAGTTCTTATCCTTAACATCCTGGAGCCAATCCAACAAAGACATATTTAAATCATCAATCATTTCAATCAGGGGCTCCAATCTCTCAATGCAAGGTATTGGCTGAACTTCTAAAGATTGAATGATATTCCTCAAGTTAGCCAGAACCTTATCTTGAACCTGATTAACCTGAACCAAATGAGTTGGTTCAGGGTTGGGCGGGTTTGACATCAATGTAGAGGAATTAACGAATTGAGATTCGTTATACCCATCCTGATAATAGGTCATTTCAGATTGTTGAAAAGATGGCGATGATCTCAAGACAGTGAAATCAGAGGATGGGTAAGGATCGGTGTATCCTTCTTGATTGTAGATCGTATTAGGTTGTTCATGAAAGGAGGACGATCTATAATCGATGTAACTCTGAGAAGGATAGAATTGAGAATCAAAGTGTTCAGGGTTAGACCTTAAACACGGGGGTCCGGAATTGTATCCCCAATCCGAATTATCCCAACTAACTGATGGTCGATTACAATACGAGTTGGGATAATCGTCATGTTGAGGATAATTTACAACAGGAGGGAAAGAGCGGGAATGCGTGAAATATGTGGAAGGATTCATGATACACGGGAGGAAGAAAGGTGCCCTGCAATACAAACAATCAAGCCTGTCCTTAAATATGTTAGCCTAAAGACCTACAGACTCTCAAAACCCGTCTTGAGATAAAGGAACGATTTGATCTACTTCCGTCCGTTCAATCCAACCAGTTAGAAGGAGGGACTGGGGAGAAGGTTCTTCCTTCGGCTTGCGCCTCCGGTTCCTAGTGTACCCCCCAGCCGCGATCGTTTGACTCTGCTCCCCTAGCTAGACATCAGATTGAACAGTAGAAACAGACTAATCGAAAATAATCTCGTTCTGGGTTCTGAAGAGCGAGTCCAATCCTTAAGGCCAACGTCTACTTTGTTTTATTTAGGGCTAGGTTTGAATGTGCTTTGGAATGTGATGGGCCCTTTAAATGGGTTGTGCCCTTAATGATTGATTGATTTGTGTGTGAGTGCACAACCAGTGGTTTTCAAGCAAGATTGTTTTTGATGTGGTGAATTTTAAGATTCAAATCTTGCTTAGTAGCTTTTAGGATTCAACTTTAGGTGTTATCAATCAAGTTTCGTTGGCACACCAAGTTTTACAAGCACAGGTGAAGATGTTTTCCTTTAAAGTTTAAAAAGAATGTGGAGTGCCTGGTAAATCCCTAAGAGTTGAACCTAATTGGCAGCTACTTGATGAGTTGATTTTATTTGAAGTGGTGCGGCCCAATCAACTCAAACAATTGGCCTCAAATGCACCACTAAGTTAGGCACACAAAGATGGTTAACTTAGAATGATTTCTACTCTTTTATGTGTTGCTTTATGTGTACTGGTCCCACAGATCAGAACCCAGTTGAGTAGAAACAAATCAATTCGGTTAAGTGCCTTTAAATGTGGGTGTACATTGTGTATTTGTTGAAAATTACCCCACAAAATTATCTTTTTACCTTTTTTTATATAAATGAAGGTGGAATGAATGTGAGTGAGAATCCAAACAACCAAACTATTCCTAGGATTTATGCAAACACCTAGGTTAATTGGAATTTGGATTCAATGTGGCGAATGAAATCTATGGAGGGGGAAAGAATGGGGGATAACTTACAAAACATTTCACAGCACTTTACTCCAATCTACCGCTTTTGCTTGCCTCAAAAGAGTACCTGCAATTACAATAAGAAAGGAGAAAAGTGAGGTAAATGATTTGTAAGTTACAAAATGCGAAGAGAAATCAAAGATCGTTGCCTCCCCGGCAACGGCGCCAAAATGTTCAACGATTACGAACCTACGCTAACGTGTTCGATTTTGGAAAACCTGTCGTTGTAGTTCGAAAGCGAAGAATTCGTGTTCAACAAATAAAATTTATACCGAAATTAAAATTCCGGGTCGAACACAGGGAGGCGGACGTTTGATTTAAAAACTTCGCGTTTCGTTTTTATTTTGTCACGAAGAAATTCAATTTAAACTATCTAAGTATCTACAACAAAATAGAAGAGAGAGAGAGAGTAAGAGAGAGAGAGAGAATACTACACATGGAAATCAAAATGAGATGTAGAATAGACAAGGAATTTATCATAAAAGAGATCGTTCGTTACAACTAGAAAGCATAAAGCGATCACTCTAGAAAGCAGTAAATCTATATTAGAAAGCAGTAAAAAGAGTAGGGAGAGAGAATCCTCCTCGACGGTCGCTTGGAGGACGAGCCGGACGGGACGACACCTGGACGAAGGAGAACGAAGCGGGACGAAGGAGGACGAAGCAGAAGAATGGGAACGAAGCAGCACGCCGTCGTCGTCGCGGGATCCACTTCCGAAGGGGGACAAAAATTTGGACTTTATCTCGCGAGAAGCATCCCGGGTGTGGGACAAGCTTCTCTTGAGCTTTGGAGAGGTAGAGAGGAGAAGGAAGGGATGATAATTTCGTATGGAGGGGGTCTCCTTTTATAGTTGCAAGGAGTGGGGGCAAAATGGACATTACATCTTTAAAATAATAAATAAGGGGTCTTTAGTGACGGATAAAACCGTCACTAAAGCCTCGACGTGGCCGTCGCCGCCGCGCCCACGCGCGCCCGCTCGGGTGCCCGTGCGCGTAACGCCTACGCACGTCCGCGAAGTCTCAGCCGTCCGATCGCGAGATCGGACGGCTTAAATCGCGTCCGCGCCCGCCCGCGTGCAGTCGCGCGTTACGCCCGGCGTCCAATCGCGCGTCGTCCTGATTGAGCACGCGCAACCATTGGATCTTCATCTGACGCTCGTCCGCGCCCGCTCGCCGCGCCTTCCACCCCCTCACCGCGGCTCGAACCCGCGACCTCTGCTTCGCCCGCAGCTGCGTCGCCGCTGCGCTCGCGAACGAAATGGTCGCGCGGACGCTTTTAAGCGTGAGCGACCGCAGCCGTTGGATCGAGATCCAACGGCGGAGAGGAGATGGGTGCGCGGTCTTCACAAGATGCATGCGGCCGTTTGGGCGGCTGAGATGGCGCCACGTGGCGCCATCTTGGCCGTCCATCTTCTGGAAGTTGTAGATGGTGCCACGGATGTCGGATTGACTCGATTTTTGTGTCGTTGGGCTGCGATCGTCCATCCGAATTCATCCGTGCGGTCGGATTTGTCATCTGAAGTGTGGATTTACACCATCTTGGCCCTTGATCTTCTAGGGTTCCCCGGTCTCTATCTGATGCTACGGATGCCTGATTAGGGCGATCTTGGAGTCGTTGAACTCCAATCGTCGCCCTGATCACATCCATACGGTTGGATCTTTGATCCGAGGCCCCGATAAAATGTTTGCCCTGTCCAAGCACATAAAAGGAGACAATTAACCTCCATTTTATTCAAACTACTCTAAATGCAAGATGATGCATGTTATGCAATATTTATATTATGAAATGCAATCCTATGCTTAAGAACATGCATATATAGACATTTTAAGTAGTGTAAATGTGTTTACATCACAGGGGTGAGATGAGTGGAGGTGGCAAACAAACAACCAAATCTATCCTAGGGTCTATAAAAAGCACCTAAGTTGATTTGGGTTTGAGTTATTAGTGTAGTAAATGAACTAATGGGTGGGGGTGGTGGGGATAAACTTACAAACTTTCATCTGCACTTTTCTCCAATCTAACTGCTTTTGCCCGCCTCGAATGAGTACCTGCAATCACAGTAAGGTCAAAGAAAAAGTGAGATAAAAGTTAGGTAAGGTGGAAAAACACAGAAAAAAAAAATCAAAGAGCGTTGCCTCCCTGACAACAGTGCCAAAATGACCGCAGACATTTAGCAAGTTTGAAATCAAGGTTACAAGTAACCCATCATTGTAGTTGCAAAACTCGTGGTTAAACAAAATTTATACCGAAACTCGAAGGGAGTCCCGGGTCAAACATAGGGAGGAAAACATTTGGTTTTATGAAATCCATGCTTCACTTTTATTTATTTATTTCATTTTTGTCTTTCCTAATTTTTTTGGTATTTTTAACAAGTAAGAGATTAGGTTGATGAAAACTTTATCTACTTGTAAAAATATAAGAGAGAGAGGGAGAGAGAGAGAGAGAGAGAAACAATCATCTATTCATCAAGAATTGTTTGTTACAACTATGAAAGCAGGAAAACTGCACTATGAAAGCGTAAAAAGATAGAATGAGGTGAGAGAAATCCCCCTCGACGGTTGCTTGGAGGACGACTCTCTCTGACATCGCCTAGAGGAAGGTGGTGAGGAGCGGGATGAAGGAGGACAGAGTTGGAGGACAGAGGATGGGGCAGGAAGACATCGCGGCGAGGATCTTCTTCCCGAAGGGCGGTGAGAGGACGGCCACGGGATGCTCCATGAATGGGGATGAGGGGAGGGAAAGCTATTTGATTTTACTCTAAAGGAGCATCCCAGGCTTGGGACAAGCTCTCTCTAGAGCCTTGGAGGTGGTGAGAGGAAGAAAGGAAGAGATGAAGAAAAATGGGAGGGGTAGGGGTCCTTTTATAGTGGAGGAAAGAATCAAATTCGTATACAGGACATTTAGTGACGGTCATAAATGTCACCAAAGATCCGCCACAAACGTCACTGAAGATCCCGCTCACGCACCCCTTCTGCCACACCGCTGGCACGCGCTGTGCGTACCCTTGTTGCACGAGCATGCATGATACGCGCCGCTACCTCCGCGCGCGCGCTGTGCTGCTGCGCGTGCGTGCCTCCACGCGTGCACGCACACCCACGCTGCTGTGGAACCAATCCCCTTCCTTTTGAACCCAATCCCACACTCTAAAACTTACCCAACCTCTCATGCAAATGCATGAGAGATTTGGGTCTCAAGGGATTTCTCAATCCGACGAGCCTTCCAAGCTTGGGAAGCTTGTTTTCCAAGCTCTAATCGCCCTCTGATGACCTATAAAAGAAAGCCCAAACCAGGCTGAACTCTTAAATCTTGAATTCCTACTGTGAAAACCCCTTTTCCTCCTTCCTCTTCCGGTCGCGAAGCTCCACAAGCTCTGGCGACTCCTCCCGACCTCTCTCGTCATCTGACCACAAAACCAGTGGGTAGATTCTCTTTCTCTCCCTCATCCACCCTTGGCCGTCCCAGCAGGAGCCCCTCTACATCCGTCGTCGTCGCTATCCCCATCACCGGAGTACCTTCTTCCCCAGTGCCAGCCTACCAACACTGGTGCTATTCTTCCCCTTTCATCCATTTAGATTAGGTTAGATTAGTTAGTTTAGCCCTTAGGTTCAGTTTCGTACCCAAAAAAACCCAAAAATATCCTTCGACGCCGCCACTCACCTCCGTCTTCCCCATCTCCAACCGCTCCTCCGGCGAGGGGGCTCCACTGCTACACAACTCCATCCGCCTCACCGAAACTTCCACAAGCTCTACCTCTCCACCTTCTTCAAAGCCCCTCTCTTATCTTTCCATTTCATCCACCCAAACTCCCTGTCGACCAACCCACATATGCACCTTCATTTCTGTCACCATCCGCCCTCATCCACATACAAAACTCCCCACGGATGCTGCCATCACATTTCACACCCTACAGCGATCCTCCTGAGCCTTTTAACCAGGGCTTTTAGCCCATTCTTTGTGTTTCAGGTATCACGTCGAAGCTCCACCGCAGCGTTGTTCAAGGAGTAGATCGTGTAAAAGATAAATACGTCGTAGTATAGCACGAAATATGTCTCGACAAATAAAATTAACGGAACTAGGAGTCCCGATCGATCACAGGGAGGCAGAAAAATACTTTTGATTTTATGCACTTATTCTAAATCTAATTACTAAATAGTAGAGACAATGAATCACAATATATATATCACGCAGAGAGTTTGAACATGAATTGCATACATGTAACTATAACTAAACAAATTATAAGCATGAATAAAACTATTTAAGTAACAGAACGAGGGTACCACAGGTGGTCCGTGGTGGCCTTCTAGAGAGGTTGAGGAGAGTAGGAACAATCCGACAAGGTGGCCCAATGGATTCTTCAGACGGAAGTAGAGAAGACGGGAAGAAGAAGAGAGAGAGGTACAAGAAGAAGAGAGAGTTGACAGTTAAGAGTTGAGAGAGAGTTATTTTTCAAGGGGGGCCCTTATGTCCTTTTATAAGCTTTCCAAATACTTCTTCTTCCCCAGTTCTTTCTTACGCTGCCAAGTGGCACATTCTGCGCCCTCAGATCCGCATCGCACGGCTCTCGCGTGCCTACATCGCTTCTTTGTGTTTCATCTTCAAATCCTACCTCATCATCTCAGCCGTCCGATCATGCAATCAGACGACTTAAACGTGCACTCATCGCGCCATTCAAATCCTACGTGCAATTCTTGCAACAACCCGTACGATCGCGCCACGTGGATGCCTCTGGGCCCTCCAATCGCGCATGCCCACCTGCCTGCGCTTGCCCACATACACGCGCATCAATTTTGCACAGCGCTAGGCTCGAACCCGCACCCCCGCATATGCGCAAGCCAACACGCTACGTGATGTAAACACAATTACACTACTTAAAATGTCTATTTATGCATGTTCTTAAGCATAGGATTGCATTTCATGATATAAATATTGCATTACATGCATCATCTTGCATTTAGAATACTTTGAATAAAATGGAGGTTAATTGTCTCCTTTTATGTGCCTGGACAGGGCAAATATTTTATCAGGGCCTCGGATCAAAGATCCAACCGTATGGATGTGATCAGGGCGACGATTGGAGTTCAACGACTCCAAGATCGCCCTAATCAGGCATCCGTAGCATCAGATAGTGACCCGGGAACCCTAGAAGATCAAGGGCCAGGATGGTGTAAATCTGCACTTCAGATGACAAATCCGACCGCACGGATGAATTCGGATCGACGATCGCAGCCCAATGACACAAAAATCGAGTCAATCCGACATCCGTGGCACCATCTACAACTTCCAGAAGATGGACGGCCAAGATGGCGCCACGTGCTGCCATCTCAACCGCCCAAACTGCCTCTTGCATTTTGTGAAGGCCCCCGCACGATCGCTCTCCACTGTAAGATGGAGATCCAACGGCTGTGGTCGCTCGCGCTTAAAAGCGTCCGCGCGACCATTTCGTCCACGTAGCGCAGTGGCGACGCAATCGCGGGCGAAGCAGAGGTCGCGGGTTCGAGCCGCGGTGAGGGGGTGGAAGGGGCGGGCCAACGGGCGCGGACGAGCGTCAGATGGAGATCCAACAGCTACGCACGCCCGATAGCATCGACGTACGATTGGACGCGCGATCGAACGCGCAATCAGACGCGCGGGGGGCACGCTACGCAGCAGGCGCGAACGCGATTTAAGCCGTCCGATCTCGCGATCGGATGGCTGAAAAGCACTGGACGTGCGCGGGTGTTGAGGAGCGGGCAGCCAAGGAGGCGCGCGTGGGCGCGGCGGTGACGGCCACGTCGGGGCTTTAGTGATGGATTTATCCGTCACTAAAGACCCCTTATTTATTATTTTGAAGATGTAATGTCCATTTTGCCCCCACTCTTTGCAACTATAAAAGGAGACCCCCTCCATACGAAATTCTCATCCCTTCTTTCTCCTCTCTACCCCTCCAAAGCTCAAGAGAAGCTTGTCCCACACCCGGGATGCTTCTCGCGAGATAAAGTCCAATTTTCGTTCCCCTTCGGAAGTGGATCCCGCGACGACGACGGCGTGCTGCTTCGTTCCCGTTCTTCTGCTTCGTCCTCCTTCATCCCGCTTCGTTCTCCTTCGTCCAGGTGTCGTCCCATCCTGCTCGTCCTCCAAGCAACCGTCGAGGAGGATTTCTCTCTCCCTATTCTTTTTACCGCTTTCTAGTATAGATTTACTGCTTTCTAGATTAATCTACTCGTCCTCTAAGCAACCGTCGAGGAGGACATTTCTCCCTCCATTCTTTTAATGCTTTCTAGAGTAAATTTATCGCTTTCTAGAGTAATTGTTTTATGCTTTCTAGTTGTAATGAACAATCTCTTCAATGCAAAAATTCCTTGTTTATTCTACATCTCATTTTGATTTCTCTGTGTAATATTCTCTTTCTCTCTTACTCTCTCTCTCTCTTCTATTTATTGTAAATAATTAGATAGTTCTAAATTGAATTATTCTGTAACAAATAAAAAGAAACGCATAGTTTTTAAATCAAACGTCCGCCTCCCTGTGTTCGACCCAGAATTTTAATTTCGGTATAAATTTTATTTGTTGAACACGAATTCTTCGCTTTCGAACTACAATGATAGGTTTTCCAAAACCGAACACGTTAGCGTAGCGTTCGCAAAATACCGTTCAACACTACACAAAGCCTTTATCATGTATACTTAATTATATTTATATTAATATGTTCTGGGTGGCGATATGGCACGTTCGTGGCCGTTGGATGAAGATCCAACGGCCCACTCTGTGAGGCGAGGCACCTTTAGGGGTTGGGGATGCAGCGAGGGGCAGCTACGATGGTGCCACGTGACGCCATCGTGGTCGTCCATTCTCCTTCTCTTTATATCTGATGACGTAGGCCTCCGATTAAGTTGATTTCTGCACCGTTGGATTGCAAACGTCAGTCTAGATCCATCCGTATGGTTGGATATATCATCTGAGGCTTGGATCTTCAATTCACCCCTTCGCTCTTATTCTTCTACAGACTCCCTAGGGTGCTTGATGAGTGGCTACTCACCATGGCTAAAAGGCCGAAATTAAGCTAGACACTAAGCAAACATATAAAAAGGGTTAAGTGTAGGAAGTAAAGAAAAAGACCTAAAACTGTTAATGTGTGTTAAAACTTCATAATTAGGTCACAAAAATGAGATATTCTAAAAGTTAAAGAACAAATGATGATCCATGCATCAATTGAACACATAAACAAGTTTGAAAAGCCAAATCAGAAGTAAAATCATTGTCTTAAATGTTCAATTAAGCACATGTAAAAATTTGAAAGCAATTGGACATCATTTAGGCTTAGAAATAAATAGATTACAATTAGGTCCTTCACGCATTACATTTCTACCCTTCAAAACTCCTTCTTGGACCTTTTTTTGCAAGCCGCAGGGAACCTTCTGTATGACTGCAAGGCCCTTCCAGTTATAGTTCTTTTCACTTTTGGACCTGCACGCTATTCTTCTACCCCTTTGTTCAAGGGTCTTCCTGCAAGTTTTCCCTCATTTCAGAGAGAAGCCGGTGTTCTTCACGCGCACTGTAGCACGCGAAGAACACAGCCATTCTCGACCGTCCATCGCACTTTTGATCTCGATCTGCGGCTGGAATCAAATGGAACCTTCGCGCGATTCGGTGCGTGCGTTCACCTCTCTTCCCAAATCTCATCTGACGGTCAGATCTCTCTCTTGACTTGCCGTGCGCTCTACCCATCTCATCCTCACCGCCGGCTTAATTTTGATTAACCTCACCCTTGTGGTGATTCCAATCACTGAGCTGCTACTTAAGCACCTCAGTGGTGTCGTGCGCAAGGGATCGCTCCCTCCTACATCTCTTAGCGATCAGTTCGTCCACTCCAGTCTCTCCTCCTCATCTAGCCCCTGATTTCACAGCCACCGGCTGTGGAATCATCGCCTACTCTCGACCCTCCTCGTCGCTAAGGACCTCGTAGCACCTGAGGACGACCCTGGAGTTTCACTAGCAGACTCTTTCCTCCGCTGGAGTCACCCTCCTCCTTTCTTCCTCCTTAGCTGCCGGCTAAGGACCCATAGGTCCCATTCTTCCTTTTAGTTTAGGTTTTTAATTCTGCACAAGTAGTGTTAGATTTAGTTTGCAGTAGTTTAGAATAGATTTAGTTTTAATTGTTAGTGTTTAATGTTAGCTGCAGTTAGATTAGTCTTAGAAGTAGAATTAGTATTAGATCCCCTCCCTTACCTCCTCTGATCAGTCCAGATCAGAGGGGAAGAATCATCTGTTCATTGTTCAATTTATCTCCCTCTTCATGTTTTGTTTTTCCATCATCCAAATTCTGATTCTTGTTTTTCCTTTTAACGATGAATTTTTCATCAATCACCCACACATCCTGACCCAATTTCAGATCTGATGGTGCACTGCCTCAGATCTGAAAGTGGCGTCACAAGCACCATTTGGGGCTTCTCACTCACTCCATTTGTTTCACAAAAGCCCCTCTGTTTTAAATGGATTGCCTCAGTTTGTCAGAGCACTTTTGATTTGGATTTTAAAGGATTTTTACTCTCTGAAATGTTTTGACAGATCTGACAAATTGAAGGGATTTTTGGTTTTCATTGTGGGCAAGGACTCTGAGAAGTTCTCTGGTGACAGAGAACCAATCAGAAGAGCCTTTCATGATTCTGTTTATACTTTGTTTTGAATGCATTCGCCAGCTTCCATTAAATTTCCTTAATGCATTCTTAGTCTCTTTTTGCTATTTCAGAACTACCATACACTATTTGTGTTGATGATCATTTCTGTATGGTGATTCCTAACCTAAGGAGTTTTCCATACTCCTTAAGGTTGCAAGAAACTGGGATTGTCTGTTTTTTGGTTTTAATTGATTGAGTTAAGTTCTCCTTCATGCTGTCTATAGCATTAGGAAGAGCTAACTCAATGCCATTTGTTGTTTTGATCTGAAAGGATGCTTCTGATAAGGTTTTTCCTAATGAGTATTTGAGCTGAATTTACATGAGATTTTCGTGAGATTTAAACCCCTTTCAGATTTGGATTTCATCTCTTCAATTTTTAGTTTGATTTGAATTTTATCTTACTCCCAGTTACACAGCAACATGCTGCATCTAGCAGCTACATTTCCCTCCATCTCTAAATTCTCCTCTTCTCTACAATTCCCCTCTCATCTGTGAATACATCCCTCTCTTCAAGTGGACTAACTGCAGCAGCAGTTAGCCCATTTGACAGTGGCTTAAGCCACTGCTGCTGCTACAAAACTCACCCTGAACAGCAACTAAAACCAACACTAAAACAGCACATTCTTCTCTTCTCCATCTCCTCTGACAGTAGCTGCGGCTGCTGTCTAAAGTCAAATAAAAACTTAATCAACCCTAATTCCCTAACTTCATACTAAAACCTAATTATACATACTTATTTTAAAACTGTAAATATACATATCTATATCATTCTAACTATAATATACAGACTAATTATGTAAGTATAAATACATAGATATACTGTAATTACTATAAAAACTTATATATATATATATATATCTATGTACATATGTAATCTATGTAAATATATGTATAAATACTAAACTATTATGTATGTATTTACTTAATTATGTTTATATAAAGATACAGATTTCTATTTACATATTTAGTAGCTAGATTATAGATTAACTTAGCTAAATTAATAATTTAGAGCTATAATTAAATTAAATAAATCTATAAACTTAGGATAATATTTATAGTAAGTAATTTAAGCTAATTAAAGTGTATTTATACCTAGTATAGCTTACTGATTAGCTTAGTTTTAATTTAACAACCCAGAATAGCTATTTTAACCTAAATAAAACATAAATAAATTCGTAAAAATACAATAAAAATATGTATTAAATACTTAAGTATGTAAATTAAAACTGTTTAAGGTCAATTAGACCATTTACTAATTATTTTATAAGTAATTAACTATTTAATCACCTAAATCAACCTGTATAATCAACCTAGTTTAGCGAATTTATTTGTATAGTAAACATATTTAAAATTAAAAATTAATTAATCAATTATGTAGTATTATGTAAATATTTTATTTACCATATTTTAGTTTATTTTTTTTAATAATTTATGACCCCCAAATCGAGGGCCAAAAACGTGCCCAGACGCAGCTGCGCCTAACTTCCAGCGCACGATGTGGCGCTGGAGTAGCACCACATCGTGTGCCGTATGTCAAGCGCAGCCACATATAAGTTAATTATGCTAAACGTTCATCAATCGTCACGGCGCCGGGCGCCCGGAATAGCATCTTATTCCATTGGATCCGATTACCCGTTAGCCATGTACTGTCTGATTTGCGATGAATGTGTGTGTGGGGGCTGGGGGCCCGAGCGTGCGAGCATGTGGCATTGGGCTGAGGCCTTGCGCTGATATGAAAACGCAATTAAGCCACCTAATCCGAGATTAGAGCGCGCTTAGTAGAGGTCTGGTCCCACCCAAAGGGTGCTGTGTATCCCTCGAAAAGCGCGCTCGCAAAACTAAGCACGTTTTAAACTAATGACATTAGCCCTAACCCCCTCACCACCACAGCTTCTGAAGTATCTTAAGACAGAAGAAAGGAACAGACGAGTTAAGTTAACACAAAGAAGAAAAAGAGAGAACACAAGAGATAACAAGAACAGAAAGACTTACTGTACATATAGTAGTAGAATAAGTAATATACATACGTATAAATAAACCCATATAATTACTAACAGAATAAAATGACACTATAAACGTCGCTAAAGACCTCAGTTTGCTTCTTTAGGTTGTATATAGTGTTCTCTGAGATTTAGCGACGCTTATATCTGTCACTAAAACTGATATATATGTCACTATAAATAAAAGACTAGTAAGTTAAGTTTTTACACTATGGTATCCTAATGTAGTATGAACTAACATATTAGTATTAATAGTATAACTTGTAAATACATAGTTTAGAGTATAATAATAGATTGTTTGATGCTTGTTCATAGTTAGTATTTTTGCAAGTATTTCTTAGTAATTAGGTAAATAAAACACACATTCATTCATTCTTTAATAAGATGTAAAGTTTCTTTTTGGAATTAGAGGATAATTTTGAGATCAAAGAGCGACCGAATTAAATTCAATAAATTGCCTCCCAGTGAACGACCTGGAACAAAACCAGTAAAAATTAGATAAATAAGCAAATGATAATAATGGTTGTAATGACTGGTATTCACCCATACTCACCACTATACGACATTCTTAATGTTATATTATACACCCTATACTACAACGACATGATCATAAAAATAATCATTCATCATCATACAACCATTGTGTTATATACACATTACACATTGAACACATCATCATCAGTGCTACGAAAGTCTGAATGATGTGATCTTGGATGCATTGGACTCCCGTCATTATTTCAAACAAATCCATAAGGTTGGATCGGTCATCTGCAGCCCTAGATTACCTGCCATCATTAATACCTCTCCAATAACATAGTTTAATACATAAAACACATCTATCAACTACGACGCAAAATACGATGCGTATGCATGCAGAATGTTCATGTTAAGGTAAGTTCTAGCTTAATTCAGGCGAGTTAGGGCCTGTGATTGCTATGCAAACAAGCGTCATCCCTCCGACGTCGTTCTTCGTGTTCAAGGCCACGATAGCCCCAGGTCTTCATTCCAGACCGTGCGGAAGAGCCCCAAGACCACTTCCAGGTGGCCGATTGAGGTCCCTGCCCTTAGCAACCACTCCAATTAGAGGAGATTTCCTTGCTGCAGGCGCATGCGAAGAAGGTGGGGAAGATAGTCCCACATCGTGGGATTTGGAAGTAGTACAGGCGCATAAGTTGCAAAAGTGTTGTGGACTTATTGCCTCAACACAAGGGTAGTGAGGTCCCCCGCACCCTTCACCTGCCTCGCCTATGACACCTCCACGTAGGCCTGGCTCTGACCCATTTACCCGCCTATGCCCGTGCACACCTCGGCTGCTACCTGATAAACGCCAGTATATCATCATTCTTATGCATTAAAACAAACCTAGCTCTTAGGATTTTACTCCGCAAACGGGTTTTTGGGCTGCATTTAGGCATAAATTGGGATAGGCATGCATTGCATTTTTTTATTGTCGTTTTAATGAGTTTTTGTGAGTGTTAGGGATGTACAGATGCACAGATCCCTAAAACCCTAGCACTCAAGAAGGAAAATGGTGAAGGAGAAGCCCAGACTAGCTGGAACTCAGCCTAATCCAGCTCACCTCAGCTTGATCCAGCTCACCGCAGCTGAAACCTAGCTTACTTGAACCAGGGTTAGCTCATCCCAGCTCCATTTAGCTAGTCTCAGCTGGATGGTAGCTCAAGAGAGTTCACCTTAGCTCACCCTAGCTCAAGTCAGCTCAGATCCAGCTCAACTTAGCTTAGTCTAGCTCATCTCAGCTCCCACTAGTTCACAGGGAGCTCTAGCTAGCTCAACTGAGTTAACAGGAGTTCACCCTAGCTCAGATCCAGCTACATCCAGCTCCACTCAACTCCATCCAGCTGAAGAAGAATTCATCTCAGCTCAGGAAGCTCAAGTCCAGCTCCCGGGGACTCAGCTTAGCTAATCTCAGTTGAGCTAAGCTACCTTAGCTGCCTCAACCAGCTTGATTCTCCCCGGGAGCACCAGACCTAGCTCACCCCAGCTCATTTTGGTAGAAGCTAGCTCACTTTAGCTTGGCTTAGTAGCTAGCAAAGAACTAGCAAGCTAAGCCAACTAGAGTAGCCCCATGCCAGCCTCTTCAGTAGCAGCCAGCTCCAGCTCCAGACTCTCCTCCTCAGCTCCTTCCTCCAAACCCTAGCTCCAACACCTTCTCCTCCACTCCACCTTTAGCTAAGCTAGCTTAGCTTATCTTAGCTTAGCTTAGCATAGCTAACAACCAGCTCCTTGGCCATTCATTACCTCCAAAATCAACCCTAGCTAGCTCCACCAACTCAAGACTACCTAAGCTAGCTACTCTACTCAAGTTGGCGCCACCTCCTAGCCATTTCACCCCATTATCTCCACCAAAAGACACTTCAAGTTGGCGCCAAAAACCACCCCTAACCACCTCTATATTGGCGCCACTTTCAGCCCCATAAATCCACCCTACACCTACCCACATAAGCCATCCTAGCCATCCACATACCCCCCCTTCTAGAACCTTAAGGTGGCGCCACCTAATGACCTTCTAGAATGCCCATTTTGGCGCCAACACCAAAGGGTGTCAACACCCATAACTACCCCTTGGTGCCCTTTAAGGTGGCGCCAACTCTCCTTGGCCATGGGATCTCCAACCACCTCCATCAACTCATCTTGGCCATCCATTTCAAAGGTCACCATAGCCCCCCTCCTATTCTATAAAAAGCCACCACCTACCACCATTTTTGGGCATCCTCCTTTAGTGTATTTTCTACCTACATCCACCTATACCTACGCCCAAGGAGAAGGAGTAGAGAAGGAGATTAAAGGGGCACACCACCAGCCCTTTTGGTGCCTTCTTCTCCCCACTCTCTTCAACTTGGGCCACGCCAAGGAGGAGGACTCTTCCACTTCAAGGAGGACGGCCAGGCAAGGGAGAAGGACTTAGGGTGGACGTCCACCCTTGGAGAGAAACTTAGGGCACGCCCCCTTAGGGCTTGCCTTGGAGGTCATCACCTTGGCGGAGTTCTGCAAGGAAGGAGTTGAAGGATTCTTTTCAAGCTTGGGAGCCACCAACCTTGGAGCAAGAAGCCCTCTTCTTCACCATCTATTTAGAGGATTTGTGTTTTCTTTTACTTCAATTATCAAGTAGTAGAAGCATTCCTCTACTAGGCATTTTTGTTAAACACTTTATCACTTATCTAGTTGCCTTTTTCGCATATCTTGTTTGCATTTCTTTTTGCTTATTTTCAGCATTCTTCACTTCCTCTCCCTAATTATTCTAGGTCTCCACTTGCCTAGAGTGAGCTTAGGGAGAGGCTCTACTTGCTACTTTAGAGTTGTTTACTTAATTGGAAGTGTAAACACTTTTCCCGCCATCAGTTCGCATGTTGCCTTAGTTCAAAAATAAAGAAAAATGGTATATTGAAAATTACCAAAAAGAAAGTTGAGATATATTCCAAGCAAGAGAATCAATTTTGCAACCATATTGCCTCCTTGGACGACCCTAGATACTCCCCTATCTAGGAATATAAATTTAAGAGTTGATCGATTTTGCGCGTTACAACGACGTATTTAACAAACCGCGTATTATCGCTATCACTACCCCACACCGGCAGCCCTTGTCCTGGGTGTGCTCTAAATCGATTACCTGATAACCCGGTTCTATGATGGCTTTGTGAAGGAAGAAAAGTGGAAACCCAGAGAAGGAGAGAGAACGCAGGGGCAGGGGGGTTTTGCTCTGAGAGGATTTAACGACACTTCGCAAAAATTCAAGAAGCTTTCCTCCACTATGTAAAGTACCTAAATAGAGAAAGAAAGAAGCAAAGAAGAAGGGCCGAAGGTGAAGAAGAGGAGAAGACCTAAGCCAAGAAGAAGGAAGGAAGAAGGTCTGGACAGTGTGAAGAAGAAGAAGGAAAGCAAGAAGAAAAATCATAAAGGGGTACTGTAGCAACATCTTTTAAGACGTCTGATTGCAGAATCAGATGTCTGATCACATATTCCTACCTTTGATTAAGATTTGAGAAATTATTCTACGTTAGGCTTATAATTGATGATCCAAATCACCACTATTTTATCTAGAATTCCTTTTTACTGTTCATATACTTATATTCTACATTGCAAATTAGATTTTGAGTAATTAATTGTGCTCATTTACATTAATTATTGAGATTAGTATGTGAATTCCTATTTAATCCCTATGTTCAACCTTGAACTTTCAGATTCGAGTAATAAATTGTATTTGTTTTCAAAGTGATTTCGACTATACTACAATGTAACGATTTAAAACCCGATCTTGCTCTATCAACAGTGTGTGTGCGGGCGCACATGTGTGGGCACGTGTAGGTGCGTGGGTGTGGGCCTATTGGACCTAAAAATAAACAAATAATACACCTAATAAAAACTAGGGCCTAGGCCTAATAGTGGTTTGATATGGCCCATTGGGCCATAGATCTTGCGAAAAATCTTGGGCCTGCCCATACTTAACTTTTTGTTTAGTAAGAAGTAAAACTTAAGTTATAAAGTTAACGTGAAATAAGCTAAGTGTTGTGTGTGCAGCATGTGTGTGAGTGTAAATAAACTAAGTGTTATTTGAGTGCGTGTTGTGTATGTGTTATGTATATATGTATATATATTTGTATCAGTAGTAAATGTATATATGTATAGTATAAATATATACGTATAAATGTAGAGTAGTATTTATACATTCTTTTTCCTTATATATGTATATAGTTTTATCAAAGTTTTAGTAATGCTTATAACCGTCACTAAATGTTTGTTATTGTTAGTATAGCATAATAATATATTTAGTTAGGTTTTTTGTGCCTCTATTTAGGCGTTGACTAGCATAGTTGTAATAACTAACATAGAATAGTTTTGATTAGTTTTTTATGCCTATTTAATTGTAAATATGTTTGAGGCATTTCAATTAGCATTAATTAATTCTTTTTGTACATAATTAACTTGATTCATTTATTCTTTTATTCTTTGATTCATTTGTAAATATAATTGGCATTTTTGAAATAAAAGAATATTTTTGGATAATAGAGAATGATGTATTTCAATAACTGCCTCCAAGTGAATGACCTAGAATAAACTAGTAAATTTATGTAAATAAATAAATGATTGAACATCCGTCTGCATTACAACTATACTACAATAACAGTATCTAATTAACAAGTGATTCAGATAGGCGATCAACGAACAAATGGTAGCAATTGCTATTAAGAAGAAACATAGAAATCAAAAGGTCGTTATGCCCATGGATGTTTAAGCAAATGCGAATGTGATAACATCGAAGGGCAAGGAGAATAAGGAAAATGCAAATAATAATAATAAAATGAAAGGCAAAAGTAAAATTCAGAAAAAGATAAAAAATAAATCATGCTGGCATTATGGACAAGTTAAGCATTGGAAAAAGAAATGCCCTTCTCTTAAGGCTTAACAAAAGTCCACAGATGGGAATCTTCAAGTGAACACGGTCACAGTGGAAGCCATGCCCAGTGACAAGTATGTCTTTGTAAAGCTCAAACTTTATACTATTCACAAGCCTAATGAGTGGCTTGAGGATCAATACAAGAGCCAATCTATATATTTGTATTGGCATATCATTCTTTTCTTCTTATCGGACCTACATTAGCGAGACTATGAAGAAAGAGAATGGCTTTGCAACTAAGGTATAGGGATTCGAACATGTAGTCTTGAGGTTCTCCTCATGGAGAGTCTTGACACTATGTAAGGTGTTGCATGTTTTAGTCATGAAAAACAATGTTCTTTTTAGTTCACTTTATGTTAGAGAGGGTTTTGAATTTAACTTTAAATGTAATAAAGTTGTCATTTTGAGACATGGGATTTTTTATGGAAAAGGATATTTGGTAGATTTTAATTTATTATTTAGAGTTAAATGTGAAATTATTTATGATGTTTCTTTTAATACTTCTCTAAATAATGTTGGTTCTAATTCTATTCCTTATGTTGTTAGTAATATTGAATCTTGTGATTTATGGGATGATAGATTGGGTAATATAAATTTTAATTCTTTGAAAAGAATGATAAAATTAAGTATAATTCCTGAACACGCCATAAATAAAACTAAAAAATTAACATATGTGTTTATGTTAAATAAACTTGGAAACCATCCCATTCTATTTCAAGGGATACTAAGGTTCCAAAACTTGTGCACATGGACATTTGTGAGTTTAATGGTAGGTTCACTATGGACAATAAAAAAATATTTTATCACTTTTATATATGACAATAGTAAATACTGTTACGTGCATTTGTTTAAGTCTACGGATAAACTATTAAATAAATTCCTTATTTTTAAGAAACAAGTAGAAACACAAAGGTTGGATAAAAGAAGGAAATATACATCTAACTTATTTGATGAGCAATGTCAATCCTTTGGTATAATTCATGAAGTGACAACCTCATATTTCCCACAATCTAATGGGATAACAAAACAAAAGAGTAGGATCCTAATTGACATGATCAAAGCTTGGGATTACCTACCTACATGTGGAGGGAAGCTCTAACTATGGCATGACATATTTTGAATAGAGTTCCCCATAAGCATAAGGAAAGTAGTTCATTTGAGATTTATAGAAATTGGAAATCAAGCCTAAAATATCTCAGGGTATGGGGTTCCTAACTAAGATAATAGTCCCAAAATACAAGTGAAAGAATCTTGGTCTTAAGACAGTTGACGCTGTCTTTTTTACTTATATTGAGAATAACTATGCCTACAGATTTTTAGCTACAAAATCTGAGATTTCAGGCATAGATGGCAACACTATTGTAGAGCTTCGTGATGTTATATTTTTTTAGAATGCCTTTCTCATGAAGATTGAACAACCTCAAAATGTGCCTTCCAATAATCTAGTCACCACATCTAATTCCATTCCTAAACAAGTGGAAAGGATGTCTAGTATGCTGGCTAGCTTTTCCCATTTTGAACCTAATGAAGTAGAGAAGTTTGATCCAAAGAGGAGTAGAATTGCTATGGATTTGCAAAATGACTTTGTTACTTACCAAATCGAGGGCGATCCCCCCACTTACCATGATGCCATGGGTTCTTCTAAAGCTAAACATTGGACAGATGCCATTAAGAGTGAGATGGACTCAATTATGTCTAATGGCACATGGGAGTTGGTTGATTCACCTCTAAGGTGTTCTACTATTGGGGGAAAATGGGTATTTAAGAGAAAACCCAAGCCTAACAGATCCATAGAAAAATACAGAGCTAGACTTGTTACTAAGGCATTTAAGCAAAAGGTTAGGAAAGTATCAACTATTTCAATACTTATTCTCTGGTAACTAGGATGACCACTATCTAAATGCTTATAACATTGGTCTCCATCCATGATCTTGCTATCCATCAAATGGATGTAAAGATCGTCTTTCTTCATGATGATCTTGAGGTGTAAACCTACATGAATCAGCCAAAGAGATTTATAGCTCCTAAGAATGAGAAGAAGGTTTGCAAACTTGTTAAATCTCTATATAGTTTGAAACAAGCACCTAAACAATGTCATGAAAAGTTCGATAAGACCATTCAGTCATTTGACTGTATGGTTGATAAATCTAACAAGTGTGTCTACTTTAAGGTTAAGACGAATATGAGTATTGTCTTATGCCTATATGTAGATGATATATTATTGTTTAAATCAGACATAAAGATAATGAATGGAACTAAGTCGTTCTTAAGTAATTAGTCTGAGATGAAAGATATCGATGTGGCCAATGTGATCTTGGGTCTCAAGTTGATTCAGTCAATAGAGGGAATAGCTATCTCTTAATATCGTTATGTTAAGAAAGTGCTTGAGAAATTTGGCTACAAAGATTATAAGGTTGGGAGCACTCCCTTTAATTCATCAAAAACTCTCTATAAGAACAAGAGTGAAACACTTGTTTCATAGCTTAGATATTCACATATTGTAGGCATCTTGATGTATCTAACTAATTACACTAGACCAGATATTTCCTTCTCGATGGCAAAGTTAAGTAGATACACTAATTGTCCTAGCCGTACTCATTGGAATGCCTTAGACCAAGTACAGAGATACTTAAAGGGAACTATTTCCCTTAGTTTGAATTATGGTAAATATTCTTCAATTCTAAAAGGATACAATGCTGGATAGGTCAAATGGACGACTCCAGGAGTAATGGTGTTATAGGATATGTTTTTACCCTTAGAGACAATTGATGTGCATACATCTAAATAGCCAAAAATGTCTATTAATGCATGTCCTTAGTACCATATTAGCATCATACATTGTAAATATTGCATAACATGCATAATCATGCATTTAGGTCAAATTGTACAAATTGTATAGTAATTGTCTCCTTTTATGGCCTGGGACAGGGCAACTTTTAATCAGGGCTTTGGACCGAGGATCCAACTGTACTAATTTGATCAGGGTGACGATTGGAGTTCAATGACTCCAAGATCGCCCTGATCGGACATCCGTAGCACCAGATATAGTCTGAGGAAGCTCAGAAATCAAGGGCTAAGATCATGTCAATCTGCACCTTAGATGATAAATCCAACCACACGGATGGATTCAGATCGACGATCACAGCCAACAGCGTGAAAATCGGTCCAATCCAACATCCATGGCACCATCTACAATTCAATGAAAATGGACGGCCATGACGGTGCCATGTGGCGCCATCACAGCCACCCAACACCGGCCACAGCTCTTCTTCTTCACCCGCTCGACGAATCTCCGCTGTTGGATGCCTATCCAACGGCTGAGAACTTGCTACGCCGTCTCACTCTCTCTCCTTTGGCGCCTCTCCTCATCTGAAGGCTTAAGCAACAAAAGATCTCGGCCGTTGGATGAAGATCCAATGGCTGAGATTGGCTGAGCGCTAAAACAAAAATGCGACTGAGAGAGCCTCGTAGCACAATGGTTGAGGCGCTATAGGGCAAGAGGTCACCCTTTCGACTCTAGCACAACGCACATTTCCTTCGCATGCAAGAGTGCAATTTGGGCCATCCAATCAAGCGTCGACAGTTCAGATGAAGCGATCGGCCAGACGTGCGATTCGACGCACCTTCGGATGCTCGATCTCACATGCAGAAGAAGGCGCAAGCAAGATGAAGTTTAACCCGTCCGATCTATTGACCGGACAGCTGAGAGGCATTGTACGTGCGAAGACGTTTTGTGCGTAGAAGGAGAAGAGGCATGCATGGCGCGCGCACACGTCGCCCACGTCAGGTCTTTAGTGACAAATAAATCCGTCACTGAAGACCTGATATTAATGTTTTTGAATTTGTAATGACCAAATTACCCCCAATCCTTGCAACTACAAAGAGAGACCCCTACCCTACGAAATTCTCATCCCTTCCTCTCTTATCTCACCCCCTCCAAAGCTCTAAGAGCTTCTCCTAAACTCGGGATGCTCCATTAGAGTTAAAATTAGAATTTTTCCACCTTCTCCCCCTTCGTGGAGCAGCCCACGGTTGTCCTCTCACTCCATTCGGGAAGTGGATCCCGCGACGACGATGACGTCCTACCTCACCCCTGGTTCTTCCTGCTTCGTTCTCCTTCTTCCCGCTTCGTCCTCCATCTTCCAGGCATCGCCTCGTCCAACTCGTCCTCCAAGCTGCCGTCGAGGAGGATAATTTCTCTCTATCTTCTCTTTTACTGCTTTCTAGTATAGATTTCCTACTTTCTAGTATAGATTTCCAACTTTCTAATGTAGTGAGTAGTTGTAATTATAATGAACATCAGCTTATGGTAATGAAATCCATGTTTATTCTATCTTTATTTTCTCTTTATTTATAATATCCTCTCTCTGTCTTCTATTCTTTATTCTTTAAGTACATAGTTTAGATTCAATTCGACTAGCTAATCTGCTTCGTGACAATTAAATAAATGCGATTTTGAATCAAATGTTTGCCTCCCTCTGTTCGACCCGAAATTTTTAGAGTTTCGGTATAAATTTATCTACTGACGGATTTCTCCGCAAATCATACTACGACGACGAGTTTTCCAAAATCCAATCCCATTTGTGTAGTTTTCCACTACCAACAACGATGTAGTCTCCTGGCAGTCTGCAAAATAGACAATTTTAGCTCAATCTACCTTTGAGGTTGAGCTATGTACTTTGGACACCGCTGGCATTGAGATCGAATGATGAAAGGTACTTTTATCCCAAATTCCCATGGTGGATAAGTTGATTCCTGCAGTATCTTTACATTGTGATAACATGACCACAATAACAAAGGTTAAGAGTTCCAAGTTTAATCAAAAAATAAGAAGACATATCCAAGTCAGACTTACATTTGTAAGGGATTTGGTATCACAAGGAATGATCGCTATGAGCTTTATTGGATCCAAGGATAGCATAGTAAATCCATTCACCAAATGACTTGATAGATATTTAGTCCAAAATTTATGCTTAAGATGGAACTGAGACCTATTGGGAGTTCACTTGCAGTGGCAAGCCAGCCTAAGTGAGATCCCACAAAGTAAGTTCAATGTGGTAATAACAAGCTATTTGGGGAACTAGTTGGCAATCATTGTTGGATGTTTTTTACATTTGAGTCCAATCCCTAGAAGCCTGAGTGCCTTAAGCTAAAAAAAAAGAAGAGCGAAGGCTCTAAATGGGTTCAAGTCTTTAATGGTAAAATATTAGCAATACATCCTTGGAAAATGATGATGGAGAGAATTTCACTTATTTATGTAGATGATAACAATAAAATTATTCATCGTTGTATTTTATGTGGTGTAAAATCTCTCAATCAAAAATTAAAAAGATATCAAATTAAACCACAATAAAGATGTCGTATCCACAGGGAGGTACAAATCAAATAAACTCACAGATGTTTCCACATTAGTCTTGATTTCATAGAAAAATGCTTAGCAAGATTATTCTTTAAATGTCTCTTGTTCCCATCAATACTTTTCGTTAGATGGAATAATAGAGGATGAGAGAGTTAAAGGACATTGCATGCAATTGCCACTTAAAAAATTAGGGTAAACACCCTGTGCTTTTCACCTAATAAATATTCCCTTGCTTCATAAGCATCTTAGTCATGAGAGGTAGAGAGAGCTTGCTACAGAATAGAGGGGACGAGAGGGGCTAGAGAGCAAATTCAACAACATAAATATATATAAATAAACATCCACAACCTCAATCACCTCCTCAACATTTCATTGCATCTAATACCACATCCACTGTTGAAAAATAGGGGAGGGGTGTTGGCGTGGCTGGCTATGTTGTGGAGGCCATGGCTGGGGGTGTGGCTACCAGCGGTGGTGAACCGAAGGTGTAGCTTCGCTGTGGCGGTGACGATGCGGGCTGAGATGGTCTGCGGCAGCCAGGCAACGTGGCCTTGAGTCCATCGGTGAGTGGGTGGCTGCGGCGGTAAAGCCTCTACGCTACCTCATGAATGTCGATGAGGTGTGCTCGAGGGTGGCGATCCTCTTGGAGGTGTTGGCGGTAAGCGGAGCAGCCGAAAGTGGCCGGTGGCACGCGGGGACGGTCAGCGGCTTTGGGTCCTTTTGTGAGTTGTAAGTGGTGAACAAGAAGAAGAAGACATAGGGGAGTAGGCAGGGGTGATGATGGTGGTGGCTATGGTGAACGGTGGTGTGCGGTGAGAACGGGTAAGGGCGAGGATGGTGTGTTTGGGTTATTCTACTACGTGGAGGGGATGAACAGGGACTAAGGCCGTAAGGAAGAGGAAGTTGGGTGCACGGCTGGCGATGGTGGTGCTCTCTATCACTGAGCACCACCACGTCAAGTCGAGCGAAGGATAGGCAAGGAGAACGTCGGCCCATGGTGTAAGCAACTTCCACAGTGTTCGTTGGGTGCACGGTAGAGGTTTTGCTTCCCCTCTCGAGAGGATGATGATGCCTAGGAGAAGATACTCTTTTTAGAAAAAAAAATCATGCTGTTGAAAGGGGGAGGAGGTTAAGGAGGTTGTTTCAACCGAGCACCTCAAATTTCATGATAAAATCAAATTACATAAAATAAATATATATAAGTAATATATCAATAAATGATTCATGGAGTATATATATCAAGTTAAAAACAACAATGTCGAAACTCAAGTTTAATTAATATCTCAATATAATGCATGCTCAAAATATAGTTCAATTCTCAATTTAAGTGTTTTTAGGTGTAATAAAAGTACAATAAATTGGACTCATCAATTGACACCTAAATAAGTGTTATTGTAGGTCACAGTTAAGAGAATAAGGTATTTCTCGAATACACGTACCCATACGACAGGGCGCATGGCCATTAAGAGCACTAACCTTAAAAATTATCACCAAGAACATCACTTTATTGCCTCCACTATATATCCTATATAAAAAGTCTAAAGTTCAAGACTAATTTCACTTTATTCCTGTGATGATAAAAGTGAATGACTCAAGTAAGGATTCAAATCGAAATGTACTTTTACTAAAAGCAAAGTGTGACGGTTGAGAAATCGTTCATCTTCACGTTAAGTTTTAATGATAAATTTATGGGGAGATGTTGATAATAGGAGACTTTATACATCAACTAGGATGTATATATAAGGTGATGACATGAGAAATTCATATTGAAATCAAAAAAAAATTTGAGTGAAGATTTCAATGTTACACTGGAAGTGAGTAAAACCCAAGTGCGATTTATAAAGACTTTAGTTTCCATGATTTGTGTTGCAGAGGTTTAAGGGAGGCGCTAAGGGCCACGCGGATGCAGACTATCAAATCTAGTGGGAAGAACCTTTCTGTTTTCTCCTTGTTGTTAGCTCATTTATGAGAAAGGACAGATGGAACAATCACACTCACTCACGAGGTTCTTTATGGAAGGATCTGGAATTGGCCCATTCAAACAATTGAAGAAAGAAATAGGGGAAAGACGCAATCGTACGTACATGATACCTTTCGCTGTCTCAATCAAATTCCATTCACATATGAATCGACGATTTGATGTTGCAACGATGGGAAGGTCTGTTACTCCAATGGCTCAAATCATGGAGAGAGGTACCGGGAGGGGTTCACAAATGAGTCACAATTAAGGACGTCGTTCTCGGGGGACCATCCCATCTGCAAAGTGTAGGTCTTTGATAAACCAAGAATTGAAGTTACAATAAGCTCACCCAAGGAAGGAATTACTACTCTCTTGAGTGTTTACAGGGTTGAACCAAAAGCAATAACCAAGTGGTTCGATAGGAAATTTTGAAGGAATCAGTTTGCAAAACCTTATTTGATTGCTGAGTGCGTGACAGGTAAGGATTTTAATCATACCATAGTGAAATATACGGGAAAAACAACCTTGGATGATCCTCAACAACAGGCATTCCCATCCCACAACCAATCAACCAATCAAGCACACCCTAAGATAACTCTTAACACCACGAAACCTGGAGTGTCTCATGTTAAGTTATTTTAAGACTGAAGCCAGATGAAGTTCATTTTAAGTTAATCTAACCTGTAAAAAGTCATTTCTTTAAGAATAATTGTTAACAGATTTCCAAATATACCAAACAAACCCACCTCACCTCTTTACCCATAAAAGGGGATCCCACCACTCCCTTTACCTCATTTCTCTTCATCTTGTCCTGTTCTCAAATCCAACGGTGGAGAAAGATGAGTAGGGATAAGGGTACGAACGACATATGCGATCTCATTGTCTTCTTTATCTTAAGATTATCCTAGATTTTTTATACTTACAACTTTACCAAACAATTACAAGTAGAGCAGTCTATCAAGCTTTAATGAGCCAATTAGGCCAAGCATGTTTGACTTTAAGCTCGATAAGTTCAAACCAACTAGGGTTCAACTTGGGCTCATTAAATTTTAAAGGTCTTGTTCACACTTAGCTCATCTAGGCTTGATCCTGACATCAAGCCCATTAACAAGTCCTGACTAACAAATCCATACTTTCGAGGGTTACATTCAAACTTGATAAATAAAATATAAATATTTTTAAAATAAAATATAAAAAATAAAAAATTATATTAAACAAAACAAATATAATCTATGATACACATCAAGTGTAACATATATGGTGGAGAAGGAAGAATGTGGGAGTAGCTAGCACTTAACAAGATTTGGCAAAGGCAAAACGAAGGTTGTGGCCTATGGGCAATGTGGTGGTCTACGGGAGTCACGCCAGTTAGAGTGCAAACGATGGATATTAAGGATATATCGTCATGTATTTATTTAATATACATAATATATTTTCCACCGTAGGGTGAAAAAGGATGAAAGGGTAAAAGAGAGAGAACATTAGGGTTTAAAGGAAATTATACAAATATCTTTATATTCATATGTAGGTATACGTATATGTGTATGTATTTTTTATTGAACTCCAACACTTATCAAGTTAAATCCAACTTGATTCAAGTTCGGCTTAATAATTTACGAAGTCTAGATATTTGCTCAAATTCAGCCGATCAATAGCTCATTAAGTTGGGGCTTGTGAGTCGTTACCTAGTTGATTGTGGATCGAATCTGTCAAATCCAAACCTTTACAACCCACATCAGACGTCATCACATAAAAGTTTCCCAACAAAAATACAAGCTAACCATCTTACACCGGAGATATATAACCAATTAATTTTACATCATTCACCAAAATATGTATCCCTCGGGTACCCCGGCTCAACTCCGAGCTTTCCGACAACCAAGCATCCCACTTAAAGCTCAACGACGATAATTAAGAAAAGCTCCAAGTAGTATTATCCACGTCTCAATTATCAATATCTTCGATTGTTAGCCCATCATTTAATCCACATCAATAGCAATTCGAGGGTAACACAGCAAGAAACTATTTTACAAGTGGCCAATATGTTGTTTTCACCTTTATAATATATAGACCTTGCCTATGCATTTTCACAGTGGTGGTGCCCATCCAGACACAGCCCATAATTGATCAGAGATATACAGCACAGGCAAATGCACGCCTGAAACAGAATCGCTTTTTGGGCATCCCTCAAAATTATTGAGAACTACCACTTTCGAAAGCAATGTCACGTGATAAGATTTGGTTAGAGAAGGCCAACTTGATCTGAATGTCCTTGAAAATCCCAGCATTACTCTCATGAGATAAGATACCAAGATCTCAATTCGGATCTGAAAATAAATGCAAGGAAGGCCACCGTGTGCTCAAATTGAGTGAGATATCATAAAATATGAGGCCACATGATTGGCTGGGCACGTAATTTGATTCGAACGCGAGGCTTAGATCATTCCCCTACAACAATAATATTTGCTAAATTAATTAATTAGCGGAAAATTCGACCTCACCAGGCTGGATTAGATTTAAATCTACCCGAGCAGGTTGAAAATACCAATCACTGGGGAGGAGCATCGGGTCAGACCCGACCTGATTCAAGAGAAAGTTTATTTTATTTTTTAGGTCTTAAGTTATGTTCAATGCTCAAAATTTTTCCTTAATTAAGATATGGATCAAACCTAAGGGTCATGTTTATGGGCCTGGTCAAGTTGGATTCGATTTCGTTTTTTGGGTCTAATTTTCACGTCGAGTTCAAAAAAAATCCGTTAAAGTCAAAAAAAATTTATTAAAACCTATTTTATGAATTTTTAAATAAACCCTACCTAAATTTACTAAAATTAATTTTTTATTTTCATCTAAGTAAGACACAATCATATCCACTAAAACTTAATTTAAAATTAAAATTAGATTAATATAATAATAATAATTTTAAAATATAATAATACTTTTATGATAACCTTACACCTCCATAGATAATAAAATATACTACTATAAATAAAATATAATTCAGTACACATGTTATCTTATAACATCAGAGTATGTTCATTTATCAAATGAAATTTTAGAATAGAAACTTTATCCAACGAAATAATTTTCTTTTTTTAACTTTTCATAATTATTTCATATTAAACAAATTTAAAATAAAACAAACATATTAAATTTTCAATTAAAATTATTCCTCGATTAAATTGTCACCATATCTCAACCATTTACGATTCTTGTACATGAATCATAATTTAAAGTTTACACTTATAAAATTACATGTTATAAAATAATATCGTAAAATTATCTATAAATGGACCTATTGGAATTTTTTAGAGTTTGGAATCTAAATCTAAAATTTTTAAAAATTTAATATCCAAATCCAACACATATAATCTTTGAACTTGAACCGAGTTGAACCAACCACAACACATATCAAGTCGAGATCGGGCAGGGCCAGCCCACCGCCCTACCAATCACATGCATAATGTGCCCAAGAAGCGCTTTGCACGCCAAGCACATGTTTAAGCCCAATCTGAAACCTATTAACCAAACCATTAGAAAAAAAGGCAAACGAGATTTCCACATCTAGAATTGACAACAGGTAATGGGAACCTACAGCATGTACTGTTTGTTAACCTACTCACATAAAACAAAACGCAATAACTACTTTCTAATAAAGCAGCCAGTCGATCTTGATAACGTACACCTTAATTAAGTAGAAACAGCACACATGGTGCAAATTGTAAGCTTGAGCTTCGCTTGCAAGCTCCATCCACCCAATTCTACGAATTCCCATGATATCATGCTTTTGAGGTAAGCCCAAGCTTTTCCATGACCTCAATGTAAGTGGAAAACCCTCCAGATTCATGGATCTCTCGAGTATTTCTCGTTCTTTAACTACCAGCCAATTTCCTGGTACTAATCCCATAAATGGGCTTTCTAATGCGAAGATAATCTTAAAAGCACAAGCTCGAAATGATGGGTAGAAATTAATATAGGAGGCCATAAGATATCAGGCCAAGTCAAAGTAACGAAAGATTCTGCCCACTGGCTGGAGATGAGCATCAGTGTAGGAGCGTATATGAATTGGCTTAACACATTTAACTGCATAGGAGATATCAACCCAAGTCAAATTTAGGTAAAAATGTTTACTAACAATCTTTGGATTTCTATTTTTCTGGAAGTCATCAGGAAGTCCTCCACCCTTCAGGCTAAGACTGCTTGACTTCGATTGGAGTGGCAATCGATCTATAGCAAAGGTTCCCAAACTTTTTTAGCAAATCTAAAATATACTTCCTTTGACATAGGAAGAGCCCATCTTTAGATCTAGCTATTTCAATTCTAAGCAAATATTTTAAGTTTTCAATCTCCCCCACGACATCACCTTTAAAGACCACATCATCTATGTATACTAGAAGTAATGTAATTTTGTCTTCACAATGTTTGATGAAAAGCATGTGATCACTATTTCCTTACTTATAGCCTTAACTCTTCATAGCAACTCTCAATCTTTCAAACCATGCTCTTTGGAGATTGTTTGAGGCCATAGAGAGATTTCTTGAGCCTACAACATTTTCCTTTTTGTTTGTATCTTGGTGGCATGTGTATATATACTTCTCCCTCGGGGTCACCATTCAAACAAGCATTATATAAAGGCCAAGAGAACTGAACTGCCAATGAGAGAAGTACTTAGGCAAAATTCATCTTTGCCACATGTGTAAACATCTCCAGGTAATCAATATCATACTTTTGGGTGAACCCTTTTATAACTAGCCTTACCTTGTACCTGTTCACTTGTCCATCAGCCTTATATTTGATAGCCCACTTGAAGCCCACTATTTGGATATCCTTAAGTAGATCTACCACATCCCAAGTCCCACTCTTCAACATTGCCTTCATTTCCTCCTGCATTACGTCCACCCATTTTTTATCAAGTTGTGCTTCACCAACATTTCTGGGAATTATAAAACTTGCAAGTGATGAGAGGAAGCATTTATATTTGGGACTAAGTTTAGATAATCTCACATAATTTCCAATACCATATGTTGAACATTCTGCATATCTTTATGGCAGTCTAATTTCCCTCTTACGTCTCTAAGCAACACTATCGGTTGCTTCAACACTTTCATAATTATCATCACCTACTTCTACAATTTCAACTTCAACTTCCTCAAATTCAAAAATGGGAAGAGGGATCTCAATCATACCTGATGATAATGTTGACATCAACCATATCCAGCTTTAATTAGTCATTATCAAGGAATAAATGCCCCTATATAACAACCAAATGACTGGAATTCATTGCAAATCCTTTCTAAAAGAAATACAAGAAACCAGGGTTAAAATTGTAATTTTACCATCATATCATAGATGCAGAATAACCGTGGGTTTCTCCAGGGGTTAATTAGGGGTCAAATGGTCTTAAGAGTCTCACAAGTGGGTTAATGTAGACAGAAATGGGTTTTCGCATGTTTTGAGAATTAAATGATTTCCAAAACCCTAAAAACAAACCCGCTTAATTTACTAACATTCTAGTTAGGATAAAATTCACCTAAACCCTCTAAAATTCATTAAAAAATATTTTCTAGGGTTTGGTACCTTCAATTTGACCATCAGAACCTGTCTTGACCTAAAACAAAGCCACAGGTAGACTTTTACCCTAATTTGGATCATTATTCAAATTCTCCAATCAAACGTGATCAAAACCTAAATCTAACTTCACCATTAGATTCCTTAGGTCTAAATTAGGTTTGTACCAAAATTTGAACCTAATCTGAGATCATCTTAACCTAGTTTGCAATTTAGTCCTATCTGATTCTTTTATCTCACACTCATGCCTTAACTTTTGAATTTCTTACAAATAGCCCCCCAAATTTGTCGTCTTCTCCACAAATAGGTCCCCGCCGCACCAAAATCCTATTCCTACAACTCCGGCAACCTTCAATTGGGAAGATTTCCCTGATTTCTTACTCAATCCCTTCCAAAATTGGAAGGGAGATTCCTTGAGGAGTTCTCTCTCCAATGAATCTGGTCATGGGTCCAACAACCTTCTCAATCTCTCATGCGAACGCATGAGAGATTCGAGTATCTTTCAAGCTTCCATCTCTATGACCTTTCCCAAGCTCAAATCGTCCTCCATAGACCTATAAAAGAAGCCCCATTGCATACCGTCCAGCCCATGCTCGAATTCGGCCGGATTCCCCTTTGATTTTGTCTCTCCTCATCCGACCGAAGCTCCTCGATGTCTGGCGAGCTCCTCCGACTCCTTCCTTCGTCTGACCACAATATCGGCGATAGATCCTCCTTCCCTGCCTTCCTCCGCATCGTGCTATACCAGTGGGCACCTCTATCTCCTTCATCCTCGCCATCCTACCCTCACTAGAGCATTTTCTTCCCCGACGTCGGCCATACCATAACCAACGCCTCTCCATCCCTTTCATCTGATTAGATTAGGTTAGATTAGTTCCTCTCCACCTTTAGGTTAAATTCCCCTATTCCTATCCTAGTTTCAACCCTCAACGCCGCCATTCATCTCCATCTTCCTCGTCTCCGGCAATCCCTCCAGCGAGGCGCTCCCAACACTACACTGCTCCATACGCCTCATCAACCACCTAACGAGCTTCACCACGACTCACCCATCAAAACTCCTCTCCTATTACGTCGATTCTACCTCCCAAACTTCCCACCGAACAACGCACCTTTACGCCATCTTCTCCGTCATCGACCACCCTCTACACGCCGCCATCCTCCACAAGACCGTCACCATCACCTCTGTCGTGCCACGACGAAGCTAAGGAGCCATTTAACTAGGGCCTTCAAGCCTGTATCCGTGTTTCATGTCTTCGTCGGTTCGCCACCGCTGCCGCCATCATCCCTGACCACAACCAAGCTCCTCCGACGTTGAGATGACCTGGTGCCACTCTCAATCAATGTAGCTAGGTCCCAGGATCTGCTCCAAGTCTTGGATTAAAGACCTCAAGCTACAGCCGCTACCAATTGAAGCAGACTCCCACCTCCAGTTACTGCCTGCTGTGCGAGAAGGAAGGTGTGGGACTTTAGTCCCACATCGTTTGCTGAAGACTAGATGCGGTGACATAAATTGATTTAGTGTCAGCAACTTATCGCCTTGACACACAGGAGGGGTGAGGTCCCCCATGCCCCTTCACCTGCCTCGCTCGTGACACTGCTCACATAGGCCTGGTCCGACCTATATACCCGCCTAAGCTAAGCACACCTCAGTTGTGATCCACGCACATAGCCCTGGTCCTGGGTGTGCTCTACCCGAATATCCGATTACCCGGTACTGTGGCCTTGGGAAGGTGAGGAAGAGGAAACTCAAAGATAGAAAGAGGAGAGAGAGCGCGAGGGCAGGGGGTTTTGCTCTCTTGAGAATCGGCTGACACTTAGCCGCTGGAGGGATTGCCTCCCTCTGTGCGTGAAGAAGGAAAGCCAAGAGGAGAATGAAGAAGGTCTTGAAAGAAGAGAAAGAAAGGAAAAGAGAAGGAGAGTGGTAGAAGAGGCACACACAGAAGAAGAGAAGAAGAACAGAGAAAGAAGAGAAGGCTGAAGAAGAAGCATAGTGCCCTCTTGGCACTGTAGCAGGGCTGACTTAAGCCGTCTAATTGAGTGCATGTCACCTGATGAAGTGCACTGTGCACTAAAGTTTGCATGGTTGAAACTGTTCATTTATCTAGATGATTAAGTAATTATTATATGTGTATCTAAGCTAATAATTGGTGATTCAAATCACCATTATTTTATATTAGATGACCTTTTTCCTCAATAGATTCTTGATATACTCAATGCTACATTGAAGAATAGTTTTGAGTAATTGTTATCATTAATTATGCTCATTTACATTATTTATAGAGATTAGTGTGTGAATTCCTATTTACTCCCAGCGAACGACCTCAGACTTTCATTCGAGTTATAAATTTTATCTGTTGTTCGAACTATTTTTGATGATTTATTACTACAATGAACACATCTTTCAAAACCCTCGGATTCAGCCATGAAACAATACCCAATTATGGATTTGGAGACAAGGAGGAAGGAGTGGGATTAGTACTAGCATTCTTCTTCTAAAAATGCAAATGAGAATGAGGACGCTGATATCTTTTTCCATACGTTTTTTCTGTGCATACCATCTCTATTTCCATCATCATATTTAGACTTTGCCTCACAATCATCATAGCTACCATTTCCATTGAAGATCTCTATGCCAAGGTCCTCATCATTCACAATCTCCCCTTTGAGGAGAAGGCTTAGCAAAGTAGGAATCCTCCTCGAAAAAAGTTACATCCCAAGTGACATAATGTTTTCCTATAGTTGGATCAAAATACTTATACCCCTTTTTTTTGCTGAATTTCCCAGGAAAATAGCCTTGATGGCCCTTGGATCCAATTTCCCATTACTCGAAGTAAGGTTGTGAAGGAAGAACAAATAGCCAAAGACTTTAGGAGCTAAAAGAATGGGTCTCCTCTCAAGAAACAACAGAGATGCTGGTGCATGTCTTGCCACCCAAAACACTAGATGGCATCCTATTAATCAAAATTGCACTTGTTAGAACTGCATTACTGATGTAAATACATCTGAATAGCCAAAAATGTCTATTAATGCATATTCTTAGTATCATATTAGCATCATGCATTGTAAATATTACATAACATGCATAATCATGCATTTAGGTCAAATTGTACAACTTGTACAGTAATTTCTTCTTTTTGGTAGCCAGAGACAAGGTGACTTTTAATTGGAGCCTCGGGTCAAAGATCCAAACCGTACAGATCTTATCAGGGCGACGATTGGAGTTCAATGACTCCAAGATCGCCCGATCGTACTTCCGTAGCATCAGATATAATCCGAGGAAGGTCAAAGATAAGGGCCAAGATGGTGTCAATTCTCACTTTAGATGACAAATTTGATAGCATGGATGGGCTCTGATCGATGATCGTAGCCTAACGACTCGAAAATAGATCCAATCTGACATCCGTGGCACCTTCTACAAGTCACAGAAGATGGACAACCAAGATGGCGCCATGTGGCGCCATCTCGACCACCCAAACTGGCCCAGCCAAATTTGAAAGGGCCCGTAGCTGTACTTCTGAAGGTAAAGGCATAGACGATCTGGGCCGTTGGATCTTGATCCAATGGCCACGATCACGCGCGCCGAATTCCTACGTGAGACAAAGAAGAGGTCGTAGCGCATTGGTCGTGGGCGTGCTCGTGAAACAGAGGCCACGAGATCGAATCCCCTCAAGCCTCAAATTGAGGTGCAGGTGCGGAGCGCGTTCAATTCAGCCATTCTATGCAGATCATGCGGGCGAGGAGCGGGCGACGTGGCGCAACGAATGCGTGCGATTCACTCACGTGTAATCCTACGTAGATGCAAATGCCCAATCAGACGCAGGGGGTGGTGTCGGACCTGAATAGGTTGTTAATATGGTGATTTTATCGTTGAAGTGTGTATAGTGGTTAACCTAAATCGGACCTAACCATCTCTTTACAAAATTTTTTTACTTGGCCTACTTGATTTTATCTTGTCACTTTTAGGCCTAGGGTCGAACTCAGGGAAGTGGGGTTACAAGTCGTGTTTCTACGCCTTTCCTACAATGAGTCTCTTCCGTTCGTTTATTGTGTTTTTGGTGTTTTTCTTATTTAGATTTTTTTCTGGTAATCTTTGTCCTTGAGGCGCACCCTCAAAATTCAGTTCTTGGCCTTGAGCCACAACAGGGTTCCAAAACGGGTCTTGCTATTCGCAAGACGGAGTACCTGCAAGTCAAGGATTATCTTTTCTCTTTTATATATATTTTTTATCTTTTTACTAACAGGAAAGAAAAACATCAATAAAGTAAATATAATATATATATAAGTATATAATATGTATATAAAGGGGTGGGGGTGGAGATGGACTGTAGCACGATGTCGAGTCGGTCGTCGTCTAGAAAGACGCAACCAACAGGACGAGGTGTCACGTGTAAGGTGTAGGATGGATGGTGGAGGATGAATGCGAACACTCTTTTTGTACGAGTGTGTCAGGGAATATCGGCAACTGGTGCAGATATTCCCGCGATACCACGTATGGTAAATAATGTGAATATATATATATATGTAAATATATCTATATGTATATATGGTTATAAATAGGTATATATATATATGTATATATATATGTATATATGTATATATATAAGTATATGTATATATGTAGCTATATGTAAGTAGGTGTGTATATATGTGTATATATATATATATATGCATGCTTAGTTATATAGGTAATAGTATATATATAGATATATGTATATTTATATATATATGTATATAAATGTATATGTATATGTATATATATAAGTATATATATACATATATATATATATATATATATGTATATAAATATACGTATCAATATATATATGTATACGTATATATATATATGTATATAATAGTGTATAGGTGTGTGCGGAAGTGTGAGTGTATGTGTGTGTAAACGTCGGTGAAGAGAGTGTTGTGAGAGAGAGTGAGAGAGACAGAGAAAGAGAGCGGGAGAGAGAAAGCAGCCGCACTGCTGGAGGCAAGGGCGCTATTAGGGCGTCTGGGCTTCAGGGTTGACGTCTGATCCACACGCGCACTCGCAGGCGCACATTCGCGCAGAGAGGAGCGCGTGAAGAGGAAAGGCAGTGCACCGTGCTGCGCTGAATGACTGGAACAGGTGCTCGCAGGTGCAGGCGAAGGGAGCGGGCGAAGGCAGGCTCTGGGAGAGGGTTGGCAGACGCGCGGGCGCGCGCGCGCACGGGCGAGGGTCGATTGCGGCGTGCCGGGTGACCGGTAAAGTGAGAAGCTTTCCAGTCACCCCACTGTAGCCACAGTGTCATGCAGACTCGCGTGAACAGTGGCTACAGTGGTCGTTCGCACCGCGCAACCGGGTACGGGCAGTTGTGTGAGTGCGGACGACTCGGCGCGCACGGTGGAGTGGCATCGACTGGTGGCTTGTGGGTGGAAGGTTGCGATAGAGCGCGCGGAGAAGGCTGCTGGCGTGCGCGGTGGAGGGCGAGGGTGACGCGGGCGTGTTTGCACCTCAAAACACGCCTGTAATAACGCCTTCTTGTGCTATTTTCTAGCATTAACATTGCATAATAGGATCCTGTAATCGCATTTGTAAAAATGCTTGCATGCATGCATTTAATCAAGAGAAGAAGAGGAGTGAAACAATGGCTTGCATAGTCACATTTTATCTCAAGTGCCTCCTTGCAAATTCCACCTCTTTTTATTTTTCTCTCTCTTGATTTCTTCTTTTCTTCTTCCCGCGGCTGCACTTCTTCCCGCAGCAGTGGCATGCATTTACTCCACGTCACTTCTCCCTGCCAACGCCGCTCCCTACAGCTGCAACTCTCGCACCCTCTCCCTGCTGCAGCCGGCATGCCACTCTCTCCTCCTCTATAAGAAGCTGCAGCTTCTTCCTCGCGAGGGAGGTTGCTACACAAAACAAAAAAACCCGCAGCCACCTCTTCCACCGTCTTCCCCTCCCATACGTCGGCCCTCCGTCGAGGAGGCACCCGGCGAGCAGGAGAACCCACTGTGGTGCTCACCACCACAGTGGGAACACCACCGCCCAGCTCTTCAACGAGCCGGTGGGCGTGGTGTCTTCCTTCGTTTCGTTTTTTTTCGTCTCACGCCATTGCTGCCGCTTCAAGCTCCGAAGCTTGAAGCCGCGGCAGCAGCAGCCACGCAGCAGCAGCAGGTCCCCCCGCCTCCTCCGCGACCGTCCCCGCAGCCGCCCGTCGACTTCGCGCGCACCTGCAGGGCCATTCCCCGCTCAACCTCCGTCTTGTCGGCCCCGCAGTTGCACCCGTAGCCCGCCGCCGCACGAACTGCAGCGACCGGCTACGGCCTCGCGCCGTCCCCTTCCCTCCTCCGTGACCTTCCGGGACCGCCGCAGACCCTCCTCCACGCTTGCTCCTCCGCGCCATCGCCCGCTCGTCGTCTTCGCGTGGGCCTGCAGAACCCTACGCGAAGGTGCGCGCCCGCACCCGCCATTTTCAAACGTCCGCCTCCGCCTTCAGACGACACAGTGCCAGACGTCCGCCGCCTCCGGCAGACGTCTTAACTCGCGCGTTCGCCAGCTCTCCCGCCCGCTCTCTCTCTCTGGTGCGAGTACTCCCGCCCGCTCTCTCTCTCCCGCTCTCTCCCTCTCTCTCTCTCTCTCTCTTTCACTCACTCTCAGTACACTACACCAACGCACACACACATCTTCACCGACACTTCCACACACCCACACACACATAAACACTAGTATATGTTAACATATATATATATATATATATATAGATATATATATAGACATATATATCTATATACATATATATATACATCTATATAGTAATATATATATATATACTTATATACATATATATATATCTATATACATATATATATACATATATATATATATATATCTATACACCTATATATATATAAACACATATATATCTATATATATATCTATACATATATACCTATACATTTATATATATATAGATATATTTACTTATATACATACATATGTACATATATTTTCACGTTATTTACTGCACGCTGTATCGCGGAAATATCTGCACCAGTTGCTGATATTCCCTGATACACGCGTACAAAAAGCGTGGACCCATACATCATCCATCCTCCATCCACACTCCACGCGGCACCTAGTCGTGTTGGTTGCGTCTCTCTAGACGTCGACTGACTCGACATAGTGCTACACTCCATCGCCGCCTCCACCCCCACCCCTTTATAGATATAATATATATATATATATATACATACTACATTTACTTTCTGTCTGTTTGCTTCTCTCTTGGTAAAAAGATAAAAAAAAAGTATATAAAAGAGAAAAGATAATATTTGACTTGTAGGTATCCCGTCTTGCGAGTAGCAAGACTTGTTTTGGAACTCTGTTTTGGCTAAAAGCCAAGGACACAATTTTGAGGGTGTGCCTTAAGGACAAGGATTACTAGAAGAAAATCTAAATAAGAAAAAACACAAAAAACAGAATAAACGAACGGAAGAGATGCATTTTAAGGAAAATGTAGAAACTCAACTTAAACCCCACTTCCCTGAGTTCGACCCTGGGCCTAAAAGTGACAAGATAAAATCAATTAGGCCAGGTTAAAAATTTTGTAAAGAGATGGTTAGGTCCGAATTAGGTTAACCACTATACACATTTCAACGATAAAATCCCCATATTAACAACCTATCCGGGCCGACCCATCAGGGTGCTGCTAGGGTGCACTGTGAGGGTTGGCCGACCGCTGCAGAGGCGTGCAGAGGCCTGTTGCGGGTGGAAGAAAGCGCGACAGGGCGGAGAAAGCGGGAGGCAGAGAGGCCTGCAGGCGCGCGCGGAGGGTGGGGCGCCTGCAGGCTTGCACGGAAAGGAGTGCGGCGGCTGCTGCTGCTGCCTTACCGTTGCTGCTGCCGCCGAGCTTCGAGCTTCAGACCTTGAAGCTTGCGACAATGGCTGCAGGTGCTGGAATGGAAAAAACAAGAGAAGAGCCACCACACCCACCGGCTCTTTGAAGAGCTGGGCGGTGGTGGTCTCACTGTGGTGGGTGTTCACCACAGTGAGGGCTCCTGTCCGCCGGGTGTCTCCGAGGAGGAGGGTCGGTGTGTGGAGGGAGAGGGAGGAGAGGATGGCCTGGAAGGAGATGGAGCTACGGGTTCTTTTTTTTAAGTGGACCAGGATGCTTTCTAAAGGAGAAGCCGTGGCTTTAAATAGAAGATGAAAGGCTGGCCATGCATGGCTCATGCATGGCCTCGGCAGGGAGTGGCAACCGCAGGGAAGGGCTGGCAGGGAGAGGGATGGAGAGCAGGGAATGGCACAAGGAGAAGAAGTTGCAGCCGCGGGAAGCATTTCAAAATCAAGTGGAAAAACTAAAAAGATGGTGGATTTTGCAAAGATGCACTTGAGGAAAAATGTAATCGCGAGGCCATTTTATTTCATTCTCCTCCCTTCTCAATTAAATGCATGCATGCATGTATTTTTACAATGCAACTATGGAGACCTAATATGCATTGGTAATGCTAGGAAATAGCACAAGATGGCACAATTGCAGGCGTATTTTTCCGGTGCAATCAGGGGGCGCAATGCATTCTGAGCCGTTGGATGCAAGATCAGACTGGTGAGAAGAGGCATGCTTGTACGTTGAGCTGACGAAAAGGCGCTGGCAAGGAGCATTTTAAGCCGTCCGATCTTGAAATCAGACGGCTGATCTTATGAGAATGTGGATGAGCATTGGGCGCAAGGAGGTAAGGAGGCATGCACACTTCAGCCATGACCGTGCTTTAGTGACGAATAAATCCATCACTAAAGACCCCTAATTTATTGTTTTGAACTTAAAATGACATTTTTGCCCCCAACCTCTACACCTATAAAAAGGCCTACGCCCCCCACATTACATTCATCCCTTCCTCTCCTCTCACCCCTCCAAAGCTCTAAGAGCTTGTCCCAAACCCGAGATGCTCCTCTAAAGTAAAAATTAGAACTTTTCCACCTTCTCCCCCCTTCATGGAGCATCCCGCGATTGTCCTCTCACTCCATTCAGGAAGCAGATCTCGCGACAACGATGACGTCCTGCCTTGCCCCAGGTTTCTCCTACTTCATCCTCCTTCCTGCTCCATCCTCCGTCTTCCAGGTGTCACTCCATCCATGTAACGACCCGATTCCCAAATCCCTACGAGACACGAGAATCGGATCGACTTGACTAATCCCAAGACCCAGTCGTCCAACGAGAAAGTAACCAAAAGAGCAGTAAAATAAACTACATTCACCATATATATAACTAGCAGTAACAAAATATAGCAGTAAAGGAAAGAACCACTACAGTATGCACCACCACAACAGAAGAGAAATAAACATAAATATAAACATGAAGTTTACATTAAAGAAGATACAAGGAGTAACAGAAAACTACTCACTACAGCAGAAAGAAAGTACGGAAAGTACTACGGTAACCCTACTGGACCCTACTAGGCCCAGCGCCCTCTGCAGCCGCTGACTCTGGCTGCTCAACACCTAGTCCTCAAAAGGTAACAAGAGTGACACGTCAGCGAAACGCTGAGTAGAGTGGCAACTATAAGCTAGAAGAAGCAGTAGAGTGGATAGTAGTTGTTATATTTTTACTTTCTTCTTTTATACTTTTCCATTTATTCACTATTGATTTACTTCTCAGATCCTTCTCTTGATCTTGAATGCTCCTCGTGGGAACGATCTTGATTGTAGTCTTTCCCAAAAAGTAGAAGTAACACGTGGTGCTCTCCTGGCCGGGAGAGTCCCCCGTGGTGGTCCTACCCTCAGTCAACCACCCCAAGGTCGCTGTCAGACGTAACGGTGACTACGACACGCGTGATAAACGCATGGGTAGCTACCCCGCACTGGCACGGGGTCAGTCTTTTCCGTTAACGAGTGCGCCCAAAGCACAGCACGGAACCAGTATAGGGCAGAGCCCTCTCAGTAACAGGGGTCCAGTCCCTCCACAGTAACCAAACAGGGGTCTCTCCCCTCCACAGTCCGCGCACCCTCACCTGACTACCCTGGTTTGCCCAGTGGGCCTAACAAGTCGGTGTAGGAGAGCTAACAGAGCCCCGAGGCCCGTGGGGCAGCTAGTGCTCTCCCTACACTAGTAGCTCTCCTCGGTACTGTGTACACGAGGGCCAAAAGTCGGTACAAAGTGGCCAGTCCTAACCCCGGGTCCCTGGGGCGGCTAGCTCCGCTCTGCACTAAACAGGGGGACGGTCGCTCTCCTTGGTACTCCGTACTCAAGGGCCAGTTCACTTCCCCAATTCTATTCCATTCCCTTTCTAGGAGTTCTACTCCTAATTCCCCGTAGGGTTGAAGCTCTTTTAATTCAGCCAATTTAAGTTTCATCGTTCCAGCTTTACGTTCATACAACCCATGTTCTCAGTCATACTTATTCATTCATAACAGGTAGCTGTTAATCAATTTACAGGCAGTTATCATTTCCTTTCTACTTTTCCAAGACTGCAATGGTTGTATATTCAACTAGTTTTCCAGTCCTAAGATTCATGCCATACCCTAGGATCTATCATTCAATCTAGTTTTCCAGTCCTAGAATTCATGCAATGCCCTAGGATCTATCATTCAATCTAATTTCTCAATCCTAGGATTCATGCGATACCCTAGACTCTATTAATTTTTTCATAATTGTACAACTTTTTGTTAAATAAATTAAAGGGCCACTCTACCAGCGAAACCGGGAGTACTGGGGGCATGGTCGGTAATCCCGCGTGCCTCCGCAAATCCCAAGACTGCAACGGAACGGGGTCCTAATACAAGGATCAATCACAAGGAGTTTCTCAAAATAATATACAATTATCGTAAACGGATAGGGGAAATAATTCTGGAAAGAACACAACTCGAAACATGGAAAACGGACTCCGAACGGGCCCTAAACAGGTCAAAAACGACGAATCTGTCCAAAATCAGACGTCTGGAACCTCTTCCAGACGTCTTAAAAGGCGGATTAGGTCATACCTCAGTCTGCGCAGTCCTTCAGACGTCCAGAAGCCCACTGGAACGTCTGGCCTTGGTTTCCAGACGTCCGATTGTCACCCCGGACATCTGGAGGTTCTCTCCATCGTTTGGCACTGTAGCCAAACGTCTAATTCACATGGGATGGCAAGCCCTCGCTCCCTCCCGAGTAGAACCTGTGCACACGCACACACCTACTCTCAGCACGACGAAGCGTAGAAGAACGCGGCAGACGGCTGCATGGCCGTACACACGAAAAAAAGGAGAAGGTAAATAAAATCGTACCTGTCAGACGTCTGGACCGTCCTCCAGACGTCTTAGGCGTCGTCTGGACGCAAGTACAAACGTCTGATTCTGGGAAATTTTCCCAAAATCAGGACCCAGTTCGCTCTCCGCCCGCGACGCACGGCCGCGCCGTGCCTCGTCCACCTACTGCCCGAGCTGTAGCAGCTCCTCCGCGCTACCCCACGCTCGCCGTCCTCCCATCGGCCGGCTCTAGCAGCCCCGGCAAGCTCGCACCTTCACGGTCAAGCTTCTACTTCCTCTCGCAGCAGCTTCTCTCCCCACAAGCTCGCAGCAGCCGCTCTGCCGCTCTCTCTCTCGCTCGCGCTCTCGCTAGCAGGGAGAAGGAGAAGATGAGTGGAAGGGAGTGGGGTGGCGTGAGGGAGAGGAGGGGTATATGTAGGCACAAGGGGGGCTCTGCAAGTCGGCGGGGGAAGAAAGAAAGAGAAGAGGGTGGCTAGGAAGTCAGTCTACGCATGCCTGCACGCAGATTCGCTCCTGTACGCACGCAAAATTAATTTCAAGACGTCTGGGCCAACTCCCAGACGTCTTAAAGCGGTCTTGGTGCCTCGGGTTTTAACAATCCAGCTCGTCCTCCAAGCAATCATCAAGGAGGATACTTCTCTCTCCATTATTTTTACTGCTTTCTAGAGTAGATTTATTGCATTCTAGCGTAGATTTCCTGCTTTCTAGTTGTAATGATTAGTGTAGTGAATAGCATTTGATGATGAAATCTATGTTTATTCTACCTCTCTTTTGTCTTTATTTGTAATATTCTCTCTCTTTCTTCTATTTATTATTTGTTAAATAGATAGCTAGTTTTCAACCAACTAATATATTTCGTGACAAAATAAAACAAACATATATTTTTAATCAAACGTCCTCCTCCCAATGTTTGACCTAGAATTTTTTTACGAATTTTGATAAAATTTTTATCCGTTGATATATTGCTTCACAAATCGAACTACAATGATGTATTTTCAAAATCCAATCCTTTTCGCATAGTTTTCCGCACCAACAATTACCCCAAAAACATTTAGGCACATTTCCCAGAAACAACAAAGCATGAATAGTATTGAGGTGTCAATTAATTTTTTCTCTCGACAACTCCATTTTATAGAGGACTATAACCACATGAAATTTCATGCTAAATGCCCTTAGTATTAAAATATTTGTGTAAGGACTAATCCAAGTACTCTTTAGCATTATCTTATCTCAACACTTTCATGCAACTACCAAACTGATTTTCAATTAGATTTGCAAAAATTTGGATGACCTTTAGAACTTCAGGTCTATTCCTCAATAGATAAAGGAAAGTAGAGAGACCAATCATCAATAAAAGTAATAAAATATTGAAAACCATCAAAGGATTTATATTTGTAAGACAGCAAACATCAATGTGGCTAAGAGAGAAAGTAGTATCACTTTTATTAGAAGATTCTGAAAAAAAGGGACAAAAATGTTTTGCCAACTAACAAGTTTCACAATTCATTGAGTGTACATTTATTCCTGAGAAAAAGGTAAGAAATAACTTTTACAAACTTAAGAAACTGAGATGGCCAAGCCAACTATGCCAAATCATGACTCTCCTTATTCCTTCTTCATTCTTCCCATGAGCAGCAAGTACTGTCACGAGAGTAGAAGTGAAATGACCCGTTGTCTTTTTAGTCGGATAAAACATCTGAAGTTTCAATCAAACGACTGGGCACAGGCCTGGACATTTGAAAGTGGAAATTTTTGTACGTTCCTTTGCGCTCTACGCGCGGACGACACGTAGAGTTTCTCTATCCTCCACACCCCTCACCCCTAAACCCTAACACCCCCTTCTATTTAAACCCCCTTCTCACCACCCTCACCCCCTCATGGCCGTCCATCTTCTGGATGATGTAGATGGTGCCACGAGTGTCGGATTAAGTCGATTTTCATGCTGTTAGGCTGCGATCGTCGATCCAAATCCATCCATGCGATTGAATTTGTCATCTGAAGTGCAGATTCACACCATCTTGGCCCTTGATCTTCTAGGGTTCCTCGGTCTCTTTCTAATGCTACAGATGTCCGATTAGGACGATCTTGGAGTCATTGAACTCCAATAATCGCTTTGATCAGATCTGTATGGTTGGATCTTCAATCTGAGGCCACGATAAAAAGTTGCCCTATCCCTAAACATAAAAGGAGACAATTAACCTCCATTTTATTCAAACTAATCTAAATGCAAGATGATGCATGCTATGCAATATTCATAGTATTTAATGCAATTATATGCTTAAGAACATGCATAAATAGACATTTTATGTAATATAAACATGTTTACATCACATGCAGATTGTAGCGCAAGACATGTTAGGCTAAGAATGGACCTGCGGCTTTCGTACGTAGGTGAAGGGCGTTGGAAAGGCACGTGGTGCACTTTTCCAAGTACTTTTGGATGTCTGATCACATCGCCAGATGTCCAAAGGTACTTCCAGACGACCGGAGACTTTGTCCAACGTCTGGAGCTGCCCCTAGACGGTCGCAGAGGGATCTAAATGTCTGAGGATACTGCAAGAGGCACAATGTGAGATCTGACATCTTTTAAGATGTGTGGGACTAGTCCCACACGTCTGATTTTGGACAGTAACCGTGTTTTTGGCCCGTTTAGGGTCCAAACGGAATCAGATTTCCACAAACGAAGTAGCACTGTTTTCCACTCGAGTTTCTCTACGTGTTTGTGTTGGGTACCTACTATTTTGACCTCGTCTGATGTAAATTAGTCGCTGGTACAAGTTACCAGTCGATGGCGTGTTCGGGGGCTGCGGAAACGACGAGATCTGCAGTGCAGGCCCCCATTCCTCCCGTGATACCCGGTAGAGTGGTTTAATTCACTTGTTAAGATGTGAATAAAGAACATGCTTGCTTTGATTAAATTGATTGAAACTCTAGGATGTGGAATAAACCCTAGGGTAGAAATATATGAGCCTAATGGTGAGCTACTCTATTTACTTGAGATGTAGGTTAAAATACGAACTGCCTGTATGCGATGAGAAATTGAACTATGAAACCACAAGTTGCCTGTATATGATTGAGAATTGAATTGTGAAAATACGAGCTACCTATATGTGAATGAGAAATTAAACTGTGAAACCACAAGTTGCCTGTATATGATTGAGAATTGAATTGTGAAAACACGAGCTACCTGTATATGGATAAGGAAAGAGTTATGAAACATGAGATCTGATATGGATAAATGAGATGAATATGAGCATGAACCCTACAAGGAATTAGGAGTAGAACTCCTGTGTATGAAAGGAATCTGGAATGTAGAAGGGAGGTGAGCCGGCCCTTATGTACACAGTACCAAGGAGAGCAACTATCCCTTTTTGTGTAAAGTAGAGCTAGCCGCCCTTGGGTTGAGACCCAGGGTTAGGATTGGCCACTCTACACCGACTCCTATTGGCTCTCGCATATGTGGTACCGAGGCGTGCTACTAGTGTAGGGAGGGAGCTAGCCGCCCCACTGGGCCCAGGGTTAGGACTAGACGACCTACACCGATTTTTAGGCCCTCTAGGAAAACTGGGGTAGTCAGATGAGGGTACGCAGACTGTGGAGGGGCGAGACCCTTATTTGGTTTTGAGGGGTGAGACCCTTATTCTGAGAGGGCAAGGCCCTATACTGTTTCATATTGTACCTTAGGCGTACTCGCTAGCGGAAATGACTGACCACGTGCCAATGCGGGGTAGCTACTCATGTGCTTATTACACGTGCCGTAGTCACCGCTACGACGCGACAGTAACCTCGGGGTGGTTGACTAGGTGTAGGACTGCCGCAGGAGACTCTCTCGGCCAAGGGAGCACCACATGTACCTTCTACTCCACTAAAATGACTGCAATCAAGATCGTTCCCACGAGGAACAAGCAAGATCAAGAAATACTTAGATACTTTGTGAAATAGATGAACCAGAAACACATAGATGAGATAAATAAAAATGATAATAAAACCTACTTGTTTGTTTTTACTTGCACATAAATAATGTAAACACCACTCTACTCAGCATTCGCTGACTCTGTCTGTTCGTAACGCTGTTCAGGACCACGAGTTGAGTAGCCCGAGTTTCCTGCTGTAGAGGGTATTGGGTCCAACTGAGCCCAGCCACAGTAGTTTTCTTTCCAGCTCTTTCATTTCTGCTATAGTTGTGAATACTGGACTTTAAAATTACTGTTCTCGTTACTTTCTATTTTCTGTTGTTGTTGTGGTGGCAAGTACTATTTTGAGATAGTTGCTCTACTTTCCTTTACTGTTTCATTTTTCCTTTTTCTTAGTTATATTGCATGTGTGAATGTGGTTTATTTCCTACTTTTGATTATTTCTCGTTGAATGACTAGGTCTTGGGATTAGTCGAGGTGAGCCAGTCTCGGGTCCTATAGGAATCCAGGAACCGGGTCGTAACAAGAAGCAACTTTCGTAGGTAACTTGTATAAGCCTTCAAATACCAAACTAATTCCAACCTTACCATCTCCAAATCCTACAAGACATAACAATCCTCATCAAAAATTAGTCTACACTTCAATTCTTTAGTTATCTTACTCACAAACAATAAGTTGAGGGGAAAATCAGGCACATATAAAGCATCAGTCAAGTTAAAATGATCATAAAAAGAAACGGTGCCTTTTCTAGCCACTATCACATTCAACCCATCAACAATGGTTACCTGGTTGTTTTCAAAGCCAAGTTTGTACAAGTGGGAGTTGTCTGTCATATGGTCTATTGCCAACTATCTGTTATCTATTCATCATCAAGATTAAGAGGACTAACATTACCTTTCTTCCCTTGAACAGCTAGAGCATGATTGATAGTGTCCTCTTCCTCCCATGCAATTCTATTTCTAAATAACTCTCCTAATTCACGTGGCCGATCATGGAGCACTTGGAGATATGGAGTAGTTGTGCCTCCTTCCACATTTTAAGTCTTCTCTTTGGTATACATATCAAATGCAAGTGCAGCCAGCTGTTTCCCTTTAGAGCTAGGACCCATAGTTCCTTGATTTGCATTTCCTTGAGCAAGTCTTTTCTCTAAATGTAACTCTCAGCAGATTTCAATAGTGTGCCCATTTTTCTGGCAGTATGCACTTCTTACCATTTCTTGTATCCTCATGCATTACCTTGTGATGGCTAGCAAGGACATAATGTTCAAAAGATTTACCTCTCACCTTTAGAAGTCTGTAAGGTCATCACTTTCAACTTAGCTTCCTCAGCTTCTACATAAGAGTAGACAATCTCACTATTCAAGATTTCATCAGAGTTGAGTATCTGAGCATGGATATTTCCAAACTTAGGGTTAAGACCTCCCAAGAAGGTGAAGATATGGTCTTTGATGAGGACCTCGTCATAAACCCTAAACTAGCACCATCTAACCTAGATTTGCGAGAAAAAGCTCCTACATAACTTATAGAAAGGCTTGACTCAGAGAATTCTAAGTTTGTGAAGAAAACAGGAGCTAAGGGGTAAAAATGCAATTTCACCAACACAATCAGTAAACAGGGTAACTCAGGGTCCAAACATAGGTTAAACTAACCTAATAAGAAGGAAAGTGGGATGATTTGATCCAACAAGGGCTACAGCAACTCCAAGGAATTAAATGACATCCTGTAACTCTAAAACAAACCCACTTCAATTCACGAGGTTCGAGGAAAAGTAAAAATTGACTAAACCATCTAAAATTCATATAAAAATAATCTCTAGGGTTTAGAACCTTCAATTTGGCCTTGGGAACCCATTTTGACCTATATTGAGAATCATACCCAATTAATGATTTAATTTGGATTTTTATGTAAATTGATCGGTCAAACAAGGTCTGATCTAGAAATAAAATTCACCATTAGAATCCTTAGGTCCTATTTAGTCATGTATAAAAACTTGAGCCTAAGAAGAGACCTTCTTGACCGACTTTGCATTTTGGTCCTCATCTATTACTTTTTGACCCTCAACTTTTGAAACCCTCGCATTTTGACCCCTAATTCTTCATTGTTCTTTGCATTTAGGTCCTCCCTGCAAAACCCTAAGCAGCGCCATGCTCCGGCGACTTTGCGCGGAGCATGGCGCCGCGCAGGGTGAGGGAGGCCCTCTGCCCTTTCAACCGGGTGTTCCCTGCGACGTCTACTATCGCAGGGACACCTCCATGATCTCTGCAGCATCCCATACCTTCCGTGTGAACGCGCGGAAGGTATGGGTCCCTACTCCGGCCATCCTCCGACGAGGGAGGCATGTCGCCTCCCTCCGCCCACCTCTCTGCCTTCGCCTCTATAAAAATCACCTCCGCCTGCAGAGGAGAGTAGCTCGGTCCTGATGGAGAAACACCCCCATATTTCCTCTCTTCCCACTCGGGCAGAAGCCCTCCAGCTCCGGCGGTTCTTCCCCCTCCTCGTCGCTCTGCTGCAATACCAGCAGCAGAGCCATCCTCGCCCGCTCTTCCCGCGTCGCGTCGTACCGAGCGCGCACCCTCTCGCTCTCCCCTCGCCGCCGCCCTCTCCCTCTGGGCATCTTCTTCTCCGGCGACAGTCGATACGACTGCCGCCCTGCTCCAGCCCCTTTCGTCCCAATAACTAGGCCAAAACTACTCCCCACCTCCCCCTCTTTCTTTTCCTCATTGTTTTTCATTCAATTAAACCCTCGACCACTCCTCTCCACCGTCACCCACTTCGTCTCCGCCTACCCTCCGGCGAGACGCCCCCATCGCTCCACAGCCCCACACGCCTCGCCGACCCTCTCAGAAGCTTCCCCTCACTCCACTCAACAGCTTCCCCCTTTCCATTCCCTGCCACACGCCACCTAACGACCCCCCGAACAAACCCATTCCTCCGACCACAGTCCGACCTAGGGCTGCCACCATACGTCACCCCACACCTCACCGCCACCCGCACGAGCTTCGCCGCACTCCGGCGAAGCTCCCTGCACCTTCTGACTGGGCCAAGAGGCCGTATGCTTGATTTCAGGTCACGCCCTCTTCGCCGCCATTGCTGAGCAGGTGAAGCTCTTTCACCTACAGCTGCAGGTTCGCCCTCGCCCAGGCTTGCACTCCAGGACGCGCGGCTTGCCCCCGCGAAGCTTCCCAGGACTGCAACTGGGGGGAAAGCCTCGCACACGGTCGCAATTGCCTGCAGCTTCCTTAGCTGCAGGCGCCAATTTAGGTGGGACATTTAGTCCCACCTCGGTAGTTCTGGAAGCCCTGCAGCCAAATAAATTGGAAAAGTGCCATAGCCTCTTCGCCTCCTGACCACAGGGTGAGGTCCCTCTCACCCGCTTCACCCGGCCTCGTCCGCGACCACCCCCGCGGACCTGGCCCGACCCGTATACCCGACCTGCACTCCTCGCCCACCACCGCACGCCGGTGGGCCTAGTCCCAGGCACGAATCCGTACCCGAATACCCGGCTCTGGGAGAGCGATCCTTTGAGCGAAAGCTGAGAAAGAGAGAGACGCGGGGGAGGGTTGGGGTAGGTTTTTGCTCTGACCAAGCTATGTGAGTGTGCAGGCAGAGAAGAAGAAGAAAGACGACTGCAAGAAGAAGAAGAAAGAAGACCGCAGAAGAGGAAGAAGAAGAAGAAGAACGATTGCAAGAAGAAGAAGCACTGTAGCAGACACTACTTAAGCCATCTGATTGAGAAATCAGATGACGGATGAGGCTCTGCAGACAAAGTAAAGAAGAAGAAGAGAAGAGAAGGTGCCGCAGCTGAAGGCAAAGAAAAGAAGGAAGAAAAGAGAAGAAGAATCAAGAAGAACAGAAGATAAAGAGCTGAAGAAGATCAAAGAGAGAAGAAGGAAAGAAAAAGAAAGAAGGTAAAGAAGAAGAAGAACTAAGGACGATCAAGCAAAGAGAAGAGAAGAAAAAGAAGAAGACAAAGACGAGAGAAAGAAGAGAAGAAGAAAAAGCCAAGAGACCAATCTACCTCTCTCTCTCTCTTATTTTTGTAATAGAAACATTGTACTTCTAGAATTATAGTTTGCACCCTGAGTTCGACCTCGGGAAACCTTTTTCGAGTAAAATTGTAATAGTGGCAATGACTATCTGTACTACAACGTCATTTCTATAACAAACAACAAAACCTAGTCATACCGCCACTAGTCTTCCTAAGCACAAACCCAAAAAAGCTTTTAATCATAAGTACATGACCACATCTGCTTTCCATAATAGTCTAAATCCTCCCAGTTCAACTTTAGTGAAGCATAGTACTCCGCCATGGCCTTCTCCTCCAATTTGAGAGGGTTAACCTCCTATAAGATTTGTTTTTTGTTAATTGCTCTCGTTTTCTGGTCATATATATGTTCCATGAAAATCCACATTTCCTATGTGGTTTGCTTTCAAAGAATGAGTGTCTATATATCTAGTGTCACAGAATTCACGATCCAAGCCAGCACTTGGTTATCTTCCAAGCACCATTTGCAATATTCCTTGTCTTTATCATCTGGCATAACACTGGAGCCATCAATATAGTCAATCCGATCTCTAGCCATAAAGGTTAACTCCATACCAGGAGCCCATCTCAAGCAATTCTCCTTTGTTAATTTGATGATGGTAATTTGTGCACATTGATCAGGTCCTTGACCTCTCCAACATATTTGTCATTAGAAGTAGCTATCTCAACAAAGAAATAACAAGAGACTCTACCCGAAACCCATGAGAAAGATCTGCTTGCAAGAACGAGACTATAGAATGCAATGACAATAGAGAAGCTTTGTAGAGAGGCCGATGGTGAGATTTGCAAGTGCACGATGAAGCAAGATATGGCTGAGAGCAACCACTCGGATCCAACCTTGCCAAGATCAGATCGGATGAAGAAGACTAGAGTGATTGTCAGCAACATGAACCAGCTAGAGCAAGGGTCCTACCATGATCGCTACCGAAGTCAAAGGTGATTGCAAGTAGGGAACTGTTGGAGGCAACTGTAAGATGCTGGAGCCATGAGGTAGAACCATCCATTACCAGGAATCCAAAGCTGATGATGCACACATCAACTGTAAGGGAGAAGGTGGACGTGACCAGACCCTCTAGTAGGGAAGATCCACATAAGATGCAACCAAATCCGATGACAAACATCAAGGATGAACTCCCACAAGGTTGTACAAGTACCACGGGATACACCCAATACATGCTACAGAGTCTCAACGTAATGTGGAGATGCACATGCACAGATTGATGGAAACCGTCAACACGCACATTGATGTGTGGAAGATCTTCCCAATAAACAATGCCCTCACGATCAAAGACTCTGCTACCATGTGAAATTAAAAAAAAATCCCAAAGCAATCCATGAAGGAAGATGATTTAACATGGAAAATCCTGAAGGAAAAGCCACGATAGAGTCTCCTCCTTAGCTTTTTATGATGGCTAGGGTTTTCTCCACTAAAAAACAAATAGAATGGGCCGAATACAATATATAGTGCTCTAGGTAATACAAATCCAGCCCAAGATCCATATACTTGTTTATATTACAACACAACACTCCTTTAGTCATATTTTCGAAAGAGAATGTCAAGAAAGCTCAATCATTGGCAAGAAATGTTGAAGTTGTACACAAAGTAGTCTCTATCTCCCTTGTCTCCAATCCCATGTCCTTTCTAGGAGGAAAAAAATAAAAAATAGCAACTATTTTTTAAGTAGGAAAACCCCTCCCAAGAAAGGGAGTAGCCTAAAGCTTGTCAATCCTAGTAATGGGGGGTAGGATTCTCTTAACGGGCCAGCAGAAGGTGAAAGCAAGAAGAGAAGATGACCTCTTTAGTGGAGGAGAAAGGTGTAATCATCTCCCCTCCCACCATAGCAATGGCAGACATACTTGGTCCATGAATAAAACGTTGACTTTTAATACTTGTAACGAAAATACTCTCTAATCCAAAATGTCAAACCATCGTACATGATTCAATCAATCCTCACTTCTTCCCCATTCTTTGATCTCCCACACTACTTGATGAGTTGAGAGTCTACCACTAGGAATCCTACAAGCATGCTTAAGTTGGATTTTTACTTGAGAAAGTAATAACTACAATAAGGCCCCTATACCAAGCCTCTTTGGCATCCATCTATTCTCAGGATAAGTTATAGGGATTCTTATATAGATGCTACTGAAAATATTGAAAATTACTTTCTTGACGTCTACTTCCTAATATTACTCTAAATGTCCCTAAAAAGGTCACATTATTTTCGTAATTGTTACTCTGTTAGTTAGCACCATTAACTTTAACAGTGTTAGGCCTTAAAGATCCATTTGTTTAGGGGAATAAGATAAGGTCTTCCGTGTTTGAGTTGAGAAAATCCGAAAGAAAGTTATTCCAGAATAGACCTACTTATGCCGGCATAGAGTTATTGCGAAGGGCTCATGGAATAACTGTATTCTGCTCCCCCTTCCTCTAAATGTGGAACACCAGCCCTTTATTACTCATCATGACCCCAAACATCAAAAGTAACTTATTCCTCTACTTATTTTACAAAATACTAATTCCATGCATAATTCCTCAAAATCCCATTCCTCAAACCAAGCATGCCCTAAAGTAATAAAAATTTATTATTCTACCATCAAAACTTATTTTCTTTATATTCCCTACCCTCACCCTCCTTCCTCCTCCCCCCTTACATCCACCACCACCACCACCCTCCCCATGCTTCCTCCTCCCTACTGCACATGACCACCACCCACCATTGCCACCCTCTCCCTACTCTCCCCGCTCGATTTAGCACCACCACCCACTACCAACCCCCCAACACCCCCCCCCCCCCCCCCCCCCCCCCCCCGCTGCACACAACCACCACCAACACCTTCCTCCTACTCCCTCCTTCCTGTTGCACACCACAACCACCTCCCTGTTGCACACCACCACCCTCTACTACCACCTTCCCCCTATCCTCTCCTCCCCACTACACACCACTCCCACCCTCCCCCTCCTCCATGCTACACACCACCACCACCCTTCCTAACCTCTTTGTCGACACCTACCTCATCTATTGCAATATCATCAATGGTGGTCAAAAGAATGAAGAGGAGGAAGGTGGAGGAGGAGGGTAAAGGGAAAAAGGGATGGGGGGTAGAAGAAAAAAAAAACATGTAGGAATTACTTTTGAGTCGACAACCATAAAATTTAATTATTTGAACTAATGAAGTAGCAACTATGAAAATGACATCATTTTTCTGATGTCATTTAAAATAATAATGAGAAATAGATGATAAAAAGGTAACTTTCAATATTTTCAATGATATCTATGTAAAAATCCTTAAATTATATGATAATGTTAGACAATAACTTTACAAGAAGCGCTTTCATTGCCGAAGAGAACTTTGAGGTTCTTTCTACGTACAATGAGTTTACAGAAAGAGTCAAGAATAAAATTAGAAGAAAATTTTGTTGCTTACAAGTTGAAAACAAGAGAGAATATACATCAGTGTAAGTCTCCACTTATTTTAAGAAGGCTAAAATTCAATGTCAACTAACTTGTCTACCGACATCACAAGAAAACGAAGTCATGGAAAGGAAGAATCGACATCATGCAAAGGTACACCGCCTACATTCTAGAAGTGTGTGAAAAAATTGAAAATGGTAGCCAATCTCATATATTGACTACCTCAGGTGAAGCTAGACCCTTTTCACCATTCCAAAAGCTGTAGGATATATCAAGCTAATTATAAGTTGGCTATACATCTCCCAATCTGATTGTAACGGTTTTGATTGCAACCATCTTCGTAGCAAGTTCCCATCCATCTACAGAGGATACACCATTGAATTGTATTCCAAAATGTTTGATATTGGTGTTAACAAAACCAAGATAATTTTTTATACTGTGCACTAACATGCTTCAGCAGGATGACACTCAATCCAAAGCATCAAGATGGCAACCTTAGAAGAAGAAGGCTTGCAAGTGGATAACAAGTTGTAAATTAAGCTGCAAACTATTTTCCACTTTTTCTATAATACTTGCAAAGCCAATTATTTTCCATTTTTTCTATGACACTTGCAAAGCCTCCAAAATTGATTAGCTAGCCTCTAAAACTAACTTAGAAGAAGTTAGGATGCCATTTGCACAAATCAAAATCGAACTAGACTGAGCGTTTTAAAATTAAATATAACTCTACACGAAAGTGCACCAACCAGTCAATTAGTTATCTACCGGTACAAGTCAATAAGCCTAATGGCCAGTACTGGTAGATCACAGTGGAAAAATTTTGTTTCTGCTCGCTAAGGTTTTTGAAAACCTTGAACATATATAGGAATTTCCTTTTTAAGAGAAGTAAATAAACCCTACTTATAATAGAGCTTCTACCGGTCAATAAGATTGTCTACCAATACACCAAATTTGTACCAATACATAAGCTATCTACCGGTATATGTAGCCGTTGCGGAACTATTTTGGCAAGTTAAATCTTTTTGATTTGCTTGCAACTAAGGCTCCAATGGCTAGTAGTCGAGCCTAAGGCCTCGGAAGGCTATAAATAGGCCCTCCTATCACCCACCAGAGACATACAAGACTTAGAAGTAATACTTCCTACTCTCCTATACCATTCTACGCAATTTCTCGCAATTCTTTTTTCCAAAGCTCTCGCACTCGTTTCACTATAGGCTTTTCTACTAGTTCTAGTGGTTCTAGCTTAGCGAGATCTTTCTGGTCCTTTAGAACCACATTAGTTCCCATTCTATATAAGTTTCGCACTTCCATACGCTGTCCTGACACCCAACAACATACTCTAATTTCAACAAAGGAGGTTATAGGTTTGGTTGTAAAATTTTCCTTGTGTGTGCTCGCACTCAGCTTGCATCTTGCCCTCAAGTTATTTCTATTGTATTATTGTACTAGGTTGAGACAACTCATTAATTGTCTAGAAATTTTACTTGGTAGAATTTGAATCTCTAGGAAAGAGGTCCCCGTTTAAAAACTCTAAATTAGGAGATTTGAGTAGTGATTTTCTTGTTCTGTTGAGATTTTCCATTCCAAATCCTCATGCTCATCTTGTGGTTTGATCTTGAATTTTATCTTAATTTTTTACCTCTCACACTATCCCTCTCCCTAGATCCTGCATTCACTGGCAAGGCTTGGAGAAGGCTCCTGTGAATGAGTATAATAAGTGGTCCTACCAAGAGACAGCAAAGAAAGCAAATTCTTTGAAGGGTTGTCCTTGGTCAACAAGCTTTTTCTCTCAAAAAAACTAAAGAGTTAAGATGAATACAGCAACCAAATATCAAAGATCATCATTATAGTTTCAAGCGCAGCTGCCCACAAATTAGTGAGGGTCATATCAACATCTTTTTTAGTTGTCTTTGTCATTGCAACGAACCTTTTTACATAAGCCAGGATGCTCTATGTGAAGTACTGAAACACAGTAGATTTTCAGTAGTTCAGCTATCATGCATAACAAGCAACGAAGAATGTCATGATATTCCATTAGAACTAACTGCATTTTCCAGTGGAGCCAACGTCTCAAGGAAAAATTGTATATAAATATAATCACCCCTCTCAAAAGATCTATACAGATATAATCACAAAATAAAACTTTTGCACCTTCAGGTACACTCATAACATTGACTCGGTGAAGATACTTGGCCTTAAAATCCACGGCTATATTGGCAAAGCCTAATGCCCAAGCAGCCCGACCTCCTAAAATGTCTGCATCTTTTATAAAACATGAGTTAGGACTATGTTTGAGAGTACTCATGCCTTTCTTAATGTTAGTTAACTTGAAGGTTAGAAAAGTGACGTTAAGAAATGTAAAATTAGTATTAATTAATAATTATATTTACTTACAGAGTGGTGTTAGTTTGTGTTTACTTGAATTGATGTCAAATTGTGGTGTTAACCCTTGTGATGTTTACCTTGTAGTTGTGTTAACAATATAAAATACGAGATGTCAAAGGCATGAGTGATGTATCACTTTAACATAGATTTCGCTAACACCAGTGAAAATTAATGTTAGACAAACCCGTGTTAAAATGGCCAAACTCGAATTACCAAATGTAGGTTAAGTAGTCAGGTAAACAGAAGTTAACCTCTCTCTTGGAGGGTTAACCCCTAAAGCAAACTAGGCCTTAGACTCATCTCATGAGCATTTCCACTTAAAGCTAAAATCCACAAAGGTCGTGACTATGTACTCCCAAGTAAGGCTCTTTGGTGGGTTTTCCTTGACTCTTTAACTCTTTACCTGATAACTCGGATTTAGCAACTTTAGTGTTAAAATCGTACACCACTCACGCATCTAACAACCCTCATGTTTGATATTCCTAACACTACTACCAAATAAATACAACAAGAGTTAACATCACAATTTAACACAATTTAAGGGTAAACACAAACTAATATTAACACCACTCTACAAGTAAACACAATTACAAATTAATACCAATTTCACATTTCTTTAACACCACTCTCCTAACCCCCAAATAAACTAATCCTAAATGAAGTAATCCATTCTTTCCATCCTATACAACAAACTTTGTTAAGATGAAGTTCAGGTGTCCGAAAAGACTGCACACAGAATCCTCAAGTAAGATCACCATTACATATGTGGCACTTACGATAATCCTAGTTCTTGCTCTTTTCAACAAATAGAGTAGCTGATGACTTTCTTGGCAACTTGTGCCACTATATGTATCAAACATAGGCATGGAAATCATCCGAATATTCAACAACTGTGGTTTATTTATCAAACTAAATGATCAGAGTTTCTTGATACCACACAAATTTTTTGGCTTGCCTTATGAACCTCACATACACAAGTATAGATACTTCCTCAAATAGGCTCCATAAAAAAAATTGGATTCTTGACAGAAAATTCAAGGGAATAAAAAGCACACATGCACCAAGTACAATATTGATTAAAACTTGTCTTCTACTGTGTATGCTACAGAAAATCTCATATACAGTGTGCAATGCCCTTTCACAAAAAAAAGTACAATATGCACTATGTGTCTGATAAATCACAAAAAATTATTCCATCCATATGGTAGTCCAATCACATAAAGTGACACTCTGCAACAGCATATGTGTATGTCAAGCTCCATCAACCCTCTGATATCAATGCATTATTTATTCTTGCTTGCAGCATCCCAGCAGAAAATCATTCAATACCTTTTTTTTTTAATAGGTAAAGATCATTCAGGACTTGGCTCTATGGAAACCTACAAAAGTGTGGTTTAATCAACCTCTCATGTCTTAAGGACCAAGGAAAGCGAGTGTTTTCTGGTGTCAACATTAGATGGAACCATATATAGTACAAGTAAAGATAATATTATCAAGCAACAAATATAATCCATACTCCTACCCTCTTATCAAGCCTAGGATGATTTCCAAAGCACATGGCAATCACGAAACTCGACTAACCAGGTGATTATTGCCTGTGGGGTTAATTTGGACAAGTAAATTGCCTCCATGGTTTCATCAAACATATCAATGATCTATAGCAGGATACAGATTACGGGCAAGAACCAGAGGTACAGCGCAGATTTGCATGGTAGTCCAAAGGAAACTAAATAGAAAACAAAATTATAAAAGAAAACCACAAGCATTCCTTTTTTTCTAGGCAAGTTGTTTAGAATCCTCAATTTCGTTGCTGTTGAGAGGTTTGACTAATGTCAAAGGTCCTCCGGACAACCAACTGTGATAAACTCTAGAAACACATTCCCTATCATCATTGAAAGTTTAATCATATCCTGCATAGTAGCACAAATTTGTCTTCAATTTCACAAGAAATGTTATTTTTATAAATTCTTGTAAGAAAATACACATGATTACATGTTTCTAATAAAATAGTAATAGCATTACCAATGCATGGTTCTTCGCACTAGATGCTCATAAGCTAATAGATACTCTTGGCTACATGATAAATAAAAATCCAAACTCTTGAACTCACATAACAGTCATAAATGAAGTAGTTAATATACTTCAGTTACCCTAACATGGTTTAAGAACCTACTTGGTCACAAAGCAAAATATATTTTTCACATTTTGGTTAGCTATCATTTAGCTCCACTAATCTGTACCTCATAGTGAACAGATTTTCACTCTTTTTTTATGGCAAACCCATAGGATAAACTTCCCTCCAACAATTTAAAGTGGCCTTTTGTCAGAATGAATTTCACCTCCTCGTTCAATATAAGGCCTCACAAAAGTCCGCCTCCACCATACCTCAAAAGCTCTTTGAAGGTTTGGGCACTTGTCACCAACCTTTAAAAAGCTGCCCAGCCATGCAAGCAAGATTGTCTGTTGGTCCTCCAAAGGTAGGGTTAGAATTGTTCGGCCAATGGCTTCCTCCACAACCTTCTGGTCAAATGACCTGCAAGCATGCTGCAACCAATAATAGTCACCAACCAAGGGTTGCAACCATACTTGTAGCAACATCTGTCGTGTTTCCTTAATTGGAAGTATTTCTCCTTTTCCAATACCAACAAAAAGTCTAGCACTAATGCAGCTAACCAAGTGCCGAGAAACAACAGGGAGCTTTGAATGTAATGCAGCCAATTCGTCCTGAGCTGCCCAGATAGATGTGAACTCATCTGCCATCTGCCTATCTGCCATTATATCTACCAGCCATAGAAGGTTGTCTGCTGCAAGGACTATTTGCCTGAAGATTGAATCTTTAGATTCTAAACAATTATCAGAAAATCCTGGACTAGCTGCATGCTTGAAGAGAATCAAAAGTGAGCCTAAGCAGCTTTGGCATGACATGTAAAAAACTCCCATGTATTTATCTAGAGATCCACATGTCAGAAGGCTATTTTCTTTCAAAAGCTTGAGCACCAAAGATTTCATCTCTTGCCGACCTCTATCTTCATTGCTTTTCAGTACTAAATCAATTATTTGTGCAAGTGTGTCGTTAGGAGGGCTGTGCACCTCAGATGAAATCCTCTTTAATATGTTGTTCGCTCCAAAACTGTTACTGTTGCGAAGTTGTCGGACTGAAGAAACAACATGTTCCTCATCTTCTCCAACCCATGGAACAGCTTCTAAATATTCTAAGCATGACTCCACACAGGCATGAAAACCCAGAAATTCTGCAGTCTGCAAAAAAGTTTGTTTTAATGCACATCCATGCACCAGAGAATGTGAACACTAAATGCCTGAGATCTTTAGGCATAGAAATTTCGAGAACCAAAAGCTTGAAATGTGAAAGATACATGAAAAAATTCCTTTCAGCATTACTGGAAAAGGAAAGATTGAGTGATCGAGATCATTAGCCACCAAAATATTAATGTACCCGAGAATGATTGATTGGATACTCTGGAATAGTGGAAATTGCATCAGTTCACCATACTTGGCATAAATAAATGACTCGGATCAGTATAAGATTTGAAGCAAAGCCATGTAAATTGACTCTCTCCATTCCAGCAATTTCTGAAAGAACAAGAAGGTTGTATACAATTGGAAGAAATTCAAATTGTTTTGTTTGACCTCATTCGGGATGGGAACATCCAACAGGAATCCTTCCTAACATAGAAAAGAAACATGACTTAATGGACTTGTACTAGGGAAGCGTTCAAACATAAAAACCAGGCTATTTATTAATAATTAAAGTGTTAACCACGATGTATGGGGGAGACACCCATCTGGTTGAGAGAATATGTTTTTCTTTGTAGAGTCAACACCAAATTTACCCCTCTAAAGCCTATTAATGTGAGAGGTACAGTGTCCACCACACAAGAAAATAGAGCACTCCCTCACCTATGCCTTTACTTGCATTTTGTTCATCCTAGACGACAAAACAAGGAGAATCTCATACTTCCTACCTCCACTAACAATACACCATGTTCTCTGTCAACAAATGCTTTCATAATGGAAGATGATTGGCTATGGCCATGAGTAAGTTGGGCTACGGCAGTTGGTGCAGTCATTAGCCTTTGTTTTGCTTTTCCCTCTAGTGTGGTATCTCCAGTTTTCAGTGACGTACATGTCTTGCCTATCTCCTACTCTTGAAGCTGCAACATCCATTTCCATCTTTTTTTTATTCTAACACATCTCAAAGTATAGTGTATCAGCTTGATCCGCATCACCAGGCAGCCTTCCCCTCAAGTCTGAGTGCTAAATCATCAGCAACAATTTAGTTATTATACATGGATGTTCAGGATACAAGTGGTGCTCCTGCACATTAGGGACATAGATTTTATTTTCTTAGAATTGATGATCATCATGTTTATCATGGCATAATTTATTTAAAGAATAAATTCCGACCTCTGGTTACCTGGATGATTGCCGACCTCCGGTAATCATCCTTTATATTTTTCAAACAAAAAAATTAAAGAATAAATCAAATGAGGGAGATATAATAGTATCTTTTCTTAATGAAATGAATGATTAATTTGATGCCAAGTCACAATTGTCCCTTCTGATTATACTCAAATCTCATACCCCTTTTAACTTTATTATAGTGATGTAGTCTGATTCAATAAACCATGTATTATCACAATTGCAACAAAACAAGGTTGCTTAATGCAAATATGAGCATTTCTTGATGTGACATCCTTCCCTTGAGGGTTCATTTTAGTGTCCCATCTGCTTTTTGGGGGGATGCATCTCTCTGGATGCTATCTTATAATCACATGCCATTGTTAGTTGTTGATGGACAGATTTCTTACAAATTCTCTTCCCTAAGAAGGATTTGTTTGGTGCTCATGTTTTCAGGTGTAGCTTTGTTCATTTACTTGGTCCTCATCATGATAAGCCTGCCACTAGGATCGTTAAGCATGTATTCCTATGATACTATATAACAGTGATTAGTGCTAGCAGAAGTGTAGACACAATACTGCAGATGTAAGTTTCTTAAGCCACTTCCTTTTTTCTAAAATTGGGTCCTATGATCTCATCATCACCACCTTTAGGCCCCCATGCAGGCCCCATCCATCTCATTGGAGTCTTACCCCCCCACATACACCCTCTAAATCTATATCACAATTTAGTCAATTTTATCTAGCCTAGTTCTTTCTTAAAGTCTCCATTCAATGACCTACAAAGGCAATCTTAATGCACAATACATATAACAATGATTGATGCAGATGGTGTGTGTGATGACATAAGCAACGCAGGCGACGGTGAAGGTATCTAACATAGAAAATAACCTCTACATTACAACTGCACTCAAAAAGCAAAGAGACATTATCTTAAAGTATCCTATCCTACCTTTCACTGCCTCTTTGGCTTACCTAGGAACAGGACCACACATCAAACAATTTATTGCCATGTTAGGCATGTCCTAACACACATCAGCAGGAACTTGGAGACACGTAATGGGAACAGGTCATCAACAACAAGATATCTATGCTTCTTAAAGCACTTGAGAATTTAGATCCACCGAGTAACATATCAAGATGAACATAGACCAAATGATACAGTACACACAAATACAAAGCCAGGATGGTCGATAAAGGTTAAACTTAGATGTATAGGATAGATTCTTTTGAGTTTTTATTTCATTAGTGTTGGAGAATTTGGGTTGGTGTTTCGTGCCACATCTTGAGATGTGATTTGTTGGAGTGTGTGGTGGCATATAAATAGGCATGTACCCCTCACTTATTCCTTCAAGAAGAAATAATAAAGATACACACCCATAAGGTGCTTCTCCCGTAGTTTTCTCCCCGCTCTTCTTGAGTGGGGTTTCCACATAAACCCAAGTGTTTATTTGATTTCCTTTTATGCTTTTAATATCATGCTTCCACATTATTTATGTTTGTCAACTTGGTATCAGAGCAATTCAATCTTTGGTTCCTTTAAAATTTTATGACTATATCCTTGTTCATGTTATTGGGTTCTTTGGAGGAAAGGCATCTCTACGGGGTCCCCACCTGCATGATCATCCATGGGCCCCACGAGGTAGCCCCCGAGGTGTTGCTGAGCCTGGAGGAGAGGAGGCTACATAAATGCTCAAGCGGTTGTGGTTGATGCCTGAGACAGAGCAAACGAATAAGATGATGAACCAGGAGAGGTTCCTCAAGGAATGCATCACGAAGACGGAGGCACAAGTCGCGAGGGCCGAGAAGGAGAACAACAAGACTGAGTGTGCCACACTCATGTTCGATACATCGCTGGCGGGCCCTCCTCTGTCCAGGAGCTCAACATCAAGACAGTGATGAGCCTCGCGTGGATGATCGAGATGAAGATGAAGGCCATCGAGGAGAGGATCGAGATCCTCGAGGCGGAGGCCTCCAAGGCGTCGGCGACGACGGCTCCTCCCCCCACTGCCACCTGAGACTTTCCCAACGGCAAGAGAGGAGTTGGGCGGTCTAGAGACCTACTTGGAGGTGATGTGCAGGAGGCCATCGGGGAGCGAGAGGTGACGGAGGATTCGGTCGTCAACAAGGATCGAGCTCCGTGTGCTGGAGGCAAGATCAGTGTTATCGATCTCGCGATGGCGCAACGTTGATCTCGTCAAGGACTCGGCGACATGTAGCACATGAAGCATGAGTTGGGTTAGGTCATTTATGTTCCCTTATTTTTGGTTCTGTTATGTCTAGTTTTTTTAATAAGAAAAAAAAGAAAGGAAAAGAAAAAGAAGGCAAGAGGATATTGAGAAGAAAAAAAAAAAAGGGAAAGAGAAAAATGATAAAAAAAGAAATAAAAAAATCAAAATAAGGAAGAAAAAAGGAAGAAAGAGAAAGAGGAAGGAAAAAAAATAAAAAGGAGTTTGAATTAAAGAAAAGAGGTGGAGAAACTCTTCTTTAGTATTATCATTATGATCATTTTTTTATTGTATTTCTTTTTTTTTCTTCCATATGAGTATGGAAGAAAGGGATAGTGTTGGGCCTGTTATAGACACCCCTGTTTAGGAGTTCCTTTATTGCAGTCCCAAAGTATGATGGGTGACATCGAATACCGCTACAAACTTTTGAAGTAGCTGATTATTACATGAGAAACTCAACTCTAGGAGGTCCAGAGTTTTAATGTCTCCAGAGAGAGATCCATTTTCGAGGTCCTCAAAGGAAGGGCCCAACCAGTTTTTATGTGAGAAATACAGCTTTGAGGCCTTCAAAGGAAAGGATACTGAATGGGAAGCCACCAACACTAGGTCTCCAGAAGAGAGGCCCTTGTCAGAGCCAGCTACAATTCGTCCAACAGCTCTAGATATCATTGATGTGTCATCATCAGCACACCCGCCTACGAGCAAGAACAATCTAAAGAGTTGTGTTCTGTTATGTAGAGTGGATTTTTTTTTTGTACAAGCTAAGCATTCCATACTCCAACTTGAGGGGGAGTGAAATGACCCCAAGGTAGCTTCGATAATTTTCACCAGTTGAAACGGACACCTGAGAGTATGTAAGATTTTAGACCCCAAAGGTCTTCTCATAAATTTTTGTGTACTAATGTTGGTGTCATTTTAGTTCTTGAGAATTTCCCTAACTCTAGGGGGTTTTCTATAATTTTTCAACCCCTAGGTTTCTCAAGTTAGGACCCCGTGAACAAAACCAAAGTCCAAGGTCGTCCCCCTATATTTTTACCAGTCCCACCTCCTCTCTATAAACCCTAAAACACCAACATAAAATCCCCCTTCCCCCTCGTTTTCCGCACCATCCTCATTTCCTACGTTGCCTCGAGTGGCACCCTTCCAACACCGTAGGAGAGAGAGCAGCAGGCATCCTCGTGGGTCATGTGGAGTAGGAAAGGGGAGGGGGAGGGTGCGGACCCCCCCTTTTTTGCACACGCACAAGAACCTGAAAAGGGGAGGGGGGGACGGACGCAACGTCCCAAGGCAACTTGCGCGTGGGACCGCATGTCAGTGGAGTGCAAGAGCGGGGAGGCACGGTCTTCGAGCCGCACGTGCGTCGAGGCAACTTCACACGGACCTAGGCATTAGTGCACGCGACATAAGGGGAGAGGGCGTAGGCCCTATGCTACACACACGCAACGCGTGGGGCCATGTGCAGGTGCAAGTCTCAGAGCCATTTCGCATCCGCAGGTGCATTCACGTGTTGGGAGACATGCGGGTTTCATTTTTAAGTCGGTTTGAGGTCCAAACGGACTTGAATTCACGTAAGTAAATACCCGTTGAAAGGTATCAACTTCCTCTATATTTTAGCGTCAATTCTATTACGGCAGGAGTACTTTCTGAGATTTGAAATTTTCGTTAGAGCTCAAAATAGTTTTGTTTGACTTCTCGTGAACCCATTTATGTGCTAGGAAACCCACTCGGGGTCAACACAATTATTGAGGGAGGGTATACAGCAGCTATCAAAGGAACGAGCAAGTCGCCTACACCCCCATACCTCCCAAAACCTCGCAGTAGAGTGGCAGCACAACTCCCTCTTATTTATAAATTCCAATCATCTTCCCCCACCCCCCCCCCCATGAGCCCATGGTTAAATGCTTAAGCAAACATGTAAATGCGAATCTATGATTGGTTTTAGGTGTTATGATAAAGAAAGAATTTGCCTCATGCTATGATTTGGACTTAGCATTCAACAAACACATCCGATAGATTTGTTTTTAATACATATATTTACATGTGAAAGAGAATATTATGCTGCAATGTGTATGGGTTATTCTTTTTGCCTATATTCTGCATTCCCCAACATTGAGCTCATTTTAGCTAAATAGGTGGAAGCATATCTAATCTTAGATATGATTTGGGACTTCAAATCTTGACATCTGAGGTTATGTTTCATGCCCAAAATATAATATCAATCAAATTAATGTGAAGTAATCTTAAGAAAATGTTAAGTAATTTTGTTACATTTAATATTATTTAAATGGGTCCTCATTATGAATGATCATCAATACCATTTCTTTATAGTTCAAATCGATCTTAGACTTGAAGAATGATAATGGTAGTTATCATGCCCTTCTTGTCTTTAAATTGTGGATACATGCTTGTCATCTTCTTACGCATAGTGGACACAGATCTAATTATGCATGATTATCACCTGCTCATTAAACATGATATATACATATTGTATGCCACTTTGAGCAAGCTTAGTGTGTGTGGGGGCCAAGTGGCCAGGTGTTGTTTCTAGCGCAGGGATGAGCTGGCCTTTGGGTACATGTTTACCAAGGAGAGCTGACTGTCCCATAATGTAGGGAGAGAGTTGACTTCCTTGAGTAAGGACCTGGGGTAAGTACAATCTTCCTACATTGACTCCTCTTGGGCCCACGTGAGGCCAACCAGAATAGCCGAGCGAGGGTGTACAAACTGGTTGAAGGATATGATCCCCTAAGTTGTTCTATGTCACGCTGTTAGTGTGCACCCATTACTAGAAACGACTAACCGCGTACTAGTACCGGGTAGCCCCCCATGCATTTATCATGCATGCCATAGTCCCCGCTATGCTGCGACCAAATCCCGGGGTGGTAGATCGAGTGTAGGGCAAACACAGGGTACTCTCTCGGTCAGGAGAGCTCCACGTGTGCATCCTGTATCGCGGGAATACAACAAGATCGTTCTAGTAGGAAACATATGAAACAAGAGGAAGAATGATCCTATGCTAGAACACTTTGTAATCAAATAACTAGTTAACGGACCTTTAAGAGATATTAAATGCCTGCAGTTTTAATTGTTTTTCTTTTCAGTTTACTTTGTTGTTTTCATTACCATACTCTTGCCACTCTACTCAGCTTTCTTTGCTGACGCCTACTACTTGTACTCAGGTAAGGAGGTGAGCAACCAGTTCCACCTGCTGCAGAGGGAGTTAGACCCACCCAAGCCCAGCCTTAGTCTAGCAGTTATTTCCCTTTTGCTGTAGCACGTTCTTTTACTTGTTGTAGTAAGTATTTTAGTCTCAAAACCACTAGTTTTTGCTCTCTTGCTCTTTTCATCTGTTGTGATGGCTATATCAATACATTGGTTCTATCTCTTGGAATAAATGCCAATGCACAGACTTATTTGTTTTCCTCTGTTGTTTAAATATTTTGTTTTGCTATCATGCATGTGTGATAATGCTTTGGTTTTAGTTTATTTCTCATTGGACGACCAGGTCTTGGGATAAATGACGCGGTCCAACCTGGTTTCCGTGTGGAGTCAGATCGGGTCGTAATAGAGAGTGTTGAAGAATGTGGGTTAGTATTTAATGCCACATCTTGAGATGTCGTTAGTTGGAGTGTGTGGTGACCTATGAATGAACGTGTTCCCCCCACTTATTCCTTCAAGAAGAAAGAACGGAGATACACACCCATAGGGTGCTTCTCCCATGGTTTTCTCTCCGCTCTTCGTGAGTGAGGTTTCTACGTAAACCCAAACATTCATTTGATTTCCTTTTATACTTTTGAGATCATACTTCCGCATTATTCATGTTTGTCAACTATCAGTAATCGAATACCTACTATCAGAACCTTGGTGTCTCTTGCAGTTTAGGTAGAAAGCCCTTATTCGCTCTATGGGGATTGGCATGCTAGGGAGCGTGGACTCTTCCATGTGGGAAAATATGGCAACAACAGGCTGCTACAGTTTGATAATGGTGCACGTAGATAAGAGGGAGAGAGAGATGGCAGCCGACAGTGGAGAAGAGAAGGAAAGAGAGAGTTACTGTGTTGGAAAGAAATATTGCATTAACTCAAAGAATAACATACATAAGTTCTCTCTATTTAAAGAGAGTAAATCCTAATCTCAAAATAGGAAACAAATTTAATCAAATCTCCTAAAATAAATAAACAAAATATCCTCCTAACAACTTAATTATTTGACCTCTTAACATACTAAAAATAGATAACTTGGACTTAAAGAAAGCTTCACAAAATCCCTTCAAGCCGACACTTCTTGGGAAGACTCAACATCTACCACGTGGCAATCAATAAACAAAATATCCTCCTAACAACTTAATTATTTGACATCTTAACATACTAAAAATAGATAACTTGGACTTAAAGAAAGCTTCACAAAATCCCTTCAAGCCGACACTTCTTGGGAAGACTCAACATCTACCACGTGGCTTGACAGATCTATCATGTGGCCCTATTCTCCACAAGCTCAATGTTAAGAAATTGCTTCATTTTAGGACATTTAAAGAAAGCCTAAATGAAACAACTTTTGGTTTTTAAGACTCAAGGGAGTATTCCAAAGTGCACAAACTCAAAAGGCCATCTACAGCGTTCATTAAAATACAAGAGCATGGTTCAAAAACACTCTTAAGGTGTTGGAAAAGTAGGGTTTTCAAGGCATGTGCAGATTGTTCTATTTTTCTACTTTTTGATGTTATTTGGCAAACCAAGAGAATACCAATGAAATTGACAAAAAGTATTATGGTACCCTTATAAACCAAGTCCCTACAAGAAACAAAAAGTTGTTTGAGTTAAGCAAGTTTATGATTGAAATGATATATCTTCTAAGGCATATGATTGGGCTTCATAGCAAAAAGGATTAACTTATCCTTTTCATCGATTTTGAAAAGGCCTATGAATCTATTCCAAAGGATATTTTATGGAGAGTTTTGTACAAGAAATATGTGTTGATTATACATATCAATCTCATCAAGGATATGTATGATGGAGGACTAAGGTTAAATTTATACATATTAGGTTGAAATATCCATCTACATCAAGGATCAACTTTAAGCCCTTACGGATTACTTCTGTCATGGATGAATTAGCGAAGCACATTCATGATGAAATGCCATTCTACATATGACATTGTATTGGTTGATGAGACTAAAGATAGAATTAATAAAAAAACTTAGCTTTGGAGAGAGGTGTTGTAAGCTAAGGGCTTTTGACTACATAGGACAGACTACAAGTATGGAATACAAGTTCACTACTGGCAGAGATAGAGATGTGGCAAAATAGAAATTTGAAGTAGGTTGCACCACACCTAAGGTCAATTTTTAAACAAGATGGAGAAATTGATAGAGAATGCATAGAATTTGAAGAGAAAGGATGCTTTTGGTGTTATACAAGAAGATTCCTTTCAAAGTTAAAGGAAAGTATATAAAACAATTGAGACTTGTCATGCTATAGAAATCCAAGTATCGGGCTATCAACTATAGACGTGTGCAAAGGATGTACATGGAAGAAATGGAGTAATAAGGTAAATGTGTGGCTATACAAGAATCGGATCCACAATAGACTGGCAGGCAAAAGGTCAGGGTGGCACCATTATATGATAAAATGAGAAAGACACATGCAAGGTGGTTTAGATATATGTAGAGAAGACCAACCTCAATTAGGACATGTGTAAAGCCGATTAGGAGGCCCTCTAGGAGGGGTTGAGAAGACTAAATAAGTACTAGAAGGAAACCACCAAACATGATTTTGATTGCTAGGATTTAAGCCTGGAAATGGCCTAGGACAACTCTGATGGAGGCAAAGAATTCATATAGTTAATGCCACTTAATGTGAGAGAAAGTTGTTGCTGCTATCATTAATGCTACATGCCTTCTATTTCTACAAGGAAACCTATTGTTAGAATCCTAGTTTTTTATTATTTTCGTCTCTTGTTATTTTTATTTTCTTATTGTTAGAATCCTAATTTTTCTATCCCTACTCTCTCCATATAAGAAAGGTTAGGATTTCTTTTCAAATAAGATGTCCCATTTACTAACATGATATCATATTAGCGATCCTAAGCCAATGTTCAATACCTTCTTGATCTCCACCTCCTTTCTTTCTTCCACAAGTCAAAACAAAAGAAAAGGAAGGGAAGCCCTAACTATTTTTTTGAAAGGGAAAAAGGGTGGTGATCCTTTAGATCCCACCCAGGGAAGCCCTAGCTGTTGTCCAAGAGGACTCTTACACCACTACCAACCCACCAACGACCAGCCAGCAACCCCTCCGGCAGCCTTTGCCTATCCTCCACCAACTAGAAATAGCATCCAAACTGGTCTCAACCAATCCAACCTTGCCTCAACTAGCCCTTAACAGCCAACCTTGAGGTTTGATCAATATCACCAACTATCCTATCGATCGGCAAGGGTCCAACGAGACTCCTTCCAACTATCAACGGTGATCTAATGACCCCCTTGCCCTTGAGTCTTGTGTTTCTTTTCCACCAAAGATGATATTTTGCTACCTAGGACTCGCTCTTGCCCTATTTCCTTCTCTAGTGGGCCTTGAATGCTCTATCATGGCTAATCTCTATGAGTCGTGATGAACGAGACTTCCTCTCATCTACTACTTGGGATCATATCCCACCTACTACTGCTTAGGACCGTCTCCCACCATCATTATCGTATCTACGTGCTGCAACCTTGGATGGCTTTTTACTATTAATATGTTGGCGACATACAAGGACAATCCCAATGCTGTTGTCGCTCTCCCTAATGTTATGGGCATTCAAGCGAATCTGACATTTACTACAATCGAAAGTGGGTAATAGGCAGTGGTGTTTCCACTCATCTTAGTGGTGAGATTAGTTCTCTATGAGACTAAACCAACCCGAAGCGTTACCTCAGTAAAGGCAGCAAATGATATCTATTCTCTTGTGAATGCAATCGGTGATGTCTAGTTCTTCTCTCAACTACAATTATCAAATGTACATTGTGCACCAGAGTTTCCCACAAGCCTCTTATCTGTCAGCAGACTATGCAAGGATCTTAAGTGTCGCGTGATGTTCTACAAACATCACTACTACTTTCAAGATATATAGACCAATCAGATTATTGGTGGTGGATATGAGAAGAATGATCTCTACTATCTTGACATGCCCTCTCACTTTGCTAAAGTTGTCTATCTCTACTAATCCCCTACTCTGGCATCGCCATCTTGGTCATCCATCTTTCGGAAAGTTGCATCAAATGTTTCCTAACCCATCTACTTCTATTAGATTTAACTGTGAGGCTTGTCTACTGAGCAAGCATCACCACTTTACCTTTCCTCCACACGCTAAGGAGCGTAGTACATTACCATTCCACCCTACACTGTGACATCTAGGGATCATCTCATGTGAGCAATGCAACAAATCACAAATACGTTGCAATATTTGTTGACAACTATAGCCGACCCATATGGATATTTCTTATGAAGGACCGGTCCAAGACCCTGCATATGATGAAACGCTTCTTTGTCGAAGTGTAGAATGCATGTTCCTCATAAATTAAGATCTTTCATAGTGACAATGCTCGAGTTCATGCAAAAAAAGTTGCAATCCTTCGTCATCTTTAATGGCACCTTGCATCAAACACCATGGGCTTCTACCTCTCAACAAGATGGAATTATTGAAAGGAAGCTGCAACACATCTTGGATATTACCCAAACTCTTTGCCTTTATGATGGTGCTAAAGTAATTTTAGGGAGATATACTTACTACAAACTATTTGATCAATCGGATCCCTTTATCTGTCCTGCATGAGGAGATTCCCTTCCAGCTATTACATCCTGAAATGGATCGTCTGTTTGCCTGGCCGCTATGTGTTTGGCTGTACTTATTTTGTACATGCATTTGGACACTATGACAAGTTATCTCTACGAGCCATTAAATGTACCTTCCTTGGCTATTATCACACTTAGAAGGGATGCTATTATCACACTCAAAAGGGATAGTGATGCTATGACCCTAACAATCATCGATACTATAGAGATTTTAGGTGGAGGAAGCAGAGCGTGAAGACTCCTATGCACACACAGCAATAAGGTGACGTTGCATTTAAGTCGTCTGGACCATCCAACAAACGTCTGATCCTGGCGATCAAACACGTCTGGAGAGGAGGCAGCTACACGAAGGAGCTTCTGCTCCTGTTGACTGGCTGCTATGGAGGTCAGTTGGCCTTGATGCACATAGTGAGAGAGAGAGAAGCGAGAGAGGAAAGGAGAGTTGATTATTGGGAAATATTCTTGTATTGCTCAAAATAGAATAGGTAGGAAGGCTCTCTATTTATAGAGAGAACACATCCCAACAACTAAAGCAACAAATAATCCTATTTCCTAAAGAGAAAATCTTCTCTCATTTGGAAACATTTTATCTCCTAACAAAACCAAATCCTACAACTTAATTCCTAACAAAACTAATTTACTAAAAATAGATAAGCACCAATATTGGTGCACCAAATTTGGTCCAAGAGGACCCCTTGCAGCCAACCCTAATGGGGACCAGATGGCTGCCGCTGCTGCCACATGGCCTGATGTGCCATATGGCAGTGTCCACGTGGCATCTTTTCTGATTCCCAACACTCCCCCTCAAGTCTAAGGTCGGGAGGCCAATGACTTACTAAAATTGATGCATCATTCTTCCTGAGATTTTGAGAATGATCGTCATGTCTCTTCTATGCTCGAGAGTCGAGCTCTTCATCTCAACGTTCCCCAATGTGTCAGAAAGTTCCACGACTCTCCTCGAGAAGTATAGTGCCTTGCTCCTAAGCCAGCAAAGACCTTCGACTTTTCTTCGAACCAAGGTCACCAAGAGAAAGTATAGAATTTGATGCATTCTTAGTACTCTTCTAGAGGTTACACTACGCATCTTTTAATAAATCTCCTCTTCAAACTTCTCCTAGTCATCTTTGAAATCCGATGCCTCTTTAAGGAAAATACACAATTTCTCCTGGACTCCAACGAAGATCTTGAAGGCATGAGTCCGCAAGATGTAGTTGGATGCGCCACTCAACTTAATGGTTGTTCTAGAGACAACCACCTTGCTTTCTTCGGGTCCGAGCGTAGTGTCTCCAACTGTCATGGTAGACTCTGCCATCTCCTAGTCTTCCTTCTCCGCGTAAGTTGCCGGATTTGTCGATGACTTCTTCAAATGCACGAACTACCAACGTGTAGGCGGATCTTCCACGTGCACAGGAACTTAGATTGAAGGCTCTGATACCATGTCAGGATTTGACAAAATAGCAGAGTCGAACTGTGGGGGCTCCTATGCGTGGACAAGGAGAGACCTCCCGCAGCAATAGAAGTTGCTACGTTAAGTAGTCTGGGCTGAGTACCAGATGTCTGATCTGGGTGATCAAGCACGTCTGCAGGAGGAGACCGGCAAAGAGGCAGCTGGCTACTACCTTGGTGGCCGGCTGTAAGTGACCAGTTGGCCTTAGTGGTGGCCGACAAGTAGGGAGAGAGAAGAGCCTTGATTGTTAGGAAATATTCTTGTATTGCTCAAAATAAATTAGGTGGAAGGCTCTCTATTTATAAAGAGAACGTATCCCAATAAATAAAGCAATAAATAATCGTGTTTCCTAAAGAGATAAAATCATGTCTCATTTTGAAAGATTTTCTCTCAATAAAATCAAATCCTACAACTTAATTCCTAACAAAACTAATTTACTAAAAATAGATAAGCACCAAATTTGGTCCAAGAGGAACCCTTGCAGCCAACCCTGATGGGGGCCTGATGGTTGCTGCTGCTACTGCTGCCATGTGGCACTACCACGTGACCTGATGTGCCACGTGGCGTCTTTTTTGATTCCCAACAAATACATTGTTACTACTAATGTTACCTTTTCTAAGAAGGTTCCAATTTCCTCTGAAGAAGGAACCAATATCGAGTTTGTACCTCACCAACTGTAGACACATCACAAACAAGACAAGGAGCCTTCTCCAGTTCAACTGCCTACTATGCCTGCTTCTCTACCAAATGATAATCCCTCTTACATTTCACCACACCATCACTGATGTAGAGTAAGGTTCGAAATGCCGATTTCGATACCGTGTCGATGAAATTCTAAGTGTGCATTTCGTGGGCATGCCGATGCATACCGACAAAAAAAACAGAAGTAGTCAAGAAAACCAACAGCAACCTCAGCATGAGCACCTATTTCGCTGGCATGCCGACCATTCTGAGGGTATGCCAAAGATATCCCTGTAAATCGACACTTTATCTATGTCGGCACAGCCCCTGCTCGAAAATAGCCTTACTAACGGCATGACATGCCGAGGGCATGCCAACAGCATTTAAAATGATGATGCAGAGTCAAAATGAGGAAGTCAATATGTTCCTGCACATTACATCCCATCTCTCATTATACTTCCATTGCACGCCTAAGTCCTCCTTTACAGCAAATCTCTAAAGCCTTATTCAATATAGTGGTGCCACATAATTACACTAAGGCCCCTCAAGATCCATAGTGGAAGGTTGCTCTAGATGCAGAGATAGAGCCACTTACTACTCAAGGGCACATGGAAGCTTGTGCCATGTTCACTTGGGGCCAAGATTGTTGATTGCAAATGGGTATATAGCACAAAATCCTTCCAGACGGTAGCATTGATCGATTCAAGGCCAAATTAGTGGCAAAAGGCTTCACATAGGCATATGATGTGGATTACTATAAGACATTTTCCCCTGTAGAGTGGGTTAACTCTATATGTGTCATTCTCTTTGCCGCAATTGACAAAAACTAGCCATTATTTCAGCTAAATATCAAGAATGTCTTCTTTTATAACAACTTAACTGAGGAAGTATACATGTAGCAACCTCCTAATTATAAGGCTAGGGGGTAGCATGTAATTAGATTGAAGAATGCCATATATGGTCTTCAACAGAGCCCTCATGCATGGTTCGATAGGTTGAGTGCAGAGGTAACAAAGATTAGCTTTAGGCAATACACCTCTAATCACTCTATCTTTATCAAGAACGCTACTACCAGCATTGTCATACTAGCTACATACGTTGCTGACATGGTTTTAATAAGAGATGACAACGCTAGTATTCAAGAGGCGAAGACTTTCCTATAGAAGATCTTTGTTACATAAGACTTCGGAAAACTACAGTACTTTCTAATGATAAAGGCAGTCAAAAATGAGCATGGCTTGGCACTCTCTTAACGAAAGTATGTTCTAGAGATTCTTGAGAATGTAGGACTTCTTAGCACCAAACCTTCTACTATCCCTATTGAGCAAAAAGGGAAATATAGAAAGGATGAAGATCCTCCATTTAAAGATATCCACAAGTATAGGAGCACTATAGGAAAGTTATCATACATGACTATCACTTGCCTAAATATCAATTTTGCAATCTGCAGGACAAGTCAATAAATGAACAAACCATAATATAGTCACTGGCATGATGTTTGTCTCATCTTGAAATATCTAAAGGGGTCTCCAGGAAGAGGACTTTACTACAAGAATAATGGGCACCGATATCTATATTCCTATTCTGATGCAAACTATGTTGGATCTACCAAAGATAGGAAATTGGCTGTCATATTTCTTAGAGGCAATCTTGTTTTGTGGCATAACAAGTAAACGATGGTTGCTCATTCTAGTGATAAGGCTAAGATAGAATGATGGTTCATACCAATTATAAGGTGATGTGGATCATTTCCTACCGATATTGGGGTCTAAGTGAAGAGCCATGTTCCTATGTTTTGCAACAACAAATCAACTACTTATATTGCATCCAATCCTGTCTCCTATAAAAGGATGAAGCACATTGAGGTAGATTTCCAATTTATATAAAATGCAGTAATGGAAGGGAAGATTACAACTCCTCGCATATCTTCTGAGTTTTAGCTTGCTGATATTCTCACAAAGGCCTTAACAAGGAAGAAACACTTATTTCTATGTGACAAGTTGCTTAATGGATATCTATGCTCCAACTTGAAGGATAATGTTATAATCCTAATTTTATGTTATTTTTCATGTCTCTTTTTTTCTAGTTTCTTACTGGAATCTTATGTGATTTTTGCATCCCTTCTCTGTATATAAGAGAGGTTAGAATTTCTTTTCAAATAAGATGCCTCATTTTCTTCAACACCTATAAAAGGTATTGTATTCATGCTTATATATTATTTTGACTAGCAATGACATGCAAGGACTTACCAATGTAAAGATGTGGCCAGCCAAGCACTTTGTCATAAAAGATCTTGGACCAAGCTACCATTTCCTTGAAATAAAAGTGGCCAAACATAAAAGAGGAGTTATTCTATCTGGAAGGAACATTCTTGTTGAAAAGTATAAAAGAATGCGATTGTGACATCAAATCACCCAAAGAAGACCTTAGATTTACATGGAAAGTCCTTTTGGAAAAACAGGAGAAAAACCATAGGAGACGAGACCCCTAGGTTCAAGCATTCTATTCACTCTTCTCAAGATAAAAGTACTAGTATAGGAACTCTTATATTAGTTCACTTGCTCTCATAAATTTTCTAAATGGGCAAGATAGGATAAATTCAACCCACTGACCTAATACTACATGGATCCAAGAGATGACTCAATCAACCTATCTAATTTATAAATTTATCTCAACAATGCAAGATAGTTTTGAATCCTATCATAGAGTCCTTGTGGGAAACTCTAAGGTACATCTAACTTACGAGTCCTTCTTGGGAAACTCTTCTATGTTTAAAAACACCGAATTCAGCATATCTGCAATAGTTGAAAAGATAAGTCAATTTATGAAACTATGATAATTTTGTATTATTGGGAGGCTCCAATTTGTGCAAGGGAAAGATTTAAGCATTGAAGTATATACAAATATTCGTTGCTAGACATGCAGGTAACAAAAAAGTCTATAAGCCTTTATAGCAAGAAATTGTTCCCGGGTGGAGAAAGAAATAGATAGTTCTAGCTAAATCAAGTGTAGAGTCATCACAGATTCATGGCCCAAGTTAGTAATAATAGATGATGTAGGCAAGTCAATACTCAAAGATCTCTGCATTCCATCTCAACTCAAGGAGATGAAGTGTGATAATCAAGATGCCATGTGCATTACCAATAATGCTATATTCCACAAGCAACTAGAGCATGTAGAGGTAGAATGTCACTATACATAATTGATGATCCAAAAAAGGTACATTTTCACACTTTTTTTCTTAAGATCACACATTTTCACTAAGCCTCTTTTATGTTTGTCTTGTGAATAATGTGCTATAAGGTTGAGCATGATTGATGATGCTCCAATTAGAGGAGGTGTGTATGTTTATCTCACTTGAACTCTTTGGCTGTTTCTCATATTCTCAAGTTAGGTTTGTGTAATTACTCCATTAATCCTATATATAAAGATACTAAGGGTTTTGAATAGGAGCTAGATCATTCTATTATTTTCAGCTTTGAATCGATTATAATTCATTTTCCTAACTTCATCTTCTTTGAAATTTACTGTAAAGATCCGTCTCATTTTTAATCTTTTAAGATGTTTGGAGTGTCAGTCAGACGTCTGGATCCTCTCCCAGACGTCTGAAAATTAAATTTTTGTATGCCTTCTACATCCTGCGGGCGGGCGACACGTAGAACTCTTCTCTCTCTTTTTCCTCCTCACACCCCCTGCAGAACCCTAATCAGCAACCTTATAAAAGGCCACCCTCCCCTCTCCTCTCCACTCCACATACCACCATCTCCACCTTTAGAGCGTGGCAGAGCAGTGGGAGGAGGTGAGGGAGCACATGAGAGAGAGGAGTGCGTGAGAAGGAGGAGGTCGAGGTCGGGAGCTTCGTGGAAGCTCGTCGGAGCTCGCACGGCCACCGCGATGCGTGCGGAGGAGGAGGTCGTTCGGAGCGTCATCCTTGACCATCTACAGCAGTTGGAGCTACGGCGGAGTGAGGGGAAATGCGACAGAGCGCGACGAGGAGTGCTAGGAACGCGGTCTGATATTGGAATTTTTACAGTATCAAACATCTGGAGTGCAGTCCAGACGACCGACTGGACGTCTGGAGTCAAGACCAGACGTCTGAAAGCATATGTATCGTGGAGGTACGTTCTCTTCGCGATTACGACCATGCAGGCCGTACCACAGACGATTTGGTTTGGCTAAAATTAGGTGGCTGCTCTGTCGCATGCAAGAGCAGCCTTGAGAAGGTGCGCAGAACGTCTTTCCACGCACTTTCGAACATCTAGACAGCTCACCAGACAACCGGAGGTGCTTTCCAACGACTGGAAAAGTGGTCAGACGTCTGGAACTGCCTTCAGACGGTAGCAGGGGAGTCCTGGACGTCTGACGGCACTGCAGAAGCTTGAGGTGAGTCTCTGTGACTTTTAAGACATCTGGACTTGTTTTCAAACATCTGATTTTAGTCTACAGACATGTTTTTGACCCATTTATGGTCCGATCGGGATCCGTTTTACGCAAACGAAGTATTTGTGTTTTCCTTGTGAGTTTCTCTACATATTAGAAACCTTTGTATACTGTTATGAATCTTCCTTTGTGATGTATTCCTTGGTATAGGACTTTGACCTACTACGTATCTAGGGCTCGCAAGGACGCCTGGGTCTGCGGTTCGAGCCCCCGGTACTCCCGGATTGTCTGGTAGAGTGGTCTACCCCTGTTAATTTTATTAAATGAGAATGTATTTGTGGAATTAGCCAACTGAAAACCTAGGATATGACATGAACCCTAGACAAAGAAATGATTAAACCAATTGTTCTGTATAACTGTATTTGTATACATGAATAAATTAAATTGTTAGCCATTACCGGTAAATAAGTATGAGCTGCCTGAGATAACTGAACAGCTACCTGTGAAATCATTTGTTGTATGTATTAAATTGTGATAATACGAGCTGCCCGTATATAAACGAGAACTGAATGGCGAATGATAGAATCTGGAATGGAGTAATGTAGTGAACATGAGCATGAACCCTATGGGGAGTTAGGAGTAGAGCTCCTGTGATTAGATGAAAAATCTGGAATGTGGACAGAAAGTGTGCTAGCCCTTGAGTACGTGATACCAAGGAGAGCGATTGTCCCCTGTTGTGTAGAGCAGAGCTAACCGCCCTTTAGTTGGGATCCGGGATTAGGATTGACCACTCTACATCGACTTCTGTTGACCCTCGTGTACACGGCACCAAGGCAAGCTACTAGTGTAGGGAGGGAGCTAGCCACCCCACGGGACCCGAGGTTCAGCTAGCCACCCTACACCAACTTGTTAGGCCCTCTGGGCAAACCGGGATAGTTAGACGAGGGTACGCGGACTGTGGAGGGGCGAAACCCCTGTTTGATTCTGAGGGGCTAGACCCTTGTTTCTGAGAGGGACAGACCATGTACTGTTCCGTGTCAGTGCGGGGTAGCTACCTGTACGCCTATCGCACGTGTCATAGTCATCGCTACGTCTGACAGTGACTTCGACGTGGTTGACTAGGTGTAGGACTACCACGGAGGACTCTCGGCCAGGAGAGTACCACGTGTATCTTATACTCTTCGGAAAAGACTGCAATCAAGATCGTTCCCACAAGGAACATGCGAGATCAAGAAAACCTGAAAGTTGACGAAAAGGGGTGAAAATAAATTACCTGTAAAATAAATAACTAGAAAAGATAATTAAACATGTTACTTTTACTGCTTAGATAGTATAGTTACCACTCTACTCAGCATTCGCTGACTCCTTTTTCTTTATAACACTGTTCAAGTAGGAGTTGAGCAGCTCAAACTTCCAGCTGCGAAAGGTGCTAAACCCAGTCGAGTCCAGCAGTAGTTTTCTGTACTCTTTGTTGTACCCTTTTTACTGTTGTTGTGAGTTTCAGACTTTTTAGTTACTGTTGTTACTGTTGCTTCCATTTCCGTTGTTCCTGTTGTGATGGTGGTGTGTACTTGAATAGCAACTTTTACTTTCCTTTACTGCTTGTATATTTTTACTACTTAGTTATATTGCATATATGAATGTAGTTTATTTTCCTACTTTTTGATTATTTCTTGTTAGACGACTGGATCTTAAAATTAATCGAGGCGAGTCGATCTCGAATCCTGTAGGAATTCGAGAATCGGATCGTAACATCTACCTATAACTACAACACCCAAAACTTTTTTTGTATAAATCTCCCACTAGTTTTTGTCCTTCCTTCTACTCAAGAATAAAACTTCTTCGAACCATGCCATCCATATTTCTCAACCAATGTGGAATTCTTTTCCAAGAGAATCCAACATTCAGTGCCAAACGCATCTTTCCATTTCGATCATGTTGAATTTACATTCCAAGTGCAAAAACGAGGCAATGTAAGAACACAGAGAAACCCACTAGGCATTACACGGGCTCACAACCTGATTATTGTGACATCTCTTCACTCTAATAAATGTTTAAGTCAGGTGCCATCGAACAAATTCATAGACCACCTCTGTCAACGTCTAAAAAAATCACCTCAAGTACCAGCAATTATGCAATACGGCACCCTAAAAGACCAGGTATTGGAAATCGAGGAAAAGACCTTATAAAGCTATTCATTTGGACCAATTATTCAACAGCCAATGAAGCAGTCGACAAACTAACCATTTGATGATGGACGGCACTTGGTCCCTCCCTTTGACAAAATATTGCACTTCATTTCATCTCATCCTCCCCATCACTTGCAATGCATTAATATAGAAAGTACAAACCCTTTTAAAATATATATAAAGAAAATACAACATCAGAAGATTTTGAAATTAATTTATCAACCCACTCATTATTTAATTTTCATCTGTTGTCTTGAGTGATAAGAAGATTCCCTTGAAAACTAAGGAAAAGTATTCTATGATAAGAAGACTTCCCTGCAAACTACAGGAAAATATTATAGAGCTGATGGAATGCTATATGGTTCTAAAAATTGGGCTTTTAATTGTAGGAATTTGCAGAAAATGTATGTAGCAAAAATGATAGATGTATGGCTGTATATGGAAGGACCGGATTCCCAACGAGATCATCAAGAAAAAGGTTGAGATGGAACCAATGGAAGATAAAATGGGAGAAACACATTTAAGGTGGCCAGAACATCTGCAGAGAAGGTGGAAAGCTAATTAATGCCTCAATTAAGAGGTGTGAGAAGTTAGATATTGACCCTCCCAGAAAGAGACAAGAAAGGACAAAGAAGTGTCAGAAGGAAACCATCAAGCATGGCCTTGATTACTTAAATTTAAACCGATCAATAACTCAAGATAGATCTAAGTAGAGAAAAAGAATCCATCTAACTAGCCTCACTTAGTGTGGGAAAGGACTATGTTGTAGTTCCTGTAATTATGTTATTAGTTTTTCCATGAAATTCAACTGCTACAGCTATACAACATAACCTTAATTGTTAAAAGTGGAAAACCACACCTTTGGCCACATCTTTTGCCCAAATATTGCAAATACACTTTTGAATTTTGGTCACCAATATCTAACTAATACCACTTAACAGAATCCAGAGACATTGATCTTTATGAACTCCATTTTTTTTGGGAAATATGTTTGTGAATCCTGCAACGGTAACCTGCCTTTATTTTCTGCAGTAAGGAAATCATTTGGAAATCTTAAAGACCAAACCCCATTCTTGACTTCTCTCATAGTAAAAGCACCATCATCTTTTGCTAGTGCTTTTGAACCTCCACCCCTTTGTCAAACCATCTGATATCTAAAGATGATAAAGAATAAAGGCAGATAGTGGAACATACAAACTAACCAAACCAAACTTTCAATTTCAATAACTACCACAACGTTGAACAAAGTACCAACTTGAGCATCAATCATCTCATTGAAAAACTAACCCTCATAAGACATTCTGAAACAGATAATGTGGATAGCAAAAGCTAATTATTTCCAATCAAGGCAAAACAGGCATGTGTAGTTGTGTGACTGATAGCTCTGAAAAAATAAGACAGATTAGGGATTTATCTGCAAAACAGGTTCTCCATCTTCAACTTGAAATCTCTTAAAAGAGGATTCCTTCTAAATCAGAATTTAGGAATGAAGCCTTAAAGATGAATAGTGATAAAAAAAAAAAGGTAGAAAAAATAGATGTCAACTAAAACAACTGTAGGAATTGAAAGATGGATTAGAAGGAATCAGGTAATTTCACATTTTACCAATTTAAAGATAATACTAGCTACAAATGACTATCCGTAAACAAAGAAAGGAGTACCATATAAGGAATAAGACATTTGAGAAAAATGAAAACCTATCAAATTAATAGGAAACAAAAACCACCAAAATAGATCAGTCTTACCCAAAGGAGTGTTTCTTGAGTAGAAGCATTTCTTACTACGATTGTAAGATTGAATGAGTTCAATTAGATTGGAACAGCAAGAAAATTAAAGATAGTCCATTTACAGCAAAGCATAAGCAACTCTTTAAAAAAAAGTTAAAAATAATACTAGATCAAAGGTGTTCCACATGATATAGTTCAACACCGCTAATACTCTGGGGCAAGCAAGTAAAAGGATAAAATCTGAAAGAAAGAAGAACCAGATTTCTTGACAGAAAGTAAAGAGACCAATTTGAGTCTCTTACAGTTTTTCCATTTTTTCCCCCTTTCAAAGCTTGAAGGGAAGAGTACTAGAAGTAAAACGGCCATCCAATTTGTGTTCAAAATTATCAAAGTAGTTACAGGTAATGGAGGTTGTGGTAATCTTATATAGGTTACATACATAAAGAACTATGTAATTGTTGTTGGCGTGATTAGTGAGTGAAGAAAACAATGGAAGGTGTAGAGATTTTTAAGAGGATAAATGATTCTTATTATTCATGAAAGAGAGGTCCTAACCCTCTTTATATAGAGAGAAGGGCATACAGGGAAACACAATAAATTATTTACTAAATATAACTTGGACCTAAATATAATAAACACCTAATCAAATAACGAATTTGATTTATTTTCTAACACTCTCCCTCAAGTCGAGACGTGGGAGACTGCGAAAACTTGAATCCTTAAGGTAGTGGATCCTTAAGGTTCCTACTGTTGTCACTGATGTTGTTGCGCTTGCGGTTGCAATCGGAGAAGAGAGGAGAGGAGAGGAGATAAGCCACCTTCATCTCCCTCGTCTTCTCCTTCTTCGTCTCCTCCCCTCCTTTTTTTGTTATGGTCGGCGCCGCAGTAAAGGAGCGCGGCAGCGCTCCAATGAGGTCAAAAGAAGCCTGGATTGCCTTGATCCGATACCATGGCTTCCAAGGGAACCAATGGTGCCTCCAGATCTCCGAAAAAGCATGATTTGGTGGCCTAAAACCTTGATACGAATTTCCCATCAAAGGCCGGCGTCGACCAAAGGAAGCTCCTTCGACAGCGTCTGGCTAGTCAGTTGACCACCGGAGATGATTGGTCTGAAGGCCACGGCCCCGACGACCACTCCAATGATGGTCCTTCGCCGGTGCTCGATTGGAGGTGGCGCTAGTGTCATTTTTTTGTCTCCGACGACGACGAGGGGATAGCAGCAACGAGTGAAAACGAGACAAGAAGGGGAATAGAGGAGGAAGAAGAGAGGTTAGGAGACAAGAGAGCCTCTCCGATGGCTCGCTGGAGGCCAACGGCGATGCCAAAGGGCCTCCCCCCCTCTAGGTTTCCTTCTTCTAAACCCTAAACCAGCAAGATCGATGACTTTGATACCATGTAGAGATTTGTAAGAAGATAAATGATTCTTGTTATTCATGGCAGAGAGGCTCTAGCCCTTTTTATATAGAGAGAGGCAAGGGCATATAGGGAAATATAATAAAATATTTACTAAATATAACTAAGACCTAAATATAGTAAACACCTAATCAAATAACTAATTTGATTTATTTCCTAAGAATAAATCATCATCTATTGGTTAAAACTGAATTAATGACTGCAACACAATACAAGCAAATAAAGATCAATTCTCCACAGCAATTTAAAAGTTGTAGTTGCTAGGAAAAAAATCATCAAATTCTACTCTAAGTAAATTTTCATCGGTCAAAAATGAAAAAGGTAGTTTGGGTAATAGAAATCATCAAATTCCACTCTAAGTAAACTTTTTATCAGTCAGTCAGAGTAAGATAGTTTATATAGCTGGCGATTCATCAGAGGGAATAGACAAATGATAACTACTCGAAGCTAATAGTTATTGCAACTTTCACTCTATAAAATTCAGGTAACCAGACAAAAAGGCAACAGTTATCTTGCAACAAACCTTAAGAATGTGGAGCACCCGTGAAACGGTCTGCTTAATCAGCCTTCGCCTAATTTCTTTGCAGTACATTAACCCCACAGTTTCCACATAGATCTCCATGTCTTCACAATCTCCGACCTCAATGCAGTTCACATGACCCTGGCCACGAATTTTCTCCGCAAAAAAGCTGCTGTTCTCCGCAAGGACATTCTTGTGCACACTCATTCTCACAGAAACCGCATCTTTTCCCACCAAAACCACCTTTAAATCACTCGTATCCTGCTGCCCAAATCCAACAGAAATTCTCCTCGGCACAGACTCCACGTTGGCTGCAACTGTTTCTGGAGCTGTTGACCGGCACGATGCGGAAGCATCATTAGCCAAACTTCTTGGATCCTCAGTGCTAATCCTTGACCTCAACGAGTTTGTTGCCACTTTCCTCTGCGCAGATGGCTTCGGAGGCTGCAAATGCTGTGGTGTCGGAGGGGCAGACTTGTTTCTGCTTTGCTGGAGTTGGCTCCTGAGTGTCTTCTGATGGGCAACGGGAGATGGGCAGCACCAAAATCCTTCTGGAGTTACAGCAATGGGCACATTTCTGATCCTTGTGTTACCATCCTCGGATCTTCTCACTCTAAAGTCAGCCATCATCAATATGAATCCACACAAACAGCTATCTTGTATGAGCTCCTCGCCTTAATATCAACCTACATGCATATTTAAAAGGAAGTCAGGTAATAGAAAAGGTGGTGCATAAATCCGCAGATGAACTTTTTTTTTTTTTTGAAAATAAAACCATGGCTGAAAAATAAAAATATCTCAGCCGAAAACCAAGAATCTACTCAAAATGAACTCCATCATATCTATGAAGAAACAGAGATCGCAAAGTTCATGCATTCAAAAGTTCATCCAGACAATCTTTCACACTTGCATCCTCATAAATCCTAACTCCAACAAAGAGTTGCAAAGCATCTTGTGTAAGCCCCTTGCGTAACGATTTATAACGTAAATGAAACGACCGTAACAAGCTATAGAACAAGCCTTCTATATTTAAAAAACAAACATCAGAATGAACAAGAAGAAATCCGTACCAAGGAGAGAGAGAGAGAGAGAGAGAGAGAGAGAGAGAGAGAGAGGAAAATATTGAAAACCAAGAAGTGCAGCCAAAGCTACTGAAAGAAACTAAGGTTTCACTTCCCTATCAATTTCCAAATTCAAACAATCCACCACAAGACACAACTAATGCAAAAATTTCACTTAAAGAATATTCAACTTCTTATTACATTGGGAATAGTAGCTGAAGAGGTTACTCTCACCTCCAAAGGCATATACCTTACCGGTTTTAATTTTATGAACCAATGCAAACTGAGGAACATATTTAGGACAAAGTAATAATGATAAAAGAAAGAAAGAAAAGAAAACATGAGACCATAGTTTAAAATTCACAATCAAAAGCTCCATGTCTAATCTACGGAAGGGGATAACCCCTGGTTTTTAGGATTATAGTAGGTTTATGATAGGGGATAACCCAACCTTTATTTAACTTACTAACTCAAGTTATCCCAAGGAAACTCACACTCTCCTGTGTTCTCTGGCATGTAATTTTTTTCAACATACCCTCTATTCTAATATAAAAAAAAAAAAATCAACTAACTTACATATCATCCCCCCCCCCCCCCCCACCACATCAAACATATCTTTTTCACCTTTATCCTTCATTTTTAACCCCATATCCAAATAAACACCCTACTTTAACATCACAGAATAAGCCTCGTTCTTACCCCCATTCTTAAATAAACATGACCAGAGATTATCCTATATTACAAAAAAAGTTTATCCAGCCATACCGTAAACTAACCCTCAAATAATATTACGAAGTCTACATCCAATGGCCAGTCCTTTTAAGATGAAAGCTACTGTTTCTACTTATGTAACATTACAACTGCCAAATACTGAAGAACCCAAAACTCCAGAGGAGCAAATCCGAACCAAAGAGCAAGCCAGACAGCACCTTTAGCACAAACAAGTGATGGGACTTACCAAGTGCAACGAAAATCTCCGGAAAGGCGCCACCTTTCGGTCCCTCTGCTGCACCTCCGGAACGAGCAGTGAAAGGTTAAGCACGAGAAAGGAGGAGAGGCCTTTCGAGTTGGGTTTTTGGAGGGTACCTCGAAAAAGCCGACGTGAGATATTAAAAAAGAGGGGGACATTGATGCGGAGTAAAAAAAGGACTTTGGAATATCGAGAAAGAGTGTCATCTCTCGTCGAGTAGGTTTCGTCTCGCCTTCGGTATTCGGAAACGCATCACCAAACGCCTTGTCGTCGTCTCCGCAGTCTCGTTGCTGCCGCTGTGTACGTGTTTCCCGACAAGAGATCGCAGTGAGATTAGTTCGTCGGTCTACGTTTCGTCCGCCTATTTTTGCGCACTTGGATTTGGCTCGACTTTCCACCTGTTTGCTCAGCCCTTATTTGATTGTCTGATACAGGAAAGTTATATTGGATTAAATACTTAATCTAAAGTAATGTTCGACAGTTAGGTTAAGTGAATTTATATTGAATTAAGTATTTAATTTTTTTACTTAATTTGATCTTTACTTGTATCCGGTTAAGTGAAATTTTTAGAGTAAAATTATATTTTTTTTTTAAATAACTTTAATCTATTAAAATATTTAAATAAATTAATTCATTTATTCTATCATTTATTTTATTTTTTCTTTATTCCTATACTTATTTTATAAAATTATTTCCTTTAACAGAGAGAGCCTAAATTTAACCCACACTTGTGGCAAGTTAAGTCTATAAAGTTATTTTACACTTTTTGTGAAATAATTTTAATCTGTCAAAATATCTAAATAGACTAACTTACTTATTTCATCATTTATTTCACCTTTTTCTTATTTTTATACTTATTTATAAACTTATTCTCCTTACTAAACAAATTCTTAAGAAACATCAATGTAAGAAAGGGAAAAAAAATAGAAAAAAAAAAGAACAACTTGAGACTACCTTTTAGATGAGATTTAAGTTATATTTAATAGACAACCTAAGTATAACTGATTTATAGTGAAAATCCTTTCGAATAAAAATCACAACTTAAGTCTCCTAACTTAGGATTTTCCCAACTAAGTAAAGGCTAATCAATCCACTACCTGCATCACTTAAATGAGAGTTGCACAATCTCTTACAGTCCTTTTTTTTTTTCACCTACTAAGAGAAGTCAAAAATAAATTGAGAATCCCAACAAATTAGGCCCCAATTAAATAAATTGAAAGATAAAAATAATACATAATGTAATCCTATGGAACTTCAAAAGTAAAGTTTCCAAACTAAGTTTTCTCGAGAGGTGGAAAATGACATGTTTTGAAAGATGAACGTTAAAGAGAGTAGGAAAACACAAGAGCTTTTGAAAGAATGAGAGTAAGAGCTCTCTTTCTAATAAAGATTTTTTGGAATGTTGTCTTAAAAAGGTTGGTTTTGAGGTCTATTTATAGGCAAAATAAAGTTAGAATAGGAAACTCAGTTGGATCAAATTGGTTGATCAATTCAAATGATTGATCGATCAATTTGTCTTCTGATCGATTGATATTTTCATATTTATTTATGTTAATTAATACCTAACTAATATTAGTTTAAGGGTAATTTGGGTTAAGTTACATTTAGTTAGGTCAAATTAGACATTTTAGGTTATTTTATAAATAATGCATATTTATATGTTTCTATGCAATTTTTCTCATAGTTGTATCCGGTATCTTGATGTGTTCATTTTTATATGTGCAAATACAAAATTTCAAGTTGATTAGAATATGACTAATTGAATTTTTAGACTTGAACCCATTTGAAAAGGATTAAACTAGTTAGTAGACCCATTTGACAACACAATTGATCCCAAGCCTCAACCTATTTAAGCACCCAACTTTCTACACTTAGAACTTAACCACCCTATTCCTATAACCCAAAATCATATAAAATCCAACATGACCTATTTCTACTCCATGCAATCCCACGTACTCATATTCCTACAGTTATCCCCCACCGACATCACGCAAACACAAATGCCCACCGACGTAGATCCTGCACCCAATTGCATGCAAAAGTACCCTAAACCCATGTCCAAATCCCATGCCATGTACCCTCCCATGCAAGACCCAAATCACACACCACGTAACCCAACAATACCATGCGAACATATCCACCGAAAATCCCGTATCCCACCTATCCCTCCAAACTTTCACACCAACGTACTTCCCAATCCTTCCCATGCAAACAAACCACTAAACGCCACAGCAACCCTACGTATCCCTTCCATCGAACTATTTTCCCATGAATTACCCTTCCACCTAATCCTACGAAACCTATCATCCCCATATCCCAACGTAAATCCAACCTCCACCGATATGCAATAAAAATCCACCCACATCCACCGACCAATCCCATTTAACAACTCCACCCAAATTTTCCCACAGAAAATCCAACCTATTTATCTTCCTTCATTTAGTCATTTAATTCACAATATCATGTAATCTTTAATCCTAACCTTTAATCCCTAACATATTAATCTTAATCGTACAAATTAGTGATCATAGATAACTTAAATCAATCAATAGAAAACCTCCATGATTCCTATAAATATACCTAGCTACCCGTTACCATCTCCTACTTAGAGTTTCCTACTTGTATATAATCTCTACTAAATTAGTGTTAGTCCACGCCAACTCTGGTGGTTCTGACGGATGCAATTTCGCATCCGTATCTACGCTAATGCTTTAAACTTTGAAGTCGAAGCCCATAGTCTTAGATTTTATTTTTCTAATTGTATCAGATTTACTTTCAGAAGCATTCTTCTAGTTGTAATCTAAGTTCTACTTGTTCAGACTTTCTATAGCAATAAAGTTCTAATTATTTTTCAACATGTCTTCAAGTTGTATGTTTTCTAGTGTTAGTATATTATAATTCTAGAAATTGCATGCTATTAGATTTAGTATTAGTTCTAATATTCATCTTACTTGATATTTAATTTTGATTCTAATTAGGAAAGTGATTTTGATATATTTGCATCCCTACGAACGACTTGAATTCTCATGTTTCTATTTGAAAAATCTTACGAGTTTGATTTCATTTACAAATTCAAAAGTTTTTATATGCATTTACCATGACAAAAGGTGACCTTTCGCATCACACCCGCCTTTAGAACATCAATCAATCGATCAATTGTTATTATTAATCAATCAATTGTTGATCGATTAAAAGGAAATTTTGGTTGATCAATTTACATGAAAAATAGAGTTGCCTCTCAATCCATTTGATTGATCAATCTAGATTATTGGTCGATCAATTTGATATTGATTGATCAATCTATTAATTTATTCGATCAATTGTATCGTAAAGTGATTTAAAACAAACTTTTGACGCTTAAATTTTACAAAATATTACTTTGGGGTTCCTTACAAATATTTCTAGACTCTAATCAACTAAATACAAGTTACATAAGATTGGGCATAAGAAATCTTTTGCTTCAATCCTTGTAAGTGATCAATTTGCCTTATCATTTGTAATTAGGTCCTGCACTTTTTTGTCAATTGCCATTAGGACTCTGAATTGTTAGTCCATCAATAAAGTGTAATTTTGTTCTATCAAAATAAGAGTTGCAACACATCAAGCTCCACATTTCACATTCATGTAATTTTAAACGTAAAAACACATATCTATCAACATGCAATTATCTTAATCAAAAACCCATACAAATTTAGGTCATCCAATTAATCTAAAATAACATTTATCATAGTAAGATCTCGCCATTCATCAAAAGAGAGTTAAGAGGAGGAATTATGTCCTACCTTTGTTCTTTGGGTTCACCTTCCTTCTTGATCTCCTTTTTCTTGTAAATATAGCTCCAAATTTAGTTCTAATTACTTCTTCATTCACCCTCCTTGTCGCACCTTGATCACAATGCAAGGAATCACATCAAATTCCACTCAAATTTGATGGAGAAAGAATTAATTCAAATGATCACATGTTATGGGTTTGATATGCAGGGCTTAAACCCATAAATTCACCTCATTAAGATGGGGTTTTCATATAGGAAAGTGAGATCTTACCCTCAATCCAAGTTGCTAAGGTGCTTGGTTACTTAATCCTCCTTCCAACACCTTGGAGAACTGCTAGGATGGGGCCTTCTTGTAGCAACTTCTTCAAGTTCCTCTCTAATGGATGAGGAGAGAAAAAAGAAGATGGCTGGAGGTTTGTTTGGTGGGGACATACAAGAGTCCTCATATTAGTGTGGAAAACTTTCCCTCAAGCCCTCTAACTTCTGCTCTCTTACATCAACCTTACCAAATATTATAAATCCTTAGTTCTAGGTCTTTCCAGGCTATATTTCTTTGAATTTTTGGCCCAACAAATCATCTTTTCTTCATTTCAAGTCCTTCCATTGTATAAACTTGAAAACTTGGTAGCTTGACTTGCCCTTAATGAGAGTTGGGTTTTAGTTCAAGGCCTTAATTCTTTTTTCAAAGGTTCATGTAGTCCCATCCTTACTTTCTTTAACAAGGAAATTAGGCTTTTGTTAATTTTCCTTAATCCAAATTAACCCCTAATTAGATATAATAAAATTAGGGTCTCACACATTAACGCCATCGTCTTTAATCATCAAAGGTCAATCATTGAGGGCAAGGATTAGGATATTAATAGCTCTTAAAGATTGTGGATTAAAGGGGAGATTTTTAAAGGAAATTCTAGTGGAAAAATTTGGGTTGGAGGTGGAAATGAAGCCAGCAACCACCGGCATTCCAACATTGCTTTATGGTGATCCAACAATGTGTGCAACAGACAAGCGTGGTAGCGTGAAAAGGATGCAGAGAGCTACATGTGAGGACCATCATTTCAATGGATTGAACACGAGGTAAGGAGAAATCCCCTTTTGATTTTTGTATTGTTTTCAGTTTAGCTTCTTAAATATGGACATTATTATGGCTAAACTGGTGAATTTGATTAGGCAAATGCAGGTGCAATGGCCCATGAGTGTGAGACAAACCCCTAAGCATTATCAGAATTAGATTCAAAAGCTCATGGTGAGTGAAATTATGGTTTGGTTGAAATTTCATATTACTCCACTCTTTGGAACTTGATTCATAAATTTAATTTTAAGCTTGATTTTGGACTTTAAATGCTATTGACAACTTTATTTAGAACTATAGGGGGCCTTAAGAAGAGGTTAAGAATGAAACCATGTTGAATGAATTGAAGAATCATATATTTTTATTCTTTAGAGTTGGCTCCACCACAAGTTTGTTGATCAAATTGGTTGTCTAGGTGACCAAACCTAAATGTAAGGCTAAAAGTTGAAGGTGATTACTTGTGTGACTAAACTGCTTGATTGGGTGCTTAAATCAGACTAAGAACTAAATATGAATTTGTGTGACAAAGAAAGTTGATTAGATGCCTAATTCAAGTTGTCCATTTATTAGAAAAATTATAGAGATAACCTAGGACATTGCAACTTAGGAAAATGGATTAACTAGGTGCCACTGAACTTAGATTAAGGATGCTTTTAAGAATTGTGGGCCTGGATTTCAAGGGTAGGAATCCTAAAAGGATTAAAAAGCAAACATTAAGGTAGAAACCAAGACACAAGAATGGAATGACCTGAGATATACTACCATGACTCATGATTCGATGATGGTGAATCAAGTGAATTGAATAAATGATGTAATGGAGAGAGTCTCCATTTACTTAGCTAAGCTGCAACCTAAATCTAGCACCTAATTTGATGAGACTGGTTAGTGCACCGATGCTCAAATCTGTAGAGACCCAGATCCATTTGGAAGCGACAACCTCTTGTAAAAGTGCTAGAATTTGGGAGTGTCACAATTATGGTTATTAAGGAAGTGACAAGACTTTACTAGCTTTGGTGAGCTACTTTCTTGTAAGCTTCCTGACATGACACATTAAAATTAAAGATTAAAGGGGTGATTTTTTAGGTTGGGCATGAGCCATGACTTATTGATGAGATGTGACTCATCATAGCTAAAATGACAAAGTTAGGCTAGAAATTAGGTTAAACAATATCTAATTAACATAATGAATGGGTTAAGTGTAGGAATTAATGAAAATGACTTAAAACATCAATTTTGTGTTAAAAATGTATAATTAGGTCATAATTGAGATATTATATTCACAAAATACAAATTGATGATCCAAATGTCAATTGAACACCTATTTGAGTTCCAAAGTACAAATTAAGGGTTGAACTCATAGCATTTGGACATCATTAGGACCTTGTATTTAGAGCATTACACTTAGGTCATTTTGCCATCACGTTTGTTTACATATCAATACCGCAAGGGCATACTTGAAAGTTTGCAGGGTCCTTCTGGTTATCATTTTCACCACTTATCGGTTTCCCTCGCAATATTTACATTGGTTCACCTCGAGAGCTTTCTTGTAATTTCTCCAATACACTTGAGTGCAGCTCCTCTCCGCATGTTCCTCACAAAGAACACGAGCCACCTTGACCGTTGATTCCATTCCTCACAATCTAATGATCGATCGTCCACCTAAGATCGCGTGCCTTTTCACAAAGCACTGTGACCACTTCTAGATCCCAACCAATGATGGAAGTTTGGTATAAAACTTCCCATGCTCTCTTCACCCTCTCATCCACCGTTCAACCCAAATTCGAGTAACACCACACCTTGGTGCCTTGATCACTCCCTCACCTATATAATCAGCTCCCTTGCGAGACTTTATTAGCTCCCTCCCCCCAAGTTGATCCATTCATCTACCATTCTAGTTCCAATTCCCTTTCCTCAGTGGTTGATGACAACAGCCATTGTTCTCCCTCGATTCTTCCCCTTCAGCCGCCGGCCGTTGGTCTTAAAGAGTGCTCTTCTTCCACTGGAGGTGCCCCCCCCTTCATCCTCTTCAGCTACTGGTTGTAGATCCCAAAGAGTCACCTTCATCCCTTAGATAGATTTGAAAATAACCTTGTTTGCAAACCCTGCTTGTGCATACACACACATTTAAATTGATCATTACGAGCACAACCCATCTAAAGGGCCCATCACATTCCAAGACCATGATCATCCCAAGCCTAACTAAAACTGAGTAGACATTAGCCTTAAGGATTGATTAGCTCTTCGGGGCTTAGATTGAGATTTTTTTCGATTAATCTGCTTCTATTGGTCCATCTGATGTCTAGCTAGGGGAGTAGTGTCAAACGACCACAGCTAATGGGTACACTAGGAACCAGAGGCGCAAGCCAAAGGAAGAACCTTCTCCCCAGCCCCTCCCTCTAACTGGTTGGATTGGCCAAATAGAAGTAGACCAAATCATTTCTATCATCTCAAGATGGGTCCTTGGAGTCTGTAGGTCATTAGGCTACCCACATAAGGACAAGTTTGGTTGATTGTACTGCAAGGCACCTTTCTCTCTTCTATTTTCTCTCCTACTCTACTCTGTATCCATCCACATCTTACACACATTTCCCATCCTACCCTCCCACCAACATGTATCCTCAGGATGATTATTATTCTGACTCGACTTATGATTACCCCTCTCCTAGCCAGGATAACTTTGATTGGGAATACAATATCGAACCTCAATGTCCAGGGCCTAACCTTGGACAATAAGACTATGATTACCATCCTTCCCAGAGTTACAATGATTATAGATCTCCATCCTTTGATGATCAAACCAATCCGATCTACAATCAAGAAGGATATGATGATTATAACATCTACCCTCCCTAATATTCCACTGAATATAAGTCACCTCCATTCTTTGAACAACCCGAGATGACCTACTATCAAGGAGGGACCCGAGAACCTCAATATCTTGACTCCCCTAGAATAAACCCAAACCCACCCAACCCTGAACCGAACCATTTGGTTCAGGTAAACCAGATCCAAGACAGGGTGTTGGCTAACTTGAGGAACACCATACAATCTTTAGAAGCTCAGCTAACACCTTGCATTGAAGCATTGGAGCCTATGATAAAAATGATTGATGAGCTGAATAGCTCATTATTGGATTTGCTCCAAAATGTTAAGGATAGGGGCTTGGGTGAGTTTCTACTTGGGAAATTGTCGAGATTAAGGATGAAATTTGTGATTGCCCTAGTCCAATCTTGGGATGATTCTCAAGATGAACCCCCCTTCAAGAAAGATAATGTTTGAACCTGCTCAGGTGCCTGTTAGGGGGAATATATTTTCTGAGATGGGAGATGACCAGGTTGGGTTAAAGCAACCAATTGAGGATGAATTGATTGCCTCACCTGAGATCCCAGAGCCAGGGAATAAGGAAAAATATGTCTCTATGGACCAGGAAATGACATATGATTTTGAGACATATATAAATGAGGATAAAAAATTCTTTGATTCTGAGGGTGAGGAATCTTTAGGTGAAGTCTCACTTGAGCTTAAGGAAGATGATTTTAGTGAGACAAACGGGCCTGAAGAATCTGATGAACAATTTGATAGCTTAATTATTGAAGATTGTGATCTAGCTGGGGCTAACTTGGAGGATTCGAATCCTCATTTACTAGAAGATTTAATCAGTAGCCCTATTCTTCAACCACACCCCAAAGAGCAGAATGATCATACTTTTGAGATCATTGTGCCTAAGTCAATTCTGATTCAGCCACGATTTCTGGACTTGGGTAAATCATATGGGGTGAATGATATGCTAGAGGTCTCGGAGCCCGAACACTTGATGTTGGAGGCTAGGAATTTGGAAGTGATGATCTGGGAAGTTAACTTCAGGGAAAGTAGGAGTTTGGATTTCAGGGTTCCTGTTGACCTAAAACCACCTACTTTCTACCAAGACCCTTACGATATCATTGATGTGCAACCCAAGCTTGGAATAATTGACTATCTTCCTGAGCTAAACTCTAAGTGGACACCCGAGTTGAGTGAATCAGATCTACCCATTGTCCACCACTTTAGTCTTGGGTTGCACACCACCAAACCGTAGGCTTGGTCCCGCAAGCACAATAATCTTCGATTCTATGTGACTTTCATCCAGAACCTAAGAACTACTCGACCCTGGGACATGGGTCTGCACCATAATTTAGTCCACGTCTATGGACATCTTCTACTAGCAGGCTAGTGGATAAATATTTTTATTTTGATTATGACCAGCGCTTAAGAATTCTCAAATTCTTCTTTGTATGTATATTATGCATGACTGAAGGTATTAAACTTAGCACGTGTGTATACCTGATGAGACCACAATTGTGGGCTAAGTAAATACTTAAATGACTAATTACTAGATTAATGTTTGCATGTACATAGCATACTTTAATAAATAAATATATTAGTTAATAAAAAAAGGGGCTTGCATGCATATTCATACATTCCATTATAATGACATGCATTATTTTGGATTATTTTTATAAATAACCTAATTTGTTTCTTTTTTCTCAACTTCCTGTAGAACGTGCAACCACTTCCCCAAGCCTCTCGCAACGCCTCTCCGAGCTTCTCTCAACAAGATGGCTGACTCGCTCTCCCCTGTGCACAATAAGAGGGGGGACTTCTTCTGCCAATAGGATGGGGTCATTTGGGCTTGCACTGTGGCCGTTGCGTACTCCATTCCTCTCCATCCCGCGCACACCATCACCCGCCCTCCGTTGACCGCCACGACATCCTCTTTGACGGCTCGGTGGTGACTGCACCAAGCCCACAAGCCCTCTAAACCAAGTCCACCATCATCATGCCCATCCACTCCTTCTTCTTCATCTTCATCTTCAACTTAAACCTCCAGACACCCACGAAGGAGCCCATCACCGGCGTCAAACACCTCCACACAGCCACCTAGTCTAGATTCTGTTCTCCTTGCCGTCAGCTTCCTCACACTCACCTCAATGCCACGAACTCACCCACACCTTCAGGCACTCTCCCCGCAGTCCACGCACGACCATGGATGCCGCCTCCACCGACGATCTCTTCTTCTCCAGTGGCCGGCTCTGGCCACCTCCCACCGTCAAAGCACCATCATCGAAAGCCTCTCCGCGTCCTCGACTCCTCTCCTGGCGTGGGCAACAACAAGCACCTTTGCACCCTAGGTGCTGACAGCCATGCACGACTAGCCAATGCCCGTAGCAACCATCGCGCGTGTCCTTTGCGCGCAACAGTCCTCCACAACAGCATCCACTCCAGCGCAGACCTCCTCGCGCACTGCCCTCGCGTGCCCTTGCGTGCGCTCCATCCGCACCACTATCGGCGACCTAAGGCGCACCACCACAGTCGTGCCCTTCGTCGAGCACGATAGCTCGCTTGCAACAGAGCATGACCACCGGCCACCTCCATGTGCACCGTAGTAACCTTGCGTACACCCGCACGCGCACCAGCCACCGCGCCCTTGTGCGTGCCTTCACGCGCATGCATGCTCGCACGCCATAGTCGGCTCCCTCTTCTCCTTCTCCTTCTCCGTCAACAGAGTGAAAAAAACCCAAACAAACTGCCAGTCCTCCTTCTTGCAGCCATCAACTCTAGCCTCAAAGCACCGCACCGTCGACGCTAACGGTTGTCCTCACCCTTACGAGTGCCTCCACGCCCTCAAATGAGCCATCCACCACTCACACACAGCCGTGGATGCCCGCCACCACCGCTAGCCCTCCTCGTCACCGATGAGAGCTTCGACCACAGTTCTCCCCTAAGAGATCCCTGACGTGAAGCTCTCGACAACGCTAACCTCCTCTGAGCTTCTCACGGTCAGTCGTTCCCTCTTTCTCACGTGAGATCAAAAGGAAAAAATCCCCTATTTTAGGTTATATTAAAATTTACTAAATATGCCATTGTGGAGAGTTCTTCAATTATTTTGCTAGATTAAATTATTATGGTGAAATTGTGATGTTGCACTTATTCTTTCTCGAATTTAATTGGCTCCTATTATGTACATCATTTCACATTGAAATTGGATTTAGATTTGCATGCAATTAAAAATTGCATACTCTGCCACTACACATGCATCATCTACATATTTTTGGGAGCTTGATTTCTGACGTAAAATTTACATAAATAACCCTTAAGTTCTCATGAAATTGAAAGTTACATTCAGAGCAGCATATTCATTGAATTGATTTAACGAATGTTTCTGCGAACATGATGGCTACATACCCGTGAATTTATTGCATTCGTTCCTCCCTATGGATATGACCTAACTCTTCGTGCTTGGTTTTATTAATAAATACTTTTGTTTGGGATTTTCCACCACGCGATTTTACTGCGACGAGGTATTTTTCTGACATATATCTGCAGAGCGAAAATTCTCCCGTTCAAATGTTGCCATTGCCAGGGAGGCAACGGACACAATAGGTTCACCTAGTTTATTTATGATTATTTTGATGTGCACATTTGTCTGACCATTCTCTATTCTTCTGTGCGAGGTACATTCTTGAGGAGGAGGAGCGTGCAGTGGATGCTCGTTTTAGTGGACCTTGACGCTACCTAGAGGACAGCAACAGGAGTCTATGGGCCTTGACCCCAAGCACGTGGAGGCGTACGGAGGAGCCTTTCCTGATTTAGTCATTAGATATTAGTTTAGATTTAGACTGATAGAATTAGTTTAGTATATGTTTTCTTGCCCTTGTAATTTGGGGCTAGTTTTTGGGGGAGTGTTCCCAGTTCTTTAGATTCTAGGTTTATTTTTAGATGGTTAGTTTCTTTTGATTAGATAGTTAGGTTTATTTTGGGGGAGCCCTTGCTCATTTATTTAGTAAAAGAAAAAAGAAAAAAAAAATTCAAGCTACCTAATAGAAGATGCATATCCATAGGTTGATCATATAGGAGTGCTTGAGCAGCATCTAGATTTTTCTCATTGTATTGTGTGCATTTTTGCATCGTAGAGTGCTAGAGCAAGGTACATATTTTCTATCTTTCAGCATCAGTTATCTGTACACACATTTCATTTGGACATAATTAAAGAAAACCACTAAAATTAACTTGAAAAGATTAATCAAGTGGTCACATTATTTCTTGAAAGAAAGGTAAACTATACAGGAAGTGTTTAAATAACTTGTTTGCGATTTTCAAAACAAAATCAATTTTTCTTGGTGTGATGCACACTTCCTGCACCGAGCACGCGCTGTAGGAACTGCACTAGGACTTGGACCCTTAAGGCTATAGGCATCGATCTCTTTATCGATGCAAACCCTCCTATCTCGCTTTGTGACGGTGGTATTAACTTTTGCCCAAGTGATTTGATACTCTAAGGAGGGGGACACCCCTTAAAGGAATTCAAAGGTAGTTAAGAGGCATCGCTAACGCATTGCCTCAAAGGAAGGATTCATCTTACTTGCATCCCTTGGTTCAATCCTTGGAGTACCTTTTTACTTGAGTATTTAAGAATATCATTGCAACAAAGTGTATGTCTCTAGGGCACTCGAAGGTCATTTTAGGGTGCGTAATTGATTGACAACTTGATTAATTACCCAAAAGAACTAAAAGTAACCTCAACCTCCTTAATATATATTGACCAGGAATCTCAAGTGCCTTATTTCTCTTATACCACTTACTTGGGAACGGAGAAACACTACCTTGACTCTATATGGCCAAGCTAAAGAGTTGGAAGAGGACTTAAAGTACTTTAAATCAACAAAAGACCTGTTGCCTTGTGTTTGCTTGGTGTATGCTTGGTAGGCGTTCTCTTAAAAATAGTCTTGTTTTCAACCCGGAACAGGAGAGAATTATTAGAAAAGCCAACCAAGAAAGAAGAAAAATGGCAGAAGAAAGACCTAAAGAAGAGATTAGGGTTGGTGAAAATCAGATAACCTTGAGAGACTATTTCCTCCCTACAACCCACTAAGCCCTACCTATCCGAAGACCTGGAGTGGATAATCCTTTTGAAATCAAGAGCAGCACCATATCTTTACTCCCCTCTTTTTATGGTACTGCTAGGGAAGATCCCTACAAGCATCTTGAGGAATTCACCGAGGTCTGTTCCACAGTGAAGTTCTACGGCTTTACCGATGAAGCCCTGATGAGAACTCTATTTCCTTTCTGCCTTAAGGATAAGGCCAAGCACTGGTATCATACCCTCGATGCAAGGGGAAATGATTGGGCCACTCTTAAGGGAGAATGTTTGAAAAAGTACTTTCCTATGAGTAAGACCAACCATTACAGAAGAGAGATTATGGGTTTCACTCAACAGGAAGGGGAGCAATTTCATGAGACTTGGGAGCGCTTTAATGACCTCCTTAGGTTATGCCCCCACCATCAGGTGCCAAGATGGAAATTGGTCCAAAGGTTTTATAACGAATTATCTGAAAGGCATAGGCAAACCATCGATACAGCCTGTGCAAGAACCTTCATGACCAAAACTGAGGATGAAGCCTAGGCATTATTTGAAACATTAAGTGATAATTCCATACATATGTCCTCTACCTCTCAAGAAAGAAAACCATCAATCTTGTAAAGGAAGATAGAGGCCCATGAAGTCGAGGTTACCTAAGATTTGGCTTATCAGATTCAATTATTGAACAAAAATTTTGATATGCTTTTAGCAAACCCTAGCATGAACCAGCAAACAGCCTCTATCTTTCAAGCTTCAAGTGAATGCTCCATTTGCCAAAGGATGATGCACGCCACTACAGAGTGCCACCAGGCAAATCAATTCCCTGAGTTGATTTAGGCCAACCTGAACGTGGCCCAAGGCTTCCACCCACCTCCTTGTAATAACCCTTATTCCAATACCTATAATACGGGGTGGCGAAACCATCCAAACTATTCATGGAAGCAAGGTGATGCTTCTAACTTAGGGAATGAAAGACCCTAACCTCCCCAACCTATATACCAGCCATCCTTTGCAAACCCTCCTCAACATAAGCCTTCTGAGATGGATGAACTAAAAGCCATGATGAAAGCGATGCAAGAGCATCAGAATATGGTCATCTAATCTCAGAATAAGATGATCACTAATATGCAATCCTAAATTGGTCATCTTACTGAGGCAGTTAGGTAGCGAGATCTAGGGAAATTGCCTAGCTCTTCTAAGAACCCAAAAGGGTAAGGGGGTCATATTTAGGGAGCACGCTTAAGCTGTGACTATGCTGAGGAGTGGAAAGAAAATCGACAAGCCTGATAGCACTCCTATGGTCACCTCTCAAGATTCCCCTCCTATACCAGACCCGACTTCCATTTCCACCGAGGAAGAGCCACACTGCTTTCCCTCACTTGAAATCACTCACCCCAAGGATGTCGTCATTCCGCCACCCCTTTCCTGACATGACGACCCCTCTACCCAGAAGCCGAGGGTGCCCTATCCTGAGCGCCTATCCACTCTTAGGGAATCTTCTGTTAGCTCATCTGGAGCCAAGGATAGGACAGATGAGATTATGGCCACTTTTAGAGAAGTCCACATCAACTTGCCTTTATTGGATGCTATTAAATAGATCCTGTCCTATGCCAAGCTTCTAAAGGACCTGTGCACCCAGAAGAGTCGATCTAGGAGATAGGTCCAAGCTAAGGTCATCCTACCTTACCATGTTAGCTTGATGCTCCAACATGGAACACCCCCCAAAATGAAAGACCCAGGGACCCTGTATATTTCAATGGTTATAGGTAACCAACACATTGATGAGGCTCTGCTCGATCTGGGTGCGGGGGTGAACATTTTACCGAGATCTGTCTATGACCTTTTGGGAGGAGGTGATTTAAAGCCTAGTCCAGTCATCCTCTAAGTCGCAAACAGGTCACTTAAGACACCGCAAGGATTGCTAGAAGATGCCTTGGTGAGAGTGGAGGACTTCTTCCCGATTGATTTTCTCATACTTGACACTGACCCATCCCATAAGCCCACCAAGATGTCCATTATCCTGGAATGCCCCTTCTTGGCCATAGCCAATGCCTCTATCAATTGTAGATCAGGGGCACTTAAAATGGGATTTAGGAACAAGAAGATCCAATTGAATGTTTTTGATACCTACAAGCAATCCGGATTTGAAGACTATTCCTAGATTGAGGTAGTTGATGAAATCATTAAGGAGACTACTCTAGCACTCTTATGTAGTGATCCCCTTCAAAAGGTCATATCTAAAGATCATCCTCTGACTATTAAAGAAACTGAAGGGGATATGCCCAATTTGGAAGAGTTGTTGGCAATACACACAGAGTCTCTGTCCCCACCTTGGACCTTGAAGGTAGATCCGCTACCTGAGGTGGGGACATTTCAACTTAAACCCTCAATCCAAAAGGCTCCTGAGTTGGAGCTGAAACCCCTCCCGAGCACATTGAAGTATGCTTTCCTTGGCCCTAATGACACACTCCCCATCATTATCTCTTCTGCATTATCTGAATCGCAGGAGGGAGCTCTGCTTAAGTGTTTACAAAGGCACAAGGAAGCAATTGCTTGGTCAATAGCTGATATTAAGGGTGTTAATCCCTCCCTCTGCATGCATCATATATATATGGATGAGTCCGTAAAGCCCTTTCGAGACATGCAGAGAAGTGATGTAAACACATTTACACTACTTAAGATGTCTATTAATGCATGTTCCTAAGCATAGGATTGCATTTCATGATAAAAATATTGCATAACATGCATCATCTTGCATTTAGAGTAGTTTGAATAAAATGGAGGTTAATTATCTCCTTTTATGTGCTTGGACAGGGCAAACATTTTATCGGGGCCTCGGATCAAAGATCCAACCGTATGGATGCGATCAGGGCGACGATTGGAGTTCAACGACTCCAAGATCGCCCTAATCGGGCATCCGTAGCATCAGATAGTGACCGGGGAATCCTAGAAGATCAAGGGCCAGGATGGTGTAAATCTGCATTTCAGATGACAAATCTGACTGCACGGATGAATTCGAATCGACGATCGCAGCCCAACGACACAAAAATCGAGTCAATCCGACATCTGTAGCACCATCTACAACTTCCAGAAGATGGACGGCCAAGATGGCACCACGTGGTGCCAACTTGGCCGCCCAAACAGCTGCATGCAACCTCTGAAGACCCCGTACCCGCTCGCTCTCCACTGTTGGATCTTGATCCAATGGCTGTGGTCAGCCGCGCCTAAAAGCATCCGCTCGACCATCCACGCCTCGTAGCGCAGCGGTCGAGCACGCTTACGCGAGCGGCGGGCGTGGGTTCGAGCCACAGCGAAGGGCTGGAAGGTGCGGACGATTGAGCGCGGGCAGGCGTTGGATCTTGATTGGATGGCCACGCGTGCCTGATAGCGTTCACGCGCGATTGAACGCGCGGCGTCACGCGCGATCGCACGTGGGCGGGCGCGCAGCGTAGCGGGTGAAGGCATGACTTAAGCCGTCTAATCTCGCGATTAAACGACTGAGAACTGATGGACGTGCGTATACGTTGAAGAAGCGAGCAGCCGAGGAGGCGCGCGTGGGCACGGAAGCTACGCCCACGTTCGGGGCTTTAGTGACAGATTTATCCGTCACTAAAGACCCCTCATTTATTATTTTAAAGTTGTAATGCCCATTTTGCCCCCACTCCTTGCAACTATAAAAGGAGACCCCCTCCATACGAAATTCTCATCCCTTCCTTCTCTTCTCTACCCTTCCAAAGCTCAAGAGAAGCTTGTCCCACACCCGGGATGCTTCTAGCGAGATAAAGTCCAAATTTTCGTCCCCCTTCGGAAGTGGATCTCGCGACGACGACGGCGTGCTGCTCCGTTCCCCTTCTTCTGCTTCATCCTCCTTCATCGTGCTTCATTCTCCTTCGTCCAGGCGTCGTCCCATCCGGCTCGTCCTCCAAGCGACCGTCGAAGAGGATTTCTCTCTCCCTATTCTTTTTACTGCTTTCTAGCATAGATTTACTGCTTTCTAGTGTAGTTTTGTTCGTCCTCCAAGCGACCGTCGAGGAAGACATTTCTCCCTCCATTCTTTTAATGCTTTTTAGAGTAAATTTATCGCTTTCTAGTGCAATTGTTTTATGCTTTCTAGTTGTAATGAACAAATCCCCCTAATGATAAATTCTCTGTTTATTCTACATCACATTTTGATTTCTATGTATAATATTCTCTCTCTCTCTTACCCTCTCTCTCTCTTCTATTTATTGTAACTAATTAGATAGTTTTAAATTGAATTACTTCATGACAAATAAAAAGAAACGCGTAGTTTTTAAATCAAACGTCCGCCTCCCTGTGTTCGACCCGGAATTTCAATTTCGGTATAAATTTTATTTGTTGAACACGAATTCTTCACTTTCAAGCTATAACGACAGGTTTTCCAAAACCAAACACGTTAGCGAAGCGATTCGTACGTCCAACAATTTGGCGCCGTTGCCGGGGAGGCAACGATATTTGATTTCTCTTCGCGTTTTGTAACTTACAAATCATTTACCTCACTTTTCTCCTTTCTTATTGTAATTGTAGATACTCTTTTGAGACGAGCAAAAGCGGTAGATTAGAATAAAGTGCTGTGGAAGGTTTTGTAAGTTATCCCCCATTCTTTCCCCCTCCATAGATTTCATTCGCCACATTAAATCGAAATTCCAATTAACCTAGGTGTTTGCATAAATCCTAGGAATAGTTTGGTTGTTTGGATTCTCACTCACATTCTTTCCACCTTCATTTATATAAAAAAAAAAATCAAAAAGATAATTTGTGGGGCAATTTTCAACAAACACACAACGTACACCCACGTTCAAAGGCACTTAACCGAATTGATTTGTTTCTACTCAACCAGATTCTGATATGTGGAACCGGTACACATAAAGCAACACATAAAAGAGTAGAAATCATTCTAGGTTAACCATCTTTGTGTGCCTAACTTAGTGGTGCATTTGTGGCCAGTTGTTTGAGTTGTTTGGGCTGCACCACTTCAAATAAAATCAACTCATCAAGTAGCTGCCAATTAGGTTCAACTCTTAGGGATTTACCAGGCACTCCACATTCTTTTTAAGATTCAAAGGAAAACATTTGCACCCGTGCTTGTAAACTTGGTGTGCCAACGAAACTTGATTGAAAACACCTAAAGTTGAATTCTAAAAGCTACTAAGCAAGATTTGAACCTTAAAATTCACCACATCAAAAGTAATCTTGCTTGAAAACCACTGGTTGTGCACGCACACACAAATCAATCAATCATTAAGGGCACAACCCATTTAAAGGGCCCATCACATTCCAAAGCACATTCAAACCTAGCCCTAAATAAAACAGATTAGACGTTGGCCTTAAGGATTAGACTCGCTCTTCAGAACCCAAAACGAGATTATTTTCGATTATTCTGTTTCTACTGTTCAATCTGATATCTAGCTAGGGGAGCAGAGTCAAACGATCGCGGCTGGGGGGTACACTAGGAACCGAAGGTGCAAGCCGAAGGAAGAACCTTGCCCCCAGTCCCTCCTTCTAACTGGTTGGATTAAACAAACAGAAGCAGATCAAATCGTTCCTTTATCTCAAGACAGGTTTTGGAAGTCTGTAGGTCTGTGGGCTAACCCATTTAAGGACAGGTTTGATTGTTTGTATTGCAGGGCACCTTTCTTCCTCCCGTGTCTCATGAATCCTTCCACATATTTCATGCATTCCCGCTCTTTCCCTCCTATTGTGAATTATCCTCAACATGACGATTATCTCGACTCGTATTGTAATTGACCATCAATTAGTTGGGATAATTCAGATTGGGGATACAATTCCGGACCCCCGTGTTTAGGGTCTAACCCTGAACACTTTGATTCTGATTTCTATCCTTCTCAGAGCTACATCGATTATAGATCGTCTTCCTTTCATGAACAACCTAATACGATCTACAATCAAGAAGGATACACCGATCCTTACCCATCCTCTGATTTCACTACCTTTAGGTCATCACCATCTTTTCAACAATCTGAAATGACCTATTATCAGGAAGGGTATAATGAATCTCAATTCGTTAATTCCCCTGCATTGAGCCCAAACCCGCCCAACCCTGAACCAACTCATTTGGTTCAGGTTAACCAGGTTCAAGATAAGGTTCTGGCTAACTTGAGGAATATGATTCAATCTTTAGAAGTTCAACCAACACCTTGCATTGAGAGATTGGAGCCCCTGATTGAAATGATTAATGATTTAAACAAGTCTTTATTGGATTGGCTCCAGGACGTTAAGGATAAGAACCAAGGTGAGTTTCTACTTGGGAAATTAGCGAAATTAAGGATGAGATTCGTGGTTGCTTTGATTCAATCTTGGGATGATTCCCAGGATGAACCCTCTTCAGGAAAGCCAATGACAGAACCCGCTCAGGCACCTGTTGGGGGGACACGTGTTACGAGGCTGACCAGATTGAATTAAAGCAATCAATTAAGGAAGATCTGATTTCTTCACTTGAGATCCCTGAGCCTGGTTACGAGGAAACATATGTCTCTTGGGAATAGAAAGTGACAAATGATTTAGGGACATACATTGATACGGATCCTGATTTCTTTGATGGTGAAGATTCAAGTTGTGAAGTCTCATGCGAGTTTTCTGAACATGATTTCTGTGAGACGATTGGGCCTAAGGAATCTGATAGATCATTTGATAGCCCAATAATTGAGGAAACTGATCTTAAGGCACACATTACGGATCCAGAATCGCATTTTCTGGAGGAATCAATTCAATGTCCTGATTATCAGTTACACTCCGTTGAGCTTATCGATAATTCTATTTCTGAGATTATCAGACCCAAGTCAATTCTGATTCTGCCACATCATTTAGACTTGGAGATTTCAGACGGGGTGATTAACATGTAAGAGGTCTCGGAATTTAACATGCTGAATGAGGAGGATAGGAGCTGGGAAGTTATGATTTGGGAAGTTAATTTTGGAGGAAATGGAAGATTGAGTCGAAGGGTTCCTTTTAAGCTGAAACCATCAAATCAGAACCCTTACGACATTTGTTTCGAGGATGTCAAACTCAAGCACACATTCAACGATTATCCTTTTGAGCTTCAATTCTCTGTAACCCGACTTTTTGGTCTTGGGTTGCACCTTCATAAATCGCAGGCCCTACCCCGCTTGCATTTTGATTTTAGGTTCTGGGTAATTTTTATCCAGAACCTAAGATATTCTCGATTATGGGGGATGAGTCTGCACCACAATCTGGTTCACATCTGTGGACCTCTGTTGATAGGTCAGAGGATTCTTCTGTTTATTTTAATTCTGACCTGCACTTGTGAATTCTTCATTTCTTTTCTTTGTATAGTGTGCCTAGCTGAAGGCACTAAACTCAGCACATATACAGTTCTTTTTCGTTTTCATCTCGAAGCAGACCTGACATTCATGCAATTCAGGTGCTTTCTACGCTTTTCCACTCTGTTTTATGTCTTTTTAATACAATGAGGACATTGCATTAGATAGGCATGGGGGGGTGGATATTTATCTCTGAATTCATTCGTCAGCTCCGTAGATTTATTTTATTTTCTTTTATTAAAAAAAAAATTGGAATTAGGAAAGAGAATTTGGGTTTAAGAAAATTTTCAATCTTAGGAAATACTACATTAAGATCTGAACACAAAGACTCTTCAGGTCTTTGGACTTAATCAAGACCGTGTATCCACTAAAATGTGGATTTATTTTTTGAGTTCTCCCCAACCTGAATTTTATTTTAATTGGAGTAAATAAGTTTGGGGTGATAAGTACACGACTTATCAACCCGCCCTCTGATTTGAGGGAATTTTAAGTCTTAAGCATCTACACACTTTCTTTGCACTGACTCATTGTTTGACGATTTTAACGAAAATTGGGTAGCTAATGAACCTTCTAGGGTGATATGGCTGGCAAGTTATCGTGGGTAACAACCCATAGGTAGGTTGTCCAGAGCCCAGTCACTGGACCTTTCTCTTTTTGCTGCCTTTAGGTAAATCTTAGACCAGGGAAGCCACCTACTTAAAAAAAAAAAAGAAAGAAAGAAAAATAAAAAAGAAAAGGAGAAAAGAACAAAAAGAAATAAGCCACACTTCGCCGCACGAGTATGGCTGGCAAGTTATCGGTGGTAACAGCTCATCGACCGGTTGTCCAGAACCCAGCTTAGTAAATGCATTAAAAATTTCCAAAACACTTAGGAAGAAGCGGAGAAGTAGAATAAATCGGGGAGATATACACTGGATTCACTCTTGTATTGACCCTGTAAAAAAGATAAAAGTAGGGAGAAAGCTATCGGTTGTAAAGATACACCTTTAGGCAGAATTCTTTTTGAGGTCACCTAGAGGCGTAGAAATTCGAAATCTGTTCTAATTACCGGGCAACGAGTCTATCACAATCACAATAAGATTCTTAAAGCTTAGGGTTCTCATCAAATCTTAGGTGAGTTGAATGGCCGTAGAAAGCCACTCTTAAACCTTAAAATTTGAAAATCCAAAAAAAAAAAAAATTAGAAAAGAGTAAAAAGAGAAAAAGAATTTTTCTTTGAATAAGGCGAGGGCTTGAGGTGGTCTGCATTTTGGCTGATACTCGGGCACTGTTGTGTCTTTGAAAGTTCAGTTCCTAAGTAGACAATTTCTTAATGATTAAAAATAACTCAGGTCCAAATAATCCAACCTAATTCTTTTATAAATAACATATAGTTTTTGCTAGGGACTAGCAAAAGATAGGCATGGGGGTATGATGTAAACACATTTACACTACTTAAGATGTCTATTTATGCATGTTCTTAAGCATAGGATTGCATTTCATGATATAAATATTGCATAACATGCATCATCTTGCATTTAGAGTAGTTTGAATAAAATGGAGGTTAATTGTCTCCTTTTATGTGCTTGGATAGGGCAAACATTTTATCAGGGCCTCGGATCAAAGATCCAACTGTATGGATGTGATCAGGGCGACGATTAGAGTTCAACGACTCCAAGATCGCCCTAATCGAGCATCTGTAGCATCAGATAGTGACCGGGGAATCCTAGAAGATCAAGGGCCAGGATGGTGTAAATCCGCACTTTAGATGACAAATCCAACCGCACGGATGAATTCGAATCGATGATCGCAGCCCAATGACACATAAATCGAGTCAATTCGACATCTGTGGCACCATCTACAACTTCCAGAAGATGGACGGCCAAGATGGCGCCACGTGGTGCCATCTCGACCACCCAAATGGCCGCATGCAACCTTTGAAGACCCCGTACCTGCTCGCTCTCCGCAGTTGGTTCTTGATCCAACGGCTATGGTCAGCCGCGCCTAAAAGCGTCCGCTCGACCATCCGCGCCTCGTAGCGTAGCAGTCGAGCGCGCTTACGCGAGCGGCGGGCGCGGGTTCGAGCAGCAGCGAAGGGCTGGAAGGCGCGGGCGATTGAGCACGGGTGGGCGTTGGATCTTGATCGGATGGCCACGCGCGCCCAATAGCGTTCACGCGCGATTGAACACGCGCGATCGCACGCGGGCGGGTGCGCAGCGCAGCTGGTGAAGGCGTGACTTAAGCCGTCTAATCTTGCGATCGGACAGCTGAGAACTGATGGACGTGCGTATACGTTGAAGAAGCGGGCAGCCGAGGAGGCGCGCGTGGGCGCGGAAGCTACGCCCAAGTTGGGGGCTTTAGTGACGGATTTATCCGTCACTAAAGACCCCTCATTTATTATTTTAAAGTTGTAATGCCCATTTTGCCCCCACTCCTTGCAACTATAAAAGGAGACCCCTTCATACGAAATTCTGATCCCTTCCTTCTCTTCTCTACCCCTCCAAAGCTCAAGAGAAGCTTGTCCCACACCCGGGATGCTTCTCGCGAGATAAAGTCCAAATTTTCATCCCCCTTCGGAAGTGGATCCCGCGACGACAACGGTGTGCTGCTCCGTTCCCGTTCTGCTTCGTCCTCTTTCGTCCTACTTCATTCTCCTTCGTCCAGGTGTCGTCCCGTCCGGCTCGTCCTCCAAGCGACCGTCGAGGAGGATTTCTCTCTCCCTATTCTTTTTACTGCTTTCTAGCATAGATTTACTGCTTTCTAGTGTAGTTTTGTTCATCCTCCAAGCGACCGTCGAGGAGGACATTTCTCCCTCCATTCTTTTAATGCTTTCTAGAGTAAATTTATTGCTTTCTAATGCAATTGTTTTATGCTTTCTAGTTGTAATGAACAAATCCCCCTAATGATAAATTCTCTGTTTATTCTACATCTCATTTTGATTTCTCTGTGTAATATTCTCTCTCTCTCTTACCCTCTCTCTCTCTTCTATTTATTGTAACTAATTAGATAGTTTTAAATTGAATTACTTTGTGACAAATAAAAAGAAACACGTAGTTTTTAAATCAAACGTCCGCCTCCCTGTGTTCGACCCGGAATTTCAATTTCGGTATAAATTTTGTTTGTTGAACACGAATTCTTCGCTTTCAAGCTACAACAACAGGTTTTCCAAAATCGAACACGTTAGCGAAGCGATTCGTAGGTCCAACAAGAAGGCTTAACCTCAATATGTGGGAGGTTGTCAAAAAGGAGATTCTGAAATGGCTAGATGCTGGAATTATCTATCCCATTTTAGATAGCAAATGGGTCAATCCTATACATGTGGTGCCCAAAAAGGCAGGAATCACTGTGGAAGAAAACGACCAAGGAGAGTTGGTGACCACTAGTTCCTCAACTGGCTAGAGGGTCTGCATTGATTATCGTCATTTTAACACGGCTACCCAGAAAGACCATTTTCCCTTACCGTTTATCGATCAGATTTTGGAATGTCTAGCGGGGAACAAGTACTTCTGTTTCCTTGACAGGTACTCTGGGTATAATCAGATAGCCGTCTTTCCTGATGATCAGGAGTGTACCACCTTCACAAGTCCATGTGGCACATTTGCGTTCCTCCAAATGCCATTCGGGTTATGTAATTCTCCTGCCACTTTCCAAAGTTGTATAATGGCTATCTTTTCTGATATGATCGACCAGTTTGAAGAGATTTTCATGGACGATTTCTCCATTTACGGCTCATCATTTGACCTATGCCTTCCGCAACTTGATAAAGTCTTAACCCATTACGAAGAGGCAAAGCTGGTGCATAGCTGGGACAAAAGCCACTTTATGGTCTAGTAGGGCATTGTTTTGGGGCATGTAGTTTCCGAGAGAGGATTAGATTTGGAGACCACAAAAATTGATTCCATCTCTAAGCTTCCATCGCCCACCAATTTTCGTCAAGTTAGATCTTTTCTTGGCCATGCTGGATTCTATAGGTGCTTCATTAGAGATTTCAGTAAAATCTCTAAGCCACTCTATGACTTATTAGCGAAGGATGTTTCCTTCGATTTTGATGACAGATGTGGCGAGGCTTTCCAAGACTTGAAGAAAGCCCTTATTACCGCACCGATTCTCTAAGCACCAGATTGGACCCTCCCATTTGAGCTAATGTGTGATGCATCTAATTTCGCAGTGGGAGCAGTCTTAGGTCAAAGGGTTGATGGCAAACCTCATGTTTTGCATTATGCCGATTAGACCCTTACGGATTCTCAGCAAAACTACACGATCATTGAAAAGGAACTTCTTGCTATAGTGTTTGCTTTGGAAAAGTTTCGATCTTATTTATTAAGATCTAAGGTTGTGGTGTTCACTGATCATTCTGCTTTAAAGCATCTTCTTGCTAAAATTGACGTCAAACCTCGTTTGATTCGTTGGATTCTGCTACTCCAGGAGTTTGACCTGGAAATTAAAGATAAGAAAAAAGTTGAGAATGTGGTAACAGATCATCTGTCCAGGATCCCTATTGAGGCATCAACCGTTGCTGGCAGTATCCAAGAGACTTTTCTTGATGAGTCTCTGATGGTCATAGAGGCCAAAACTCCTTGGTTTGCTGACACAGTGAATTATCTTATCACGGGCATAACCCCAGTACTTGGGACAAGCAGAAGTGAGATAGGTTTCTTACCGACGCTAAATTTTATCACTGGGAAGAACCCGAGCTTTTTAGAATACGCCCCAAACAGCTTTCCCATCGTTGTGTCCCTGACGAAGAACAAAGGAGTGTTCTGAGCTTTTGCCATGACCTCCACTATGGAGGGCATTTTAGTGGAAAGAAGACTACCCAGATGGTTCTTCAGTTTGGCTTTTGGTGACCCACATTATTCCGAGATATACATACATATGTGGGCGCATGTCTACGTTGTCAGTAGATGGAAACCATTGGAAAAAGGGATGAGATGCCCCAGCAACCTATTCTCCCCGTTGAGATCTTTAACATTTGGGGCATCAACTTCATAGGTCCCTTTCCTGTGTCCTTCGGATATGAATACATCCTTGTGACAGTGGACTATGTATCGAAATGGATAGAAGCCATACCTACACGGGCCAATGACCATTCCGTGGTCTTGGACTTCGTTAGGGCTAATATCATTTCTTGGTACGGGTGCCCAAGGACGATCATAAGTGATGGAGGACCTCACTTCAAGAACGTGCACTTCACAAGATTACTCCAAAATTTGGGAGTCAACCACATGATAGCCACACCTTACCATCCCCAAACGAGTGGACAAGTTGAAGTATTTAATAGGGAGATTAAACGAATTTTAGAAAAAATTATCAGGCCCGACAGTAGGAATTGGTCTAAAATATTAAATGATGCTCTTTGGGCCAACAGAACAGCATATAAAACTCCCTTGGGCATGTCTCCTTTCCTTCTTGTTTACAGAAAAACGTGTCACCTTCTAGTTGAAATACAACACAAAGCTTATTGAGCTATTAAAAAGGTTAACTTAAATCTAGATAAAATAGGAAAGGCACGCATGCTAGAGTTAAGTGAGCTTGAGGAGCTTCGTAATGAAGCTTATGAAACTTCTCAAGCTTGCAAGCAATGTACAAAGGTCTTCCATGATAAGCACATTATTAGAAAGACCTTTGAGCCCAACCAGTGGGTTTGGCCTTTCAATTCCGGACTTAAATTATTTCCAGGAAAGCTCAAGTTCCGCTGGGATGGGCCATATGTTGTTATCAATACCTTCCCTCATGGAGCAATAGAAATTCGGAACCCTATTTCTGGTGCGAGCTTTAAGGTAAATAGCCACAACTTAAACCTTTCGTTACTCTTTCAGATGGTCAGGTTTTGGATGCACTTAGGCTTGAGGATCCTTAGCTCGTCCCACTCTCTTCCTCAAGTGATATTCTTTGATGTCGTTATTTTTCCAATGACATTGTTAATCTTAGGCATGTGAGGGTATAACCTGAGAATGTTTATAGCATTTATAAATATTTGCATTAATTTATTATAGGTGCATTAGTTCGAAAAAGATCTCTTTTATTTTTTTGAGCTAAATTGGTTAGTCCCTAGCAAAAGTTTTTATCAAGGAGGTTTCATTGAAGATTTTCTTCTTAAATTATTTCTAACTTTAGAATCCAGTGCAATTACTTCACTTGCACGTAAACTGGGTAATGGATCTTTTAAGAAAACCAATAAACATTTTTAGTCTGATGAACCCTTGGATAGTTTGAAGAGAGCAGGCATACTATCTTCTATTAGATCCACCTAATATTTGTGAGAAGAAAGTAGAGAGACTACTGGTGCGCTAAGTCTAGTGCAAGGGCTCTTAAGTTTTGGATAATTAGATGATGATACCTCAAAGTTAGACATAGTTTTCTCTCTCTGTTCCTGCGTGCGAACATTGTGTGAATTCCTTAGAGTCACCAAATAAGGCAGATACATAAAGATTGAGTCTTAATAAAACTATGACTATGATAGATGATTGCGACCATCCTTCATAGAATTCTCGGCAAAAGGAGGGTAGTGTCAAAGGTCAGAAATACGCTTGTCCTATCCATTCCTTCCTAGTGTCGAGAGTAGGCACTTCCACCAAATAAGCCACACAATATCCTCTTGACCATCATCATCCCTAATAATGCCTCATAAATAAAAGTATGCGTTATTTTGTGTTAGTAGTTAAAAAAAAATAAAAAAATAAAAAAAGAAAAGAAAAGAAAAGAAACAAGAAACATTTATATTTAGAAAAAAAAAAGAAGAGAGAGAGAAAAAGGAAAAGAAAAAGAAAAGAGTTCAAGTTTATAGTCTTATCTTCATGTCATTTTTCATTATGTGTCGATGTTTTCGAGGCAACAATAAAAACACCCATTACGATCCACCAAATATGATCTAGACCTACCTTTTAGTATATCTGATCACCCGAATACTTGCTGAGGACTTTTAACTTAGTTGTAGGGTTATTAGGCCTTTAATTGAAGTGTGAATGCCATGTGAGGCCACCAAACATGAAGTACAGTTACAAAATCTAGTAAGATATGTGATCTCAAAAAAAAATAGAGAGAGAAAAATAAAAATAAAAGAGAGAGTGAGTGAGCGCAAGGGAACACAAAGAGAGCACAGTGTTTATCCTTTCTCTGGGTTGACTTGTTTGATAGTTCAGAGACCTAGAGTCTGCAATACTAGACTACAGGTAGCACTTGATAAGTGTGAGCCACTAAATATAAACCCATTTAACTTAGTATCTCCTACCTAAGCCAAAAAGTCGAGGCTAAATTATAGATCATTTTCTACTTTATCCCCGAGGGAAGTAGTTGCCTATCCCGATAGAATTTTATCAAGGGTTAAGTGCAAACTACAAATGTAAGTTGACTTTTCACTTGGATTCATTACCTAGGCTACTATCACTTCACATTTTTCTAAATCTCTAAATGTTTGGAATAGGGAAAGAAGAAATCTTTAGGTTACTTCCATTGTTTTTCACTTTTGCTTGGGACTAGCAAAAACTAGGCATGAGGGCATTTGATGAGACCACAATTGTGGGCTAAGTAAATACTTAAATGCCAAATTACTAGATTAATGTTTGCATGTACATAGCATACTTTAATATATAAATATATTAGTTTATAAAAAAAGGGGTTTGCATGCATATTCATACATTCCATTATAATGACATGCATTTCATGCATTATCTTGGATTATTTTTATAAATAACCTAATTTGTTTCTTTTTTCTCTAACTTCCTGCAGAACGCGCGACCACCTCCTCGAGCCTCTCGCGACCGCCACCTTGAGCCTCTCGTAATGCCTCTCCGAGCTTCTCTCAACAAGATGGCTGACTCGCTCTCCCCCGTGCACAATAAGAGGGGGGCCTTCTTCCAAGAACAAGACGGGGTCATTTGGGCTTGCACTGTAGCTGTTGCATACTCCGTTCCTCTCCATCCCCCGCACACCATCGCTCGCCCTCTGTTGACCGCCATGACATCCTCTTCGATGGCTCAATGGTGACAACATGGAGCCCACAAACCCTCTAAACCAAGTCCACCATCATCACACCCATCCGTTTCTTCTTCATCATCTTCATCTTCAACTTAAACCTCCAGACACCCCTAAAGGAACCCATCACTGGCGTCAAACACCTCCACGCAACCACCTCATCTAGACTCCATTCTCCGTGCCGTCGACTTCCCCGCACTCGCCTCAATGCCACGAACTCGCCCACACCTTCAGGCACTCTCCTCGTAGTCCACGCATGATCATGGACCCTGCCTCCGCCGGTGGTCTCTTCTTCTCCGACAGCTAGCTCCAGCCACCTCTCGCTGTAATGACCCGTCACACTTTTAGCCTTTTAAGACATCTAAAGTCCAAGTCAAACGTCTGTCCAGACGTCTGGACCCTTTCCCGGACGTCTGAAAATGAAATTTTTGTACGCACACTACGCCCTGCGTGCGGGCGGCGCACAGGACCCTCCTCTCTCTCTCCTTTCCTTTTCTTCCCCAAACCCTAACCCCCCACACCTTCTATATAAGCCACCTCCCCTCCCCTCTCCTCTACACTCCATACACCAGCCACCACCACCCTCAGAGCTGTGCGAGAGTGGGGAGAGGAGGCGAGCAAGGGAGAGCAAGAGGGAGAAGGAGGAGAGCGCAAGAGAAGGAGACCGAGGTCGAGGAGCTTCAATGGAAGCTCGGCGGAGCTCGCACGACCGCTGCAGGCGTGTGCGAGAGGAGAGAGCTCGAGGAGACAGTCTCCGAACCCTCTGCAGCGGCTGGAGCTGCGGTGGTGCAAGGCGAAGCAAGCGGAGAGCATTGGAAGGAGTTCCTGATACTGGAAGTTTTCCAGTATCAGACGTCTGGAGTAGAGTCCAGACGGCCGATGGGATACCTGGACATCTGGAGCTAAGGTCAGATGTCTGAAAGCTCATTTATCGCGAAGGTACGTATCTCCCTGTGCCATGCATATCGCAGTGTAGGGGTATATGTCGGCCAACCACGGCTGCGACGTCGTACACAGGTGTAGCCTTGGGAAGGAAGGCGGATGCCTGTGCTTTTGGATGTCTGATCGCATCACCAGACGTCCAAAGGAGTGTCCAGACGACTGGAGGTGGTTGGGCATGTTTCGCATGTTAGAAATTGGGGTTACGAGTAACCTGTCGTCGTAGTTGCAAAACACGTCGATCAGATAAAATTTATATCGAAACTCCAAGGGAGTCCCAGGTCGAACACAGGGAGGCGATGTTTACTTTACGTGAAAACCACGCTTCGATTCGTTTCTTTTTGGTATCTTAGGGTTTTGTTATTTTTTTTTGTTTTTGAAATAAAAGACAAGCAAATGAATCACAAGATAGAAATGGAACAAATATGATATATATATATCAATTCAATGTCGATTACAATGAACTATGAAAGCATAAAACGAGAGGGAGGTGAGAGGAAATCTCCCGAATCGGCTGTTCGGCGAGATGACGGTGCCTGGCAGTAGCTCAGACGAAGGAGGTGAGGAGCGGGACGACGGAGGTGAGATGTAGGAGGACGTCATGTTGAGGAAGGCTTCGACGTGTCTCCGAAATGGAGGTGAGAAGATGGAGATGATCTGCTACCGGAATGGAGGTGGGAGGATGGCTCCAAGGTGACCAATGAAAGGGGATGGGAAGTTGGACAAATATTTAGTGGGGTAGAGGTTTGCTACACTAATAGGAGCCTTGGGAGCTTGAGAATAAGCTCTAATGGAGAGTTGGAAGGCTTACTAGAGCTTGAGAGGTGGGAATAGAGTAGGTAGAGATGGCTTATATGGGATGGGGTGTAGGTCCCTTTATAGTGGAGGAGAATACGCAAAAATAGGTATGGTACCATTAGTGACATCCAGACCGTCGCTTGAAACGTCGCTGTAGGCAGCTCATGCCTGTTGGTGCCCACAATTGGTTTTGCTGGCATGCATTGAATTATCGACAGATATAAGTGCAGCTCATGTGTTGTTATAGGTCCAGCTCACGCATAGCTGGCGCTGCGCTCCTGCCTTGCCCCACGCGCGCGTAAGGTGCCGCGTGCGTGCGCTAGGCGACCTGGGCTGCGCTACGTGGAGCAATCCAGGCCGTCCATCTTCTTCTTGTTGTAGGGGCTGCTATAGAGGTCGGATTGAGTCAATTTTTATGCCATTAGGCTGTTATCATCGACCCGAATCCATCCTCACGATCGGATTTGTCATTTGAAGCTCCGAATTATGTCTCCTAGTTAGTTGGCCGTTGATCTTCCTCGGACTGCATATGGTGCTACAGGACTCCAATCGAGGCGATTTCAAAGGCGTTGGACTCCGATCGTCGTCTTGATCAGATCCGTATGATCGAATCGTCAATCCGAGGCTCTGAAATAAATATCCTTCTCTCCTAACCACAAAAAGGGTGCAATTAACCTAAATTACATACAACTACTTTAAATGCAAAATGATGCATGCTATGCAATATTTATAACATGAATTGCAAATCTAAGCCTAGGAACATGCATGAATAGGCATTTTACCCTCAATAAATGTATTTACATCATACCCCCATGCCTATCTTTTGCTAGTCCCTAGCAAAATTAAACTATATGCTTTGTATAAAAGTAGAATTAGGATTAGATCACTTGGGCCTAAGTCGTTTATTAACAATAGAAAATTTCAACTAAGGTCCTAAACTACGAAAACTCAACAGTACTCGGGTGTCTACCAAAATGCATACCACCTAAGTTCTCGCCTTATTTGAGAAGGGAAGATACATTTTTTTATTATTTTTCTTCTTTTCTAATTTTTTTGTACTTTTGGAGTTTGAGAGTTCCGGGATAACTTTTGACGGCTACCTGACCTGTCCAAGAATTGAAAAGGACTCTAAATACTAAGCATCTTATGAAAATAGTGAAAGACTCACTAGATGGCCGTTAAAATGGACTTCGGATTTCTACGACCCTAGGTGACCTTGCCTAAAGGTTTATCTTTACGATCGGTAGCTTTCTCTCTACTTTCTTTTATATGGGGTCAACACAAGGGCGAACCCAGTGTATATCTCCCCGGTTTATTCTACTTCCCCGCTTCTTCCCAAAGTGTTTTGGGAATTATTGTGCATTTTTTTTTGTAAGCTAGGTTCTGGACAACCGGCCGATGAGTTATTACCATCGACAACTTGCCAGCCATACTCATGCGGTGAAGTGTGGTTTTATTTGTTTTTTTATTTTCTTCTTTTTATTTTTTATTTTTCTTTTTTTTTAAGTAGGTGGCTTTCTTGATCTAAGATTTACCTAAAGGCAGTACAATGAAAATGGTATTGTGGCTGGGCTCTGGACAACCGGCCAATGAGCTGTTACCACCGACAACTTACCAACCATACCACCCAAGTTGGTCCATTAGCTACCCAATTTTCGTAAAATCCACCGGAAAGTGAGTCAGTGCAAAAAACTGTGTGTAGATGCTTAGGCTTAAAGTCCCCCCACATCAAAGGGCGGGTTGATAAGTCGCATACTTATCATCCCAATTTATTATCCAAATTAAAAATGAATTTGAATTGACGAAGACTCGAGACTAAGTCCACATTCGAGTGGACACCCAGGCTAATTAAGCTTGAAGACCAAAAGAGTCTAAGTGTTTAGGTCCTCTCGTATCATTTCCTAAAGTTAATAACCTCCAAATGCCTGAGTTCTCTTTTCCAAGTTTCTTTTCTTCTTCAAATTTTCAAATTTTTTTAAATTTCATAAGAAATAGAAGAAATTCTACGAAGTTAACATAATGATTTCAGGAATTGATTATCCACCCCCCATGCCTAAATGATGTAATGTCCTCATTGTAAAAATAAAGATATGAAAAGGGCAGAGTAAACAGAATATCACCTGAGTGTCGTGAAAATCCGATTAGCTCCACAGAGAGAAGAGTGTATACATAAGCGCTAAGTTTAATGCCTTCAGCTAGGCATAACATACATACAAGGAAGAAATTGAGAATTCACAAGTGCAGGTTAGAATCAAAATAAAAATATTGACCCTGAAACCCACCAACAGAATATGTCCATAGACGTGGACCAGATTATGGTGTAGACCTATGCCCCAAGGTCGAGTGGTTCTCAGGTTCTGGATGAAAATCACGCAGAATCGAAGCTTGTTGTTTTGTAGGGCTAGGCCTACGGTTTAGTGGCGTGTAACCCAAGACCAAAGTGTCAGACAACAAGTAAAGATGGTTCAATAGGTGCGGTTGTCCACTTGACATCAATCTCTGAAAAATAATCAGTTATTTCGAGCTTGGGTTGCACGTGAAAGATATCATAAGGGTCCGTGACAGGAGCCGTTCTCGCACATTTGAAAGTCATCGGAAATAGTAGTATAGTAGCCCAAAAACGTTCGTCAAAGATTTAGTTTGTAAAAATAACGAGACTTGAGTCCCGATCGTTCGTCTCTGGGAGGCGTTGCTTTCACTTTTGAAATCAGTCATTTTACTACTGTACTTCGTTTAAAGACGCACGTCGATTTCCAATCTCCTAACTAAAAGTTCATCGCTTCTATTATTAACTCGGATCACATGCGCATGCGTCAAGTAAATTACAAAAGTGAACATGTGAGTTCCTGTGCGCACAATTCTAGTGAGGTGGTGACTAGCTATGGAGAAAGCATCTATTGTTAGATTTTCAATATCCTCAGGAAACGACATGTGAAAGAGTTGACTTTCCACTTTGCGTTGTAGTATTTAACTGGTGGAAAAATCGACTAATCAAAAAAATAAAAATAACCACTCATAGAAGAGCGGGTCATGTCCACAGGGAGGCAATTATGCAATAAACTCTCCATTATTTTATATTCTTTCGGTTAAGTGCGAAATCCCTATTCAAATCTGACATAAAATGCGATGGAAAGTAGATTCACAATAACTTAAAAAGATAAGGGTATATGTGCAGTTTTCCCTCACTGAAATCTTCAATAAATATATGATGATTTTGTGTAATTTTCAAGTGTCATATACTAGAGAGAATTGGTGCACGTGTTGATCCCAAAATCAATCTTAGAACAGGTGAATATCAATAACATGCAATTATCAGAAAATATGAGTGTGCATGCGCAATTCTGCCATAATAAAATAATAATAAATCAAAAATCAAATTGTGTGGCAATGGCAGTAAATGTAATTTTTAATTGAATTCAAAGCAGAGCATTTGCTCCCTCTCCTCCTCACGAGAGAGAGAGAGCACCGGCGGGCTGTCGACGTGCAAGGGAGGTTGGCGAGGATGAGGCCTATCCGATGGAGGTTGCGGTGTCGACGGAGATGGCTGGAGGTGGCCGGCCAGTGGAGGAGAAAGCCACAGCCGCTGTCTGCTATGAAGGCACTGGAGGTTGAGGCGTGCGCCTGCGGGAGCCTGCAGGGGCGAGGGTGGTGTGGTGCAGTGCCTGCGGAGAGGCTTGCTAGGGCGTGGCTGCAGGCGCGCGGTGGTGATGGGTGCGCTTGCAGGAAGGAGGGCGCGGTAGTGGTGAAGGTGCGCAGCGCCTGTAGGCACAACTGGAGGATGCTTGGCGTGCACTCCTGCTATGGTGAGGGCGTGCGGGCGAGAGGGTGCCCGCCTACGGAAGCTGCGGGCTGGAAAGAGGAGGAGCTGGAAGGGAGGTGGGTGTGCGCCTGCGGGCGCCTTTCTGTAGGGTGCTGGCGCTGGAGAGGGTTGAAGGTGCTGGCGGGTCTGCAATGCTGCACTTGGTGCATGAGCGGGCGCCAATGGACGACGACGTGACTGCTGGAGAGGGGCTTGCAATGGTGAAGGTGCCTGCGGGGGTGCTGGAGGCGCGCCTGCAGTAGGGGTGTTGGAAGGAGGATGCGACTGAAAGGAGGATGCAGCTGGAGATGGGCTCGCGCTGGTCCACAGTGCACGCTGGAGTTGTTCCCCGCAAGGGGGAAGATGGATCTCTTCTCCTTTCTCTGCCTTGCCTTTTTAACTCCTCCTGGTTTGCGCCTACGAGAGTTAAGGGATTTTCAAATCCCTTAACTATTTCTGGCCAGCGGCTGTTGAGGGTGCCCGGAGGATGGGGAAAAGAACAGCCACCGGTTATTTGAAAGGGTAATTTACCCTTTCCTCCTCATTCTTTTGCCAATTATTTTTCCTACACATAAAAAGAACATATTAAGTTATAAAATAGATGTAAACCTAAATCATGATACATGCAAACTTTCTATAACTTAATATAGTTATTAACAAACCTAAAAGATACAATTAAAGTTACTTAGGTGTAATATTAGTCCATTAAAATGGACTCATCAAATACTCCCATGCCTAAGATTTGCTGGTCCCTAGCAAAAATAATAGAAGTAATCATAATATTTCTTCTTTTCTTACTTCAAAACTTTTGAAATCCAGACAAATGTGAAGTGCTGATAGCCTAGGTAACAGATCCAAGTGAAAGAGCCAATTCGCATTGAAAGTTCGTACTTCACCCTTGGTAAATATTGCGTCGGGATAGGCAACTACTTTCCTCGGGGATAAAGTAGAGGATAATCTATAATTTGACCCCGGCGTTTGGATAAGGTAGGAGATATTGAGTTGAATGGATTTGTATTTGGTGGCACACACTCTTCTGATGCTACATATAGTCTAGTACTACAGACTCTAGATCTCTAGACTATTAGACAAGTCAACTCTGAGAGAGGCTACACAATTGTGCTCTCTTGATGTTCCTGGGCACTCCCTCTTCTTTTTCTTTCTAAGATCACAAATCTCGCTAGATTTAGAAATTGTACTCACTATATGGTGGCCTCACATGACATCCACATTTCAATTAAAATCCTAATAACTCTACAACTAAGTTAGAGTCCTCAACCAGTATCCAGACGATCAGAAATACTAGAAGGTAGGTATGGGTCATATTTGGTGGAATGCAATAGGCGTTCTGTTGCCTCAGAAATAGTGTTACATCATAAACTTAGACTTTTTTTTTGTAATATAACTATTTCTTCTTTTTGTTCTTTCTGTTTCTTCTTTTTTCTTCTTTTCTCTCTTCCCTTTTTTTTATTATTATATAAATCAACATAATACGACACAGACTTTTATTTATGAGGCATTATTCAGGATGATGATGGTCAAGAGGAAGTTGTGTGGCTTATTTGGTGGAAGTGCCTATTCTTGGCACCGGGAAGGAATGGATAGGACAGGCGTATTTCTGACCTTTGACACTATTACCCTCTTTCAGCCGAGGACTCTATGAAGGACGGTCGTAACCATCCACCATAGTTATAGCTTTATTAAGACTCAATCTCTGTGTATCAGCGTTATTTGGTGACTCTCAGGAATTCACTCAAAGTACGCACACGGAACAGAGAGTGAAAACTACGCCTAACTCTGAAGTACCATCATCTAATTATCCAAAACTTAAGAGTCCTTGCACTAGACTTAGCGCACCAGTAATCTCTCTACTTTCTTCTCAAAAATATGAGGTGGATCTACTAGAAGATAGTATGCCTGACTCCCTATGAATTATCCAAGGGTTCAGTGGACTACAAATGCTTATTGGTTTTCCTTGAGGATCCATTACCCAGTCTACGTGCACGTGAAATAAATGTACTGGATTCTAAACTTAAGAAATAATTCCAGAAGAAAAACCTCCAATGACAAAGGTATTTTGCTAGGGCTAACCCAATCAGCTCAAGGAAAGAGGAATTTTTTTTTATATATGCTAACCTAAACGCATGAATACTTCCTAAAATGCAAATGCACTCCCCATGCCTAAATTCTACAATGTCCCCATTGTAAAATTAAAATAGGAGGAGAAAGGAAAAACATCACCTAACAACGGTGTTATTCTGACTGCTGGGTTGCCTCCCAAAAAGCGCTGCATTTTCTGTCAGCGGCCAGACTTAGAAGGAACCTATAAGTCTGGTTCCAAACAGACAAAGTTAGGCCCTAAAAATATGCGTAACAATGCAGGCCTAGAAAACAGGTAGCCACGGATGTTGGCGAGCTGATGATGCAACGTAATACCAAATGCTCACCAGAAGATATGAATGCAAAAAACCCCGTTGGCTACCTTGGGAGGTCTAGGAATAATAAACAGAATATGAAAAGGGGCCTCCTGAAACGGAATAAGTGGAGGATAACAAGGATCCTCCAGAACAGGATGGGTTTTAAAAGTTATACACATTATTAGTTCAAACCCTTGAATGGCGAGAATAAAAGTACAAGTATCAATCCACACTCGCCATTCTACCCGAGGATGTACTGGCCTGATATATTCTCCAGAAAGAATGTACATGAGCAGAGATCTGAGCCAAGGATTGGTTAGGGAGTATAAGGGTTGTTTGTAGTGTTGGAAGGTAAAGGTTAAGTCCAATGAGGACTTAGTCGGTGTTAGGTCTAATTCCAACAATGATTCAGATTGTGTATACTCCCTAACAGTTGTAGACAACTACATATTACCCTGCCTAGCATTAATGATTGGAGTCATATTTGAATCAAGGGTAGACTCCAAATTACAACTCTTTGATGGTAGGGTCAAAATGTAAGAATCATTATCATTCAGCTCATCCCTAGATTGTTCTCTCAAATATTTGTCGGGGTGTATATGTGATTCATTAGGAGTTGGATCAGTATCTGCAATTATTTCTAAAGGAGAATCTGTCTTAATATTTTGGAGCAAGCCTATATCATTGAATTCATTATTGTTCTCGGAGTATAAATCCTCAATTGACGTGTTTTGTCCTCGAGAGTCTCCCATAGACTTCTCATTATTTTGTTTGTCATCCTCTAATATCAACTCTTGTTTTGATGGAGGATGACTCTCAAAAGAAAGGAGGAATCTGGATTTAACCATATTGTTTATATCCTTTGGAGCTAAATCCTCAAATGATAAATAATTCCCCTGTGATTCACTCCAAATTTTTAGTCCAGGTTCCTCTATTGGGGCATCCCCATCCTCTGAAATAGATTCTTCATATCCCTGAGACCAGAATTGATCATCCTCTATTCCCTTAGGGTCACCTTCATGGGTGCATTTGAATCCTCAGGATATTGAATGGCAGGTGTTGATTCCCTAAGTGGAGGGTCAGGAGTAGGCTTGTTGAACGTATACGAATGGCTACGCTAATGTGTTTGGTTTTGGAAAACCTGTCATTGTAGCCTGAAAGCGAAGAATTCGTGTTCAACAAATAAACTTTATACCGAAATTGAAATTCCAGGTCGAACACAGGGAGGAGGACGTTTGATTTAAAAACTACGCGTTTCGTTTTATTTGTTACAGAATAATTCAATTTAAAACTATCTAATTATTTACAATAAATAGAAGAGAGAGAGAGAGAGTAAGAGAGAAAAAGAATATTACATAGAGAAATCAAAATGAGATGTGGAATAAACAAGGAATTTATCATTGAGGAGATTGTTCATTACAACTAGAAAGCATAAAATAATTACACTAGAAAGTAATAAATCTACTCTAGAAAGCATTAAAAGAATGGAGGGAGAAATATCCTCCTCAACGATTGCTTGGAGGACGAGCAAAACTACACTAGAAAGCAGTAAATCTATACTAGAAAGCAGTAAAAAGAATAGGGAGAGAGAAATCCTCCTCGACGATTGCTTGGAGGATGAGCCGGACGGGACGACGCCTGGACGAAGGGGAACAAAGCAGGACGAAGGAGGACGAAGCGGAAGAACGGGAACAAAGCAGCACGCCGTCGTCGTCGCGGGATCCACTTCCGAAGGGGAACGAAAATTTGGACTTTATCTCACGAGAAGCATCCCGAGTGTGGGACAAGCTTCTCTTGAGATTTGGAGGGGTAGAGAGGAGAAGGAAGGGATTAGAATTTCGTATGGAGGGGGTCTCCTTTTATAGTTGCAAGGAGTGGGGGCAAAATGGACATTACAACTTCAAAATAATAAATGAGGGGTCTTTAGTGAGGGATAAATCCGTCACTAAAGCCCCCAACGTGGGCGTAGCTTCCGCGCCCACGCACGCCGCTTCAGCTGCCCACGCGCTCAATGCCATCGCACGCACTTTGATTCTCAGCCGTCCGATCGCGAGATCAGACGGCTTAAGACGTATCTCCGCCCGCTGCGTTGCGCCCGCCTGGCGCGTGCGATCGCGCGTGACGCCGCGCGTTCAATCGCGCGTGAACGCTATTGGGCGCGCGCGACCGTTCGATTACAATCCAACACCCGCCTGCGCCCAATCGCTCGCGCCTCCAGCCCTCTGCTGCGGCTCGAACCCGCGCCCACCGGTCGCATAAGCGCGCTCGACCGCTACACTACGGGGCGTGGATGGTCGAGCAGATGCTTTTTAGCATGGCCGACCACAACCGTTGGATCAAGATCCAACGGCGGAGAGCGAGCGGGTGCGGGGACTTCGTAGAATGCATGCGGCCATTTGGGCGGCAGGGATGGCGCCACGTGGCGCCATCTTGGCCGTCCATCTTCTGGAAGTTGTAGATGGTGCCACGGATGTCGGATTGACTTGATTTTTGTGTCGTTGGGCTGCAATCGTCGATCCGAATTCATCTGTGTGGTCGGATTTGTCATCTGAAGTGTGGATCTTCACCATCCTGTCCCTTGATCTTCTAGGGTTCCCTAGTCACTATCTGATGCTACGGATGCCTGATTAGGGCAATCATAGAGTCGTTAAACTCCAATCGTGTCCCTGATCACATCCATATGGTTGGATCTTTGATCCGAGGTCCCGATAAAATGTTTGCCCTGTCCAAGCATATAAAAGGAGACAATTAACCTCCATTTTATTCAAACTACTCTAAATGCAAGATGATGCATGTTATGCAATATTTATATCATGAAATGCAATCCTATGCTTAAGAACATGCATAAATAGACATTTTAAGTAGTGTAAATGTGTTTACATCAAGGCTCACTATGGGCAAAATGAGATTCCACCAAATAATCAATAGGGGAAGTGATAGGAATGATACAACCTTGACCTGGGTTGGTAGGGGTAAGGAGAATACTGCCATTGGGGTCAAGGTCCTCAAGAGGTACCATCTTCCCTTGCTTTTGACTCCAATATATTTCAGGTGGATAATCACTATGATCGTTGTCCTCTAGTGGCCGTGTCTCATTGGGAGAGTCTAAGTGATAGCTACATAAAATTGGATCCCTATTGTCATTAGGTTCCTCAGAATTATTTTCATGATCATGTTTGTTTGGGTAAGGATCAGGACTATTAGGAAGCATGTAGCTAAGTTCTCTTATTTCTTCATTTAACTGTTGACTATTCCTCAACATCTCTCCCATTGATTCCATTATTTCCTTTTGCTATTTTTGCATTTCTATCATAAAAGAGGAGAGGCTACTATTATCAGGTTGGGGAGGATAGTCAATTTCAGGCTCTGGTTGCCTAGGGGTATCGATCCAACCTCGATACGGAAAATCATGGAGGGTGGGAGGGTTGGGTGTTTGCATGGAAGTAGGGATTTCAGGGTTGGGAAATCCCACTCCTAGGCTCTGCTCAAAAGTGGGAGTTATCAAGCAGTACTCCCAGGATAAGAATAAGAATGATCCCATGAATTGTCAATGTACCGATCAAAGGATGGATACGCTCAGGGCATGGGATCCTGATTAAAAGATGGGAAGTATTAACTCTGATAATCTAACTGATAGGAGTAAGGGTAATCCATTTCTTTAAGCAAAACAGTTTTAACTCTCTTAGGATTTAGCAAAATTCAGAATATAAGCAGAAAACTTCCTAGAGAGTTCTACTGTCAAAGCAAATGCAAATTCAAAGGGATCTATTTTTAGTACATTGAAGGTCTTAGAATTAAATGTTCAATTAATGGCCAAACAAGTTTTGCAAAAAATTATGCTTCCTAGGCCAACCTTCGCTAGTGCCTATAACCTACTCGCAAGGGATGAAAGTCTCGAATCGAGCCCACACGCGAGGAACCAAAGTAACTTGGTGGATAGGCTTGTTGATTTCCGATTAACTTCCCTTGTGGTGTAAAAAAGGAGAGGTAGAAATTTATCTAGTGACCTTATGTGTGATGTGCACAGTGTCTCAAGTGTGCAAACATACGATCGTGTTTTTGATTTTTGAAATTTCGCAAACAAGATCCTTTTGCACACAATTTTCAGTCACAGATTTTAAAGTCCAATCTCTTAGCAGTCCCAATTTTTAAAGTGACCACTGAATTAATTTGAATCAAGCACTTTAGTGGTCTTAGATTTAAGTTCAATGCATATGCATGACAGGTAATTGATGCTCAAGAGAAGTCATACCTTACTCTAGCTTTCTTCGTGCAATGTATGAATGCAATGCAATAAAAATAAACTAGATGCTGCTCGTTCAGTCCTAGATGGTCGTCCTATAGATATGCAGCTTCTAGCAGGCAATTCAAAATTTATTTTTTATATAATAAACAAACAAACCTAATCTAACTAACTAACCGAAATTCAGTTCAAACAGTTCAAATAATCTTATAATCTAAATAAATGGGAACATGCTCCCGAAAATACACTCCCGCATACAAGAGCAATAAGAAATAAAGTGGTACTGGGAACACGTTCCCAAAAATACCCAACAAGGGTCCAAAAGACAGTAATTTAATTCTAATGTCTATCTAAACTAAATCTAACTAAATCAGAAATAGGCTTCTCCGTAAGCCTATGTGCGTGGGATCAAGGCCCACGTGTTCTTGTTACTGGCCTCCAGGTGGCGTCAAGGTCCACCAAAAAGATCGTCTCCGCCGTGCGCGTCGTTCAGGTTCAATGTTGTCGCTTTGTTGCACCTTGTTGCCTCGTCAGATTCCTTGCACAGTAAAAAAAATTGATTAAATAATTTCGCAACTCATAATATTCAAAAACAATAAAGTAAATCTATTGCATCTGTTGCCTCCTTGGCAACGACGCCAATTTGAAAGAGTCGACTTTCCGCTTTGCGTTGTAGTATTTAAGTGGTGGAAAAATCAACTAATCAAAAAAATAAAAATAACCACTCATAGAAGAGTGGGTCGTGTCCACAGGGAGGCAATTATGTAATAAACTCTCCATTATTTTATATTCTTTCAGTTAAGTGTGAAATCCCTATTCAAATCTGACATAAAATGAGTTGGAAAGTAGATTCACAATAACTTAAAAAGATAAGGGTATATGTGCAATTTTTCCTCACTGAAATCTTCAATAAATATATGATGATTTTGTGTAATTTTCAAGTGTCATATACTGGAGAGAATCGGTTCACTTGTTGATCCCAAAATCAATCTTAAAACAGGTGAATATCAATAACATGCAATTATTAGAAAATATGAGGTGCATGCGCAATTCTGCCATAATAAAATAATAATAAATCAAAAATCAAATTCTGTGGCAATGGCAGTAAATGTAATTTTTAATTGAATTCAAAACAGAGCATTTGCTCTCTCTCCTCCTCGCGAGAGAGAGAGAGCACCAGAGGGCTGTGGACGCGCAAGGGAGGTTGACGAGGATGAGGCTTATCCGATGGAGGTTGCGGCATCAACGGAGATGGTCGGAGGTGGCCGACCGGTGAAGGAGAAAGCTACAGCCGCAACCCCTGTCCGCTATGAAGGCGCTGGAGGTTGAGGCGCGCGCCTACAGGCGCGGGTGGCGGTGCGGAGCAGCGCCTGTGGGTGCCTGCAGGGGCGAGGGCGGTGCGGTGCAGCGCCTGTGGGGAGGCCTGCTAGGGCATGGCTGCAGGCGCGCGGTGGTGATGGGTGCGCTTGCAGGAAGGAGGTTGCGGCAGTGGTGAAGGCGCGCAGCACCTGCGGGAGTGGCTGGAGGATGCTTGGCATGCGCGCCTGCTATGGTGAGGGCATGCAGGTGAGAGGGTGCGCGCCTACGGAAACTGCGGGCGGGAAAGAGGAGGCACTGGAAGGGAGGTGGGCGCGCCCCTGCGGGCGCCTTTCTGCAGGGTGCTAGTGCTGAAGAGGGTTGAAGGTGCTGACGGGTCTACAATGCTACACTTGGTGCATGAGCGGGCACTAGTGGATGACGATGTGCCTGCTGGAGAGGGGCCTGCAATGGTGAAGGTGCTTGCCGGGGTACTGGAGGCTCGCCTGCAGTAGGGGCGCTGGAAGGAGGATGTGGCTGGAGATGGGCGCACGGAGAAGGAGTAGGGTGCACGCTGATCCACAGTGCACGCTGGAGTTGTTCCCTGCAAGGGAGAAGATGGATCTCTTCTCTTTTCTCCGCCTTGCCTTTTTAACTCCTCCTGGTTTGCACCGGCGAGAGTTAAGGGATTTTCAAATCCCTTAACTATTTCTGGTCGGCGGTTGTTGAGGGTGCCCGGAGGATGGGGAAAAGAACAACCACCGGTTATTTGAAAGGGTAATTTACCCTTTCCTCTTCATTCTTTTGCCAATTATTTTTCCTGCACATAAAAAGAACATATTAAGTTATAGAATAGATGTAAACCTAAATCATGATGCATGCAAACATTCTATAACTTAATATAGTTATTAACAAACCTAAAAGATACAATTAAAGTTACTTAAGCGTAATATTAGTCCATTAAAATGGACTCATCAACATGCTGGTGCGTAATAGATAGACAGTTAAAGAGCAGGCACTTAAATCACGCAAATATGATGATTATTAAGCTCACGGTGATTTCAAACATTGTGGGAGAGAGGAATCTAGATGAAAGCTTATACATAAATGCTTAAAAATTAAACCTAGCTACCAGAAAATGATCGCATACAAGAATCGATGGGGGGATTTTGCATGCATCATTGGGGGAGAAGTAAGACTACACTACTAAGCAGTAAATGAAAGTAATAAAATTGTGAAGAGCATGAATTAAATCTAGAAGAATAGAGGGCATTCAGGGGTGGTCCCCGATGGCCTTGGAGTGGTCTGGAGAAGAATGAGGGGCGGCCAATGTAGCTTAGGCCGACCCTTGGAGAAAGGTAGGGTTGATCCAGCATCCCAACATGATGTCCTCCATGATGGTGGTGAGCTCGTGGAGGTGGAGTAGCTAGCTAAGTGAAGGTGGGCGTGAATGGAGCTAATGAGGTGAGTGGTGCCAATGAAGCCAAGGGATGTGAATGGGTGTGTTTGGCCGCCCATGGGGTCATTTTATAGACCCAATGGCTTCTCTCTAGAGAGAGTCCAAGAGTGGCCGGCCACATGGGGTGGAGGTGGTCTTTGAGATCCAAAAATTGTGGATCTTAATTTGAATGCCTCTTGGTTGCTAAATTTGGCAACCAAGAGGTGGCGCCATCTCAAGAGAACTCTAGAGAATTCTAGAGAAGTGTGTGCGTGAATGTGTGTGTGTGTGTGTGTGTGTGGTCGTGCTCTATGTGGCTACGTGGCTTAGGATAGGTCCTAAGGGGTTTGTGTAGGTGTAGGTCTTGATTTTAGGGTTACAAACCCTAAATGCTAAGGTGAAAATGCAATTAAACTTAACCTAAGTTTAATTGAATGAGTGTGAGCCTAATTGAGGGTGACATAACTCAATCAGGTTGGGTTTAGGTCAATTGGACTCTCACTAAGTCCAATTAAACTTGTGTGGGTTGAGATCTATGCTTAATTGGACTCAATGAGTCCAATTGACTTAGGTGAAGGTAATTGACTTTGATCTAAGTTAATTGGGTTTGGTGAGGACCTAATTAGGTCCTTAGGTAGGTCTACAGGTGATGTACTAGGGTTAGGACACCTTAATTTAGGTTCCTATGGGGTTGGGATTAGGTCTAGGGAGCTAGAGATCCAAGATCAAGACTTGAATATCAAAACAGGGACTGGAGACCAGTATCAGACGTCCAATAATAGGATCAAACGACTTATACTCAAAAATCAGAAGTCCATACTTCAGTTCTGGACGTCCAATTTGAGTCAGGGGGAAATCAAGGTTCTGTTTTGGGTATTCTATAGAAATTGGACGTCTAACAAAGTGTCTAGACGTCCAATAACACTGCAGAAGTGGGTTTGAGGTGTGTGGGAGATGGCTAAGGGTCCTGGACGTCCTATAACTTATCTGGACGTCCAGATAAGGGTTGGAACTAGGGTTTTAGGGCTTCCTAGGGTGTTGTGACCTAATTTAAGGGTGGCTAAGGCTTGGGGAAGTCTATAGGCTATCCTAGGGCTAGGATGGACCTAAGCTCTTCACATTTTACTGCTTTATTCCTACTTAATAGCATAGCAAACCTTTAACTCCCTTACATTATTATTCCTACATCTAATCTAAGCCTTCTACTCCAGCTCTACTGCAACTCTCGTTATTCTTGATCCAGCTTCAAATCCTGCTCTAGATCCAACTCCAGATCTGCTTATTGCCTGCAATCGACATAATGCACTTAATCAACACATTATAACATTATTTTATGCATAGCTAAAGGAAAGCTGTAAAGATGCAAATAATGCGTATGCATGCATAAATAACCCTAACTTATGCTAAGTTCTAGCCTAATCTAGGTCAATTAAGACCTATGATTGCTACACAATCAGTCCGCATAGAAGATAGGAGGTTTCAAGTCAACAGGTACCTTTATATCCAAACTTGTTTTTCCCTCAAAATTAACCTCCCAAATTTTTATTTCAACATTCCTATCCTCCGACATCAGGTGCTCAGGTTTCGGGACCTCTAGCATATCATTCACCCCATAAAATTCTCCCAAGTCCAGAAATCGTGGTTGAATCAAGATTGACTTGGGCACAAAGATCTCAGAAGTCAGCTCTTCGGGGTGCATATGAGGACTGGGGTCACTGATTGAATCATCAAGATTTGGATCCTCCAAGTTAACCCCAACCGAATCCAAATCTTCAATGAACGGTCTATCAAATGGTTCATTAGATTCCTCATGCCCATTTGTCTCACTAAAATCATTTTCCTTATGTTCAAGTGAGACTTCACCTAAAGATTCTTCACTCTCAGAGTCAAAGAATTGATGATCCTCATTTATATATATCTCAAAATCATAAATCATTTCATGATCCAAGGAGACATAATTTTCTTCGTTTCCTGACTTGGGGATCTCGGGTGAATCAATTGGTTAATCCTCAAATGGTTGCTCTAGCCCAACCTGGTCATCCCCGGTCTCAGAAAATGTATCCCCCTGATAGGCGCCTGAGCGGGTTCAGACATTGGCTGTCTTGAAGGGGGTTCATCTTGAGAATCATCTCAAGATTTGACTAGGGCAACCACAAATTTCATCCTTAACCTCGACAAATTCCCAAGTAGAAACTCACCCAAGTCCCTATCCCTAATACTTTGGAGCAAATCCAATAAAGAACTATTAAGTTCATCAATCATTTTGATCATAGGCTCTAGTGCTTCAGTGCATGGTGTTGGCTGAGCTTCTAAAGATTGTGTAGCGTTCCTCAAATTAGTCAACACCCTATCCTGGATCTGTTTCACCTGAACCGATTGGTTCGATTCAGGTTTGGGTGGGTTCATGTTAAATCTAAGGGAGTCAAGATGTCGAGGTTCTCGGGTCCCTCCTTGATAGCAGGTCATTTCAGGTTGTTTAAAGGTTGGTGGCGACCTAAATTCAGCATTATTCTAGGGAGGGTAAGTGTTATAATCAGCATATCCTTCACGGTTGTAGATCTGGTTAGGTTGATCATCAAAAGATGGAGATCTATAATCATTGTAGCTCTGGGAAGGATAGTAATCATAGTCTTGTTGTCTAGGGTTAGGCCCTGGACACTAAGGTCTGGATTCATATCCCCAATCAAAGTCATCCCGGCTAGTGGATGGATAATTACAAGTTAAGTCGGGATAGTAATCATCTTGGGGGTAAGTGGTGGTCGGAGGATAGGCTGTGAAAAGTGTGTAGAATGTGGAAGGGTACATGGTGAAGTAAGGAGGGAAATCAGAAGATAAAGGAGCCTTGCAATACAAAAATACAAGGTGTCCTTAGGTTGGGTAGCTTAAAGGTCTACAGACTCTTAGAATTCGTCCTAAGATTATGGACGATTTACTCTACTTATGTCCAGGCAATCCAACCAGTTAAAAGGAGGGACTGAGGAGAAGGCTCCTCCTTTGTCTTGCACCTCCGGTTCCTAGTGTACCCCCCAACCGCGGTCGTTTGACGCTACTCCCCTATCTAGACATCAGATTGACTAGTATAAGCAGGTTAATCGTGAACAATCTCACTGGATCCCGACAAGTAAACCTGTCCTTAGGGCCAACGTCTAATCAATTTTAGTTAGGCTTGGGACAATGGTGCTTCAGGAATGTGATGGGCCCTTTAGATGGGTTGTGCCCTTAATGATCAGTTAAAATGTGTGTGCGTGCACAACCAGTGTTCTCAAACAAGGTTATTTGATGATGTGTCTTTTAGGGTTCAACCTTGTTTAGTAGCTTTTAGGGTTTAATTCTTAGGTTGGTTCAATCAAGATTTAGTAGAACACTCCAAGTTTTGAAAGCATGGGTGATGATATGTTCCTTTAAAAATCAAAAATAATGTGGAGTGCCTGGTTCAGCCCTAAGAATCAACCCTAAGTGGCAAGTTACTTGATGGATCAGTTTTAGATTGAGTGGTGCGGCCCAGACAGCTCAATCAATTGGCCTATTGGACCACTTAGTTAAGGCACACAAGAATGCTTAACCTATTCAGATTTTTACTCACTTATATGTATTTAGTTGAAGTGTACAAGGTTCACAGGTCAGATCTCGGTTAAGTGGTAGAATCAAAGTGATTGTGCACGTTAGGATAAAAAGTTGTGGGTGTTAAGTGTGTAGCTTTCAGAAAATCCCACAATCAGATAACACTTTTTTTTTATTATTTATGTGGATGGCTAGGTGAGTGGAGGTGGCAAACAAACAACCAAATCTATCCTAGGGTTTATAAAAAGCACCTAAGTTGATTTGGGTTTGAGTTATTAGGTTATGAAATGAAAACTAAGGTAGGGGTGGTGTGGGAGACACTTACAAAACACTCTACCCGCACTTTACTCTGGTCTACCGCACTTGGATCTCCATGCTAGGGTACCTGCAAGATAATAGATCAGAGATAAGCGGGGCTAGTGTTATGTAAATGCAAAGAAGCGCAGAAAATAATAAAGTAAATTCCGTTGCCTCCCCGGCAACGGCGCCAAAATGGTCGGGAGTGTTTCACGTGTTAAAAGTCGAGGTTACAAGAAACTTGTCGTTGTAGTTGCAAAACACGTCGATCAGATAAAATTTATACCGAAACTCCAAGGGAGTCCTGGGTCAAACACAGGGAGGCAACGTTTACTTTACCTGAAAACCGCGCTTCGATTAATTTCTTTTTGGTATTTTAGGGTTTTATTATTTTTTTGTGTTTTTGAAATAAAAGAAAAGCAAATGAATCACAAGATAGAAATGAAACAAATATGATATATATATCAATTCAATGTCGATTACAATGAACTATGAAAGCATAAAAAGAGAGGGAGGTGAGAGGAAATCTCCCAAATCAGCTATTCGGCGAGAGGACGACGCCTGGCGGAAGCTCGGACTAAGGAGGTGAGGAGCGGGACGACGGAGGTGAGATGCAGGAGGATGTTGTGTTGAGGAAGGCTTCGGCGTGGCTCTGGAATGGAGTTGAGATGACGGAGATGATCTACTACCGGAATGGAGGTGGGAGGACGGCTCCAAGGCGACCAATGAAGGGGGATGGGAAGTTGGACGAATATTTGGTGGGGCAGAGGTTTGCTACACTAATAGGAGCCTTAGGAGCTTGAGAACAAGCTCTAATGGAGCGTTGGTAGGCTTGCTAGAGCTTAGGAGTAGGTGGGAGTAGAGTAGGTAGAGATGGCTTGGAAGGGAGAGGGTGTAGGTCCTTTTATAGTGGAGAAGAGGAAAAATAGGTATAGGACCATTAGTGACATCCAAGCCATCGCTGGAAACGTCGCTGTAGGCAGCTCATGCCCGTTGGCACCCATAGCTGGCTTTGCTAGCATGCGATGAATTACCGACGGCTGTAAGCGTCGCTGTAAGTCTAGCTCATGCGTTGTTGTAGGTCCAACTCACGCATAGCTGGCACTACGCTCCTGCCTTGCCGTACGCGCACGCGCCCAAGCGTTGGCGCTGTGCTGTGCGCATGAGTGCCTGCGCACACCCGCGCTGCTGCGTGCATGAGGCGCCGCGTGCATGCATTGGCGGCCTGGGCTGCGCCACGTGGCACAATCTGGGTCGTCCATCTTCTTCTTGTTGTAGGGGCTGCTATAGAGGTCGGATTGAGCCGATTCTCATGCCATTAGGCTACGATCATCGACCCGAATCCATCCGTGCGGTTCGATTTGTCATTTGAAGCTTCAAATTATGTCTAGTAGTTCCTTGGCCGTTGATCTTCCTCGGACTGCATATGGTGCAACGGGACTCCGATCGAGGCGATTTCAGAGGCGTTGAACTCCGATCGTCATCTTGATCAGACCCGTACGGTCAGATCATCAATCCGTGGCTCCGAAATAAATATCCTTCTCTACTAACCACAAAAAGGATGCAATTAACCTAAATTATATACAACTACTTTAAATGCAGAATGATGCATGCTATGTAATATTTATAACATGAAATGCAAATCTAAGCCTAGGAACATGCATGAATAGGCATTTTACCCTCAATAAATGTGTTTACATCAGGAGGCATTGTCCGATGTCTGGAACTGCCTTCAGTCAATTGCAGAGGAGGCCTGGACGTCTGAGGATACAGCAGGGACTTAAGGTAAGGATCTGGTACCTTTTAAGATGTCTGGACTTATTCCAAGACATCTGATTTTGAACAGTAGGCACATTAATAACCCATTTGGGGTCCGATCGGGGTCTGTTTTATGCAAATGAAATACCTGTATTTTCCTCGTGAGTTCCTCTACGTACTAAAGTCCTTTGTACACTATTATGAACTCTCCTTTTGTGATCTATTCCCTGGTATAGGGTTTCAGCCTACTACGTGGTTGGGGCTCACAAAGATGCCTGGGTCTGCAGTTCGAGCCCCCATTACTCCCATGTTGTCTGGTAGAGTGGTTTAATTATGTTAATAATATTTAAATAAGAATGTGCTTGTGGAAACAGCCGAATGGAACTTTAGGATGTGGCATGAACCCTAGGATAGAGAAATGAATGAAACATTTGAGCTGTATGATGTACTTGTATACATGATTGAGATAAACGGCTAGTAATTGCCTGTATTATAATTGTGAGCTACCTATTAGAATATGAGCTACCTGTAATTAATGAACAATTACCTGTGAAATCATCAGTTGCATATATCCAATTATGGAAACACGAGCTGCCTGTATATGGACAAGAAATGAATTATGAATGGTGAAATCTGGATTCGAATAAATGAGGTGAACATGAGCATGAACCCTACGGGGAATTAGGAGTAGAACTCCTGTGGTTAGATGGAAACCTGGAATGAGACGGGAAGTATGTTGGCCCATGAGTACATGGTACCAAGGAGAGCAACTGTCCCCTTTTTGTGTAGAGTGGAGCTAGCCTCCCTTGGGTCGAGACCCAGGGTTAGGATTGGCCACTCTACATCGACTCCTGTTGGCCCTCATGTACGCGGTACCAAGGCGAGCTACTAATGTAGGGAGAGAGCTAGCCACCCCACGGGTTTCGGGGTTCAGCTAGCCACCCTACACCGACTTGTTAAGCCCTCTGGGCAAACCGAGGTAGTCAGACGAGGGTGCGCGGACTGTGGAGGGGTGAGATCCCTGTTTGGTTCTGAGGGGCAAGACCCCTATTCTGAGAGGGCAAGGCCCTATACTATTCCGTGCTGTACTTTGGGCATACCTGCTAACGGAAACGACTGACCGCGTGTTAGTGCGGAGTGGCTACCCATATGCTTATCAAGCATGCCGTAGTCACCGCTACATCTTGACAGTGACCTCGGGGTGATTGACTGGGTGTAGGACTACCACGGGGGACTCTCCCAGCCAGGAGAGCACCACGTGTACTTTCTACTCTACAGAAAAGACTGCAATCAAGATCGTTCCCACGAGGAACATGCAAGATCAAGAATATCTAGATGTTTGAGAAAAATGGGTGAAAAGGAATTACACATAAAACAGATAAATAGAAAAGAGAATTAAGCATGTCGCTTTTATTATTTTAGATAATATAGATACCACTCTACTCAGCGTTCGCTGACTCTATCTTTTCATAAAACTGTTCAGGACCAGGAGTTGAGCAGCCCGAGCTTCTAGCTGCGAAGGGTGCTGGGCCCAGTCGAGCCCAGTAGTAGTTTTTCAGCACTTCCTTTTCGTTCCTTTACTGTTGTAGTAAGTATTGGACTGTTAGTTATTATTAGTCTCTTTTGTTTATTTCCGCTTTCCGTTGTTATTGCTTTATGGTGGTATGTAATGAAATAGCATATTTACTTTTCTTTACTGCTTTGTTCGTTTCTTCTGCTTAGTTATATTGCATATGTGAATGTGGTCTACTTTCCTGCTTTTTGGTTATTTCTTGTTGGACGACTGAGTCTTGGGATTAGTCGAGGCGAGCCGATCTCGGGTCCTGTAGGGATCCGGGAATCGGGTCATAATGCTCGCCGTCGAAGCACCATCATCAGAAGCCTCTCCACGTCCTCGACTCCTCTCCTGGCATAGGCAACAATAAGCACCTCTGCGCCCTCGGTGCTCACAGCCATGCACGACTAGCCAACGCCCACAGCAACCATCGTGCGTGTCCCTCACGCGCAACAGTCCTCCATAGTAGCAGCCACTCTAACGCTGACCTCCTCACGCACTGCCCTCGCGTGCCCTTGTGTACACGCCATCCTCACCACTGTCGACGACGTAAGGTGCACCACCACAGGCGTGCGCTCCCTCGAGCATGATAGCCCGCCCATAGCAGAGCGTGACCACCGACTACCTCCGCGTGCACCGTAGCAACCTTGCGCACACCTGCGCGTGCACTAGCCACCGCGCCCCTGTTCGTGCCTTCAAGGGCGTGCATGCCCATGCACCACAACCGACTCCCTCTTCTCCTTCTTCTCCTTCTTCTCCATCAACAAAGTGAAAAGAACCCAAACAAATTGTCGGTCCTCCTCCTTGCAGCCATCAACTCCAGCCTCAAAGCTCCGCACCTTCGATGCCAACGTGTTGTCCTCACCCTCATGAGTGCCTCCACGCCCTCAGACGAGCCATCCACCACTCACACATAGCCGTGGACGCCCACCACTGTCGCCACCCCTCCTCGTCGTCGGCAAGAGCTCTGGCCACAGTTCTCGGTGCAACCCCCAATGCGAAGCTCTCGACAACGCCAACCTCCTCTAAGCTTCTCACAGCCAGTCGTTCCCTTTTTCTCACGCGAGATCAAAGGGAAAAAATTCCCTGTTTAGGTTATATTAAAATTTACTAAATATGCCATTGTAGAGTGATATTCAATTATTTTGCTGGATTAAATTATTATGGTGAATTTGCGACATTGCACTTATTCTTTCTCGTATTTAATTGGCTCCTATTATGCATATCATTTCACATTGAAATTGAATTCAGATTTGCATGTAATTAAAAATTACATACCTACCACTACACATGCATCATCTACATATTTTTGGGAGCTTGATTTCTGACATAAAATTTACATAAATAGCCCTTAACTTCTCATGAAATTGAAAGTTACATACAGAGCAGCATATTCATTGAATTGATTTAGCAAATATTTCTACGAACATGATGGCTACATACCTGTGAATTTATTGCATTCGTTCCTTTCTGTGAATACGACCTAACTCTTCGTGGTTAGTTTTATTGATAAATACTTTTGTTCGGGATTTTCCACCACTCGTTTTTACTACGACAACATATTTTTCTGACATATATTTCTACAAAGCAAAAATTCTCCCGTTCAATACTCTCTTCTCTCTATAGAGCTGACTAGATTGATAGGTAGCTCAAGTGAAATTTTGTTATTTCGCCCGTTCCTTGCCTTTATTTCTACAATGAAAGCATTGCATCATTTAGGCATGGGGGATTGGATACTTAATCCTGAAATTATTTTGTTAGCTCTGTAGAATTTCTTTTATTTTCTTTAAAAAAATTAAATATTTAAAAAGAAAAAAATAAAAAAATAGAATTAGGAGAAGAGAACTTAGGCTTTTGGAAGTTATTAACTTTAGGAAATGATACTTTAGGACTTGAATACTTAGACTCTTCAGGCCTTCGAGCTTAATTAGTGATGGGAACACCATCATGAGCCTTAACTAGCTCATTTTGACCTAGAAAAGAGAACAAAAGCTCCTACATAACCAGGAGAAGAGCCTAATTTAAGCAAGAACTGTTCTGAGAGAAAAATAAGAAATAAAGGGTAAAACTGTAATTTTATCATTACATACATCAATGGAATTTCTCAAGGGCTAAACATAGGTCAATTGGTCTTAACAAGATAAAAAGTGGGTTGGTTCAATCAGAAAAGGGTTAATGTGCAATCTGAGAATTAAATGACTTCTTGTAACCCTAAAACAAACCCACATAATTCAACAAGGTTATGGTCAAGGTAAAATTCACCTAAACCCTCTAAAATTCATGGAAAAATATCCTCTAGGGTTTATAACCTTCAATTTATCCTTTGAAATCTATTTTGACCAAAATAGGGGTCCTAACTAATTTTTTACCCTAAATTAGGTTTTTGTGTAAAATGTCCAATTAAACGTGGTCAAACCTAAAATCCAACTTCACCATTGGATTTCTTAGGTCCAAATTAGGTTTGTACCAAATTTTGGACCTAAGGAGAGTTCACCTTGACCTACTTTGCAAAATAGTCCAACCCAATTACTTTTAGACCCCTAGCTTTTGAAAACCTTGCAGTGACCCCCCTATCTTCCTCCCCATTCTTTGCAATTAGGTCCCTCTACCATTACAGTGGAGGAGTCCTACTCTGACAAGGATTCCAGAGGGGATTTCTCCCTGATTCCTCAGAGATCCCCTCTCAAATTTGAAAGGGAGATTCTCTGAGGAATTCCCGATCGTATGAATGCAATTTCAAGTCTTGATTCTCACCCAATCTCTCATGCGAATGAATGAGAGATTTGGGGGTTTTTTTTGTACTCCTACCTATAAAAGAAGCCCCAGGCCTGGTCGATCATTCCCAGCTTGGTTTGGTCGGGAACCACCCTCCAATTCGTCTCTTCTCCTCCGACCAAGCATCCAGCGAGTTCCGACGACATCTCCTCCCTCTTCTCATTGCTCTACCACAATATCAGTGGCAGAGCCATCTTCGCCTCCTTCCTCTGCGTCGCGCCATACCTGCGCACGCGCCAACTACCCCCTCATCGTCGCCGTCACCCCTCTACAAGATCTTTGTCTTTGGCGGTGGCAGGTACGTGCCAGCCGCTATATCGCCCCCCTTCGTCCTTAAATTAGGTTAGATCTCTTCCCCTCTCTCCTCTCTGTATTTCCCCCTTCTTTATTTCTATTTTCACGCCCCTACAACTGCAGACCACCACCATCTTCTCCACCTCCAGCAGACCACTGGCGAGGTGTCTCCGTCACCTCCACACACCCATCCAAATCGCCAAACCCCTCAGAAGGCCGTCATCATCCAATGATCAATTCCCCATTCCCCATTAACCACCACGACCTCCGTTCACTTCCCCGACCAAACCCACTTTCATGGCCACAGACCAACCTAGTCACGCACGCCTAGGTCGCCTCGTGACACACCACCCACCCAGACACCATCGTCGTGCCACGGCAAAGCTTTCTAAGTATTTTAACAGGGTCATGAGGCTGTATTCATGTTGACAGGGTTCTGACCTCTACTGCCATTAGCACAGCTATGAAGCTTGCTTGCAAGCTTCAATCCAGGCATCGCGTTCCAGGGTCCCAGGTCCAAGTGACACGGAATTACCACACGTGCACACTCAGCCAGTGATTGGCTTTGAGAGAGCACTACACCCACAGCAATTAGGTGAGGCATCCTCCTGCGGGCGCAAGCGAAGCGGGTGGGACTTTCAGTCCCACCTCGGAAAGCTTGGAAGAGGCGAAGCGGTTTAAATTGATTTTGTGTTTTAGGCTCGTTGCCTTCGAACACAGGGTAAGGTCCCCTCACCCACATACCCGCCTCGTCCGTGCGCACTCCTCCACGGACCTAGTTGACCTGACCCGATAACCCTACACGTCTCGCGCACCACCCACGTAGGTGCACCTGGACCTGGGTGTGCTTGCTCGACCCGAATACCCGATTGGCTCTAGGAGAGCGAGCCAAAGAGAGAAAAGAGAGAGAGAGAGTTCTGATAAATGCCAGTTTATCATCATTCTTATGCATTAAAACAAACCTACCTCTTACGATTTTGCTCTGCAAATGGGTTTTTGGGCTACATTTAGGCATTAACTAGGTTAGGCATGCATTGCATTTTTTCTTGTCTTTGCAATGTGTTTTTGTGAGTGTTAGGGATGAACAGATATACAGATCCCTAAAACCCTAGCACTCAAGAAGGAAACTGGTGAAGAAGAAGCTCAGACAAGCTGGAACTCAGCTTGATCCAGCTCACCACAGTTGGAATCTAGCTCACTTGGACTAGGGTTAGCTCATCCTAACTCCATTCAGCTCATCTCAACTGAATGGCAGCTAAGAGAGCTCATCTTAGCTCACCCTAACTCAGGTCAGCTCAGATCTAGCTCAACTTACCTGAGTCTAGCTCATCTCAGCTCCCACTAGTCCACAGGGAGCTCTAGCTAGCTCAGCTGAGTTGACTGGAGTTCACCCCACTCAGGTCCAGCTACATCCAGCTCCACTCAACTCTAGCCAGCTGAAGATGAATTCATCCCATCTCAGGAAGCCCAAGTCCACCTCCCGAGGACTCAGCTTAGCTCAACTCAGTTGAGCTAAGCTACCTTAGCTGTCTCAACCACCTCAATCCTCCCCGAGAGCACCAGACCCAGCTCACCTCAGCTCCATTCAACAGAATCCAGCTCTCTTTAGCCTGGCTTAGCAGCTAGCAAAGAACTAGCAAGCTAAGCCAGCTAGAGTAGCCCCATGTTGACCTCTTCAGTAGCTGCCAGCTCCAATTCAGCTCGAGACTCTACATATCCAACTCCTCTCCTCAAATCCTAAGCTCCACATGCATACTCCTCTACTCCATAGCTAGCTAAGCTAGCTTATCTTAGATAACATCCAACTCCTTGGCCATCCTCCACCTTCAACTTAACCCTAGTTAGCTCCACCAACTAAGCATACCTAGTCCACCTAAGCTACCTAACCCCTACTCTATTTTGGCACCAAGATGGGCACCTCCTAGCCCCTCAACTACACCCAAAAGACACCTTGTTTTGGTTCCAAAGTACCCTTCTAGAAGCCCTGCCTTTTGGCACCAAAACACTCCCATATCATGGCCCTACACATACCCTACAACCCATCCTAGCCATCCACCTAATCCCCCTCCTAGAAGCCTTCATGGTGGCTCCAAAACCAAGGCATCTCTCCATGGTTGGCACCACCTTTAGGTGGCCCTTCACCACCATAACCACCACCTTCACAACCCCCTACTTGGCGCCAACCCTCCTTAGCCCTAGGATCACCTAACCACCTCCATTCTCCCATCTTAGCCATCCATCTCAAGAGCCACCTTAACCCCCTCATCCTACCCTATAAAAAGACCAACACCCACCACCTTACAACCCATCATTGGCTAGCAAAATACTTCTCATAATCTACCTAAAGCTCACGCCCAAGAGAGAAGAAGAAGAAGAAGATTAAGGGGATATTCTGTCCCCTTGGTTCCTTCCCCTCTTCCCTTCTCTCTTATGCCCACGCTAACCAAAGGAGAAGCCAGGCAAGGAAGACCTTTGGAGGAGGTCTTGAAGGTGGTCCACGCCACCTTGGAGGAGAGATTGAGGGTGGTGCACGCCCACCCTTGGAGGAAAGAATTGAGGTGGAGAGCATCTAACTTGGAGGAGCATTCAAGGAAGGAGAAGAAGGATACCTTTTCAAGCCAAGGAGCAGCAAGGCTTAGAGCAAGAAGACTCCCTTCTTCACCAGATTCTACAAGAGGATTTGTGTTTCTTTTTACTGCTTTTATATTTTCCATTTCTAGTAGAAGCATTCCTCTACATGTCTTGGTAAAAGAACACAAATTCTACTAAATCAATTTTCCTTCTTTTTAATTTCTATTGCAATTGCTTGCCTTTGTTCTAGCACTTTTTTCACTTCCACTTCCTAATTACTCTAGGCCTCCACTTGCCTAGAGTGAGCTTAGCGAGGGGTCATATTTGTCTCTTAGGTTTTAGCTTAGTGATTATAGGTGTTAGTTACTTTTTCATCAACAATTCGCATTTTGCCCTTATTATTTCAAAACATAAAAATTATATATTTAAAATACCAAAAAGAAAGATTGAGTTTCCCTTAAAAGCAAGAGATTTGAATTGCAAACTTGCCTCCTTGGACAACCCTAGATACTCCCCTATCTAGGAATATAAATTAAAAGTGTATGTGATTTTGCATGTTACAGCAACTTTAAAAACCCTAATTACAAATCATGCTAAATTTCGTATCAAGTTCGCTGGGGCGGGTAGGGGTAGGTTTTGCACTTGTGTGCTGGGAAAGGAAGAAGGAAGAGGAAGCTGAAGGTGAAGAAGCTAAGGGCAGGAGGAGCCGTAGAGGAAGCTGAGGATCTAAAGGCAAAGTTGAAGGAAGAAGAAGAAGGAGTTGAGGGCTAAAAGCAGAAGAAGCTGTAAAGAAGAAGGAAGGAGAAGGCATGGCTGAAGAAGAAAGAGAAAGGAGGAAATCAGAAGCCAAGGGAAAGAAAGAGAAGAAGAGCCGGGGAAAGAAAGAAGCCAAGGATCAAGGCTAAAGGTAGAAAGGAAAGAAGAAGAGAGAAGCTAAAGGCTAAGTTAGAGAAGGAAACCAAAGAAGAAGAAGAAGAAAAGAAGCCAGGGACTAGAGCCAGAAGAATTAAACACTTTTATCCAATTCTTCCTAATTTCTCTTTTATGCTACATTTTTTATAAACTCCTGCTTTACATTCTAAACTAGATTTTGAGTAATTTTAAGTGTTCAATTGCATCTATTATTGAGATTAGTGAATAAATTCCATTTGCTCCTTGTGTTCGACCTCGGACTCAACATTCGAGTAATAAAATTTATTTGTTTTCAAGGCGATTTCAACTATACTACGATGCATCATTTATCTTTTATAGAACCGATCTCGCCTTCTATTAACAATTAGCTCGGGTGTCCACTCGAATGTGGACTTAGTCTCAAGTCCTCGCCAAGTAATTTTACTTTAATTTGGTGAATAGATTACTTATCAACCTGCCCTCTGATTTGAGAGGATTTTTAGTCTAAGCATCTACACACTATTTGCACTGACTCACTTTTCGGCGATTTTTTGGGAAATTGGGTAGCTAATGAACCGTGTAAGGTAGAATGGCTAGCAAGTTGTTATGGGTAACAACCCATTGGCCGGTTATCCAAATTTCAACTACATGACCATACTCATTCTATTACTTTTAGGTAAATCTTAGATCAGGGAAGCCACCTACTCAAAAAAAGAAAAACAAATGATACTCAAAAATAAAAAGAAAAAAAAGAAAAGAAAAAAATAGAAAAAGGAGAAAATAAAAAAATAAAATAAAATAATACCACACTTCATATCATGAGTATGCCTGGCAAGTTGCCGTGGGCAGCAGCCCATTGGCCGGTTATCCAGAGCCCAACTCACAAAAATACACAATAATTCTCAAAACACTTGGGGAAGAAGCGGGAATGTAGAATAAACTGGAGAGATATACACTAGGTTCGCCTTTGTGTTGACCCCATAAAAACTAAAGTAGGGAGAAAGCTACCGTTCAAAAAGATAAACCTTTAGGCAGAAACTCTTAAGGTCACCTAGGGTCGTAGAAAGCCGAAGTCTATTTTAATGGCCGCCTAGTGAGTCTTTCACTCTTTTCACAAGATGCTTAGCACTTGGAGTCCTTTTCGAGTCTTGGGCGGGTTAGGTAGCCGTAAAAAGTTATCCCGAAACTCTCAAACTCCAAAAGTCCAAAAAATTAGAAAAGAAGAAAAAGCAAAAAAAATGTATCTTCCCCTTTCAAATAAGGCGAGGACTTGGGTGGTCTGCATTTTGGTAGACACCCTGGCACTGTTGAAGTTTCGTAGTTTAGGACCTTAGTTAAAATTTTCTATTTTTAATAAGCAACTTAGACTTAAGTGATCAAGTCGTAATTCTATTTTTATACATAGCATGTAGTTTAATTTTTCTAGAGACTATCAAAAGATTGGCATGGGGGTATGATGTAGACATAATTATTGAAGATAAAATGCCTATTCATGCATGTTCGTAGGCTTAGATTTGCATTTCATGTTGTAAATATTGCATAACATGCATCATCCTGCATTTAGAGTAGCTGTGTATATTTTAGGTTAATTACATCCTTTTTATGGCATGCTGATGTGCATACATCTGAATAGCTAAAAATGTCTATTAATGCATGTTCTCAACATCATATTAGCATCATGCATTATAAATATTGCATAACATGCTTCTACATGCATTTAGGTCAAATTGTACAAATTGTATAGCAATTTCTTCTTTTTGGTGGCCAACGACAGGGAAACTTTTAATCAAGGCTTCGGATCGAAGATCCAACTGTACGATCTGATCAGGACAACGATTAGAGTTCAACAGCTCCAAGATCGCCCCGATCGGACTTCCGTAGCATCAGATATAATCCAAGGAAGGTCAGAGATCAAGGACCAAGATGGTGTCAATCTACACTTCAAATGACAAATCCGATCGCACGGATGGGTTCGGATCGATGATCGCAGCCTAACGGTGCAAAAATCGGCCCAATCCAACATCCGTGGCACCTTTTACAAGTCACAAAAGATGGACAGCCAAGATGGTGCCACGTGGTGCCATCTCGGCCGCCCAAACCGGCCCAGCTAATACATGAGGACTCTTCGCACCTTCTCTCCCCTAAATCACACCATCTCTTCTCAGCCGTTGGATCAAGATCCAACGGTTGTGAGCGATGGAGCCGAAGTTATCTTCTCAACAATCCACCACGATAGCCATTGGTTGCGCACTCGTAGCCGAAGCACCGCGCACCGCAAAATCAGCCGAGGATGTAGGTGTGGGCTCAATTGAGCCGTTGGATGGCGAGTGGGTAGTGCAGATGCGGGAGGCATGGCACACCCAGAGTGCGCGGATCGCGCACGTGCTATCCGACGTGCAATCGCACACGCGATTTGACGTGGGCACGCGATGAGGCACAGCGGCTTATAAGCCATCCAATCGCTAAAATTGCGAGAACGTGAGTGAGCTGTTTGCACAGAAAAGAAGAAGAGGTGCGGGTGGGAGGCTTGCACGTCACCCACGATCTGGGCTTTAGTGACGGTTTTATCCGTCACTAAAGACCCTTGCATTAATGTTTTTAACATAAAATGACCTTTTTGCCCCCAGCCTCTACACATATAAAAAGGCCTACACCCCCCACATTTCAATCATCCCTTCCTTCACTTCTCTCCCTCTCCAAAGCTCTAAAGAAGCTTATCCCAAACCCGGGATGCTCCTCTAGAGTCAAAATCAAAGTTTTCTCTCCCCTATTCCGAAAGTAGATCTCGCAACGACGACGATGCCATGCCTAGCCCCCAGTTCTTCCTACTTCATTCTTCATCTTCCGTCTTCATCCTCCATCTTCTAGGCGTCTCCCTATCCGACTCGTCCTCCAAGCAACCGTTGAGGAGGGTAACATCTCTCCCCTCTTTATCGCTTTCTAGAATAGAATTTTCCGCATTCTAGCTGTAATCATTTCATGCTTTCTAGTTGTAAAAATAGTATTCAGTTATAAAGTGATTGTTCTCTCTCTCTTAGTATTAATATCAATGTCATTGTGATTATCTCACTTTTAAAACAAAAATACAAAAAAAAAATAACCATGGATTTTAGATTGACGTAGCCTCCCTATGTTCAACTTGGAATCTCTTTACGAATTTCGGTAAATTTATCTGTTGACGAATTTCTTCGCAAATCATACTACGACGACGGGTATTTCAAAATCCAATCCCTTTTCGCATAGATCTTCCGATACAACACTAGGAGGGAAGGAGATTTATTTAAGAGCCTCGAATTGACGATCCAACCGTATGGATTTGATCAGGACGACGATCAGAGTCCAACGCCTGCGAAATCACCTTGATCGGAGTCTCGTAGCACCATATGCAGCCAGAGGAAGATCAACGGCCAAGGGACTAGGTAACGCAATCCGAAGATTCAAATGATAAATTCGACCGCACGGATGGCTTCAGGTCGACGATCACAGCCCAACGGCGCAAAAATTGACTCAATCCGACCTCTGTGCACGGCCCAGGTCATGCCACCTGGTGCAACCCAGGCCGCCCATGTGCACGCACGCGCGCAGCAATGCAGGCACGCACGCGGAGGCAGCGAAGCACGCATGGCAGAGGTAGCGGCAACAGCAGTGCACGCGTGCGCAAGCAACAAGGGCGTGTGGCAGCAAGGGCACATAAGCAAGATCTTCAGTGGCATTTGCGACGGATCTTCAGCGACGTTTATGACCAACACTAAATGTCCTATATACAAATTTGATTCCTTCCTCCACTATACAAGGACCCCTACCCGTCCCATTTTTCTTCATCTCTTCCTTTCTTCCTCTCACCACCACCAAGGCCTTAGAGAGAGCTTGTCCCAAGCATGAGATGCTCCTCTAGAGTAGAATCAAATATTTTTCCCTCCCCTCATCCCCATTCGTGGAGCATCCCACAGCCGTCTTCTCACCTACTTCGGGAAGTAGATCCTCGTCAAGACGCCTTCCTACCCCGCCCCCCATCTTCCGGCTCCATGCTCATTCGTCCCGCTCCTCATCACGTTCCTCCAGGCGACGTCAGAGTAAGTTATCCTCCAAGCAACCATCGAGGGGGATTTCTCTCACCCATCTCTATCTTTATTGCTTTGGTAGTATAGTTTTCTCGCTTTCCTAGTTGTAATAAACATTTTATTATAAAAATACATGATTGTTTCTCTCTCTGTCTCTCTTTTTATTTTGCAAGTAGATAAGCTAGAATTCATCGACCTGATATCTTGCCCTACTAAAATTCCAAAAAAAATAACAAAAGATAAAAATGAAAAAAATAAATAAAAAATGAAATGCAGATTTTTCAAACCAAACGTTCGCCTCCCTGTGTTCAACCCGAGACTCCCTTGAAGTTTCGATTAAAAATCTTATTTGATAATGTGTTTTGCGAACTACGACGACGAGTTCTCAAAACCCTAATTTTTCTTCGCCAAAACCCGTACATCACTCCTGTTGTTATTGGAGTAGAAGATTACAGACTGATTATCACAAAATAATTGTAGTGGCTTACCAATGCCATCTACTATGCGTAAGCCCAGTATAAAGTTTCGCAGCCATACTCCATGATTGGATGCCTCATAGCATGCTATGAATTCTATTGCCATAGTGGAAGATGCAATAAGTGACTGTTTTGCACTCTTCCAAGAGATGGCACCATTGACAAGCAGAAATACATATCCCAAAGTAGACTTTCTGCTATCTTGGCACCCAGCAAAATCTGAGTCAGTATAACCATAAACCTAAAGCTTTTCTGACCTCCTGAAGGTGAGCATGTAATCCCATGTATTCTGCAAATATCTCAGTACTCTCTTGGCTACTCTCCAGTGGTCTTTTCCTGGGTTTGCTAGGTACCTGCCCAACATGCCTGTACTGTACGCCAAGTCTGGTCTAATACAGACTTGAGCATATATTATACTGCCAATGGCAGATGCATAAGGAACTGTTTACATCTCCCGTTTGTCCAAATCAATTAAGGGGCACTGATTGAGACTAAACTTGTCTCCCTTAGCCACAAGAGTGTCCAGTGGCTTGCAATCTTTCATGTCATACCTTTTGAGTACCTTATCTATATAGCTTCTTTGGGATAAACCAAGAATATGACGAGAACGATCTCGACATATTTCAATCCCTAATATAAATGAGGCATCTCCAAGATCTTTCATGTCAAGGTGTTTGGCAATAAATTTCTTGGTGTATAAAAGGATACTCATATCATTAGTATCAAGCAGAATGTCATCAACATATAGGACCAAGAAGATATACCTACTCTTACAGAACTTGTGGTATATATATTCATCAGCCAGATTCGCCTCAAAACTAAATGAGAGAATCACCTAATGAAACTTAAAATACCATTGTCTGGATGCCTACTTGAGCCCATAGATGAATTTCCTTAATTTCATACCATACTCATTGGATCACCCCTAACAAGATGTTTGGGCTGAGCCATATAAATGGTTTCCTCAATGTCACCATTAAGGAATGTGGTCTTCACATCCATTTGATGCAACTCAAGATCAAAGTAGACCACAAGTTCCATTATAACACTTAATGAATCCATAGAAGAAACAGGAGAGAATGTCTCCTTATAGTCAATGCCCTTCTTTTGGGTAAAACCCTTGCGACAAGACGTGCTTTGTATTGCTCCACTTTTCCTTTCAAATCCCGTTTGATTTTAAAAATCGATTTGCAACCAACTGGTTTTGCACCTTCTGGTAGTGGAACAATATCCGAACGTCATTGTCCTTCATTGACTTCATTTCTTCTTCCATAGCCTCAATCCACTTTTCATGATTCGGACTTTCCATTGCCTGACAGAAGCTGATAGGATCATTTTTGTTACGATCCGATCCCTGCTCCCTACGGAACTCGAGATCAGCTCGCCTCGACTAAATCGCAAGACTCAGTAGTCCAACAAGAAATAACCAAACGCATAAAATATTCCACAAGCACACATGCAATGTAACTAAACAGAAATAGATAATAGACAGCAATGGAAACAGAGTAGAATATCTCAAAGATATTACATGCCACAAGCGAAAATGTACTATTACAGAGCCATCACAACTAGAATAGAGAGAAATATAATAGAAACATAGTAGAAACAGTTACTACATGCTAAAGGTACTCACTACTAACAAAAACCTCTACAACGGAAAAAGAGAAGGGCCTACAGCTAGGCTCGACTGGGCCCAGCACCCTCTGCAGCTGGTGGCTCTAGCTGCACAACTCCCTAACCAGAACATGGTTATATATATTTGTGATCAGCTAACGCTGAGTAGAGTGGTGCATAAGTCATTTACATGCAATTAAACATAAAGGAAACAAGCAGCTAACTAACCATCCAAATTCCAGTTATGTATTATTATTTGTTTCCATTTAAATATCCATGCATTTCTGATTCAGTATCCAGTAAGGGTCCACAACATTTCTCAAATCCACTTGTTCCCTAAGGGAACAATCTTGATGCAGTTTCCCCGTGATGCAGGATGTACACGTGGCACTCTCCTGGCCGGGAGAGCACACCATGGTAGTACTACACCCGGTCTACCACACCGGGGTCATGACTGCGACATAGCGGTGAGTATGGCACGCACGATAAGCGCACGGGCAGTTATCCCACACTGACACGCGGTCATTTGTTTTCGCTAACAGGTACACCCAAACGTACATCACAGAACAAAACAAGGGCCACGCCCCTCAACAATCTGCATACCCTTACCTGACTATCCCGATTTTCCCAGTGGGCCTAACAGAGTCAGTGTAGGGGGCCAATCCTAACCCTGGGTCCCAACCCAAGGGGTGACTAGCTCCCCCCTACACTAAAGTGACAGTAGCTCTCCTTGGTTCCATGTACACGAGGGCTAGCTCACTTTCTATACCCAAAACTATACAACCAACCAGCACGTAGGCAACATGTACCATCATACCTCGATATTCGTTTCAATATACTTGAGTTCCTTTCCTAGTTCCCCGTAGGGTTCATACGTCGTACTCATCTCATTTCATATACAGCATATATCATTGTTCACATTTCGGTTCTTAATCGTATAACAAGCAGTTCATGATTTAATAAATGACGCAAGCACCACATCACCTAACTATTCAATTGCTAGCAGTCAAGACTTTAACAAGCATTTCAGAGTATAATAGCGTGACTCAAGTAATGTATATTCATTCTTTTCAGCCCTAGGGTTCATTTCATATCCTAGGGTTCAATCAAATCATTCTAATATAGCATACACTTTAATCATTTAAATCACAATATTAAAGAAGACCACTCTACTAGGGTATTCAGGTGGAATGGGGACTCAAATAGTAGATCCCATCGTCTTCGCGGTTCCTGTATACACTACGGACTCGAGACCTATACCATTGACCAATCATGTCAAACGAGTTCAAAATCGCATAGGTGTGACACTAACACGTAGAGAATTCCGAATGGAAACCAACGATACTTTGTTTGCATAAAACTGACTCCATTTGGGCCTTGAACTGGCCAAAAACATGCATTCTGACCAAAATCAGATGTCTGGGGCAAGTCCCAGACATCTTAAACGATCGCAGAAGCTCACCTTGCTTTCCTGTGTCTTTTTCAGACGCCTAAACCCCTTTGCAGTCGTCTGAGGGAACATCTAGACATCTGATACTGCTCCCGATCATCTGGAAGAGCAGTCGAACGTCTGACAAGGCCTCCAGACGTCCGAAAGTGCCTCGAAGGGTGCGCCACGTGCCTTTCCAACTCCTCGTACCTATGCATGCATGCGTAGGTTAAAAACATGACACATAACATTAACGTACATGCAAGCAGGCTCGTGCAGGGTACATACCTCGGCACTCTATGTGATATCGGACATCCAGAGCTCTCTCTAGACATCCGAAGACCCCTCCAGACGTCTGACAATGGTTGCAGACATCTGATACTGCAGAAATGTCCTCGCGTAGAGCTTCCACACGAAGCTCTTCTCGCGAACTCCTCCTCTTCACCCGTGGAGCTGCAGCAGCTCCTCTTCTTGCTGCTCTCCCTTTTCCACGCTCTCTCTTCATCTCCTCTGCGACCTTCCTCCGGCTCCCCTCTCCTCCTTCTCTCCCACGTACGACTGCGAGGGGCGAACAGGAAGGTGATGAATAGCGGGGGCAAGGCGAAATGAGGTGTCCTCTATGCTCCTTTAGCTGCTGCACTCACCGCCTGATGGGAACACCATCATGAGCCCTAACTAGCTCATTTTGACCTAAACAAGAGAACAAAAGCTCCTACATAACCAACTAGAGGTCCTAACTCAAGGAAAAACCCTTCTGAAAGAAAAGCAAGAAACAAGGGCTAAAACTATAATTTTACCATTGCAGTGCAACAACGGGATTTCTCAGGGGCTAAACACAGGTCAAATGATCTTAACAAGATAAAAAGTGGGATGGTTCAAATAGAAAAGGGTTCATGTAAAATCTGGAATTAAATGACTTCTTGTAACCCTAAAACAGACCCACTTAATTTAACAAGGTTTTTGTCAGGATAAAATTCACCTAAATCCTCTAAAAATCATGTAAAAATATCCTCTAGGGTTTAGAACCTTCAATTTGGCCTTTAGAACCTATTTTGACTTAAATAGGGGTCTCAGTCAAATGTTTACCCTAAATTGGGTTTTTGTGTAAATTGCCCAGTCAATTTAGCCTTCTGTAAATTGGGTTTTTGTGTAAATAGGGGTCATAGTCAAATAGAACCTATTTTGAAAATAACTCCCTGATTCCTCAGAGAATCCCTCTCAAATTTCAAAGGGAAATTCTCTAAAAAATTCCCGTTCATGTGAACCCAATTTGGAGCTCTAATTTCCACCCGATCTCTCATGCGATCGCATGAGAGATTTGGGTCTTTTCCGACCTTCCAACTCTGGCGAGGTTGCCGTGCTTGGAAGCTTGCCTTCCAAGCACAAGGCCCTTTGCCACGAGCTATAAAAAGGCCCCCAGATCCTTCCGCCCCTCTCAAGCTTGATTTAGCCTGAGAAAACCCCCAATTTTCCTCTCTTCCCCTCTGGCCAAAATCCCAGCAAGCTCCAGCGACTCCTATCTCCTCCTCTCGTCACTCTGCCACAATACTAGTGGCAGAGTTGCCTTTGCCTCTTTCATCCGCGTCACGCCACACCTGCGCACGTGCCTACCTCCTTCTCGTCGTCGCCGTCCTCCTCTCATTGGGCCTTCGTCTCCGACGACGGCACATATAAGCCATCTGCATCCTCCGCTCCCCCCTTCGTCTATTCCCTCTCAGATAAGTCTACTCTCCCTTCTCATCTTGTTTCTCACATTTATTTCCTAAAATATCCCTCAACATTCGCAAATCGCCTCCATCTCTCCACCTTTGGCAGACCACCGACAAGGTGTATCCACCATTCCACGCATCCACCCACCTCGCCAACCACCTCACAAGCTTCGCCACGACTCACTAATCATAACCCCTCTTCCCATTCACTGCCACACGCTCCCAACACTTCCCCCGAACACACCCATCTTCACAGCCACAAGGTGACCTAGGCACGCACGCCCAGGCCGCCCCACGCCACACCAACCACCGAGACACCTTCGCCGAGCCAAGGCGAAGCCTCCTGTGTATTTTGACGAGGCTGTCAGGCCATTTTACTTGTGGATAGGGTACAGGTCTCAGCTGCCATTGAAGCAAGCTTGAAGAAGCTTGCAAGCTTCATTCCAGATCCCAGGCTCCAGGCTTCAAGTTCCTAGACACGCAGACTTCGTTAGCGAACATCTCCAGCCCAGCAATTGGAGCCAAGCTCCCCGCATCTGCTGCAATTGAACGAGCCCACCTGCTGCGGAGGAACCTGTGAAGAAGGTGGGACATTTAGTCCCACCTTGGAAGTTTGAGAGCAGGGACGGTGATATAAAAGGACAAAGTGACAGGGGCTTATCGCCTCCTAACATAGGGTGAGGTTCCACTCATCCCATAAGCCTCGTCCGCGACCCACGCCCCCGCAGACCTGGTTCTGACCCGACTACCCGTGCACTCCTCGCCCACTACCCACACCGGTGGGCCTGGTCCCGGGCTTGCTGACCCGACCTGTTAACCCGAGAAGGCTCTGGGAGAGCGAGCCTGAGAGAGAAGAAAGAAGAGAAGTCACGAGAAGGGTAGGGGGTAGGTTTTGCTCTCAGGGAAAAAGAGGAAGAAAAAGTTAAGGGTGAAGCCAAAGGAAGCGGAAGGAGGAAGCCGCAGAGGAAGCCAAAGGAAGAAGGAGAGGCAGAAGTCTGAGCAGCTAAGGAAGAGAAGGCTCGGCTGAAGAGAAGAGCAAGGCTGAAGTCAGAAGCAGAAGGAGAAAGAAGAAAGAAGAGAAAGAAGAAGCAAAGGCCAAAGCAAAGAAAGAAATCAAAGGAAGAAAGAAAGAAGAAGAAGATGCTAGGAAGAAAGAAGGATAGAGAACAGAAGAAAGAAGAAGAAAGAGATCTAAAGCACTGTAGCAAATGCACATTTAAGACGTCTGATTTTCATATCAGACGTCCATTTTTTTGCTTTTATACACATTGATATTTTGTGGATCTCTTTACATTACCTGCATTATAATTTTTATTCTCCATTGCATATTTGAAAGTTGTGTTCTTGGTTTTTGAATCCCAATTTTCTCCTTGTGTTCGATCTTGGATTTATATTTTTCAAGTAATAAAATTTATTTGTTTTCAAAACGATTTTTGGCTATACTACGATGCATCTATTTTAAACCCGATTTCGCTGCGACAAACATTTTGGCACCGTTGCCGGGGAGCAACGAGCAATTTAGAAATCTTGATCACAACTTCTGATTCCATACTAACTTGATCTATTTCTTTTGTTGTGATTGTTTCAGGGGAGGAAGATTCAAAAGAAGACAGCCACACAACAATCACACCCGAGGCAGGTAACCTCTGATTATCCCTTTCCCTTAATCCCCTCAATTCTGAAAAGGAAAAACAAAGAAAAAAATCAATTTAGGGTTACCTGCTTTCCGTATCTAGCTAATTCACCAAAGTTGCCTGATTTTGATTTCAACACATTTTGAATTGTGCATCCATTTAAGGTAACTAGGGCTATCACCTTCTTGATTGAGCCTTAGATACCATCTTTGTGGCAACTAAATTGGACCAATTAGAGCCAAATTAAGGATTCCAATTTAGGATCTTAGAGACACATCTTTTCTAAGCAAGAATCAAATTTTCCAAAAAGAGGTGTGTGTAAGCCTTGATTGAAAAGACTTATCCAAGAGAAACCCTAAAAATCAAAGCTCTTAAGTTCACTTGAACCCTAAAAGAAAGGACCTAAAGGCTCTCAAAGGACAAATACATGAAGTTGACCCCTTGGGTCAACCAACCTTGAAATTAGGTCACTTTTGCACTCAAAATATCTAAAGTTCAAGTGGAACCCTAAGCACCTTTGATCTTAATTAAAAGTGGTAGACTTAAGAGATCAAGGTCCCCATTCTAGTCTACCTAGAATCTCAATGACAAGAGAGGTCAGGTCGAGGAAACCCTCTAACTCGTGGGGACGCTCTACCGTGTAGGGGTCTTTGCGGGACTCCCCCTCTCTGGCTACCCAGGTATTTCTCAGGTGGACGACTTTTCTAACTAAGGGGTATCATCTGCCCCGAACCTCTATAGTCATCCAAATTTTTGGGTGTCTCGATTTGGTCTAGCACATTCTAATCTCGTCTAATCCATCAGTGCATGTTTGGTAGGAGGTCCTTGAGACCATCCTTAAGACCTCCTTTAGAAAGCCACTCCTGCCGAGGCCAAGCCTCGACGTCCGTGTTTGTGTAGCAACCCCACCACATAGACCTCTCCTTTGATTCATCAGAACCAAATTCTCCTTCTTCCACTATGGCACAACCAATTGAAGAAGAGAACAACCTTGAACACCAACTCCAGTGCCTGAATGATCTATTCCAAAACTTTGTAAACCTGCTGCAGCGTCCTATGATGCGAGATCACTATAATCCCGCTGCAGTGGCGATCGAGCCTCAAGTCCAAATCCCGGCTAAAGGCCCTGATTCTGAACTCGAGCCCAACATGATTCATGCTATTCCAAAGTTTCATGGGCTTAACTCCGAGGATCCCTTCCAGCACATCAAACAACTCAAACATCTGGCCCAAACCTTCGGGTCAGATGTTCAAAACTGGGATATTCTGCTTATAAAGGTGTTTTCCTTCTCCCTCATGGACAAGGCAGCTCATTGGTACCAGACTCAGACGCGTCCAATCAACACGTGGGTTGAACTCCAGTCTGAATTTTTGAAAAAGTTCTTCCCCGTTGGTCGGACGAATGCCTTGCGCCACCAGATCACTCACTTCACTCAACAATCTGGAGAACCTCTTCATGAGGCATGGGACCGTTTCTTGGATCTCATGCGAAAGTGCCCCCATCACGGAGTTCCTAAATGGGAACAAGTCCAGTCTTTTTACCAGGGACACCGTGAAGACATTCGATTATTCGTCAATGCAACCTGCGGAGGAAATATCATGGGTCAACACGAAGACACCGTGTGGGAGATTCTCGAGAATATGTGCGAGAACTCCATCAATAATGACTCATGGGCTTATTCGACCAGACGAATGCCCACGCATCGACGAATCCTAAGGGAGCACATGAGACGTAGGGCCTGTCCGCACCCGTCGACTTGGAACTTATGGCCAGTCGGTTGGACAAAATCTCTATCAAAGAGAAGAAGGTGGACGAGTTGACTCGACATCTGCAGTGAGCCACCTCTATGCAAAACCCATTTGCACAACCACCTCTTGGGAGGGAAACTGTGCAAAACATCTATCACCAATCTTCCCAGGGGATGGACCCGTATCCACCCTCGTCTGACTCCAGGACCAGAGGAAACTCCGATCTGATCTACTCTAGTTGGAGGAACTTTGAACCCTTGTACTCTGATTTTCCTGAGGTTCCTCAGACCTGCGAGGACCTCAACGCCATCCAGAATGACCCATTCTCCAATAACTATAACCCTGGATGGCGGAATCATCCCAACTTCCTGTGGGCGGGAAATACTCAGAATCAAAGACCACCTTATCAACCCCGTCCATAAGCTCCTCGTCCATATCAGCTGCCTCAGCCTCGGCCCAACCCCACCTATCAATTTAGGCCAAACCAAGCAGATCAAATGACTCTTATCCTTCAGACTCTAGTTGACATTCAGAAAATGAATGCGGCAATGCAAAAATAGCACAAGGATGAGATCACAAAGGTGCGTAATCAACTTGCCTAGATGGTGAATTCCCACCAACCTGACACACTCCCTTCGCAACCTCTGCAAATCCAAATAGCATGCCGACCCAGAGGCGCATTATGAACCCAAATCCGGGCCACACCCACATGATTTATCAGGCCCCTTCTATTCCATCACCCAACAGGATGGAAGCTTTGACATCTTATGCGGGATTTCAACAGCAGCCACCTATTTTACCAACCCCAAACCAAAACCAGGCAGGACTGAACTCCGTAACAACTCGTAGAGGTAAAGCAACTCAAGACCCACCTTATCCAAGCCACTCTAAGCCTGGTAGTAACCTAAGCCCTAAGATAGTTATCCAGGACACCCCTATCCCAGATCAAGAACCTGGACCTATTCTGGAGGAACCAACCAAGGTTCCATTTCCTGAGGCCTTGACCAAGGGAAAAAGGATAACCAAACCCGTGGCCCCTAAGGAGGATCTGGTCAAGCTCTTTGAACAGGTCCATATAAACATCCCCTTGATGGATGCAATCCACCACATACCGACTTACGCACGATTTCTGAAAGACGTGTGTACACCCAAGCGTAAGCCGCGAACCAAAAGTAGGAGTCCGATCGTACTATCAGAGCAAGCCAGCTGTGTAATTTTGAGCAAACTCCCACCTAAGGCTAAAGACCTAGGTACTCGCCTAATTTCATGTACTATTGGTGATACCCAATTTGACAGAGCCTTGTTAGATTTAGGTGCCTCCATAAACCTAATACCTACATCCCTCCTTGACCACCTTGAGGAATCTGAGCTTAAATCGACAAAGGTGACATTGCAGTTAGCTGATCGATCCATTAAGTCACCTAAAGGAGTACTCAAGGATGTCATCGTTAGGGTACGGGATTTCTATTTCCTGGTGGATTTTATAGTCTTGGACATGGATGCACCTGAAAACCCAAGGGATACATCAATTATACTAGGGAGACCCTTTCTGGCCACTACTAGGGTTAATATAAATTGTAAGGAGGGCCAAATAGAATTGAAATTCGGGACCCAAACACTGAAAATTAACATCTTTAAGGCCCAACAAGGGATTAATTGTGGTGTTATAGAACAAATATGTGATATCAAGGCCGTAGTTGATGAACCATATATCAAGGACAACCTGATTACTCTCGATCAACCACAAGAAGATCAAAACCCTCAATCAGAGGAGTCTGACCCTGATCTAAATACACCCATAATTCCTTCCCTTGCTCCTGACACACACCCTAAACTGCCCGCTGCCGCTGATAACCCTGTTCTGGAACTCAAGCCTCTTCCTGACCATTTAAAGTGCGTCTTTTTGGGTTCCAATCAGACATTTCCTGTGATTATCAACTCCAGACTCACACCTGACCAGGAATCCCATCTGATTATTGTTCTCCAACGACATCGTAGAGCCATTGGATGGACTCTCGATGACTTGACTAGTATCAACCCCTCTTACTGCACACACCGTATCTACACCTAAGAGAGCACACGACCTTTCCAAGAAATGCAGAAACGTTTGAATCCTAATCTGCAGGAGGTCGTGAAAAAGGAGATCATTAAGTGGTTAGATGCAGGGATCATCTACCCGATCTCCGACAGTCGATGGGTGAGTTTAATCTAGGTTGTGCCTAAGAAGGCAAGACTCACCGTTATCACAAATGAAATCAGAGAAGTCATATCAACCCGTGTGGCTAACTCATGGAGAGTCTGCATTGATTACAGAAGACTCAATTCCTCCACAAAGAAGGATCATTTCCCACTACCGTTTATTGATCAGATCCTCTAGAAACTAGCGGGAAATAGGTTCTTCTGCTTTTTGGATGGGTACTCCAGTTATAACCAGGTGGAAATCCATCCTAAGGACCAAGAGAAGACCACTTTCACCTGCCCCTTCGGGTCGTACGTGTTCCGAAGGATGAAGTTCGGTCTCTGCAATGCACCCGCTACTTTTCGGCGGTGCAAGCTTGCCATATTCACAGATATGGTAGGTGATTATCTGGAAGTCTTCATGGATGACTTTTTAGTATTCGAAGCATCATTTGACGATTGCCTCCTGCACTTGGTGCAAATCCTCAGGCGGTGCATTGATGTGAATCTGGTTCTTTCTTGGGAAAAGAGCCATTTCATGGTGCCTGAAGGAATTGTCCTGGGACATCTTATTTCAGAAAAAGGGATCCAAGTCGATCGAGCCAAGGTGAACCTGATTTCCAAACACCCGATGCCTAGCTCGATCAAGGACATCCGATCTTTTCTGGGGCACGTCGGTTTCTACCGTCGATTTATTCTTGATTTCTTGAAAATCGCGTGTCCCCTGACCTCTCTACTCTCTAAGGATGTACCTTCAAAATCTCCAAGGAATGCACTCAAGCATTTGAAATCCTCCGTAACCGAGTTACCCAAGCCTCAAACCTACAGTTCCCTGATTGGTCTCAACCCTTTGAGATCATGTGTAATGCATCTGATTTCGCTGTAGGAGCAGTACTGGGGCAGAAAATTGACGGGAAACCCATGGTCATTTACTACGCTAGCAAAATACTTGACGAGGCTCAGTGTAACTACACAATTACTGAGAAAGAGCTGCTAGTCGTAGTATTTGCCCTAGAAAAATTCAGATCTTATCTCCTGGGTTCCCGTGTTATCATTTACTCGGATCACACAACTGTGAGGCATCTCCTTGCAAAGAAGGATGCGAAACCTGGATTAATCTAATGGATCTTACTGTTGCAAGAATTTGACCTCGAGATTCGCGACAAAGTGCAAAAATAGAACGTGGTAGCTGATCACTTGTCTCGCCTTCCTTTTGAGATCATCGACCCTTCCGGACCCATCACGAAACATTTTCCTTATGAGCACCTTCTGACTATCAATACAGGGCTTCCATGGTTTGTTGATATAGTAAACTACTTGGCATCACATCAGATCTCGTCCGATTGGTCGAAGGCCAAGGACAAATTGCTTTCTGATGCCAAGTATTATTCTGGGAAGATCCATATCTTTTCCGCATCGATGCTGATCAGATAATTCAGCGATGTGTCGCGGAAGCTAAAATTCAAGACATACTATCATTCTGCCATGACCAGGCATGCGGTGGACATTTTTCAAGTCATAAAACTGCAGCGAAAGTCTTCCAGTGCAACTTCTATTGGCCCACAATTTTCAAAAACGCATACAATCACTGTAAGGCATGCACTCGTTGCCAAACCTTGGGCAACATGAGCCATCGTGATATGATGCCTTTACAGCCGATTCTGGTATGCAAAATTTTTGACATATGGGGGATTGATTTTATGGGACCCTTCCCTATCTCGGACAGCTTCGAGTACATTTTACTTGCTTTTGATTACGTGTCCAAATGGATCGAAGCCATTTCTACCTGAACCAACGATCATAAAGTTGCTATCAAATTCATTCATCAGAACATCTTCTCACGATTCGGGATTCCACGTGCTATAATTTCCAACGGAGGAACCCATTTCACCAACGCTCAGTTTAGGTCACCGATGACCAAATACGGGGTGTCGCACCAAATCTCTACTCCTTATCACCCCCAAACTAATGGTCTAGCTGAGCTATCAAACCGGGAGATCAAGAAAATCCTCCAGGTTACTGTTCGACCTGATAGGAAGGACTGGTCATCCCGATTTTCGGAAGCTTTGTGGGCTTATAGGACTGCCCACAAAATCCAATTAGGTATGTCTCCCTTCATATTGGTGTACGGGAAGGCATGTCACCTCCCCGTCGAGTTGGAGCACAAAGCCTATTAGGCAGTACGGAACTGCAACCTAGATCTTTCTAAGGCAGGAACCCATAGAAAGCTTCAAATGAGCGAGATCGATGAATTACGCCACAACACGTACGAGAACTCGTGAATTTACAAAGAGTGGGTTAAGTCCTTTCACAACAAACACATATCCAGAAAGATCTTCCATCTTGGTCAAAAGGTCCTACTCTTTGATGCCAAGCTTAAACTGTTCCCAGGAAAACTACAATCAAGATGGATCGGACCCTACCTAGTCCAACGAATCTTTGGAAATGGAGCCATTAAGATCAGCCCACTCAGCCACGATTCTGAACCTTTCATCGTGAACGGTCAGAGACCCAAACTGTTCATTGACGTGACCGATACAAATTTGGCTGAGATATCCTTTACCCTCCATTCTCCCTGAGCTCATTGCACCCAACCGATGGTGTAAAACTCAGCGCTTAACGGGAGGCAACCTGTCATTCTTGAAAAACCTGAAACCTTTCTTGACATTCCTATGCTGAATTCATATTACACTTTAGGGGTCATCCATTAGAACAACCGACCCCACCTCAGGTACCCGTATCCTAGTCTAGAAATTGTTCGCAACAGTCACCTCGACCCGTTCACCTACCCAAATCCTGTTCTAATGAATGAACTAAGCTAAATTCGAACCCACCTAATTTATAATGGGGACATTGCAAATCGTAGGCATGGGGGGGTATGAAAGTGCAAAACATCATGAAAACTCATCTCAGAAGAAAAGGTTTCAACAAAAAAATCACATATCACAAAAAACAAAAAAAAAATGAAAAAACCTTGAAAAAGAACAAAAAAACTGAGGGGAGAGAAAATTTTTGAGGCCATACAAATCATGAGGAGAAAATGAGGAAAAAGAGAAAAATGTCAAAAAAGGAGCACAAAATGAAAAAAAGGGATAGTCATTAGTAAGAAATTAACGGATTAACCGAAGTTCTAGACCACATCAAGGAAAAGAAAAATGAAGGAAAAAGTGCTAATGAGACACAAAAAGAGATAAGTAGGAACGCTATTTCTTAGGCCTCTTAGGCTGTACTCTTAGGCTTAAAAATTCAAGTATCTGCTAAGATTTGGATAATCCTCAAGAGGTTGGGGAAAATGCGAAGCTTGAGTATTAGGTCTAAGGCTTAGGGAGTATTTGGCCTCGTTAACTGACCTTTGGTTTACGGGATTTGGTAACCTAAGCACCCCAGTCCACACACAGTCTGGTTCAGTGAGCATAACTATCAAAATCACTCAAAAGCGTTTAAATGTTCTAAAAAAAGTTGCCTAGATTAGGAGTGGCCGATCAACACAAGTTGATTTGGACGAGTTCTCGGCGTGGAGAGGCAGGAAATTCCCCTTGAAGATGTATAATAACATATCATCTCCTTGGTGCTTGTCTCTTAGGATATTTACATATCCTATCGGGGGAAAGTAAGCACCATGCTGGTTCAGATGCCATGGGCGACATTATCACGAAATGTTGATTGCCAGGGTCTGGATTTAGCTACAGAACGCCATGGGCAGGATTATCTCAAAAGCCAGGGTCCTGGGGGTTGCCATGGGCAGTGCTATCATGAAGCATCGATTGCCATGGACCTTTTGAGGATTGATGATGGGGACGAGGAATCAGATACAGACCGTGTTGAGAAGCCAATCCAAAGCAAGAAAAAAAAAGAAAAGAGAGAGAAAACTCTCCAAACAAATAAATCCTCTGCCTCTCTCTTACAAAAAAACATATTGCAAACTGAACCAAGGCTAAAACATGTCTCAAGCACGGGTGCTTTAACCGCGGAGTCCAACGAACCTTAAGATAATTCCTGCGGGCCTTAAAAACCTTTGTGGAGGACCGAGGCTAGAGCTGGTCAGGTCCGGTTCTTGGTTGGTACTTGAGTACCTCTAGGCCTACTGTTGACATTCTAACCTAATCAAAAAGAAAAAACACTCATCATAATGTGTGAAAGGAACTCATGGTCTAAAACAGAAGTTAAAACCTTAAAATTTTGCTAAGGGACTAGCAAAAGCTAGGCATGGGGGTATGATGGGAACACCATCATGAGCCCTAACTAGCTCATTTTGACCTAAAAAAGAGAACAAAAGCTTCTTCATAACCAACTGGAGGGTCTAACTCAAGGAAAAACCCTTCTAAACGAAAACCAAGAAACAAGGGGTAAGACTGTAATTTTACCAGTGCAATACAACAACGGAATTTCTCAGGGGCTAAACACAAATCAAATGGTCTTAAAAAGATAAAAAGTGGGATGGTTCAAATAGAAAAGGGTTCATGTAAAATCTGGGAATTAAATGACTTCCTGTAACCCTAAAATAGATCCACTTAATTTAACAAGGTTCTGACCAGGATAAAATTCACCTAAACCCTCTAAAAATCATGGAAAAATATCCTCTAGGGTTTAGAACCTTCAATTTGGCCTTTAGAACCTATTTTGACTTAAATAGAGGTCTCAGTCAAATGTTTGCCCTAAATTGTATTTTTGTGTAAATTGCCTAGTCAAACGTGGTCAAACATGAAATCCAACTTCACCATTGGATTCCTTAGGTCCAAATTATATTTTTACCAAAATTTGAACCTAAGTAAAATTCACCTTGATTTACTTTGCAAATCAGTCCAGCCCAATTACATTTATACCCCTAACTTTTGAAAACTCTTGCAGACACCCCCATAGCTTCCTCGTCGTTCTTTGTAATTAGGTCCCTCTACCATTACAGTGGAGAAAATTCCACACCGATGAGGATTCAAGGGAAACAACTCCCTAATTCCTCAAAGAATCCCTCTCAAATTTCAAAGGGAAATTCTCTAAAAAATTCTCGTTCATGTGAACCCAATTTGGAGCTCCAATTTCCACCCAATCTCTCATGCAATCGCATGAGAGATTTGGGTCTTTTCTGACCTTCCAACTCCGGCGAGGTTGCCGTGCTTGGAAGCTTACCTTCCAAGCACAAGGCCCTTTGCCAGGAGCTATAAAAAGGCCCCCAGATCCTTCCGCCCCTCTCAAGCATGATTTAGCCTGAGAAAACCCCCAATTTTCCTCTCTTCCCCTCCGGCCAAAATCCCAGCAAGCTCCAGTGACTCCTATCTCCTCCTCTCGTCACTCTGCCACAATACCAGTGGCAGAGTTGCCTTTGCCTCTTTCGTCCGCGTCGCGCCACACCTGTGCATGTGCCTGCCTCCTTCTCATCGTCATCGTCCTCCTCTCACTGGGCCTTCTTCTCCGACGACGGCACATACAAGTCGTCTTCCTCCTCCTCTCCCCCCTTCGTCTATTCCCTCTCAGATAAGTCTACTCTCCCTTCTCATCACTTTTCTCGCATTTATTTCCTAAAATATCCCACAACATTCGTAAATCACCTCCATCTTCTCCACCTCCGGTAGACCACTGGCGAGGTGTATCCGCCGCTCCACGCATCCACCCACCTCGCCAACCACCTCACAAGCTCCGCCACAACTCACTGATCATAACCCCTCTTCCCATTCACCGTCACACGCTCCCAACACTTCCCCCGAACACACCCATCTTCACAGCCACAAGGTGACCTAGGCACGCATGCCCAGGCCGCCCCACACCACGCCAACCACCGAGACACCTTCGCCGTGCCAAGGTGAAGCCTCCTGTGTATTTTGACGAGGCCGTAAGGCCGTTTTACTTGTGGACAGGGTACAGGTCTCAGCCGCCATTGAAGCAAGCTGGAAGAAGCTCGCAAGCTTCATTCTAGATCCCAGGCTCCAGTCTTCAGGTTCCCAGACACGCGGACTTCGTTAGCGAACATCTCCAGCCCAGCAATTGGAGCCAAGCTCCCTGCATCTGCTGCAATTGAACGAGCCCACCTGTTGCGGAGGCACCTGTGAAGAAGGTGGGACATTTAGTCCCACCTCGGAAGTTTGAGAGCAGGCACGATGATATAAAAGGAAAAAGTGTCAGGGGCTTATCTCCTCTTGACACGAGGTGGGGTCCCACTCATCCCATAAGCCTCGTCCGTGACCCACACCCCCATGGACCTGGTTCTGACCTGACTACCCGTGCACTCCTCTCCCACCACCCACACCGGTGGGCCTGGTTTCGGGCATGCTGACCCAACCTGTTAACCTGAGAAGGCTTTGGGAGAGCGAGCCTGAGAGAGAAGAAAGAAGAGAAGTCGCGAGAAGGGTAGGGGGTAGGTTTTGCTCTCAGAGAAAAAGAGGAAGAAAAAGCTAAGGGTGAAGCCAAAGGAAGAGGAAGGAGGAAGCCGCAAACGAAGCCAAAGGAAGAAGGAGAGGCAGAAGTCTGAGTAGCTTAGGAAGAGAAGGCTTGGCTGAAGAGAAGAGCAAGGCTGAAGTTAGAAGCAGAAGGAGAAAGAAGAAAGAATAGAAAGAAGAAGCACAGGCCAGAGCAAAGAAAGAAATCAAAGGAAGAAAGAAGGATAGAGAACAAAAGAAAGAAGAAGAAAGAGATCTGAAGCACTGTAGCAAATGCACATTTAAGACGTCTGATTTTCATATCAGACGTCCATATTTTTGCTTTTATACACATTGATATTTTGTGGGTCTCCTTACATTACCTGCATTATAATTTTGATTCTCCATTGCATATTTGAAAGTTGTGTTCTTGGTTTTTGAATCCTAATTTGCTCCCTATGTTCGACCTTGGATTTATATTTTTCGAGTAATAAAATTCATTTGTTTTAAAAGCGATTTTGGCTATTCTACGACACATCTATTTTAAACCCGATTTCATTGCGACAAACACCGCCCCTTCTCCCGAGCTCCTCCTCGCACCTCCTACTCCCCTCGCCCACTTCCTCTCTTTCTCCCTCTCCTCCGTGCTCCGCCCCTCTCCTTCTCCCCCGCTCGTGGCTGCAAAGGGACGGGGGAGGAGATGGTCACCGGCGACAAGGTGGTGGAGTGAAGGTGGAGGTGGTGGTGGAGTGAAGGTGGAGGTGGTGGTGGTGTGGAGAGGGTGGAGGGGTGAGGGGGGTTATAAAGGGAAGGGTTTAGGGTTTGTATGCATGCATGCATGAGTTGTGGTGGGAGAGAGGGGGAAAAATTACAAGGTTGCCCCTGTAAGGTTTCCTCTTCCCCGCAGAGCCCACAAACTTAAACCCAAAGGGTTTAAAATTACATTTACACCCCTAAGATTTTGAAAAACTCCCGAACGACCCTTGGGAAGGGTCATTTCAACCTTCCATCACCCTAATGTCCATCTCATGCTCTTGAAGGAATACCACATAATCATCTAAAATGTCACTCCTTTCCCTAGTGGATCTCCTTAATGGCACAGATTCTGTATGTGTCTAAGGCTACTCTACAGGGGCTAAAACTGTATCATTGTCTTCATTGGAGTTGTCTTAAGGTATGTCAAAGACAAGTTCCTCATCAACTTGAGTAACTCCAGGAGGAATAACTATGTTTTCCTCTTCAATAATAAAATCCTTAACCCTGTCATCTTGGGCAAACTCAATACTCTCAAAGAACTTGGCATTACCAGACTCAAAAATAGCCTTAGTTGTGGGATCATAAAATTTATATCCTCTTAACCTCTCAAAATATCCAACAAATTAGCAACTAACAGTCCTTGTGTTCAGTTTCTTTTCATTTGGCCTATAAGGCCTAGCCTCAGCTGGACATCCCCACACATGAAAATGCCATAGCTCATATGGGGTTTCGTTAGCTGCCTTAGTTCGGACTCTATTCAGAATATAAGCTGCAGTCTTTAAGGCCTCTCCCCAAAGTGAATTTGGTAAGGAAGAATGAGCAATCATACTCCTTACCATGCCTTTAAGTGTCCTGTTTCGTCTCTCAGCAACACCATTCATAGTAGGCTAGCCAGGCATGGTGTACTGAGGGATGTTACCACATTCCTTTAGGAACCTGGCAAACGGTCTTGGACGTTGTTCACTTGATCCATCATATCTGCCATAGTATTCACCACCACGGTCAGATCTGACAGATTTAATCCTTCTATCGAGTTGATTCTCAACCTTGACTTTATAAATTTTCAACGTGTCCAGCGACTATGCCTTTTCATGAATTAGGTAGATGAAGCCATATCTTGAGTGGTCATCTATGAATGTGATAAAATACTGTTGGCCAATCCACACAGGCATAGGAAACAACCCATAGATGTCCGTATGAATCACATCCAAGACACCATTTGACCTATTGGCTTCAAACTTCCTATTATCGGTTCGTTTCCCCTTAATACATTTTATACACTGATCAAAATCAGAAAAGTTTAAGGAGTCTAAAATTCCATTTGACACAAGTCTCTCCATTCTCCTTCTGGAGATATGACCTAATCTCTTGTGCCATAAGAAAGCACAATTCTCATCTACATATTTTCTTTTCACACTACGTGTATAGGAAAGAGAAGTTTCTTAAAATGAAGTCATGATTGCACAGCAAAAATACACCAACAATTGTGCCATCTTGTGCTATTTCCTAGCATTACCTGTGTAAATTAGGTAGACATAGTCGCATTTGTAAAATTAGCCGCATGCATGCATCTATTTGAGAGGGGAGGAGAGTGAATAAAATGGCCGTGAAATTAATGTTTTCCTCAAGTGCTGCTTCGCAAATTCACCATCTTTATTTTTAATTTTATTTGACTTTGAATTCTTCTCCGCAACTGCAAGGCATGGCAGCTTCCTCCTCGTGCCATTCCCTGCAGAGGCTTGCCCTGCCAGCCATGTAAAGCCATGCACAGCCAGGGCATGGCTGCGCATGTCTCTTTGCTCTTTAAAAAGAGCTTAGCCTTCTTCCTTGCGGGGAGCCTGGTCCACAGAGAAAACCAAACACAGCAGCTTCCCTTCCAGGCCATCTCCTCCCCTCTCCCTCCATACGCAGCTTCTCCTCCTCTGAGGAGCCACTCTGCGGGCAGGAGTACCTCACTGTGGTGCACAACCACCACCATGAGTCCCACCACCGCCCAGCTCATCAAAGAACCGATGGGCGTGGTGGTTCTCTTCCCTGATTTCTTCGTTTGAAGCATTTCCGCCATTGCCACAGGAGCTTCAAGCTTTGAAGCTCAAAGCTCCGCAGCGGCAGCAGCAGCAAGGCCCTCTAGCGCACGCCGGCAGGCCGCCCTAGCCTCCCGCGCGCGCTTGCAGGCCACCCTCGCCTCCCGCTTCTTCGCGTACACCCGCTTCTCCACGCAAGCCAGCAGCCGGCGTAGCTTCTCCGTGCGCACGCCAGCCGCTCCACACCTCCTGCACTCACAGCACCGGGCGCACCCGGTCGCGTGGCTCGACCATGCACTGTAGCCATTGTTCACGCTAGTCAACGGAACACTGTGGCTATAGTGCGGTGACCGGTAAGTTTCTCACTTATTCGGTCACCCAGCACGTCGTAATCGGTCCCAGCCCGCACCTGCGTCCCACCCAACGCCCGCTCCAACGCCCACCCGCGTGTCTGCATTCACCCACGTACGCCCGCCCGCTTCAGCATCTGCGTACGCACGCTCCTAGCTCCTGCGTCTGCCCGCACCCGCCTCTCCGAGCAGCGCTTTGCACTGCGGTCTCTCTTCCCCACTCCCACTCCCTCCAGCGCGCACCTCCGCGCCTGCACGTGCGAGTGGATCTCCAGACGACGCCCGTGGCTTCAGACGACTTAAACTCGCCTCCTTCACTCCAGCTCTCTCTCTCTCTCTCTCAGAGCACCCTCTCACTCTCTCTGCTGACACATACACACACACACTCACACTCTCTCACACACACTCTCACTTATACATTAATGTATACTTATATATATATACATACATATATATATATAAATATATATCTATATATTTATATACATATATATATATATATACTTATATCTATACATATAGTAGTACCTATATACCTAAGTATACATACATACATACATACATAGATATATATATATATATATATATATATATACATCTATATAGTTATATATGCATACATACATACATATATATATATATATATATATACACACACACACACACACACACACACACATATATCTATCTATACATATATTTACATATCTATATATATATACATATATATATACACATATAACTACATATATACCTATATATTTATAACCATATATATATATATATATATATATATATATATATATATATATATATATATATAGATATATATTTACATATATACATACATATATATATATATTTTCATCCTACATGTTGTATCGCGGGAATATCTGCACCAGTTGTTGATATTCCCCGATACACGCGTACAGAAAGCGTATTCGCACTCATCTTCCACCAACCCACCTTACACTTCACGCGGCACTTCATCCTGTTGGTTGCATCTTTCTAGACGACGACCGACTCGACACCATGCTACACGCCATCTTCACCTCCACCCCCACCCCTTTATACATATATAATATATACATATATATATACTATATTTACTTTATTTTTGTTTCTCTTTCCTACCAGTAAAAAGATAAAAAAAATATAAAAGAGAAGATAATCCTTGACTTGCAGGTACTTAGTCTTGCGAATAGCAAGACCAGTTTTGGAACCCTAATTTGGCTCAAAGCCAAGAACCTGATTTTGAGGGTGTACCTCAAGGACAAGAATTATCAAAAAAAAATCTTAAATAGAAAAACACCAAAAACACAATAAGAGAACGAAAGAGATTCGTTGTAGGAAAGGCATAGAAACTGATTCACTTCTAATCCCACTTCCCTGAGTTCGACCCTGGGCCTAAAAGTGACCAAGATAAAATCAAGTAGGCTAGGTAAAAAAAATTTTTGTAAAGAGATGGTTAGGCTCGATTTAGGTTAACCACTATACTCATCACAACGATAAAATCACCATATTAACACAGCCTAACCGGGTCCGACCAACACCTCTTTTCATGGCGCCATTGCCGGGGAAGTGCGCATTTAAGTAAGTTTTTACTCCATTCCTTTAATTTTTCTCTTCTCACACCCTTCTCTTGACCGGTGTTTTTGTTTGTTGCTGTGCAGGTGAACCTGTTGCAAGGAGAAGGCAGGCAGACGAAGTCGGAAACGTGGGTAGGTCCAAGGCGGGAACGAAAGCGTGAAGACGCCGGCACTGCACTGGAGCTTCGCACATGTTGCTGAACAAGTAGGTCTTCCTTTCTTAGCAACTTAGGTCAGCTTGTCACCCTAATAAAGAAAAAAAACTAAAAACTAGAAAAACTTCTTGGGATTTCTTGGGCAAGTGGTTTAAAAATCACTTGTTTGCGTGTTTGTCATCACTCCCACCGCCCTGGGATTTCTCGCCTAACTTAGCATAGCGAAAATCCAAGAATCTTGATTCTTGAATTTTTCGCCATGTGAAGTATTCTTTGAGGCAAAAATAAAAAGATTGATTGCCATCCCTCTTTTCCTCATTTATCTATAAATTCGGGATCACCTTTTTGGTGGGGAGACTTGGAATTGAGTTGATTCCAACCCCACCATGACCTTTCATGTGCCTAAGATTCGATCCCGAATACTTCAACCCCAACAATTTGATTTTCTTTATCTTATGGTTGAGCCTTGTGTGTGGAAATCATTTTTGGTGATTGAGAGTACTTGAATTGAAGTGCTTTGGCTCCCTTTCACACTAATCTAAAACTGATTCATGCATCCACACATAGAAATCTCCATCTAGGGAAGCCCATTACATTTTAGCATGCATTAACCAATTGACATTGAAGAAGGGTTTGTTGGGCTTAGAAGAAAACTTGTATTCTCTCAAAACCCGAAGATTGGATGAATTGGTAATTCAGCGAAATCCTGAAATCCATACTACTTAAGGCTGAAACTCTAAAAACCATTCACCAATTAAAACTTCAATTCGGGGAGATTTCCCCGTTGCATGCTTGGTTTACCTACTCTATAAAATCAATCACTTGGGCATTACCCGTAAATAACGCCCTTCACATTCCAAAAGCACTTGATCCTAAGCCTCTAACTAAAATTGGTAATAACTTGACCCTTATTAAGGATTGGAGGTCTAACTACCTGTGTGTAGCACCTACTGTGGGATTCGGAGGCCCTACTAGGAGGGGGTGATATAACAAAATGCGGAATAGAATACAAAAAATCAATCGCAAAATGTACACAATTATTTTTAGGTGGAAACCCAAACCGGGTGAAAACCACCACCTAACCCTCTCGAGTTAGGATTTTCCGATCAACTAAGTTGATCAAATCCACTAAACGAATCACTTAAACGAGGGTGATTCAACCTCAATTACAACCACACTACAAGTGCAAGGGTAGCGTTCCTCAACCGGAATTCGCAAAGGGAATACCCAACCAAATAACAAAGATAAAATAACAAATATAGTCCTATAGAGCCAATAAAGATTTAACCCTAGCTTCTATAGGAATTAGGAAACTCCCCTTTGCAAGGAGTGCGTCAAATCGATGATGCAGGTGCGTGAGCCACGCGATGGCGCAACGTCACTCTCGTGAACTATGGTGGGAGAGCGGGTGCGCAAAGGCTTGATGCTCTCAAGATGTAGAGCTTGAGCTTGGAGAGCAAGGGCTTCTCTTGGACACAAAAGAGTGTGAAAGTGTATCTAAGTGTCTTTTGGTGTCTTTTTGGTGTGTCTTAATGTGCAAGAGGTTCCTCTCTATTTATAGAGGCCTTAGGAAGGCTTTGGAAAGTTTCCATAGCCGTTAGGAGCAAAGCCCAAGAGAATCAGGCCGAAATCAAGAATAATGATTGCACTGACAAGGTTATCAGACGTCTGATCCTGGCATCAGACGTCTGGAAGATCACTTTAAGACGTATGGGAACAACATTAGACATCTGATTTTAGGCGAGTTTCTTCCTGACTTGGATCAGATCTAAACAGGGTTCTAGTGCAAGTCCATCAGACGACATACAGGACGTCTGACACTATGTCTAGACGTCTGGAAACCTACTTTTTCGTGGGAATGGATTTCCAAGAGAGTGCAACGGCTAGAAAATCTCTGAGAAGAGATTTTGGGTCAGCTGAGGCAAAACGATCATTTATCAGACGTCTGGAAAGGCTTAAGGATGTCTGATAAGGCTCTAACGGTCAGATCTTCAGTGTTTGTTAAGCCAGCCAACGGTCCACTATTTGGACGTCTAGCAAAGTCATCAGACATCTTCTAAGATGTCTGGACTAAGGTCTGGACGTCTGATTTCATCAGACAGAGCTAACTATGTCCAGCCTAAATGTTATCAGACATCTAAATCAACAGTCAGACGTCTTAAAACATATCATCAGACGTCTGATTTTGGAATTAGACGTCTGGAACAGCTGTTTGAACCCTATATTGGTTTTCTAAGTTTTCTACAGAAAACCTAAGTGTCCTAAGGTTGTGCAGGTGTTCCTAGGACTACTATTAAGGTACTTTGAGGCTCTTTAACAAGATGTTCTAAGGAACAAAAAGAGCAAGGAAATAAAGACAAAAGTACATGAAAGAAATAAATAAAATTCTATCCTATTCTTCTTGTCCTTCCATCTTCAATATATCGCTTCTCATGAATCTTCTCTGTTCTCCATCAAGCTCCTCCAATCCGTCCTGGATGCGAGCTCGAATTCCGTCCAATCACGTCTCCATTTGCAATTTGACCTGAAATCTAAGACTCCAAGTGCAAATGTTAAATGACACGTGTTTTGTTATCGTCCAAACAAACGATCGTGGTGCTCTAGCACCAACACCTACGTGCTGGTGAGGGTTCCCGCGTGCTATCGGGTGTCTAAGACTGGGGCAAACGGCCTTTCAATCTGGCCCGGTGGTTCCACGGTGCTCGCATTCAGTTCCGTAGTTTGTGATAGTAGGTAACTTAGATCTTTAGGTCTAAGGGCACACTGTAGAGGTTAGGAATTTGATTGTATTGATTTTTCATCAAGTGTACCTTTGCGGCGTCATTTCTCTCATCTCTTTTCCCTTCTTATCCCCCCAATTCTTCCTGCGGTAGTGCATGTTTGGGAGGAGGTCACAAACCCTGAACTGTGTGAATTGACTGATAATTTTAGAAAAGAAGTCAAATCGTCCTCCTCCTCCACAAACATGGCTGCACGCCCACCCCCAAATCCTGAGAGAGGAAACCGCCCTCAAAACCCACCAGGTGGTGGAGCCTTAGATCCCATAACCCACCTCCAAGCCCAAATGGAAATGTATAATGAACAAATCGAATGCATAAGGGAAACATTGGAGGAAATGCAAAACCCTCCCGAACGGGAGGAGCTTAGGTCTCTTAGCTCCTATCAGAACCCCGCTGCTACAGAGACCATAGGACAAATTCGGGTCCCCATGGGCGGGGACGACTTTGAATTGAAACCTAACATAATTGGCCTGATAAATTTTCACTTCCATGGTCTTGCAAGTGAAGATCCTTTTCTCCACTTGGAAGACCTAACCCGATTAGTCGAAACAGTTAAACCAAGAAATATCGGGTTACCTATAGTCCTCATGAAAATGTTCCCGTTTTCATTGCGGGATAAAGTGTCGCAGTGGTTACGCACCCTTGGGAGAACCATCCACTCTTGTGAAGAGATGCGAACAGCGTTTCTTAAGAAGTTCTTCCCAATCGGGCGAACCAATGCACTTCGCCATGCTATCACTTCATTTACGCAACAAAACGACGAACAATTTCATGAGGCATGGGAGAGGTATAATGACCTCCTCAGGAAGTGTCCGCACCACAGTCTGCCTAAGTGGCATATAGCCCAGATTTTCTACTATAGGCTAAATGAGACTTTAAAGCAGATTGCAGACGCTTCCTGCGGAGGGAATTTTATGAATAAAGACAAGAATGGAGCATTCGAATTATTTGAAAATATGAGTGAAAACTCAATGAAAAATGCTTCCATTATCACTTTTAATCGTACCAGCCTACCCCAAAATGTCCACGAAGTTGACACGGGACCATCCCATTCATCCACTGATCTTAGCCTTATCGCACAGAAATTGGATGAAGTCTCTATCGTGCACCAGAAGCTGGACAAGCTTCTGGCCAACCCCACCCGTTCTATGGAAAACACCCCCACCTCACCACTTCGTCACAATCCCAATTCTTCCAACACTAGGCTCATCCCGAGAAACCCCGTAAGACCTTCCTTACCAAGTGTCGCACCGAGCGACTCGGTAAGTCATGTGGATCTGGCTTCTGCGAGCCAGTATTTTGACACGGAGGACCAAGCCTCCGTGTGCTCGGACGCATATTTGCATGCGGGCACGTCTTCTGGCATAGAAGACTCTTGCACCCTGGGGAACAACCCGTTCTCTGCCACTTATAACCCTGGGTGGCTAAATCATCCGAACTTCGCATGGTCCAACAACCCGTAGCGCCAAAACCTCGCGGGTGGACCAATGCGATCGTCCGCACCTGTCATCCCAAGGGCCTAGTCTAATCCTATGGTGAATCCGCCATTAGGTCCTTGTGTACAGCAAACCGAACACGCATCAAGTCCTCTTGACAAATTGATGCGAATGATGATGGAAATGTCAAAGCGCCATGAAGAGAACATGACCTCTCTTCAGCACCAATTGGCGCAGCAGAATGTTGAGATCAGTCAACTACGCATAGCGACTCGATCTCAGGGCACTCTTCCCGCCCAACCTGTTCCCAGCCCGCGAAATTTCGTACCCCGTGGTCCTCAACCACAGGTACGACCTTCTCAGGGACAAGTTCATCAGATTCTACAGGCTCCGAGCATTCCACCGAGATTTCAGGCTAATCCCGCTGCAACACTTCACTCTTTTGTCCCTATTGCGAACCCTCCTCCGCCTTATGATCCCACTGGACCTGCATCGTCCAATGCTATCACTACGAGGAGCAGTAAGTAGACTGTCGATCCGCCTCGACCTGATCCTGGCTCGTCTTCTTCATCGCCCTCTCATTTAGGATGCGCACCGCATTCGCGAGAGGACGATACACCCAAATTGGTGCCAGAGTCAGTCCCATTCCCTGAGGCTCTACTGAGGGAGCCAAAAGGCAAGAAGAAAGATACGTAAGCCTTTGATATCCTGCGTAATTTGTTCATGGATGTTGAAATCAAGGTACCTCTACTTGAGGCTATCGACCACATACCTACTGTCGCCTGATTTTTCAAAGACTACACAACACCCAGGTGACAGTCAAAGAAAACTAAGAATCCGGTGGTTCTCTCACCTCATGCGAGTTGTGTTATGCTGTCAAATTTACCACCGAAGCAAAAAGATCCGGGCACACCGCTTATTTCCTGTAGCATCCAAGGCTGCAATTTTATCTGTGCCCTACTTGATCTAGGATCTTCCATCAATCTTATACCAACCATCATGCTCGAAAAATTTTCTTTGGGAAATCTGAAACCCACCCCTGTCACGTTACAGTTGCCAGATCGTTCTATCAAAATTTCAAAGGGTGTAGTGGAAGACGTGGTGGTTAGGGTCAACAGTCTCTGTTTTCCTGTTGACTTTCTTATTTTAGATATGGAAGTTCCTATCTCACTTTCTTATTGTCCGATCATCCTTGGTCGACCTTTCTTGGCCACAGCCCACGCCCATATCGACTGCGAGTTGGGCTATATTGAGATTGCCGTTGGATCTGAAAAGATCAAGCTTAACATCTTCAAGGCAGCCAAGAACTTTAATTGCGATTGCATCGAGGATGACACGTCTGATGAGGACATGGCCGTCAGCGTGTGTATCAGACTAATTGGGACCTATTATGACTGCTGCGGATTACCTTTAAACATTAACGATTGCCTGACCGACACATATTGTGACGTTCCCCCATCCCTCCCTAGTCCCATACCTTCTCCTGGCCAGACTTCTGACGAGGTTTTCTCCGCTTCCCATACCTCGTGGTCTGAGTCATATCCGGGCTACTCACAGCCGGTCCACACTCTTGAAGATCGGATTGCCCTTTCTTTCCCACCAAATCAGGCGGATTTGCAACTCCACACTGGGACCTTGAGCCCACATGCTACTCACTGAGGCTATTCCTTTTTGGATCCATCTATCCAAGAAGCCCCTCTTCTTGGCCAATCTGAGGGCCAACTTCTTCCTCCTGACTTGTTTTCCAATCCGCCTGGGACACTCTCGTCCCAAGAAATGCCAGATACTTCACCACCCACCATCCACCCACCCGACCACCTTGCTGTATACCCTGCACCTCAGCTCTCGTTACCCGATCTTTCGTCCTCCCTCTACCCTACCCTGCATGCATATGAGGACATAGCATCGTTTTGCATGGGGGGTGGATAGGCATCCTTAGGATTTGGGTATTTTATGGTATCATGCAGTTTCTATCTATATATATATATAAATGAAAAATGAAAATGGTGTTTAGTAATGATCTAAAGGCTAAAACAAAAATACAATAAGTATTTATGGATATTCAACCACTGTTTTGAAGACTTTCCAAGCCACAGAAGCTTGATTCACTCAGGCTCGGCTTAATTCACTTGAGCATTGACAAAATAGATCGGAATCTCTCCTAACTAAGGACGTATTCTTGTACCTGAGACATCAGTACAGGATCCGTTGGTTTGCTTCTACTCTAGAGCTTAAGTAAACTTGGTTCACACTACACATATCAAGAAGACCAGGTGAACATAAGATCCAACCCTAGTGTTCATTAGGGAAGGTGGAGTCCTTACCTGTGCGCGCAGGTAGACTTTTTATTCCAGGCTTTAGTCATGTGTTTAGGAGAGACTCTTTCCACCAAAAAGGAACTCTCCCACCAAAAAGAAAAGGTGTGCTCCTCCAAATAATGTCGTAAGAGATATACTGACACGTGATTCAAAAAAAAAAATAGAGAGAGAGAGAAGATGCAAATAAGTCAGTATATCTCACAAATGTCTGTAAAATCTTCCTACAAAAAAGTTCTTCAGGGCAAATACCCTGTTTTCTTTGAGCCACAAATATCAGAAAATGGGAGATGAGTTTTCCGTCATCTTTTTAAGAGTCAATCTGAAGACACGAGCTGAAACTGGGACCAACCTGCACTTAAAAATTCGTGAAACCCTGGGCTTGAGTCTTAATGTTCATCTGGTCAGCCTTGATCCTTCACTAAGCACAAACCATAATCTCTTGAGCTCTCGAGTACGGTAAAAACCTCCTGGATCCTGGAAATCGTACTTAAGGTTTAAATATCAAGAGTCCAGGTTAGTTGAGAGATGATCTATGTCTTATGAGACTTAAAGTACTGGTAGTCTTCTCTACAATTGGTTCTCACAATATCCAACAATAAACACACCTTTGTTGCCTCAGAAGAAAACCTTCAGCTTAAAATCATTTCTAAATACAACACAAAAATGTTTTGCTAAGGACTAGCAAAAGATAGGCATGGGGGTATGATTGCACATCAAAAATACACCAATAATTGTGTCATCTTGTGCTATTTCCTAGCATTACCTGTGTAAATTAGGTAGAAATAGTTGCATTTGTAAAACTAGACGCATTAATGCATCTATTTGAGAGGGGAGGAGAGTGAATAAAATGGCCGTGAAATTAACATTTTCCTCAAGTGCTGCTTCACAAATTCACCATCTTTATTTTTAATTTTATTTGACTTTGAATTCTTCTCCGCGGCTGTAAGGCATGGTAGCTTCCTCCTCGTGCCATTCCCTGCAGAGGCTTGCCCTGCCAGCCATGTAGAGCCATGCACAACCAGGGCATGGCTGCGCATGTTTCTTTGCTCTTTAAAAGAGCTCAGCCTTCTTCCTTGTGGGGAGCCTGGTCCACAGAGAAAACCCAACACAGTAGCTTCCCTTCCAGGCCGTCTCCTCCCCTCTCCCTCCATACGCAGCCTCTCCTCCTCTGAGCAGCCACTAGTACCTCACTGTGGTGCACAACCACCACCGTGAGTCCCACCACCACCCAGCTCATCAAAGAGCCGGTGCGAGTGGTGGTTCTCTTCCTTGATTTCTTCATTTGAAGCATGGTGGCTACCTTCCTCTATAGTTCTATTATTTCGTTGTAGTATAGTATAGAGAGAGGTGATTACCAGTTTAATACAATTTGTTACTCGGAAATAAAGAGTTCCCGAGGTCGAACTCAGGGAGCAAGTTGTATTCTAGAGATACAAGTTTCTTTTACAAAAAATAAAGAAAGAGAGAGAGAGAATTTGTTGGCTTCTTTCTTCTTCTCTTCTTTTCTCTTTGCTTATCTTCTTCTGCTTGGCTCTTCTGCTTTATCTGCAGCAGTAGTGATGCTCTTCTTCTTCTTTCAGTTCTTGTTTCTGCTCGTCTCTTTCTTTTTCTTCTCCCTTGCGGTCCTGTTCTTCTTCTTCTTTCTTTCTTCTTTTCCTTTCTTCAGATCTTCTTCTTCTCGTGCTCTTCTTCTTCTTCAGAGTCTTCCCTTGGCCTCTCTGTGTTCTCCTCTGCCTCGCCTTCCTTCTCCTTCTTTGCCTTGAGGACGTCGTCTGATTTTCCAATCAGACGACTTAAACCGCCGCTGCCACAGTGCCGCTCGGTGCTCCTCCTTCCTTCAGCTTTCGTCGGCCTTCTTCTCTGTTCAGCGGGCGTCTTTCTTCTTCTTCTCTGCCTGCACACTTCAAAGCGCTCTCGTCAGCGGGCAAAAACCTACTCTACCCTGCCCCCCCGCGTTTCTCTCTCATAGAAGCCGCTCTTACGAAAGCTCTCCCAGAGCTGCCGGGTATTCGGGTACGGGTCGTGCCCGGGTCCAGGCCCACCGACGTGCATGGTGGGCAAGGAGTGCAGGTCAGTCTAAGTCGGGTCGGGCCAGGTCCGCGGGGCGTGGTCGCGGACGAGGCCGGGTCGAGCGAGTGAGTGAGAGGGACCTCACCCCGTGCTCAGGAGGCAACGAACATAAGGCACTTTTTGCCTTTATGCGGGCGCACTCCTCTGAAACGTTACGAGGTGGGACTAAATGTCCCACCCCAATTTGGATGCCTGCGCGGCGGAAGCAACAGCAGTCGAGGCGAAACGCGGGGGCTTCGCGCGAGAGCTTCGACTCGACTGCAGCCTGGTACTTCGCGAAGACGCCTCGCACTGCCTAGGAGCGTGACCTGGGCGTGGCGCACCTGGGGCAGCAGGTGAAGAAGCTGCTTCGCTTCAACAATGGCGGCAGCGAGCACAGGTACCTGCCCACAGAGAAACGGCCTCTCGGCCCAATCAGAAACGCGGAGCACCTTCGCCGTGGCACGGCGAAGGTGGTAGGGAGTCTGGCAGGCGGCGGGGCGGAGCCTGAGGGTCGCCCTAGGTCAAACTGCGGGCGAATAAGTGGGTTTGTTTGGGGGGTCTGCAGAGGGCGAGTGGTGGGAAGTGGAAGGGCGGAGGTTGATCAGGGTGAGGAGGCGAAGGTTCTGTGAGGGTCAGCGAGTCGTGTGGAGTGGTGGAATGACGGGAGCGACTCGCCGGAGGATGGCCGGAGGTGTGGAAGATGACGGTGGTCGGGTCGGTCGAGGGTTTAATTGAATGTAAAATAGCGAGGAAAAGAAAGAGGGGGTAGAGACGACTAATTCTAACCTAACTAAAGTGACGAAGGGGACGAAGTGGCCGCCGGCTCGTACCTACCGGAGCTGGAGAAGAAATGCCCAGAGGGAGAGAACGGCGGCGACGACGGGGCTGAAGCAGCGCGCGCCGGTATTGCGCGACGCGGAGGAGAATCAGGAAGGAGTCTCTGCTGCCGGTATTGCGGCAGAGCGAAGAGGAGGAAGGGGAGAGGCCGCCGGAGCTGGAGGGCTTCCTGTCGGAGTGGGAAGAGAGGAAGTGGGGGTCTTTCTCCGTCAGGACCGAGCTGCCCAGAACGGCGGAGCGACGGGGGTATTTGTAGAGGCGGAATCAGAGAGGAGGGCGGAGGGAGACGACGTGTCTCCCTCGCCGGAGGACGCCGGAGATGGAGACCCATACCGTCCGTGCATTCACACGGCCGGTATGGTGGGTTGCAGCGACCAGGGGGGTGTTCCTGCGACGGCTGACGACGCAGGGCACCCCCGATTTACTTGCCAGACCCTCCCCCTTACCCTGTGCGGCGCCATGCTCCACGCAAGGTCGCCGGAGCATGGTGCTGGTCAGGTTTTGGCAGGAGGGACCTGAATGCAAAGAAAGAAGGAGAGTTAGGGGCATAAATGTGAGGGTTCAAAAGTTGAGGGCCAAAAAGTAAATATATGAGGACCAAAGTGTAAAGTTGGTCAAGAAGGTTTCTTCTTAGGCTCAAGTTTTTATACATGACTAATTAGGACCTAAGGAATCTGATGGTGAATTTTATTTCTAGATTAAACCTTGTTTGACCAGTCAATTTACGCAAAAACCTGAATTAAGTTATTAATTGGGCATGGTTCTCAATGTAGGTCAAAATGGGTTCTGAAGGCCAAATTGAAGGTTCTAAACCCTAGAGATTATTTTTCTATGAATTTTAGAGGGTTTATTCTATTTTTACTTTGCCTCGAACCTCGTGAATTGAAGTGGGTTTGTTTTAAGGTTACAGATTATCATTTAGTTCCTTGGAATTGCTGTAGCCCTTGTCAGATCATCTCATCCCACTTTTATTCTTATTAGGTTGCTTTGACCTATGTTTGGACCCTGAATTACCCTGTATGCAGATTATACTGGTAAAATTGTATTTTTACCCCTTATGACTCGTTTTCTCCTTAAACTCAGAATTCTCTGAGTTAAGCCTTTCCTTGAGTTATGTAGGAGCTTTTATCCTTTGTATTAGGTCAAAATGAGCTAGTTATGGCTCATGATGAGGTTCTCATCATACCCCCATGCCTAGCTTTTGCTAGTCCCTTAGCAAAAACTTAAGGTTTCAACCCTTGTTCTAGACCATGAAGTTCTTAATAGCTTCAGATAAGTGCTTTTTTATTTGAGCTTAGATTAGGTTAGAATGCTGACCATAGGCCTAAAAGGTACTCTAGTACCAATCAAGATCCAAATCTGTCTAGCCTCAGCCTTAGTCCTTAGCAAAGGTTTTTAAGGCCCACAAGAACTAACCTAAGGTTTATTGGACTTTGTGGTTAAAGCACCCGTGCTTGAAATGATTTTAGCCCTGGCTCAGTTCGCAGTGCGTTTTGTAAGAGAGAGATAGAAAGTTATTCTGTTTGGAGAGTTTTCTCTCTCTTTTTCTTTTTAGTTCTAGCCTAGGATTGGCTTTTCAACACGGTCTCTATCAGATTCCTTGCTCCCATCATCAATCCTCAAGGGTTCCTGGCGATCGATGCTTCGAGATAGCACCGCCCATGGCAACCCCCGGAACCCTGGCTATTGAGATTTCGAGATAATCCCATCCATGGTGTTCCGTGGCCGAATCCAGACCCTGGCAATTGACACTTCGAGATAATGCCATCCATGGAATCTGAATCAGCAGAGTGCTTACATGCCCCCAGTAGGATATGTAAATATCCTAAGAGACAAGCACCGAGGAGATGATATTTTGTTACGCATCTTCGAGGGGATTTCCCGCCTCTCCGCGCTGGGAACTCGTCCAAATCAACTTGTGTTGGTCGGCCGCTCCTATTCTAGGTGTACTTTTCAGAATTTTGCGATGCTTCTGCGTGATTTTGATTTTTACGCTTACTGAACCAGGCTGTGAGTGAGGTTAGGGTGCTTAGGTTACTAAGTCCCGTAAACCAAAAATTAGTTAACGAGGCCAAATACTCCCTAAGCCTTGGACCTAGTACTTAAGCTTTTCATTTTCCTCAACCTCTTGAGGATTGTCTGGATCTTAATGGGTACTAAGAGTCTATTCAAGAATGCCTAAGGTTTGCGTTCTTACTAATCTCATTATGCACTTTTCAGTTATTTTCTTGAATGAGGTCTAGAACTTAGGTTAATTCCTTAGTTCCTTACTAATGACTATCACCTTTTCTCATAATTTTGTGCTCCTTTTTCATTTTGTTTCTTTTCTCCTTCTCCTTCACAAAAATTTCCTTCTCCTCTTTTCCTCTTATTCTTTTTCGAAAATTTTTAATTTTTATGGTGTTTTTTGCATATGTGAATTTTTTGTTTGAAACCTTTTCTTACAAGTTTTGCACTATCATACCCCCCCATGCCTAAGATTTGCAATGTCCTCATTGTAACCTAGGGGTTTTTATTCAACTTAGTTCATACATTAGGACAGATGTTTTGATGAGTGAATGGGTCGCGGTGGCTGTTGTGAACGATTTCTAATCTCAGATGCAAGCACCTGAGGTGGAGTCGGCTGTCCTAAAGTGTGAACTTCAAGTGCAAAAAGGTGTCAGAACAAGTTTCAGGTTTTCAAAGAGAATGACGGGCTGCCTCCCGTTGAGCGCTAAATTTGATGCCTTCAGCCAAGCGAGAAATGCGATGGAGAGGGGATGGTGAAATCAGCGGAGTTTTGTAAGACAAGCACCTTGATTAAGAGCCTGGTTGGTCCAACCAGGTGCTTGTTCAGATCGACAGGCTGATGATGTAGCCCAAACCCAATCAATCTGGTGGGTTGATAGATGTGGATAAAAAGGTGTGGAACCCACCATATACTATGAAGCTCAGATGGATGAGGAAGTGAAAACGCAGGGTTTGGCTGAGTTGAATCAGCCTGGTCAGAGTAGGGACCCGTAGAATAATCAATGAATGACGCGGAAACCCTACAGGGGTGATCAGAGAATGATAGAGCATGGTATGTAGTCTGATCAATGTTCGAAACCCGATATGGAAATGCAATCGGCTCGGTGAGAGGTGAATCTGAATAGAAATTGAGTCCGGTTGCGGGTCGGGGTTGGGAAGAGGTTTTGATTAGTTCTGTGTGTGCTGACGAGGTGGCAACTGTGTATGAGGGCTCTTTTAGAAAGGAATGACAGGTGATTTTTTGTAAAGAGTCCTCTGGGTAACTATCAAATGCCTGAAGAGTGTCTGTAGGATGAAAGAAACCTGAATTGAGAAAAGATTTGAATTCTGGGTTGCAATCACTCTTGGCATTTTCTGTTTTTGGTTCCTGAGGATCAAAAAGGAATGATTCTGTGTTATCAGTGATCTCGGGAATCAGGACCTCAGAGTCGGAGTCAGAGTCATGTGAACTGAGGTCGTAGATGGGCCTGGCGTGTTCAGGAAGGAAAGTCTCTCCGCAATTATAGTCAGATCTGAAATTGTCGGAGAGTTGGCGAAAATGAGATTCATGATCATGAATTCCACCACAGCAAAAATCATCAGATGTGGAATCAGCAGCCTGACTGGGTTCTAGCCTATATGTCAATTCTGGGCTCAAAAAGGTGTTCTGTTCAAGCTCGAAGCTGGTAGGATAGACCCCATTAAAACCATGCTCATCCAACTCCTCAGTTTCTGTATCATAAATTGGCATGTTTTCTGAAAAATCGATCAGATTTCCTGAGGATGTTGGAGAAGGATATTCATCAAATAGAGGCCCGGAATCATATTCTGTAAAAATTTGATCTTTCTCATAAGGGGCCTCATAATCTTCCCAATAAGTTTCAGATCTAGGTTCTAGGCTTAGGATGTGGGTAGAATTATTAGAACCTAAGTCCGAATAACCTTCGAGGGCCACCTTATCAAGATAAGAGGCGGAATTTATACCCTCAAAAGGTTCAGTTCTGATCTCATTATTGCAGGAGTTTTGGAATTTTAGGCTTGGCAATTCATGGTCTAAGTTTGGCTCATCATTGTGTTCTCCTGCAATATCCCAACCTAATTCAACATTGTCTTCTATCTGGATTGGGATTTCATAACCACTTTGTGCCCCAGTCCCGAGATCTGGGAAACTGGATTGTTCCTTAATATTGTTCCAAGATGGTTCATCCTCTATTTCTGGTATATACAGGTATTTCTGGTTGATAATTTGCTCTACTGATTTCATCATTTCTACCCGTTTTATAAGGGCATCTTGGTGTTGTTCCCAAAGTACAGGATTTGTCAAGCATTGAAGGTATTCAGATTGGTGTAATTTTTCTATCTCAATGTATCCTGTCATGAGCATATCTCGAGTTGATCCTTTTGTAACTTCTGTCAATAGAATCTGGGCACAGTTTATGATGAAAGCTGTGGTTGTTGGGACATCAACCTGAATGTTCTCTATTGGTGTTGAGGGTTTATATTTGATTTCATAGAATTCAAGGGCATCCTCAATCATCTTATCTTTCATGGATTTTAGATATTCAGGTTTTTTACATGGTAGTCTTGCTAGGTAATTGGGCTGCATCTTCGAATCAGGTGGTGGAATCAAGATATAGAATCAGAAGTTTGAATTAATGGAAGAAGGGGACTTTGTTCAGAATCAGAGGAAAGAGGGGCTATGCGAATGATTTCTGCAAAAACAAGGGAGCCGAGGCTTAGCCTCGGGGAGAGTGAATTTCTATAGGAGGTTTCACGGACCTCCTGCAAAATACTGAAGGACTGGATGAGATAAGCAGGTGCTGGACCCAATCAAGACACCCAAAAATGTTGGGTGACTATAGAGGTTCGGGGCAGATGGACCCCTTGATCAGAAAGAGCGTCCACCTGAGAATTACCTGGGCAGTCAGAGAGGGAGAGTCCCGCGAAGACCCCTACACGGTAGAGCGTCCCCACGGGTTACAGGGTTTCCCCCACCCGACCTCTCTTGTCACTGCGGTTCCAGGTAGACCAGAATGGGGATCTTGACCTCTTAAGTCTACCAATTTTACTTTAAGATCAAGGTACTTAAAGTTACACTTGAACTCTTAGGTATTTTGAGTGAGAAAGTGACCTAATTTTAAGGTTGGTTGACCCAAGGGGTCAACTTTACCTCTTGTTCCTTTGAGAGCTTTTGGGTCCTTTCTTTTTGGGTTCAAGTGTTTAGAGAGCCAATTGTTTAGGGTTTCTCTGAATAAGTATGTTCAATCAATGGTTTAGGCACACTTCTTTTGAATTTTCTCCATTCTTGATTTAAGTAGTGTGTCTCTAAAACCCTAATGTTGAATCTTATGTTGGTTCTACTTGGTCCAGTTAGTTCTTTGTTGGGTAATTAGGGCTCAAGCAAGAATGTGTTAGCCCTTAAATACCCTTAATAGTGTGCAGGAATAATGGGTTGAAAACATGCAACTTTTTATGGTTACTAAGTATGGAAGACAGGTTAGCCCTATATTGCTTGTTCTTTTCTGTTCTTCCTCTTTAGAGTTTAGGGGTTAATAGCGAGAGGAAAAAAATTACCTGTCCTCGGAGTGGTTGTCGTGCGGTTGCTTGTCTTCTTGATTTCCTGTAGCTGCACAAAAGAGAGGAGATTATCAGAAACTAAAAAGAAACAAGAATGTTTACCTCTAGAATAGCCGTTGCTCCCCGGCAACGGCGCCAAAAACTGGTGGCTACCTTCCTCTATAGTTCTATTATTTCGTCGTAGTATAGTATAGAGAGAGGTGATTACCTGTTTAATACAATTTGTTACTCGGAAATAAAGAGTTCCCGAGGTCGAACTCAGGGAGCAAGTTGTATTCTAGAGATACAAGTTTCTTTTACAAAAAATAAAGAAAGGGAGAGAGAGAATTTGTTGGCTTCTTTCTTCTTCTCTTCTTTTCTCTTTGCTTATCTTCTTCTGCTTGGCTCTTCTGCATTATCTGCAGCAGTAGTGATGCTCTTCTTCTTCTTTCAGTTCTTGTTTCTGCTCGTCTCTTTCTTTTTCTTCTCCCTTGCGGTCCTGTTCTTCTTCTTCTTTCTTTCTTCTTTTCCTTTCTTCAGATCTTCTTCTTCTCGTGCTCTTCTTCTTCTTCAGAGTCTTCCCTTGGCCTCTCTGTGTTCTCCTCTGCCTCGCCTTCCTTCTCCTTCTTTGCCTTGAGGACGTCGTCTGATTTTCCAATCAGACGACTTAAACCGCCGCTGCTACAGTGTCGCTCGGTGCTCCTCCTTCCTTTAGCTTTCGTCGGCCTTCTTCTCTGTTCAGCGGGCGTCTTTCTTCTTCTTCTCTGCCTGCACACTTCAAAGCGCTCTCGTCAGCGGGCAAAAACCTACTCTACCCTGCCCCCCCCGCGTTTCTCTCTCACAGAAGCCGCTCTTAGGAAAGCCCTCCCAGAGCTGCCGGGTATTCGGGTACGGGTCGTGCCCGGGTCCAGGCCCACCGGCGTGCGTGGTGGGCGAGGAGTGTAGGTCAGTCTAAGTCGGGTCGGGCCAGGTCCACGGGGCGTGGTCACGGACGAGGCCGGGTCGAGCGAGTGAGTGAGAGGGACCTCACCCCGTGCTCAGGAGGCAAAGAACATAAGGCACTTTTTGCCTTTATGCGGGCGCGCTCCTCTGAAAAGTTACGAGGTGGGACTAAATGTCCCACCCCAATTTGGATGCCTGCGCGGAGGAAGCAGCGGCAGTCGAGGCGAAACGCGGGGGCTTCGCGCGAGAGCTTCGACTCGACTGCAGCCTGGTACTTCGCGAAGACGCCTCGCGCTGCCTGGGAGTGTGACCTGGGCGTGGCACACCTGGGGCAGCAGGTGAAGAAGCTGCTTCGCTTCAACAATGGCGGCAGCGAGCGCAGGTACCTGCCCACAGAGAAACGGCCTCTCGGCCCAATCAGAAACGCGGAGCACCTTCGCCGTGGCACGGCGAAGGTGGTAGGGGGTCTGGCAGGCGGCGGGGCGAAGCCTGAGGGTCGCCCTAGGTCAAACTGCAGGCGAAGAAGTGGGTTTGTTTGGGGGGTCTGCAGAGGGCGAGTGGTGGGAAGTGGAAGGGCGGAGGTTGATCAGGGTGAGGAGGCGGAGGTTCTGTGAGGGTCAGCGAGTCGTGTGGAGTGGCGGAATGACGGGAGCGACTCGTCGGAGGATGGCCGGAGGTGTGGAAGATGACGGTGGTCGGGTCGGTCGAGGGTTTAATTGAATGTAAAATAGCGAGGAAAAGAAAGAGGGGGTAGAGACGACTAATTCTAACCTAACTAAAGTGACGAAGGGGACGAAGTGGCTGCCGGCTCGTACCTACCAGAGCTGGAGAAGAAATGCCCAGAGGGAGAGAACGGCGACGACGACGGGGCTGAAGCAGTGCGCACCGGTATTGCGCGACGCGGAGGAGAATCAGGAAGGAGTCTCTGCTGCTGGTATTGCGGCAGAGCGAAGAGGAGGAAGGGGAGAGGCCGCCGGAGCTGGAGGGCTTCCTGTCGGAGTGGGAAGAGAGGAAGTGGGGGTCTTTCTCCGTCAGGACCGAGCTGCCCAGAACGGCGGAGCGACGGGGGTATTTATAGAGGCGGAATCAGAGAGGAGGGCGGAGGGAGACGACGTGTCTCCCTCGCCGGAGGACGCCGAAGATGGAGACCCATACCGTCCGTGCGTTCGCACGGCCGGTATGGTGGGTTGCAGCGACCAGTGGGGTGTTCCTGCGACGGCTAACGACGCAGGGCACCCCCGGTTTACTTGCCAGACCCTCCCCCTTACCCTGCGCGGCGCCATGCTCCGCGCAAGGTCGCCGGAGCATGGTGCTGGTCAGGTTTTGGCTGGAGGGACCTGAATGCAAAGAACGAAGGAGAGTTAGGGGTAGAAATGTGAGGGTTCAAAAGTTGAGGGCCAAAAAGTAAATATATGAGGACCAAAGTGTAAAGTTGGTCAAGAAGGTTTCTTCTTAGGCTCAAGTTTTTATACATGACTAATTAGGACCTAAGGAATCTGATGGTGAATTTTATTTCTAGATTAAACCTTGTTTGACCAGTCAATTTACGCAAAAGCCCGAATTAAGTTATTAATTGGGCATGGTTCTCAATGTAGGTCAAAATGGGTTCTGAAGGCCAAATTGAAGGTTCTAAACCCTAGGGATTATTTTTCTATGAATTTTAGAGGGTTTATTCTATTTTTACTTTGCCTCGAACCTCATGAATTGAAGTGGGTTTGTTTTAAGGTTACAGATTATCATTTAGTTCCTTGGAATTGCTGTAGCCCTTGTCAGATCATCTCATCCCACTTTTATTCTTATTAGGTTGCTTTGACCTATGTTTGGACCCTGAATTACCCTGTATGCAGATTATACTGGTAAAATTGCATTTTTACCCCTTATGACTCGTTTTCTCCTTAAACTCAGAATTCTCTGAGTTAAGCCTTTCCTTGAGTTATGTAGGAGCTTGTATCCTTTGTATTAGGTCAAAATGAGCTAGTTATGGCTCATGATGAGGTTCTCATCAAAGCATTTCCGCCATTGCCACAGGAGCTTCAAGCTTTGAAGCTCAAAGCTCCGCAGCGGCAACAGCAGCAAGGCCCTCCAGCACATGCTTGCAGGCCGCCCTTGCCTCCCGCTTCTTCCCGTACACCCACTTCTCCGAGCAAGCCAGCAGCCGGCGCAGCTTCTCCGCGTGCGCGCCAGCCTCTCCACACCTCCCGCACTCACAGCACCGGGCGCACCTGATCGCGCGGCTCGACCATGCACTGTAGCCACTATTCACGCTAGTCAGTGGAACTCTGTGGCTACAGTGCGGTGACCGATAAGTTTCTCACTTATCCGGTCACCCAGCTCACCGCAACCGGTCCCAGCCCGCACCTGCGTCCCGCCCCGCGCCCACTCCAGCGCCCACCCGCGCGTCTGCGTTCGCCCACGTACGCTCGCCCGCTTCAGTGTCTGCGTGCGCCCGTTCCCAACACCTGGGTCTACCCGCACCCGCCTCTCCGTGTAGCGCTGTGCACTGCGGTCTCTCTTCCCCACGCCCACTCCCTCCAGGGCGTGCCTCTTCGCGAGCCTACGCGCATGTGCATGCGAGTGGATCACGAGACGACGCCCGCGGCTTCAGAAGACTTAAACTCGCCTCCTTCACTCCAGCTCTCTCTCTCTCTCTCTCTCAGCACCCTCTCACTCTCTCTGCCGACACATACACATAGACACTCACACTCTCGGACACACACTCTCACTTATACATTAATATATACTTATATATATATATATACATACATATATATATATATATACACATATATTTATACATATATACATATATACAACTATATATATATATATATACATATCTATCTACATATATCTATATACATATATTACTATATATATATACATCTATATAGTTATATATACATACATATACATATATATATATACATATATCTATCTATACATATATTTACATATCTATATATATATATATATACATATATATATAAACATATAACTACATATATACCTATATATTTATAACCATAAATATATATATACATATAGATATATATTTACCTATATACATACATATATATATATTTTCATCCTACACGTTGTATCGCGGGAATATCTGCACCAGTTGCTGATATTCCCCGTTACACGCGTACAGAAAGCATGTTCACACTCATCTTCCACCAATCCACCTTACACTCCACACGGCACTTCGTCCTATTGGTTGCGTCTTTCTAGACGACGACCGACTCGACACCGTGCTATACGCCATCTTCACCTCCACCCCCACCCCTTTATACATATATAATATATACATATATATATATTATATTTACTCTATTTCTGTTTCTCTTTCCTGCCAGTAAAAAGATAAAAAAATATATAAAAGAGAAAAGATAATCCTTGACTTGCAGGTACTCAATCTTACGAATAGCAAGACCGATTTTGGAACCCTAATTTGGCTCAAAGCCAATAACCTGATTTTGAGGGTGTGCCTCAAGGACAAGAATTATCAGAAAAAAATCTTAAATAGAAAAACACCAAAAACACAATAAGCGAACGGAAGAGATTCGTTGTAGGAAAGGCGTAGAAACTGATTCACTTCTATCCCACTTCCTTGAGTTCGACCCTGGGCCTAAAAGTGACCAAGATAAAATCAAGTAGACCAGGTAAAAAAAATTTTTGTAAAGAGATGGTTAGGCTCGATTTAGGTTAACCACTATACTCATCACAATGATAAAATCACCATATTAACACAGCCTATCCGGGTCTACACCATAACCTCCTTTCAAGTAACAGTATCCAAACAATACAGATTATCAATAGTTGAAAGAAAACCAGAACCAACCAATCTTGAATCAAAGAAAATATTCACTTTTCCATCTAGAAAATTACAAAAATAGTTTAGTCTATCAAGAACATAAACTGAAACTAAATTGCACCTGAAAGACAGTACAACAAAAGTATTTTCTATATCCAAGTACATTCCAGTTTTCATTAATAATCTAAAAGCTCCTATTGTTTCTACTGTAACTGGCTTCCCGTCTCCCACATAGATGAACCACTCAGCCTCATTTGGTTTTCTATAGTTCAGGCAGCCCTGTAAAGACACACTAATGTGAGTAGTGGCCCCTGAATCCATCCACCAAGCATGACTTGGTATTGAAACCAAATTACTCTCTGTACAAACCAAATTGAGAGCTGTACCTTTCTTAGCACGCCAGGCATGGTAGTTGGTACAGTGCTTCTTTTGGTGCCCCTCAGCTCCACAGAAGAAGCATCCTGACTTGAAAGACTCTACAGCCTTCCCCTTCTGCTTCTTCTATGAAGTTGTTTCTGTAGCTTCTGTAGTCATTTTCTTTCCCTTGCCTTTGTTATTAGAGGAAGTGGCAATGTGAGCACTCTCTGTCCCATCATGCTTCATTCTCTCTTCTTCTTGCACACAGTGCGAGATGAACTTATTCAGAGACCAAGTCTCTTTTTGACAGTTGTAGCTCACCTTGAACTGGTTGAAGGAGGGTGGAAAAGAGATTAAAACTAGATGCACTAACAAGTCCTTCGAGAGGTCAAGTTTTAGTGCTTTCAACTTGGAAGCAATGTGGGACATCTCCATAATATACTCACATATACTACCCTTCCCTTTATACTTCTTTGAGATAAGGCTTGCCAAGAGTGTACCAATTTTTGCCTTTTCATTCTTGGTAAACGTTTCTCAATATCGGTAAGAAAATCTTTAGTCATATCAATGTCATCCGACATTGTGCCCCTAAAAGCCTCAGGTATGGTCTTCTTCATTATCTTCATTGATATCCGATTAGACCTCTCCCATCTTTCCTTCTCCTTCTTTGGTTTAGAAGTACTCGTGTCTGTAAGAATGGGAGAGGGTTCCCTAATCACCAAATCTAAGTCCATAACCCCGAGGACAATCAACAGATTTTCCTTCCACGACTTAAAGTTCGAGCCACTTAACATCAGTATGGAATTTAAGGTGGAAGTAATATTGGCAGAAGACATTTCTGAAAAATAAATACAAATAAACACAGAATTAGCTCTTTTAAAACATAATGTGTCTAATTAATTCGTTAATCCCATCACATGTCTTAGTTAACTCCATCAAGGGTCTCATCTTTGGACGAGAGGTTGACTTGTAATTAAAGACATGGTGTGGTATGAAATGATTGTTGGTTCAAATCCAAGTTAGTCATGAACCTTCCTTTAGGCCAATTCAATGACTACCCAGAAATCCTAATAACCAACACATCACTACTCCCACGCAAATGAATGAAAGTTGATCGAGTATGCACTTTCCTTTGGGCCAATGCACACCCATCTACTAACACCCATTCATCCTTTTACTGTTCACGGATAAACCCAGTATTCATAGGAGAGCTCACTTTGGCGAGGTGCTGCTTCAACTGGGTTACCCTAGAATAGTGTACCTTATTAATTAGACTGAACTTAATTTTACTAAGTAGAGAGTGGGTTGGCTCTGATATCACTTGTTGCCATTAATTCCTCAAACCCTTAAGGGCTTAACTAAAATTAACCCACCTCTGACTTAGGATAGACCTATATAACATATTGTCTCAACTGGACCTCATGCAATTTGGGTACCGATACTGGTCTACCAATATCGATATCCATGACTTACAGTTATGGGTTCTATATTCAATGGGTACCGGTACTAATGTCAAGTACCAATACATCTGAGTTACTGTTTAGAACCTAAGTCCAGATGAGTACTCGTCCAGTACTCACTATGTACCAGTTCTCATGTTGAGTACCAGTACTTGTAGAGTACTGGTACTTCTCCAGGAACCAACTGATCTCAACGAGTACCGGTACTCATGAGGAGTACTGGTACTTGTTGAGTACTGGCAACTTTGCCTGTAGCTAACGTCTATCAATACTGGTGACCAGTACCAATACTTGTAAGCTGCAGGTCCTGATGACTTGAAGCCCAGAACCTGACTTGGGACTCGTGTGTACTGGTACTCGAGGTGAGTACCGATACATGTAAGTCCCAGTTTAGGACTTAAGTCTACCTGGAGTCGATCTGGAGATTGCGTGTACCGATACTCATGAAGAGTACCAGTACAAGCAACCTACAGTTCACTTAATGCTTTATAAACAGTAGTGCGTGAGTACCGATACTCATCTCTAGTACTGGTACTTACGACGATTGCAGAATGTATTTCGAGATTCTCTGAGAAGATGAATCATCTATCTAAATACACAGGTATAAGCAAATCTGATATAGAGCAAACAATAATTATCTGAATAGAAAACCATCACATCTATAAGGAACAACATGACAGGTTTAGCTAATGAATAAACTTTATCAATAAATCCCATAAACATTCATGAATGACTATCTTTACCTATTTGCCATTTGAGAAGGGATACCATACCTGTGTTCACCTTGAAGACAAGAAGAAAGGGGCCACAAAATGTGAGGATGGGCTTCCAAGGGATACCACCACCACTTGATCAGAGTGAGAATCCTTTGAAGAAGTCCTTCTTCTCTATCTTCCTCTCTCTCTCTTCACCCTTAGGTCACAATGGGATTGATCCTTAGGTCTGATTAGTGGTTCCCTTGGGGACCATAACTCTCGAATAAAATAGCTATTAGTGTGACTAATTTGCTGGGTGAATTGCAACTTCACTCATCGAGAAGTTACACTTCACGACTAGATCTCTGCACATGTATAAATATAACCACACCATTTCCTTTTGCATTTTAGCCCATACCTTTAATATAACCTAAATTGATCACTTTAAAATTGGGCATTAGATGACAGTCACTATACTTATTGTTATTTGATTATATCTATATATAAATTTACATATACAAGTACATATGTTGGATTTTAATCCAACAACTGATTGCGCAGCAATCATATGTCTTAATTGTCCAGAATTAGGCTAGGACTTAGCATAAGTTAGGGTAATTCATGCATGCATAAGCATTACAGCACCTTTACTACTTTCTTTTAGCTATGCAAAAAATAACGCTATAATGTACTGATTTGGTGCATTATGTCAATTATAGGTAATAAGCTGATCAGAAGGTAAATCTGAAGCTGGATCTAAAGCTGGATCAGAAGAATAGAAGAATAATTGGTGTTGCAGCAGAGCTGGAGCGGAAGACCTAGAATAAGATGTAGTAGATAATAATGTAAGGGAGTTAAGGTATGATATTCTATTAAGTAGGAATAAAGCAATAAAATGTGAAGAACTTAGGTCCATCCCAACCCTAGGATAGCCTAGAAGCTTCCCCAAGCCTTAGCCACCCTTAGATTAGGTCACCACACCCTAGGAAACCTTAAAACCCTAATTCCAACCTCTATCTGGACATCCAAATGAGTTATAGGATGTCCAGAACCCTTAGCCAACTCCCTCACACCTTAAACCCACTTTTACAGTGTTATTGGATGTCCAGACACTTGGTCAGACGTCCAATTTCTGCAAAATACCCAAGACAGAACCTAGAATCCTTCCTAACTCTGATTAGACATCCAGGATTGAAGTCTGGACTTTTGATTTTTTAGTATAAGTCATCTGATGCTATTATTGGATGTCTAGAACTATTCTTCAGTTCCTATTTTAAGATTCAAGCCTCGATCTTGGATCTCTAGCTCCCTAAATCAATTCCAACCCATAGGAACCTAAATTAAGGTGCCCTAACCATAGCACATCACCTCTAGACCTCCCTAAGGACCTAATTAGGTCCTCACTAAACCTAATTGACTTAGATCATAGTCAATTATTATTGCCTAGTCAATTAGACTCATAGGGTCCAATTGAGCTCAGGTCTCAACCCATACAAGTCCAATTGGACTCAGTGAGAGTCCAATTGGCCTAAGCCCAACTTAATTGAGTTATTTCACTCTCAATTAGATTCACACCCATTCAATTAAACTTGTGTTAAGTTTAATTGCAATTCACCCTTAGCAATTAGGGTTTGCAACCCTAATTTAAGGCCTACACCAACCTAAACCCCTTAGGACCTAACCTATATCACTTAGACACCTAGGGCACGACCACACACACACACACACACACCCACTCACGCACTCCCACACAACCTAGAGTATTCTAGATTCTTCCAAAGGTGGCACCACTCTTGGTTGCCAAAATTAGCAACCAAGAGCCATTCAAATTGAGATCCACAAATGGTGGATCTAAGAACCACACCTCTCTCTCCTTGGCCGGCCACACTTGGAGCTCTCTCTAGAGAGTTCCACACTTCTCTAGAGAGCTTCCCTTAGGTCTATAAAAAGACCCAAGGGGTGGCCATTTGCACCCATCCATCTCTTGGCTTTATTCACTTCCATTTAGGCTAGCTACATCCCACCTCCACTCCACCTCCACGAGTTTCTCACCATGGCCACCACCATCTCCATGCCAGGATGCTGGATCACCTCTCCAACCTCTCTCCAAGGGCCAGCCTAAGCACCATTAGCCGCCCCTCCTCCTCTCAACCATTCAAAGGCCATCGGAGCCCACCTCCGAATTCCCTTATTTCTGCTAGATTAGTGGCTAGTTCTTCATAGTTTACTTTCTTTTATTACTGCTTAGTAGTGTAGCTCTTTATTCTCCCCCAATGATGCATGCAAAATCCTCCCAAAGATTCATGTATGCGATCATTTTCTGTTAGCTAGATTTATGTTTTCAAGCTTTCCTCTATAAGCTTTCCTCTAATTCCATGTTGCAAAGAACCTCCTGAATGAATGAATGAAAGAAATATTATATATATATATATATATATATCTGTGTTGAGAATCACCATGAGCTTATTGATTGCAATATATTTTGTGTGATTCAAGTTGCCTGCTCTTCATTATTATCTATTGCAACCAGCATGTCGGTACCATAAAATATTGAGGATTTAACTATTAATGCATTTTCCGTAAACAACCACCACATAACTAGAATCGTGCGTACTGAAACTCACACTTTCACCTTCGTCATCTATCTAACACATGCGCATGTAATCAGGGTTCATAATGAAAGTGGCAAAACTTTGATCCGACGATTAGAAACCGGTGTGCGATTTTAAACAAGTAGAGCGGAAAAGATCAATTTAAGATTTACATAAATGCCTCCCAGAGACGAACAACCGGGACTCAAAGTCTCGTTATCTTTAGAAATTATTTTTGACCAGTGTTTAACGCGACGATACTACGATTTCCAATGACTTTAAAATACGCGAAAATAGCTTCTGTCAAATGGTGCCATTGCCGGGGAGGCAACGTCATTTTTTGATTTCGTTCTTTTGAGCTATCACTGACAAATCTTCCTCTACTTGTCTTTGGATGTGTAGGAAAAATAGGAAAAAAATGGGATCTGCACACACAACTAGCGCGGGAAAAATTCCAGGTGCACATCATATCTGCCTTAGTCTAGGTTTTTTTTTGAACCCTAGGTTAGATTTGCTTCTAGAAATTTCATTTGAAAAAAAAAAAAGCTTATTCATTTTCGTGAAAAAGAAAAAAAAATCAAAGAAAAAAATCTAGGTATTTAGATTAGGTTTCTTTTTAAATCCTAGGTTAGTTTTGAAAAAGAAAAAAAAAAAGTTGAAAGTCCTTTGAAAAAAAAATCCTTCTTAAAAAAAAATCTTCAAAATTTTTTTTGAAAAAAAAAAATTTGGTGGAAAGTTTGAATTTTAAACTCAAACACCTATTAAAAGCTTCACCACCACCCTCTGATTTTCAGTTAGACTTCAAAGTCCATTTTAAAAATTCAATTGCTGAAAAGTTAATGAGCACAAAATTCTGAAATTCAGGCTAGAACTTCATTTTCAAACCGTCTTTCAAACGCCATCGTTCATTTGAAAAAATTACAAGTAAAAAATTTTAAAAAATTCCCGAAGTGCAAGGGGGTTAGACTAACCTAGATTTGAGATTTTTCAAAATTCAAAAAGCAATTTCGAGCAACCCGCAAATCTTTTTTGACTAAAAATGGTGGGCTTTGAAAGTTGATCTCATTAGCTTTAATTTTCATTTTTTTTTTAAATTTTTGAAAATCATTTGATACTGTTTCAATTTGAAAAATCAATCAGGGGTCAAAACTTCATATCTGACCCCTTGACATTTAAAAATCTCTATAAATTCGGTTGAAATAGTAAAACTTACAAAAACAAGTCTTTGAAAAGATAATTAAAAAAGGAATCTACTTGCCAAATTTTAATTTAATTGGATTCCAATTTTGTTTATAGAACTAGTTTTATTCTTGTGGTCTAATGAAGAACAAAACAAAGGAACAAAAAAAACCCTAGAATTGCATGACCCCTAGGTTACATCTTTAGGGTTACAATCTAGAGACCACATTTGGGCTAGACTAGACTTAATCAAGTCTAGTGCTTAGCCGGTGAGCTTGGTCACCTTGTGGGCCACTCACCACAAACCCCAGAAGAAAAATAGGCTAAAATCAATTTTAAAACACGAAATCAACCCGAATTCATTGTCATACTACTGAGTGCTTTCAACCTCTTAGCTGGGTTAGCTTGAGAGGCGGGAATCACTTTCAGTCGTTTGTACGATGAATTTTTCTTCAGGAATTCGAACTTAAAATGAAAAATTTGGTCACAAGATCATAAGGACCAATTGATTGACAGGGCCTTAGCCATGTCTGACTTGGCTACACCAACCCAGGGGTTGGGTGGTGTATGCAAGGAAGGAGATCACTTAGACCTGAACTGGTTGGACCTTGGGAGCCACACCCAATGAGGCGAGTCACCTCGCCAGGACCATCTTCTCCCCCCACTTCTTCTACTCCCTTAGCCGCAATGGCTAATCCAGGACTTGGACTTAGACCGGGTCAGGATGTCGGTAATCTGGACTCGATGGCTCGTCTGGAGGCCTGGGTGGTTGAATCAGAGGAACGGCATCAGCAGAGCATGGACCGTATCTTGATGACGCTTGACAGAATGCAGCAACCACCGCGAGGAAAACAACTTCGGGATTTCTATGATCCAGCCACACCGATCATCGCACCCTTAGTCAGGATTCCTGTAGGCGGAGATGCGTTTGAGCTCAAGCCCAATGTGATCGGTTTGATTAGCACTCATTTTTATGGAAACTCAAGCGAAGATCCGTTCCAGAGGACCTAAGTCGAATCAGAGAAACGATTTGACCCAGGAATATTGATATTGGGATTGTTCTGATGAAACTTTTCCCATTTTCTCTGAGGGACAAAGCTTCATACTGGTTCAAGACCATTGGGAAGCCAATTGGAACCTGGCCGGAATTACGACGTGAATTCTTGCAAAAGTTCTTCCCAATCGGTCGAACGAACGTGATGAGGCATGCAATCACGACTTTCTCCGAAGGAGCTAGGGAGAAGTTGCATGACGCCTGGGACCGATTTCACGACCTTCTCCGGAAATGCCTGCACCATGGTATACCCAGATCGCACCTAGCTCAGATCTTTTACCATGGGCTGGATGACACACATAGATATCTGGCTGATGCATCTAGTGGCAGGAATTTCCTCGCGAAAGACGAGAATAGCGCATTTGAGTTCTTCGAATCATTGGCGAAGAACTCGATGAATGCCACATCCATGAACCAGTTCCAGCGGCCTGGTCAGCAGCGGGTTGGTGTCCATGAGGCTCACACCGAGTCTATTCGAGCCGACATAGATATCATCGTCAAGCAGTTGGATAGAATAAACCTAATCGAGAAAAAGATTGACCAAATTAGTCAGGGTCAATCTAACCTGAACTCTGCTACCCCAAGACCCTCTTATGCACCCCGAGCCCCTCCTACTCGAGTTAATCTACTCACTCGGGATGCATCTTCTCCTTATTTACAAGATCCTGCATATCAGGATCCTGTAAACAATCACGATCTAGCACCATATGACCAGGGTTACACACCACTCGCAGACTATAATACGTATCCCCTTGATGGATATACGTCTCAAACATCTTCGGCCTACGAGGACATCAGTGCGATTCAAGGATACGGGCGTAATAACCCGTATTTAGAGACGTATAACCCTGGTTGGCGCCAGCATCCGAACTTCTCCTGGTCTGGTAACTCACAAAGACCACATCAAGATCCACACTACCAAACCAAGCAATACGGGAATGCGGAAAACGCGTACCCTAGGCAGCAGCCATTCCCGCATCAGCAGCAACCCCATTCTATATACCAGCCACTGCACCAAGCTGCCAGTCACCCTCCAAAGCGGGCTGACCCTTTGGAGGCATTGAAAGAGGAGCTGCAAGAATCGATGAGGAAATCTACACAGGATAGCTTGCAGATAATGAAGGCAATGGCTGACAAGATACAGACTATACAGAACACGCAAAACCAGCTGTTGCAGGAGCATAGGACTCAGGGAGCCTTGCCCTCCCAACCTATCTCGAACCCTCGGTATGTGCAGAACCAAGGTGCCCCGCCTAGGTTTCAGGCACCACAGGGACAGGCACATGCCATATTACAGGCACCTCCTGCACCACCTGGTTATGCCCAAGGCCAGCCACCTTTGATGCAGAACCCCGCATACTCTGCCCGTTCCGCTCCCCCACCACCTCATGGACAGCAAGCCGATGCAAATGCTGTCTCATTAAGGAGTGGAAGGAAGACAATCGACCCACCACATAGGCAGGAGGGTCCTGATTTTTCTCACCCTTCGCTGTAGGCGAGTTCGACTCCTTCATCTCAAGAGCCACCTACGGTAGATAAGGGTAAGAGGCCACTTGACCCTGAGATTCCCGTCCCTTTTCCTGAGTCCCTGACGCGAAATGTAGTACGGAAAAAGGACACGTGGAATTCTAAGGACTACTAGTAACCGGTGGCTTGTCCGTGTTTATGTTTGTTATAGTTTAGTTACAGTCGTTATAGCATAAGACAAAACGGCTACCAGATTCCTACCAAAAATTTTTACTTGGAACAAGGTTTTCCCGAGGTCGAACTCAAGGAGCAACTATGTTTCTAGAAGACTAAATAAGATCTCTATTATGTTACAAAAATAAGAGAGAGAGAGAGGGCTAGAGTTCTCTTGGCTTCTTCTTCTCTCTTCTTTTCTTTCTTTCTTTCTTCTTTCTTCTGCAGAGTCTTCTTTTCTTCTTGCCTCCTCTGCTTGCTTCTTCTCTTTTCTTTTTCTTCTCTGCGGCAGTGGTGATCTTCCTCTTCTTTTTCTTTCTTTCTTCTTTCTTCTTTTCCTTCCTTGCTTGCGGCTGTGCCTTCTTTCTTTCTCTTTTCTTCTTCTTCTTCTTCTTCTTCTTCTTCTTCTTCTTCTTCTTCTTCTTCTTCTTCTCTTCCTACCTTCTTCTTCTTTCTGGCTGCAAAGGCTTCTTTCTTCTTCTGCGGCTATAGTGATTCCGACATCTGATGCAATGCTCAGACGACTTATCTGTGGCTTTACTACAGTGCCTCCCTTCTTCTTTCTTCGTCTGTTTCTCTCCTTCCTTCCTTCTTCTTTTCCTTCCTGTCTTCTTCTTCAGCTGCCCTGAGCGGCTAAGGCTTCGGCCGCTTCTCTTCTTCTTTTCCTTTCTGCCTTCTTCTTCTTCCTTTCTTCCTGCACGCTCACACAAGGGTCAGAGCAAAACCTACCCCTACCCTTCCCCGCATCTCTCTCTTTCTCAAATTTCTCTCTTCGAACTGCACTCCCAGAGTCGGGTAATCTGGTGCGGGTATCGCACCCGGGACCAGGCCCACCGACGTGCGATGGTGGGTGAGGAGTGTGCGGTTTGGGTAATCGGATCCTGCCCAGACCCGCGGGGCGTGAGCGCGGGCGAGGGCGAGCGAGCGCGTGGCGCGCTGCGTGCGGGAGAGGGACCTGACCCCTGTGTTCAAAGGCGATAAGCCGTAGGCACTTTTTCAATTTAAGTGCGGGCGCTTGGCCACGCAGTTCCGAGGTGGGACTATAGTCCCACCTCCCAAATTAGCGTCCACAAGCGAATGATCAGCCGCCAATTAAGGCATCCCGTGAGGCCTTCGCCCCAGTTGCGGGCCTGGGTGTCTTCACGACTCCTGCCCGTGCGACCTGGGACGCGCACCTGTGCTGGAGGGTGCCTGCAGCTGCAGGTGAAGCTGCTGCAGCTCGTCAACAATGGCGGTGAGGGGCGCGAACCTGAAATCACAGCTACGGCCTCTCAGCCCAGTCAAAATACATAGGAAGCTTCGCCGGAGTGAGGCGAAGCTTGTGCGGTGGTCGGCTAGGTGTGGGAGTGCGTGGAGAGGCTGACCTAGGTCAGACTGTGGCCGGAAAGGTGGGTTTGTTCAGGGGGTGGTCGGGTGGCGCATGACAGTGAATGGAGAGCGGGGATCGATGGAGTGGAGTGTGAGGGAGCTTCTGGGCTGGTCGGCGAGGTGTGAGAGTGTCTATGGTCGTGAGATGGTCTCGCCGGAGGGGGTGATCGGAGTTGGAGAAGGTGGTCTGGACAGTGGCAGTTGGGTGGTCGAAAGGGCAGTTTAAAAGGGGGAAAATACAAGGGAAGGAGAGAGGAAGCTATCTACCTAATTACTCGACGAAGGGGGAGGGAAGAGTAGCCAGCTCGTATTTGCTGGAGCTGGAGACGAAGACGCCCCGGAGGAGGGTTTCGGCGACGAGGAAGCAGGAGGAGGGCGCCAGCGGGTACAGCCTGGCGCGGACGACGGAGCAGGGCAAACCCTGCTGCAGGTAGGGCAGCAGAGCGACGAGAAGGAAGAGGAGGAGTTCGCCGGAAGCTTCGGGCCCTCTGACGGAGGAGGAAGGGATGAAGAGGGGGGTAGTTCTCCGTCAAAGGAAGCTTGAAGGAGTCGGCAGGGTCTGCCGGTTCTTATAAAGAGCTTAGCGCAGAGAGAGAGGGGCAAGGTGCGAAGGGGTTTGCCTCGCCGGAGTAAGGCCGGAGGTGACACCCATGCCTTCGGAGCATTCGCACAGAAGGCATGGTGGTTGGTAGAGGTCGTGGGCATGTCCCTGCGACAGAGGACGACGCAGGGAACCCCGCTTCTGTTCTAGAGGACGGTAACCCTGCTCTGCGCGGTGCCATGCTCCGTACAAGGTCGCCGGAGTATGGCGCTGCGCAGAAGTTGCAGGGAGGACCTTTCTGCAAAGAACGATGAAAAGTTTGGGACCTAAATGCAAGGGTTTCAAAAGATAAGGGTCAAAAGGTAAATGAGGACCAAATTGTAAAGTCAGTCAAGGAGGTCTCTTCTTAGGCTCAAGTTTTTATACAAGACTAATTTGAACCTAAGGATTTTAATGGTGAATTTTAATTCTAGGTTGGACCATGTTCGATCGGCCAATTTGTGCAAAAACCCAAATTAATTTATTAATTGGGCATGGTTCTCTTTTTAGGTCAAAATAGGTTTCTAAGGCCAAATTGAAGGCTCTAAACCCTAGAGAATATTTTTCTATGAATTTTAAAGGGTTTATTTGATTTTTATCCTGCCTCGAACCTCGTGAATTGAAGTAGGCTTGTTTTAGGATTACAGAATGTCATTTAATTCCTAGAAGTTGCTATAACCCTTTTCAGATCAGATCAACCTACTTCTCTCATTGTTAAGCTTGTTTGACCTATGTTTGGACCCTTAATTACCCTGTTTGCAAACTGCATTGGTGAAATTACAGTTTTACCCCTTATGATTTGTTTTATTCTTAAACTCAGAATTCTCTGAGTTAAGCCTTTCTTTGGTTCATGTAGGAGCTTTTTCTCACATATCTGGGTTAGATTGTGCTAGTTAGGGTTTATCATGTGGTTCTCATCATACCCCCATGCCTAGCTTTTGCTAGTCCCTTAGCAAAATTTTAAGGTTTCAACCCCTGTTCTAGACCATGAAGTTCTTAATGATTTCAGATAAGTGCTTTTTCTTTTGCAAACTAGATTAGGTCAGAATGCCAACCATAGGCCTAAAAGGTACTCTAGTACCAACCAAGATCCAGATCTATCTAGCCTCAGCCTCAGTCCTTAATAAAGGTTTTTAAGGCCTACAAGAACCAACCTAAGGTTTATTGGACTTTGTGGTTAAAGCACCCGTGCTTGAGATAATTTTAGCCCTGGCTCAGTTCGCAGTGTGTTTTTGTAAGAGAGGTAGAAGATTTATCTGTTTGGAGAGTTTTCTCTCTCTTTTTCCTTTTAATTCTAGCTTAGGATTGGCTTTTCAACACGGTCTGTATCAGATTCCTTGTCCCCATCATCAATCCTCAAGGGTTCCTGGCAGTCGATGCTTCGAGATAGCACTGCCCATGGTAACCCCCAGAACCCTGGCTGTTGAGATTTCGAGATAATCCCATCCATGGTGTTCCGTGGCCGAATTCAGACCCTGATAGTTGACATTTCGGGATAATGCCATCCATGGAATCTGAGCCAGCAGAGTGCTTACATGCCCCCAGTAGGATATGTAAATATCCTAAGAGACAAGCACCAAGGAGATGATATTTTGTTATGCATCTTCGAGGGGAATTTCCCGCCTCTTCGCGCTGGGAAATCGTCCAAATCAACTTGTGTTGATCGGCCGCTCCTACTCTAGGTGTCATTTTCAGAATTTTTGCGACGCTTCTACGTGATTTTGATTTTTACGCTTACTGAACCAAGCTGTGTGTGAGGTTAGGGTGCTTAGGTTACTGAGTCCCGTAAACCAAAAGTTAGTTAACGAGGCCAAATACTCCCTAAGTCTTAGACCTAATACTTAAGCTTTTCATTTTCCTCAACCTCTTGAGGAATGTTTAGATCTTAATGGGTACTAAGAGTCTATCCGAGAATGCCTAAAGTTCGCATTCTTACTAATCTTGCTGTGCACTTTCCATTTCTTTTCTTGAATGAGGTCTAGAACTTAGGTTAATTCCTTAATTTCTTACTAATGACTATCACTTCTCTTTCATTTTGTGCTCCTTTTCATTTTGTTTCTTTTTCTTCTCCTCCTTTGTAGAGTGCTCAAAATTTTCTTTCCTCCTCTCATTTTATTATTTTTTTCAAAAAATTTTTTAATTTTTATGGTGTTTTTGGCATATGTGATTTTTTTTGTTTAAAACATTTTCTTACAAGATTTGCACTTTCATACCCCCCCATGCCTAAGATTTGCAATGTCCTCATTGTAACCTAGGGGGTTTTTATTCGACTTAGTTCATACATTAGGACAGATGTTTTGATGAGTGAATGGGTCGGTGTGACTGTTGCGAACGATTTCTAATCTCAGATGCAAGCGCCTGAGGTGGAGTCGGCTGTCCTAAAGGGTAAACCTTAAGTGCACAAAGGTTTCAGAAAAGGTTTCAGGTTTTCAAAGAGAATGACGGGCTGCCTCCCATTAAGCGCTGAGTTTTACGCCATCGGCTGGGCGCAATATGCTCAGGGAAAATGGAGGATAGATGATGATTCAGCCAAATCAGTAGAGGTTACATCAATGAACGGTTTGAGTCTCTGACCGTTCACGATGAAAGGTTCGGAATCATGGCTGAGCGGACTGATCTCGACGGCTCCATTTCCAAAAACCTGTCGGACCAAGTATGGTCCGACCCACTTGGATCACAACTTCCCAGGGAAAAGTTTAAGTCGGGCATCGAAGAGTAGGACCTTCTGACCAGGATGAAAGATCTTTCTAGAGATATGCTTGTCATGAAAGGCTTTAGCCCGCTCCTTGTAGATTCGCGAGTTCTCGTACGCATCAGGGCGTAATTCATCGATCTCGCTGATTTGAAGCTTTCCGTGGGTTCTAGCCTTAAAAAGATCTAGATTACAATTCCGTACTGCCCAATAGGCTTTGTGCTCCAGTCCGACGGGAAGGTGACACGCCTTCCCGTACACCAGTCTAAAGGGAGACATGCCTAATTAGGTTTTGTGGGTGATCCTATAGGCCCACAAGGCTTCCGGAAGTTGGGACGACCAGTCCTTCCTGTCAGGCCAAACAGTGACCTGCAGGATTTTCTTGATCTCCTGATTTAACAGCTCAACTAGACCATTAGTATGGGGGTGATAAGGAGTAGAGATTCGGTGAGACACCCCGTATTTGGTCATCAGTGACCTGAACTGAGCATTTGTGAAATGGGTCCCCCCGTCTGAGATGATAGCACGAGGAATCCCGAACTGTGAGAAGATATTGTGATGAATGAATTTGAGAACGATTTTGTGATCACAGGTTCGGGTCGGTATGGCTTCAATCCATTTGGACACGTAGTCCACAGCCAACAGAATGTATTCGAAACCATTCGAAACAGGAAAGGGGCCCATAAAATCAATCCCCCACACATCAAAAATTTCGCATACGAGAATCGGCTGCAAAGGCATCATGTCACGATGGCTCATGTTGCCCAATTGTTTGGCAACGACCGCATGCCTTGCAGTGATTGTATGCATCCTTGAATAGAGTGAGCCAATAAAAGCCACACTAGAGGATTTTCGATGCGGTTTTGTGCCCAGAGAAATGGCCACCGCATGCCTGGTCGTGGCAGAAGGAAAGAATATCATTGACTTCACCTTCTAGGACATATCTCCAAATGATTTGGTCAGCACCTATGCGGAAGAGGTACGGATCTTCCCAAATGTAGTACTTGGCATCAGAGCGCAAGTTGTCTTTCTTGGCCTTCGGCCAATCAGACGAGCTCTGATGAGATGCCAAGTAGTTTACTATATCAGCAAACCATGGAAGTCTAGTACCAATAGTCAGCAGGTGCTCATCAAGGAAATGCTCCGTGATGGATCTGGAAGGGTTGATAATCTCAGAAGGAAGGTAGAAAAATGGTCAGCTACCATATTTTGTCTTCCCGCCTTGTCGCGAATCTCAAGATCGAATTCTTGCAACAACAAGATCCATCGAATTAGTCGGGCCTTCTCATCCTTCTTGGCAAGGAGATGCCTCACAGCCGTGTGATCCGAGTAGATGATGACGTGAGAACCCAGGAGATAAGATAAAAATTTTTCAAGGGCAAATACTACGGCTAGCAGCTCTTTCTCTGTAACTGTATAGTTACGCTGAGCCTCGTCAAGTATCTTGCTAGCGTAGTAGGTGACCACGGGTTTCCCGTCAACTTTCTACCCCAGAACTGCTCCTACAGCGAAATCAGATGCATCGCACATGATCTCAAAGGGTTGAGACCAATCAGGGGATTGTAGGATCGGGGCCTAGGTGACTCGGTCATGGAGGTTCTCAAAGGCTTGAGTGATTCCTTGGAGATTTCAAAGGGTACATCCTTAGAGAGAAGAGTCATCAGGGGGGCGCGATTTTCGAAAAATCGGGAATGAAACGACGGTAAAAACCGACGTGCCCCAGAAAAGAACAGATGTCCCTGATCGAGCTAGGCATAGGAAGGCAAGAAATTAGATCAACCTTGGCTCGATCCACTTGGATGCCTTTATCAAAGATCAGATGTCCTAGGACGATCCCCTCAGGCACCATAAAATGGCTCTTTTCTTAGGAAAGAACCAAATTAACGTCGATGCAGCGCCTGAGTATATGAACCAAGTGCTGGAGGCAATCATCAAATGATGCCTGAAAATAGAGAAGTCATCCATGAAGACTTCCAGATAATCACCTATCATATCAGAGAATATGGCAAGCATGCACCTCTGAAAAGTCGCGGGTACATTGCAGAGAACGAACGGCATCCTTCGGAATGCATATGTTCCGAAGGGGCAGGTGAACGTGGTCTTCTCTTGGTCTTCAGGATGAATAGCAACTTGGTTATAACCGGAGTACCCGTCAAGAAAGTAGAAGAATCGATTTCCCGCTAATTTCTCGAGAATCTGATCAATGAAAGGTAGTGGGAAATAATCCTTCTTCGTGGAGGAATTGAGTCGTCGGTAATCTATGCAGACTCTCCACAAGTTGGCTAATCGGGTAGGTATGACTTCTCCGGTTTCAATCGTAATGGTGGTGAGCCTTGCCTTTTAGGCACAACCTGAATCGGGCTCACCTAACGACTGTCGGAGATCGGATAGATGATCCCTGCATCTAACCACTTGATGATCTCCTTTTTCATGACCTCCTGCAGATTAGGGTTTAAACGTCTCTGCATCTCACGAGAAGGTCGTGCACCCTCTTCTGAATAAATATGATGTGTGCAATAAGAGGGGCTTATTCCAGTCAAGTCATCGAGAGTCCAACCAATGGCTCTGCGATGTTACTGGAGAACAGTAATCAGACGGGATTCTTGATCAGGAGTGAGCTTGGAATTTATAATCACAGGAAGGTAACCGGTGGCTTGTCCGTGTTTACGTTTGTTATAGTTAGTTACAGTCGTTATGGCATAAGACAAAACGGCTACCAGATTACTACCAAAAATTTTTACTCGGAACAAGGTTTTCCCGAGGTTGAACTCAGGGAGCAACTATGTTTCTAGAAGACTAAATAAGATCTCTATTATGTTACAAAAATAAGAGAGAGAGAGAGGGCTACAGTTCTCTTGGCTTCTTCTTCTTCTCTTTTTTCTTTCTTTCTTTCTTCTTTCTTCTGCAGAGTCTTCTTTTCTTCTTGCCTCCTCTGCTTGCTTCTTCTCTTTTCTTTTTCTTCTCTGCGGCAGTGGTGATCTTCCTCTTCTTTTTCTTTCTTTCTTCTTTCTTCTTTTCCTTCCATTCTTGCAGCTGCGCCTTCTTTCTTTCTCTTCTTCTTCTTCTTCTTCTTCTTCTTCTTCTTCTTCTTCTCTTCCTGCCTTCTTCTTCTTCTTTCTGGCTGCAAAGGCTTCTTTCTTCTTCTGCGGCTGTAGTGATTCCGACGTCTAATGCAGTGCTCAGACGACTTATCTGTGGCTTTGCTACAGTGCCTCCCTTCTTCTTTCTTCTTCTGTTTCTCTCCTTCCTTCCTTCTTCTTTTCCTTCCTGTCTTCTTCTTCTTCAGCTGCCCTAAGCGGCTAAGGCTTCGGCTGCTTCTCTTCTTCTTCTTTTCCTTTCTGCCTTCTTCTTCTTCCTTTCTTCCTGCACGCTCACACAAGGGTCAGAGCAAAACCTACCCCTACCCTTCCCCGCGTCTCTCTCTTTATCAGATTTCTCTCTTCGGACTGCTCTCCCAGAGCTGGGTAATCGGTTGCGGGTATCGCTCCCGGGACCAGGCCCACCGGCGTGCGGTGGTGGGCGAGGAGTGCGCGGTTTGGGTAATCGGATCCTGCCCAGACCTGTGGGGCGAGAGCGCAAGCGAGGGCAAGAGAGCGCGTGGCACGCTGCGTGCCGGAGAGGGACCTGACCCCTGTGTTCGAAGGCTATAAGTCGTAGGCACTTTTTCAATTTAAGTGCAAGCGCTTGGCCACGCAGTTTCGAGGTGGGACTAAAGTCCCACCTCCCAAATTGGCGTCCACAGGCGAGCGATCAACCGCCAATTGAGGCAACCCGTGAGGCCTTCACCCCAGCTGCGGGCCTGGGTGTCTTCGCGACTCCTGCCCGCGCGATCTGGGATGCGCACCTGGGCTGGACGGTGCCTGCAGCTGCAGGTGAAGCTGCTGCAGCTCGTCGACAATGGCGACGAGGGGCGCGAACCTGAAATCACAGCTACGGCCTCTCGGCCCAGTCAGAATACGTAGGAAGCTTCACCGAAGTGAGGCGAAGCTTGTGCTGTGGTCGGCTGGGTGCGGGAGTGCGTGGAGAGGTTGACCTAGGTTAGACTGTGGCCGGAAAGGTGGGTTTGTTCAGGGGGTGGTCGGGTGGCGCTTGGCAGTGAATGGAGAGGGGGGATCGGTGGAGTGGAGTGTGAGGGAGCTTCTGGGCTAGTATGCGAGGTGTGAGAGTGTCTGTGGTCGTGAGATGGTCTCGCCGGAGGGGGTGATCGGAGGTGAAGAAGGTGGTCTGGACAGTGGCGGTTGGGTGGTCGAAAGGGCAGTTTAAAAGGGGGAAAATACAAGGGAAGGAGAGAGGAAGCTATCTACCTAATTACTCGACGAAGGGGGAGGGCAGAGCAGCCAGCTCGTATCTGCCGGAGCTGGAGACGAAGATGCCCTGGAGGAGGGTTTCGGCGACGAGGAAGAAGGCGGAGGGTGCCAGGGGGTACAACCTGGTGCGGACGACGGAGCAGGGCAAACCCTGCTGCAGGTAGGGTAGCAGAGCGACGAGGAGGAAGAGGAGGAGTTCGCCGGAAGCTTTGGGCCCTCTGACGGAGGAGGAAGGGATGAAGAGGGGGGTAGTTCCCCGTCAAAGGAAGCTTGAAGGAGCCAGCAGGGTTTGCCGGTCCTTATAAAGAGCTTGGCGCAGAGAGAGAGGGGCGAGGTGCGGAGGGGTCTGCCTCGCCGGAATAAGGTCGGAGGTGACACCCATGCCTTCCACATGTTCGGACGGAAGGCATGGTGGTCGACAGAGGTCATGGGCGTGTCCCTGCGACAGAGGACGTCGTAGGGAACCCCTCTTCTGTTCTAGAGGATGGTAACCCTACTCTGTGCGGCGCCATGCTCTGCGCAAGGTCGCCGGAGTATGGCGCTACGCAGAAGTTGCAGGGAGGACCGTTCTGCAAATAACGATGAAAAGTTTGGGACCTAAATGCAAGGATTTCAAAAGATAAGGGTCAAAAAGTAAATAAAGAGGACCAAATTGTAAAGTCGGTCAAGGAGGTCTCGTTTTAGGCTCAAGTTTTTATACAAGACTAATTTGAACCTAAGGATTTTAATGGTTAATTTTAATTCTAGGTTGTACCATGTTCGACTAGCCAATTTACGCAAAAACCCAAATTAAGTTATTAATTGGGCATGGTTCTCTTTTTAGGTCAAAATAGGTTTCTAAGGCCAAATTGAAGGTTCCAAATCCTAGATAATATTTTTCTATGAATTTTAAATGGTGTAGTTGATTTTTATCCTACCTCGAACCTCGTGAATTGAAGTGGATTTATTTTAGGGTTACAGAATGTCATTTAATTCCTAGAAGTTGCTATAACCCTTTTCAGATCAGATCAACATACTTCTCTCATTGTTAAGCTTGTTTGACCTGTGTTTGGACCCTTAATTACCCTGTTTGCAAACTGCATTAGTGAAATTGCAGTTTTACCCCTTATGATTTGTTTTATTCTTAAACTCAGAATTCTCTGAGTTAAGCCTTTCTTTGGTTCATGTAGGAGCTTTTTCTCACATATCTGGGTTAGATTATGCTAGTTAGGGTTTATGATGAGGTTCTCATCAAGGACCTGAAGTCAATGTTCAAGGAAGTACATATTCAGGTCCCCCTCCTCGAGGCAATTGATCTCATCCCCGCTATCGCTAGGTTCTTTAAGGACTATTATACCCTGAAGCGGCAGCCTAGAATTGGACGACAGGAGGTACTGTCAAAAGAAGCTAGCGCCATGATTCCAGCTAACTTGACACCGAAAAAGAAAGACCCTAGTACCCCACTCATATCCTGCTTCTTGCAGGATTCTCCATTTGATCGGGCCCTTCTAGATCTGGGTTCATCCATTAACCTAACTCCTACAGTCGTATTTGATCGATTTAGATTTGGGGAGTTAAAGCCTACCTTGGTAACGATTCAGCTGGCTAATAGATTAGTAAAAACACCGACGGGGGTGGTTGAGAACGTGATTGTAAAAGTTTGCGGATTCTGCTTTCCCGCAGACTTTTTCGTTCTCAATGTGGAGGTTCCTCCTAATCTCCGAGATGCACCAATCATTTTGGGTCACCCATTTCTAGCGATAGCCTGAGCAAACATTGATTGTGCATCCGGGTGTATAGAGATAGCCCTAGGTAATGAGCGACTTCGACTTGACATATTCAGGGCATCAAGGAATTTTGACTGTGATCGCATAGAAGAGGATGGTGAAGACGAAGATTCGGCATACTATGGTAACATTGGGCTCCTTTGTGATGACCCAATGTCTCATTCGTCTGCACTATTAGGGTTCTTGGACCTCGATCCACACTGGACTGAGACCACTGCACTGCACATATCTCCCCGAGGATCCGACTGTTTAAGATGTGTTTATGACCACAACACCCCTGACTCTAGCTATCCTGATCCACACACTACTGAATCGCCCCTGTTGTTGCAGGAAGACATGACCACAGCTAACAGGTTTCCCATTAACGCAGTCACAACCGATTATCTCACAGGAAGCGAATCAGCGGGAATTCACATGCACACGGATCAACAGATTCCCACCTTCGAGTTTGCTCTTCCTATCCCCATTTCTGACTCTGACCCACCCATAATTGAATTGAAGCCCTTACCTGACTCACTTAAGTATGTGTTCTTAGGAAAAAGTGAGACATACCCGATCATTATTAGTGCCCACTTAACCCAAGAATAGGAGCATCAATTGATTTCTATGCTACAAGACCATAGGGCTGCTATAGGGTGGAGCATTGCTGATCTCCGCGGTATTCGCCCCTCATATTGCACTCATCACATTTACACAGATGAGGGGGTGAAACCTTCGAGACAACCTCAAAGAAGGCTAAACCCGAATATGCTAGAGGTTGTTAAGAAGGAGATCATCAAATGGCTAGATGCAGGTATTGTATACCCAATCTCTGACAGGCAATGGGTGAGTTCGATCCAGATAGTGCCCAAGAAAGCAGGACTCACCGTAGTGAAAAATGATAAAGGCGAATCCATCTCGACCCGCACTGCGACATCTTGGAGGGTCTGCATTGACTATAGGAAACTAAACATGGCTACCCAGAAGGATCACTTTCCTTTGCCTTTCATTGATCAGATCTGGGTAAGGTTAGCCGGATGCAGTTTCTTTTGCTTTCTGGATGGATACTCCGAGTATAATCAAGTAGAGATTAGCCCGGAAGATCAAGAGAAGAGCACATTCACATGCCCCTTTAGAACATTCGCTTTCAAGCGAATGCCATTTGGCCTTTGCAATGCACCAACAACATTTCAACGTTGTATCATGGCCATCTTCTCTGACATGATTGGGGACTATGTGGAGGTGTTCATGGATGACTTATTCATTTTTAGAGATGATTTCGCATCTTGTCTTGATAACCTCACCAAGATCCTGAAACGGTGTATTGAGGTAAACCTAGTACTATCCTGGGAGAAAAGCCATTTTATGGTGAGGGATGGCATAGTAAGAGGGCACAGGATCTCTAAAAATGGACTCGAGGTCGATCGAGCTAAATTTGAGATTATTTCCCACTTACCACCACCTAGCTCGGTCAAGCAGATCAGATCATTCTTGGGTCACGTCAGTTTCTATCGGAGATTTATACACGATTTCTCAAAAATTGCACGACCTTTGACGAATCTCCTTGTTACCGATGCCCCATTTGAATTCGACACCTCATGTCTCAGCGTCTTCAAGACTTTACAAAGCGCTATCTCTGACTCCCCAATTCTCCAACCACCCGACTGGTCGCTTGATTTCGAGATGATGTGTGACGCTTCTGATTTTGCCGTCGGTGCTATTTTAGGCCAGCATCGGGAGAAACAATCTTTTATCATATACTATGCTAGCAAGACGCTGAATGAGGCTCAGCGCAATTATACTATCATCGAAAAAGAACTGCTAGCAATAGTATTTGGGTTGGAGAAATTCAGATCTTATTTATTAGGGTCCAAAGTCATCATCTTCACTGACCACTCCGCACTCCAGCATTTGTTGGCAAAGAAGGATGCCAAGCCAAGACTCATTAGATGGATCCCTCTATTGCAAGAATTTGATATCGAAATCTGCGACAAAGCCAGAAAATAGAATGTTGTGGCAGATCACCTATCCAGACTGGACCCAGGCCACATTCCTTATTCCCTGCCTATCCACGACCAATTTTCGGATGAATCCCTTTTGGCAGTTCACTCTGTTGAGTTCCCTTGGTACGCAGATATCGCGAACTATCTTGCCGCAAGCAAGATTCCCGCGAACCTATCCAAGGACCAGAAACTCAAATTTACTGCGGAGGCCAAATTCTACCTCTGGGATGACCCACTACTCTTCCGCATTGGAGCGGATCAGATTATTCGAAGATGCATCCCAGATTCTAAGATCCCCAGTGTGTTATCTTTTTGCGACAATGATGCTTGTGGTGGTCATTTCTTGGGATGGAAAATCGCTGCAAAAATTTTGCAATCGGGATTTTTCTGGCCAACCATTTTTAGAGATACACACGAATATGCCCAACACTGCAAACGATGCCAGTTGGTCGGTTCTACGAGCAGGAGAGACATGATGCCACTCCAACCCATCATGGTTGTAGAAGTGTTCAACGTCTGGGGCAACGATTTTATGAGCCCTTTTTCGAACTAGCATGGCTTCGAGTATATATTACTAGCCGTTGACTATGTCTCAAAGTGGATCGAGGCCATCCCGGTGAGATGGACTGATCATAAGATCGTCATTTCTTTCGTACGGCAATACATCTTCGCGAGATTCGAAATACCCTGCACTCTGATTAGCGACGGGGGAAGCTACTTCATCCACGCCCACTTCAGGTCATTATTAAAGAAATACGGGGTACATCACCGTATAGCCACCCCGTATCACCCACAGACCAATGGGCAGGCTGAAGTGTCTAACCGTCAGATCAAGCTGATTCTCCAAAAAACTGTTAAACCTGACAGGAAGGACTGGTCCAATAAATTAGTTGATGCACTCTGGGCATATCGGACCGCGTACAAGGCCCCACTCGGAATGTCACCATATCGTATGGTATATGGCAAGGCCTGTCACCTTCCTGTAGAGCTGGAACACCATGCTTTTTGGGTGGTGCGAAAATGTAACCTTGTCCTCGATGCAGGAGGTCAAGAACGGAAACTCCAACTCAGCAAATTAGAAGAGATCCGACGGGAGGCCTATGAGAACGCATTGATATACAAGGACAAGACCAAGGCCTTTCATGATCGCCACATCCGGAGAAAAACATTCACGCCCAACTAGCAAGTCTGGTTGTTCGATTCATGATTAAAACTTTTCGCAGGGAAGCTCAAGTCCAAGTGGATTGGCCCATATGTTGTGATTCACCCATATCCTAATTTGGAGTCCAGATCAGGGACCTAAAATCTGGGCATATATCTACGGTAAATGGCCAGCGCCTCAAGCCATTTTTGGCCCAGGAACCTCCTCCAACTGACGAGATCATTCATCTTATTGAGGACATGTGATTGAATTCTTGCCCAGCTGGAGGCATTAAACTCAGCACGTATAGATAGTATATCCCACATTCCACCATCATCTATACATAACCATTTTTATACATAGCATATTTCTCTTGCATATTGCATATTGTCAGGTTGGCTGGTGCTGAATGTATAATTTCAGAAGCAATTACAGGCGATTTCTACCCATTTACTCCTTACTGTATTTATTTTCTTTTATATTCATGCATGAGGACATGCAAGAACTTAGGCATGGGGGATAGATACAGTAAAACTGAAAAATTTTATACCAACATTTAGAAAAAACCTTGGAGCTGCATGTCAAACGTACCTTAGGACCCTAAATAAAAGAACAACAGACTCCACCTCTAATGCTCGCATTGGAGCTAGAAATCGTCCGCAACAACCATTTCCGACTCACCCGTTCACCTCTTGTTCTAAATTTAGGGTCAAGCTGAATGTAACCCGATACGGGAATTTCACGAAGTACAAATTATATGAGGTTACTTGTTTATAGCATATACATATTGCATTCATGAATAAGATTATTTTATTAAGAGAATGCATTAGGGATTTTATCCTCTAGTTGATTCCTGTAATCTGAAATCCAGTACAACTTTTCTCACACACGTAGAATTTGTAATGGATTCACGGTGAAGGTTGATAAACATCTTTAGTCTGTCGAGAAGAAGCAGTGCTTCTTTTCCTGAACCCCTGGATAGTGTTTCGGGAGTCAGGCAGGTTTTCCTCCAAAAATCCACCAAATAGTGTGAGATGAGAGTAGAGTGTACTTATGCTCTAAGATTAGTACAAGGAATCCGAAGTCCTAGATAATTAGGTGATGATACTCTGAGATTAGACATAGTTTTCGCTCTCAGTTCCTGCGTATACATTTTGTGTGAAATTTTGAGAGCCACCAAATAAAGCAAATACGCGGAGAGCGAGTTTTCATAAAACTAAGGCTAAGGTAAATGGTTACGACCATTCTTTACGGAATCCTCGGTTGAAGGAGGGTATTGATGTCAAGGTCAGAAATACACCGTCCTATCCATCTCTCCCAGAGCCGTGAGTAGGCACTTCCACCAAATAAGCCACCCAATGTCTCTTGAGTACCACCAATCCCTAATAATGTCTCCTCAATAAAGTTCATGGATGTATGCTAGTTGTGTATATGTTGAAAAAAAAATGATGAAAAAAAAAAGAACTGAAAAGAGAAAAATTAGAAAAAGAAGAAAAAGCAAAGAAAAAAAAAGAGTGAATATTTAGTGTTTATTTCAGTTACATTGAGGCAATACCACCAAATAAATTTGAGATCCACCAAATATGGCCTTAACCTATTTTTCTTTATTTTTGATCGCCCGAATACTAGCTGAGGAATTCTGACTTAGTGTTAGAGTTATGGGAACTCAATTAAAGTGTTAATGCCAAGTGAGACCACCAAATACAGGTCATATGTGTGAATCTGGTGAGATTGTGAGCTCTAAGAAAAAGAAAGAAAAGAAAAGAAAAAGAAAAAGAGAGAGAACGAATACAAAGGAACTAGAAGAGAGCATAGTTTTTCTCGTCTTTCTCTGAGTTGAGTTACTTGATAATCTGGGAATCTAGATTTTGAAATACTAATCTCTATGTAGCACCAAGTGAGAGTGAGCCACCAAATAAACACCCGCATCCCTCAGACATCCTCTACCCAAGCTTAAAGCCGAGGTGGAATTCATAGAATATCTTGAATACCCCGAGGGAAGAAGTCCTCCTATCCCGCTAGAATTTTTACTAGGGGTCAAGTACAAGCTTTAGAGGTGAATTAGTTTTTCACTCGAATCCGTTGCAAAAGCTACATAGCTACACTTTTACGATTGTCTGGATTTTTAGAGCACAAGATGAAAACAAAAAGGAGAAAAATCTCTAGGCATACAATTGATAAAATAATCAATCCCTTAGGGACCCTTTTGTGAATAATTTAGTTTTGCATTTGCTAGGGACTAGCAAGATTTAGGCATGAAGGTATGATTGCGCAGCAATCATAGGTCTTAATTGTCTAAAATTAGGCTAGGACTTAGCATAAGTTAGGGTAATTCATGCATGCATAAGCATTACTAGCACCTTTACTGCCTTCTTTTAGCTATGCATAAAATAATGCTATAATGTACTAATTTGGTGCATTATGTCAATTACAGGTAATAAGCTGATCAGAAGGTAGATCTGAAACTGGATCTAAAGCTGGATCAGAAGAATAGAAGAATAATTGGTGTTGCAGCAAAGCTGGAGCGGAAGGCCTAGAATAAGATGTAGTAGACAATAATGTAAGGGATTTAAGGTATGTTATTCTATTAAGTAGGAATAAAGCAGTAAAATGTGAAGAACTTAGGTCCATCCTAACCCTAGGATAGACTAGAAGCTTCCCCAAGCCTTAGCCACCCTTCGATTAGGTCACCACACCCTAGGAAACCTTAAAACCCTAATTCCAACCTCTATCTGGACGTCCAGATGAGTTATAGGACGTCCAGAACCCTTAGCCAACTCCTGCACACCTTAAACCCACTTTTACAGTGTTATTGGATGTCCAGACACTTGGTCAGACTTCCAATTTCTGCAGAATACCCAAGACAGAACCTAGAATCCTTCCTGACTCTGATTAGATGTCCAAGATTGAAGTCTGGACTTTTGATTTTTTAGTATAAGTCATGTGATGCTATTATTGGATGTCTGGAACTGTTCTCCAGTTCCTGTTTTGAGATTCAAGCCTTGATCTTGGATCTCTAGCTTCCTAAACCAATTCCAACCCATAGGAACCTAAATTAAGGTGCCCTAACCCTAGTACATCACCTCTAGACCTCCCTAAGGACCTAATTAGGTCCTCACTAAACCTAATTGACTTAGATCATAGTCAATTATTATTGCCTAGTCAATTGGATTCATAGGGTCCAATTGAGCTCATGTCTCAACCCATACAAGTCCAATTGGACTCAGTAAGAGTCCAATTGGCCTAAGCCCAACCTAATTGAGTTATTTCACTCTCAATTAGATTCACACCCATTCAATTAAACTTGTGTTAAGTTTAATTGCAATTCACCCTTAGCAATTAGGGTTTGCAACCCTAATTTAAGGCCTACACCAACCTAAACCCCTTAGGACCTAACCTATATCACTTAGACACCTAGGGCACGACCACAGACACACACACACACACACCCACTCATGCACTCCCACACAACCTAGAGTATTCTAGATTCTTCCAAAGGTGGCACCACTCTGGGTTGCCAAAATTAGCAACCAAGAGCCATTCAAATTGAGATCCACAAATGGTGGATCTAAGAACCACACCTCTCTCTCCTTGGCCGACCACTCTTGGAGCTCTCTCTAGAGAGTTCCACACTTCTCTAGAGAGCTTCCCTTAGGTCTATAAAAAGACCCAAGGGGTGGCCATTTGCACCCATCCATCTCTTGGCTTTATTCACTTCCATTTAGGCTAGCTACATCCCACCTCCACTCCGCCTCCACAAGTTGCTCACCATGGCCACCACCATCTCCACGCCAGGATGCTAGATCACCTCTCCAACCTCTCTCCAAGGGCTAGCCTAAGCACCATTGGCCGCCCCTCCTCCTCTCAACCATTCAAAGGCCATCGGAGCCCACCTCCGAATGCCCTTATTTCTGCTAGATTAGTGGCTAGTTCTTCATAGTTTACATGCTTTTATTACTGCTTAGTAGTGTAGCTCTTTATTCTCCCCCAATGATGCATGCAAAATCCTCCCATAGATTCATGTATGCGATCATTTTCTGTTAGCTAGATTTATGTTTTCAAGCTTTCCCCTATAAGCTTTCCTCTAATTCCATGTTGCAAACACCCTCCTGAATGAATGAATGAATGAAAGAAATATTATATATATATATATATATATATCTGTGTTGAGAATCACCATGAGCTTATTGATTGCAATATATTTTGTGTGATGCAAGTTGCCTACTCTTCATTATTATCTATTGCAACCAGCATGTCGGTACCATAAAATATTGAGGATTTAACTATTAATGCATTTTCCGTAAGCAGTCACCTCATAACTAGAATCGTGCGTACTGAAACTCACACTTTCACCTTCGTCATCTATCTAACACATGTGCACGTAATCAGGGTTCATAATGAAAGTGGCAAAACTTTGATCTGACGATTAGAAACTAGCATGCGATTTTAAACAATTAGAGCGGGAAAGATCGATTTCAGATTTGCATAAATGCCTCCTAGAGATGAACGATTGGGACTCAAAGTCTCGTTATCTTTAGAAATTATTTTTGACGAGCGTTTAGCGCGACTTTACTACGATTTCCGACGACTTTAAAATGCGCGAAAATGACTTCTGTCAATAGCCTCCTCTATAGTTGACCTAGAATCTAGAATGAATTGGTTCAATGGAGCTTGACATGTGGGACTTGTGGAGAGGTAATTGAGGAAACTTGCAGAAATTATTTTCTATGTTTCATACATTTTACATGCACTTTTTATATCAACATTTACACACTGATCTATGTACATACCTACATTTCAAGCCTGGCTATTGAGGCTATTAGGTTTGGGCATACTTGGACTCAAACCCAACCTGATTAATGGACTAGGCTTGCAATTTAGTCCAAGTCCAAGCACTTCTGTTGCGACTCGAGCCCTCACCTTAGTAGGATTCCAAGTCAATGTCCTAAACTTCTAAAATCTAATCATCCAACATATAAACATAAAATATAAGACATAATACACATGCACAACACAATACATCACATATATAACAAATAAAGAAAGAATAAGATACAATGAAAAAGTATCAAAAGACCACCATCAACAACTATCATAATCAATAAGTATAGAACCAAAGAAAATAATACTAAAGGTACTGTTGACAAAATGAAGCTAGAATGACTACAGTTACTACTAAAAACAAAGGTATTGAACTCGAACTAGCACTGTCTTCTCCTGCAATTGTGGGACCCATTTGTTGTTCACCAAAACGTAAGTATGGAGCCCAAACGAAAAAGTCAATGAAAGTTGAGTAGAGTAACAAACTAAGGCAAAATATCAATAAGACTAGAGGAAACTACAAGATACAAGAAGAACGGATACTTATTCATTTTAATTCTTTAATTGCTCATTTATTACTAAATTTCCAGATTATCTATGCCTTCTTACTTTCTTGATCATTACCAAACTAAAATCAATTTTTCCAAAAGGCGCAATGAGATATCGCTATGGTATCTCATAAGAGTGTACACGAGTTGGGTTCAACCTAAACCCCACTCGATCCAACCCGAATGGGTTGGGTTCGGTTGGATTGTGAGTTATAATAGGTTGGGTTGGGTTGAAATTTTTCTAACCCGATAAAAAATGAGTTGGGTTGGATTTGAGGTTTAACTAACTCAACCCAACCCTCAACCCAATATATATATGTGTGTGTGTGTGTGTGTGTGTGTGTGTATAAGCAAAATTTGAATCTTCCCCAATTACAACCCAATCAACCACCAAAGCCCATCCACACCCAAGCCCAATGTCCCAAATTCCCCCACATTGTCCTACTCCCACCTTTCCCATGTCCTAAATTCTAAATTCCCCTACCCCTGTCCCAAATTCCATCCACGGTCCATTTTTTTTTTGTTTTAACCTATTTTATTTACTTTTTTAAAAGATAGAAGTTATTATGAGTTAAAAATATTTTGTTATTAAGTATGAAAGACATAGTAAATATGTAGGAGATAAACATAAACTTTAAGTCTTTTGACTAGTCAATAACCCGTTCAACCCGACCTAACCCGACTTGATTTTTATGGATTGAGTTGGGTTGGGTTGAAAAAATTTCAACCCAAAAACTGTGGGTTGGATTTGGGTTGAATCTCAACCCAACCATGTACACTCCTAGTACTATCTCAAACAACAAAGTTGATATGAGACACTCTCTTAGCCATGAGAATGGCCCACACCTACCCTATTGCCTAGTTAATTACCCTGAGGTCCTAGCCTAGGTGAAGTAGTCACTACAAGCTTGTGTGTTACACATGCGGGGTGCTACTTTGTATTCGCACATATTTAGTCATTTCCGCTACAAGGTACAGAAAAATGGTACCAAACCTTTCACAATAAGCAACACATACTAAATCGCACATATTTACTCAATTGGCTAAACAACCTAGTAGAAGAGTAGCAGGGAGGCTAGCCTACTCACTAAATCAATCTCAGCCTCAAAATATGGTATAACCGGTCGTACCATTGATACCACACATGAGACTATCCATTTAACTATTCTCATGAGTTCCCATGATTATAGTTAATCCAACCATTTATCATTTTAACTCGTTCACCATGCTACTAAGCATAGCAGATGGTTTCCATAACAGATGGTTTCTCATCCCTTTCATTAGCTTTGAATCCCTTAATCAGTAAAATGAATTCCCGATGTTTTTGAATGTTAATAAGCATCACTAAACCAATTATTTAAAGATCATGTGTATCTAATTCAACATGCTAACATATAATAAATTCACCACCTAGATTTTCATAAACATGCATGAGTTTGTATTCATTTGATTCATTAGACCAAAGCATATTTAACATAGTTGTTAAGCCATACTTTTCATCAAGCAATCACATAAATTTGAATGATTATTTAAGTACCCAATGTGGACAAATAATCATTCAGAGCTACACTCCTATACTTAGCAAAAAGAAGGGGGTAACATATAACACGACAAGGCACATACTTGAACAAATATCAAGCGCCATACTAAGGAAAAGATAGGGTTACTCTACCTAGGGTCGGCAGGGGTATACGACAACTCTGAGAGATTAGGTCAAAGGCATCTGATGCTTCTTGTGCCTCCTTAAACCTCATGTATGCTTCGGATTTATGCCCTTGAGACAAGAAGACATATCACAATGTTAATAAACCATTAAGAGATTAATTTAGGTTTTTGTGTGACAAACAATGTTTTAAAGTAATTTTAGAAGGCACTAAAGTGTACTTTGTTGAAAGACAATTCCAACGGTACCTTATTTGTTGAAATCTGAAGTCAGGAAAGCCTTGAATCAATCAAATAAAGTCAACTAGGGACTTGTGTTGATTTGAATCAGCAGTTCACTTAGACTGCCTGCCTGCTCGACCAAGGGTTGCTCACTACCACATGCTGCAACTTGGTTGGCTGCTTGCGTGTGCACACCCAGTTGGCTATTGGATCACAATCAACAACCCTCCTCCATGCACAATCGTATGCACATATGTTTCCTTATGCTTACGCTCTGATTCTACTACACAATGTGGCAATCGTCCCTCTTCGCATCCATGTGGTGAAGGTGTACGTGCCACCACCTGCAACGCTTGTTCATGCGTTAGAGGCATGGGTCCTGCACTCTCACTGGACCGTGTGAGAGAAGAAGAAAGAGATGAGGAAGAGGGAGAAAAAGAAGAAGAAATAGATAGGGAGGGAGATGGTTTCTCTCTCTCTCTTCTCTTTTCCTCTCATCCCTTGCAATTTCGCTCAAGTTTTGATGTGGGAAAACGATGTGATGACAACACGAGACCCAAAGGGGGGACTTTTTATTTCTTTAGAGTTGGTTGTGTCTCGAAAATACCTAATGTTAGACCACAATAGCCCAAAATCGATTCACGTGTGCCTAATTGACGGGTTTCTTACCTCAACTCAGTAATTAAGTTAATTTTACTTAATTAAGAGTAGAGAAAAGTCACTTAGGTTAACTCGAAATTGTGTCGGTTATGTAGTATAGGGTCGAATTAATCAAACATTTTAGAAATTTTTACTGGTTGAGTCCAGGTCGTTCGCTGGGAGGTATAATTCATTCTAAATTCACCAATTATCTTTTATTTTTCTTTTTAAGTATAGGAGGTATAATTAACTTAACTATGGAAACATGAAATTTGCCAAAATATTTGATTAAAATGAGTAATATGCAAAATCCCATAAGAGAACATATTTACTCAAAATGATCTACTTTATTAACAAGTAAACATGTTAGTTTTTCAATTTTATTTCAAAGAAATTAAGGCAATATAAAGTTCTTCTATTAAAACATGCCTTATTACAACATTTAAGAACAAAAAGAAATTAAAATGACACAAGAAAAATAATTTATTTTCTTTATTTCTTCAGCCTCTAATTTCTTCTTCTTTCTTTCTTTCTCTCTCTCTTTTATTTATCCTTTATCTTTTACTCTCTCTCTCTCGAGCTCTTTTCTTTCTTCTCCCATTCTGCCTTCTTCTTCTCCTCCCTTAGTCTTCTTCTTCTCTCTTCATCGCTCCTGCTTCTGCCTTTCCCTTAGTCTTCTCCTTCTTCTTAGTCTCTTCTTCTTTTGCTCCTTAGTGCCTATTCTTGTTCAACATTTAGTCTCTATGCCTTTAGCCATCAGCTCCTCTTTCCTTTCTCTTCTTAGTTAAACTGGGTTTATTTTTACTCTTTAACCAAAAATTATTTTTATTTGCGGTGAGGTCCTTTCAAGGATACACTGCACCCTGAGATCAGGGTGGGACCAGACCCTACTCAATCCTCGCCTAATTTCATTACGTTCGATTTTGATTTATTTTTCGATCCACAGATTCGAGCAAATCCGGTTCAACCGCCTCCCAGGCCTTGCCCTCCCAGGGCCACATTCGCTCACGCCCACTAGGGTGCACACCTGCAAGCACACACATGCCCGCACACACACACACACATATGCTCAGAAGGGTTCAGATCATGCTGAGCGCTTGACAACTGGATAGCCTATACAACAAAAACGTTTTATACTAAGGCGCCCGCTTGTGTCTTACCGATGTGGGACTATGTTCCCCCCTCCAAACCCGACTTCAATCGACCATATCTCCCTACTCAGAGCTCCGTTCCAAGTGATTCAAGGCTTGTTGGAAAGCTCTAAGATTGCTCTACAAGATTGCAGGATCAATTTTAAGTTTAGAGGATGTTTTCATCTTCAATTTGAAGAGTAAAATAAGGGGGTTTCTACGGGTTATACTGCCTGGAAAGTGAAGTTTATGTTTACATTGTCCACAGATGGACTTCTCTCACTCATTTAAAGGTCTAAATATGTTATACATATGATTCCGCAGCTACAGAAGTAGGTTCTGAAGCTCTTAAAGCTTCAGGCAACATAGAGAAGCTTCAAGCTTCTCTAAAAGCTTCAGAGAACGGATTTTACAACTTAAAATAGGTGGATAGACACTTAAGAACATATCTGATTGATTTAAACAAATTTTAAGGGTTATAACAAACTGATCTAAGCAGGATTAAGATCAAAACTCATCAAAATACCACTGCTGTCAGTTTGGGTTCATAAATAACCCAAACTGGCAGGGTTTGAATTCTCACCAAACTATAAGTCTGAGCTCACTTAAATCTCTTTCAGATCATTCAACAAGATTTCAGAAACAATTCTATCTCATCAATTCCTCAAATCGAGCTCAGAACCAAATTCTCCTCCTTAGGTTTGACTGAAAGGCTTCAAGTTTTGACTTTCTGATTAATGCCTTCTCCCAAGAAATTAAAACCTCAAATAGCATCTCCTCAACATCAGGAATTCATTCAAACCCTCAGATAGGTGTTCTAACACTAAAAATTAGGGTTTCAGGCTCGTCGCCTAAGCTCCTAATGTGGTTTGTTCGTCAGAAGGAACCAAGGGTTGCTATAGTATTCTAAGGGCATAATTAACTTTAGTGCATTGCACTGAAGCTTTTGAATTCATCAAGTGCCTTTATAAGACTTCTGTTAGACTTCTCCAACTCTGCCGGAGTTGGAGAAGATGAACCTCAATCTACAACTCCAGTGACTTAATCTTCAAATAAATGACTGCAAACTAATCAATTATCGCAATTATATCATTCTGGAGCTGTTCACTAAGTTCTGTAGGCTGAAGCTCAGCTTTGACTCGCCGGAGCTTGTCGAAGCTCCGGTGAGTCCAGAAAAAGTGCAAACTGTGCACAGACTGGTAAAATGTGCCATTTTTAATCTAAAAAGGCTCCTGAGGTTGCAAGGAACCTCAAGGACTCAATTAATTCTTCATTTGCTCATTGGAATTAAGATTTGACAGTGAATTTGATTTCTTAAAGAATCTGAGTGGTTAATGCTCAAGACTTGTTTTACCACTCAATTGAGTGGTCAAAACAAGTCAATAGATAATTGCAATCATAATTAAATAAATAATTAATAGTTTGAACTGCTCCTGAGCCGCCGTGGACAGCGAGCTCAGGAGCCTAATTATAAATTGGGCATTTAAGTTATATGTGGCAATTACTCATATTAAAATGTTGATTAGGGTTCTTAAGTGATAAATAGATGATGAAGAACCCTATGAAGGTGGTTCTAAACTCAGCTACTGTCGCCATGGACAGCGACAGTAGCTGGTGAAGGTGAAGGTGAATTAGGCGATTAAATGATCAATTAAGTGATTAAGTGTGATAGAATGATCGTGAAAGATAAAGGAAGGTGGACAGTGATTTCAAAAGACAAAACTAGGGCTCTGGCGAGCTCAAGGAGCACGCCAGAGTCGGAGAAGATGAACAATAAAATTCTAACATTACAACTAATCTAACTAACTAAGTTATCCTACTCCTACTCCTACTCCTAATCTACTGTTACCTAGACGAAGGGGTCAATAGGGTTCCACCGAAGGCTCATAACAGACGAAAAAATCAGAGGGTGTAAAGAAGAATCTCCGGTGGGTGGATTTGAGGTGAAGCAGAGGACTCCTTGGTCGGCGCCTTTGTCCAGAGACGGGGCAAACCACGGCAGATCTCCTCAGCTGATCAAAATGGATGGAGGAAGTCGGAGAGTGAGATGGAAGGTCGCTGGAGTTGCAGACGAATAGACTATTGGGTTGGCTCAGTGTTAGAAGAGGGAAGGGAGCCAACTTGAGAGAAATCGAAGGGGTGAGGGGGTATTTATAGTGGTTGGTGACGAAGAGATTGGCGAGGTCTGGACAAAGAAGGAGCCTGAAGAGCTTAACCTCCGGCGTCGTCTCCGACGACGGTGAGGTTAACTCCCACTAAAAATTAGGATTTTTGGTTAATCCAGACCGGTGGATGAAGATGGAGTGGTGAGCACAAGCTCCAAGAGCTTGGAGAAAGAAGGATGATGTCAGCAAGGCGGTGATCGCGCGGTGGCATAACTCTTCGTCGACAGCCGTCCAAACAGTTGAAGAAGAAGAAGAAGGTGACAGGGACTTATATGAAATGAAACTTAAGGACTTGTGTGAGAATTAAGGACCCGATTGTAATGAGTTTTAAGGACCAAAATGTAAACCCAGGTTTTGAAGTTTTATTTTAACTTAGATCTTTTTCAACTTTTTATATATGTTAGTAAATAAGGTAAATATTATGTTTTCACCTTGAATTTACATTTTTGACCTTTTTAGATTAATTTATTAGATTAAGTAAAATTACTTAAGTTATTATATACTTAGGTATACATTATGTTTAAGTTACTTAACTTATTAATTAAGGGAATGGTTAATAGGATTTCGAGTCCAATTATTAATTAAATTGTTAATAATGTTAATTGAATGATAAAATATCATTTTTAACTTATTTTAAGGTCCTTTACTATATATCCCTTATTTCATAATTAACCCTTATATATTCATAACCTTAGCTAATTAACTAGGAAGACTAGTTAATTAAGGATAATTAGAGATCGTGATGAGTCTCTCATCACTAATCCCCATTTAGCATGTTTCACGAGTAACTTTTGCTCCACAACTCAAATTTTTGTGAAATAGAAACAGTTAAAAAACTTGCAACAAAAGGAATCCAAAGGTACTATATATGACATATTTTGAGCAAATTTTATCTAAGGGTTGATAAAGTTTGACCAAAATACATGTTCTCTCATTTTCAAGTTATACTAACCTGATTTGTGCTTGACCAGCATCGATGGGTTCGTATTGACACGCTTAATCTAGAAATGGGCTTGAAATTAGATTTTAAGTCGTAACATAATCATCTTGCAGGCCTCCACACAAGAATCAGGAATTCGATTAGACACACTCTTCAAGGAGCAAACCTTAGTCACAATCCTCTTTCAATGCAGTAATCAAGAACATATCTTCACCCTTAATGGCATTTTAGACCTCCCAATCAGCTTGCCACATCCTGGATGAGATGGAAATCCACGTTCCCTAGAGGTGGTGAAAGAAGCTAATAGGAAGACTTAACAAAGGAAGAGCATCCTCCCAACATTGGCCATCTAATATGCCTTCTCTAGGCTTTGTCTGCAACCATAAAAACTCCTTTACTCTTTGCTTTGAGAAAGGGGTCCAACAAGAATCCTTGGAATCCCAATAATTTGCCTTGGGTGCACTCAAAACCAAAGATAAGGCAAACAAATGAGAGAACCTACCTGCTAGAGGGCCATGTTTGGTCTAGGTTGTCTAGCCAAACTTTTAAGTCCCTTGCATTTTCCAGCTTCACATAATAGAATGAAATCACCATTAGCATCAACTCTGTTCAAAAAGCAGAGTCCTTTCTTTAGGGAAACATCATGTTTGTAACTTTCTGCTACAATATGTTGCATTACCATTTCGAAAAGGCTCCTATCTTGGCTCATGATCTACATAATCCATTTCATTGAGAGAGCATCATTCATGATCCCTAAAATTGATATTCTAAGTCCACCATCGGCCACTAGCAAACAAACCTCCCTCCAAGACACCAAAGATGTACCTTTACCATCATCCACCACATAGGAACCTGTGCTTCATAGTGTCAATCCTGTCCATCACCTTCTGGGGGATGAGGAAAGTATACAAGTAAAAAATGAGGATAGCCAAGAGGACTAATGTCAACAAGACTAGTCTCCTACCCTTGAACGATATCCTTGATTCCCTACCTTTTAATCTGCTCTCTATATGTTGTACAATGACGTTCCAGTCAAGTGAAGGGATTGATCACATTGACCTCATGGCATCACGAAAGCATGAAAACACGAGAAACATGTGTTTTAACATTTTTTGAGTACGAGATCGGATCAATGTCAAAAATGATTACGCAAATGAAAATTGAAAACACCTAAATCTGAAACCACATGGGAAGAATTAGTTTCCTCCCGTTCTGAGATCCCACAAGTATAAGAAATTATATCTTTCGCAGGTGTCGTGGAAGATGTGGTGCCTCCTCAAATAAGTCCTAGTACAAACCTAAATTGCTCCTCCCTGACGGGTGGATGAGACCCTTTTGTCATGGAGGACGAATCCCACGAGCATTTCATGAACTCCTTCGTGAATCCGAAGCGACAATCATGTCAAAATACGAATCACACCTCATGAACACCTTCAAGAGGGCCAAGAACATTCGACCTCGTAGTAGCCAATTGGCCAATAGGAGAGTCGGAAGACTACCCACTGAAGGGAAGGAGGGTTGTACGAGGAGAGGGCTGCAACTTTAGCCCTTTATAGTCGATCAATCAATTCACCAATCGATCGACTGATTTATAAGGCAAGCACCGACCAACTTTTCTGTTGGTCGGCTCACTACTGAAGGTGGCAAGGGGGTCGCCTCCTGCCTTTCTCCTTGCATCTACAGCTGCAAGAATTTGGGTGAATTTTTAGTGGAATTGTTTTCCAATCAAGGGAATTGACCGAATGGCAATTAGGGTTTCCTCATTGGGAGATAATTATAGGGATTCCAAATCTCAATCCTAATTTAATGAGATCCATATCAAATCATAATTGATTTTTGCATGTTTAGCACATAACAAATTATAGAGAGTTTAGAACTAGTATCCAAACTTAAATTAATTGCAATCTAACACTTGGATTTTGTATCTAGTCAAATTATGTGCAATTAATTATCAAATTAAATGTAATTTAACTCTTTAAATTACAATTGATTTATTCTTCAATTAGGAACCTATGAAAATCATTATTTGTTTAATCACTCCAATAATGAAGCTATAGGATAGGTGAAATTTTAGCACTTCTCCCCCTCAAGTATTTCAAATACTTTTGAATCCTTTACATATGGATAAAAATATTATCCTAAAGTATGATCCCATTAGACCGTTGTCATTCCTCCTTGGATAATATTATTCTTGATATCTCTTTGTATCATTGGGACAAAAACAAAGGTTAGAACCTTCCCAAAGGTCCATCTTTTTCTCTTCTTACCTTGAGTATAATCAAGACAAACACATGTAGAATTGTCATTCCCAACATATGTAAAGTGAGCTCATGCCTCCAATCTATTACGTATGCTTATATAACAGATTTGTGTGATCCCTTTAAGAGATCATGCATCTCTTGTCCCTTTCCACATACACTAGCTTTCTAGTGTTAGCACCAACGTGGGTGCACATCAACTATTAGTCTACCAAATATATGTGTTTGTGAATAGAGACACGTATCTGTCTTAGGTCTAAGGATTTGCCTTCTCTATGACAGCATTGGGGAAGGACTTTTGCTACCTCCTATTTCATCAGGTTAACTCCTTAACCTGACCGGCATAATAGTTCTCAAATCTCCATTCAAGAACATCAATGAGGTAACGACCTCTAAAGAAGGTTGCCATCCCAACTCAGACTAGAAACAATTGATCAAATTAGATGGTTGTTGATATCCTTATTTAGATGTAACCAAATTATGTTTTATTGTATAGTTTATCATTTTAGGATCCCTCTCTATAAGCTCAAAGGATGAGATACATATAGGATTTAAGAGAAGAATTCATCAAGAAAAAAGTGTAATGTTATAATTTGTCACTTTCTTGAGTCTAGAACACTTGTAAGAAACCTCAATTAATCTATCAAAATGTTTTCTGGTCAATAGAAAGTCAATTAGGTCATCAACAACATATTCTACTAATATTGATCGACTAATAAAAATAATTGATCGACCAAAGCATTTGATCAACTAATAGTATTGAAAAAGATCAACTAAATCAACCTAACGGTCAAATTTGATTTCTCCTTAATGATTAACAAAAGATATAGATTAATCAGCCAATAGTTGATCAACAAATATGATTGGTTGATCAACCAAAGTAACTTTTGATCGACCATTGCCATTTGAAAAGACTTTCCAAAAGTGCTCGATTTTCACCTATAAATAGGGCTCATCGCCCATTATTTCATGACATACCTTTCAAAGCATTTTAAAAAGAAAGTGTTTCTTCCTTCCTTGTGCTTTCGTGTCTATTCTCTGATGCTCTTCAAAGCATGGAGCCTTGTGCCTCAAAAAATTTTGGTTTTCTTATTTAAATTTATTTAAGGTTTCATAGGCTTATACTTGTATTATTTCTCAGTTTTATTGGGATTCTCGAGTGTTGTTTTTGTCTTCTCTTATTAAGTGTAAAAGAGAAGAGGTGTTGTAAAAGGTTGTACGACTCTTGTTCAAGTAGTGCAGTTAGTGTATTGACTAGTTTAATCTAGTTGGAAAAATCATTTATATACACTATTCACCCCCTAATGAGGTGTGGGTCATCGCAGCTAAAATGCCCAAGTTAGGCTAGAAACGAGATTAAAACACTATCAATTAACACAAGAAATGAGTTAAGTGTGAGAATTATGTAAAAAGACCTAAAACACTCAATTTGTGCTAAAAATGCATAATTAGGTCAAGTTTGAGATATTCTATACATAACTATGTATATGGATGATTTGAATGACAATTGAACACGATTTGAATGATAAACAAATCAATAGTTGGAATATATTCTAAATTGTTCAATTAACATGCCATAAAAAGTACATTGCATTTTGAGTCTATTTGGACCTTAAATCATTGTATTACACTTAGGTCCTTTAGATCCTTCACATTTCCTTAAATAAAAGTTATTAAGGACTCATATGCAAGCTTTCAGGGACTTGTTTGTAACACTTCTTGCCACTTATGGGCTCCTTTATAAATTTCCTAATGCTTCAGCCACTTGGGCTTTGAGTGCAGTTTACCCATTTAGACCTGGGTACGCTCCTCATGCATTGTTCATCGTCGAAGAACTTGGCTAGTAGCTACCGTCCAATCCTTTCCATGTCTGATCAACGATGTATCTCCACTAAATCGACTAGCGTCAATGTTCACAGCTTTGCGACCACCTCCAGCTCACATCCAACAGCCATCTTTTGTTATAAAACTTCTCGCACTCCTAGCTTCACTCCTAGTCGTAGATCCTAAATGACTCGATCCCTTGCTCCCCAATCACTCTTGAGCTCTAGATCTTATATAAGGACCTCCATAGGACCCCTGTGCGTCAATTGACTCCTCTCCGACTTCCTTGGGTCGATCATTCATTCCCCTCCAGCTCTTCTTTCCCTTCATCAAAAGTTAGTGACAGTAGCTTCTTCTCCTTATTCTCCAACTCAATCCACATCGCTAAGGATTCCTTGACACCTAAGGATGTCCTTGAGTTCCCCTGGGAGCTTTCATTAGCTGGAGCTTCTTCCTCCTTCGTCACCACGATCACCAGCCGTGGTTCTTCTTAGAGGTCTCGTTCTTATAGATTAGGACTTACATGCTTTGTATATTAGATTTAATGGCTTTCGTAGATTAGATAGCTTAGATTAGTTATATTAGAGTAGCATTTTCTACTTAATTGTGTTTGGATTAGTTTAGATTAGCTATAGTTAGTAATCTCCCTCAATTAGACCTCTCTGATCAATTCAAATCAGAGAGGTCAATTCACTCTCACATTTTGATTCATAACTCTCCCCCACCACCTCACGATCATCTTCTTCTGATCTCTCAACATTTTGATCACAGTTCACTACATCCATCAAAGTCACTCTAGATCTGATGCTTTCTAGTTCCCATATCTAAAGTGCACTTAAATTCCATTTGGAGGATCTCTCACTCACACCATGATGTAAATATGTTTACACTACTTAAGATGTCTATATATGCATGTTCTTAAGCATAGGATTGCATTGCATACTATAAATATTGCATAACATGCATCATCTTGCATTTAGAGTAGTTTGAATAAAATGAAGGTTAATTATCTCCTTTTATGTTCAGGGATAGGGCAAACTTTTTATCGGGGCCTCGGATTGAAGATCCAACTGTACAGATGTGATCAGGGCGACGATTGGAGTTCAACGACTCCAAGATCGCCCTAATCAGACATCTGTAGCATCAGATAGAGATCGGGGAATCCTAGAAGATCAAGGGCCAAGATGGTGTGAATACGCACTTCAAACGACAAATCCAACCACACGGATGGATTCGGATCGATGATCGCAGCCTAACGACGTAAAAATCGAGTCAATCCAACACCCGTGGCACCATCTGCATCATCCAGAAGATGGACGGCTAAGATGGTGCCACGTGGTGCCATCTCGACCGCCCAATCGTCCGCACGCACCCGCTGAAGGCCTTCGCATAAGCCCTTCCCCGCCGTTGGATCAAGATCCAACGGCTGCGATGCACCTGCGCTTAAGTTAAGCGCTGGACACAAACGCACCCCTAGCACGTTGGTCGAGCGCTCTAACGTGAAGTGCAGGCGCGCGTTCGAGCCTCGCCGCGCAACAATTGGAGCGGAGGTGTGCACCCGATCGACCGCACGATCACCATCCAACGGCTACGCACGCTCAATCAAGATGACGCACCCACTCACGCCTGCACATAACGTAGGATCGCACGTGGGCGGGCGCACAGAAGAGGTAGACGGAGGAGTGAGATAAGTCGTCCGATCTCGCGATCAGATGGCTGAGATCAACTGGACGTGCGCATGCGTTACGTGCTAGGAGGTGAGCAAGCGTGCGTGCGCCGCCCACTACGCCCACATTTGGACCTTTAGTGACGGTTTTATCCGTCACTAAAGGTCCTGAATTAATGTTTTTAAAATTAGAATGACCAAAATGCCCCCACTCCTTGCAACTATAAAAGGAGACCCCCTCCACATGAAATTCTCATCCCTTCCTTCTCTTCTCTCCCTCTCCAAAGCTCAAGAGAAGCTTATCCCACACCCGAGATGCTTCTCGCGAGATAAAGTCAATTTTTTGTCCCCCTTTCGGAAGCGGATCCCGCGACGACGATGACGTGTTGCCCCGTTCCCGTTCTTCCTACTTCGTTCTCCTTCGTCCTCCTTCGTCCAAGCGTCGCCCCATCTGACTCGTCCTCCAAGCGACCGTCAAGGAGGATATTTCTCTCCCCATTTTTTTACTGCTTTCTAGAGTTGTTTTACTTCTTTCTAAAATAGATTTATTGCTTTCTAGTTTAATCATTTTCTCGCTTTCTAGTGTAACAAACAATCTTTTTGATGATGACGACGTGCTGCCCCATTCCCGTTCTTCCTGCTTTGTTCTCCTTCGTCCTACTCCGTCCTCCTTTGTCTAGGCATCGTCCCGTCCGGCTCGTCCTCCAAGCGACCGTCGAGGAGGATATCTCTCTCCCCATTCTTTTTACTGCTTTCTAGAACAGATTTACTACTTTCTAGAGTAGATTTACTGCTTTCTAGTGTAATCATTTTCCTACTTTCTAGTGTAATGAACAATCTTTCTGATGATGGAATTCCATGTTCATTCCATATCTCTTTTTTATTTTGTTTGTAATATTCTCTCTCTTTCTCTCTCTCTCTTCTATTTATTGTAAATAGTTAGATAGTTTCTAATCAATTATTTTACTTCGTGATAAAGAAAACAAACGCGAATTTTTTAAATCAAACGTTCGCCTCCCTGTGTTCGACTCAGGATTTTCATTCCGGTATAAATTTTATTTGTTGAACACGAGTTATTCGCTTTCATACTACGATGACAGGTTTTCAAAACCAAATACGTTAGCGTAGCAACCTGACGTTCAACATTTTGGCACCGTTGCCGAGGAGGCGACGCTCTTTGATTTTTTTCTTCGTGTTTTTATAACTTACAAATCATTTACCTCATTTCTCTCCTTTCTTATTGTGATTGCAGGTACTCTTTTGAGACGAGCAAAAGCGGTAGATTGGAGTAAAGTGCTGTGGAAGGTTTTGTAAGTTACCCCCACCTCCCACCCATTAGATTTCATTTCACCACACAATAACACAAACATCGATCAACCTAGGTGTTCTTATAAACTCTAAGGTTAGATTGTTTGTTGTTTGACACCCACATCTGGCCCACCCTCCACATTAAAAAAAAAGAAAAATAAAAAAATCTCACAGAAGTACACAACCTCATCTGATTTTCAAACTCAACCGGTAAACCGATCTTTGGAGTCGGTACACACATTTAAACACATAATTGAGTAGAAATCAATTAAGAAATCACTTGTGTGCCTAATTAAGTAGTGCAACAGGCCAATTGTTTGACTTGATTGGGCCGCACCACCTCAATTAAAATCAACTCATCAAGTAGCTGCCATATAGGTTCAACTCTTAGGGATTTACCAGGCACTCCACATTCTTTTAAGTTTTAAAGGAAAACATCTTCACCTATGCTTTCAAAACCTGGTGTGCCAACAAAACTTGTTTGAAAATACCTAAAGTTGAATCCTAAAAGCTACTAAGCAAGATTTGAACCTTAAAATTCACCGCATCAAAAATAATCTTGCTTGAAAACCACTGGTTGTGCACACACACACAAATCAATCAATCATTAAGGGCACAACCCAAATAAAGGGCCCATCACATTCCAAAGCACATTCAAACCTAACCCTAAATAAAACAAAGTAGACGTTGGCCTTAAGGATTCGACTCACTCTTCAGAGCCCAGAACGAGATTATTTTCGATTAGTATATTTCTACTATTCAATCTGATGTCTAGCTAGGGGAGCAAAATCAAACGATCGTAGCTGAGGGGTACACTAGGAACCGAAGGTGCAAGCCGAAGGAAGAACCTTCTCCCCAGTCCCTCCTTCTAACTGGTTGGATTGAACAGACAAAAGTAGATCAAATCGTTCCTTTATCTCAAGACAGGTTTTGGGAGTCTGTAGGTCTTTAGGCTAGCCCACTTAAGGACAGGTTTGATTACTTGTATTGCAGGGCACCTTTCTTCCTCCCGTTTATCATGAATCCTTCCACATATTATACGCATTCCCGCTCTTTCCCTCCTGTTTTGAATTATCCTCAACATGATGATTATCCCAACTCGTACTGTAATCAACCATCAATTTTTGGGATAACTCGAATTAGGGATACAGTTCCGGACCTCCGTGTTTAGGGTCTAACCCTGAACACTATAATTGCGATTTCTATCCTTCTCAGAGCTACATCGATTATAGATCGTCAACCTTTCATGGACAACCTAATACGATCTACAATCAAGAAGGATACACTGATCCTTACCCATCCTCTGATTACACTGCCTTTAGGTCATCACCACCTTTTGAACAATCTGAAATGACCTATTATCAGGAAGGGTATAACAAATCTCAATTCGTTAATTCCCCTACATTGATCCCAAACTCGCCCAACCCTGGACCAACTCATTTGGTTCAGGGTGATCAGGTTCAAGATAAAGTTCTGGCTAACTTAAGGAATATCATATAATCTTTAGAAGTTCAGCCAATACCTTGCATTGAGAGATTGGAACCCCTGATTCAGATGATTGATGATTTGAATATGTATATGTTGGATTGGCTCTAGAATGTTAAGGATAAGAACCCGGGTGAGTTTCTACTTGGAAAGTTAGCGAAATTGAGGATGAGATTTGTGGTTGCTTTAGTTCAGTCATGGGATGATTCCCAAGATGAACTCCCTTCAGGAAAGCCAATGTCAGAACCCATTCAAGCACCTGTTGGGGGGGACACGTGTTACGAGGCTGACCAGATTGAATTAGAGCAACCAATTAAGGATGATCTGAATTCTTCACCTGAGATCCCTGAGCCAGGGTACGAGGAAACGTATGTCTCCTTGGAACAGGAAGTGACAGATGATTTTGAGACATACATTAATACGGATTTCAATTCTGATGGTGAAGATTCACGTTGCGAAGTCTCACGCGAGTTTACAGAACACGATTTCTGTGAGATGATTGGGCCTGAGGAATCTGATAGATCATTTGATAGCACAAGAACTGAGGAAACTGATCTTATTAGGGCACACATTACAGATCCAAATTCGCATTTTCTGGAGGATTCAATTCAATGCCTTAATTGTCAGTTACACCCCATTGAGCTTATCGATGATTCTATTTCTGAGATAATTAGACCTAAGTCAATTTTGATTCAGCCACATCATTTAGACTTGGAGATTTCAGATTAGGTGATTAATATGCAAGAGGTCCTAGAATTTGACATGCTGAATGAGAGGAGCCAGGAAATTTTGATTTGGGAAGTAAGTTCTGGAGGAAGTACATGACTGAGTCAAAGGGTGCCTATTAAGCTGAAACCATCAAACTAGGACCATTACGACATTTGTTTTGAGGATATCAAACCCAAGCACACATTTAATGATTATCCTTTTGAGCTTGAATTCTCTGTAACCCATCTTTTTGGTCTTGGGTTCATCCTCATAAATCGCATGCCTGACCCCGCTTGTATACTGATTTTAGGTTTTAGGTAATTTTTATCCAGAACCTGAGATATTCTCGAATATGGGGTATGGGTCTGCACCACAATTTAGTCCACATCTATGGACCTCTGCTGACAGGTCAGAGGTTTCTTCTATTTATTCTGATTCTGATCTGTACCTGTGAATTCTTTATTTCTCTTCTTTGTATAGTATGCGTAGTTGAAGCCACTAAATTCAACACGTATACAGGTTTTTTTTTTTAGTTTTTATCTCAGAGCGAACCTGACATTCACGCAATTTAGGTACTTTCTACGCTATTTCACTTTATTTTATGTCTTTTTAATACAATGAGGACATTGCATTAGATAGGCATGGGGGGTTGGATATTCATCTCTGAATTAAGTCGTTAGCTCTGTAGATTTGTTTTATTTTCTTTTATGAAAAAAAAAATTGAAATTAGGAAAGAGAACTTGGGTTTAAGAAAATTTTTAATCTTAGGAAATACTACATTATGATCTGAACACAAAGACCCTTCAAGTCTTTGGACTTAATCAGTCCGTGTATCCACTAAAATGTGGATTTGTTTTTCGAGTCCTTGCCAACCTAAATTCTAATTTAATAGGAGTTTGGGTGATAAGTACACAACTTATCAACCCGCCCTCTGATTTGAGGAAACTTTGAGTTTTTAGCATCTACACACTATCTTGTCACTGACTCGTTGTTCGGCGATTCTAACAGAAATTGGGTAGCTAATGAACCTTCTAGGGTGATATGGCTGGCAAGTTATCGTGGGTAACAGCCCATAGGTAGGTTGTCCAGAGCCCAATCACTGGACCTTTCTCTTTTTGCTGCCTTTAGATAAATCTTAGACCAGGGAAGCCACCTACTTAAAAAAAAATCAAAAAGAAAAGGAGAAAAGAAAAAAAAAATAAACCACACTTCGCCGCATGAGTATGGCTAACAAGTTGTCGGTGGTAACAGCTCATCAACCGGTTGTCCAGAACCTAACTCAATAAATGCACTGAAAAATCCCAAAACACTTAGGAAGAAGCGGAGAAGTAGAATAAACCGAGGAGATATACACTGGATTCACCCTTGTGTTGACCCCGTAAAAAAATAAAAGTAGGGAGAAGGCTACCAGTTGTAAAGATACACCTTTAGGTAGAATTCTTTTTTTTATGTCACCTAGAGGCGTAGAAATCCGAAGTTCGTTTTAACTGCCGGTCAACGAGTCTATCACATTCACAATAAGATGCTTAGAACTTAGGGTTTTTATCAAATCTTGGGTGAGTTGAATGGCCGTAGAAAGCCACTCTTAAACCCTAAAACTTGAAAAATCCAAAAAAAAAATTAGAAAAGAAGAAAAAGAGAAAAATAAATTTTTCTTTGAAAAAGGCTAGGGCTTGAGATGGTCTGCATTTTGGCAGATACTCGGGCACTGTTGTGTCTTTGAAAGTTCAAATCCTAAGTAGACATTTTCTTAATGACTGAAAATAAACTCAAGCCCAAATAATCCAAACTGATTCTTTTATAAATAGCATATAGTTTTTGCTAAGGACTAGCAAAAGATAGGCATGGGGGTATGATGTAAACATGTTTACACTACTTAAGATGTCTATTTATGCATGTTCTTAAACATAGGATTGCATTGTATACTATAAATATTGCATAACATGCATCATCTTGCATTTAGAGTAGTTTGAATAAAATGGAGGTTAATTGTCTCCTTTTATGTTCAGGGACAGGGCAAACATTTTATCGGGGCCTCGGATCGAAGATCCAACTATACAGATGTGATCAGGGCGACGATTGGAGTTCAATGACTCCAAGATCGCCCAAATCAGACATCTGTAGCATTAGATAGAGATCGAGGAACCCTAGAAGATCAAGGGCCAAGATGGTGTGAATCCGCACTTCAAACGACAAATCTGACCACACAGATGGATTCAGATCGACGATCGCAGCCTAACAACACAAAAATCGAGTCAATCCGACACCCGTGGCACCATCTACATCATCCAGAAGATGGACGGCCAAGATGGTGCCACGTGGCTCCATTTCGGCTGCCCAATCGTCCTCATGCCCGCTGAAGGCCTCCGCATCAGCCCTTCATTGCTGTTGGATCAAGATCCAATGGCTGTGACACACCCGCACTTAAGTTAAGCGCACGACACAAACGCGCTCCCAGCACGTTGGTCGAGCGCTCTAACGCGAAGCGCAGGCACGCGTTCGAGCCTCACCGCGCAACAATTAGGTTAATAGTGATCAAGTTAAGCTATTTGAATTTGATTTTCATTGAGTATTTAATCCACGGCCAATTTTTACTTTTGATACTGGTTTTTCCTTTCTATCTGGTAGTGAAGCCTACGAAAACTTGATGCACGAATTTGAGGCTATCACAATGACCTAATTGATTCTAGAGCATCGCCTAGGGTTCCTACACACCAATCAATGGTGTGCAGGGTTCTTGGATGCTCAAATCATTCCAGCAAAGCTATATAAAAAGCCTAGGTGGGTGACAACGTGAATTGATTTCAATGTGATTTATTCATTGATTTAGAGGTGGAAAAGGTTTAGAATTGAAATGACCCTTTCCTGGAGTCGTTTGGCATTTTCGAAATCCGTAGGGGTTTTCCTGCAGTTTTAAACCCCCTTATCTTTTTATTTTGAGGGTTTGTGAGGGGGAAAGGAAAATTGCAGGGATGTCCCCTCAATTTCCCCACCACCTCTCCTCACCGTACGCACCCCATTCCCTCCCCCTCACCCTACACACCTCACCTCTTCCCCCCTGCGGCGACCACCATTCCCTCCTCCATGCCATCCCCCTCACCTCCACACTCCATATATACCGCCCCTCCTCCTCCTTCTATTCTCACACCAGCAGTCAAGAGGAAGCGGGAGAGGGAAAGCGAAGAGAGCAGGAGGACTTGAGGGAGAGCGAGGGCTTGAGAACAGAGGAGCCGAGGTGATGCTGCTGCTGCTGCAGACTTCCGCGGCAAGAAAGGATTCAAAAATGGACCTGCGGAATCATTTTTCCACAAAATCAGACGTTCAGAATGACCTCCAGACATCTGGTAGGAAGTCCGAAGGTAACCTCAGACATTTGGTAGAGTTTTTTTTCTTTAATTATCATTTTGCCAAATTTCTGACCGCTCACGCACGTGTGTTAGAGGTTGGGAGGTGCGTCGATGAGAGGACCGAGGCGATTTCAGAAGTCCGAGAGAATCTTTAGACATCTGAAGGCACCCTCAGATGTCTGCACTGAGTCCCAGACATCCAAGGAAGGCGCCCCAAGCAAGGTATGCCTGTGAGTTCGTTTAAGACATCTGGGACCTTTCCCAGACGTCTAATTTCAGTCAGGATTGGTGTTTTTGGGCCCGTTCAGGAGCCCAAATGGTGTCGATTTTCGCAAATGAAATATCTTTGGTTTCTGTGCAAGTTTGTCTATGTAATGGTACTTTATCCATGTCATTTTGAACACATTTGACCTGCCAATCCATGTCATAGGTCTCCACTCCGTTGAGTATACGGGACCTGCGGAGACATCGGGAGCTACTGTACAAGCCCCCATTCCACCCGGTTACTCTGGTAGAGTGGTTCTTACCCTAATTTTAGAGTTAATAAAGTGCATGCATAAAATTAGTTGAACCTAGGATTTGAGATGAACCCTAGGAAGAAGTAAACACATTGTCTGGAATACATCTATTTGATTGAACCCTAGGTTGTGACATGAACACTAGGGCTAGAGGAAATGCATGTGTAGAGAGATGAATGATTGAATAAATCATGAGCTGCCTGTACTACCTAAAAGGAACCACATTATGAATAGAAAATAAACTCGTACTATGATAAATATGGAAATTGAGCTACCTATTTAGTATGTAACAAACCGGATATGAAATAAGAAAAGTTCATGTACGAACCCTACGAGGAATGTAGAACGAGACAAGAACACTGTAGTACGGAGAATCGAATGGTTCTGGAACACATCGCCATGGATGGCTGTTCGGACTTGGTTTAGGGAGGTGAGCTGGCCTTCGTGTAAATAGTACCGAAGAGAGCAACTATCCCTTTTAGAGTAGAGGGGAGCTTGCCGCCCCTTGGGTGGAGACCCAGGGTGGGTTTGGCTACTCTACGTCGACTCCTATTGGATCTCACGTACGTGGTACCGAGGAGACCTACTTAATGTAGGGGGAAGCTAGCTGCCCTAGGGGGTCCGAGGTTAGGACTAGCCACCCTACACCGACTCTTGTTAGGCCCACCAAGCAAACCGGGATAGTCAGACGAGGGTACACGGACTGTGAAGGCAAGACCCTTATTCTGAGAGGGCAAGGCCCTGTGCTGTTCCATGCTGTACGTTTGGGCATACCCGCTAGCGGAAACGACTGACCACGTGCCAATGCGGGGTAGCTACCTATGAGCTTATCATGTATGCCGTAGTCACCGCTATGCTCGACCGTGACCTCAGGGTAGTAGACTGGGTGTAGGATTACTATGGGGGACTCTCCCAACCAGGAGAGTGACACGTGTACATCCTACATCACGGGAAAACTACAAGCAAGATAGTTCCCTTAGGGAACAGGAAGATTGAGCAATGTCATGGAACCGGATTAGAGTACTCATATCAGTAACACGTAATAAGATAATTGAAACTGGAAGATAACATTTTAAGCTGCTTGTCTAAATTACATTACATGTTTTAGCCACCACTCTACTCAGCGTTAGCTGACTCCAGATGTTATAACCTTGTACAGGTCAGGGATTCGAGCAGCTAGAGCCACCAGCTGCTGAGGGCGCTGGGCCCAGTCGAGCTCAGTTGTAGTTTTCTTCTAGTAGTTGTTGTAGTGAGTTCTTGTAGTTCATGTTATTCCAGCTATATTTACATCATATGTGTACTAGTTTTTGTTGTGATGGCTGTGTTCTGTACTTGTACCTCTCGTTGATGGCCCATAATATTATCATAATTATCGTTCTTTTTATCTACTGTCAATTTTTAGTTTCTACTTAGTTACATTACTTGTGTGGTTGTGGAATGAATGTGTATTCAGTTATTTCTTGCTGGACGACTACGTCTTGGGGTTCATCGAAGCGACCCATCCTCCGATTCTATAGGGAGTCGGGAATAAGCCGTGACAAGATGGTATCAGAGCAAGGTCGTCCCGAGAAACGAATCAAATAGTCTGAAAATAACCACACTTGTACATGTAGCTAGGATAGCCATCACAACGTGTTATCTTGATGGTCGCTTCCGAGTCTTACTTTTTTCTGTAAGGTCACTGACAATTCTGTTTTTCCTCCTCGATCTCCATGTAAGAGATGCCTCGCCAGGGAGCTCTTGAGGTGGACCGCAGATGTAGTCGTGGTCATAGGCGTGGTTGCAGGGGAGGGCAAGTGAGGGTCGAGGACGAGGCCGCTCCACCTCTCCTTCTGGGCATTCAGGTCCCGGACCTTACCCAGTTGATCCAAGATCTCATACGAGAGGAGTTCCAGCAACCTCCTCCTCAGTCGCCTCTTCCTGGGGATGAGGAGGGGGAGTCCTCCATAAGGTAGGCAAGCCACCATGATGATAGACGAGCTAGAGAGGGAGGGGGTGATCCTCCACCACCCCCACCTTCTTCAGACACTTCGGGGCACGAGTCCTCCTTGCCTGGAGGTGCGCCCGTTCCCCCGTTGCGGCTCCACCACGAGATCTTCAGCCAGTTCAGGAAGCTGAAGCCCCCTTCCTTCAAGGGGGAGGAGAGTTCGTCTGAGGTAGAGGACTGGCTGGAGCAAATGGAGAAGATCTTCGACACACTCCATCCCCCTGCAGAGTGCCGCGTGGCCTTCGCCATGTATCAACTGGAGAGTGCTACCCATAGGTGGTGGAGGGCGGTCAGAGGATAGGAGGAGGGAGAGCTGGCATGGGATCGATTTGTGGCACTCTTCTGCAAGCAGTACTTCCCACAAACCTGGTAGGACCAGAGGAGGCGGGAGTTCCACACTCTCCATTAGGAGACGATGACGGTTAGCACGTATCGTACGCGCTTCCTGGAGCTGTCACGCTTCACCCCGAGAGTTGCATCTACAGAGGAGGAGCGCCTATGGAGGTTCACTGAGGGCCTCCGACCTGCCATTCGGGAGTATGTAAAGCCCCTAAAGCTGTCTACCTTCTCCCGCATGGTCGAGGCTGCCATGACCTACAAAGAGACCAACCCGCCTGTGTGAGACATCGACGGGGGAAGACGAAAGAGGCCCTACCAGCAGGAGCACTCACAGGGTCACCGAGAGAGGAAGCACATGGCACCAGCGGGGGAGCCATCCCATTCTCTGGGTCCATCATGGACCTTTGGGGGCCCCAAACAGGGACCCACCGACTGTAGCAAAACCCCACCTAGTTTCCAGCAGGGGTAGCAGACAGAAGGAGGAGGTCACGTTCCCCTCTACTACCAATGTGGCCAGCTGGGCCACAAACGAAGGGACTGCCCATCCAGGGCCAAAGCACAGCAGACGCTCCCAACACCGAGCACTGGAGGCCGATCTGGCGGCCGCTGTTACCAGGCCCGAAGAGGAGGACAGCTGTCACGAGGAGGGTACCGGCCAACTGCTTCCCGCCCGGTCCAGAGCGTGGCTGCTTCTTCTGCACCGAGGGCTGAGGGGAGTATTAACGCCCTGACTCACAGAGATGCTAGAGTTTCAGGCTCTGTGGTAGCAGGTATGGTTACAGTTTCCGGCAAGCTCGTTTACACACTTTTCGATTCTGGTGCCACGCACTCGTTTGTTTCTATGGGCTTTTGCCGTCAGCTTGGGGTCAAGCAGTGTATTTTTAGAGGAGCCATTCTTGATTAGAGGTCAAGGTGGATAGGTGTTTGTCACTGAAAAGGTTTTCACTAACTGTGAGGTCACGATAGGGGGACATAGTCTTCCGATTAACCTGATCATGATCCCAATGGAGGATTTCGGTGTAATCCTAAGGATGAACTGGTTGGCTGCTTACCATGCCCTAATAGACTGCTTTGGGAGGAAGATTGTTTTCTCCATACTAGATTTGCCTCCCTTCGAGTTCCACGGCCAGCTAGTAGACAAAGGATTCAAGTGCATTTCTATGCTTCAGGCAGCGAAGCTACTAAGATAGGGGTGCGAGGGCTTCCTTGCTTATGTTGTGGCAGAGCCTAGCCCTGTGGTCGACTTACAGAGTATCCCGGTAGTCTGTGAGTACCCCAACGCCTTTCCAGAGGAGCTGCCAGGATTACCACCTGAGCGTGAGATCAAGTTTGGGATCTCACTAATACCGAGGATCGGCCTCATCTCTACTGCACCATACCGAATGGCCCCGCTTGAGCTGCGAGAGCTCAAGTCACAGTTACAAGACCTATTAGAGTAGGGCTTCGTGAGGCCCAGTGCCTCCCCATGGGGAGCCCCTATTTTATTTGTGAAGAAGAAGGACGGTACTCTTTGGTTGTGCATCGACTACAGACAGCTGAACCAGGTCATTGTTAAGAACAAGTACCCACTGCCTCGCATCAATGATCTCTTCGACTAGCTAAGAGATGCCATAGTATTTTCCAAGGTAGATCTGAGATCGGGCTATCATCAATTGAGGATCAGGGAGACCGATGTCTTTAAGACAGCCTTCCGCACGCGGTATGGTCACTACGAGTTCTTGGTCATGCCGTTTGGGCTGACCAATGCCCCCGCCGCTTTCATGGACCTGATGAACCACATCTTTCGACCGTACCTAGATCAACTCATGGTGGTTTTTATTGACGACGTACTCGTCTACTCCCAGGATCAAACACAGCATGGAAAACATCTCTACATGGTCTTGGATACTTTGAGATGGCACAGGCTGTATGCCAAATACAGCAAGTGCGAGTTCTGGTTGAGACAGGTTACCTTCTTAAGCCATGTGATCTCGGGAGATGGGCTGGCTGTGGATCCAGCCAAGGTTGAGGCTGTACTCAGGTGGGAGAGGTTGCGTATAGTGACAGAGATTCGCAATTTCTTGGGGCTGGCTGGTTACTATAGGCGATTTGTCTGAGGGTTCTTGCAAATCGCACGTCCTATGACTCAGTTGACCAGTAAGGACGTGCCCTTCGCCTGGACAGACAAGTGTGAGTCTTGCTTCTAGGAGCTGAAGGAGAGGCTGACCTCCGCTCCAGTACTCACCATCCCAGATAGCAATGGTGGATTCGTCGTTTACACAGACGCCTCATTGCAAGGATTGGGGGTGTGGTCATGCACAGGGTCACGTTGTCTCCTACGCTTCATGGCAACTAAAGCCCCATGAGCATAACTACCCCACCCATAACTTGGAGCTAGCAGCAGTGGTCTTTGCACTGAAGACATGGAGGCACTACCTGTACGGAGAGATGTTCGAGATTTTCACTGACCATAAGAGCCTCAGTATTTGTTTGACCAAAAGGAGCTCAACATGAGACATAGTCATTGGTTGGAGCTCTTGAAGGACTATGACTATAGCATCTCCTACAATCCATAGAAGGCCAATGTGGTGGCTGATGCCTTGAGCCAGAAGGCGCCCGCCCACTTGACTTGTTTACAGGCACAGAGTTGGAGACTCATGGAGGACGTGAGCAGTTGGCGACCCCAAGAGTCACAGGGGTACTGCGGGTTAGTGACAGTGGTGAGGCAAACACGACCAGAGCTGACAGATCATATCAAAACTAGGCAGATGAAGGATCCATATCTACAAACATTGCGAGATTGGGTATTGACAAGGAGCCTAGGAGAGTTCTCGTTCACTAACGAGGTTCTGCATATGAGGGGACGCTTGTGCATTCCTAGAGACGAGGAGCTGTTGAAAGAGCTCCTGACTAAGGCACACGGATCCAGATTCACCATACATCCCGGGAACACGAAGATGTACCACGACCTACGACGTGATTTCTGATGGAGGGGTATGAAGCGGGATGTTGGTTGTTTTGTTCAGCGGTGTCTGATATGTCAGCAGGTGAAGACTAAACACCGGAGCCCTGTAGGATCGTTACAGCCACTTCCCGTGCCAGAGCGGAAGTGGGAAAGTGTCACTATGAACCTGGTAGTAGGATTACCCATGACACAGCGAGGACACGACGCAGTCTGGGTGATAGTGGATAAATTAACGAAGACGACACATTTTCTGCCGATTCGAGTCACGTTTGGACTAGCATAGCTGGAGGAGCACTACATTCGAGTCGTAGTGCGCCTTCACGGGGCCCTCGTGAGATTATTTCAGACAGAGACACTCATTTCACTTCCCAGTTTTGGGTAGAGTTTCAGCGAACTCTGGGGACTCGTCTAAGGTTCAGTACGGCCTATCACCCCCAGACGGACGGACAGTCAAAACGCATCATTCAGACCCTTAAGGACCTTCTACGTGCTTGTGTACTGGACTGGAGAGGCTCCTGGGAGGAGCATTTGCCCCTGGCAAAGTTTGCATACAACAACAGCTATCACTCGAGCATCGACATGGCACCGTATGAGGCTCTATACAGGAGGAGATGTACAACTCCCTTAAGCTGGATTGAGGTGGGGACCAAATGGGAGGTTGGTCCCCGGTTGATATGGCAGAGTCAGAAGGTGATCAAGTAGATCCATCGACGACTCCGTACTGTCAGGAGCAGGTAGAAAAGCTACGCTGATCTGAAGCGTAAAGAGGTCCAATTCAAGGTTGGGGATCATGTCTTCCTCTGTGTTTCGCCCATAAAGGGCTTGCAGCAATTTGGGGTGAGAGGGAAGCTTGCGTCGAGATTCGTGGGGCCTTTTGAGGTCCTGGAGTGGGTAGGACCCATTGCTTACCGGCTTGCCCTTCCTCCCCAGTTTTCTGGAGTACATAACGTGTTACACATGTCTAACCTCAGGAAGTACACCGTCGATCCCAGCCATGTTCTGAGCCACAAGAGCATCGAAGTGGGAGACGACTTGACCTATCCCGAGAGGCCTGTACAGATACTAGACTGAGCCGTCCGGAGACTGAGACAGAAGGAGGTACCCCTGGTGAAGGTCCTGTGGAGAAGCCAGTGATACAAGAAGGCCATTTAGGAGCCTGAGGCGGCAATGCGAGCACAGTACCCCGAGCTTTTTGAGGATACGTCGTTCTGACCTACTTCAATCCTCTTTAAGTTTGTTATGCACATTTATTTTATTTTCGCACCCTAGTCAGCTCAAGTTTCAGGGATGAAACTTCCTTTAAGTTTGTTATATTGAAATGACCCTTTCCTGGAGTCGTTTGGCATTTCCGAAATCTGTAGGGGTTTTCCTGTAGTTTTAAACCCCCTTATCTTTTGTTTTGAGGGTTTGTGAGGGGGAGAGGGAAATTGCAGGGACATCCTTACAATTTCTCCACCACCTCTCCTCACCGTACGCACCCCATTCCCTACCCCTCACCCTGCACACCCCACCTCTTCCCCTCTGCGGAGACCACCATTCCCTCCTCCATGCCGTCCCCCTCACCTCCACTCTCCATATATACCCCCCTCCTCCTCCTTCTGTTCCCACACCGGCAATCGAGAGGAAGCGGGAGAGGGAGAGCGAGGAGAGTAGGAGGACCTAAGGGAGAGTGAGGGCCTGAGAGTGGAGGAACCAAGGTGGTGCTATTGGTGCTGCAAACTTCCGCGACGAGAAAGGATTCAGAAACGATTTTGCGGAATCATTTTTCTGCAAAATCAGACATTCGGAGTGACCTCCAGATGTCTGGTAGGACGTCCGAAGGTAACCTCAGACGTCTGGTAGAGTTTTTTTTTCTTCAATTATCTTTTTGCCAAATTTCTTATCGTGCACGTGCATGTGTCAGAGGTTAGGAGGCACGTCAGTGCGAGGACCGAGGTGGTTTCAGACATCCGAGAGAATCTCCAGACGTCCTAGGAAGGTCCTTCGAGTAAAGTATGCCTGTGAGTTCGTTTAAGACGTCTAGGACCTTTCCCAGACGTTTGATTTCAGTCAGGATTGGTATTTTTTGGCCCGTTCAGGGCCCAAATGGTGTTGATTTTTCGCAAACGAAACGTCTTTGGTTTCCGTGCGAGTTTCTCTATGTAATGGTACTTTGTCCATGTCATTTGAACACATTTGACCTACTAATCCATGTCATAGGTCTCTAGTCCGTTAAGTATACGGGACCTGCGGAGACGTCGAGAGCTACTGTATGAGTCCCCATTCCACCCGGTTACTCTGGTAGAGTGGTTCTTACCCTAATTTCAGAGTTAATAAAGTGCATGCATAAAATTAGTTGAACCTAGGATTTGAGATGAACCCTAGGAAGAAGTAAATGCTTGCTCTAGAATACATCTATTCGATTGAACCCTAGGTTGTGACATGAACACTAGGGCTAGAGGAAATGCATGTGTAGAGAGATGAATGATTGAATAAATCATGAGTTTCCTATACTACCTAAAAGGAACCACGTTATAAATAGAAAACAAACTCATACTGTGATAAATATGGAAATTAAGCTGCCAGTTCGATATGTAACAAACCGGATATGAAATAAGAAAAGTTCATGTACGAACCCTACTGGGAATGTAGAATAAGACAAGAATACTGTAGTATGGAGAATCGAATGGTTCTGGAACACATCGCCACGGGAAGCTGTTCGGACTTGGTTTAGGGAGGTGAGCTAGCCTTTGTGTACATAGTACCGAAGAGAGCAACTATCCCTTTTAGAGTAGAGGGGAGCTTGCCGCCCCTTGAGTGGAGACTCGGGGTGGGTTTGGCCACTCTACGTTGACTCCTATTGGCCCTCACATAAGTGGTACCGAGGAGAGCTACTTAGTGTAGGGGGGAGGTAACCGCCCCAAGGGGTCTAGGATTAGGACTGGCCACCCTACACCGACTCTTGTTAAGCCCATTGGGCAAATCGGGAAACTCAGATGAGGGTACGTGGACTGTGAGGGGCAAGACCCCTGCACTAAGAGGGCAAGGCCCTATGTTATTCCGTGTTGTACGTTTGGGCATACTCGCTAGCGAAAACGACTAACCGCATGCCAGTACGAGGTAGCTACCCGTGCGCTTATCACGTGTGTCGTAGTCACCGCTACGTCGCGACCGTGACCTCGAGGTAGTAGACCGGGTGTAGGACTACCACAGGGGACTCTCCCGGCCAAGAGAGTGCCACGTGTACATCCTGTATCACGGGAAAACTACAAGAAAAATCATTCCCTTAAGGAACAGGAAGATTGAGCAATGTCATAGAGCCTAATTAGAGTACTCATATCAGCAACACGTAATAAGATAATTGAAACTGAAAGATAACATTTTAAGCTGCTTTTCTAAATTACATTACATGTTTTAGCCACCACTCTACTCAGCATTAGCTGACTCCAGATGTTATAACCTTGTACAAGTCAGGGATTCGAGCAGCTAGAGCCACCGACTACTGAGGGCGTTGGGCCCCGCCGAGCCCAGCTGTAGTTTTCTTCTGGTAGTAGTTGTAGTGAGTTCCTGTAGTTCATGTTATTCCAGCTATATTTACATCATATGTGTACTAGCTTTTGTTGTGATGGCTGTGTTCTGTACTTGTACCTCTCGTTGATGGCCCGTAATATTATCATAATTGCCGTTCTTTTTCTCTACTGTCAGTTTTGATTTTCTGCTTAGTTACATTACTTGTGTGGTTATGGAATGAATGTGTATTTAGTTATTTCTCGTTGAACAACTAGGTCTTAGGGTTCGTCGAGGTGACCTGACGTCGGGTTCTGTAGAGAGCCGGGAATGGGCTGTGACAGGAATATTTGAACGATAGTTTTCAAGTGGTTTCATGAGCTTATTTGTTTCCTCCTATCTACGTTGTCTATGGCAAGATAGGAGAATCGATTAGGGTTTCAAGAGTTTCTGGAAGTGTAAATCTGATCTTGAGAGATTCCAATCCCTTTGTTGAATGATTGCATCACTTGAGATGGGTTTTTAACTACTTAAGTTCGGACTTGTGATGTTTGGCTTTATCGCCTAGTTCTAAAGTGATTTTGTGTTTCCAATACTCAACTAATGTGCTAAGGCTTTGATTAAGGTTTAAAGATGGTTCACGGTAATTATAGAGCATCAAGAAATGATTTGATTAAAATTTTAAGTCTTAAATCAGATTTGAACTGTGTTTTGACAGTAGTAGCTGTGGTTAATTCTGGTTGAGTCTGAATATGTTTTAATCATGAAATTTCAATGGGTTTGGATGATTTAGCCTTTGTAACAAAATCTTTGGCATAGATTTTGTATGGATATACATTTTAGTGCTATGAACAAGTTCTGATATACACAGATTAGGCTTTAGATCAATATGAAGCCCTATTGAATAGTAGTAACTATTTAACTAGATTGAATGAAGTTGTAGCTCCAAATTCTAATTAGTTCCTGATGATTTGAGGATTACATGAGTTTTTTGAGAGCATGTATTGATTAGGTTTAATGTAAGAAGCATTCATGTACTTTTACTTTACTTTAGATTGGATTGAAAAGCTTATACATGAACTTAGAATTTGTTGTCAGCATATACATGGTGTTTTATCTGTATAAATTGAACAATTATGTGATGTCAGTGATAAATCCATGATTTTGGTATTGAATCTAATTCTAAACTATGTCTGGAAGTTCTACAAGCTTAATTCTACACCTCCAGCACTTTGAATATATTTTATAATGCTTGGAACTCATGTTTTATTATTCATTAAGCCCTTTTCTAGATTAACTTGTAAAATCATAAAAATACAAAATAATTGTAAATAAATAAAAGAGAAATGTCTTGAGTTAGCTTAGGTTTAGTGTTAGGTATTTGAGTCATTAGTTGTAGGATTCAAGTATGTTTGTATATAGAACATACCTGCAGAAATTTGTCTTCTCAAGTTTGAAATAAAAGAAACAAAGAAAAAATGCCAAAAAGATTTTTTTCTCTTCTCTTCTCATCTTTCCCTCCTCTCCCTCTATCTCTATAAAACACAAAAATAAAATAAAAATCTAAAAAATTTCAAAAATCCTATAAAAATACGTATATACATAGTATTTATAGTTGTATTAAATTCTAAATTAAGTGTATATAATGACTTTTATATATATATAAAGTATTTATATTAAGTTACATAGTATGTATTATAATAATATAATTATGTATATGTTTATTTATATTATATGTACACAATCCATATGTATTTATAAATAGTTAGGTATGTACTTAGAATCATATTTATAACTATATATATAACTTTAAGTAATTATAATGTACATTAATATACCCATATATTTATTTATTTACTTATATATTGTACATATTTATATTTATAAGCTAATTAGGTATATTATTAAGTTAATATAATTTAAATTAGTAAATTAATAAATTAATGAAATAAATTATGTTGTATGTTTGTATATTATAGTTTAAAATATTTCCAATACATTTATAACTTATATATACTGTAGAATAGTATTTATACTGTATATAAATACATATATATGTATAACCATGTATTTAAATGTGTATAAATAGAAATAAATCAATAAAAATAAATTAAAAACTTGTATTATTTAGGTAATAATGTAAATTAACTAATTTATAAGTCAATTGTACCATTAATTTATTAATTTATACTTAAATTAAGGAATTAAGTCTAAAATCAATGTGTTTTTATCTCTAACTTTAATGAATATATATATATATATATATATAATTAATGTAAATAAACTATACCAATAAGTAGCCCTATATCTATGCTACATAATTATGTAATTTAATTTTAAAATAATTATTTAATTAGCACCTAAATCAAGGCATGAAATCTGTTGAAATCCAACATTGTGCGCGTCAATTTGGCAAGCCTGTATAGCACCACATCAGAAACTCTGGAACGCTTGCAGCGATATCAAAGCAATTGCGCGTGGAGGCACCCCATCCAATATGGGGTCGGATCCCAATAAGCATTCATCTGACCATCTTTCGAGAAAGAGGGGGGAGGGCTTATAGGGTCGAGCGTGTGTGCATGAGTGCGTGTGGGCCTGTATTGGCCTAAAACCATACATAAATATATTAAATAAAAACTAGGGCTCACCTAATACTAGTCGATTCGACCCAGGCTCGTAGATTCTGCGAACAGTGAACCCACAAATCAAACATTTTTTTAGGTTAAATGTAAATTAAGTTAGGTTTAATCAGACTAAGTGTTGGGATGTATTATATATATATTAGTTAAGTACTATGTGCATGAGTGTGTTGTGTAGTGTTAAATGTATATAAGTGGTATGCGTGTATAACGTATGTTGTGTAGTATATATGTATAGAGTATAAGGTTATGTTAGTATATATATAGTAGTATGATATATGTATGTACATATGTAAATATAAATAAATAAATATATATATATATATTATGTACTATACACATAGATTGTAAATACATAGCATATAAATAGATTTATTTTTGCCTTATTTTGTGTAAAAGTGTTTTTAAGGCTTTTATATACATATGTAAGTAGTGACATATATATATGTTAATGTATATAGTATATATATGTTAGTATAGCAAGTAGTATATATATATATATATAGGTTAGTTAGTATACTTAGATACTGTAAATATGTTTTATGTATACTAGTAGTTTGTATACTCTTTTTTGTGCCTATATTGTATATAGTTTTAAGGCATTAGTTAATTGTGAATGTAATTAGTTATTATACTTAAATGTTAGTGTAAATAATTAACCTAGATTAATTTAAAGTAGTTTTTGATACCTTTATACTTGTTTATATCCTTGAGATATTGTCATTAAGTTTAATTTATTCATTGTTGTACATAATTGGCTTAGATAATTAGTTCATTCTTTGATTCTTTCATTTATGATTCATTTTGATGTAAATAAACTTCACATTTTTGAAATAAAAGATGATTTTCGAATAATAGAGAAATGTATATTAATAACTGCCTCCCAGTAAACGATTTGGAATAAAATCAATAAAAATTGTATATAGATAAATAGCATCCATCTGGATTGTGATATTATACTACGATGTGATTAATTAACCTTAATTAACTAACGATCTAAATAATACATCACCCCTTCTAGTGTAGACCTTAATTTAGATCCTGCTGGCATCTTTATTTGGTATTAGAGCTTGGTTACACAAAAGGCAATATCAAAATCATCTATTGCCATGGAATGAAGTCTATGCTAAGGGACAATTTACGGTAAAATCACCTCTATTTGATGGCACAAATTATGGTTACTAGAAAATTTGTATGCAAATCTTTTTGAAGTTGATGGACTATAAAGTATGGGACATCATAATCTCAATACATACTCGACGAAAAAAGGATAATAAGTTTGCTATCTAGATTTTAATTTATAGGTAACAAAATTGAAGTGTCTGAAAATTAATTCACTGACGTTAACCAGATGGTAGACTTTTATTACTACACTATTCTAAAGGAAATAGACTAGGCAAAAAAGTAAGTTCTAGGTTGTTGCTAAGAATAAACCTAAGTTTGAGATTGGAGTTTAAAAGTAATTTTTATAAACATCTGTTTAAGATTGTGATGGTTCCAAATTAATTTGTTGTCATCGAGGGAGGGATCAAAACCATCTCTATTGATAAAGTAAAATTTCCAAAGGAAAAAATGTATAACTAAATTTCAAAAACCTTCTTTGAATGATTAAGTTTTTTTATTACAAGACCTCTTACGTACGTTGTTTGTTTGCAAAAAAATCCTTAGAACGAAAACTGAAGTTAAATTCAAAATTAATTAATTTTAATATTCTTCTCAAGAATAGAACGTTTAGACGCATTAAGGTGATTTGCTTTACTTATCATAGTAATTAGATGACTCGTTAATCGCATATAGGACAATACATGATGTAAATTTCATCTTACCTCACAAGATTCCTTTTAGCACCAGCATGCTTTTTAAAAAAGAAACTCATCAAGTTCGATTGACCTAATTTATGATTTACTCGAACCAAACTTGAGATTGAATTTAGAGAAAGAAGATCCATCTAGACATCAAGTAAGATTATGAAATGCCTCAGCCAATTGTCCGCGAGTCTCCCAACTGCACATGACTTAGCTTCTTCCATCTTTTATTTCCTATGTGATGATGCATGGTGGGATTTTTTTATTTTATTGGATATCAATGATGAATGCTCTGGATTTTTGATGATGATGTATTATGGCAACGACACACTTGAGGGAATCTTGATTTTCTCCATGTCCCCTTGTTTGTTTGTTGTGGTGGAAGGCCTAATCTCTCTTCCTCCCCCACAACTCTAGGTGGGGTCCTATGTATAGTATGTAAAGAAACAAGATCCTGATGACATCCCCCACCCTCCCGTAGATCCTTTAAACAAATCCTTTCCGTAATCTCTTTGATGTGCAAAATAGGAAAGGATGGTTGACATTTCACATTAGTTAACCTTGTCTCCTTGTGCATTTTCCAACTTCATGCCTGATACCATTTTTAATTTTGGATTCCTCTCCGTGGAGCGAGGACGTAGAGAACCTTATATATATATATATATATATATATATATATATATATATATATATATTGTAAAAAAATAAAAAATAAAAATAAAGATATATATATTGTAATATTTTTTTATTTTTATTTTTTCATTGATCTTCACTTAACCAAATATATTATATATTTTAATTTTTTACCAAAATATATTGATTGAATATAAAAATATATCGATATATTTTAATTTTTTTACGGATGAAAAATAAAAAATAAATTTTAACTCTAAAATTTAAATTTTAATTTTAAGATTTAATATTTAAATTTTAAAAAAATTTATTTAATTATAAAAATTAATTTTTCATCTAAAAAGTAATTTTTCACTTTTAACTTTACCCATAAATTTTAAATTTTAAATCTAATTGTGAAAAATCACACCTTTTACATGAAAAATTATTTTTTATTGATAAAATTATTTAATATATATATATATATATAAATTAATAAAAGATAAAAATATGCTGATATATTTTTATTTTTTACGTTAATGGCTGACGGACAAGCAGGAGGAAAATGAGCGGACAAACTTGGCGTGCGGCAGCAATTAAATTGAGGAGTGGGCCTCACGAAGATGAGGGGGCAGGACTTGCTGAGCACGGACGTGAAAGAAATAAAAATTGCAGCAGCGAGATGGGCACAAGCCCAATTTGGATGCAAGCCCACAATGCAACTTTTAACTTACATGAGATTGCAGGGAAACTTGCACCAAATTAAATCCTAAAATCATGATTTCGGACCCCTTTGATTCTAATATGAATTTGAGCCTTTATAAATAGCCCCTTGGAGTAAGGAGAATTCACAATTTAAACATCCAAAAACAAAATCATCCCACTCATAAATCCCCACTCCCCACAACAGCGCCCCCCCCCCCCCCCCGCGCTCTCTCTGTATATATATATATATCCCGCTTAAATTAAATTTCACCTTTTTTTAATATAATGAATCCTCTTCCTTGCTTAAAAAATAAAAATCAAAAACCAAAAAATTAAGAACGCCTTTTCTTGCATCTTCGATGTCATTCTTTCGTTAAATTCCATCTCCCGAACTAATTGCATGAATCCTTCCTATTGTTTAAAAGAAAATCAAACATAAAAAATACAAAAATTTTTCTTTCTTTCAAATTAAAATCTTTAGTACTATATTGGGAGATCTCACCTACACATCCATGAAATTAAATCACGCCCATCCAATAAATAAAATATGACTAATTCCTCCCTCTTGGTTGAACAGGAACATCATTATTTCGTTAAATCTTACTTACCAAACCATATAGAGGAACCCTTCTCCCCTTCTTTAAAAAAAAATCAAAAATAAAAAGTATAAAATCCATATTCCTTTCATCTTCAAATTTCAAATGTACAAGGTTTTGAAATCTCAAATATATATTTGCTCAAATGACATTAAATATTTGATATGCTATATATAGAAATATCATGATTTTTTTATGATATAATATTCCATCGATAATAATATTATTATTATCAAAAAATGCACGTGGATTCTCATGTCTCTCTCTTTAGTTTTTTTCCATTATCGATCCCGCATTGAAGCGTGGAGCCAAACACACTAGTATTCGTAAACTAAGGGTTTTTTTTCAATTCATTCCTAAACCTGACAAGTTTAAGGTTGCATTTGGCACGAGTCTTGTAGCTGGAACAGGGATACGAGGAGGATTAAGAGGGGGTTTGGGGGTGGGAGGCAAGGGATACGAGATCCATTATACTCTCTTCCCACATGTAACTTAAAAAATACTACATAATAATTACAATTTATCACATCAAAACTCACTAACACTCTCTCGTCTCTCATAAAATCAACATACCAATCATTACAAACCTACCAATCAAATAAGTTCTTGTACTTATTCAACTTTAATTCTATCCCAAAATAGAAATATCTCCCAATCAAGTACAACTTAAGAGAGCATGTTCCATTAATTTGTCAGATTCCCGCCATAGGTCTCATTCACATGAAGGCCTTCCATTTGTGGTTGCGTTGCCTCGGACGCTCACATCTGATGGATTTGGCCGGATACTGGTACTGTCTGATGTAGGGGTTCTATCGTTAATAATCAGCACGCAAGGTGCAGGGACTACGTTGGTAAACTTTGCAAATTTACTGGACTAAACTATAGGTGAAGTATAAGTTGAGCGGCGCGAAAGCAATATGTCAGCATACTGTCTTTGCGTGACCTGTGATCCGGGTAACAAAGTACACGACGTACTTTCTCTTAATAGATTATCTGAACTTGTAAGATATCGCCTTGGAATGATGATAGTGTCATGAACCACTTTGCCTTCCTCATCTTAGTTTCCCAATCTCTGCATTCGCTGTGTAGGGATTTGGACACCTCAACCATTCTCCTCTCCACACACACCCCTCCCTACCTACTCCTCCCTATAAGCAAGGAATTCTTCCCTCTTCACTAAATTCCTCGGTTGTGCTTCTAGCTCTTGTCTTCTCGATTAGCTAGCTGCCCAATCATCGTGGATTCTTTACGGCGATGAATCGTACGGCTTGATTCATCTCTTCCTAATCCGTTGATTTCCTGCGACGTGGTACGGCAATGGAGATCGGGGTGCGATGTTGGAACGGTTCAATCAGTTCAAAATTGTCTCACTCTGCGAGACAAGATTGATCTGATTGAGCCGTGCCAATATCCACCACTAGAATTAATCGCCTCTTTTACCTTCAGCATGAGTAGCAGATCACCCTCAGGTTCCCCTCTTTTCTACTTCAAGTAGGTCGATTTCAATTTTAATCTACACTACCATCATGAGAGTGTTGGCCTTGCCTGTGTGATTGCTCTAGAAATTGGTCATATTAATTATCTGAATTAGCTTTAATCTACACTACCATCATGTGGGTTAGCATGCTTGACTATATATCACAGCAAAGTTTGCAAGCCAAGGAGTGGCGACTCCCTTCATGTTATGTCCCTTTAGCTTGCACTTTTTTTCTTTTTCTTTTATTTCTTCGGCAAGGATTAAATTGGAACATTGGTCTACGTGGAAGGCCAACAACTCCAGTAGCTGACGCTAGAGAAGTTCAGATTGCATGCAATATCAATCAGGAAAATTTTAGGTTTAACCAAAGATGATTCTTCCATGCATGTGGGCTATGTTTTCTCAATGAAAACGTACCTTCCGAGATGGTCATCTGCAAAGTTTTATATCCTTTGGCTAACCGATGGATTCCATGAAATCATTCACAAAAAGGACGAATATGGTCGCAAAGCTATCTCATACTGGATTTTTTTTTTTTTTTTCCAGGTACACTGGATATATATATTCTAGAACAGAAAATGTGATCATGTTAGGTAAGATGATTAAAAAATATAGATACATAATCCAAATGGCCAGAAAAGCCTGAATCGACCCTCTGGAGGAGAATAGAAGCCAGCAGGAACTCTTGACAACAATCTGTAGCTTAATTACCCCCAACTCGCACTACTTGTGAAAAAGAATGGTTGGAAATTAATTAATTTTTTCCATATCAATATACAGCTTACATCAACTAAATTTACCACATCATCACCTACGAATTAATGTTGGGTGACAATGTAGTGTCCCTGGCCTGAGTCTCATGTCGTCTTTAACTAAGGTTTCTGCGGCCTCCGTACAAAAAATATAACCAACAATGACAATAAAAAAAAAATTGTGAGCAAAACCATGTACGTGAGGAGTCAAACGTGAAAAGTTACAGAGAAAACTAAATTGAGCGGAAAAGGGTGGTTTACAAAAGAAAATCCCCTACCATGAGACATGTGATGAGAAGGCACCTGATCTTGCGAATGCCCGAATTGGGGCCCAAACTTTGTCGAATAGTATATCGAATTACGCGTTGTAATCCTCGCGTCGTGTGTGCTTCTTCCTCCTCGACCTCCACACCCCCTTCAACTCAGAACGCTGCATCGATCCACCTCTGCCTCTCCGATCATAAAGTCCGGTCTGTCCCTCTTCTCAATAATCTTTCTTACACGTGAAGGCATCTTTGACCAGTGGAAAACACCGTCAAGAACTACGATTACCTTATAAATATGCAAGTAGGGAAATACGTACCGTAATATATTTAACGATGTTTGTTTTTATTTAATAAAATATATCGATATATATTGATATTTAATTAATATATTTTAATTTTTTAATTATTAAAAATTAAAATGTATCTATTAAAAATAAAAATATATCAGTATATTTTCATTTTCAACTACTTTTTACCTATATATAGTGGTTATTCACTTATGAAAATTTAATTTCTCATTTGGAAAGTAGTTTTTTACCTTTAGATTTAGAGTTCACTAAAGACTAAATCCTAAAATTAAGGGTGAAAATTTATTTTTTATAAACCTAAACCATATATCATAAATCCTAAATCTAAAACCTATAATTAAAAATCGCTTTCCACCTTTTAAGTGTAAGCATACTTTTTACTAATTAAAAATAAAAACACAACTTGTGTTTTTATTTTCAATTGATTTATTTTCATTTTCAACCAGTATATTTCCGTAGAAAATTAAAATACATCAATTAAAAATCAAAACACATTGTATATTTTGTTGAGTGAAAGACAAATGTTACAAAATACAATGCACTGCATTTCTATTTACTTTTTGGCATCTTAAAAACAAAATGCTAAAATTTGAAAAGTTTTGACTCAATAGATAACCTATCGTTTCAACTTGAAAAAAATACACTTTCTATGCTAGTAATGTGGAAATAATGATAAAAACCCACTTTCAATGAAGATATATATATATGGTAGGGGCAAGGTTGCAAATCGATAGCCAATATATAATTGAATATGTCCCAAAATAAGGAGAATACAATGTGCACAAGAATTATTGACGATTAATTGACTTATTTTTAATATTTAAAACATCTAATGCACACATATATGCATGTACATATCCATGCCTACCTGCATGCATACATACATATAAATATACATAGTTAAAATGTACAAAAATATAAAATATGGTGTATTCTGCAACACACGACATGGTCTCCACTGTATAACAGGTCTTTAATGTATCCACCCCACTTTAAAAAATACACTTTTGTGAGTTAGTGGGCAGAGAGGTGCTTTTTAGTTTTAAATCAAAATATACCAGTGTAAAATGATTTTGAAGTGTATCTTGTGATTTTGCACCACTACAAGTGATTCTGAAAGTAATTTTGATGGTTTTACACTCGTGTAAAACTATTTTAAAGATGATTTTTGTGATTTTGCACTAGTGAAAATGTTTTTAAAAGTGATTTTGATAGATTTTACTGGTATAAAATCATTACACCTGTATATTTTTTATTTTGTACCAATGCATTTTGATTTTACATCAGTGAGTTTTTAGTTTTGCACCTGTGTATTTTTTATTTAGAAGTGATGATAGTTTTCTTGAATAGCAGTGGATCTCACCACATGATAGTACTTATATTAGCTTTTTTTAAGAGGAGACACATGGATTGGTCCCACTTCTAAATTTGCCTTTTTGGTTGTCTCCACCTCTTTACGTTAAATTTGAGGAAATATTCCTCTGAATATTTTCTGACGGCCCTTAGGGTTAGTTTACTTAGAGGGTTAAGGAAGTGGTGTTAAGAAATGTGAAACTGGTGTTAACCCTCAATTGTGTTTACTTGTAGAGTGATGTTAATACCAATTTGTGTTTACTTGAATTAGTATTAAGTTGGAGCGTTAACACTTATGGTGTTTACTTGTTAGTGGTGTTAAGAATTTAAATCAGAGACCACGAGAGCATAACAAAATCGTGGGACTTAAATACAGGTTTGCCTAACACCAGTAGCAACTGGTGTTAGACAAACCAGTGTTAAGAGTTCTTAACATGTGTTAACCAAAAGGGAGTTAACCCTCCAAATAAACAAGGGTTAATCCCTCAAAAAAAGGGTTAACCCCTCAAGTAAGCTATCCCTTAAAGTTAACGACATAAAGTTCGAAAATTACATCAGCATCCCTATCAATATTTTGAAATTACATTAATATCCTTATGCATGTTTTTTTTCTTTCTTCCTTCTTTTTCCTCTCCTTCCCTTCCTCCTCTCAAGCTTATATCGCACCTCTTGCTGGAGGCCACGAGAGTGGCATCGTCATTGAGATCATCACCAAAGATTGCCCTCCTCTTTCCTCCTCGATCGGTGCTCCTCCTTCTCCCTAGTTGCTACCACCCCTCATCATTCCTCCCTAGCCGTTACCCCTCCCCCTAGCTGCGGGCACCCCTCCTCCTTCCTAACTGTTGCCCCTCCTCCATAACCATGGCCACCCCACCTCCTCTCTTCTTCCCAACCATTGTTCCCTCCTTCCTCCTCTCTCTCTACCTCCCTTTTTAGGAAAAAAATTTATCTTTCAAGGAGTTTAGATGTAATTGGAAAAGTTTCAAAAGATATAGTTGAAAAATCTTTTTTTTTTTTGTTAATTATGATGGAAAGTTATATACTAATTATAGTTATTGATAATTATCATTAAATATAATATTAGGGCATATATCTACATAATCGTATAAGTTTATAAAGATATGAATGTAATAATAAAATATTTAATCGTATAAATATAGTTAGATATATTTTTGGAATATGTATGCAAAAGCTTTTATATTTGTTTAGGTTGCACTCTTTCCTTCTCCTCTATTTCCTTGGCAAGGATTAAAGCATAAGATCGGTCTACGTGGAAGGCTACCAACTCTAGTAGCATATCAATCGAATCTTAGCTTCCAATGCTTTTATATTAAATAGATAATTAACAAAAGATGATCCCTCCGTGCAAGTGGTATATGCTTTCGCAATGAAAACCTTCCTCTCGTTTTTTTTTCCTCTTTTTTCCGCTTCGACATGCATCTATCAACGACAATCAAGAAGAGCAATATTCGACCATTACAATATGCAGCGATGTGCCCCAACGCCTCGAGTTCTTTGGCATCACACATACAAAAACAATAATACAGTTATATATGTTAATTAGTATGCACCCTATGCTTTTGTACGGAAGATATTTGATACCACAAAATGCATAAGATATGAATGTCAGAATATACATTATAATATATTTTACAATATATGATTGGAATCGATTAATAATTAATTAATTGAAAGTAAGAATCTAATAATTGAAAATTAAATAGATCAAAATATATTGATTAAAAATAATTTTTAATTTATTAAAAATTAAAATACATAGATTGAAAATAAAAATATAATGATATATTTTATTTTTTTATTAGTGGTAAATAATTTTTCACTTAAAATATTATTTTTACTCATAAAAAGTGATTTTCACTTCATATATGAAAAGTAATTTTTACCATTAGAAAATTAAAATAAATTGATTAAAATCATCACTCTTATTTTATACGTTGCAACGTGTATTTATTTATTTATTCACAAATACATAATGACACTGTTCATTTCATCACAAACACAAAAAGCATCAGCTGTTATATCACTATATCGTATAGAATTTAATTTAAATAAATTTTAGAATCAGATTAGATCTATAAATAATATAAAGCATATGAATTGACTCAATGTAACTTTCAAAATATTAATGAAAATGAAATGCAATTATTTTAGTTTAATTTAACCAAAATTTTATCCATATAAGTAGATATAGATAAGCTTAATTAGATGTATAGTAAATTATTAAAAAGATATTTAAATCTAATGTTACAATAGATGGACATGAATGTTTGAGCTATGCTTGTATAATATATGCATTTGTTGGACATTCGAGTAATTTTTTAGAAAGAGAAACTTTACAAAATATGGGAATAACGAAATTGAGATTCTAGAAGATCGGTAACAAAAGCTTATAATTTTAGAACATTAATTACAACTTCAAAACAAAATTTATGCGTAGGATATAATAAATATCGTAGCATACATTCAACGGAATGTATCTATAAATGTTAGACTGTTACGATCCGATTTTCGAATCCCTACAGGACACGAGATCGGACTGACTCGACTTATCGCAAGACCCAGTCATCCAACGAGAAAGTAACCAAAAAGTAGTAAAATAAAGCACATTCACCATGCAAGCAACTAATAGTAATAAAAGTATAGCAGTAAAAAATAAACTATTACAGTACACACCACCATAACAGTAGGAAAGTAAACGAGTACAGAAATATAAAGTTCACAATGAAAGAGTACAGAAGTGTAATAAACTACTCTCTACAACAGAAAACGGAGTACAACAGAAAACTACACTACTGGGCTCTACTAGGCCCAGCATCCTCTGCAACCGTGGGCTCTAGCTGCTTAACACCTGGACCTGAAAAGGGTTATGAGTACAAAACATCAGCGAACGCTGAGTAGAGTGGCAACCAGCTAACTAAAACAGTAAAGGTGGACAGGTAGCTGTTATTTTTCAGTTTCTTTCTTTCTTTAACTAATTATTCTTTCTTTCATCACTTGGTTTATTTATCAGGTCTCTTTCTTGATCTTGATGTTCCTCATGGAAACGATCTTGATTGCAGTCTTTTCCAAAGAGTAGAAGTAGCACGTGGTGCTCTCCTGGCCAGGAGAGCCCCCCGTGGTGGTCCTACACTCAGTCAACCACCCCAAAGTCACTGACAGACGAAACGGTGACTACGGCACGCGCGATAAAGGCACGGGTAGCTATCCCGTACTGGCATGCGGTCAGTCGTTTTCGTTAGCAGGTGCGCCCAAAGCACAGCATGGAACCAGGATAGGGCATAGCCCTCTCAGTAACAGGGGTCTAGCCCCTAAGAACCAAACAGGGGTCTCGCCCCTCCACAGTCCGCGCACCCTCGCCTGACTACCCTGGTTTTCCCAGTGGGCCTAACAAGTCGTGTAGGGCGGCTAGCTGAACCCCGGGTCCCGTGGGGTGGCTAGTTCTCTCCCTACACTAGTAGCTCTCCCTGGTACTGTGTACGCGAGGGCAAAAAAGTCGGTACAAAGTGGCAAATCCTAACCCCGAGTCCCAACCCTAGGGTGGCTAGCTCCGCTCTGCACTAAACAGGGGGACAGTCGCTCTCCTTGATACTCCGTACTCAAGGGCCTACTCACTTCCCCATTCACATTTCCAGTTCCATTCCATTTATTTCCAGGAGCTCTACTCCTAATTCCCCGTAGGGTTCATGCTCATGTTTCTCAGGCCAAGCCATACCAGGTTTCATCATTTTTATTTCCATGTAACATGTAACTTTATTGTTCACATTCCAGGTTTATTCGCAGGTAGCTCGTGTTTCCAACATTCAATCTTTCATTTCCAGTTCATATACATGCAACTCATTTAGAGTAAACAACAGGAATTTACATGCAACGGTTTGCTAACACAAGTACTTTACATTTCACAGCCAGTTGTTATTCATTTACAAGCAATTGTTATTATTCTATCTACTCATCCAAGACTGCAATCCATACATTCCATACAAATATTCCAGTGTTTCTAGCCCTAGGATTCATGCCATACCCTAGGATCTAACATTCATTCCACATATGAATTCAGGTTTGTAATTAAACTAGGGGAAGCCACTCTACCAGTAAACCCAGGAGTAATGGAGGCTTGATCGGCAAGTCCACGTGCCTCAGCAAACCCCAAACTCGTAACGAAACGAGGCCCTATCACAAGGATCAAACACAAGAGACTACTCAGAACATGATAAAAAGTATTCCAAAAAGTAGAGGAAATTATACCAGAAACAACGGTATTTTAATTGCGGAAATCAGACTTCAAACGGACCCTAAACGGGTCAAAGACAGTAATTTTGACTCAAATTAGACATCTGGAACACCTTCCATATGTCTTAAAAGAGTACAGAGTCATACCTCAGTTCCTGTGCCACTCTTCAGATGTCCAGGAACTCCGTTGGACCGTTTGGACCTAGTTCCAAACGTCCAACCACCTCTCCGGATGTTTGGAAACACTTCCCGTCGTCTAGTGCCTCGCCCAGACGTCTGAACTGCGTGGGAGGGCGTGCCTCGCGCCTTCCCGAGTGAATCCTGCACGCGTCAACAAAATCTCCTCAATATGGCACGAAATAGTGCCTCAGCGGAATGGCCTACATGGCCGTATCCGCAAAAAAGGTGTACGTCGCGAAACTTACCTCTCAGTCATCTAGAACCTCCTCCGGACGTCGTCTACGCCATCTGGACGACGGTACAGACGTCTAATTCTGGAAAAATCCCAGAATCAGAACCTGCCTTCACCTTCTCGCACCACGTGTGGCCGCGCCGCACCTGCTTGCCTGCTGCTCTGGCTGCAGCAGTGTCAGGGAGGACCTCCCCGACGCACCTCTCCACCTCGCGCACATGCCGACCGGCCATGAGCTCTCCGGCGAGCTCCCACACGAGCTCGTGCGCTTGCTCTCCTCTCTCCCCCTCGCTGCTCCTCCTCTCCTCCCACGCCGCTCACGCCTGCTGCTCGCTACTCGCTGCTCACTGCTCTCGCTGGAGGAAGGAGAAGGGTGGCTGGAAGTGGGGTGAACGAGGGAGAGGAGGGGGGTTTAAATAAGGTGTTGGGTTAGGATTTTGCGTCGACGAGAGGAGAGAGAAAGAGAAGAAAACGAGGTCACGTACTGTCTGTGCACAGCACGTGCGCAGACGTGAGGACGTACATGAAAAATTTGATTTCCAGACGTCTGGGAAGGTGTCCAAACATCTGACCAGACGTCTGACCCAAGCTCCAGACGTCTTAAAGGGCTCTAACAACATGGGTCTTAACAATATAACAAACTCAAAGGAAGTTTCGTCCCCGAAACTTAAGCAAGCTAGGATGCAGAAAACGAATAACATACGCATAACAAACTCAAAGAAGATCGAAATCGATCCGAAAAGACGTACCCTCAAAGAGCTCTGGGTACCGCTCTCGTATCGCCGCCTCAGGCTCCCAGGTAGCCTCCTCATACCTCTGGCTCCTCCACAAGACCTTCACCAGGGGTACCCGCTTCCGTCTCAGACTCCGGACGGCTCTGTCTAGTATCTGCACTGGCCGCTAGGGGTAGGTCAGGTCGTCACCCACCTCGACACTCTCGTGGCTCAGAACATGACTGGGATCGGCAACGTACTTCCTGAGGTTGGACACGTAGAACACATCGTGCACACCAGAAAGCTGGGGAGGAAGGGCAAGCCTGTAAGCAACGGGTCCAACCCGCTCTAAGACCTCAAAGGGCCCCACAAAGCTCGGCGTGAGCTTCCCTTTCACCCCAAAATGCTGCAGGCCCTTCATGGGTGAAACACGAAGGAAGACGTAATCCTCAACCTCAAACTGCACCTCTCTGCGCTTCCGATCGGCATAGCTCTTCTATCTGTTCCTGACAGTGCAAAGTCATCTGTGAATCTGCTCAACCACCTCCTGACTCTGCCGGATCAGCCTGGGGCCAACCTCCCACTTGGTCCCCACCTCAACCCAACTCAAGGGTGCAGTACACCTCCGTCTGTACAGAGCCTCGTAGGGTGCCATGCCAATGCTCGAGTGATAGATGTTATTATATGCAAACTCCACCAGGGGCAAGTGCTCCTCCTAAGAGCCCCTCCAGTCCAGTACACAAGCACGCAAAAGGTCCTTAAGCGTCTATATCGTGTGCTCTGACTGTCCGTCCGTCTGGGGGTGGTATGCTGTACTAAACCTCAACCGTGTCCCCAAGGCCTGCTGAAACTCAGCCCAAAACAGGGACGTAAAGCGGGTATCCCGATCGGATACAATCTCCTGCAGAACTCCGTGCAGACGTAACACATCGCAAATATACCTCTCTGCCAATTGTGCTGGTTCCAAAGTGACTCGGATTGGCAAGAAACGTGCCATCTTCGTCAATCTGTCTACGATCACCCAGACTATGTCGTGTCCTCGCTGGGTAATGGGCAAGCCCACCACCAAGTCCATGGTGATGCTCTCCCACTTCCACTTTGGCACTGGAAGTGGCTGCAACGACCCTGCAGGCCTCTAATGCTCGGCCTTCACCTGCTGACACACTAAACACTGCTGCACGAACTCACCCACATCCCGCTTCATTCCTCTCCACCAAAAATCGCGTCTCAGATCATGATACATCTTTGTGTTCCTGAGATGTATGGTGAACCTGGAACCATGTGCCTCAGTCAGGAGCTCTCTTAACAGCTTCTCGTCCCTAGGAACGCACAAACATTCCCTCATGCACAGCACCTCGTCAGTAAAGGAGAAGTCTCCAAGGTCCCCTGACAGTACTCTGTCACGCAACGTCTGCAGGTGCAGGTCGGCCATCTGTCTTGTGATGATGCGGTCTATCAGCTCTGGCCTCGTCTGTCGTGTCACAGTCACTGCCCCACAGTTCCCTAGTAACTCTAGAGGTTGCCAACTGCCCATCTCCTCCATGAGTCTCCAACTTTGTGCCTGTAAACTGGCCAAGTGGGCAGGTGCCTTCCGACTCAAGGCGTCAGCCACCACGTTGGTCTTCCCCAGATGGTAGGAAATGCTGCAGTCGTAGTCCTTCAGGAGCTCTAACCAACGTCTCTGTCTCATGTTGAGCTCCTTCTGATCAAACAAGTATCTGAGGCTCTTATGATCTGTGAAAATCTCAAAAGTCTCACCGTATAGGTAGTGCCTCTAAGTCTTCAGTGCGAAGACGACAGCTACCAACTCTAGGTCGTGGGTAGGGTAGCTATGCTCATGGGGCTTCAGTTGCCGCGAAGCGTAAGCGACAACATGACCCCGCTGCATGAGCACACCCCCTAACCCCTGCAAAGAGGCGTCTGTGTACACAACAAACCCACCACTGCTGTTTAGGATGGTAACCACGGGAGCTGAAGTTAGCCTCTCCTTTAGCTCCTGAAAACACGCCTCACAAGCATCTGTCCAAGAAAAGAGCACGTCCTTCCGGGTCAGCTGTGTCATAGGACGCGCAATCTGCGAGAAACCCCTGATAAACCGCCTGTAGTAGCCTGCCAGTCCCAAGAAACTGCGGATCTCCGTCACTGTACGCGGTCGCTCCCGCCTAAGCACTGCCTCAACCTTGGCTGGGTCCACAGCCAAGCCATCCCCGGAAATCACATGATCTAAGAAGGTCACCTCCCTCAGCTAGAACTCGCACTTGCTGTATTTGGCGTACAGCCTACATCGTCTCAGTGTGTCCAAAACCATCCGCAAGTGTTGTCCGTGCTGCGCCTGATCCCGAGAGTAGATGAGCACATCATCAATGAATACCACCACGAACTGATCCAGATACGGTCTGAACACCCAGTTCATCAAATCCATGAAAGCAGCAGGGGCGTTGGTCAGCCCAAACGGCATGACCAAAAACTCGTAGTGTCCGTACCGGGTGCGGAAAGCTATCTTGGAGATGTCGGTCTCCCTGATCCTCAACTGGTGGTAGCCAAACCTCAAGTCTATCTTGGAGAATACCGTGGCACCTCGCAACTGGTCAAACAAGTCGTCAATCCTCGGCAGCGGATACCTGTTCTTGATGGTAACCCTATTCAGCTGTCTGTAGTCCACACAAAAGCGTAGGGTACCATCCTTCTTCTTCACAAATAATACTGGGGCTCCCCACGGAGACGCACTAGACCTCACAAAGCCCTTCTCCAGAAGATCCTGCAACTGGGACTTGAGCTCTCGCAGCTCAAGTGGTGCCATCCTATAAGGTGCTGTAGAAATGGGGGCTGGTCCCCGGTACCAGTGAGATCTCAAACTCGATCTCACGCTCGGGTGGTAGTCCTGGCAGCTCCTCTGGAAATACGTCGAGGTACTCTCTGACCACCGGGATACTCTAAAAATCTGTCACGGGACTGGGCTCTGCCACTACACAAGCCAGAAAGCCCTCATACCCCTGGCCCAAAAGTCCCACCGCCCGAAGTGCAGAAATGCACCTAAAACCTCCATCCACTGGCTATCCGTGAAACTCAAAAGAAGGCAACTCTGGTATGGAGAAGACGATCTTCCGATCAAAATAGTCTACCAAACTGTGGTAAGCGGATAGCCAGTCCATCCTCAGAATCACGGCAAAGTCCTCCATAGGTATCACAATCAGATCAATGGGGAGGCTGTGTCCCCCAACACTGACCTCACAGCCCGTGTAAACCTCCTCAGCTATAAACAGCTGACCACCTGAACCTCTGATCACAAACGGATCCTCTAACAACGCACAGTCCTGTCCCAAACTGACAGCAAAACTAGCAGCGACAAACGAGTGCGTGGCGTCGAAATCAACAAGTGTGTAAACTAGTCTGTCGGAAACGATAACCATACCTGCCACCACTGAACCTGAAGCTCTGGCGTCTCTGTGTGTCACGGCATTGATATGCCCCTCAGCCCTAGGTGCGGACGAAGCAGCCGCACTCTGCGTCGGATGGGTAGCCGCTGGCCGGTACCCTCCCCGCGACTGCTGTCCTCCCCCACGCGCCTGGGAACCACGGCCTCCTGCTCATCCTCTAGTGCTCGGCGCGGGGAGCATCTGCTGACCTCCAGCCCTAGACGGGTAGTCCCTCCTGATGTGGCCCAGCTAGCTATACTAGTAGCAAAGGGAAACTCGACTCTCGCCCTCAGTAGGTCCCTGCTGACGGCTGGGCGGGGGTCCGATGCTGGCAGCTAGCCCCTGTCGAGGGCCCCCAAAGGCCACTGACAGCCCCGCAAAGCATGACGGCTCTCCTGCGGGCACCACGTGCCTTCTCTCTCGTCGGCCCTGTGAGTAGTCTGGCTGGTAGGGCCTCTTCTGTCCGCTGTCAATGTCACGTGCGGCTGGGTTGGTCTCCTCATATGTCATGGCTGCCTCCACCACTCTAGAAAACGTAGGCAGCTTCAGGGGTTTGACATACCCCCGAATAGCAAGCCGGAGCCCCTCGGTGAACCTCCACAGGCGCTCCTCCTTTGTAGCCACAGCTGTCGCGGCGAAATGAGACAGCTCCAGAAAATGCGTGCGATATGCACTCACGGTCATCATCCCCTGGCGGAGAGTATGGAACTCCTGCCTCCTCTGATCCTGCCACATTTGGGGAAAGTACTGCTCGCAGAAGAGGGTAACAAACTGGTCCCAAGTTGGCTCGGCCCTATCCTGACCTCTGACTGCCCTCCACCACCTGTGTGCCGCGCTCTCCAGCTGGTACGTGGCAAAGGCCACGCGGCACTCCGCAGGGGGGCGAAGGGTGTCAAACACCTTCTCGATTTGCTTGAGCCAGTCCTCTGCCTCGGTCGGGTCCTCATCCCCCTTGAAGGAGGGGGGCTTCAGCTTTCGGAACTATCCGAAAAGCTCGTAATGGCGCTGAAGTGGGGAAACTGGTACGCCTCCAGGCAATGAGGGCTCGTGCTCGGAAGTGTCAGAGGAAGGTGGGGGCGGTGGAGGGCCACCCCCTCACCCACGTCCAGCGCTGTGTCTGTCCCGCGGTCCCACAGAGGACTCCCCCTCCGCAGCCCCAGGAAGAGGCGCCCGTGGAGGTGGGTGAAGCTCCTCTCATACGATCTCCCGTATCAGCTGGGCGAGATCCTGGGCCTGAACGCCCGGAAGTAGTGGTTGGTCCACTGAGACGTTGGGCTCAACGCGACCGCCCCTCCGACCTCGTCCTCAGCCGCATCCGCGGCCTGCCTCACTAGCTCCACGTCGAGGCATCTCCTGCAAGGAGACGTGCACACAGAACAAGAAAAAGTCAAATCTAACTAACATTCAACTGAAGAACCTCAGAACGGATGTCAAAAGGTACATTGTGGTGGTTACTCTAGTTACAAGCACGTGAATTGGTTATTTTCCAGCTAGTTGGTTCACTTTTCGGGACGACCTTACTCTGATACCATCTTGTTACGACCCGGTTCCCGAATCCCTACAGGACACGAGATTGGACCGACTCAACTGATCCCAAGACCCAGTCGTCCAACGAGAAAGTAACCAAAAAGCAGTAAAATAAACCACATTCACCATGCAAGCAACTAACAGTAACAAAAGTACAGTAGTAAAGAAATAAACTACTACAGTACACACCACCACAACAGTAGGAAAGTAAATGAGTACAGGAATATAAAGTTCACAATGAAAAAGTACAGAAGTGTAATAAACTACTCACTATAATAGGAAACGGAGTACAACAGAAAACTACACTACTGGGCTCTACTGGGCCCAGCACCCTCTGCAGCTGTGGGCTCTGGCTGCTCAACACCTGGACCTGAAAAAAGTTATGAGTACAAAACGTTAGCGAATGCTGAGTAGAGTGGCAACCAGCTAACTAAAACTGTAAAGGTGGACAGGTAGCTGTTGTTTTTCAGTTTCTTTCTTTCTTTAACTAATTATTCTTTCTTTCATCACTTGGTTTATTTATCAGGTCTCTTTCTTGATCTCAAATGTTCCTCATGGGAATGATCTTGAGTGCAGTCTTTTCCAAAGAGTAGAAGTAGCACATGGTGCTCTCCTGGCTGGGAGAGTCTCCTGTGGTGGTCCTACACTCAGTCAACCACCCCAAGGTCACTGACAGACGTAACGGTGACTACGGCACGTGCGACAAACGCACGGATAGCTACCCCGCACTAGCACGCCGTCAGTCGTTTCCGTTAGCAGGTGCACCTAAAGCACAGCACAGAACCAGTATAGGGCATAGCCCTCTCAATAACAGGGGTCTAGCCCCTAAGAAACAACAAGGGTTTCACCCCTCCACGATCCGCGCACCCTCGCCTAACTACCCTGGTTTGCCTAATGGGCCTAACAAGTCGGTGTAGGGCGGCTAGCTAAACCCCAGGTCCCGTGGGGTGGCTAGCTCTCTCCCTACACTAGTAGCTCTCCCCAATACTGTGTACGCGAGGGCCAAAAAGTCAGTACAAAGTGGCCAATCCTAACCCCGGGTCCCAACCCTAGGGCGGCTAGCTCCACTCTGCACTAAACAGGGGGACAATCGCTCTCCTTGATACTCCGTACTCAAGGGCCAGCTCACTTCCCCATTCACATTTCTAGTTCCATTCCATTTATTTCCAAGAGCTCTACTCCTAATTCCCCGTAGGGTTTATGCTCATGTTTCTCAGGCCAAGCCATACCAGGTTTCATCATTTTTATTTCCATGTAACATGTAACTTTATTGTTCATAATCCAGGTTTATTCGCAGGTAGCTCGTGTTTCCAAAATTCAATCTTTCATTTCCAGTTCATATACATGCAACTCATTTAACGTAAACAACAGGAATTTACATGCAACGGTTTGCTAACACAAGTACTTTACAATTCACAGCCAGCTGTTATTCATTTACAGGCAATTGTTATTATTCTATCTACTCATCCAAGACTGCAATCCATACATTCCATACAAATATTCCAGTGTTTCTAGCCCTAGGATTCATGCCATACCCTAGGATCTAACATTCATTCCACATATGCATTCAGGTTTGTAGTTAAACTAAGGGAAGCCACTCTACCAGTAAACCCAGGAGTAATGGAGGCTTGATCGGCAGGTCCACGTGCCTCAGCAAACTCCAAACCCGTAACGAAACGAGGTCCTATCACAAGGATCAAACACAAGAGACTACTCAGAACAGGATAAAAAGTATTCCAACAAGTAGAGGAAATTATACGGGAAACAATGGTATCTTAATTGCGAAAATCAGACCTCAAACAAATCCTAAACGGGTCAAAACCAGTAATTTTGACTCAAATTAGATGTCTGGAACACCTTCTAGACGTCTTAAAAGAGTCCAGAGTCGTACCTCAGTTCCTGCGCCACTCTTCATACGTCCAGAAACTCTGCTGGATCGTCTGGACCCAGTTCTAGATGTCCGACCACCTCTCCGGACATCTAAAAACACTTCCCGTCGTCTGGTGCCTCGCCCAAACGTCTGAACTGCGTGGAAGGGCATGCCCCGCACCTTCCTGAAGCGAATCTTGCACGCGTCAACGAAATCTCCTCAATATGGCACGGAACAATGCCTCAGCGGAGCAGCCTGCATGGCCGTATTCGCAAAGAAGGTGTACGTCGTGAAACTTACCTCTCAGTCGTTTGGAACCTCCTCCAGACGTTGTCTACGTCGTCTAGACGACGGTCCAGACGTCTGATTCTGGAAAAATCCCAGAATCAGAGCTTGCCTTTGCCTTCTCGCGCCGTGCGTGGCCGCGCCGCGCCTGCTCGCCTACTGCTCCGGCTGCAGCAGTGTCGGGAAGGACCTCCCCGACGCACCTCTCTGCCTAGCACACGCGTCGACCGCCGTGAGCTCTCCGGCGAGCTCCCACACGAGCTCGCGCGCTTGCTCTCTTCTCTCCCCCTCGCTGCTCCTCTCCTCCCACGCTGCTCACGCCCGCTGCTCGCTACTCACAACTCACTTCTCTCGCTGGAGGAAGGAGAAGGGTGGCTGGAAGTGGGGTGAACGAGGGAGAGGAGGGGAGTTTAAATAAGGTGTTGGGTTAGGATTTTGCGTCGGCGAGAGGAGAGAGAAAGAGAAGAAAACGAGGTCGCATACTGTCTGCGTGCAGCACGTGCGCAGACGCGAGAACGTACACGAAAAATTTGATTTCCAGACGTCTGAGAAGGTGTCCAGACGTTTGGGAAGGTGTTCAGACGTCTGACCCAAGCTCCAGACATCTTAAAGGACTCTAACAGCACGGGTCTTAATATAAACTAAGTCAAACTAAGATTTTGGAGGAGTACTAAATAAATATGACAATTCACGAGAGGGAATTGCAAATTTCAAATAAAAAATAAAAAGTTACCAAACTTTTTAAAATATGACCTCTGAAGGACTTTGAACACCAACGCCTTTTACCCATGACATCAACCTTACCGATAGCCTATGACAATCATTTACTTGTCTAGATACAATAAATTTATGTTACCTATAGCCACTGTAGCTACTATAGTGGCTATACCATGGACCTTCCATATTTATATTGATGGCTATTGCATTAATCTTCTATCTTGTTATGGACATTAGATTTTATATAGGTGATATCCCATTTATATCTTAAGGAGCTTTTATGAGTTGAATTAGCCAAATAATTAGCAAAGAGTAGGATTTGACAAACCATCTTGACTTGAGCTTGGACTCGTTAATTAAACTTGACTTGATGATGGAGTTAATGAGCTGCTTGACTCATTGGCAGCTCATGAGTTGATTCACAAGCCAATTTTTGCTCATGAGCTTGCAAATGAGACAGCTTGATGATAGCAAGTATGTAAAAGCCAGTGAACTTGATTTGTAAATATTTTAATAGCTTGATCGAGTTAAGTAATTAGCACAAGATGATTTTAAAATCCAATTTTACAGATCTTTTGATCTTACTATCAATTTTACAATTTATATGTATAGGCATGCATGGGATTTTACAAATGGTCAATAGATATTTCCTAATATTTATGCACTGTATAATTTTGAAATTAGATTTCATGCTAGGTCTTCCTCATTGGTAATTTCTATGAAAAATGTGTAAATGGCACAAATTTCTACAAGAAAAAAGGCAACCTTCTATGTGCTGATCGTCGAGTTTGGGTGTCTAGACTCTATAGACACAAATGTGGGCTTCCAAAGTAGGCTTGATTGGTTCAAAGAAGGATGCTGTCTCTTTGGGTTAGTTTAGTTAGAGGGTTAAGGAAGTGGTGTTGAGAAATATAAAATTAATATTAATACTCAATTGTATTTACTTGTAGACCAATGTTAATATCAATTTATATTTACTTAAATTTATATTAAGTTGGAGTATTAATCCCTGTGATATTTACTTGTTAGTGGTATTTAAAATTTAAATTAAAAATCATGAGAACACAATAAAATCGTAGTACTTAAATATAAATTTATCTAACACCAATAATAATTGATATTAGACAAATCAGTGTTAAAAATTTTTAACCCGTATTAACTAAAAAAGAATTAAGCCCTCGAAAAAGAAAAATTAACCCTTGAAAGGCAATCAAACTTCTCGTTTAGGCATTTGGCATTTTTGTACCGTCTAAGTTATTTTTTATTGTAACTTTCACATCCAATATCCCACTTATCCCATTCTTTTTGCTATTCATTCGTGACAATTGGATTTCAGTGGGATTCCCCGGAAGCTAAAACAATGCAAAATTCAACCTTAGTAAGGTACCATGAATTCCCTTAAACCAAAAACTCAACCTTTTGATCCCTCCCTGATGCTTTAGCGCTTTTTCAACCTCATGAATTAGTTAACTAATGCTTAATTAGGTAATAATGTGACTTTAATCGCAACGAGTTGTAGACACTTTCTTTTAACTTTATATTCATATAACATTATTTCCTTCCTAATTTTCTTGAGTATGAAAATAACTTTACATACTAGATAGCTTTCTTTTTCTTGATTTTTACCATTAAGTAGTCAAACAAAACCATGCAAGTAAAATCGTCATCTCTATATTAAAACTCATATCGTATTTTTAAAAATTATGAAGTGATTATTGCATTTCAATAAACATAAAAATCTAATTAGAAAATTGTCAAATAGCTCAAGTTATTTTTCACGTATAATTTACCATGTTATCTTTCACAACGAGATATGTATGTGTTTGTATATGTCGAACATGACGCTATTATCGACGTTAAAATATGTACAGGTGCTTATGCATGTACATTTGTATGCATATATGTATGTTTGTGGTTGTTGTATTTTATATAAATATTTTTAACATATTATATAAATATTTGTTAGATCACTCCACTATCGGTGTGCATCTCAAATTAATTATAAATATTTTAATTAAATATAAATAATTATTTTTGAAAATTAATTGGATAAAAAAGTATAGAGATCTATTTATAATATTATATAAGACAAATCTCACACATAATTTGTAAATGTAATACATTTTCAATCAACCATTAAAAATTTTATTTATATCTTTAGATGATAAATTTTGGCTAATAAAAATGAACACTTTCATACATTACCAATACATTTTACTAATATTTTATTAATATAAGTAGAAATATTTTACACTAAAGATATCTAAAATCATTATCAATCACAAACAATCCACCTTTAAAAGTAAAAAACCTCTATTTCAGATAATGTGTGGTTAACAAGTAATATGATTTAATCATCTTTAAAATTTTATCTTCAAATGCATTAAAATAGAAAAATGAAAAATATTGTTACCACGAGGATTCAAGTGATGAAGAGTTAAATAAATGAAGTGAATAAGGATATGCATTTAAATCTATTATAGTTTCAGAGTTAATGTGATCACAACTTATCAAGTTTAATTTTCCATGATTTCTAAAGTCAAGATCACTTGTAACTGAAAAAGGTTTAAATTTACTGTTACATCTCAACAACCATTTAAATGCAACGAATTTTTCTTTCAAGTAGAAAAATTTTGAACTTCTTTCACTCCATAAAATTACAAAAATCAATACAAAGAAATATAAGCAAATCAAACACATTTACATTTTTTTAGATGAAATTATATTTACAAGTAAAATAATAAATTTGTTAAATGAGACTTACCATAAATGGATAAAATCCTAGAATCTCATGACATGCAATGGACATGATTCGGTAGAAAAAAATACTAAGATAAAATACATATATGAAATTATTGCATTATAGCCATTAAATAAATATCAACATTAATGAAAAAAAGATATACATAATTAAGTAAAACATTATCAAGCCAATAGCATAACGGATAACATTAATCTTTCTTTGAGAAATGTTAAGCCCACTAACTACACCACTCAAAACAAACCCACACTCTATCAAAAACAGGAGCCCACATCTACAATTTTGTCTCATCCCCCCCCTCCCCCCCCGTTTTGTCTTCTTCCTTCCCATCCAAGAGCTTATATCTCATTGGTGAAATGTTGGGTGAGAAAGTGGACATGGATAATAGGATCCATGCAAATAAATTTGCACCTTTCATTTAGAAATATTACAGTTGTTTTCATTATCGACACACCACCATCGTGCGACAATCTCCATCTGCAATCACTGACATCTCCATCCTCGCATGGGCTAGAGCCTCTTGTCTATCGTTTGCCCTCCACGGCTAGGAGGGTTTCTGGAGTGACGACGTCCAAAGAGTAGAGTGCGAACTAGAAGCGGGTTTTCGATGGCCACTCATAGGGAGAGGGCTGTAGATGGTGGTGGTGATGGGTGGACGAGAGTAGAGCGGCGACATCGGGAGGGAAGACGGAGTGGATTGGCAGCCGGCGGAGGTCCAGGGGTCCGAAGAGAGGAGGGTGGCAGGACGGGCGGCTATATGGGAGGAGGGCGACGTGGTTTTGATGGTGACGTGCTTTAGTAGGTGTAGGGAGAGAGGCCATGTGGCCCACAATGCCCTTGTGTGCCTAGCGTGTAGAGGGCTTGGGCATAGGCGAAGCACATGCAGGAAGAAGGCATGGTAGGAGGAGGGTGGACCATTGAGGCCACGTGGTGGTGCACGTGGGTTTGTGCCAAACCTTACTGGGGAGAGAGGGAACATGCATGGAGCACGTCAAAGGGAGGGTCCCAGGGCTGATGGATGCAAGTTTGCATGAATTCAGGTCCGCTCCAAGATGAAAACGAAAAAGAACTGTATAAGTGCTGAGTTTAGTGCCTTCAGCTAGGCACACTATACAAAGAAAAGAAATGAAGAATTCACATGTGCAGGTCAGAATTAGAATGAACAGAAGAATCCTCTGACCTGTCAGCAGAGGTCCACAGATGTGGACCAGATTGTGGTGTAGACCCACACCTCATAATCGAGAATATCTTAGGTTCTGGATAAAAATTACCCAAAACCTAAAATCAGAATGTAAGCGGGATCGGACCTGCGATTTCTGAGGATGCAACCCAAGACCAAAAAGTCGAGTTACAGAAAATTGAAGCTCAAAAGGATAATTGTTGAATGTGTGCTTGAGTTGAACATCCTCGAAACAAATGTCGTAAGGGTTCTGATTTGATGGTTTCAGCTTAAAAGGAACCCTTCGACTCAATCTTCCATTTCCTCCAAAATTAACTTCCCAAATCAGAACTTCCCCGCTCCTATCCTCCTCATTAAGTGTTTCAAATTCCAAGACCTCTTGTATATTCATCACCCCGTCTGGAATCTCCAAGTCTAAATGATGTGGCAGAATCAAAATTGACTTGGGTCTAATTATCTCAGAATTAGAATAATCAATAAGCTCAACAGGGTGTAACTGATAATCAGGGGATTGAATTGATTCCTCCAGAAAATGCGATTCTGGATCCGTATCGTGTGCCCTAATAAGATCAGTTTCCTCAATTATTAGGCTATCAAATGATCTATCAGATTCCTCAGGCCCAATCGTCTCACAAAAATTGTGATCTGAAAACTCGTGTGAGACTTCGCAACTTGAATCTTCACCATCAGGATCCATATCAATGTATGTCCCAAAATCATTTGTCACTTTGCGTTCCAAGGAGACATAAGTTTCCTCGTAACTCGGCTCAGGGATTTCAGGTGAAGAAATCAGATTATCCTTAATTGGTTGTTTTAATTCAATCTGGTCAGCCTCGTAACACGTGTCCCCCCCAACAGTTGCCTAAGCGGGTTCTGTCGTTGGCTTTCCTGAAGAGAGTTCATCCTGGGAATTATTCCAAGATTGAATCAAAGCAACCACGAATCTCATCCTCAATTTCGCTAATTTTTCAAGTAGAAACTCACCCGGGTTCTTATCCTTAACGTCCTGGAGCCAATCCAACAAAGACTTGTTTAAATCATCAATCATATGAATCAGGGGCTCCAATCTCTCAATGCAAGGTGTTGGCTGAACTTCTAAAGATTGAATGATATTTCTCAAGTTAGCCAGAACCTTATCTTGAACCTGGTTAACCTGAACCAAATGAGTTGGTTCAGGGTTGGGCGGGTTTGGGCTCAATGCAGGGGAATTAACGAATTGAGATTCGTCATACCCTTCCTGATAATAGGTCATTTTAGATTGTTGAAAAGATGGTGATGACCTAAAGGCAGTGAAATCAGAGGATGGGTAAGGATCGGTGTATCCTTCTTGATTGTAGATCGTATTATGCTGTTCATGAAAGGAATACGATCTATAATCGATGTAGCTCTGAGAAGGATAAAAATCAAAATCAAAGTGTTCAGGGTTAGACCCTAAACACGGGGGTCCGGAATTGTATCCCCAATCCGAATTATCCCAACTAACTGATGGTCGATTACAATACGAGTTGGGATAATCGTCATGTTGAGGATAATTTACAACAGGAGGGAAAGAGCGGGAATGCGTGAAATATGTGGAAGGATTCATGATACACAGGAGGAAGAAAGGTGCCCTGCAATACAAACAATCAAACCTGTCCTTAAATAGGTTAGCCTAAAGACCTACAGACTCTCAAAACCCGTCTTGAGATAAAGGAACGATTTGATCTACTTCCGTCTGTTCAATCCAACCAGTTAGAAGGAGGGACTGGGGAGAAGGTTCTTCCTTCGGCTTGCGCCTCCGGTTCCTAGTGTACCCCCCAGCCGTGATCGTTTGACTCTGCTCCCCTAGCTAGACATCAGATTGAACAGTAGAAACAGACTAATCGAAAATAATCTTGTTCTGGGTTCTGAAGAGCGAGTCCAATCCTTAAGGCCAACGTCTACTCTATTTTATTTAGGGCTAGGTTTGAATGTGCTTTGGAATGTGATGGGCCCTTTAAATGGGTTGTGCCCTTAATGATTGATTGATTCGTGTGTGAGTGCACAACCAGTGGTTTTCAAGCAAGATTGTTTTTGATGTGGTGAATTTTAAGATTCAAATCTTGCTTAGTAGCTTTTAGGATTCAACTTTAGGTGTTTTCAATCAAGTCTCATTGGCACACCAAACTTTGCAAGAACAGGTGAAGATGTTTTCCTTTAAAGTTTAAAAAGAATGTGGAGTGCCTGGTAAATCCCTAAGAGTTGAACCTAATTGGCAGCTACTTGATGAGTTGATTTTATTTGAAGTGGTGCGGCCCAATCAACTCAAACAATTGGCCTGTTGCACCACTTAATTAGGCACACAAATGATTACCTAATCTGATTTCTACTCAATTATGTGTTTGGATGTGTGTACCGGCTCCTAAGATTGGATTACCGGTTGAGTTTGAAAATCAGATGAGGTTGTGTACCTCTGTGAGATTTTTTTTTCTTTTTAATGTGGGGGTTGGGGTAAGTATGTGTGTCAAACAACAAACAATCTAACCTTAGAGTTTATAAAAACACTTAGGTTGATTGATGTTTGAGTTATTATGTGATGAAATGAAATCTAATGGGTGGGAGGTGAGGGGTAACTCACAAAACCTTCTACAGCACTTTACTCCAATCTACCGCTTTTGCCTGCCTCGAAAGAGTACCTGCAATTACAATAAGAAATGAGAAAAGTGAGGTAAATGATTTGTAAGTTACAAAACGTGAAGAGAAATCAAAGATCGTTGCCTCCCCGGCAACGGCGCCAAAATGTTGAACGTTTACGAACCTACTCTGACGAGATTGGTTTTGGAAAACCTGTCGTTGTAGTTCGAAAGCGAAAAATTCGTGTTCAACAAATAAAATTTATACCGAAAATAATTCCGAGTCGAACACAGGGAGGCTACGTTGATTTATTTTCGCAATTATATATATATATATATATTTTTTAAGATTTTTTTTAAGCAATGCGTTATAATTACAATGGGGCTATCAAACTATGAGAGAGAGAGAGAGAGAAAGAGAGAGAGAGAAAGAGAACATGCATTCAATATTTCAATAGTTTATAAAAGTTACACTATAATGCGGAAAATCAATTACACTATAAAGCAGAAAATTCTACACTAGAAAAGCTGTAAATAAGAATGGGGAGAGAAATGTTATCCTCCTCGACGATTGCTTGGAGGACGAGCCGGACGGGACGACGCCTGGACGAAGGAGAACGAAGCAGGACGAAGGAGGACGAAGCAGAAGAACGGGAACGGAGTAGCACGCCGTCGTCGTCGCGGGATCCACTTCCGAAGGGGAACGAAAATTGGACTTTATCTCGCGAGAAGCATCCCGGGTGTGGGACAAGCTTCTCTTGAGATTTGGAGGGGTAGAGAAGAGAAAGAAGGGATGAGAATTTCGTATGGAGGGGGTCTCCTTTTATAGTTGCAAGGAGTGGGGGCAAAATAGACATTACATCTTCAAAATAATAAATAAGGGGTCTTTAGTGACGGATAAATCCGTCACTAAAGCCCCGACGTGGCCGTCGTCGCCGCGCCCACGCGTGCCCGCTCGGCTGCCCGCGTGCGTAATGCCTACGCACGTCCGCGAAGTCTCAGCCGTCCGATCGCGAGATCGGACGGCTTAAAATCGCGCCTTCACCGCTGCCGCCTGCCCGCCTGTGCGTGCGATCGCGCGTTCACGCACGCGTCCAATCGCGCGTCGGCGCTATCGGTCGCGCGCGGCCGTTGGATCGCGATCGTGCGGTCGATCGGAGGCGCGCCACCGCTCCAAGTTCTGCGGGGCGCGGCTAGAACGCGCGTCCCTGCTTCGCGTTAGAGCGCTCGACCGCTACGCTGCGGTCGCATTTGTGTCGAGCGCTTGACTTCAGTGCGGGCGCGTCGTAGCCGTTTGATCGAGATCCAACGGCGGAGAGGAGATGGGTGCGCGGTCTTCACAAGATGAAAGCGGCCGTTTGGGCGGCTGAGATGGCGCCACGTGGCGTCATCTTGGCCGTCCATCTTCTGGAAGTTGTAGATGGTGCCACGGATGTCGGATTGACTCGATTTTTGTGTCGTTGGGCTGCGATCGTCGATCCGAATTCATCCGTGCGGTCGGATTTGTCATCTGAAGTGCGGATTTACACCATCCTGGCCCTTGATCTTCTAGGATTCCCCGGTCTCTATTTGATGCTACGGATGCCTGATTAGGGCGATCTTGGAGTCGTTGAACTCCAATCGTCGCCCTGATCACATCCATACGGTTGGATCTTTGATCCGAGGCCCCGATAAAATGTTTGCCCTGTCCAAGCACATAAAAGGAGACAATTAACCTCCATTTTATTCAAACTACTCTAAATGCAAGATGATGCTTGTTATGCAATATTTATATCATGAAATGCAATCCTATGCTTAAGAACATGCATAAATAGACATTTTAAGTAGTGTAAATGTATTTACATCAGTAGTACCGAGGAGAGCTACTAGTATAGGGAGGTACTAGCTACCCCACGGGCCCCGGGGTTCTGCTAGTCACCCACACCGACTTGTTAGGCCCGCTGGGGCAAACCAGGGTAGTCAGGCGAGGATGCGCGGACTGTGGAGGGGCAAGGCCCCTGTTTGGTTACTGTGGAAGGGTTGGACCCCTGTTACTGAGAGGGCTCTGCCCTGTACTGGTTCCGTGCTGTGCTTTGGGCGCACCCGTTAACGGAAACGACTGACCGCGTGCCAGTGCGGGTTAGCTACCCGTGCGTTTACCGCGCGTGCCGTAGTCACCGTTACGTCTGTCAGTGACCTTGGGGTGGTTGACTGAGAGTAGGATCACCACGGGGGACTCTCCCAGCCAGGAGAGCACCACGTGCTACTTCTACTGTTCGGAAAAGACTGTAATCAAGATCGTTCCCACGAGGAACATTCGAGATCAAGTGAAGGATCTGAGAAATAGATAAATTGAGAAACAATAGAAAGATGTAAATAAAGGAAGAAAGAAATTTTAAAACAGCTACTGTACACTTTACTGTTTTTTTAGTTTAGCTGCCACTCTACTCAGCGTTTTGCTGACGTGTTACACTCGTTACCTTTCAGGACCAGGTGTTGAGCAGCCAGGGTCAGCGGCTGTAGAGGACGCTGGGCCGAGTAGGGCCCAGTAGAGTTACCACTGTTCTCTTGTACCTCTTTTTGTTCCGTTATAGTGAGTAGTTCTTGTTTCCGCTGTACTTTTCTTTACCTGCAGTTCATATTATGTTATGAATGTTGTTCTACTGTTGTGGTGGTATATACTGTAGTGGTTTCTTTCCTTACTGCTGTATTTCCTTACTGTTAGTTATATTCATGTTGAATGTGGTTTATTTACTGCTCTTTTGGTTACTTCCTCGTTGGATGACTAGGTCTTGGGATTAGTCGAGTCGGTCCGGTTCTCGTGTCTCGTAGGGACTTGGGAATCAGGTCGTTACACATCAGCTGTGGTTGGCCAGTGCCGAGGACGATGGATTTCTCTAGCGAGGGAGACGGCGAGGAAGAAGGGACTAAGGCACCTCTGAGTTGACCATTGAGAGGCGGAAGAAGTCGGGGAGGAAGGAGACACTCCCAATTTGGCCGTTGGGAGGCCGTAGGATGACGGAGGAGGAGGTTCGCCGGAACTAGGGCGGAGGTGGTCGGAGAGGGAGTTTGAAGAGAATTTTTGGGCCAAAACCTAGCTAAGGAAATAAGGCATGACTTAGGGGTCCATTTATAGGCTTAGGATGGAGTTCCAAGATTGGAAGCCAAGCTTGCAACTCCATGATTTTCGCACAAGTAGGACATGTGAACCTTTGAAAGGTTCGCACGAGGATTTGGGAACAAGTTAGGATTCGTAAATGTCCCATTTGAAAGGGAATTCCTCAAGGAACTCCTTTTCAATTTTGGGAGTGTTTGATTGAGAATCGAGTGAGAAATTCTCACTCAAAACTCGACGATGAAGGTCTGACTTTCCAAAAATGGTGTGAGGACCTTTTTGCAAAGAACGATGATAAAGTTAGGGACCCATTTGCAATTATGTCGAAAGTTAGGGGCATATGTGTAAGAGAAAAGAATCAAACATGACTGAAATGTAAACTAGGGCAAAGTGATCTCTTATTGGGCCCAAATTTTGGTACAAACCTAATTTTAACCCAAGAAATTTGATGGTGAAGTCGAATTTAGATTTTGCCAAGTTTGACTGGTTAATTTGCCCAGAAACCCAAATTAGGGCAATTGTCTGTCTGAGACTCTATTTTAGGTCAAATTTGGTTCCAATGGTCAAATCAAAGATACCAAATCTTATAGAACATTTTTCTATGCTTTATAGAAGGTTTAGGTGAATTTTATCCTAGCCAGAACCTCAGTGAATTAAGTGGGTCTATTTTTAGGATTTTAGATGCCATTTAACTCTCGTAACTCGTGAAAATCTGTTTCTGTCTGCACGGATCCTCTTGTTAGACTTTAATGCATATTTAACCTTTAATAAACCCCTGAGAAAATCCATGATTTTTCTGCATTCATGATATGATGGTAAAATTGTAATTTTAACCCTGGTTTCATGTTAAACTCTCAGAAAGGATGTGCAGTGAATTACGGTCCTTTGACGATTATGTAGGAACATTTATCTGTTGATTATGGCTAATAAAAGCTAGATATGACTGATGATGACATTATCATCACTTATGTAACAAGGATTTTGATGGTTAGCGTCATGCATAAATTGAATTCAGATGTACCATCCATGCACGTTTCTCATCTAAATCTTTTTAGTGCAATAATCCAGATTTTGATTCCTCGACTCATTTTAGACTCCTCTCATTTTTTTACAAGTTTAACGATAGTTGTTACATAAACAACATAGGGTCATAGATGAATTTTTATAGGAAAATACTTGGTGTACATAAGAGTATATACACTTTTATACTTCCCTTCGGTGTCATGTGGGATATGAGTGGGATGTACAAAAGTATATACACTTCTATGCATATGCATTATTGATATAAGTATTTCTAATTTCTAGCCCTCCGAAGCTCGTAGGTATTGCAATCTGATAATCCCATGCCTTCAAGTAAAGTGTGTTAGTGAGTATGTTTATCTCTTGGTCTATTCAAATATCCAATACTTTTTTCTTTTCAAAAGTAAGTATTAGGATGATCTCAACTCATCATATCGAGTTGTTCCGTCATGAGTTCACCCCGTGGCCAACAAAACTTTGCCGTTGATAGAAGCAACATGTTACATTAATGCATCATATATAGGTTACATCTTTCCCACGAGATTTAAAGTATAGTTAATCAAAGATTCCAATCTAGACTTACCAATTGGGATTTGGTGGACCTAAGCCTAGACTCCATGTGCCAGGAAATATGTGAAGCAAAAATGACCAATTAGCAGAAATAATACCACCGACACCCTATAGTAACTAAGGCTCCACCAACACTAGGGCACATCATGTGATCGGTTCAACTTAATGCTGGAGTCGAAGGTGGTAATGCATTCCTTGTTTTTATTTATAAAGTTCCACATTTAGGAGTATTGTTTAATCATTCCACAATTAAGGCATTTTCACAGTAATACTTGACATTCATGCTGTGGAATGCCGTTGTACGTCTGTAAGCAACGTGATCTGCATGAATTTGACAAGTGGTCCACTCAGTAATCAACCAGATTTCACAAGGAAAGAAATAGCTATGCTTTTTAGGCCAAATAAAAGTTGCCAAAACGTGTAGAGGGTTTAATAACTTACCAGCATTCTGAGACCAATAATCCCAACCGAAACTAACTATAAATAATAATAGAATTTCAGTTTGAAAGCTCTTTGGACAAATTAGGGCCAATGGGGAAATATCTCAAACATACAGATTCTACCGCAGCAAGAGATGGGGTGTTCGTGTCAACCTTGAAATTTATGTCAACCGGATTGAAATCTCCTGGATTACCCAATTCTGCCTCCAAATTCCTCCGATCTAGTTCGATTTACACAGACCGTTGATTTAGATTTTGATTTTAGAAAAGAGCGTGTAGGGATCTTTGCCCAAAAGCAAAGCTTGTAGGGATCTTTTCACAAAAGCACGCCCGTGTGCGTGTTGGTGTCCACGAAACGTTTTCTATCTTGCTCTTTGGACAGAAATTTTGAAAGAAAAATATTTCAAACACGAATCCTCTTGGGTCCCCGCTGAACGTCAAAATTCTTCTCCTGTTTGGGTTGGTATTTTAAAGATACGACCATGGCTCTTTAGAGGGATCTTTTGGATCGAAGGGAAGGGATGTTTCATAATTAATTTATGGAGAGAAAGATGGATTGTGGGCAATCAGGAAGTCATATTTCCTAAGACAACCAATATTTGTAGCTTTTATATACCATCGACGAGTGAGGACAATGAAAGAAGCTGGTGTGTGAAAACATTAATTAGTAATGAGTCTGTACTGCAAGAAATATTAGAAATTAGATTAAATCCAAGCAGGGATGATGAGTTATAGTATGGGGTGGATCACTCTAGCGGAAGCTCCAGTATTAAGTCTGCATGTAGATATCTGTCGATCAACTTACAATGCCATAATACAGGTGAAGATATTTCTTTGATTAAAAATATTTAGGCAGAAAAAACGATTGGCCCCCCTCCCAAAGATATTCTTATGGAAGTGTTATGCATATGATAATAGCCTCCCACTTTGCAATAGAAATTGCAAGAACACTTGACGTGGAAACACATCCTCGCGTGTGCTCTGCAAGCAGGAAAGGGGACTTTGCAACGTACCCCTTCTTTTATTGCACTTTTCCTCGTGCCGATTGGTTCATGGCAGGGAACCAAATTGGCTGCAGGAGATTTGCGCCTCTTTTCCAAAGGAGGAGGACTGAATTCAAAAATATTTGTTTTTCTTTATTATGCATTCAATTTGGTTATATCGCTGCAAAATTAGATACGGCCGAAGGAGCATTAGCCCGCTAGAGGTACGAAATAGGGCGCAATATTCTATGGATGTTTTCTATCGTAGTGATGATGGAGATTTTTTTTTCTTCTTTATAAAGAGAAAGGATCACTGGACTGCGGGTTGCTATGGATGTTTTTTACTATCGTAGTTGTTTAATTTTATTTAATATAAAAATAGATTACAAATTATTATATAACACTATCACATTATAAATATTGATATAATTAAATATGTGTTATTTTTAACTTTTCATACAATTCAAAGTATAGCAGACATGTATACATGTGACTTATTAATAGTCAAAAAGTTAGATCATAACACCTCTCACGTGAGTAAAAAAAAGTGGTAGAATCAGTTCCAAACTTCGTTGGTCATCAAGTACGTACTAAATAAGTGTCGAGTATCCTCTTCCTCATAAGACCACAATGGACACTAGATTGCGTCAGTCCCCAGAGTTCTCCTCCTATAGGTGCTAGTAATCAGTCCATCCCACCTGGCTATCCATAAAAAAATCTGCCCCTTTAAAGGAATCTTCAACTTCTACAACTGGGAGCAAATACACCTATGACCATCATCGCCCTCTGTGATTCACATAGAATCTCATAGGTTTTGCTCGGTGTATAGACTCCTTTCTTCCATTTAAACCTATTTAGCCCTTCCCTTGGTTTGAAGGCTTCTAAGGCTGTCACAAGTTTACTCACCTCCTCTTCCATTCTAGTGTGATGCATATCACTAGATGGAAAAGGCTTCCACACCTCCACATCTGGCTGCCACATGTTTGCCATTGATACCTCCTTCATATCAGATGCCCCGTACACGCGTAGAAATGACTCTATAAGTTGTCCCAACCCACACCAGTCATCTTCCCAGAATATGAACTGCTCCCCACACCCAAGCACCGGAGACAAAAGCTGAAGATGATCCACCACTGTTCTAGTCACAAAGTCCCAAAAGGGGGATGCCGAGTATGGATGCAGCTTCTCTTTCACCATATGAATCTCTAACTATTGTCTGCCACATTCCTTCATCACCTCTCAATATGATCACGCCTCATTTGAGCAAGAGCGAATCCCCAAATTCTCTAAGCGATCGAACACCCAAGCCACCCCTCTTCTTTGGCTTACAAACGGTGCTCCACTTGACAGGCTGCATGAAATGTCCACTGTGCGCTGACCCCTTCCAAAAGAACCTTTTTTTTTAACACATCAATTCTTTTTAAAACATAGCTAGGTGGTCTAAACATGGAGAGGAAAAAGACCGGGATAGTGGAAAGCACCGAATTCAGGGGGACCAATCTCGCACCTTTAGATAGGAAACGCCCACACCATCCTACCATCTTCAAAGAGATCCACTCAAAAAGCTGTGACCAATCTTTCTTTGTTATCTTCTTGGTTTAGAGGGGTAAGCAAAGATAGCAGATCGGGAGGTTCATTACCGGCATCTACAAAGTTTGGGACAATTCGTCCTTCATTCTACACGCATCCCCAAAACAAATAAAGGAGGATTTAGCACCATTTAACTGTAGCCCAGACACTTCGTTGAAAATATCCACCAAATACTTGATACATTCCACCTCTAGTACCCTCCTTCAATGAAAAACATGTGTCGTCTGCAAACTATAAAATGGGTGTCAATGCACATTGGGTAGAAAGGGTGTACCCATGTAGCAAGCTACTTGAGCACACCTTGAAGGCAAACCTAGCTAATGTGCCCACTGCCAAAATAAGAATGAGATGGGCCATCGGACACCCCTGCTTGACTCCTTTCTGAGACTATATCCATTGCCCTATAGGACGCCCATTAATCAAAGGTGATAAGGAGGATGTGGTCACACATCTCTTTATCCATTGTACCCATGTCTCCGAAAATCTCCTCCTTTTGAATATCTCCCAAAGATACGCCCAAGAAATCGAGTCGTATGCCTTGGAAAAATCCACTTTCTACATAAAGGCCTTTTTCTTCCTCCTTACCCATCCTGACACCATCTCCTATGCCAAAATAAAAGACTCCTCTAGTGATCTACCTTTCAAAAAAGTCGACTACACCAGGCTTATAATATTCTACATAACCTCCATCATACGATTAGTAAATACCTTTACAATTATTAAGTAAATGGAATTAGAAATAGTAATTGGCCTAAAATCAGAAAGCAACTCGACTCCCACCTTCTTAGGGAGGAGAAAGAGAAGGAACCTATTGATCTTTTCCAAGCCAAAGTTCCCTCTCTAGAACTCTTCAACCACTACCATGACGTCTAACTTTACCACTGGTCAAAATTCTTTATAGAACAAGATGGGAAAACCATCAGGTCCTGGTGACCCTTCTGCCTTCAACCCTTTCAATGCAGGGACCACCTCCTCCTCTCCAATCACTCTACACAACTGATGTCCTTCCTCTTCTCCCAGCCTAGGCATATCCGAGCTTAACAGCCTCCATCCCCCTCTCAGCCCCACACGAGTGACATTCACAAAGTAATTATTCGCCATACTACATACCTAAATGGGTGACGTGACCACTTGGTCCCCATAGCGAAAGGACAAAATAAGATTAAATTGTCTTTTAGCACTTGCAGCCACATGAAAAAACTTCGTGTTCAAATCCCCCTCTAATAAGCCCATATTTGTGGGCTAATTAGTTACTTAAATGCCTAAACATTAGATTAGTATTGACATATGAATAGCATATAATAAGATGTAAATAGATTAGTCTAATTATTCATTTATTTGCATATTTCATGCATTGCATTCATATCTAAATACATTTAGAATAACATGCATTGAAATAATTAGTCTATAGGTTGCATTACATGTATTAGAATTAACATTTTATGTGAGGGTGTGTAGATAAATAACCCATCATTTATTTTCTTATTAATCCATTTCTTCTTCTTCTTTAACGACTGCTGTCTCTTCACATCACACCAGCTGCCCGCACTGAAGACCCACATTCAAGGAGGAGCGGGAGAAGTGGATCTGGTCGACGCTCCATCTTCGTCTTCATCTTCCCCTCCAGGTATAAGAAAGGGGGAGCCACAACCAGGCTCAAGGAGACGTCGCCCCACCTCACCACCGTGGTCTCCATGGCTGAGCTCCACCACATCGTGGGTCGACGAGGTGACAGCTCACCGCGCCAAGCCGGTGGACTCATGCCAACACCGTGAGCGTGTCTCCGATGGCCATGCAACCATCACCTTGCTTCACCAGTATTAACATCATCACCACCACAATCACCAACTCAACACCACTATTCATCTTCTTCTTCCTTCTTCTTCCTCTGTTTCTTTTCACCAAAAAGGACCCAAACTATTATCACCATCTCCACCACCTCACTGCGCGCATAACCCTCCTCTCCATGTGCACCTACAGAGCCACCACACGACGGAGCCACCCTTGCATCCGTGCCCAAGCAGGGCTGGTGTTCCCCTCGCCGATTCACCGTGCAGCTATGCGTGCACACGCATGCCTACTACGCACACAGCAAAAGCATGGGTGCACGACTCTCCGTGCCTCCTCACCTCAATTGCTCCCACGCACCCCTTGAGCGCATCTCCATGCGTGCCATGCGCAACAGTCATCGTGCTCCTCCCCTTATTGTGCCTCTGCCCATGCGCAGTAGCGTGCTCGCTCGCACAGTAGCCGCACATGCCCTCTCCTCTCCGTGCACACCTCCAGTAGACTAGACGTGCACGCCTAGCCATGCGCATGCAACAGCAGTAACCATCGCTCGCTCGTCTCTCCAGCAGCCCGTGCGTGGAGCAGCCCCAACCGTAGCAGCAGGCCGCCGGAACCCATCACCTTCGATAGCTCCAGCCGGCCACCAGCAGCCACCAACGCCGTGCCGCGACCATCATTGAGAAGCCCTTGACCGACTTATCCTCCATCGCGAACCTTGCCTCCAGCTGTGGCTTCCTTCGCGTGCAGCAACCCCACGAAGAAATCCTTTGTTTCGGGTTTCATTTCTTATTACATTCAATGCCATTGCCACAATTTGATTTTTATTTTTATTAATTAAATATTGTGGAACATTTAGGAAAACACTCTCAACTTTCAACAAAAATGCAATATCAGCATGGTTATACCTTTTTTTCTCATTTGAAGGGTGATTTTGATTCAATTTCTTTGCGAAATTAATCATGAACATCTATTTATGATTCGTACCAGTTTGTAATAGACATTGTCTCCCTGTGAATACGACCCGCTCTTTTCAAGTGGTTTATTTTAATTCAATACTTTGATTAGTCAATTTTTCACTACTTAGAAATACAAACGACAAATCATTTTAATTATCATTTTGTTAAGCGAAAATCGACTCGTCACCCTCCTTTAGCCAAAACTGGCAGGAGCACTGGCGCCTGTCAATCTCCCTCAGCTGGTCCTCCTTGTCTATAATGGACTGCAAGCTCTTCCTCCTTACCCTCTCATCCTCACTCAACATCACCCTCTCCTTCTCATCAAGGCTCGTTACCCCTTCCATTGCCTCCTTCCTCTTCTGAGTCTTCGTATGCGCCAGGGTCTTCTTAAATTCGAACAACATAAGGTGTAGACCCCTTAACTTGGCTGCCGGTCTCTGCATAGCCGACCCCTCTCCTCCACTGGAGATCCATCAGGATGCCACTATGTCTCTAAAATCATCTTCCTATAGCCACAATTTCTGAAACTTGAAATAGGTGCTCGCCTTCATCCCCTCCCCACTCTCCTACACCAGAGGGGTATGGTCAGAGAAGGGCCTTCCCAACGCCACCGCAAAAGCCATGTGGAAGGACCTCATCAGGTCCACATTACACAAGAAATAATCTATCTTGGACATCAGATCTCCCCCATTTCTCCAAGTATAAGTAGCACCCGACTATGGAATATCAACCAACTCCAAATCCGACATCAAACACTAAAACCCAAAGGTAGAGGAATCAGTTTGTCCATCCGGCCTGTCATTTGACGATAGTGTAGCATTAAAGTCACCTCCCACAAGCCACGTCGCCCCCTAGACCCATGCTGCCATATCCCTCAACTCTTCCCACAGGAGCAGTCTCTCACTTGGGGTACATGACCCATAAATAGAAGTGATGCTGAGATGAACGTTGTCACTGACTCTAGAGAATCTGCAAGTAATGAAAACCTCCCCATCTTCACATCCAGCAACTATAGATCGTTGGGCTTCCACCACACGCATAGTCACCCCCCCCCCCCCCCGCCGATCTCCCACAGGAAGGTATCCACTTCAATTCAACCTCCCCATTTTCAAGAAGTGGATACCATTGCCCCGCATCCTCTCCTTCAGTATGGGTTTCCTACAATAAGGCACATTGAATCCCCTACTCTCTGAGATACCTCCCCAATATGCTTCTTCTTATGCGGTCCCTCAACCCCCTAACATTCCACATAGAGGACCCTTAACATAAGGCTGCCTGCTTGCTCTTCTCACCCTCCGTGCATACCACATTCAATATGCCCGACACATGGTTAACATCCACATGTGCCTATCCTCTGCTCGGTACCTCCCCCTTATGTATCAAAAGATTGTACCTCCCCCTTGTAGATGTCCCTGCACGTGAAGGGGTAGAAGCACCTGCATTATAAGTCACCTCTGCCGGAGTAAAAAAAATAAATGTGTCTTCCCCTGATTGGCAGCTAGACTGAGCACGTGGCGTGTTCTCCTATCCTTCAACACTGGCTGAAGTCGGTCCCTCCCTGTGTAGCATAATGGCCTTTCCTTCCCCGCTATCAACCTTCTTCTCATCAGCCACATCCCCTCTTCCATTTCCTATGCCAACTCCCTCCTCTCGCTCACCTTGCATTTCTTCTGGTTGACGCATACAAAAGATTGTTCTTCTTACACCCTGCAGCATTGCATGGATTCCCTCAACCCACGCCCCCCTTCATGCACCTCCTCCTCCATCGTCCTCCTCACCAGGTCACAAGCCCGCATACTCATAGAGAGAAGCCAGGAGGATCCCCCACATCCTAGCACTGCCTTCTCATGGAAAGGACCTCCATACATGAGATCAACATCCACCTTCACAACATTGCTATCCCCCTCCATTAGGTCGACCATCGAGCCCTCCTTCAATGAAGCAAAAGCGACCACAACACTGCTCACGACTGCATTCGAATGCAGATGCAAGGGGTGACCCTGATCTCCACAAATCCTTCTCTGACAAAAACCCTTTGCGGCTGTCTGTCACTCAATGCACCATCAAAAGGGGAAACCATTCTCCACATAATGGACACAGAATAAAAACACGACAATCGAAACTTAAGCAAATCGACATCCACGTCTGATAAGCCAAAAACTAGGAACCTCGATGGGTTCAACATAGAGATCTTCCACATCGAAGACGAGAGGGGAAGGTTTCTACACTTTTCCACTTTGTTTTATGTCTTTTTAATACAATGAGGACATTGCATTAGATAGGCATGGGGGGTGGATATTCATCTCTGAATTCATTCGTCAGCTCCGTAGATTTGTTTATTTTCTTTTATAAAAAATAAATAAATAAATAAAAATTTCGGAATTAGGAAAGAGAATTTGGGTTTAAGAAAATTTTCAATCTTAGGAAATACTACATTAGGATCTGAACACAAAGACCCCTCAGGTCTTTGAACTTAATCAGCCCGTGTATCCACTAAAATGTGGATTTGTTTTTCGAGTTCTCGCCAACTTGAATTTTATTTTAATAGGAGTAAATAAGTTTGGGTGATAAGTACACGATTTATCAGCCCGCCCTCTGATGTGAGGGAATTTTGAGTCTTAAGCATCTACACACTTTCTTTGCACTGACTCATTGTTCGGCGATTTTAACGGAAATTGGGTAGCTAATGAACCTTCTAAGGTAATATGGCTGGCAAGTTATCGTGGGTAACAGCCCATAGGTAGGTTGTTCAGAGCCCAGTCACTAGACCTTTCTCTTTTTGCTGCCTTTAGGTAAATCTTAGATCAGGAAAGCCACCTACTTAGAAAAAAAAAAATCAAAAAGGAGAAAAGACCAAAAAGAAATAAGCCACACTTCGCCGCACGAGTATGGCTGGCAAGTTGTAACGAGCGCGTGCCCCAGACGCCTTTTAAGACGTCTGGGAGGTGGCCCAGACGTCTGTCAAGACGTCTGGGATCACATCCAAATGTCTGACCAGACGTCCGGGATAGTTTACAGACGTCTGGCGAACAGTTATGCTCGCACGGGATATTCGTCTGCGCGCCTGTGCGCGCAGACCTGCGATTCTGCCCTCTTTCTCTGCGGCTGCAGGCGGCTACGACCGCCTTCTCTCTCCTCTCCGCGCGGCGTTAAAAGGGGGGTGCGCCTCCCCTCCCGTCTCCACCATCTTCCTCCTTCTTCTCCTGCCTGTGCGCGAGAGCGAGCGGACGCGAGGGCGCAGCGGCAGCGGCAGCCGTAGTGAGCGCGGAGGAGCTGCGGCGTGCGAGGGCGGGGCTCTGCCGTGAGGGCGAGCTCGCCAGGAGCGGCTTGGCCGGCCGGCGGAGGGCGCAGGGGGCGCAGAGCGTCGCGGAGAGGGACCTGCTGCGGGCGGAGCAGCGTACGCGCGAGGTGCGACGCGGGCGGTGTCGCGAGCGGAGGCCGAGCAGGGCTCTGATTCTGGAAAAATTTCCAGAATCAGACGTCTGGATTGATATCCAGACGGCAAGGTCGACGTCTGTGAGATCATACAGACGTCTGAAAGGTGAGTTCCGCTTTCTTCTCCTTTTTGTCGACTGACCGTACTGAGGGAGGGGGGTTGGCTGTGCGTAGGTTTCTGATTCGTCATCCTTTGCGAATCAGACGTCTGGAAGTTGTACCAGACGGCGGGAGTGACCTCCAGACGTCCGGAGTGACCATCGGACGTCTAGGATCTAGGAAAGACGTCCCTGCAGACTTCTGGACGTCTGGGAAACCACGCTGAACAGGTAATTCCCTGATCCACCGTTTAAGACGTCTGGAGGGAGTTCCAGACGTCTGATTTTGCACAGTATCGTCTTTCTCGACCCGTTTAGGGCCCGTTTGGGCTCCGTTTTCCACGATTCGAGTTGTGTTCGTTTCAGAATTTATTCCTCTACCCGCCTACAGTAGCTATACACTGTTTTGAGACACTCCTTGTGTTTGATCCTTGTGACAGGATCTCGTTCAGTTGCAGTCTTGAGAGTCGCGGAGGCGCGCGGGATTCCCGATCACGCCCCCATTACTCCCGTTGTACCTGGTAGAGTGGCTTTAAGTATTAATAAAATCTGTTAAAGTATGGAACCATAACTAGAACCTAGGGCATTGCATGAATCCTAGGAATGAGAAATATATGGAATGATAGCTCCTAGGTGTTGCATGAATCCTAGGGCCGGAAAACTAGATTGTATGATAGATCCTAGGATATGGCATGAATCCTAGGGTGGAAAAACTAGTGGAATGTATATTACTGCAGTCTTGGAAAATTGGAAAGGAATATATATAAAGCTGCCTGTAAAATTAATTAACAGCTGCCTGTTACGAATAAAGAAACATGTTTGAGATCATGGATTTTGAGAATGTGAATCTAGAAAGTGAAACATATGATGTTCTGAGATAAAGAGCTGGAACCCTACGGGGAATTAGGAGTGGAACTCCTGGAAAGAAAAAGGAATGGAACTGAGATGTAGTTCGTACTGTCTCTTGGGTACGCAGTACCAAGGGAAGTACCTGTACCTGTTTAGTGCAGAGTGGGGCCAGCCGCCCCAGGGACCCGGGGTTAGGATTGGCCGCTCTGTACCGACTTGCTGGCCCTCGTGTACGTAGTACCGAGGAGAGCTAGTAGTGTTAGGAGAGTACTAGCTACCCCACGGGCCCCGGGGTTTTGCTAGCCTCCTTCACCGACTTGTTAGGCCCACTAGGGCAAACCAGGGTAGTCAGGCGAGGGTGCGCGGACTGTGGAGGGGCAAGGCCCCGGTTTGGTTACTGTGGAGGGGTTGGACCCCTGTTACTGAGAGGGCTCTGCCCTGGTTCCGTGCTGTGCTTTGGGCGCACCCGTTAACGGAAACGACTGACCGCGTGCCAGTACGGGCTAGCTACCTGTGCGTTTATCGCGCGTGCCGTAGTCACCGTTACGTCTGTCAGTGACCTTGGGGTGGTTGACTGAGGGTAGGATCACCACGGGGGACTCTCCCGGCCAGGAGAGCACCACGTGCTACTTCTACTGTTGGAAAAGACTGCAATCAAGATCGTCCCACGAGGACATTCGAGATCAAGTAAAGGATCTGAGAAGTAAATGAAATAGTGAGAAAAATTGAAAGATGTAAATAAAGGAAGTAATAGAACATAACAGCTACTGTACACTCTACTGTTGCCTTTAGTTAGTTTGCCACTCTACTCAGCGTTTTGCTGACGTGTTACACTCGTTACCTTTTTCAGGACCAGGTGTTGAGCAGCAAGGGTCGGCGGCTGCAGAGGACGCTGGGCCGAGTAGGGTCCAGTAGAGTTACCACAGCTTTGTACCCTTTTTTTGTTTCTGTTCTAGTGAGTAGTTTTGTTTCCGCTGTACCTTCTTTACCTGCAGTTTTTGTTATATGATAAATGTTGTTTTACTGTTGTGGTGGTGCCTACTGTAGTAGTTTCTTTCCTTACTGCTGTACTTTCTTACTGTTAGTTATATTCATGCTGAATGTGGTTTATTTTACTGTCTTTTGGTTACTTCCTCGTTGGACGACTGGGTCTTGGGATTAGTCGAGTCGGTCCGGTTCTCGTGTCTCGTAGGGACTCGGGAACCGGGTCGTTACACAAGTTGTCGGTGGTAACAGCTCATCGACCGGTTGTCCAGAACCCAGCTCAGAAAATGCACTAAAAATTCCCAAAACACTTAGGAAGAAGCGGAGAAGTAAAATAAACCGGGGAGATATACACTAGATTCACCCTTGTGTTGACCCCGTTAAAAAAATAAAAGTAGGGAGAAAGCTACCGGTTGTAAAGATACACCTTTAGGCAGAATTCTTTTTTGAGGTCACCTAGAGGCGTAGAAATCCGAAGTCTGTTTTAATTGTCGGTCAACGAGTCTATCATAATCACAATAAGATGCTTAAAGCTTAGGGTTCTCATCAAATCTTGGGTGAGTTGAATGGCCGTAGAAAGCCACTCTTAAACCCTAAAATTTGAAAATCAAAAAAATTAGAAAAGAGTAAAAAGAGAAAAAGAAAATTTTCTTTGAATAAGGCGAGGGCTTGAGGCGGTCTGCATTTTGGTTGATACTCAGGCGCTGTTGTGTCTTTGAGAGTTCAGTTCATAAGTAGACAATTTTTTTAATGATTGAAAATAACTCAGGTCCAAATAATCTAACTTAATTCTTTTATAAATAGCATATATTTTTGCTAGGGACTAGCAAAAGATAGGCATGGGAGTATGATGTAAACACATTTACACTACTTAAAATATCTATTTATGCATGTTCTTAAGCATAAGATTGCATTTCATGATATAAATATTGCATAACATGCATCATCTTGCATTTAGAGTAGTTTGAATAAAATGGAGGTTAATTCTCTCCTTTTATGTGCTTGGACAGGGTAAACATTTTATCGGGGCCTCGGATCAAAGATCCAACCGTATTGATGTGATCAGGGCGACGATTGGAGTTCAATGACTCCAAGATCGCCCTAATCAGGCATCCGTAGCATCAGATAGAGACCGGGGAACCCTAGAAGATCAAGGGCCAGGATAGTGTAAATCCGCACTTCAGATGACAAATCCGACCCCACGGATGAATTCGGATCGACGATCGCAGCCCGACGACACAAAAATCCAGTCAATCCGACATCCGTGGCACCATCTACAACTTCCAGAAGATGGACGGCCAAGATGACGCCACGTGGTGCCATCTCAGCTGCCCAAACGGCCTCTTGCATCTTGTGAAGACCGCGCACCCGTCTCCTCTCCGCCGTTGGATCTCGATCCAACGGCTGCGATGCGCCCGCGCTGAAGTCAAGCGCTCGACACAAACGCGACCGCAGCGCAGCGGTCGAGCGCTCTAACGCAAAGCAGGGACGCACGTTCGAGCCGCGCCTCGCAGAAATTGGAGCGGTGGCATGCCTCCAATTGACCGCACGACCGCGATCCAACGGCCGCGCGCGCCCGATAGCACCGACGCGCGATTGGACGCGCGCGTGAATGCGCGATCGCACGCACAGGCGGGGGGCGGCAGCGGTGAAGGAGCAATTTTAAGCCGTCCGATCTCGCGATCGGATAGCTGAGACTTCGCGGAAGTGCGTAGGCGTTACGCACGCGGGCAGCCGAGCGGGCACGCGTGGGCGCGGCGGCGACGGCCACGTCGGGGCTTTAGTGACGGATTTATCCGTCACTAAAGACCCCTTATTTATTATTTTGAAGATGTAATGTCTATTTTGCCCCCACTCCTTGCAACTATAAAAGGAGACCCCCTCCATGCGAAATTCCCATCCCTTCTTTCTCTTCTCTACCCCTCCAAAGCTCAAGAGAAGCTTGTCCCACACCCGGGATGCTTCTCGCGAGATAAAGTCCAATTTTCGTTCCCCTTCGGAAGTGGATCCCGCAACGACGACGGCGTGCTACTCCGTTCCCGTTCTTCTGCTTCGTCCTCCTTCGTCCTACTTCGTTCTCCTTCGTCCAGGCGTCGTCCCGTCCGGCTTGTCCTCCAAGCAATCGTCGAGGAGGATAACATTTCTCTCCCCATTCTTATTTACAGCTTTTCTAGTGTAGAATTTTCTGCTTTATAGTGTAATTGATTTTCCGCATTCTAGTGTAACTTTTATAAACTATTAAAATATTGAATGCATGTTCTCTTTCTCTCTCTCTTTCTCTCTCTCTCTCTCTTTCTCATAGTTTTATAGCCCCATTGTAATTATAACGCCTTGCTTAAAGAAAATCTTAAAAAATATATATATATATAATTGCGAAAATAGATCAACGTAGCCTTCCTGTGTTCGACCCAGAATTATTTTCGGTATAAATTTTATTTGTTGAACACGAATTCTTCGCTTTCGAACTACAATGACAGGTTTTCCAAAACCAATCTCGTTAGCGTAGGTTCGTAAACGTTCGACAACTACGTACACGAGGGCCAGCAAGTCGGTACAGAGTGGCCAGTTCTAACCCCGGGTCCTTGGGGCGGCTGGCTCCGCTCTGCACTAAACAGGGGGGAACAGTCGCTCTCCTTGGTACTCCGTACTCAAGGGCCAGCTCACTTCCCCAATTCTATTCCCTTCACTTTCCAGGAGTTCTACTCCTAATTCCCCGTAGGGTTCCAGCTCTTTTAACTCAGAACATCCAGGTTTCACTTTCCAGTTTCACGTTTTTGCAATCCCTATTCTCAATCACGTTTATTTATTCATAACAGGCAGCTGTTAATTCAATTCACAGGCAGCTAGTATTTTCTTTCCACATTTTCCAAGACTGAAGTATTCATACATTCCACTAGTTTTCCCATCCTAGGATTCATGCCATATCCTAGGATCTATCATACAATCTAGTTTTCCAGCCCTAGGATTCATGCAACACCCTAGGAATCTGCCATTCAATCTATTTCTCATTCCTAGGATTCATGCAATGTCCTAGATTCTATTTATGGTTTCATAATTTAACAGATTATACCTAAAGCCACTCTACCAGGTACAACGGGAGTAATGGGGGCGTGGTCGGGAATCCTACGTGCCTCCGCGACCCCCGAGACTGCAACGGAACGGGGTCCTATCACAAGGATCAAACACAAGGAACTTCTCAAAACAGTATACAACTACTGTAGACAGGTAGAGGATGTAATTCCGAAAAGAACGCAACTCGAAATGTGGAAAACGGAGCCCGAATGGACCCGAAATGGGTCGAAAACGACGAAACAGTGTAAAATCAGACGTCTGGAACTTCTTCCAGACGTCTTAAAAAGTGGATCAGGGAATTACCTCGCTCTGCGTGGGCTCTCAGACGTCCAGAAGCCTGTGGGGGCGTCTGGCCTAGTTCCCAGACGTCCGATGGTCACCCAGGACGTCTGGAAGTCGTTCCCGCCGTCTGGCACTGGAGCCAGACGTCTGATTCGCGTTGGATGGCGAATCACCGAACATGCGCGTACCCATCTATCTCTCTCAGTACGGTCAGTCGAAGAAAAGGAAGAAGACGGAAATAACTCACCGTTCAGACGTCTGGACAGTCTTCCAGAGGTCGTGCCCGTCGTCTGGCTATCAGCCCAGACGTCTGATTCTGGAAAAGTTTCCAGAACCAGGGCGCCACTCGCCCTCCGCTCGCGACGCCCGGCCACGTTGCGAGTACTCCGCTTGCTGCTCGAGCTGCAGCAGTCCTCCCACGTCGCTCCGCGCCCGCTGCGCTTCCCGCCGGCCGACCCTAGCAGCCCCGGCGAGCTCGCCCTCACGGCCGAGCGCTTCCTCCCCCGCGCAGCACCTCCTCCCGCACCCGCCGCAGCTGTCGCCGCCGCCGCTGCACCCTCACGCTCGCTCTCGCGTACGCTCTCGCGCACTGGCTGAAGGAGAAGAGGAAGGAGGCGTAGGTGACGGGAGTAAGGGAGAGGCGTGGCCCTTTTAAGGCCGCGCGAGGAGGAGAGAGAGAGAGCGGACAGCACTGCGCCTGCGGTCGCAGGAGGAGAGAGGGAAAAAGAAAGAGGAAGACGGTTGCAGGTTTGCGCGCGCCTGCGCGCAGACGCAGTCCCGCGTGCCACCGAAAATAGATCCCAGACGTCTGGAAGTGGTTCCAGACGTCTGGCCAGACGTCTGGGACACCTCCCAGACGTCTTATAAAAAAATGCCTTGGGTGCGTTCGTAACAATATAACAAACTCAAAGGAAGTTTCGTCCCTGAAACTTGTGCTAACTAGGGTGCGGGAAAACGTCATAAATACCATAACAAACTCAAAGAGGACTGAAGCCGGTCTGAAAAGACGCACCCGCGAAGAGTTCCGGGTACCGCTCCCGCATTGCCGCCTCAGGCTCCCAGGTAGCCTCCTCGTACCGTTGGCTCCTCCACAAAACCTTTACCAGGGGTACTTGCTTTCGTCTCAAACTGCGGGCGGCTCGGTCTAGAATCTGCACTGGCCGCTCGGGGTAGGTTAGGTCGTCGCCCACCTCGACGCTCTCGTGACTCAGTACGTGACTGGGATCGGCTACGTACTTCCTGAGGTTGGACACGTGGAACACGCCGTGCACACCAGAAAGCTGCGGGGGGAGGGCAAGCCTGTAAGCAACGGGTCCAACCCGCTCCAGGACCTCAAAGGGCCCCACAAACCTCTACGCGAGCTTCCCTCTCACCCCAAACCGCTGCAGGCCCTTCATGGGAGAAACACGAAGAAAGATGTGGTCCCCAACCTCAAACTGCACCTCTTTGCGTCTCCGATCTGCATAGCTCTTCTATCTGCTCTTGACAGTGCGAAGTCGCCTGTGGATCTGCTCGACTACCTCCTGACTCTGCCGGATCAACCTGGGGCCAACCTCCCACTTGGTCCCGACCTCAACCCAACTCAAGGGTGCCGTACACTTCCGTCCGTACAGAGCCTCGTAGGGAGCCATGCCGATGCTCGAGTGATAACTGTTGTTGTATGCAAACTCTGCCAGGGGTAGGTGCTCCTCCCAAGAGCCCCTCCAGTCCAGTACACAGGCACGCAAAAGGTCCTCAAGTGTCTGTATCGTGCGCTCAGACTGTCCGTCCGTCTGGGGGTGGTAAGCTGTACTAAACTTCAACCGCGTCCCAAAGGCCTGCTGAAACTCAGCCCAAAACTGGGATGTAAAGCGGGTATCCCGGTCGGATACGATCTCCCGCGGAACTCCGTGTAGTCGTACCACATCCCGGATATACCTCTCTGCCAACTGTGCTGGTCCCAAAGTGACTCGGATCGGCAATAATCGCGCCGTCTTCGTTAGTCTATCCACTATTACCCAGACTGCGTCGTGTCCCCGCTGGGTAACAGGTAAGCCCACCACCAAGTCCATGGTGATGCTCTCCCACTTCCACTCTGGCACTGGAAGCGGCTGTAGCGGCCCTGCAGGCCTCTGATGCTCAGCTTTCACCTGCTGGCACACTAAGTACTGCTGCACGAATTCACCCACATCCCGCTTCATCCCCCTCCACCAAAACTCGCGTCTCAAGTCGTGGTACATCTTCGTGTTTCCGGGATGTATGGTGAATCTGGAACCGTGTGCCTCAGTCAGGAGCTCTCTCAACAGCTCCTCGTCTCTGGGAACGCACAACCGTCCCCTCAAGCGCAGCACCTGGTCTGTGAAAGAGAAGTCCCCCGGGTCTCCCGACAGTACTCTGTCACGCAAGGACTGCAAGTATGGATCGACCATCTATCCTGTGATGATGCGGTCTATCAGCTCTGGCCTGGTCTGCCGTGTCACTCTCGCACACTGGCTGAAGGAGAAGAGGAAGGAGGAGGAGGTGACGGGAGTGAGGGAGAGGCGTGGCCCTTTTAAGGCCGCGCGAGGAGGAGAGAGAGAGAGAGCGGACAGCACTGCGCCTGCGGTCGCAGGAGGAGAGAGGGAAAAAGAGAGAGGAAGAAGGTTGCGGGTCTGCGCGCAGACGCAGTCCCGCGTGCCACCGAAAATAGATCCCAGACGTCTGGAAGTGGTTCCAGACGTCTGGGACACCTCCCAGACGTCTTAAAAAAAAAACGCCTTGGGTGCGTTCATAACATGACGCCACCCTGCCTCCTTCATCCACTAAATTAGGTCTTTTAGCTCATTCTTCCTCTCTACTTCAAATTCCCCTCCTTAGACTCTAATTCCGACCACAAACCACGCGCCCCCCTCCGTCTTCTTTCGCTCCGACCAAGCTCTGGCGAGGCCGTGAGCATGCTACACACCTCCATTCGCTACGCTATCACCTCCACAAGCATCACCATGCATCCCCGCACAAAACCCCTCAACTAATTTCACGATTCATCTGCTCGAGCGCTCCACCCGATACAACCTCATCCGCACCACCTTCTCGCCTCCGTTCGGCCACCACACACATGCTCACGCCACGCAAACACTGCTATCACCGTCGCCATCCTCTGGTAATCCTGTTGAACCTACTGATTGGGGTTTTTGAGCCCATGTTAGTCTTTTCAGGTATCACCGGCCATCACCTGTCGCTACTCTCATCTCCGGTGCTGTCCTCTCGCCTCCAACCGATGCTAACCTTGCTGCAATCTTCAAGCACTACAGAATCAGACTAGGAGTGTGCCTGCATCTTCAATTGAGGCTTCTTGCAATGATAGTAGCCGCAATCAACAAACATTGCAGCTGCTACGCACTCAATGAAGAGGTTGGGACATTAGTCCCACCTCGTAAGTGAAAGAGCAAGTTGTTGGGTATAAATCGATTTTGTGGTTGGGGCTTATCGCCTCCAACCACGAGGTGAGGTCCCACTTCACCCGACACACTCGACTCGACTTCCTATGCTAAGCACTCCTCGCTCATCACCACCCCCGGTGAGCTTGGACCCGAGTGCACACGATCCGATTACCTGGCCATCTGAGAGAGAAAGAGGAGAGGAGGAAAAAGAAGAGAGAGAGCAGGGGGAAGGGGGGTTTTGCTCTGTAGAGTGGCTAACACTTAGCCAAATTTGAGGGGTTGTTTCCCTTGTGCTGCGAAGGAAAGAAAGAGAAAGGCTGAAGAAGAGAGAAAGAAGAAGAAAGGCTTTGAGAAGCCTTGTGCTTGTGTTCACTTAAGTCATCTAATGCACATGACCGATGTCTGATAGCCCCTTTGAGATTGATGCTGTTAGTTTATTTCATGACATGGAAATTGGCTAAGTGGTCCTGATTACTGTAGCAATATTGATTAGCTAATATGTATGTATCTAGACAAAATAATTGGTTAAATAAATCACCATTGTTTTTGCTCTAGGTTTTTTTTTGCTATGTCAAACTCTTCATATACTCATGTTATACATTGAATATCATATTTGAGTAGATATTATTTATTGATAGTCATTCTTGGCTTGATTCCTTGTGCTCATTTATACATTAATCAAGATTAGTGTGTGAATTCCATACTTGCTCCCATTGAACGACCTCGTACTTTCTCGAGTTATAAATTTAAGTGTGTGTCGCAATTTCTTGATTATATTACGATGCATTTCCTTAGATTCAATGATTTCACGTTAAATAATAAGGAAATCTAGAATTGTTCTTGAATGCTTGATTTGAGATCCAAATCAAGAAAGTGAAGGTTACGTGTGTTCATATACTTAATTCTACACGAAGAACACAGTCGAAACTCGATTAATACATAATAACCACACTCAAGTCATTTTGACATGGGAAAATGACTTGAAGACTCAGAAGTTGGGTCCAAGGTTGTTAAATGCGTGATTTGTGTTAGCTGATATATAGTCCTCCTTGTTAGTGCCTATGCAGTAATGTTTTTTATTTTGATGATAACAACATGTTCATATTATGTTGATTTTGGAGAACTAACATTTTAGGTATAAAGGATGAGTCGCTTATCAAAAGCAAAAAGAATCATGAAAGATGGAAGCCTTAGTCTCAAAGAGACTTGAAGACCAAAGCTTGAAGAGAAAAAAGACCTTTTGATGAGAGAAGAAAAATCCTCTCACCTCGGCCTTACCAATTTTGCTCATTAAAGGAAATAAACTTATTTCAAGATGCCTATATGGATCCAGTCCAACAACCTGCCTACCAGTTAACCCGATTAGGTTCGACTACCCAGAGGTAGATCTCCACCTACCTGCTCGGTAGCTCGGCTAGATCTAGATACTTAGAGGCGGATCTTCACCTGACTACATAGTAAGCCGGCTCACTTCGACTACTCGAGAGGTAGATAGACTTGACAGTTATTTTAGGGGCGTGCCCTTATTATTGAAAGAGATCGTGGGATCGTGGTTTCATAACCACGATCATCTGCTTAATTGACCATGATATCCACTTTCAAGGCTCGTGTGACTTATATAAGCCAAGGTTATTCAAGTGAAAGGTTTTACGCAATCTAAGAGAGGAGAAAAGAAAGAAATTTCTTATATCCACGAAAACCAATAGCGAATTATGAGAGTATCGCATTCTTCCCAAATGTACACCAATTAAGGTGAAACTAGGTCACCAATCTCTGTCTTCTTTTGTGATTGCTATTGAGTTAAGTTCTCTATTCTACGAGTCTTGATCAACCTTAGTCCAAGTGTTTTTGTATTTATTGTTCAAATGATGTAATTTAACTTTTAGACTTATTGTAAAAGAGCCTAAGTACATTAATTAAACCCTAACCAGTACCTATATAACCCTTGGGCACTTTGGCAAACCTTAAACTTAGAAACAAAACCAAAATAGAAACATCCTTCTTTAATCAAATGACCACCACTCTAATCAGATGACCTAAACCTCAAAATAAGTCATCAAACCACTTGATTAGTCGACACTTGAATTGAATGTTGGATCTCAACGTTCACCTTTGATCTCTTAGATGACCAATCATATCATCAGGTGACGTGCCACTCTTTTAGATGTCCTTTATGCTTATTGAACAATGTATAGATATCCATTGGTTCCTTGAAAACCTAAATAAGAGATCTTGTGTTAGAACACAAATCAAGACTTGATTAATGCATTAAATGCCCAATAAGATCCTTAGACGTCCTATCAAACATCTAACTCCTTAGCAAAACAATTCTATAGATCTCGTTCTGATTCTACTAAATTCAACTCCTAGAAAACAAATGTTTAACCTCATTTTTAGTCGACCTAGATTCTACAATAAGTTATCTGATCATTTAATCAAACGTCCACTTTGTAGTCCCCTTTTTGGAGTTGAATTAAAATAGTCATCTAACTACAACTATGCCACATGTTTAACCACCCTTTTGGACGTCTCATACTATTTTGACAGTTGTGAATCTCTTTGAATTTAATCTATCTCGAGATATTTTTGCCCAAATCACTTTCAATGGCCATACAACCTTACTTAACCCATCTAGAGCCTCTCTAACACTTCTATAAATACCTTTAGTGGTTCTCCTTACTACAATTATACAAGACACAATTCTTCCCACAACCTTTATAAGAAAAAGAGGGACATCAAAGAACAAGACTACTCAAGTAATTTGTGACCAACTTTGTGCTCAACATTGCTCTCCCTGACACAAACATTAGAGCACTCTCATCGTTTTTTAAGCACTCCATAGTATATCGAAAGGGAAGTTTCTTAAACCTATAAAAACTAGATTTCTTCTCTACCTTGTAGCTTTATAGGATTTTCATTTTTCCGTTGTCTTTATTATACTTGGGTATTCGACTTATTGGATCCTCATTGCTTCCTACATTAAAGGGAAAACTCTTCAATTGGGACCAAAGAGGGGCTTTGTATTTGAGTTATACCACCCTTGGTTTAAAGTAGTGTAGATAGTGGATTTTATCGGTTCGATTGATAAGGAAAATCTTAAATCGAGGAGACTTAGGTGGTAATTTTTATCCATGGATTTTCCACCTAAAAATTTGTGACTATTTTATGTGGTATTTTTTATTATACTATTTTAATTTTCTTAAATTATTCAATTACACTAATCAACCCCCTCCGATGCACTCTTACTCTTTGTATACTACTCTGGGTTCGAAGTGGTGTAAATAGTGGATTCGATCGATTCTACTGATAGGAAAAATCTTAAATCGAGGAGACTTAGGTGATAATTTTTATTCATGGGAGTTTCTACCTAAAAATTTGTGACTCTTTTATGTGATGATTTTTATTGTGTTATTTTAAATTTCTTAAATTTTTAGATTACACTAATCATCCCTCCTCTAGTGTACTCTCACTCCTTGATGCCTGATGAAGCATTCTTGGCACCTGCATGGTTGGAGGAACAATTGTCGTATATGTTAGGCACGTAGGTGTCTGTTGATTCACGGTATGGTATGATTTAAATTTACTATGTCATAATTTCTAGATTATATTGTTTTACATAGATATAATATTTTTTCCACTACAAAAGATTGGCTAGCTTTAAAGTTCATCATTATGGGAAGACACGAGGGAGTGACTTGAAAAAGTATGTACAGCTGACTAGGAAGAAAATAACAATTCAGATAGCTAATAAGGAAAAGGAGCTATGGGATGCATTTCAGATAAAAGCTTTAGATGGCAACTGGGATCGTGGCACGGGAGGATCTTCGACAAATAGGTGTGATTGACAGCAGAAAGATTACACGATCCTAAATGACTATGGCAATTGATCACCAAAAAGCTACATAATTATAAATTTTAACCTACTTGCCTACATGTACATTGGAAGCATTTGTGAGAGTGGTTGTTTGAACATGAGGAGAGGGAGATTTTAGCATAAGGGCCACAGGTGGGGTGAGAAATTTGGAAATGGGGGAGGAATCTCTATAATTTAGCAAACGGGTCAAGAGGTTGGAAAGGGGGGAGGAATCTCTATAATTTTGCAAAGGGGACAAGAGGTTGCTAGATGATGCCCACTCATGGATTTGGCGATGTTGGCTAAGGTTGCTAGATCATACATTCATCTTCCAATAACATTACATATTGTTATTACAATCAAGGTTGCCAATGCAGCCAAATAACGCTATATACAACACTAGTAACTATACTAATTATTCTCCTAAGTCTTTTGCTTTCTCTTTATTTGAGTTCACCTCACGAAGATTCTTCTCATGTTACTCTTCCTTCTTCTCCAATAAGATCATCTCTAAGTGAATGAACCTGCTTGCAGTAATATCTAAGTCACATACGTTTCTTCTTTCAGTATCAATATCATTGTCACCTTTTTCTTGTTGCACTGAGGGCTATCTCAACAGGTAGAGGTGTTGGTTGTTGAAAGATGGGCATATGCTAATCCACAATTCCAGCTAAAATGGCTATATGGGTGGACCAGATAGAGAATACCTTGATAGGAGCGGATCTTGCGTTGGACCAAAAACCAAATCCATGAAACTAGACTGTTAATTCTTATATGTAGAGTAACGTGGTTGTTGTGAGGAAGATCCTTCGTCGAAGTAAATGCCAAGTAGGGTTGCAGGTGGCTAAAGATTTCCCATGGTAATGCTAACTTTGGCTATGATTGAATACATACAATGGGTGGTTATATTGTGTTGGAGGTTGGTTGTACTGTGTTGGAGGTTGACCAAATGTACACCAACTGTTGTATCAATCCGATTCTGTTATATGTTGAGGCCGGCCAACATCATCCTCGAGTACAATATCATTGTCTTCATTTCCACCTATGTGGTCTCTAACATCCTACAAGCATACAAGCTATGCTCAGCTCTCTTCTACTTTACTCTCTCAAGTAGCTTCTTCATCTCTTTCTCTCCCATGTCCGATTACAAGTGAGGTGTATTTAACCACCTTGTTATTTGCCTTTTTGTTGTAAACATGGGACTTACCTAACAAATTCAAAATAAATCGCTTATACTTAAAGAAATAAAATCAAAATTTGATTAAGCAATGCCAAATAAATTTATCTTACCAAGTCTCTTTCCACTGGTCTTCATGGTTCATAAGCAACTCGAGGTTGTGGTATTTGTTCTTGTACCCACATTCCTGTTTTCTTCCAATAAATTGTAGGTAGTGTGCTCCGATCTCCTTGGATGTGCTTGGCAAATCGTACGCTTCAATCAATGTTTTGAACCTCCGAGTCCATCATTTGATGTAGCCTCAATGAAATGTTTCCCAAGAAGCAACATCCTTAACTTGTTCAACGACATCTTATTTTATCCATAACTCGGATATGTTTTGCTTTAGTCTAAATTATGTTATCACATAATCAGAAACGTGCATGACAACCATATTGTAGTAGATCAAGCATGTCCTAAACCTCCATATCGCAACACCTACTAAGCTATAGATAGGATGGAGGAGTGTCCTCCCAACTATGTATAGATCCTATATCACCTATGATATAATAAGAAATTTTTTTGAAACATTATTAGTATATGTAATCAATCCGGATGACAACTATGGAATGAAGTTATAAGTTCATTTTTCCAGAATCAGATGTCTGGGATTCCAACCAGACGACGGTGAAAACGTCTGGAGGACTGTCCAGACGTCTGGTAAGTAAGTTATTTTTCGTCCTTCGTCCTTTTCTGCGACAGTCCGTACTGAGCATGAGGAGTGGGTAAGTGCAGGTTCTGAGATTCGCATTCAATGCGAATCAGATGTCTGGCCGCAGTGCCAGACGACTGGAAGGACTTCCAGATGTCCGGGGTGACCATCGAACGTCTAGGAACTAGGCCAGATGCCCCCGCAGGCTTCTGGACGTCTGAGAGATTACACAGAGCGAAGGTATCCTCTAAACCACTTTTTAAGACGTCTGATTTTGGACTGTTTCGTCGTTTTCGACCCGTTTAGGGCTCGTTCGGAGTCCGTTTTCCGCGTTTCGAGTTGCATTCTTTTCGGGATAAAATCCTCTACCCGTTTACAGTAATTATATACTGTTCTGAGAAACTCCTTGTGTTTGATCCTTGTGTTAGGACCCTGTTCCATTGCAGTCTCGGGGGTTGAGGAGGCGCGCGGGATTTCCGACCACGCCCCCATTACTTCCGTTGTAGCTGGTAGAGTGGCTTTAGAAATTATTAACATAATTTGTTACAATTATGGAACAAGTAATAGAACCTAGGGCATTGCATGAATCCTAGGAATGAGAAACCAGATTGAATGATAGATCCTAGGGTATTGCATGAATCCTAGGGCTGGAAAACTAGATTGAATGATAGATCCTAGGGTACGACATGAATCCTAGGACTAGAAAACTAGTGAAATGAATATACATATTGCAGTCTTGGAAAATGTGGAAAGGAAATAATAGCTGCCTATAAATTGGTTTAACAACTGCCTGTTATGAATAAATGAACATGATTGAGAACATGGGTTGTATGAACGTGAAACTAGAAAGGTGAAACCTGAATGTGCTGAGTTAAAAGAGCTGGAACCCTACGGGGAATTAGGAGTAGAACTCCTGGAAAGTGAATGGAATAGAATTGGGGAAGTGAGCTGGCCCTTGAGTACGGAGTACCAAGGAGAGCAACTGTCCCCCTGTTTAGTGCAGAGCAGAGCTAGCCACCCCAGGGACCCGGGGTTAGGTCTGGCCACTTTGTACCGACTTGTTGGTCCTCGTGTACGCAGTACCGAGGAGAGCTACTAGTGTAGGGCGAGTACTAGCTACCCCACGGGCCCCGGGGTTCTGCTAGCTCACCTACACCGACTTGTTAGGCCCACTGGGCAAACCAGGGTAGTCAGGCGAGGGTGTGCGGACTGTGGTGGGGCAAGGCCCCTGTTTGGTTATTGTGGAGGGGTTGGACCCCTGTTACTGAGAGGGCTTTGCCCTATACTGGTTCCGTGTTGTGCTTTGGGCGCACCCGTTAACGGAAACGACTGACCGCGTGCCAGTGCGGGTTAGCTACCCGTGCGTTTACCGTGCGTGCCGTAGTCACCGTTACGTCTGTCAGTGACCTTGGGGTGGTGACTGAGAGTAGGATCACCACGGGGGACTCTCCCGGCCAGGAGAGCACCACGTGTTACTTCTACTGTTCGGAAAAGACTGCAATCAAGATCATTCCCACAAGGAACATTCGAGATCAAGTGAAGGATATGAGAAATAGATAAATTGTGAAACAATAGAAAGACGTAAATAAAGGAAGAAAGAAAATAAAATAACTACTGTACACTTTACTGCTTCTTTAGTTTAGCTGCCACTCTACTCAGCGTTTCGCTGACGTGTTACACTCGTTACTTTTCAGGACCAGGTGTTGAGCAGCCAGGGTCAGCGGCTGCAGAGGACGCTGGGCCGAGTAGGGTCCAGTAGAGTTACCACTGTTCTTTTGTGCCCTTTTTGTTCTACTGTAGTGAGTAGTTTTTGTTACTCTCTGTACTTTTCTTTACTCGCAGTTCTTGTTATGTTATAAATGTTGTTCTACTGTTGTGGTGGTACATGCTGTAATAGTTCTTTTTCTTACTTCTGTATTTTGTTACTGCTAGTTATATTTCATGTTAATGTGGTTTATTTTACTGCTCTTTTGGTTACTTCCTCGTTGGACGACTAGGTCTTGGGATTAGTCGAGTCGGTCCGATTCTCGTGTCTCGTAGGGACTCGGGAATCGGGTCGTTACAATAGGGGTCTCGCCCCTCCACAATCTGCATATCCTCGTCTGACTATCCTAGTTTGCCTAGTGGCCTAATAAGAGTTGGTATAGGGTGGTTAGTCCTAATCTCGGGCCCCACGGGACGGCTAGCTCCCTCCCTATACTAAGTAGCACACCTTAGTACCATGTATGTGAGGGCCGAGCAGAAGTCGGTGTAAAGTGACTAGTCCTAACCCCGGGTCTCAACCCAAGGGGTGGGTAGCTCTCCTCAACACTAAAAGGACAACTACTCTCCTTGGTATCACGTACACAAGGATCAGCTCACTTCTCATCTACATACGAGATTCTTTTCGTATACAGGAGTTCTCCTAGTTCCCCGTAGGGTTCATGCACTATATTCATTTCATTTAGTTCTCAACATGCATATCTCGTTCACGTCCCGATTCTCATTCATATAACAAGAAACTTGTGTTTTAATAGTTGAAAAAGCATCACATCAAGTGTCTATACATTTGCTAACAATTCGGGTTTTAACATGCAACTCAAGTAAACAGTGTAGCTCAAGCATTTTTCATTCGTTTCTACCCTATGTTTCATTTCACATCCTAGGGTTCAATCAAGTTATTCTAAACATGCACTTTACTTATTTAAATCTTAATATTAAGGTAAACCACTCTACCGAGATTCACGGGTGGAATGGAGCCCTGAAACGTAGATCCCGTCATCTCCGCGGGCCCCGAACATGCTACAGGCTGGAAACCTATACCAGTTATTAAATCACATCAGGCGAGTTCAAAACAGTGAATAATTGACAATAACAAGTAGAGAAACTCGAACGGAAAACAACGGTACTTCGTTTGTGTAAATCCAACTATGTTTGGACCCCAAATGGGTCAAAAACGTGCATACAGACTGAAATCAAACGTCTAGGACTAAACCTAGACATCTTAAATGATGTCAGTAACTCACCTTGTATTCCTGCGTTGCTAGCGGATGTCTGGAACCCCTTTACAGTTGTCATGGGTCTTTCCAAACGTCTGTCGGTGCACCCGGACGTCCGATATGACTATTAGACGTCTGTGAAGATGTCTAGACGTCCTAGAGCACCTCGAAGAGCATGCTTGTGCACCTTTCCAAGACATGTACCTATGCATGCGTTTGCAGGTTTAAAACAACGACAGCGCAACGTTACGCACTTCACGTGCATGCATGCATGAGCGTACAGGACTCATATCTTGGCACTCCGCGAAATTTCAGACGTCCAGTTTAAGCTCTGGATGTCCGCTGCTGCTCCAAACGTCTGTCAGATGTGAAGGTTCCCTACTAGGAGGGGTGAGATCAGCGTGACAAAAAATATGCGGAATTGAAAATATAAAGCAATCTCACAAAAATAAGCAATCGCACAATGTACACAAAGATTTTTAGGTGGAAACCCAAACCGGGTAAAAACCACCACCTAACCCTCTCGAGTTAGGATTTTCCGATCAACCTAGTTGATCAAATCCACTAACCGAATCACTTTGAACGAGGGTGATTCAACCTCAATACAACCACGCCACAAGTACGAGGGTAGCGTTCCTCAACCCCTTCTCTCCACGAGAAGGATTTTGTCCCACGAAGGAGACGGGAATTCGCAAAGCGAATACCCAACCAAAATACAAAGATAAAATAAAACAACAGTCCTATAGAGCCAACAAAATTAAACCTAGCTTCTATAGGAAATAGGAAACTCTCCTTTGCAAGGAGTGCGTCGACGATGACGCGGTGCGTGTGCCACGCGATGGCGCTACGTCGCTCTCGTTATCAACAGCGGGAGAGCGGGCGCGCAAACTGTTTGATGCTCTCAAGATGTAGAACTCGAGCTTGGAGAGCAAGAACTTCTTGGACACAAGAGTGTGAAAATGTGTAGCTAAGTGTATCCAAGTGTATTTCTAAGTGTCTCTTATGTTGTTTTCTAAGTGTGTTTGTGTTACAAAGGTTCCCCTCTATTTATAGAGGCCTTAGGAAGGTTTTGGAAGGCTTGGAAAAGCTTCCATAGCCGTTGGGTGCAAAGCCCAAGAGAATCAGGCCAAAATCAGGACAATGATTGCATTTGACAGGGTTATCAGACGTCTAACTCTGGCATCAGACGTCTGGAAGGCCACTTTAAGACGTCTGATTTCAAGGTCAGACGTCTGATTCTGTGCGGGTTTCTCCCTGACTTGAATCAGATCTAAACAGGGTTTTTGTGTAAGTCCATCAGACGACATACAGGACGTCTGGCACTAAGTATGGACGTCTGGAAACCTAGTTTTACTGTGGGAATTGATTTCCAAACGTTGCAACGGCTAGAAAATCTCTGAGAAGAGATTTTGGGTCAGCCGAGGCAAAACGGTCATTTATCAGACGTCTGTAAAGTCCTATGGACGTCTGATAAGGCTCTAACGGTCATATTCTTGAGTGTCTTCTAAGCCGGCCAACGGTCCACTAATTGGACGTCTGGCAAAGTCATCAGACGTCTCCTAAGACGTCTGGTCTAAGGTCTGGACGTCTGATTTCATCAGACAGAACTAACTATGTCCAGCCTAACAGTTATCAGACGTCTGAAACAACAGTCAGACGTCTTAAAATTCTTTATCAGACGTCTGATTTGGAAATTAGACGTCTGTAAATGCTGTTTGAGCCCTATATTGGTTTTCTAAGTATTCTACAGAAAACCTAAGTATCCTAGGGTTGTGCAGGTGTTCCTAGGACTACTTTTAGGGTACTTTGAGGCTCTTTAACATAATGTTCTAAGGAATCAAAAAGAGCAAGAAAATAAATACAAGAGATACATGAAAGGATAAAAAAGAATCTATCCTATTCTTCTTGTCTTCCATCTCCAATCTTTCGCTCCACGCGAACCTCCTCTGTTTTCCGTCAAGCTCCTCCAATCCGTCCTGGATGCGAGCTTGAACTCCGTCTAAACACGTCCACATTTGCAATTGACCTGAAATATAGGACTCAAATTGCAAATGTTAAATAACACGTGTTTTGTTATCATCAAAACAAATGATCGTGGTGCTCTAGCACCAACAATCTCCCCCTTTTTGATGATGACAAAACCGTAAATAATAATGCATAAAAAATCCTCCCCCTTTTTGACATTATCAAAAAGGTTTAATTGATTTTACATTTCCTATAACTCCCCCTTAAAACATGCTCTTCTATGAGTTTCTTTTAACAAAGGTAATATCCTCCCCCTTTTTGTAACAATGCAATAGCTATTATTTTTCTCCCCCTTTCTAAAGGAAATTTAGCTACCTTACATCTCCCCCTTAAAAATTGACAATTAGCTCATCATTTTTTAACTCCCCCTATCTAAATGCTTATGATAATAAGATAGGGTTAAGAATTTTTACCTCACCTACCATGGCCAATAAAATGGCCCGAATGGTGGTGGTGGATGCCACATCGGATGGGGCTCCCATCCGTAGCTTGGAGGCCCGGGCATCGGCGCCGGTCTCCAATCCGGTGGTCGACGTGCGGCGGGTCCGTCGTTTGTTCGCCGTCTCGTCGGTCTTCTTGTTCTCCTCCTTGGTCTACTCATTGGTTCTCCCAACTTAAGTTGACCAGCCTTGAGCTTGTAGGTCCAGTCCTTTATGTTGTAGTCATCCATGAACCCTACAAAACAAGATTCTAATTTTTTCTTTGGTATCCAAGTGAGCTTGGATCCGGATTTGTTAGTGGGTCTCCTTGACGGAGATCCTTTCTCAACCTTAGGGCTATAAAACTTATCTACTTTGTTGATTAATCTGTTAGAATTTTCCCTAAGACATGCAATTTCTTTTTCTATAATGTTCATTTTAGTCTTTAAATCTGAAATTTCTAATTTTAGACTATTATTTTCCTCAATCAATTTAGTATTTTCATTGATTAAATTTTTATTTTCTAAAAGCAGGTTATTAGGACTAGAGCTACTTTCTAGGTCCCTAAGCTTTATTTCTAACCTATCATTTTCACTTCTAAGAAAACTAAGGTTCTTCTTCATGCTTTTATTTTCTATTTTAAGTGATTTACTAATCTCGAATAATTCATTAAAAGCTTCTTGTAAATCAAAATTTACCTCGTCGTCGGAGTCGCTTCCGCTTTCACTGTCGCTATTGGTTCCTCTGGCCATGAAACCAAAGCAAGCAGTTTCTTCTTCTTCTTCTTCCTCCGAGCTTGAATCGTCCCAAGTGGCTTGGAACGCCTTCTTTTTCTCCTTTTTGAGAAGAGGGCATTCTGGTCGTAGATGCCCTTTCCCGTTGCAGTGGTAGCAACGTCTCGGGCTTTCCTTCTTCTCCTTTTTCTTTTTCTTTAATTCCCTACAAAACTTGGAAAAATTTTTAAGTAAAATTCTAAAGTCTTCGTCGTCGGAACTTACTTTGCTATCCGACGCGGCTCTGAAGGCGAGAGTCTTCTTTGGTTTAGGCTCCGGTGTATCCTTCTTCTTCTGCTTCAACTTAGTCTCGTAGGCCATCAGATTGCCTAGGAGATCTTCCATGTTGAGCTCCTCCATTTCGTTCACCTCCTCGATGGCGGTGACTTTCTGTTCCCACTCCGGTCCAAGGGAACGAAGAAGCTTCCCTTGAAGCTCCCCCTTGATGAAAGTCTTTCCTAAAGCTTTCAAGTTATTTACAATGAGAGTGAACCTAGTGTTCATCTCACTTAAAGACTCGTTAGATTTCATTGAAAAAGATTCAAATTCTTGAGAAAGTAAATTAATTTTTGAGGTTTTTACCTTAGAGGTACCTTCATGAGTTACCTCGAGTGTGTGCCAAATCTCGTATGCGGTGGCGCACTGCGAGATTCTGTTAAACTCCTCCGGGCTGAGCGCGCAATACAACGCGTTCATTGTTTTCGCGTTGAGAGAGAGCTCCCGGATCTGCTGCTGCGAGTATCCTCTGGCGGGTTTCTCTGGGATGTCGAAGGGGGTCTCGCACCTGGCCCACACTATGAAGTCGGTAGCTTGAAGCCACATCTTCATCCGCAACTTCCAGTAGGGGTAGTTGCTCCCGTCGAAGAACGGCGGACGGGTTGTGGACTGCCCCTCGGAAATCCTACTTGTGGAACAGCTTCCCTCCATGTTTAGATCCTCGCTGGTTTGTAACGTCGAATATGCGAGACCTGCTCTGATACCAATTGAAGTTTCCCTACTAGGAGGGGTGAGATCAGCGTGACAAAAAATATGCGGAATTGAAAATATAAAGCAATCTCACAAAAATAAGCAATCGCACAATGTACACAAAGATTTTTAGGTGGAAACCCAAACCGGGTAAAAACCACCACCTAACCCTCTCGAGTTAGGATTTTCCGATCAACCTAGTTGATCAAATCCACTAACCGAATCACTTTGAACGAGGGTGATTCAACCTCAATACAACCACGCCACAAGTACGAGGGTAGCGTTCCTCAACCCCTTCTCTCCACGAGAAGGATTTTGTCCCACGAAGGAGACGGGAATTCGCAAAGCGAATACCCAACCAAAATACAAAGATAAAATAAAACAACAGTCCTATAGAGCCAACAAAATTAAACCTAGCTTCTATAGGAAATAGGAAACTCCCCTTTGCAAGGAGTGCGTCGACGATGACGCGGTGCGTGTGCCACGCGATGGCGCTACGTCGCTCTCGTTATCAACAGCGGGAGAGCGGGCGCGCAAACTGTTTGATGCTCTCAAGATGTAGAACTCGAGCTTGGAGAGCAAGAACTTCTTGGACACAAGAGTGTGAAAATGTGTAGCTAAGTGTATCCAAGTGTATTTCTAAGTGTCTCTTATGTTGTTTTCTAAGTGTGTTTGTGTTACAAAGGTTCCCCTCTATTTATAGAGGCCTTAGGAAGGTTTTGGAAGGCTTGGAAAAGCTTCCATAGCCGTTGGGTGCAAAGCCCAAGAGAATCAGGCCAAAATCAGGACAATGATTGCATTTGACAGGGTTATCAGACGTCTAACTCTGGCATCAGACATCTGGAAGGCCACTTTAAGACGTTTGATTTCAAGGTCAGACGTTTGATTCTGTGCGGGTTTCTCCCTGACTTGAATCAGATCTAAACAGGTTTTTGTGTAAGTCCATCAGACGACATACAGGACGTCTGGCACTAAGTATGGACGTCTGGAAACCTAGTTTTACTGTGGGAATTGATTTCCAAACGTTGCAACGGCTAGAAAATCTCTGAGAAGAGATTTTGGGTCAGCCGAGGCAAAACGGTCATTTATCAGACGTCTGTAAAGTCCTATGGACGTCTGATAAGGCTCTAACGGTCATATTCTTGAGTGTCTTCTAAGTCGGCCAACGGTCCACTAATTGGACGTCTGGCAAAGTCATCAGACGTCTCCTAATACGTCTGGTCTAAGGTCTGGACGTCTGATTTCATCAGACAGAACTAACTATGTCCAGCCTAACAATTATCAGACGTCTGAAACAACAGTCAGACGTCTTAAAATTCTTTATCAGACGTCTGATTTGGGAATTAGACGTCTGTAAATGCTGTTTGAGCCCTATATTGGTTTTCTAAGTATTCTACAGAAAACCTAAGTATCCTAGGGTTGTGCAGGTGTTCCTAGGACTACTTTTAGGGTACTTTGAGGCTCTTTAACATAATGTTCTAAGGAATCAAAAAGAGCAAGAAAATAAATACAAGAGATACATGAAAGGATAAAAAAGAATCTATCCTATTCTTCTTGTCTTCCATCTCCAATCTTTCGCTCCACGCGAACCTCCTCTGTTTTCCGTCAAGCTCCTCCAATCCGTCCTGGATGCGAGCTTGAACTTCGTCTAAACACGTCCACATTTGCAATTGACTTGAAATATAGGACTCAAATTGCAAATGTTAAATAACACGTGTTTTGTTATCATCAAAACAAATGATCGTGGTGCTCTAGCACCAACAAGATGTTTCAGACGTCTGATACTGGAAAAATCCAATACGCAGAACTCCTTTGCGGCATTAGTCTTCTCGCGAGCTTCGCCTGCAGAGCCCGCAGGAACTGCTCCAGTAGTTGCAGGAGGTTGCGAATCCTCCTACGGCCTCCTCTCCTCTCACGGGTGCTCCTCCGAGCTCCCGCGGCTGCACTCCAGCCACTCCTCCTCCCTCTCACACGAGCTCCCTTGGGCGAGCTCTCTCCTTTCTCACACCCTTGCTCTCCCTCTCCCACGGCTGCAACTCCGGCCGCGGCAAGGGTAGTCCCCACACGTGCAAACTCTTCCGGCCGTGCACTCTCGAGCTTCCCCGAGCTCTCTCCTTCTCTCTTCCATGCCCTCGCTCTCCCCTTCCTCGCGAGCTCCTCTCCTACACGCGTGGTCGCAAGTGGAGGTGGGGAGGCTGTTGGTGGTGGTTGCCAGCAGACAAGAAAAGGAGGTGGAGGTGGTGGTGAGGTTGTGATGGTGAAGAGGGGTGGTGTGGGGTTTTTTAAGGAGAGTGGGTTAGGGTTTTTGGTGGGGAGAGGGAAGTGTGCGTGTGTGTGCGCATGGGTGTGTGTGGGAAGAGAGAGAGAGAGGGAAAAATTGTGGAAACTTCCTCACTATCCTCTCTTGTTTCCGCAAGGCCCACACATCTGAACTCAAGGGGTCAAAAATTACATTTACGTCTTTAACTTTCCGGAAAAACTCCGAACAATCATTGGAATTGTTATTTCAATAATCATCGAATATCAAACCATCATAATTAATACCATAATAAATAGATATCACTCTATCACGCCAATACTTCCTAACTCTTACAAGGTTGTCAGTGATGCTTGTATAATCATTCAAATAAAATGAATTAATCTCTAAAGCTCATTTGCATGCGAAATAAGAGAAAGGATATGAATATGTTACTTCAATCAACATCTCTATATACCATCTTATTACATTACATAAATATCAATATATACTTAAATATATTCATGAAAATATATTTGCAATATTACATTAACTGACTCACATTCATATCTTAAAATCAAACAAATACCCACTAATATTATAACAATATCACTGATCATTTTATTTATATAGTATTTTATCTCAAACTAACTCTTATCCTACTGCCAAATGTAGCCTAAATGACTTAATTCGACTGAGTAACAACACTTAGTATTTGCGATATTACGAAAATAATTAATCTGATAATCTAATCATATTATAAAATCAATATTAAAGCATCATTTTCTTATGCAATAAACACGTTACGTAATCTAATCTACTCATCAAGTAATAATTTAATTATGATTATTTCACTTAATTTATCAAACTATACATTGTTTAAGATTGATTTATTATTAATCAAGAATATAACACAAAAATATAAAAAATCTTATTAAAATTTAATAGAAAGTAATTAATCATACATGATTTTACAATCTTACTCTACATGATTTCACAAAAATTCATAATTTTATTTCACATGATTTCTAAATTTAGAGGATAACTAATAAAGTAATTATTAAGGTTGATTAAAAAACAAGCTAACTTTCAAACTTAATTATACACTCAATTTTAACTTTTATTGAAAAATAATTAAATGATACTTACCTCAAATGC